>OY728119.1:1569156307-1570625453 GCA_963277665.1 Viscum album
TTATAAAATATAATTTTTTTTGTATTTTATTTCTGAAGAGTAATGTGAATTTTTTATATGTATGTATTTTACCAAGACTACTAAATTATAAAGTCCTATAGGATGTGATTCCTTATATAATATTCCACTTTAATAATGTAATTTCCATATCGGGCTACTAGAGTTATTGGTCATTATAGTTTCTATCAGAGAAAATTTAGAAGAATTCATGAGAACTAGATTTAGTAAAACATATATTAGAGAACCAAATCCAATGAAATTAAATGGGTATATTCCCAAAGGAACCAATATTATGATTTAGAGATCAGATATACCTAAATTTTCTATTTAAGTTAACTATTTTACTAGTTTGGAGATTATACATTTTTTTATAATTATATGTTCTCATATAGTGTATGACATCATCTTGAAATGGTTACTAATAGAAGGAATGATAACTGAATTAATGCACAGAATCCATAGAGAAATAATGATCATTTCTTTGATTTGATTAATCCAATATTTCAATAGTAAATAGTATCCCAAAAATTCTCATCATATGAGGACATGATATCTTTTAATTTTAAGATAGATAGATAAATCTCTAAGTATTTTTGTATTGAAGGAAAACTTGAGAAGAAGAGGATGACAAATAAAAAATGGATAAATTGAATAGGGGAAATAATGATTATCGCACATTTTATAATTGAGGCTAGAATCATCATAAAAAATTGTTGAGGAGATCATAAGTTTGTTATTAGTGCGGAGATAAGTGACAACAAGCTAAAGAAAGATAACAGAAGAAATAAAAAACTACTATTTAGTGTTACACCTATTGGGAGTTAGGGAACTACACAAATAACTACACCGAGAATTAAAGGGTTATATCTTAGAAAAATATGAGAAATCATGGTCGAGATTACACTATAGAACAAATGGAGTGGAATGACTAAATTATTTTTTTTAATCAAGGAATTTTGTTTTTAAATTATTTTATTAATGAATCCCTATTTATAATAATTTTTAAATGTTTAAGTATTTTACTACTTTACCTTTCTATTAAGGATTTGAAAGCATAAATAAATTTTTTAATGGAAAGATGAAATTGTTAGGAAGCACATGATTGAAGTAAACATAACTATTAATATTCTCTTAATTATGAGATAACGACATTGGGAGAAATAGATGATTGATATTTATAAAGTAAATTAGATAGTACTAACTAAATTTTAACGTATTAATGATTCATAGACAAGGTAGTTTATTCTATCCTTGATGAAGATAGTCACATTTCTTTCATTTAAGGAATATTTCAAATAATCTATGATTTGTGTAAGGAATAGGTAACCAAGCATGTTTCCATAAGGTTTCACATTAATTTTGGCCATTTTAATATTTTAAGAGAATAAATTCATTGTTTTCTATAATAGCTACATTATGATGTTTGGGTATTCTAATGTCACATTTATTTTTGAAATTTCATGATCTCTATAGTAAATTTTTTTACTTTAATTTTGATAATATGTTTTTCAGGTAATTCATATGTTTGACTACTTATAGAAGAGTTTATGTTGAACATTGGATACTATTGTGCAATTTTAATGTATGAATTATAATATGGATATCTTGTTCTAGACATTTTGGATTCAGAAAATTTTTAAAGGATAAAAGAATGACTTATGTATCATTCGATTAACTAAAAGTTATTTAGGTATAAAAATTTAGCTTGATTTTTCATCTCATGTTGTAAGAAATGATGTAGAGATACATTTAAGCACAACCAAACTATTATATTATTTTTATGACATGTAATGAAATAAATTATGATTATTTTCATGGGTGATTTATCTGGATAATTAAGTAATTCCTCAACTCAAAGAAAATGATTTTATAACAAATTTATTTCTATTTTCTTTTCTTACTGATGATTCAACGAACTTTTAACCAATTAAGTATTTAAAGATTAGTTATGGTTAAATATCTAAGGAAGATGTTCCTAATCACTCTCCATTAGTCATTTTTAGTTAGTTTTCTCTTTAATATCCATGTATTCACTTACCAATTATGTTATCCTATATGGAATTTTATTATTCCATATTAGCTTTATACTTTTCTCTCTTTATTATAATGTTTATGTTTTAATGACCCTTTAAACTATGTGGGATTTTTATAAAATAATTTTACAAATACCAGCCTTTGATTTTTAAATTGAAATTTCAAATTACAAGGATGTAATTTATTTAAGGATGGAAGAATGTAATACCCCATGAATTTTTTGTATGTCTCATTTCAAAATAAATTTAATCTTTTTGATAGATTACATTCTGCACAACATCTACCTTTAACAAAAAATGAAATATTATTATTTGATCTTTATACCATACACGTTAAAATGATAAGATTTAATAATTGTAACCACACTATTAAATATATAATTGAAAAAATTGTTGTTAAGGTATTAATTAATTCTTTTTCAAATAACACATATTTTTTTATTAAAGTCAAATTATTCATAAAAAATACATTTTCATTAAAAATGGATTTATTTTTTATGAGTAAATATAATAATAATTTTCTAGAACTTAAAAAAATGTATTTTGTAATTATAATATTAATTTTGAAATTATAATTTTAAAATAGGTTTATGGTGAGTTTTTTGAATTTTTTTTGAAAAGATTGACTTTCTATTAAATAGGAAAAAATACATATTTTTATAAAATGGGCATTTTTATAGTAAAAAGACAATTTATTATTTTAATTTTATATTAAAAAAACATAAGTAATCTTTTGTTATTCATTATAAAATAAATAATATTTTAGTAATACTTATACCTTATTTTTTTATATGTGCATTTTTTGGATAAAAAATTCATTTTTAATGAAAACTATTTTCATTGTATTTTACGAGAATAATTTTTAATTAAATTCTTAAGCATTAGTATTTTAAATTTTTAAAAATGGATTCTATATATGAATTTAGATGATACACATTTAAAAAGTATATCCCTTTTATTTTTGGCCAATATGAATAGAAAGATTGGTAATTTTTATTCCTATGGTAATGGATAAATTTGTTAATTTAGGTTAAAAATTGATATGTTAAGGATAATAAAATGATGCTAAAACCAGAAAAAAAAATTATTGGTTAAATAATATATATCTTTAATAATTGATGTATCTATTATATGACCATTTATGTCATGTTGGATTTGATTACGACCTGTATAATATTTTATTTAAAGAAAAGTCAAAGAGTTTGCATTCATGATTTTAATAACTATAAATATTTTATAATGATGTTATCCAGATGATATATTTGACTATAAATATTAATTAAAAATAAGAAATTTTTATTTTAATAATGGTAATTTATTTTTAATTTTTCAAGAAGATGTATTTTCCTTGAAATCATTCACAACGATGATGAAATAATTATTCAACTAATAGGAAAAATAAAATAAATGATATCAAAAATATAATAATAAATAAATCTGAGATAATTAATGAGACCAAAGAAATTTCTAGATTAATGTTTCCTGTAATGGATGTAATAAAATATATTTTTCTTATTATAAGTGTTATCTTGATATTATTAATGTTAATTTAATGAATAATTATGAAAATATATAGTATGAATATTTTATAGTAAATAATATATTATTAAATGATATAAAATTCATTATAATATTAAATACAGAAAAATTATTACGATAAAATTTAAAAGTTCATAAAATATCAATTTATGTGTTTTTTTTCATTTTATAATAACAGTATTTACCCTTAAGAAGATAAAATCTATGTTGTTATGATTAGAGTTAAAGTGGTTAAATAAGGGTTAAAACCCTAATATAATGGTATAAATTTAGTAAAAACTTATAAAACATTTACTTATTGTGGTTATTTTGACCCATAATCATATTATATTTATAATTAATAATTATTGATCTATTTTTATTTGAAAATAAAATTATTTCTATTTTATTATTTTAAGAAATTTTTAAAGTTCTCCTCACCTCAATTATAAATGGGCACCCCTTCCTTCACTTAATTACACCATTATAAGCCATATTTATCAACTAAGTACTTCCCATTCCTTTTATAAATTTATTTATCCATGTTTTTCAAGTTCTAGTCTCGTTAAAAGAAAAAACATATGTCCCTCAAGAATAGATCTAATGAATGTCCACCAAAGATGAGATAATCAATTGTATCAACTCTTTCAAATTTATTTATTCTTATAATTCTTCTTTATGTGTTGTTTTGATGATGAAATAATAAGTATAATGTCATATATATAATTATATTTATTTATTAAACAATTTTTTTCTATCTTTTATCCATCCAATGAAAAACGAATGCACCACATGTGCATATATATGACTTACAGTCACCACATAAAGGTGTAATTTGTTTATGATAATTACAGTACATGTAAGGTCGTAATGATGTAAATAATTGATATATATGGTTCTTATGAAATCATATTTATTCTGAAAAATTAATATATCACCCAATTCCATTCTTTTTCTCCCATTAATGGAATTATATTGTTGCTCGTGTATACGTACGACCTACCACCTCCACAAGGTGATGTGATTAATTTTATATGGTAGACATTAAATAATGGTTCTAAATATATATATATATATATAATGAATAAATATTAAATATTTGACCATGTTTTTAGTTCCTTTAAATGTGTGATCTAGTTTTAAGAATCATCATTTCCATGTGGTTTCCATTGAATTTATTTATGAAACTGGAAACCTCAAACAGTTATTTATCCAAAGGGGACCTGCTTTACAAAGGAAGGCGTTTTTTAATTTTGAACTTTACGATACTTAAGAACGTTCACTGGTTGAGATAATGAGAGGTTGGACTCATAAAACCCTTTTGGGGGAGAATTGTTGTCCACTCTAGGACTCTCTTTGTAAATTTAAGATATTTTCATAAATCCTTATTAATTCACCAAGCATAACATAAGTTTCCCTTTGAATTTACAATCACTAATAAACATGTATAAAATTTAGAATCATTAGTATGCATTCAATGTTCTTCATTAAGGGAAATTTCCATATGTATTTATGGATTTCCATCAACGGTATCCTCTAATATAATTCTTAGAGATTATTTTAATCATCGTTGTGATGATACTGGTTTTTAATCCACTAAGTGGGGAACTGTGGATTTTATTTCCATCTTAGGAGATGAAGGATTGATTTGATTTTGGGATCGTGCCCATAAAATGGGCTACCTAAGTATCCTTGTAAAAGGAATCTGAACCCCCTTAGTTCGGTGCCACAGAATGGGACAAATCATTCCTTTTTAGTGACTTGTGACAAAGACCTAGCGGTACAATTTAATGTCCTGTAGTATGGATATCTAAGCGGAAGGTTCATAGTCAAAACATAGTGTGGGACATATAATGAAGTAGTCCAATGAACTTTGGAATGAATATGGGTTTCCAAGTAGGATTAGACCCTATTGGGAATATGGACCAAGGAGAACAGGGATGATTTCAAGTGATGGGTTTGAACATCAAGGAATATTCATACATATTCTATATGGATAAGAATAAAATCCCACATAGTTAGATAAGTCTCACAAGAGAGAATGGTCCTTTGAGAGATATGAGTTTGGGTTTACTTCCAAGAAAGGATGACATGATTATTTGGGGTTTAATTTGGGGCTTATTCCTAAGGAGGATTCCCAGATTAAGAGAATTAGGGTTGGATTCCTGAGGAGGATTTCTAGTGAGCTCAGGCTCGGAAAAGGTTTCCTACATATCATGGTTTGAACAGTATTCAGAGTTCTCGTAGATTCTTCTGTTGTTGAAACGTTGTGACCATGGAAAATATCTAAACCCGCACGAGTCATGATTTATGTTATAAATAAGAGGATTTCATAGATTCGACAAAGGCATTCACACTTTCAAAATTTTCCTCCTCTGTTGGTGGAATGGGGCACATCGACCGTGGAAAAGGGTGAGGTGGCGAGAATTCCCTCTATTCTATTTACATTGGACAAGGGTCCAATGTATGGAGGAAGGGAGGGTGGTTAGGGGCTTACACTAGGTTGGATTCCCATGAATTGATCTTCTTAAGGGAGTGGGATTTCTCCTTTATTTAAAAGGAAGAAAATAATGTGTGAACCATACCTTCCCAACCAGAAATTTGATGTTTCCTACTCTTTGAGAAGGAAGAGGCCGGGACCCAAACCATTATTCTCAGAATTAGGAACTTCCCAACATTGTTCCTTAGAGAAAGTTCAATGTGAATCTGGATATACAAACCCACAGATGCTCTATGAACCATAACTCTATTGTGAAACAAATGTGAAAACCTGTGACTGTGGATATACAACCCCAAATAAGAGACACGCTAATGTGTCTTTCCCAAAGGTTTGATAAGTCATATGGTTTTGGTGGAGGTCTCAATAGAATCCATTTCAGAAAAGGGAGCCAATGGAGAAAAATACTTTCCATGAAAGTCTTTGAGTAAGGATTCATGTATTATAGACTGGAGGGAGTGAGTAAATTAAGTGAATCAAGGAGGGGCACCCATGTGGAGAAGGGATAGTAAGTATGGGTGTCCATGTAGGTAAGGTTGCACAAGTATGGGTGTGCATTTTGTCTTGGGAGACCTGCTTTTCACTTAGTTGATGAACAACCTGTATGGTAATACTTGGGCGAGACCTTGCTCAAGCCTTCAAGAGTATTCACAGGTGATCCCAGAAGTGGGGTGCTCAAGTTCCTATGAGAGGAATAGGTGATGTGCAAGTATTTATGACTTAGAGAGGTTGGGCGCTTTATTCATGTATGTGTTATGGTTTTCAAACACAAAAATGATTTATGTTCAACGATCCTCTCTTAAATCCTTCACTGAAGGTGTTGAAGAACTACTTTGAATGTTTTGGAAGACTGGGGTAATGTATTAGGGAAACCTGAGCAGCAATTGGCCTTCATAGAAATTCATTCTTACAAATGAAGACCCCAAGGGTCTATTCACAGGAAAATAAGTGACCTTGGCTGAAATGAGTTGGGCGCACAAGTAGGCTGTGAGACATATAGGGGCGAGCAAGTGGGCTACGCGACATAGTTGTGGTGTGCAAGCAGGTTTCATGTTGACATCATTTTGGCTCGACTATGGAGGCCAAAAACATATGCCTTTGAAAATCACAACTTTTCATTATGTATTTTCCATATTTTTATTTCTCATGGGTTCCCTTTGTCATGTTTTTTTACTCTTTGATAGAATTAGGTGTCAACAAAAGCCTCCCCTCTGAGATGGATCTGAAATTAAAAGAGGATATAATGTTGAGGTAAAGTAATAAAGGATAAATAAAAGAGCACTAGGGTGCACAAGTATTGGCACTCAATTAGACTTGGGTGCACAAGTTTGCAACGCTTAATATTTCTGGCGTGCAGGGTGACATGCGTCACTTATATATAATGACTTCACTTCAGTGAAAAGTATCGAAACTTTAAAAATTTCATCTCTTGGTGCACAAATCATCTTCTATTCAGGCTCTCCAATTTCAACGTGCTTCTTTTTTACGTTTTTTAGTTTTATGATATAAGTGGGTCACCATACTTTTTTGCCTACTTGTACTTGCACTCAATGTTTTAAACTTTTCACTCCTTAATGCCTTTGTGAATATTTTTTTAAAACACCAAAAATGAACTTTTAAAATATGACCTCTATATTTTTGCAAGTTCAATGGATCTAAAAAGAATTGGAACTATTAATGAGATCACCATCAAGAGGATTGATGACATGATGAATAAGGCTGGTCATGATTACTTTGATGTTTGTGAAACCACCCTTCTAGACATCGAAAAATATTGGAAGAAGTATCATTTCATCTTTCTTTGAAGAACCAATTTTCCTTTGTATAGCTATAGCCATTTGCAGGATGATAACATTCTAGATCCAAAAAACTATGTTCCACATTCTTGGTTTCAAGATTTTTTCAACTTCTTGTTGGCCAATGTTTCTATTGGGGTTCATATTCAAATGCTTGGATAGTATAGAAAGATCATATTATGCATCATATCCCGTGTGCACCAGATTTGAAGGCACACACACCCGAGATACAGCCACACTTCTATTCGTCCATCTTTTGAGATTCTCAAATAGTCCAGTCCAATGGTTAAAAGAAATTTTGGGACCTCTGAATAGGAGGAGGAGTAATACCCACATGGATGTGGGCATACTGGGTACGAAAGACACCTACATAATTTTAAGATGATTTGAGAGTCGTCGGGATTTCTGAGGCTATTTGGGTTTGTCAAACCAATGTGTACAAGAATAATGATTTCATTCCATAATTTTTACATCGATGGAGCCTAGAGGCTAATTGCTTCTATTTAACACATGAAGAGGATGGTATCAACTGGTGGGATGTTTACATGATTTCTAGTACTCCAATATTTGGAGATATGTATGACGAGTTTATTAATCCCAAGGTGACAAGGAATGACTTATAGAAACCCCCATATTTGGTTCATGAGTTGATGAAGGTATTTAACAAACTCAAGAATTTAACCACCAAGAAAACTCGCCCCAAGAGGGATATTCATCCGGAGGAATGCATGAAAAAAAAATTAATAAAGAAAAACGAGGAGGGCCCCACTAACACCTGTCCAAATAGCTATCCAAGGGAAGAGAAGATATGAACTCCTGATACTTTTTTGCCAATACTGGAGAAAGAATAATTTGATAAATGGGGATATGAAATCAACCCAAAAATTTCTTCAAAGACACATTTGACAGGTTTCTTAGCCATGTGGCTCGACATGTATTTATAACCAGTCTGAAATTCCAAAGGAGGAGTGAGGTTGGGAAACATTGTTACTATAGCTAAGCTAGCGGAGAAAAGGATGGTAGGCTTGGATACTCTTGTTTTTTCCAAGATTCATAGGTTTTTTCTGCATATTTACAAAGTTAAGTATCCCTTTAGAATAGTGGGACTATTCCACATGTTGTGGGGATGGATTGTTACTCACATGAGAACATATGTCTTACAAAGTGGGGTACATGTTTCTAGAAGTTCTTTCGAACCGTATGTTTACGCCTTTTCTGGTATTTCACTCTTACTTTTCAATGCTTATAACATCAAGGATAGATTGATCATGCATATATAATTCCATTTCATTCCTTATAGAAATCTAAATATAGGGTGATTTGTTGATGATGGTACTACTAGTTTGGAATTGACGGTATATATGCTGGCTTACAAAGATGTCATGTTGGCCACCAGAATCAATGAAGAAATCTTATGTGTCACCTATGGCCCTTATATATTTTAGATTTTATTCAAATATCTACAACATAATAATGTATCACCTCCAGTTCATGTCAGATTAGAGTAACACTTAATGGTTTCCCGACAACTGTTGTGATTTACATCGGCAAAGAAGAATGTGGTAGTAATTAATTTACCCGTTGTTGATGTTGTAAGCAGATTGAATATCTGGTATTCCGAAAACTAGGTTGCATATTTCCCTAAAGGGGTATTAAATCGTGATATCCCTCCAGTGGGGATAAAGAGAATTAGTAGGAAGGAACCCCATCATTTGGATCAAAAATTTTCTTCATCAGGAGCCGATATCCAAGAATCATAGGGTGGAGGTGACGATGCTCCAAATTCACCAAAGAAAACTTATTCCAGATATAACCCTCCTATCGGAATTAAGAGTACCACTCCGTCAATCCCTATCGAAGTCGTATCAAGGAGATCTGGTCACCATCCTTCTAAAGAGTGGCGAGTTCCATTTTATAATTCTTCATCTGTGACTGTGGGTGCTGGGAAGAAACTCATGTCCCTGGTTGTAGGATCATGCTCACAACCCTCAGACATACATTCTGAATATAAATTACTGTAGACTGTTTGAAAATGGAAGAATATGTACATTCATGCTGAAAGCATGTGGATGGATTTGTGCGATGGACTATATATTCCAGGAGTAAGGGATTTGTAGGCTTCTTATGAAATTATTTTTAAGGATAATCCCAATGAGGTGAATACCTACATTTGAGAGATGGAAATGCTCATATATGAAACTGATGAATCAATTCCTACCAAAAAGAAGGTAAACGAAATGATATATTTTGGTACCACCAAAGAGATCAATCCTTCCTTAGATATTGAGTGGAGTGACTTTGTAGATCTTGAGGATGTAGGTTTCCTTTATCTCATATTATCTTCCAATTTTCAACTTGAAATTTAGTCAAAACATTGTTACATAGGATAAATATCATCTTAACTTACAGTTAGGTAGAGGAAAAACAACTGATGTTCCTTTACCACAGTATTTCCCTAGAGGAACTTCTCTCAGAGCTATTGGGTCACCCCATGAATCTGGAAAAATATCTCTGGGCCAACAGGACATGGAGGAGGAAATAGAGAGGGTACTGGAATCTTTGATACCTATATTAATAGATGGTGATGCAATCCCTCCCAAAAAAAGTGAATAAGCAAAAGCACCGCAGAAATAAGGTCATGGTTAAGCACTTTCTTAGTAGTGGTATGTCTCCTTGATAATCATTAATGTTAGTATTTATTCAAGAAAAAAGGTTTAAACTTTTAATGATTATAGGGGATTATTCTGTTAATTCCTTGAAAGAAACTACTGATAAGATTCAAGAAGCCATAGAAGGTGGTACTGAGAAGATACAAATTCCTGCAAATACAGTGGTTCCTAAAGAGGTATTTAATAAAAAGGAACCTATATATGTTCCCAGCACTTCTCATATTCTTATTATCAAATGAGAGGAAGCTTCTGGTAAATCAATAATACTTCATAAGGAATCAAATGGAACAATATATAACTTTAATCTTCTGATACTTTTAGGTTCATCACATGCACTAGAATATCTAAAAACAAGAGCCGTTGACCCCAAAATTGTTTTTGAAGAAGATACTCAGGGTAAAAGGTTTTCGGAAAAAGGTTGTGAAGCAAATAAACCAAGTGCTCTCATGAGTGGGACTCACCTATGATCTGAGATATCCTTTGATGAAATGATGATACTTGACATGTATTTTGAATAAATATTAGAATATGTTAATATGTCATGTTCTTTATATGATTTTGGAGTTCCTTTTATGGAATCAACTGTATGTTAGTTCTCACTATTCTTGCTATTAATATTCTCATGTTTAACCTTATAACCATGGTTGATTGAAATATGCAGTTCCATATAATGAAACTACTACCACAATGGTACTTGAAGGATGTGTTGATGTTAACATCAACCCCACCATTCTAGATAAATTGTCTCATATGGATATTTAGATAGCAAGTTTTCCTGAAATTCACTATAAAAATCTTGAGAGTATTAAAGATAACACTCCTTATCCCGAGATATCAAACAAAATTGAAGAAATTGAAAAAAAAATCGGGAGGATTTTCCCAAGATGCTGACCTATTGTTAGGTAAGATATATTTATATTGTTATTTCATTAAATTTTTTTATATCTTGAATCTAATCATAACCATAATTATTGATTTACCATATAGAGATATCAACTTCAATGGCAAGGTCTAGAGGATAAGCCTTTGCATGAGCCCAAACAACATTGGAAGGTGAAGCAATAATTGTTCAAGAAGAAACAGAACATGAAACTTCTTTAACTGCATTAGTCCCAGAATACACCACTCATTATGACAATGATTCTGAATTGGACCTAGAACTAAATAAGGATCTTCTTTTTTCTTGTCGTAATGAATTGTAAAACATCTAGAAGATAATATATGAGATTCCACCGAATGAACACCTTCAATAATTCCATGACTTTCATCTCTGTTTATCATGCTAGGATTTAGCAGTTTTGAATTCCATGAAATTCATATTTCGGTGACATAGATTATTTAAAAGAGGGAGAAAAAGGAAAAGCTTTGACACAACTTCATAAAATCCAAACTATCAATCAATATTGAAGATTAAAAAAGAAAAATTGTCTCAGGATAAGGCTAATCATAATGAAAAGTTGAAGGGTCTGAAGAAGACAATTAACGAAAAGTCTGTTCCGCAACATCACGTTCGTCAGGAGTTAGAGATCATTATAGAGTATCTTGACCATCTGCATTGCTCATTAGGAGAAGTCCATAAGGATGGTGAAAAATTCATTGTAGATGATAAAGAATCACTTCATCAAGATTAAGGGAGAGAGGCTGGTAAAATAGACAAACTTCAACAAGCAGTTTATGGGGATCATGAGGAGGTCCAACATGTGATGATTTATCTATAAAGTCTTTTGTAATTTCTGAGAGAGAGACACCAATTTCTGGATTCTCCTCTATGCAAATTTTTCAAAAATGAAAAGTATTTTTTCTTTAATCATTTATGTTTCAACTTTCACTAACTTCTTTTTTTACCTAGGCCATTGGGCCCAGTAAGTATAGTTTTTTTGCAAGGGTTATATGGATAACCCCCCAAAAATTATATCTTTTGACTTTTATTGGTCAATATTACCTAAACCATACAATATGCACATTTAGGGAGCTAGGACTCGAATTTTGTTTAGAGTTCCCTTTAGGAGTTCTCAATCTAATGAGTACCATGACCATTCTTATTTGGCAGTTTAGAGTCATGCATGTTGGACTATAATGGGCTAATATTTATGGTCAAATAGCTTTGAAAATAAATTTTGAATTAGATCCCCAAAAAACCTTATGTCTAATATTTTCATTAATAATCATTAAATATTTACAAGGGGAATCTTGAGCCATGATTTTTATGGTAACCAAATTTAAAACATGTATCAATATAAGGGGTGTCCTTTCTAGGAATGAAGTTACCATTATTTGACATAACTGTTTTAGAGGCTATGTTATGCAGGGCCAAAAGGGGCATATGTTGCGTGGCCAAATAGTGGCATCTTTTGAATGAAAGGCCTGTTATATAGGAATCTTATAAAAGGCCACCTCAGGGCATGTGCTGCATAGTCAAGAAAAGATCTCTTTGAAGATTAAAATTTTGTTGTTGATAGGTTGGTGAAAATATGATTAGGGGGACTCAAGACCACAGTGGGAGGTTTTTTCAAGGAAATTAATTTTAAGAATGAAAGGGATATTTTACACCGACATAGGCATGAATAGGAAATCCAATTCAATACAAATTTGGGGTATGAGTAATGGTTAAAATTTATCAGAAAGGGGAATTTTTTATATCATATTATGATGGTTTAAGTCATGTTGTGAGAAAAATAGTACTATGTAGTTTTAAGTCATGCAGTGAGGACATTGTATTGTACAGTTTTAGGTCATGAAGTGAGGACATTGTACTGTGTAGTTTTAAATCATGTAGTGTGGACATTGTATTGTGCAGTTTTAATTCATGTAGTGAGGACATTGGGTGGAATTTATTTAAGATCTTTAGCTCAGAACAATTATATGAAACTCTCCCAAGTTCTTGATAATTTGTTTGGAAACATACTGTCATATTTTGGTCTGGAAGGGAAAATTGTAAATTTTGATTTGGGAATTTCTGGAATCGAGGAATGATATGGGAAAAGGGATAAAATCATTAGAGTACGCCTTTTCCAAGAATGAAGTTACCATTACATAACAACCCCATTATGGGGGCTATATTATGCAGGGACAAATGGGGCATATACTGCATAGATAAATAGTGGAATATTTTAACTGATAGGCCTATTATGTAAAAAACTTATGCAAGTCCACCTAAGGGCACGTGATGCATAGTTAGAAAAAAGAGCTCTCAGATGTTTGGCGTTCTATTGCTTAAAGTTGAAGAAATTTTATGGAGATTCATATTTTTTAAAGCACAGTGTTTGGTTTATGAAGAAAGGTACCATAATTTGGAAATGGTATTTCCATTTAAGATGTCTAAAATAATCAGAGGAAAAATACATTGATGAAGGTCTGACCCAAACGTAAAAGGTATGGTGTCTGTAGTTTTAGGACATAAAACTATGACCAGAAATGGAAACAATATATAATATTTGACCAAGTGATTTCATTTTTATTTCATATTGTATTGAATACATGGTGAGGGAAATGTGTAATCCATATTCTTGATGTCTTTTAGATTCTGAGAAAGATAACAAGACAAATATACTTGAATGAATGTTTTAAAATATAGATTCTTGTATATTGTCATGAAAGATTAATTGGGACAAAGATAGTATAACCAATAACAATGTTACCATTATTTAACAAACTCGTTATGTGGGCTGTATTATGCAGGGCCAATTGGGACATATTATACATAGCCAAATAGTGGCATCTTTTGACTGAAAAGCCTGTTATATAGGAAACTTATCCAAGGCCGCCTAAGGGCATGTGCTGTATAGTAAGGAAAAAGAGCTCTCAGGTATTTGAAACTCGGTCACCAGAAACCATATGAAAGATTGTGAGGATCTGGAAATAATCAAGATTTAGAGTGTGAAATATGGAAGGGGTTTTACCCAATGCATATGAAAAATATTTTAACCAATATTTGAAATGATTTAAACATTATTTACATAGATTTTACTCATATGTAAAATTGAGACTCTCTTTGTTTCCTACGAATTAATATTGTGATGTGCATTTTCAAGTCATTAAACGAGAACATTCTACTATAATGTTTTAAGTCATGCAGTGAGGACATTGATAGCCCCATAATAAATTGAAACATCTTATTTATATAAAGAATCCACTTACCCAATTCTTAAGCCTACGTGCGCTATGCTCGGTGTGAGAAACAAAGAGCAGTAAGTGATTCTTTTACAGTGCCAAGGTGATGCAGGTGAAGAATAAGGGTGATATATTTCCATGAAGTTTAACATCATGCGGTAAGGACAAAGATTAAACGTTTTGAAAGGAAAGACATATTGTAACTGGATTAAGTGCTAAAAAACCAAGTGTCATTATGTGTCTTGATGGGGATATAATTAAGTCATACATAGTTCTTAAAACAATCCCTATGCAGGTTTGATTCTTATACAAGAAATAAAGGGTTTTATTTTTTTTCACAACTAGGCCCAAAATTGGAGATCTAGGCATCTCTACATATCTATAATTGATGAGAATAAAGCCATACAGCGTTATTTAAACAATCATTTATCACGCTAATCGAGTTTGACATGAAGAATGGTGGCTTCTGACACATTCTAAAAGAACAGTAAATCTTAAGACATAAAATGGTATAAGGAACAAGATTTATATCTTAACAAAACACTCTTTATAGATCTGATTCATATATAAGAAGTGAATATAAAATAAAAATATTTTTTGATTGTGGTTGGACCCAAAATTGGAGATTTAGGCGTCTCTATGTATCTCATTGGAAAATTAGAATCGATCAATACCTAGTTCTTAAAATAAGGTCTCTATGCAGATCTGACTCATAAGTAAGAAAGAGAGTGACTCATATAGTACTGAAGTGTAGGGATGATTTCAAGGATGTTTTCTTATGGAAGCTTCTAACGTCAAATAGATAAAATGTTAGTTGTACAAATGATGTCATGTAGTTTAACATCATGCGACAAATACAAAGATACAACACATTTTAACGGCCTGCAACAGGGATTCTTACGGTTGTTATACAATTTAATGTCTTGAAACTAAGACATGGGGGATGCGCAGTTTTACGTCATGCAGCAAGGACGTGGTACGGTGCAGTTTAAAGTCTTTTGTGAGGACGAATTTTCACAAATACACAAATTATTTCTTTAAGAATCTCGCATTGGTTGGAGTTGTAAAAAGCTCTCCATCCTCTATGATTAAGGAATAAGTTCTATTTAAATTGACCTTATGTATTGAATAAGGTCCTTCCTACATTGGCTCATGATTTGGAGATTTCTTCCCTGTTATCATTAGAGTCCTAAGGACCAATACCAATTCTCCTTTAAGAAATGAATAGAAGAGAACATTCTTGATAAAAGCTTGTGATATTCTGTTCTGATAGACTTCTAGATGATTCAAAGTATGCAATATATTCTCGTTTAACCATGCCAACTCATTGAACCATTTATTAGACCTTTCACTTGTAGACAAATGATCATATATTTCAACTCTAAGTGAAGGAAATTGCATTTCAATTGATAAAACTTCTTCGGTTCCATATACCAATGAATAAGGAGTTTCTTGGGTAGTAGTATGGGTAGTTGTCCAATATGCCCATAAAGCATTCAAAAGTCCATCAGGACATGGTTTCTTATCTTTATCCACTATCTTTTGGAGTATATTTGATAAGTCCTTATTGAAGGCGTCTATCTTTCCATTGACCACCACATGATAGCGAGATGAATGGTTGGATTTGATATTATCTTCCGAATATATCTTTTCTACCTCATCATAAAAAAAATAGCTGCCATTTTCATTCAAAATAGTATGAGGGACATCAAATCTTGTGATGATATTAGTTTTGAGAAAACTAACAATGATTTTGGAACTGATTTCTTTGAGAGGTATTACCTCTTTCCATTAAGAGAAAAAGTCAGTAGAAGTGGGAATATACATGAACTACTCAGCCTTGGCTAGAGGATAAATCCCTAATATGTCCATTCCCCATGTGGAAAATGTCCATGAGTATTTAACTGTATGTAGCAACTTTGGGGGTTGATGAATGAAGTTGGAATTCACTTGGAAGGGATGTCATTTTTTTAGTGAAATCAGTAAAATCCTGCGTCTTTGAAGGACCAAAGTATCTAAGACTTCAGATCTAATCAAAGAGTTTGTGGCCTGACTGGTGGGCACCACAAAATCTTGAATGTTCTTCTCTCATGATAGTTGCAGTCTCTTCTCCATCAATACATATGAAGAAAATTCCATCACAGTCTCATTTATAAAAGAAATTTTGATGGGATGGACTTTCATAAAGAGTAAAATTTTCCGATCATCGCCGAATCTATTCTTTTTCATCCCTATTCGGTGGAAGTACTTCATTTTGATGATATTACAAGATAGATGTACTCCATCCCGTGGTATGACTATATGGTTCAGAAATTGGACTAATTTCATTAATTTCCTCTATTATAGTTTGAACAAAAGGTAAAACTACACGATAATGGGCTATGTTGATGACTATATCATCCTGATTTGGATATGCTAAGGCTGTAGATACATTAGTGAGTGCATCTTCTTGAGTATTTTGTGATCTCAGGACTTAAGAAAATGTCGGATCTAAGGTAAATCCATCCATTAACCCTCTAATGTAATCACACGAAGGTATTTAATCTTCTTTTCTAATAGAATGTTCCCCATTGATTAGTTTGATTACCAATTTTGAGTCACTTATTCCCTTTAAATGAACCATTTGCAACTGAAGGGACAATTCCAAACCTCGGTTGAGAGCTTGATATCCGGCCTCACTGTTGGTACCACCTTATGACAATTGGAAGGAATAAGGAAACACTGCCTTTTTTTGGAGAAATAAGGATAATTGTTAACCAAACATTATTGAGTTTAGGGTTTTCCATTCTTTTCCCTGTTGGACTTATGGAAGCACCATCAAAATACATTTCTTATGTTTGGGAATTATATTGAATAGAGAATACCCCTTCATTAATAAGTTCAATATAAAATGATGTATATTCCATAGATGGATTTGCAGTAAGGAAGTCACCGAGAGGTTGGGCTTTTAAATTCTTTTGAGGCACAAACTAGATATCAAACTCTTTCAAAATAATTGCCCATCGTGCCAGATTCCCTATAAGAATAGGACGAATAAGGATAAATTTTAGCAGATTATTGCGAGACACCAATTGGACTTCATGATGTTTCCAGTAGTGCCTCAATTTCTGAATTGAAAAAATTAATTCTAGGAAGCACTTTTCAATACTTGAATATCGATTTTCCACATCAAGAATATTTTGAATGAGATAGTAAAGGTTGTTTTCATTACTAGAATCATTCTCTTGGGCAAGGAAGGTACAAAATTATTGTTCTAAAGTCGTCACGTAGAGAATAAGTGGTCTTCCTTTAACAGGTGGTATTAACATTGGTGGACTCAAGAGATATTTCGTGAGGGTATCAAATTCTTCCTGGTAGTATTCAGTCCATTGGTATGTGATTTCCTTCTTCATTTATACGGTGACGGGTAAACACTTTCCTGCTAAATTGGCGATAAAGTGCCGAATAATGGGCCATGTGGCCTCGAAGTCTTCTAAATTCTTTCAAATTTAGAGGAGGAGACATACCAATGATTTTTTTTTCTTAGGATCAAATTTGATACCACGATGGCGTACAATAATGCTAAGAGACTTTTTAGAGGTTTCCTCGAAAGAACATTTTTAGGGGTTCATCTTCAAACTATGTTGCCGATGTTAATTGAATATAGTATCCAAATCATCCAAGTAATTGTAACTTTGTCAGGATTTAACCACCAAATCATCTACATAACATTCAAAAAAAATATATAAAAATGGGTTGAAGATATGGCGCATAGCATGTTGGTATATGCACCTGCATTTTTTAAACCAAAGGGAATTTCCCGATAAGAAAACACATCTTGAGGTGCTCTGAAGGCTGTAGATTCTTTATCCTCTAAGGCCATACAGATTTGATTATACCCGGAGTATCCATCCATGAATAAAATAGCTTCATAGCCTGCCATTTCATCAATAAATGATATGTAATTGGAACTGGAAAATAATCTTTAAGATAATGCCAGTTAAGATCTTTGAAATCAATGAAAACACTAATTTCTCCTTTATTATTTTTCATTAGGACAATGTTGGCCAACCATTTGGGATATTGATCTTCCCTAAAAAATTTATCCTTTATAATCTTATCAACTTCAGCTTCAATTTTAGAGGCATGAGTTGGGTGTGTTATTCTTACTGCCTGTTTGAATCCACGATGTTCTTCTGGAAAACCCAAATGATGGGTGGATACATCAGGATCATGACATGGAATTTTTGTATAATTCCATGAAGATTTATCTCTATGTTTCTTTAGAAATTAAGTATAAACCTCGTGCTCTTCAGAGGTCATGACCACACTAATTAGAGTGGAACATGGATCTTATTTTATACCAATATTTATTTCTCTGAGATCATCCACATTGGTAGAGACACCTTTATCAAATTCTAGAGGTGCATCCTAGAGATCTTTCTCTTCTTCTTCATTACACATTACCTCTTCTGTTTCCACTTTCATAGTAGATGACAAGGAAAATATTTTAGAGTTTGGGGAGGAGCCAGAATTTGAAAATCCTAAATAAGAGGCCACCATATCTGAGCCTACTGATGACGAATTGTTTCTATATGGTAATAAAGAGGAAATGATGGATTAAGAATCAATATATTTCTATTTCTCTAGAATTTCAACAATTTATTTTATACTTGTTGATGAAGTATAAGCTTTTTGTAGTTTAGTGGATGAAATGAATACATATCCATTTAGGATTTCATCATTTCATTAGGTTCAATTGTTGAAATTTACAGTATAGAAGTTACTGGATGAGTTCCCGGATTTGGGTTTATGTTTTCAATGTGATTGATGGGTAGAACATAATCTATAATCAAATGTAGAAATGGATTTTCTGGGATCCTTTACAGTCCATTTGGAG
The DNA here is from genome assembly GCA_963277665.1 of Viscum album. Classification (NCBI taxonomy): domain Eukaryota; kingdom Viridiplantae; phylum Streptophyta; class Magnoliopsida; order Santalales; family Viscaceae; genus Viscum; species Viscum album. The sequence goes on from OY728119.1 coordinate 1,569,175,810, forward strand.
AATTAACACTAGTTATTTACATTGTCATGGACTTCATTCCTCATGTTTGATAAAACTCTTCCCCAATTTATTGAGATTTAGATTTTCTGAATGGAGCCTTGTCAGCATACAATGTACCGATTTTACCATTGAAACAATACGTAATATATTTGTGGTATGATGAAGTTATGGCTACATGTTGATGTAGCCAAGGCCTTCCAAGAAAAATATTGAAGGATGTGTCCTGACGAACAACCATATAATCTAAATTATACACAAGATCTCCAAACTGAATTCTGAGTGTAATCTCTCCCTGAGGTTCTTGGTAATTCTTATCATAAGCATGAAACATTAAATTCCAAGGAGATAATTCAGAATCAATCAAGCCCAATTGATGAAGTGTATGAACATGAATGAGGTTGAATCTGTATCCATTATCAATGAAGGCTTGTTGGATGTCTATAACATTGAATTTTCCAGACAAATACAAGGGTCAGATATGCCCATGCACAATATCATCTTCATCTTCATCTATAAAAGATATGACTACATGAAATTATGCATGATCATTGTCTATATGATAAACCTCAGCAGCTTCAGATTTGGTTTCAAACTCTTGAGGACTTGAAAAATCCTCATTGAGTGCCACTCAAAGATCTTTTGACAGATTCAAAGCTTCCAGAATTGATAACTTGGCTTGTACATGGGCCAATTGTTTCAAGAAATCATACTTTTGGCCCAAAGGTGTGTGTTTTCCATTATGGAGATATGTTTTTTCAGGTGCTTTTGATGTTTATATATCTGATGTAGCCATATTCTGTGTCGGAGCAGAAGCTGGAAGTACTCCTGGCATCGGTAAATTAGACTGAGTAGGTCTATTCATTTTCTGAGAAGACGATGGTGTGACGTCTAATCTATCTTCAAAAAAAATTGTGTCATAACTGAATCTTTCTTTCATAGAATAAACTTCATGTTTCTATTGATCCCTCTAAAGGGATCTTCTATAAGTTTCTATCACATATTTGGTTTGTGCAGGGATAGAGTTAAAACGGTGGTTTCAGAATTTCCACGTCTTCCCCAATATCCTCAACCATGGCCTCTTCCTCAAGATCCCCAATTAGGTACAAGTAATCATAGCTTATTATAATTAGAATCACCAATGGAATAATGATCCTTTAAATGGGAAACATTAACAGAACCAAAGATCAATTCGTCATATGATAAATATTATTATTGTTAGGTTAATTTTAGTTGTACTATTTGGCAGGGAGGTGCCAGAGCTTTTGAAATAGATCTCATGAAATCTTCCAGGGTCAAGAACAAAATTTTCCTTGACATGAGCTTGGCTTATTCTGATTGTTATTTATCCATATAATCATTTCATTTTATTTAATAATGACCTTTTGTTGAAGGTGGTTTTACTGTGGCAGAATTGGAAGAAGAATCAATAGGTTGTTTCATCTGTGTTCAAAAAATGGCATGAGTCCGGCAGATCATTTTTACGATCATCCATTCATCATATTTCTTCACATTTTTACTTCCGACCTCTTGAATTTTGCCTTCTCCCTCTAGATCAGTAATAGTAACACCTGCTACTTGAGTTGCTGAACTTTTCATTTTTACTTTCCTAGAGTCTACGATTTTTTTCAAGAGGTTATTGAAAACAAAACATTCACATATAGGATATACAAACATCTGGTGAAAGGGACTATAATTCAGAATATCCTCATCTCCTTCTTTATTTGGTTACTTCGTCCTAGGAAACAGAACCAAATTGTTTTCCAGGTCTGAGATGAAGTAACCCGAATTCTGTTCATTCTAAAAATAATAAAATTTGTTCTTTAATTCCTCAAACTATTTTACACTTTGATCTCTTTGATCATCTTAACGAGGTGGTAATTTCTGCTGATGCTCAGGAGGTAGAGCCCTTCGGTATTATGAAGGTATTGAAGTAGAAGTATGTACAACTGCTTGCTTGAGTGTGACTTTAGCAGCTTCTTCCTCTGTTATCCACCTCCCTGGAGCTGATGTAATTTCATGATTTTTAGCCGTAGATTCTATAATAGGGTCTTCAATCTATTGAGTGATTGAAGTAAGGTCTCAAAACACTCCTTTTAATTTCATAGGGATCAATGGTTTCCATAGCTCATCACATGGATTTTCCACACAAATTGGTAGCAACTCTTTGTAAGGGATTTCAAGACTTAAGGAATATATTAATCCTTTTCATCAAGAAATGAAATATGAAAGTCTTTCATTATCCCTTTGTTTACAATTTTTAACATGAAAAAATGTCATCATTGGTTGCATAGAGCTAAATTTCAGAAGGAATTTCTAAGGTAAATCTTCCCAACCAGTAATTGATCGAGATTGTAAAATTGTATATCAGAAAAAATCTTGTCCTTGTAATGACTACACAAAAAAACTAAGCTTAACTACTTCTTGTTGTGGAGAAGTTCCCATCATGGGATCACAATGAGAAACAAAATGTGTTAAGTATTGTTACGGATACCCCAAACCATTAAAGATTAGGAATGTCGTATTCACAAAATTTGGTGGAGGAGGAATTGAATCGACCCATTTAGGGTAAGCTATCTTTTCCAGCTGAACTGGTGCACTTCATTCCAAAATAGCTTCCAATCGAGTCGTCAATGCCTTAATTGTGTTCATATGAATTTGGGTAATATCTAGATGAGTTGGATTCTGTGTAGGTATAGAAATTGAATCTTTATCTAGTGCAACAACCTGCAAAAACACTATTGTTGGTGATGATATCTACCATGGATAACCCACAGGAACTGGCCTATCAGGATGTGTTTGATCATACCTTGATTTGGTACCCAATGGAGGGAATTCATCATCTACATTTATAGTTACTAAAAGTCCTCTTTACTGAGTAGATCCTTCATGATGTGCAAGTTGAGTACCTCTTTAGAGAGTACGTCAAGCAGAAATGCTGTTATGAAGTAACTCTGTATTGAGTCTTTTCAACTCATTCATTTCTTCTTCTAGTTATTCAAGTCTCTCTTGATGTCAAATATATTGACCTTCTCCAATGGAAAAGTGATATGTGATCTTAATTGTGCCTTTACCCTTGTTATATTCCTTTTGGAGAGGGGCGAGTAGTTTATTTGAAGGCATATATAGATTCTAGGTAAGCCTTTGATTTCAGGTGTGCATACCTTCTTCATTTTCCTCAGTGTGTACCGAATTATGGACAGGAACTTCATCTTCGGATTCTTGTGAATTGGAATCATTTTATGGATGATCTTATGCAGTGGTGTTAATGAAATTTACCGACGCATAATGCATTGATATTATTCTATCATTGTTTTTGCAAGATCATCTTCTTTTGTGTCTTCCATGAGACTTCGATCTCCTATATGATGAATTCCCAAAAAAAAATTGGTGGACAGTAACCCGATGGGAATCCATGGATAGTTCAGTTATATGCTCTCCTTGTGGATTATTTCCTAATCATGAGAAAAATGACTTTGGTTGAGGAGGGGATTTCATAGGTGATAAAGCCCCCATCCCTACATGCTGGGGATGTTCTTGTTCTTCTTCTTCAAATCTTTGAACTTTGTTGAATGAATTTAAAGGTTGAATTAAATAAGCCCCCAGCCTTGTGATATGGGGTAATTTTTGAACTCCTATGGCTGAAATTCTTGCAACTACTCTTCTAATTTTGTGCATTTTGGTTCATACATTGGTTGTGTGCATCATCATACAATCACTTAAATTTCCAGTTTTGGAAGATCGTTGTGCATTTTCAGACATTTTCCTTCTTTGACGCCTGAAATTCTCTAAGCCGGATGCCTGCTCAAGATTCACAAATTCTTGATGTAAAAGTAACTCAATAACTTATTTTCTTTGGTCCTAATGGTGATGAGAGTTGGTTGAGGCCTGTTCTTGAGAATATATTTGATTACATACAAAATCTATTGATTGTGACCAACCGTGGGAAATAACATTGCATGAGACCACTTTTGGAAGAATTTCCTGATTTTGGAGTCCATTGAAATGCAATGATCCATATGCACCCCATCCTATGATACGAACACTATATGGGGAATCAGAAATAAACTGGTGTAGCCTCTTTAGAGCATTGAGACACTCACGCTGAAGGTTTATCTTCTGTTTTCAAACATTGGATGTTGGGAAACTAAGAGATATGCCAAGCCAATTTGGTGTGGCACCTCTTCTATTACCTTTACAAGATTTTGATATTCATCATCTGGTAATACTTTCGTTTTCAAATGAAGATGAGTCTTCTATAAGTTGAGGCGGATGTCATGAGTGCAATATTCTGTAATCAATTATGGAATGTTATACTATGAATATGAAGAAGGATAGAACATGACTGGTACATCTCCTTTAGCTAATTGTGTCCTCATGTTTAACACATCTTCAATATCATTCACTAGAGTTTCTCCACTTAGTCTAACCAAAGTGGATGCTCTGTATTAGAAGACAAATGACACATGGGAGGTTCGAAGAATGACCGTTCTCTTATGATGTCTTCTGGTTGATAAAGTGTTTCACCTAGAAATGTCATGGCAACAGACATGATTAGCCTGGTTTTTTCAAGTGCCTAAAAATACGAGGGCTTTCTCATTGCTACATTGTAAATTATAAAATTCTCTTGAAAATGTGAAATACTTCTTCGAAGAGGAATTTTTTAAAGAATGCAATCTTGGGGAGGATCACCATGATGGATTATAGAAAGGAATAAATCTTCTTGCTCCTTGGTCTTTTGGCCACACAGAGGGTTTCTGTGGATCTCATATGAAGATAAGCACATTGGATTAACCACATTTTCATGACGTAGGCCTTCCTGATGAAGTTTCCAATGTAGAACATCAAAATTACAACTACCACTCCCAAAATTTGGTAATGAGAGGGTAAAATCTTGATCTGCAACAGATAAATGTCTTAGGACCTCAAAAACTCTAGCATTAAGAGGATCCAAATTGTATCTTGACTCTTGATTTTCCCACAGTGCTTGGTGAGACTTCTTCATAGACATTCTATTATACTTATTTAGGGCCACATGTTGGAAAAATTGGTTATCATGGGTAAGTGTATGTGCCTGCCTTAGAGTGGTTATCGAAACATACCGATTACCTCTCATTGGGAGTGGTGTATGTTCCCTATCTTTTTGTCCATATGATATGGGGGAATATGCACCATAACACTCCTAGACAAGAACAGAGGTGTGTATCTATTCCAAGATGTCATGATGATGTGTCATACCATGTGTGGGGATAAATTTATGTGTATGTTCCCCTAATACTACTGAATTAGTTATAATATCGTGGAAAGCTTCCGAAATATGGATAAGGATTTGCGTCTTCCCTTTCACCATTGATAAGATGTGTTTGGTGAATCCAGAGGTCGGAATGGGAATATACGTTCATTCCATATCTAGAGTAGGTGTATGTGCCTTCTCATGTCCTCCTTTTCCTATCAATAGACAGTGACAGTACGCATACATGATGACAGAGAGTTGGGTATACCCCAAATTTATCGTCGGATCTTTCCAACAAACTTCTCATGGTGCTACCAAACTAGACTTTTTGTAGTCTTGATGACCATTGGAAATTCATTGTGCCTGCTGGCTATTTCTCATCAAATATCGTTGATGACCTTCCTTTAATTCTGGAAGATGAGACTACTGATAGAATTGGTGATTGTAAATATTTTTGTGGTCTTTTTTACCAGTTTCCACCACATTAGATTGGCAAGATTCATTACATGCATCCAAACAAGACTGATAACTAAATGATAACATAAAAGAAGGTGTATGTGTCTAGTCACGACACTCCACCGGGTTTATCGGGTAGGATTGGTAGGTTGCTAGAAGACGAGTCTACTGAACATAAAAATTAGGAAGGACAGGTGTATGTGCCTACTTGTTGTTTTCCATAATGTTAAATTGATGGACTTCTCTCGAGGAGGCAGAGGTGAGAACATGATCCCTGTTGACCAAAAATTGTCCCTAGTGGGTTTTCTTGCATGAATGACTCTAAGAGACCTTGTCCAAATTTCCATAGGAAACAACCCCATCATGTTTGGGGTTTACTACCATGTGATTCTGCTAGCGGTGTTTGCGGGTGGGATTCCTCAAGAAAGACTCTTGCATTCTTGAATTGAGGCTTAGAGTGACCTCTTGATCCACATCCCTATAGTATAAGAGGGATTGATTGATGCATTATAGGGATAAAGACCCCAAATGGTTGAAGATGGTGGTTGTCACCGTCTGCATCTTGATCATTGGTCATCGTTGGCCAGATGACTGAGGATTGTTTTTGACCCGGAGGGTCTGACGGGAAGCTTCCAAAGTCAGGAATGTACCATGATATTGATATTACTCTACCATCACATTAGAGATACATCATTGAAGACAATGATTTGGTGATTATGTCCTTACCAGGGATAGAGATCTATCTAGATCAGCGGTCAGAAAGTTCACAGATGTTGTCTTTGGGAAATCCATTTTTGGAATGAAGGGAATTCTGAGAAGAAAAACGTGAAACAATAAACTCTATTAAAGAAACATATTTTTATATAAATACATGTGTGATTTATCTCTTTGTCGGGCCTTCCTTTATCAATTTATAGGGGCCTAATAGGTGCTCAAAATTATTAATCTGGTTAAGTATTCACGTCGGGTTCACCATTTTTGTTTCGTAGTTCCTTGAAATGTCAGTTCTAGATTTAAGAATCACTATTTCTCGGCAGTTTACATTGGATTTATTTATGGAACCGAAAACTTCAGAAAGTTCTTTATCTAAATAGGACCAACCTTCCGAAGGTAGGTGTTCATTATGTTTTGGCATTACAATATATATGAACATGCATTGGTCGAGAGGATGAGAGGTCAGACTCATCACACCATTTTGGGGGAATTATTGTCCACTCCGGGACACTCTTTGCAAACATAAGATATTTTCATGAATCTTTATTAATTCACCATCCATAACATAAGTTTACCTAGGAATTTAAAATAACTTATTAAGATGTGTAAAATTTAGAAATATGAGTATGCATTCAAGGTTCTTTATTAATGGAAATATCTATATGTATTAAAGGTTTTCCATCTATCATATCCTCTAATATACTGCTTATATTTTATTTTTATCATATTTGTGATGATACTAGTTTTTATGCAACTCATAGGGGAACTCTAAAATTTATTTTCATCTAGGGAGATAAAGGTTTGATTTCATTTTTGGATCATTCCAATTAAACGGGATACCTACATATCCTTGTAGAAGTAATCAGATCCTTGTAGTTCAGTGCCATTGAATGGGACATAAGATACCTTTTTAGGTCATGTGATAAGGACCTAGACATACAGTTTAATGTCATGTGTTATGGACATCTAATTGGATGGTGCTTAGTCAAAACATAGTGTGGGACTTATACTGAAGCAGCCCAATGAACTTTGTAAAGAATATGGGTTTCCAAGTAGGATCAGACCCCGTTGGGAATATTGCCTAAGGAGAACAGGGTTGATTTGAAGTGTAGGGATTGAACCTCACGGAGGATTCCTACATATCCCATATGGATGGGAATCAAATCCCACTTAGTTCAATAAGTCTAATAAGAAATTATGGTCTTAGAGAGAGATGGGTTTTGTCTTTCTTACTAAGAAGATAACCTTGATGATTTGGGGATTAATTTGGGGTTTATTTGTAAAGAGGATACCCAGATAATGGGAATTAGGGTTGGGTTACTAAGGAGGATATCCAGTGCGTTCAAGGCCGAAAAATCCTTCCTATGTATCCAGGTTTGAATAGGAATCAGAGTTCTTGTAGTTCCTTCGATTGTTCAAATGTTGTGACTATAAAAAATCTGTAAGCCAGTGTGAGTCATGCTCGATGACATATATAAGACGATGTAAAAGAATCAACACTGGCATTCACACATTCAAATTTTTCCTCCTCCACTAGTGGAAGAGGGATCATTGAATGTGGAAGAGGGAGAGGCGATGATCATTCCCATTGTTTTATTTACATTGGAAAAGGGTCCAATGTAAGAAGGAAGATATGAAGGTTAGGGGACTACACTAGGATGGCTTCTGATGAATTTATCTTGTTAGGTGAGGGAAACATCACCTTTATTTAAAAGGAAGAAAAGTAGGTGTGAACCATAACTTCCCTATAAGAAATTTAAAGTTTCCAGCTCTTAGAGAAGAGAGAGGCCGGGACCCAAACCCTTATTCTCAGAACCAGGAACTACCCAACACTATTCTTAGGAGAAAAGTCCATGTGACTGTGGATATAAAAACTCATAGATAATCCATGAACCCTAACCCCATTGTGAAACAAATGTCGGAATCCTCTAACTATGGATATAAAAACCCAAATATGAGACATGGTGATGTGTATTTACTAAATGTTTGATAAGTCAGGAGGTTTTGGTGGAGGTCTCAGCAGAATCCATTTTAGGAAAGGGAGCCAATTAAGAATAAGCCTGTCCATGAATGGCTTTGAGGAAGGCTTGATGGATTATATACTTAAGAGAGTGAAGAAAGTAAGTGAATCAAGGAGGGGTTCCCAAGTACGTAAGGGCATGAACATATGGGTGCACAATTAGGTTTGGGTGCCCAAGTATGGGAACACATGTAGTCTTGGGTGACCTGATGTTCACATAGGTGATGAACAACCTGTATGGTAATACTTTTGTCAGAGCTTTCTCAAGCCTTAAAGAGTATTCATAGGTGATCCAAGAAGGTGGGCGCTCAAGTTCCTATGAGAGGAATGGGTAGTGTGCAAGTATTTCTGACATGGGGATGTTGGGAACTTTAGGTCCACAAGTGTTATGGTTTTCAAACACTAAAAGTACTTATGTCCACTGATCCTCCCATAAATACTCTCCTCAAGTTGTTCAAGAACTACCTTGATATTTTCCGAAGACTGGGGCGAAGTACTAGGGAGACCAGAGCAGTAATTGGGCTTCAAGGAAATTCTTTTATACAAATGAGGGACCCAACGGTCTATTTATAGGAAAATAAGTGACCTTGGGAGAATTTAGTTAGGCGTGCAAGTCGAATATGCAACATATAGGGGTGCACAAGTCGGTTGAGTGACATAACTTTGGTGCACAAGTAGGCTGCGTGCCAACAATATTTTGGATAGACTAAGGTAGAAAAAAACATATTCCATTGAAAATATTGACATTAATATATTTATTTTCCCCCTTTTCCATTATAATGGATTCCCTTTGTCATATTTTTATACTCTTTGATGGAATGTGGTGTCAACAGAAATTATTATCATTTACGTTATGATGGATCTATATACTATGAACAAGAACTGAGAGTTACATGAAATAACATGCATATGAAAATGAAGTAGTTAATACCTGAAACAAGGGTAATAACAAAATATTATTAACAAAAAGGTGATAAGATGATATAATGATAAAATATATTATATCACAAATATTAATGTGGATCTGGTAGAAATTAATAAAATGATTTAAACCATTATACATGATGTTAAACCAAAATCAATTAAATGAAAGTGAAAGGTAAGTGATTCTTTACTCAATTTCCATTAATTGGGTTAAACATCAGCATCATTTATTTTTTACGCTATGATTATGTGTGAAATGATATTTGATAATATTATTTTGTACTTAAACTTGGTTAATGTAAATTTAATACGGATTCACATAATCTATTCCCTTTATTAATGCTCACATCAATGATATGATACTAGCAAAGGACATCATCTAAATTTTCTTTTCTTCAGGCATATTACGATGCTATGAACCTATATTTTTTATAAGGTGTATAAAACTCTTCTCTGAAATGCTATATCATGAATATATTTATTATCAAGATATTTGATGTAATTTTAAATGTTATTATTTCATGGGCCATATGATTCGACATATTTCAAAGAGTTATAGGATTACTTCACAATCTCATCATTATTGAGATTATTTATGATTACATATCCTGAATATTGGAAAACATACTTTTCCCAACACTTGTATTCCAACGGTTCTTTGGAACTGTTGGTACAGGTGATCTTTACCAAGGGTTTGCATAAAATGTTGGTAATGATCTGTAAAAATTTAGTTTCCCCAACGGTTTGATGAAACTGTTGGGACAGATGGCTAAAAATGTGTTTTACCAATGGTTTCATCAAACCGTTGTGAAAAAATGGGAAAAAATGAGTTTTCCAAAAGGTTTAATGAATCCATTGGGAATGATGGCGTTTTCCCGACGGTTTTTCAAAACCATTGGGAAAAATATGCCCCAAATTCACCTAAGTAAAGCTGCCCCCTCCCCATGATTCCAGAAGCAGTGTGTGGCTCTCCCAGAAGCGATTCCAACTCGCAGAAGACCTTGAGAAGCCCCAACACAGGTTCACCTCTTCCATCGAATAAGCTGCCATGTTAGAATCCTTCCACCTTTTCTCAAGGATATCCTTCCACCTCTTCTTAAGGATGTCCTTCAATTCTTCGTTATTCCCAATTTTTAGGGTTTTTTGAAAATTTTATGATTCACTACTCCACGAATTGTGTACTCAAATCACTACATTGGTGTACACATTGTCCAATTAATGTTTTAGTTACACATATACATTTATAAGGGAATATTGTCTCTTTATTGTGTTCTATTTTTAAAGATTCGTATTTTTTTTAATCTCAATGCTTCAAATATTAGAGCTTCATGTATATGAACTCATTAGAAATTGTTTGTAATATTTATTCATAGTATTTCATGAAAATCACTCCTTTCATTAAGATCATGTCAAACATGAAGATCTTGTTCATCTAAATTTTTGTACACTATGTGTATTACATAACAACTATGTATCTTGTTTCTATAAATATATATATATATATATAATGACTCACTGTTCACATATCCTTTGCACAGTAGAACATATAGAGTATCTTCATGAACTTTGCAGAATATTATGTGGTCCCTAATTAGTACTTCTTCCTTCTTCATGAAACTTATTCACAGAATGTAAAATTCGCAATATTAGTGAATATTAGTATTCCTAATATAAACATTAATCATTCTACCTACAACGTCATACATGATTTATTCAATCACCTTTTTAAAACACAATGACCATTTTCACTGATTTGGGGTTCCGCAAAATGCTTAGGAAAATCAGAAAAACACGTGTATTGAATCGTGTTTCTCATATGGTTTCATGGATACAAGTTAATCTTGAAAATCATGACTGCGTGGTTCAAATATCATGAGGACCGTGGGATTATTATTCTTCACACAAATGAAGTTGTTTTCTGCAACTATGTGTTTTTTTTTCACTTTTTATTTGGCTGAAAGAGGAGCTTTTTGGTCAGTAATCATGGTTGTGGGTGGTCATTTAGGATGTAAGATAGTATGACTTCATTTTACTTGATATATCCAATATTATTATTGATTTATGTTCAATTTGATTATCTTTGACAAGTGATGTTGTTTAATAAGTTGTTATTAATGGTTTTAATAACGAATATATGGTATAAGGGTTCACATGGTGAGTATAATTGTTCACATGATGTGTATAACAGTTGACATGGTGTCTAAGTGGGGTATGGTAGGGTTGTCTAGGTGGGGTGGGGGGATGGGTTTTTCACGTGGGGTGGGGGTAGGGAAGTCCAAATGGGGGGGGGGGGGTTGTCCAAGTGGGGTGGGGGTAGGGCTTTCCAAGTAGGTGGGGAGGGTGTGCAGATGAATGAAGCTCATAACTATAAACTCTCTATAAATTCTGGATGTGTGAAAATGTATAGGGACATTCGTGATCATTTTTTGGTGGGATAACATAAAAAGTGTTTGATGTTTTTAGTACTTTTTTATTTGGAGTTTCTTTTGATGCTGATGTTTCTTATTGATACATATGATGGGTATTTATATCAGTTTCTAAATCGGCAGAGACTCCCCCACCATGCACAATGTATGCAACCTCTACCCTCATTTAAGCAGTGAACTCAATTCATTAATTCAATCCTTCATTCTCACTAGCATGTAAGAAATTGAATTATGTAAACCCATCCTCACATGATTTATTACCTTATATAGTATCCAACATATGGAATATGATCTTTTGAATTCATCAGTTTACCAGGATAATATATTCCATTTCCCCCAAGATGACTTTACTAATATAAATTTAGGGTCAATTAAATATGGATCTCATTGTATTTTGTATATTATGTGTCCTTCATGGCCAATACTCACTTTTATGTGGGTGGGGTGCTTTTACCTACCCACGCTGGCATGTGTAGACATCGATAAAAATGTTAGATAAGCCACAAGTTTAATTCAGTAATGTTGTTATCTTTCATATACTTTATTATTAATCTAAAATTTAATAATAAATGTTCCTGTCAATACTTAATGAAATGAAATCTTCTTAAAAGTCATGAACTACCTATTAGTGTAGAAGCCTAAAATTTATTCACCCATGGGGTGCACTTGACTTGGGGAAGTAATTGGGTAATGAAAGGTATGGCCATAGAGGTTCCAATAATGAGTTATTGAACATGAGTGAATGATTTGGGGTTCTTATAACACATGATAAGACCTTATGCATGTGCCTCTTATAGACTTAATGAAAATGAATATAAATAAATTTTAATTTAATTTATGAGTACTTGTTCTTCACATTATTTTAACAGTTAACTACATCGACTAGAAACTTCTTCCTTTATCATTTACTTAAATGTATTTTCTATTAATGTTCAATCCTATTGAATTGTTTATGACAAAATGACTTATATAAATTCTTATTACATAATGGAGAGAAGTTGGATGTATGAAACCGATCGGATCTCAAGCAATTTTCAAAACAATTTGGAGAGCTTTATAGATTTTTCATTTCACAATGCTTTAGATAGTGGTCGCATACACTTCCCATGTTCCAATTTTGTTTGTAGACCATGGTTGAGCCGTGCAGAAGTAAGCTACCACATATCCAAAAATGGTTTTCAAGTAAACTACTTTGTGTGGTATCACAATGGGGAGAGAATGAAATCTCAAATTGGTGATGATCGAAATGAAAGGATTGGAATGAAGAATTTGTTAGTTGATCGGTTTCTTTTATTATCCATCATGAAAAAGAAATAATTTCAACTCAAGAAGAGTTAGATATGAGGACAACTGATGCATCTAGGGAAAATGATGATATTGATAGGGTGAAAAATTGAATGATCCTGCCATGACTCCAGTATATCAACAATGTGATAAAAAGAAAAGGCTGGAATTTTTATTCCAATTTTTTCATGGGAAAACTATGTATGGGATTTCTAGTACAACAATCGATTACATTTTTACCCTCTAGAAGGATTTACTTCCAGATGATGCAGATATTCCCTCAAACCACTATATGGCATAGAAGTTAGTTGAGAACTTGGATTTTCAAGAAACAAATTTAATGATTTCCCGAATGATTGAAGTTTATTCTGGGAGGAAACCGCTGAATGAAATTATTGTATAAAATGTGGCACATCCAGCATGAAGTCAAAATCTGATGGAACACCATCTCGCATTCCAAAGAAAGTAATGTGGCACTTTCCATTGATCCCTATACTCTAGAATATTTTTATATCTGATGACATATCAATAAAAATGTGATGTAATGATACCGAGAGAAAGAAGACTAATGATGAGTAGGTTCATCCTGCAGATTGATTTGCATTGCAGAGATTTGATGCTCGATATTCTTATTTTGCAGCTGACGTGAATAATGTGAGGTTGGGTCTTTAATACGATGATTTTAATCTATTTGGGTAGATGATTACATCGCACAACACATGTCCAGTTTTTATACACATTTATAATCTTCACCCATGGTTGTGTATGAAAAATACATTCACTTTCATGAGTATACTCATATCTGGTCCATCTAATCCTGGCCTTGATATTGATGTTTACATGCAACCTTTAATAAATGAGATGAAACTTATTTGGGATGTGTGTGTGCGCACATAAGATTCTTGTTTGATAGACATATTTTAGATGCGTGAGGCGCTTATGTGGATGATCAATGATTTTCCAGCTTATGTAATGATGTCTGGATGGAGCATGAAGGGAAAACTGTCATGCCCAGTTTGTATGAAGAATACACGATCCAGAAGACTGATACATCATTGTAGTTTCAGTTTTATGGGACATCGACGATTCTTTCAAAATGATCATCCATATAGAAGGAATCGTCGAAGATTTGATAATACCATAGAGACCTATGATCCACCTCAGCGTATGTCCGGAACTGATGTGCTAAATGAATTCAATGATTTTAGTTTTTCATTCGGTAAGGGTCAAAAGAAATATGGAATGAGAAAGAATGTCTCCACTGAAACCTGTTTTAATTGGTGGAAGAGGAGTATATTTTTTCATTTTCCTTATTGGTTAACCAATTTGATACGTCATTATTTAGACATAATTCATATTGAAAATAATATATGCAAAATGTTTCGTTCGGTTCTTCTAAATGTCAATGGGAAGACAAAGATGATTTATGATCTTAGCGTGACTGGGTGGATTGGGGCATCAGACCAGAATTGCAACCTATGCATATCAGTGAAAACAAATGGCAACTTCCATGTTCTTATTATGTGATGACAACTATGAAAAAAACAATTTCTGTGAGTATTAGAGACTATTAGAGTTCCTGATGTCTCTATTTTGTTTCAAAAGGATATCATTTTAAGTGAAAACATCAATTGGCATTCGGAAAATAGACCAAACACATTCAAATTGTGTTGATACTTTAGGATAATGATCCATGGGTCATTTGAGACATGTACGAGTCAACCCCGTCTAAATCTGAGGTGTGGTGTGGCCGGTAACTCTCTAACTGTTTCTCTTTTCTTTAAAATGGACATAATTATAAGTGAAAAGAACAAATGGCATACAGAAAACCGACCAAATGCATTCAGATTCTATTGATAATTTATCACAATTATCCACGATTCATATGTGATGTGTACAAGCCAACTGAGTCTCAATCCGAGTCACGGTGTGGCCGGGATCACTCTAAGTGTCTCTCTTTTGTTTAAAATGGAATCATTTTATGTACATACGGAAAACTGACCAAACATATTCGGTTTCCATTGAAACTTTAGGAAAACGATCCATGAGTTATATATGATGTGTAAGAGTCAACCTCTCCTCAATACGAGGCATGGTGTGGCCGACACCACTCAAAGTGTCTCTCTTTTGTTTAAAATGGACTTCTTTTTAAGTGAAAACAATAACTAGCATAGGGAAAACCGACCAAACAGATTCTTATTGTGTCGATAATTTAGAAAAACAATCCATGGGTCATATATGACATGTAAGAGTCAACCCTGCTTTAATCCGAGGCGCAGTGTGGCCGACACCATTCATAGTGTCTATCTTTTGATTAAAATGGACATCATTTTAAGTGAAAACAACAACTTACATACGAAAAACTGAACAAACACATCCGAAATGTGTTGATGATTTAGGTCAATTATCCATGGGTCACATGTGTCGTGTACGATCAACCTCACCTCAATCTGAGGCACGGTGTGGCCGAAACCACTTTAAGTATCTCTCTTTTGTTTAAAATGGACATTATTTTAAGTACATATGGAAAACTGACCAAACGGATTTTGATTATGTTGATACTTTAGAAAAACGATCCATGGGACATATGTGAAATGTACGAATCAATACCTCTGCAATATGAGGCGTGGTGTGGCCAGAACCACTCAAAGTGTCTCTCTTTTGTTTCAAAAGGAAATCATTTTAAGTGCAAACATCAACTGACATACGGAAAACTGACCAAACACATTCGGATTTTGTTGATACATTAGGACAATTATCCATTGGTTATTTGAGTCGTGTACGAGGCAACCCCGTCTAAATCTGAGATGCGGTGTGGCCGGTACCACTCTCATTGTTTCTCTTTTGTTTAAAATGGACAAGATTATAATTGAAAAGAACAACTGGCATACGAAAAACTGACTAAATGCATTCGGAATCTGTTGAAAATTTAGGACAACGATCCATGGGTCATATGTTATGTTTACGAGTCAACTGCGCCTCAATAAAAGTCATGGTGAGGCTAGAACCACCCAATGTGTCTCTCTTATGGTTAAAATGGACAACATTTTAAAAACATATGGAAAAATGACAAAACATATTCAGATTGTGGTTATATTTTTTGACGACAATACATGGGTCATATGTGACATTTACGACTCAACCCCGCCTCAATCCGAGGCACGGTGTGGCCGAAACCACTCTAAGTGTCTCTTTTTTTTAAAGGATATCATTTTAAGTGAGAACATCAACTGGCATATGGAAATCCATCCAAACGCATTCAGATTGTGTTGATACTTTAGGAAAATGATCGATGGGTCATTTGAGACATGTATGATTCAACCCCGTCAATATCTAAAGCACAGTGTGGCTGGTACCACTCTAATTGTGTCTCTTTTGTTTAAAATGGATAGCATTATAAGTGAAAAGAACAACTGGAATACGGAAAACTGACAAAACGCATTCGGATTCTGTTGATAATTTATCAAAACAATCCATGGGTCATGTGTGATGTGTATGAGCAAACACGGGCTCAATCCGAGTCGCGGTGTGGCCTGGATCACTCTATGTGTCTCTCTTTTATTTAAAATGGACAACATTTTAAGTACATACGGAAAGCTGACCAAACTCATTCAGTTTCTGTTGAAACATTAGGAGAATGATCCTTGGTTCATTTGTGACGTGTACGGGTCAACCTCGCCTCAATCCGAGGCGTGGTGTGGCTGACACCACTCAAAGTGTCTCTATTTTGTTTAAAATGGAGTTCATTTTAAGTGAAAACAGCAACTAGTATATGGAAAACTGACCAATAGGATTTTGATTGTGTCGATACTTTACCACAACGATCCATGGGTCATATGTTACATGTACGAGTCAACCCTACATCAATCTGAGGCATTGTGTGGCCGACACCATTCATAGTGTCTCCCCTTTATTTAAAATTGACATCATTTTAAGTGAAAACAACAAATGACATAATAATAACTTAACAAACACATTCTAATTGTGTTGATGCTTTAGGAAAACAATCCATGGGTCATATGTGACATGTACGAGTTAACCCCACCTCAATAGGAGGCGCAGTGTGGCCGGCACCACTCTAAGTGTCTCTCTTTTGTTTAAAATGGACAATATTTTAAGTACATACGGAAAACTGACCAAAAATATTCTGATTGTGTTGATACTTTACACCAACGATCCATGGGTCATATGTGATGTGTATGAATCAACCCCACCTCAATCTGAGGGACGGTGTGGCCAGCACCACTCAAAGTGTCTCTCTTTTGTTTCAAAAGGACGTCATTTTAAGTGAAAACATCAACTAACATACGAAAAACCAACCAAATGAATTCAGATTATGTTGATACTTTCGGAAGATGATCCTTGGGTCATTTGAGACGTGTACAAGTCAACCCCATCTAAATCCGAGACACGGTGTGTCCAGTACCACTCTAACTGTGTCTCTTTTGTTTAAAATGGATAGGATTAAAAGTGAAAAGAACAACTAGCATATGAAAAACCGACCAAACGCATTCAGAATCTGTTGAAACATTAGGAAAATGATCCATGGGTCATATGTTACGTGTACAAGTCAACCGCGCCTCAATCCAAGTCGCGGTGTGGCCAACACCACCCAATGTGTCTCTCTTATGTTTAAAATGGACAACATTTCAAGTACATACGGAAAACTGACCAAATGGATTCTGATTGTGTTGATATTTTAGCACAACGATCCATGGGTCATTTGTGACGTGTAAGAGTCAAACCCACCTCAATCCGAGGCGAAGTGTGTCCAGCACCACTCTAAGTGTCTCTCTTTTGTTTCAAAAGGATATCATTTTAAGTGAAAACATAAACTGGCATACGGAAAACCAACCAAACACATTTGTATTGTATTGATACATTAGGAAAATTATCCATGGGTCATTTGATACATGTACGAGTCAACCCCGTCTAAATATGAGGTGTGGTGTGGCCAATACCACTCTAACTATGTCTCTTTTGATTAAAATGGACTGGGTTATAAGTGAAAAGAATAACTGGAATACGAAAAACCAACCAAACACATTCGGATTCTATTGATAATTTATCTCAATGATTCGCGGGTCATATGTGACGTGTACAAGCTAACTCGGGCTCAATCCGAGTCGCGGTGTGGCTGGGATCACTCTATGTGTCTCTATTTTGTTTAAAATGGAAAACATTTTAAGTACATACGAAAAACTGGCCAAATGAATTCGGTTTCAATTGATACTTTAGGAGAATGGTGCATGGGTCATATGTGACGTGTACAAGTCAACCTCGCCTAAATCCATGGCATGGTGTGTCCGACACCACTCAAAGTGTCTCTCTTTTGTTTAAAATGGATTTCATTTTAAGTGAAAACAACAACTAGCATACGGAAAACCAATGAAACGAATTCTGATTATTTCAATACTTTAGAACAATTATCCATGGGTTATATGTGACATGTACAAGTCAACCCCACCTCAATACGAGGTGTGGTGTGGCCGAAACCATTCATAGTGTCTCTATTTTGTTTAAAATTGACATCATTTTAAGTGAAAACAACAACTGACATACAAAAAACTGACCAAACACATTCAAAATGTGTTGATGCTTTAGGAAAATGATCCATGGATCATATTTGATGTGTAAGAGTCAATCCCGCCTCAATCTGAGTCACGGTGTGGCCGACACCACTCTAAGTGTCTCTCTTTGGTTTAAAATGGACAACATTTTAAGTACATATGGAAAACTAATCAAACGAATTCTGATTGTGTTGATACATTTGAACAATCCATAGGTCATAAGTGATGTGTACGAATCAACCCTGCCTAAATCTAAGGTTCAGTGTGGCCGGAAGCACTCAAATTGTCTCTTGTTTGTTTCAAAAGGACATCATTTTAAGTGAAAACACCAACTAACATACCAAAAACCAACCAAACGCATTCAGATTGTGTTAATACTTTAGAAAAATGATCCATGGGTCATTTGAGACATGTACGAGTCAACCCCATCTAAATCTGATATGCGGTGTGGACGGTACCACTCTAACTGTGTCTATTTTGTTTAAAATGGATAGGATTATAAGTGAAAAGAACAATTGGCATACGAAAAACCAACCAAACCCATTCAGAATCTATTGTAACTTTAGGACAATGATACATGGGTCATATGTTATGTGTACGAGTCAACCGCACCTCAATCCAAGTTGCGGTGTGGCCGGCACCTGCCAAAGTGTCTCTATTATGTTTAAAATGGACAACATTATAAGTACATATGAAAAACCGACCAAACGGATTCTGATTGTGTTGATATTTTAGCACAATGATCTATGCATCATTTTTGACATGTACGAGTCATCCCTTCCTCAATCTGAGGCGTGGTGTGGCCAAGACCACTCAAAGTGTCTCTCTTTTATTTAAAAAGCACTTTATTTTAAGTGAAATCAACAACTGACATATGAAAAACTAACCAAATGCTTTCAGAATATGTTGATACTTTAGGAAAACGATCCATGGGTCATTTGTGACGTGTATGAGTGAAACTCACCTCAATATGAGGAATGGTGTGGCTGGTACCACTCCAGGTGTATTTATTTTGTTTAAAATGGACATCATTTCTTATAAAAACATATGGTATACGAAAAACCGATCAAATAATGAATTGAATTCCAGATTCCACATATTATGGTCATCTAAATATTAAATTTAATTCTAAATGAATTATGCATGTTTATAGTTTTGTTATGAATTCTGATTTAATTCTCTATGTGTATAGTTCCAGGATGCATTATATGTTAAATGTGTATGAATTTATTCTCTATATGTATGTGTTAGTTGGTAACTGTAGGTACAATAATTGTATATGTATGTGTTAGTTTATTGCAGGTACAATAATTTGAAATGATTGAAAATGAGAGGGAATGGACTGGCTGCTGTGCAAATTGCAGGCTGTAGTGCAATTTTCAGAGCATAGTCTATGCCAACGGTTTGAAATTGTTGGCATATAATTCTAGGTAATTTTGTTACCAAGGGTTCTTAGAACCGTTGGTAAAAATCCTTTACCAACAGTTTAGAAACCATTGGGAATTAAGTCCTCTGCTTGGTTTCCCAACGGTTCAAGCCAAACCGTTGGAAAGAACTATCCCAACGGTTTGGCACAATCGTTGGGATTGGTTCATTTTTTCTAACCTATCCCAACGGTTCAGTGTAAATGTTGGGAAAAGCATTCCCAATGGTTTACTTCCCTACAGTTTTCAGAACCGTTAGTATAATATATACCAATGGTTTAGAACCGTTGGGAAAGCCTGCATTTCTAGTAGTGCTGATGAAGGAAATACTTGATATTTACATCATGAAATAAAAATATTTTATTATCCTTATTTTTGAATTTCTTCATGTAATATTACTATTTATTCACACTTTTATTTATAAGAATAATGGAAAATGGTTTAAATAATATTCGACTTTATGCCTCCTTTTAGTCAAAAAACTGTTTTCATCAAAACCGTTATTTTCGAAAAAGGGTTCAAAAAGGGTTTTTACATTTTTAAATTTTTTATTTGAAGCAATTTCTTAACTATTTTTTCAAAATATTTTGAAATGAGTATTTTTTTCATTTTCAAATCAATACTAACATGGGATTTCCCAAAAATGTAAAATTAAACATTATTTAACATGAATGACATGTATGGAATTTTAATCCATCATCACAATAAAATATTTTCTTTGAAGATAAAATTTTAAAAGTTTTAAAATTTTATCATGAGAGAAAATATTTTTCAAACTGTCTTGTGATCTTTCTGTATAAAAAGTGATTTTCAAAATGAAAAGGATATTTTCCTCTAGAATTTCATTAATTATATTTTTATTTATTAATGACAAAAAACCTTTAATTTACATATGTTTCATATGTATATGTTGTGTTCATATCATATTTATTATTTATTTTGATGGATTATGATCAACTTTATTGTGTATGTTCTATTTTTATACTATTCAAAATATAACTTTGGATTGTTTGTGATTATATTAATTTGAATGGGGAATGTATTAACATTTAATATGTTAGTTTTTAATAATGAAGTTTTTTTTATTATGATTCACCCCTTTCATATGAGGAATGAACTGGACTTAGTAAGTGTTTGGAAGGGCCTAATTTGTACCCTCGATTCATCAGTAGGTCTTTTGAGAAAAACTATACTAGGATTTGTCCAATTACTTACCCATTTATTTTTAGATATCTCAGATGAGGCCTTGAAAATAATATTTATATTTCCCTCAGTATTCCTGAAATCATTATGAGATTAGTTATTTATTTTCCACATGATTATTCAATTAATAGAATATTCATGGTTAAGTTTTAGGATCATGTGATTATTTATATAGAATTATTTGACCCTCATTTATTCCAACCATATTATTCTCATTTTATTGATAAAATGGAATGTGTTTTATTTATTTTCCATTCATTGTTTATTGTGCTTATTAATTAATGATATCTTTCATTGTAATTATCCCTTATTGGTAATTTTATCTCACCCGTTTCTTTTGTATTATTTTTTCGTAAGATTCCATGAATTGTTTTATGATTTATATGTAGGGTTACACCAAGGGTAATAATTATTTCTTCAATTAAAATGATCTATGTATTTTATGTTTGACATGTAATGTGAATTTCAACTATGCATTTATTTTACCAAGACTACTAAACTATTCATTACTTCAAGATATGGTTCCTTGTTTCATATTCCAATAGAAAAAAGTAACCACATGATCTGGTCTGCTAGAGTTGTGAGAAATTAGATAATGTTTTGTTAAGAAAGGTCCTCTAGGTTATGAGTGTAAACATTATCATTCTTATCATAAGATAAAATGTAAAGTACTTCCAAAAATTTAATGTCATATCTTTCATTCCCGAATTTCATAAAGTATCCATCGTCACATAATTGACTGATGATAATAAGGTTATTATAAATTCCTAAAACTTTAATAACATTTGAAATTAAATTATTACTATAGAATAAAAATCACCAATACAAAAAAATGTCATTGTATATTTTCTCACAAAGTTACATGTCCACACTTTCACATTCTATATGTTTTGATTGATAGATTTAATTCTAGTAATATACTAAGAATAATCTATACCTTTATGCAATGTATTTTTTATAAAGGTACTCATACTTTTCTCCTAAAATAATAAAGTCTAAAAATTTAGTACCAGAAATTTCTTATGTACAATAATGTTAAAAAGAAGGGATTTTAGAACCCATATATATCATACCCCACAAAACTGAACATATTCCAATTATATAAAAATATAATCTCTATATGTTCCAAATTATTAAAACATTTTTAAGGAACTTCAATTATTTCAATGACCTCCCCTTTGAAATGTATGAATCATTTGGTATGATGGAAGTGTTTATGATAGAAAAATTAATTGAAATAGAAAATGGGTTGAATGTAGTTTTTAAAATCATATTTGGAATGAATGAAAATTTCATGATTGAATTTAGAATTAAAATTTTCAATGGAAAAAAATAACACAATGTTACAATAATAAATTGGTAAATATAATTTTTTATGGTAATGGAGGCAATAATAAAATGAAACAATTCACACAGCCCTATGCCATCTTGGAAAGTCCACCCCTCCAAGGGTTGACCTACTCCATAGATGGATTATTATAATTTTTATAACTTGAAGGCCGCACATTGGATGGATTGAATGCCTCTTTATCATACAAAAATGTCCCCTATTGTGTTACCTCTATACGCTTAAGCTATGCTACACCGATGTCCTACCATAGCTGTGAACCTCAAATACCGGCCATAAAGGGATTGTGATGGAAGTGCAATGGGAGATATGGGAGATATGGAAGAACCATTAAATAATCTCATAATAATTTCTTGAATCCCAAAATGATCTCCAATATCATTAAAAATTATGTGGGCGACAGCTATTAGAGGACAATGACTACAGAAATAATAAGCTAGATCCCAAAATGAGATACAGGAATGCATCTAGAAATGATTTAAATTTATTGGTCATCTCTTGGAGTTCTACATGGAAGGGTGTTGAAAATTTAATGTTTAAGGATGATAATGAAAAAAAATTCACATCTAATTCTTCCTTTAATGTATATCAAAGGGGACCCCTGGTGGATCTCTTAGTTTTGGGATGTCCCCTAATAATCCTCATAGATTTATTGACAGGTTATGTATGGTTGTGGATACTTTAATGTCTTATAGGGTAAAACCTTATAATGGATACCATAAGAGTGGAATTTATAATCTTCATGAAGAAATTGAAACCTAATTTTCATTTTTACGCTCCCCTAAAACATCTATAATAAGGGAACTTATGGATAACTCTTCTAAGTCTATACTCATTAGTAATAAATTTACCTTATTTAGAGGTGATTTATAGAAATAAAAGGATATGGAATATAATAACTCTATGCATAATAAGAATGAATATAATTTAAATTAGGTTGATGGTAATGATGATATTACTAGTTTATCTTATATTTAGGTTGGAAGTGATCCCCCCAGGAGAAAGGAATGTCCATTAGTTTCCTCAATCCCTACTGAATGGAAAAAACTCATGAAAAAAGGAACAAAAGAAATATGAATATTTCACTATAAAGAGGTCATATAAAACTAGGTAAATATCTTAACCAACATATCTCTTATATTGTAATTGTCATGGTATTCAGAACTATCTCACAGATAGGGCCCTTAGAAATTACATTCTGACCCACATTCCCATGATAATTAGAATTTTAGAGAGAAAAATGATCTTTGAAAATAGGAATGATTTAAAATGGACCTCTATTGTATTCAATTTTCCCTCAAGAAACATTCAAGACATCAATATGGTTCATATATGGATCTTAAATAATTATATAATTCATAATATCAAATGAAACAATATACCTCTTTGCATTTCAGTTTCCTTTTGTAATCAAAATTACACTTTATCTATCTATTTTGTGTATCAATCTAACTCATACATCATGGGAAGGGATTTATGGAAGGAACATAAAGTTTAATCAGATAGAATGAATCACAAATGGGTGTTAATAGGGGACTTCAACACTATTCTAATGATTGTAGAGAAGTTAGAATTAATTTGTATAAGAATCCTCTGTCAATATTTCAACTTGCACTGACTATTGTAGAATTTATGAAGTATCTATTGCTGTAGCAGATTTCACATAGAAAAAATATATATTGAATGGAAGGAAATAAAGAGAAATGAAAATATTTGTTTTTCCAAATGGATGATAGGAGTGATTGCACTAGGATTTTTGGCTTTAATTTTTCTATGCATCTCTCATATCACAATCAAATAATTTTGAAACTCTCTACTCATTTAAAAAGGTCAACACATCTCTATTTTAAATTAAATAATGGATGTATTGTTACACCTAGGTGCAGGGAAGTAGTGATTTAATCATTGAGGATGTTGTTCCACAGAATCCCACAGTAATCCCTTGTCGAGATGCTTAAATATAAAAAATTTAATTTAAAGTAATGGATCAATAATTCATTATCCAAGAAGGATCTTTAAATCATGGTTGTCATTGAATTTGTTTTGGTGTCAAAATATAAATCAAACCCATATCAATCTGTCTATGGAGGAGATGTAATTTATATTTCATGTTTATGACTTATTAGGTATGAATGAAAGATTAAATTATAACCATATTTATTTAACATGTTTGGATGATGTTGAATGCAACTCAAGGCTTTTACATACACTACACAAGTAGAAGATATTAATGATTGTAAATAATTCCCTCAACATCAATGGATTCCTCTACAATTCAAAAAAAATTAAATTTCTAATTCATTGTTGGATTATTTTATATATATTCATTATAATCATGGAATAGAAAAAACAAATTGAATGTTTGATAATATCTAAATTCGTATTGATGATCATCAATAATAGGATCCTATAATGTTCCCTTTGTATGTGGAAGTCAAATAATCTTTTTAATCTCTTAACATGGATAGTGCTCCTGGATCGGATGGTTTCATGAATAAGCTTTTTATGTTCAACTGTGATATATTTCATACTGATATTAAAAATTCTAGGATGTATTGTTTTCAATAATTATTCTATTCTATGAAGAATAAATTCAAATTTTATTCCTCTAATTCCTAAGATGTATTATGCTATTGATATTAAAGACATTAGGATAAAATATGTAGGGAATACAATCCCTAAAATAATTAGTAAAGTCATTGACACATGGATGGGTTGAATTGTTGAAGTTATCATTACTCCAAATCTAATTGGTTTTGATTTTTATGAGAATCATTCATAATTATCTTTTCATTGATTTAAAAAGTGTAAAAAAATGAATGTGAAAATAAAGGATGAAAAATATTCCCTCAAAATTGACATTTCAAAGGCATTTGATACTATATAATGGTGTTTTGTTTTACCTTTTATCAAGAAATTCATTTTTTCAAATGAATTTATCAAATTAATTAGTAGTAATTTCAGCTCTAAAAAATTTTCCATCATCATCATGGGATCCTCTAGAGGTCTTTTCCAATGAAGTAGGGGTGTTATACAAGGGGACCCTCTCTCAAATAATCTTGTTTCCCATGTAATAAGACTACATGAGTCAATGCATCAATGAAAATTTTCAGGTGGAAATATTTATGAAATGAATGTCTGTATGAGGAGTATCTACTTAATCACATCTTATTTATATAGAAGATATCCTACTTCTTGGTCAAACTACAAAGAATACTATAGCTGCTACCAAGGATGTTTTTCCCAACCTGAGGAGGTGTTTAAACAATCAATTAAATGAAATGAATCATTCATGATATTTTAGGATTGAGTTCCAATTACTAAATAAAATTGTGTTATCATATCTCCTTGGGGTGAACAGGGGGAATCTTCCTTGCACATATCTTTGAGTCCCCTTATTTTGGGAAAATGTGTGATTTTTCTATAATATAGACATTTGTTCTAGTATCAACAATGAACTGGAAAAATTGTAATGAATGTCTACATATCATGATGTAAGGGAGTTTTTGGTGAAATCAGTGATCACCTGTACATTTTTTTACATATCCATTTATATATGGCCTTGAGGCCTCAGAAATGGTATCCAAATAACGATGAAGAAATCTATCTACACTTGATCTATCTGTGAAAAGAAACTAATAAATGCTTCCTAAAAGTAATGAATTAAGACTATTTATATGGGAGGTCTAGCTATCAAGGATCTAAATATATTCAATGATGGAATCTTAATTAAGGTCACTTGAAATATTTTCAGGTCTAATGATTGTTTTATTTAATTTATTTTAGGTAGTTTCAAAAAAAAAAATGATAATTGAATGATATTCATATTATCCCACATAAATTTTCTAATCTATAATGTAACAACTCACTAACATTCTATAAGGTATGTTATAATATTTTCTTTTGGTTTCATTTTTCTTTAGGTATGTATTTCTTATAGTTAAATTGTGAGGATATGTGTAATGGTTAAGTGAAATATTTGATGGAGTTTTTAAAATAAACAAATGGTTTTTTCTGTTTACTGGGTAGTTTCATGATGTGTAATGGGATTTCAGGATGTTTAATGGCCTCTAGATAGATTCCATGAATTTAAAACACAATGTGATAATTGTATATGTCATCTAAGGGTTACACTTCATGTAATGTAAAAAATAAGTTTTTAATTTAATTGAAGATGCGTTTTTCGATGTAACACAAAATAAAAACAATTCACAATGTGTATAGTTTTTCACACCATGAAATACCAAAAAATTCTACTTTTGGGGACTTTATTGGGTTCTTAGGATTCCTTCAATTTTTCAACCTCCTCCTCTCGGATAGATCTCTTATCATTGGTGATTTTGTGTGACTCCTTTCCCTATGGATCTCTCTATTTGGTGGTCGATCAACATGGAGAGGAATTTCAACTCTGTAGGTATGTATTTATTTTAATTTATTACATGTTTATGAATTTCAGAACAAATTTCATTAGGAATTTTTAATCAGATCATGTTATCTATCAATCCTTAGTATTATCCTTTTTTTGACTTTCAAAGGAAGATCATGTGGTTTCCAATCCCCATTGTCAAAGGTGTTTTGGTTTTCTACATTATTGATGTAGTTGTATTTATTAATGTGTTATAATTTATTTAATTTTTTTTTATTTATTCATTAATATTTGAAATTTAATTGAATGTTTTGAAGTTAAAACCATGATCCTGGTTTTTAAAATTGAAACTAAAAAAATATTTCCTAGTGGGAACCTTTGGTGCATCCTGAAAGAGACATAGGTCACCATAGTGTGTGTGACACCACTAGGTTGTAAAATATTGTATATAAATGGAATATGGAAGGAAAATATATTATTTCGATAAAAAAATATACATTTTTATGATCATGAGTGTCTAGTATGTATTGTACCATTGGCAAGATCTTAGCTGGAAGGCGCATTGTTTCTTATGGTTATTTATTACATGGTATATCATTTCATGGATACTGGATAACATGTATGTTTATATTATATAATCTTTACAATATTTTTTATATAAATGAAAGGTTTTTGTATTTGGAAGACATGATATGAAATTTTTGGAAACCCCAATGATTTTTTGAGAAATTTTTTAAAATAGTTTTATTTATAAAAATTATTGTAAAACTATTTTATTTTAAATATAGAACCTTGGAATTATTGATATTAGAACATGTATAGATTCATTGGTGGTTTCCTACTAGGAATAGTTTCTCACACCCTAATTATATCTTTGGGTGGATATAGAAATTATTTTGTAGGACACATATAAAAGGAAGAGAGTTTTGTAGCATATTGGATTCTCTTAATGTGGTTGTTTTGGTTTGGGATTCATTTTGGAGGTAAAAGTTGGTCACATGGGGATTTTTTGGTTCAAACATATCATTTCCTTATTTATCACATTTGGATGATTTTTACCATTCATTTTTTTTCTATTTTTTCTAAGGTTCTATGTATTTTTTTCAAATATTCAAGACTTCTTTTTCTATCTCTATTTTACCTCACCCTGTAATGTGATTTCTTGGGAGACTGGTCTAGTTGAACCAATTTGTTCTATTTAAATTTTTTATCATGTGTGTTTCTCATGATGAAGTGTGTCAGAATAACCTCACATATTTTTTTGTGTTAGTTAGGTAGTGGTAGGATCATCATAATTTAGATAGTAGGTGTAGAAAAGGGCATTTTCCTACTCACTTCTGTGACAAAAACCGAGTTTCCATTAGTGGTTTGAAATTTTATTACTAGGTCAAAGACATGGTATATAGGTTCATTTGAATTATTTGAATGGGATATATACTTAAATTGACATATCTACTATGTTTGGGGACTTTTTCTAAGGCCACCTGAATAATAAAAGTGAGGAGATTATTTACAAGGACCAATTATTTTCCTAATTGTGTTCTCTTTTATTATAGAATTCATAATTTATTTAAATTATTATCATTATATAGAATATTTTTGGATTAGATATATTTGTTCAATGGTTATGGAGTTTTCTAATAATTTATTGGTTATTTTATTTCATTTAATATACAATTCATCATATAATATTTCTTCCAAATATTAGAGGGGAAGATGGGAGGCTTGTTCCATAAGAAGATCTTCTTGTGGGAATTTCATTGGTTAAATAAGTTATCTATACCATTCATAATCTCAGATATGTGGGTTCTAGGAATATCGAATGAGTAGTGAAAGATGGTTAATAATTTACCATGAAGAATCTACCTATCTTTGGTTGAGACATTGGAACCCAAAGAATTATAGGAGTGTATTGAATTTATTGATATGATTTTATTTTTTTATATAATCTTGAAGATTATCATGTGGTTTTTACCACGTACATGCTCTAGGGGATGGGAAGAAGAAGCTAGAACTCTATAGTGCTGTCAAAGCTGTACAATTTTCTTACCTGAGTTTCTTTAAATAAAATACATAATTATTAGTTTCATATATATAATTTATGGGAAAAGAGGCCTGATAGTTTCTATCCTTGGAATAAGGGGATCATACTGCTCTGGTGTACTCCACCCATTTAGCTTAGTTTGTACATATGGAACTGGAGATTTTCACTAATGATTAGCTGAAGGCTTGGTGGTTTTAGATGGGGATAACGGTTGATATTCAGTTGATGACTGTTCTTTTGTTCTTTAAAAGCTTTATAGAATTAGTACATAATTAATATTTTACTGAGGTAGAAATAAATGGAAGGATATGTTTGGGTAGAGCATTAGTTAGTGTAGAACTTTTCCCAGGTGCTTCTTCTGGTCAGAAAACGAAGCACAGGAGTGGTCAGTTTTCCCGAGGACCAGTTTTAGTGGAATTTTTAGGGAAAGAATAGGTTATCTTGTACCACTATGGGATGCATGGTCATATTAGGCTTTATTTTACATAGTATCTAATGAAATGAAAAACTTGTGAGAAATATGGCCATCTAAAACATTTTTGTGAATGGATGTCCCATCATAATAATGTGGGACCCGCTTTCACCAAGGGATTTAATGTTCACATCAATCCTCCTAAGGATGTTGGGTCTCATTATCATGCTATGGGGGGTGTCCAGGTGTCTATTTCCAGATGAATTTATGCATCAAAGTTTGTACCCTAGGAATTCAAAATCAAGGATAGCTATTGTTAGAGGTACAATGTTTATTTCATATTCTATGGCACTAGATTAGTGTTTTATAGGTTCTAATCCTTCTTTCATATGTTCAAATTTGAATGAAGTGTTGTGTTTACATTAGATGATTATACCATTATTCATTTATCTTTCCACAACTTTGGGAAATTGGTCCGATCAGGGTTTCATGTTCTCAACATGTTTGGTTGTGATAACCAACATTGAAGTGGTTTGGGACCTTTTAGTGATTCATATTCAAATATTAAATTTATTATTGTAATGTATTTGATGATTATTATGAATCCCTAGATAGAAAGTTATTTACATTGAGTAGAGTTTTTATCTATTAATGGGGTCACCCTTTTTTGTAGGGTGAGTATGAATCTAGATCAGGAGGGGGTCATGTTGTTCTTATGAGGGTATAACCTCATCATAGATGTTATAAATGTTTTTTGATGTAGTTGATTCTTTCTTTGGGTTGGGGGGGGGGGAAATGTACCTATTTTTGTGTGTTCCCACCCTTATGTCTTCACGTATCTTTTTTCAATTTTACCTCCATAGAGAGAGGTTGAGTTTACTATTGACTTTCTACATGAAACAATGCCCATTTATATGACATCCTATCGAATAAAATATTCTATATTGGTAGAACATAAGTTCTATCTTTTGGACATGGTGATGAAAGGATTTATTTATCCCTTCATGTAACAATTGGGTTTTCTTATACTATTTATCAAAGAAGGAAGACATAAGTCTCGTGATTTTTATTAACTATTGAACATTAAATCTGGTGACCGTTTAGAACAAGTATCATTTACCTAGAATTAGAGATCTATTTGACCATCTTATAGGGGATCATTCGTTTTATATGATTGAATTGGGGCTAGGGTTCCACCAGTTGAGAGTATTAGAGGATGAAATACCCAAGATAGTGTTTTAGATTCAATATGAGCATTTCGAGTTTTTAGTTATTCTATTCAGACTCACTAATTCTCATGCAATATTTATAGATTTTATAAACTAGATCCTTTATTAGTTCTTGAAATCATTCTTTGTGTGTTCATAGATGATATCTTGGTGTAATACAAGTTAGAATAAGTACATGTTTCCCATTTTGATTTCATTCCCCAAAAAATAAAATAATATCCTACATATGATAAAATTTAAAATTGAATGTTTTGGATCTTAGAGGTAAATTTTACATGGTATGTGATATCTTAGAGGGTTTTCCTAGTATATCCTAAAAATTTACGAGTATTTATGTCCTAAGAAAATCCAAGAAATGTGTTTGATATACAAAACTTCTTATGGTAGGTTGGTTATTAGAGGAGGTTGGGTCAAGACTTCTCAAAGCATGTATCTATAATAACAGATTTAACCCATAAGGGTGAACAATTTGAGTGGGATTGAAAAATTTAGAGATCTTTTGATGGGAATAATGCAAGGTTGAATTCAGTTGTAGTGTTGAATCTCTTAGAACCAGGTTCAATTTACGTATTATCCAATGATTCCTCAGGTACATGTTTGGGGTGTGTCTTGATGCAACGGAAATAAGGGGTGGATTTCAGATTCAGATAGTTATGTTATAATGGAAAGAACTACCCTAAACATTATTTTTAGTTTGTAGAAGTTATGAATTCACTCAAGATATGGTGTCACTATCTTTTTTGGGGAGTGATTTATAGTATATACTGATAAAAAAATCCTAAAATATGTTTTCACTCAGAGGGATCTAAACAAGCGATAGATACAGTAGGATAAGTATCTTTTTACCTTTTATTTGGATATAATATATATACTTGGGAATGGAAATATGGTTTCTGATGCACTGAGTATATGTATACCAATCTATGTAGTGAAGCAATCAATTGAAGAGTGATATCTAATGAATTTTAATTAATATGAGCTTAGGAGTGAAGGTGGTTGTTTGACAGGTGTTCTTGGCCTCATTAAAGGTTGAATAATCTTTTGAAGAGTGAGTTAAACTTGGGAAGGTGGCATAAATCAATATCCAATACTTTAGAGAAGTCATAAATAGCGGGGGGTCCTTGGATGAGTCATCTTTATATCATAGAGAATCTTTGTTCTTATGTTGTAAGTTGGTTGTTCCATTTTACCATAGGAAAGATTTATTAGATAATAGACATTTATCATGTTGGTACATGCATGTTGTGGCTACCATTTTGTAACATGATGTGATACATTGGTATTTATGGCCATTCATGAGGCAGTTAGTTGCAGATTTTGCATCGCGATGTCTCAATTTTCCAATAGTGAAGGCATTACACTAGAGACATGCCAAATTTTTACAGACTTTAATTATTTTAGAATGTTTGTGGGATTACATTTCCAGGGATTTTTTCATTGGTTTAATACTAACAATAATTGGGAAGGATATAATTTGTGTGATTGTTGATAGAATCACCAAATCATCACATTTGTTACTAATTAATGTAACGATGAAAGAGGAACATATAGTTGAATTATATTTCCAAGAGATGGTGATAGATCGTGGGGATTCCTCTATGGTTGTTTCTAGATGGTAATTGAGGATCACATGAGGATTTTGGAATGGTTTGTTGGAGGTAGTGGGTTCACAGTTGTATTTGATCACAGTTTATCATCCACAACAATATTGAAAGATAGAGTGGTCCATCCAGATTCTTGAGGTCATGCTCCATGATTGTGTGCTTGATTTTGGTGGATCATGGGATAATAAATTTTCTTTGGTTGAGTTTTTATATAACATTAGTTATCATACATCGATTAGGATGAAACCCTTTGAGGCTTTGTAAGGGAATCTTTGTTGATCCCCCTTGTGTTGGGAATATTTGAGATAGAGGTCCCTAGTTAGTTTAAGTCTAGTTCAAAATATGTTAGACATGTCACATTTGACCTAGAGGAATTTTATCATGACATAGTGTTGTTAGAAGTCATAGGCGGAGCATTTTCATTGGTTGTTGGAGTATGTGGTCAATGATCAGGTTTTTCTCAATGTTTCACCATGCTAGGGACATCATCGGCTGAGTAAGTTGGATAAGTTTGAACCATCGTTTGTGGGACCCTATGATATTGTTTTGAAGATGGGGAGGGTAGAATCTTGATTGGACTTTTATCGCATTTGAATTATTTCAAATAAGTGTTTTATGTTTCCTCATTGAAGTGGTATATTCCAGATCTCTCCTATTTGATTAGGTGGGAGGATATATGAACTTGAACTCGATACCACTTTGGTTGAATAGCTAGATCATATTATTGATCATAGGGACAAGATACTGCACATTAAAATGACCCCCTTGTCTCAGTACTAAGGTTGTGTAGACAATAAAACCACTAGACATGGGATAAGGTGTCATTTATGATGAAATAATGGCCTTATATTTTTTTGGATATAGAATCCTAAGCACATTATAGGGAGAAATAAAATTAATGGGGAGATTGTTACACCCCATAAACTTTTTGTTAGGTATGTTCTAAAAATTTCTTCTCATTTCAATTTTTGTTGGAAGAGTATTTATGATCCTGAAATTTAAAGGATACATGTGATGTTGATGTTAGGTATTTGTTTTTGGAGGTTTCATCATAAACCTATAGTTCATAAAGATTGTTGGGTAGTTATATGACATGTAATGGTATTTTACAATGTTTAATGGCTATCAGGAAGTTCTCATGAATTTTAAACACAATGTCAGAATTGTATGCATCATATATGTGATAAATTTCATTCAATGGAAAAAATAAATTTTTAATCAAAAAGGTGATGTTTTTTTAACATAACATA
Organism: Viscum album; assembly: GCA_963277665.1. NCBI lineage: Eukaryota > Viridiplantae > Streptophyta > Magnoliopsida > Santalales > Viscaceae > Viscum > Viscum album. The sequence goes on from OY728119.1 coordinate 1,569,209,314, forward strand.
AAATTAATTAGTTTGACGATGTGTAAATAATTACACAACATGTAATTCGTTGATTTACTTCATTTGGGGTTAAGTATGGGTGTTTGAGGCATCATTATCCTTTTAATCCTCCTCCTATTAACTAGAGATCTTTCCCTAAGATTTTTTACTATAATATTTCTGGATCACTCTATTCAGTGGAAAATCAATAGGGCTAGGGTTTTCACCTACTTAGGTAAGCATTATTTTTTTCATCCTTGTTTCTAGTATGTGGCACTGTTTTTTCTAGGGATTTGTAATTAGATAATTTTTTCTATCAAAAACATAAAATTTATTTTCATTCCTTATCATTCAATGGAACAAATTGTGGTTTCAAATCCCCATTGTTAAATGTGTTTCGTTTTTCTATGTATTTGTGGCAAGTGGTACTATTCATGTGTTTTAATTTCTTGAACTGATTTCTATTCTTATTAATTTATTGATATTTTGAATGTAATTTAATGTGTTGAAATTAAAAAGGGCATGGGTACATGTTTTAAATGGGTTATTACATTGAAAACAAAAATTTGTTGATTTAGATAAAAATGGATTTTCAATCCTTACAAACGATTAGCTTGTATTTGAAATTATTTTATAAAAATGTGAGCACAATTTTTATAATGGAAAATAATAAACATTGTACAATGGGAACCTTTTGTTCATTGAGAAAGAGTCAATTGTATCCATAGTGTGTGTGAAACCACTATGAGGTAACCACTTTTATATCAATATACTATGGAAGGATACAATATTAGTTAGATCCAAACTTTTGAATTTTTAGGCTTGTGAGTGTCTAGTATGTATTTTACCTGAGGCTAGAGCCTTATTGGAAGTTGTATTGTTTTTTCTAGTTGTATGTCACATGATTGATTATTTCATGTATATTTTCTTAAATTTATTGTTATATTCTCATATGTTAACCTTGTTTGGATTATAATTGTAATGTTTTTTGGATTTGGAAATAATGTTGCGGAAATTTTCAAAATCCCAAGGATTGTTTTAGAAATGTTTTCAAAATTTTTTATTTATAAAAAGGATTCTAAAACTATTTTTTAATAGTAGAAATTGTGAATTATTGTTCTTATAACATGTATAGATTCATTGTTGGTTTTATATTCAGACACGTTTCTCACACTCTACTTCTTTCCTTTGGGAAGATATAATCCTTTTTTTGAAGGAAATAGGTAAATGTATTGTAATTTTATAGCACGATATCTTCTCTTTATGACACTGTTTTCATGTGGGATCCATGTGGAGGTGATGTTTGCTCACATAGAGACCTGTTAGTCTAGAATTTTCATTTTCTGGTTTATCCCATTTGGATTAGTTGTATATTAATTTGTTTCATATTTGTTAACTGGTTTTATTTCGTATTTTGATTATATTTAAGACTTTTGTTGTTGTCAGTTTTTTACCTCACCCCATAATGGGATAATTTGGGTGAATGGTCTGGTTGACATGGGTTTTTCAATGCGGTCAACTTTTAGTGAAATCACGAACAGAAAAATATTATTATTATGAAGGAAATCCTATCTCAATTTATAGACCTCCATCTGGCTAGACATACCCATAAAGAAAAATTGGGATGTCCCTAAAAGATGTCAGAGCATGACTATTACAAGACATATGTCCTCCCTTAGTAGTTCCAGTGCCATTTTCCCTCCTAAATTGACCTTGAAATATAGATGTATGATTTTATGTGTAGTGACTCCCTTTTAGGGAAACCAAATAGTAATGGAATTATAAACAGTAATGAATACTATATCATGAGATATGATGGGTCTAGTATGATACCACCACTGGTGTTGATTCTCATGACTCATTTCATTTATTCTTTAATGTACCTTATCACTTAGAGAATTTGGGAAAACAGACTTCCAACTCATGATCATCTTCGAAGGGCAAGGTATTAGACTAGCAAAGCATATAATATTTTTTTGAGGGATGTTAAAAAAGTGAAACATTTATTTATTGGATGTATCTTTGGTTAAAAAATTATAGGTTTATGTTGGAAACCTATTTGGTATTGAAATATATTTAAATAACCATATGGAAGAGATCATGGAGTATATCACCAAGGATGAGAAGAGTGAAAATGTAAAGAACCTTCATTTTGGTTTTTTATATTCCATAATTTATTTTTTTGGAATGTAAGAAATTATTTGGTGTATGATAATCATCTATCTTCTATACATGTGATAATCCAAGACATTGACAAGGAGGTGCATGATACCTCAAAAATTAATTCTAGATCCATAAGAAACAGTCTCACTAATCTCTACTTTTTAAGGCTTCTAGGTGTACACAGAATACCATCAAAACAATTCATGTTTAAATCTATTCATTAGATCCCACTTATCCCTTTATAGATAAATTCTTATGTGGATGGTATGGCCTCTTGTACTCTAGGTCCCTTGGGATTTAGCGATGTTTTTCATACTCACTATAGGTTTATCAATGGTTGTTTTCATCACTATATTAGATGTGAAATTTCTTATGATGCTAAACAATAGTCCATGATACTTGTTATTAATCATTATGTTCACTACAACTAAAACATTCTCTGGATTGAATGTAATTGTGTACTTACTGTGAAATACTCTAGGGATAGAATTAGGAATGTTCCTTAGTGAATCTACCAGATTTTAATAAATACAATCAAAATGTCAATTGAATTAATTTTTTTTGTTTCACATGTTTTCAATGAGGCTCTTCAAGTAGTACATGCCTTGTAAAAGAGAGTGATACATGAAATGATTTTTAAGTATTCTTACAGTATCCTATAATATTGTGATCCATTGGTGGTTGTGAACATGTATGGTGAAACTCACTCCTACATTTGTAAAATCCCTTAAATGCTTGAACCATCATTTTGATTTTATTAATAATCTCTTGGACCATGTTATTCCTGATCATGAATCATTATAGTAATAATATATATTATTATATTTTTCAAATCTAGAAAAATCAATTAAGATATTAAAAATATGAATATTATTATACTGATATTTGAAATCATAAATATATATTATTGAAAATTTAAATATATTATTATTTTTCAAATATTAACATTTTAAAAATTTTTATTTTTTATTTTTTTATTAAATTATATATATAAACGAATAATTAGATTTTAATATTTTCTATAAGGACATTTTGGCCAAAAAATTTAATTTCCCTTGGAAGGCCCACTTTTCCCCATAATAAAAAATGTAAATTAATTCTATCATATGATGGAATATACAATTATCTAGAATTAATTTTCCAATAAAAAAAATAAAAGAAATACATTATTTATTTTCTATATCCCTTTCCTTGTGCTTTTTTCCATCGAACTAATCAGGGCCTTGGTACTGAAAGGTGAAAATTTCAGAATGAAATAGTTACACTATAGATGTGACTGTTTATAAGTAATAAAAATTGTAGATTATGTTTTGGAAATTATTATTTATTGGAAAATATTATCAAAATTATCCCTACTTGAAGTAAAATTAGAAGACTGTTTTAAAGAATTTCAACTTTAGACATTTTTTTCACAACTATGTTCAGATCGTCATGCGTTAAAACATAAACATATTTATCATCTAACTAGAATGTAATATTTGAAATTATATCATAATATTTAGAATGGTATTCCTTATTCTAATCATAGTTGTTCAACAGCCCCTTATATATTTTATCAAACCCTATCACATATTCAATCATCTTTTTAAATGGTGGAGTTTCATCTTAGACAATCCAATGTAATAGAAAAATCAGGGGCTAATGATATGATCATAATAAATTTATATGTTTCTTTAATCAAGTAGTATGTCCCAATTTGAGTTTTATTTTCAAAAAATATTATTATCTTCATGTTATCAACACCATCTTATGATGAACCATCCGAAGTATTAAAGATTCACTAGCACTCTAGCCTTTTATATCCTTCAACGCCATCTAACTTATCCTTTTTGATATTGTTATAAAATTTCAATAATTATTCTTCATATTTGTAATATACAATAAAATATGAACACATTTATAAAATTGATAAAATATAAGTTCAAATTTCTATTTCTTCTCCTAAATATATTGTTTCATTTTGAGGATCCTTTTCAATGTTATTCTTTAGGATAATATTGTTCATATTCATCACAAGTTGACAAAATTACCCATCTCTAAAACCTACCTTAATAATTTCATTGGAATTTATATTTTATGTTATATTTATAGCATCATACTTTTAAGTGTCAAATTTGGAATTAATTGCTCTATATATTTTAGTAAGAAATTTTTTTGCCTCCATCTTCTTTTTTTATTCATCCTATTTAAATACGATTTCATACTAAAATAAAATTCCAATAAAATCACAAAAAATAAAATTTCCATGATTTTGAGTGCCATCTATCATTATTATATATAATTCCCATTATTTTTTATGTATATCAATGATCTTATCAGCCAACTATTCATTTATAATTTCTAGTACACCAAGGGATTTCATGCCTTTTACAATGAGAAAAAACCATTGATACATTTTTCCAATGTTTTTATTAGTAAACCATCCATTTAAGAATGATATTTACTACACCAAATTGTTAATATAATGATACTAATAAAATTCATAAATATACACTGTTATAAATGTATTTTAAAATAGGAAGAGACAAGCTTTAATTCCTTGTTTTTTCTAGTATTAAAGCTCTAATAGGGGGTGAATTGACGTAAAAAAAAAGAACTTATATTTTTCCCTCTTAATAGTTTAAAATATTTTAAAGTCACAGATATTAAATTCCCAAGAGTAATAAAAAATAAAATGAAAAAAATAAAACATTGTAATGTTATGAACTTAACCAAGATAAACAATCCTATTAGAAATAATAACAAGAAAGATTGCAAAAATTCACATAGTTTTGGAAAATAATTTAAATACTTATTAAATGATATTATTGAAGGATAAGACTAGTTCATATCATGATAAATCTTATATTTAACCCAAATAAGGTAGGACGATCATTTAAAAAATCATCAATATAAATATTCAAAAATGTGAACATCATCATTAAAATAGATTTGAAAATATATGTTTTGATCCCAGTAAATTATTTTAAATCTATATATAGTTTGACACTCTACACTTTACATCCACATAAATCAGGTTGATTTGAAGAAAGTCTTTCCATATAATTTCTCAAACTCATCATTTGTGAGATAAAAATTTTTAGCTTCATAATATGATCAATCTTGAAGAATCTGAATCAATAAATATGATAATAAAACATAGGGATTTTATAAAAAAATTATTACACAATGGAAGATCCAGGAAACATACTAAGAATAGTTACAAGAAAAACTCTAAAAGAATTTATGTAATTATATTTTTTGTAATCTATTCCTTCTATTGTAATGTTATATCATTGTTTCCTAAAATCTAGGTTAAATTTATAGACATTAGTGTATGTGACTTCTTTAGGTTATCTAAGAATTATTGTATCAAAATCAGAATCATCTCACCATCTTCCATTAAGGTTACTTAGTGTGACTTCATGACCTTCTGGAAAATAATCCAACGGAAGAAACTCATCATATTTTTTGAATTTGAAGTTAATTATTCATAAAAATAGAACTAATAAAACATTAATAATATTTATGTAAATTATTATTGTGATGGGATTCATAAAAATAGTGGATCCAAATGTTTTCAATTTAGTAAAATAACTAAAGAATTATTTTATCAATAGTTAAAGTGATTTGAGATCGGATGGTTCAAAATTTACTTCAATTTATTTTTTATTATAAATAATCTTATAGGGTTATTTCTATTTTTTTCTAAAATAGTTATGGATTATATCCACTCATCCAATTAATGGAATGAAAATATAGGTCTTCGGGAAAATAAAATAAGTGCCTCATTGTGAAAGGGGATGGATAGTTTTAGGGAATTATAAACTCACATTAAAAAGTGGTATAATATATATTATAATTTCGTATAAGATGTATCAATGAGGTATGGAATATTACTATAGGTTAAGAATATTTAAAATGTTATATTTCAAGAAGTTTTTAATTATTATTATTTTTATTCCATTGATCTCTTCACACGTAATGCTTATTTAAATGGCGTATGAAATTCAGAAAAAATAAAACATCTGTAAATATATTAAAAGTGATTACTTAATGATATATAGTATTTATACTATGGGGGAATGGATAGATAAAATTAATTGATCATACTTTTTAGTAACTCATTCATTTTAATCCATTATAAATGTATTTCATGATAGTTACTTGTTTTTTTATAAATAACACTTTATTTTATTTATTTTTTTGATATTACTAAATTTCTCCCAGTTATTAATATTAATAATAAATTAATATGTTTATATCAAATGAATGGTTTATTTTATGTAATCATTTGAAATGATGATGTGAAGAACGTTTTTTGACCACAAAAATAATTATTAGTAACATGTAGTTGTGAATTTATGGGAGGAAACCAAAATAAATATGGTAAATATAGAAAACATTATCAAGACTAAACTATGTTCCTTAGGGAAAAATAATCCATCAAACATACAATATATTTTGTTCTAAAACCTAAGGATAAATTCTCATCCCAATTATATCTTTTATAATTACTTAGGAATACACCAGATAAAGGATGCATCATGCATCAACTTTTTTAGACAATTCCATGGAAAAAATATTGATGAATTAAAACCATATTCTATATAAACATTTAAAAAATTTATGTTCACATGGAATAGGAGGCCAAAAATTATGGTCAACATATAGTTACACTACCACCTTTAACAATGAACCTATTTCTACATATTGTGGTGGAAACACATAATAATTTGTTAAAGTGTTAATATAACTAGAAATATAATGATTTGATTTGTTTGAATCTAAATAATTATTATCTTGATAAACTATCAACCAATAAATATTGTTTCAATTAAACTCCACATGATAAACTTAAATCCAACACTACCATATGGTCTGATCTTAAGGCTGCTCCCATAGTTGATGGACTAAATGATCATTTACAGACAATAACATAGAATAAATGACTATTAAGAGCATATTCATGATTAAAATCCTTGGTAATATGATTATTATTTCATTTCATCATCCTAGGAGATAACTTTATTTTTAATCAATATTTCATTTTTCTCAAATTCTATTTCAAGCACAAATGTAACATCTACCAATGTTCTATTGAAATATCATCACCCATAGATAAATGCCTTCTAATCATCATACTATTTGGTCATTAATCCATTAAAAAGATCAACCAGATCCAAGGGACCCCTCAATCACCTGATGAGTACATGTGGTATACAATAATGGTTTATAGGGAGTAAATAAATACTAAAACAAATTTCCTAATTAAATTAGGCAATATTAAAATGAACTTTCTACATGACTCATGCCTTGAAGGACAGAGGGAATTATGTGAGATAGTGGGAGCCTAAAATTAAATTAATCATTCATGGGATTTTAATACATTACATATGGAACGAATTAGTGTTTCATCAATGACACATGGATTCATAAAAAAGGAAGCAGATGGATATAAATTAGGACCAAAATCTGGATTTTTGAGATGTCTCTTTGGAGACATTAGACATTCTCTATTTTAATTTTAATATTTACATTGAAGAGATAAACTCTTATGTCTGTGATCTCATGCATAGAGAGATAAAATACCCAACAATGATAGATTTGGTGGGAGGAGTTAATTATTATATTTGAGTTCTAATAATTACATTAAATTTTCTTTATAATTTGATTTTAATTTAAAATTAATGATATGTTATTCAATACGATAGTGATCTATATATATTTTATTAAATGTTTTACTATTTTATTTCTAATTAATTGAATGTACCCATTTAAATATTATTTTATATTATGGAAGAAGTTTGATGTAAGTGGGGAAGTGATTGGAAATCACTTGTATGAGTGTGGAAAATAGAATCTCACCGCCATTTGTTTTGGATCACCATATTCCAAAAAATATTTCCTATGTGAATTAATATAAGTTCTATTTAAGAGATTTGGAAAATTTATATCTTCTTTTCCATGTACATAGTAATGTGGTCCAAATTACAGTGATCATTGTTATATTGAAGTTCACACAACCTAGTAAACAATGTTCTGATTTCATGATCATGGGCCCTCATATTAATAATAACATAAAAGATGATTTTATCATTAATAAATACGATGGTATATAAATTTCACTCTTATTAATGGATTGATCATTGTTCAATTATTTGGTTATTCACATTTTTACATACTATTTTTTCCAAATGTATTTAACTAATCAACTCAACCCCCCTTAGATTTACTAATTAATATTTATAGAGATGATATACCAATACCCTGAAAGGAAGTAAATATTCAAACCTCTTCAAAGACAATATGATCTTATAGTAAACTACAGTTAATTTTAGATAAAATATTTTATTTGACTATCTTGTGGTAATATACTCATCTTATTATATGGGAAAATACTTATGTAAAGAAGGGGGTATGAAAAAAATTACCTTCACAAATTCCGTTAACTAATTCTATAAGAATAACTTTGGAAAAGTGGGTTATCATAATGTTTATGTGTATGATAACTTTTTATGTATCAATTATACCCATTTTCAAATATATTACCTTATGTTTTTATCTATAAATCACCAGTAAGATAGAGATTTAAAATATTAAACCCATGATTTATATTCACTCTATTAGTATTACAAATCATTTATTATATATTTGAATGCTTAAGGGTATATTTATTGGCAATAGATACAAACATTACCAACTCAAATATCCTTGTTTGTACTCTACCTTGAAGAGGGATTGTTTATATAGCCAGTATTAGGAAACACATTCATTTAGAAGAGTATTTAATTAACTCAGCCTTGAGTAGATTACATATACAACATTTAGCATGGTGTATACAAAACTTTGATCCTATCATGTGTTGATCCTTCTCCTTGGATTATAGTAACTTAAAAAAATGATATTTTTATTATATAAGTAATGTAAACATCATCATAAAGTCATGGATGGTTAAAATAATGAATACTAATGTAATCCCCTTAGATAAAGATAATACATTCCAAAGGAAGAGAGTCAAGATTCAAATAGATGATCATTCTCACAACCAGATAACCCTTAGTTGAAATATTATTGACTTCTATATTACACATTCATCTAGTGTGAATAAACTTTACATTTTGATGGATGATTCTTTTACATGATTTTAATGAATAAATTTTTAACTATGGACTGATGTGAATTTTTGATAAGTATTTAATCAGAATGTATGTCTTAGAATTGACCATAGAAATGGATAGGTTATTAATCCATTAATGATCAATACTAGTGACCATAGCATGGGATTTAACTTAATGATAATTTCCCTCCCTAATGAATTTTAAGAAGGCTAGTAGGACCAAACCTAGAGGGCCCTGAACAAGGCCGCCACCACACATGATGGAATTAACAAAAGACACATTCATATTATGTTTCATGACTTTCCAAAGATACTTTTATAAAAACAAGTTTTCTGTCCTTTGACATAAATTATCCACGCTATATGTGGTAAGAAAATCCAATATCTAGTCATGATGAGGCTAAGTAAAAACTAACTCCTCACAAAATGAGAATATCACATTGATATGTTTCATGAATATAGAATGAATAAGTTAATATTTTTTCCTATGTCCCCAATGATATTCTCTATTATGAGATCCCCAATGCACCATAAAAGCTACACAAAAAATAATATACCTTTTATTAACTTCAAAAAAATTAACAGGAATAGGGAACCCAAATTGTAGAAGATACTCAATGGAGTGGAAGCTACAAATGATCACTATAAAATTTCTATGGGAAAACTATATATATTGATCCTAATAACATTCTTAGAATATCTAAATATTAGTTTCAATCATATAATTGTCACAACATCTTCATTTAAAATAAATTTATAAACCATTTCTTTTGATACTCAAGCTAATAGATATTACATGGTACAAAATTTGAAAAAAATAAATTAATCTGGGATGTAATGTATTTGTAAAAAATAATCCTAGATAATATGCCTAAATTTTGGAAAGCATAAATAATTTTCTAAAAATATTAATAAATGAACATACATGAGGTATAATTGGGGATATATTATTAGGTTCATCTAAAATTTGAATATTGTGAAACAAGGATTTTTGATACCCAATGGAACTTTCTTTAATGAATTTTGGATGATAAGATGCTTGTTTGATGGTGAAATTATTGATATGATACATCAGAATGAAGAGGGGAGTGAACACAAAACATTTCTTGTATAAGAAAAAGATATCCCCTCTACCAATAATTCATTTTTATTTTACATTAATAGGCGAAGAGAAGTATTTATAGATATATTAGAGGTGGGAACCGGTACACCTTTTAATCCAGTTGACAAGTGAGATACTATACTCTATCCAGATAAAACTAGAACAAAGTTAATAACCCAATAGTAATTCCTAATCAAAATATGTTCTTCATGTATATCATGTTCTCATTGACACTATTCAAGTCAATACCCATGGATCCATGTGGTTTCACAGTCCTTGGCCAACAGGGCGAATGATGAAGACCCTCTAGATGGGAACCCTAAATGAGGATATGAAGGGTTATTTTGATATTATAAATGAATGTCTTGGGTGGTCTATAGACCAATATTGTTTTAAATGGGAATACAAGACAATACACTATTCAATAGAGTAATTATTTCCCCAATATAAAGGAATAACATCTTATAGTTCAGGAACTACTTATTATCCTATTCAACACACCACCAAAGAAATGGATACAGTAACTTCATTTAGAATTGAAGGAGCATGGATATTCCATAGGTAATTCCATTATAAAAATGTGAAGACATTCATAAATAAAACTGGCCCTCATGGTTGATCTCACATTTGAGATGAAGACAATCCTATAAGAAAATACTGACCCATAATAATTTAATGGTTTACCCCATTAAATATCTAACTTCAAATAGCTATAACATTGTATCATTATATCCATTTATTCTGCTTGCCATATCAAATTAAAGATAATATAATTATTTACCCCCAGAAATCTTGTATATCCATAAACTATTTTTTTCAAGGATAAAATATATTAGAAGGATCCTGAAAAATATATCAAAATATTTAGTCCTCCATTACTTTAATATTTGGTTACCACTAAATCTCTATACTGGGTACCACTTTTTAAGGTCATCTATTTCTTAATGAGTGATAAATCATAAAGTACATGAATACCCCAATAGTATATCCCTCATGGAGTTAGGTTAAAATTTATCTTAACATTATCCAATTGAATATCATATTGTGGTATATTAAATCAAAGTTAACATCACCTTTTTAAGAAACTACACGTACTCTGATTTTCATGATAAATGTATCCAGATAGACATCAAAAACATCAGAATGCATAACACCATAAGTAATACAATTTTATGGCCCTCAGTTAACTCCCCCATTACACATGTTTTGGAAATTTCTTATTTAGTTTTAATGATTTCTACTCCACATGTATTATGATTTTCCTTGAATAAATTACACTTTAACATGCCTTTATTGATTTCTAGTAAGATATAATAACTTTTTATTTTTTGTATCAGCTTAATTTAGAATAAATATTTTTTAAGTTCAATTTATAATTTAAAATTTTAATAACATGTGGTTTTTAATATAATTAAAAAATTCTACATCTCATTGAAATTAAAAACTAAGTAAAAAACATAAGTATATTTTGATTTTTTAAAAATGAATCAAAATATTTCATTTAGATGATGAATTCAACCCCCTGATAATATCACATAAAAACCTAATAGTAAAATAGATAGAAAAGACATTATAAAGGTAATCACTCTTAATTAAACCTCCAATATCCATTATAAATTTTATATAATGAATTAATTTAAAGATACCATACATACCATTATCCTCCATTGTAATTTCTAAAAAGAGTACAAATTTCCATGTATAAGATAAAATAATATAGATATAATAATATAACCATAAATGGGAAAAATTAAAAAAATTATCTTTCAATCTAGAAGTAATGGAATAAAAAATAAAAAATTTGGGATTCATGTTTCTTCTCAAGATCCCCAATACAGTTAAGAAGAATCCCATTTTTATTTGTAATTGACTGTTTTTTATTTTCTAACTCAGTCATCCATTCTTCCTAACCTTTTATGTATTCATACATCTTCATGATAATTTTAATATATTTATTGTGATCTACTTCATAATGATAAAAATAATAATTTATTTACACTTTTTCATTAGAAATATTTTTCAAGTTTTTGGAATTGGAAATAATATCAAATATATAATCACTTTTCTTTCCCATCCAACTAATATTCACACTTATGATTGGAAACCTATCCTCATCATAAGAATTCTTGAATTATGTCATGTATGGGTGACTATTTTCTTTTCCATCCATTTCATTTTAGGGAAAGTATTAACCTGAATTTTTTATAGGATTATATTTTTTGGATAATTTAGTACAACATTTGGAGAACTTTCATTTATTATGTATTTTCATTAGGGTATACCATTAGTAACCACTAAATAATATTTATATATACATCTTCTTAAATTACCAAAATCCTAGAATCGGTACATTTCATTCCTTTCATAGGTCCATTATAAAAAATTTTCATTTAATGATAATTTTTTTGTAGATTATTAATTTTATTATTTCTTAGTATCTAATGACTTATTTAGATATTTCATTCATGGATTTCTCATCGTTGACTATGAAAATCTCATGGATTGAAGAAGTAAAATTAAATAGTTATCTATCATTTCTTCTTCTAGAATGGATGAAAATAGATTAGTATATTTATTTAATTTTTTTGTTCTTATTATATGAATATGGATTATTATAATTCTATTATTTATTTATTTTATATACACCGTCTAATTGTTTTGTTCTCTTTAGAGATAAGTTACTATCATTTTTAGATGATTGGGATATTTCATGATATTTATATAATGAATAATTTCACCCAACCTTCATAACATTTACCTATTATTTATTATATTTATAATAAGTGAAACTTATATTCCACTATTATATATTAAGAAAATATTAATTTGTTAGATGGATCTTAGATTCAGATAGGTGAAAGTACAACATTAAGTTTCTCATCTTATGATATTTTCAACTTACATCTTTCTTAACTTTTCATTAACATTATTTTGTTTTTAAATGAACTCAATAATCAAATTAGATTATTTTATATTTTTTGGTTTATACCATAACACCCCATTTATCCAAGGTATCGACTAATTTAATTTTTTTTCAAACCATGTGTATATTGATAGTATTGTTCTCTTCTAATAGAAGATAGGGGTTTCAGATTTGAATTTGAGGGTTTGGGATTGGTGTGAGGTGAATTAATACTATAGGTAGAAGACTGTGTCATTGAAATGAGTGTTGTCGAGTGAAATAGGGATGTGTAAGATTAAATTCTAGAGATGATAGAGTACTATATTATATCATTATGAACTAAGCCATGCACGCTTTTCAAGGGGATGTGAAATTGTATAACCCAAGAGGTTATATCATAATTATCATAGCCACAATAAAAATGTGTGGTATTATTTCCTTGGTTCATTTCTTGAGATAGTAATTATATTATGAATTTAAGGGACACACTTCAATATTCCACAAATATGGGGAAATTTTACATAACCCAAGTAGTTATGTTGTAATGGCCCTGTATGTAATTTTTTTTATAATTGTTAATTAAATGGATTAAAATGATAAAATATTATACAATGAGTTCCCTATTTTCCCCTAGTAGTATCATATATTGGGTATTTCTTTAATATCCTTATGGGGTTTCTAATATTATTCATCAAGGCCGAAAATATTTATTATGGGTTAGGCTAGTAATGAAATAGCCTTTTCAAGGATATTTAGGGCGGTTTAGTGTCCTCGTGGACTTAAATTATGTGATATTGGAAGAAAACTAAAAACATTATTCTTGATAATTATTGATAACACATTCAACAGGATGGTAAGTTTAGTGTGATGAATCATTCATTTTTTTGGTTAAAATATGAAAAATTATTCCCCTAAATTCGAAAATTAATGTTTAATTGTTCTCATTCCCCTATGGGATTCTGATGATATGTCAATCACCATTATGACTTTTATAGTGGTATGTCACCCTCCCTCATTGTGTGTTAGTTGATAAAATTTTTCCTTGGGATATTATTATTAGCAGTATGACATTCATCCTCAGAAGGATTGGTGGTATCTTGTCCACCTATGTTGTACGTGTTAATAATGTATTTTTCACATAGGGTTAGTTTAGTGGGGATTTATCAATTACATGGGTGATATGTATCAATGATGTGTCATTCACCTGGGGTATATATATTAGTGATGTATTATTATACTAGGGGGATGTAAATCACTAATATATCATTCACTTGGGGGATATGTATTGGTGACATATCATTCGCCTAAGCAATATGTGTCAATGATGTATCATCTATTATGGATATGCTAAATGTAATTGTTCCAGTAACCCTATACAGTATGATAGTGAATCAATATTTATTTTGGATCAATATTTTTGTGATAGTTCGAACAACAAGATTATTGAATGAGTAGTGACAAATAATTCACAAACATGTGGTGTTCAAACTATTGGTGTATCATCCCATTTTAACAATGTATAAAGTAGGTATGGCTACTTATGGTATTGGATGTTGGGTATTCCATGATGAAGGGAGTTTATTATTAATTCATTTTTTGTTATAATTTTATATCAATAATGAACTTAAATATTATATTTTTTTTAGAATCACCATTTGATGTGGCCTATTATGTTTTACTCAGACCCTGTAGGGGAATATTAGTGCATGTTCAGACTTCATGATTGATAATGAAAGTATGTAAAGGGGTATTTAGGTTAATGAGTAAAATAAATATATTGAATTGGTTGGGATACAAGTATTTTTCTTGGATTTTGACTGATAATAAATATTATTTTCATTAAATAAGATGTGTGATTTATAGTTTTTTTTACTCCAAGAAAATGTGGGGGGGAGGCATGAATCATTACATTTTATTCTCAAATATGGATTAATTTGACATTAATTATTTTTATGTGATTTTTTATATGGATATGAGATAGGGATTTATTTTTTAATGTGTGAAAAAAAACTTATATATTGTTTTCCAGTATAAATTGTTAGTGAAACAATTCCAGATTGACATATGTGTACTAGTTCAAACTTATAACGTATGGTGATAGTCTTGAAGATCTAAATGTATTTATACCTATATTGAGAGTTGGTATGTTGATCTGGGATTGAGATATATTTCATATATCCCATATAACATTAGTCCTATTTCTATAGATTATTAGATGTTGTTTTATGTCAAAGATCTTATAAACTATTATATTAAGAATTATTAAAAACATTTTTTGATTGGTTAATTTGGAATTTTAATGAGGTTTCACTATAAGAACCTCTAGTTGACTAATATATGGGAAATTTTGATCATTCCCCATAAATAGGTGATCCATAGCCTCTTATTTCTCTAGTAAATAATATTGATCATTTAGACCAAGATAGTATTATTCAGGTCTGAAAATATTTTGGTAATGGGGCACCAATAGGTGTTTCAATCATGTTGTACATGACTAGAGTTTTCTAGTTAGAGAATCCAACTATCTACATGGGTTAGGGTAGACTATGTGATACTATGTTTTGGAATTTTTCCATCATAAATATATTTCACAATATTGAGAAAACCCTATAGTGGTGGGTGAATCTAGATACCCACATTTCTTATTGAAAAAAGTAGCACTAATGATATGTATTGGCCTTTATAGTCTATAATGAGGCACTATAATGGAATAATTTTCTTGTTAATTTCTTTGAGATGTATTTTATTGAGACTATAAGTACTAGTAAGACCCGTGTGTTTATGTATATTTTCTTGGGAAGCATTTCAGTGATTGATTATACTACCCATTTTTCAAATTTAAAAGGGTATCCATCCATGTTAGAAAATGATGATATTTATCGGGTTTTCAATTTTGATGTTATTATGAGGCATTTTATTGAATCATTGAAAAATATTGTGCCAGTTATTTCTTATAATATTGTGAATAATACCCAAAATTTTAAGAAGAATCATATTAGTGGTAGATATTATGGTAAGTTTACTTCTTCTATTGTGAATGGAAGTGCGGCTTTAATCATTCGAAATTGAAGGTGTTATGATTCTTTCTAGTGTGGTGATAGTTATACTAGTTATGGTAGGGGTTAAATTCATCCTCCAAGAGGGGACTATCCTCTTGATTCCGTCATAGTGGAAATATAGTGGATAATTCTCTTGATTGTGATAGGTCACCAAAAGAGTTTCATTATTTTTATGGTATGGGGTACATATAGAGGTCTAGTGAAATTTCACTATAGATTAATAGAGTTA
The DNA here is from genome assembly GCA_963277665.1 of Viscum album. Lineage (NCBI taxonomy): Eukaryota > Viridiplantae > Streptophyta > Magnoliopsida > Santalales > Viscaceae > Viscum > Viscum album. The sequence continues at coordinate 1,569,225,847 of OY728119.1, forward strand.
TGTTTTTAGGAAAAAACAAGGTTATGGATTGTATCATGGGGAGTTGTATTCTAGTAGTTGGGGTTCATGTAGTTTTTTTTGGAAAGTATATGAGGATGTATTTTCTAGGGGAATGGAATATAAAATCAGTGAGGCTATAATTTTTTGGTGATAGTAGACCACCACTGAGAGGGGGGAGGGTAAATATGTGGTTACCCAGGCATCAACTATCAAATAATTTCACCAAATCAATCTAGTATTATTAGATATTGAATAAAATAATGTAATGATAAAATAAAAAGTGAGTATGAACACATATGACATAAGGGATTTTACATGGTTCACCCACAGTTGATATTTAATGGATAATACTTGGTGTATAGTGATTTCAATCCCACATTTATATCTTATTATTAATAATAATGTAGAAAGGATTGAGAATATTGTCCTCAATCCCACATTTGTTATTGATATTGATAAGATTAAATACATTATTTTATCTCTCACAACATCAATATGTTCTATAATAATTTAACAAATTTATGCACTCATATTCTTCTCCTTAATAATAGTCTTGATCCCTTTTTAATTTCTTTTAAAATAAGTAAATGAACCCCTTAACTGTTCTTATATCCTTTCATTATCACATTATTTTAAGTGAGACCCCTCATATTTATAGTATCATCATGCATTATGGTGTGACTCCCATATCTATACCATGGTGGTATGATATGAAAGAAATAGAATATATATTTTTATAAATATTTATTTAGATTAAAAATATTTACACACCCATTATGGAATGGAACTCTAAAATACAACATAGTTTCTTCTCATCTCCCTAACCTATGAATCTTCAAAATTATATGGGTAATATCATTGAGATTTGTAATATTTTTATATAGTTTAGTGCATTATTATAGGGTTTGATTTCTTTATAGACCCTTAACAATTATTTCCCCAATAATTTAAGGATTATTACCAAATAAAAACATTTTCCCCAGAACATCTATAATGATTCATCATGTAATAACCACATTCAACTATAGCAAGATTTACTAATGTGAGAATAATTTATTCCTTTAATATCATCTTACTATGGAACAATCGTTACTATTTATTCCATGGTTTGATCTTCATTAATAATAATTGATTTCATTGTATATTTATTGAAATACAATTAGTCTTGAACACATCTATGTTCATTTAAAAAATAAAAACGTAACTATACTTTCAATTATCATGAATGAATTTCATCCAAAAAAATTCATGGAATGATCTAAAATTAAAGGTTACCTAAAGACCAGACTATTTGATAAATGTTTTTAGAGTTTTCCAACTACTCAGTGTAATGATCAATACTATACTGATCATGTATCAATTAATATCCACTCATATCTCCCTATTTTCAATTCAATTTATATGGTACGTTCAATATCTACCACTATATTTACTAGAAACATTGTCTATAGTTATCATCTACTAGCTACTCAAGTCTACTCTTATAGTAGAAAACACTATTATCTTATTAACATTATTTTATACATATAAAAATAAATAGATTCCTCAGTTTTTAATTAGATATCATTTTTATTCTACCTTTTTTTAAATATGAATGGAATAAAAGAGTTTAAATAAACAAAAAATATTACGATTTTTAGAGATAATACACTGAAAAACTAATCTCACGTGTTTTAGGGAATTATTTTGTAATGGGATTGTATGAATCACCCTATTCATTCCATATTATAATCTTATCAATATATTCCCCAAATTACCCATTGTAAAAAATTTTCACTTATCAAATAAAAAACATTTGTTATCATATATCATTTTTTTCTAAACACTCATTTGAAAGTGCTTAAATCTCTTTAGAGATTGTGACTTACTCAATATAATAATGAGATAAGTCATATGAGTAAATTCATCAATGAAATAAATAAAGTTACTTTCTCTATTGGTTGATTTTAAACTCATTAGACCACAAAAATATATGTTAATCAATATAGGAGACTTTTCTGCTTGATCACCATCGACATATGACTCATGTTCACTGATTTCCAATTTCAACATGTATACCAAGTGTCGAGTATTAATGATTTATATTTAGAAGATTTATTAAAAATTAATTTTTTATAATCTTATTCATTTTATTTTGTCCAAAATGGCCATATATCTCATTCCAAATATATTTTCCCACCATTAAACTCATGCAACACACATATTGATTTTTTAAATCTAAAATAAATTCCCACTTTTATTCCTATATTTATATGATGATTGTTTCATCCTTCATCCTATTAATTAAAAATCCATTCTGTTTAATTATTACCGAATTCCCATTGTCAAAAAATTCTAGAGACACTCAAGAGATTGTGCCTAAATCCATCAATAAAATGAACATTACTATATTTCATCCTAAAGATCTTACTGAATATAACTCTGTTAAGATTTATTTACCTAATATTATTTATTAAGATCGGTGCTCCACAATACCACTAGATTTCATTCAATAGATTAATACTGTTAGTCTTGTGTTATTTGAAATAACTATCAAGTATCTAAATATTCTATCATAATTTATATTTTAATGAAATGAAAACCACCATAACATGAACATGATTATGCCTCCTCTTGATATATACAGAGTTCTACTTTTAGAATCAATACATTTATTGTATTGTGATATGCTTTTTGTTTTTGTGTCCATGTTGATTACACAACCATATGTTTAATAAATAGAACCATAGGGATTATAGAATTTTAACAAATATTTTGGACATTATATATAATGGGTTCAATGAAAATTAGGTTGACCCCATGATTTATGGCCTCTCTTAATTTGAGGGAGTGGAAAATGTTACTAGAAAAGATAATATTTGTAACCATACAATCCATAACACCAAAAAAATATTTCTATGTGATATATCCTTGATTATTATGTTTCTTCCAAATCTAACCATTGATTTTCCATTTAATTCAAACTCCACTCATTTTGTTCAATCTTTTGATACTTAGTACCATTGTAATTTAACTTGGCTTTGACATTGGTTTTAACCTCTCTATTATTTCTTCTACTACACCTCACCACCCATGGATATTTTCGAATAATATTTTGATGTAAAAATGGATGTGTTCACTTTTTGGGTGTGAATATATCACAGTAATTCTTTTATTATAATTGTTTCAACCATTAGGGTTTCAAACTGGAGTGTCCAATATGTTATTTTAAGGTACCATGGAATACTATCCATTTTTCTGACTGGAATCAAAAAAATATATACTATTTTTTTAAATTTACCATATTTCATCATAGAGTTATTCAACTCCCTTAAATGAATTTTTGTCGAGGAATATTTTGTTTCAAATTGTTTTTCCTTAGGATTATTCCCCAAAATATTCTCCCAATATGACTGGGTAATTATATCGAGTGGGGGGGATAAGTTTTATTATATTTTTACTAAATTCTTATTTATTTTATTCAATTAGAACCATTTTAGATATTATGATCTTTGAATCTAATCATTTTTATTGAAATAATTAACAAATCATGCACAAATAAAAGAAAATAGAGAACCTCAAAAAGTATTTTTACAAGCTTCAATCCTAACATGGGTATACAAAAATTAATAATTTAGTGTTGATTATGAGACACTTATGATCTAATAATTTTATAAATTGAACACACAGTGACAATGTATCATCAATTAACAGAGTAGTTATCTCCCAAAAATCCAATATAGTCTCCTAACTAGTTATTTATACTGGATTATGTCAATTTATATTGATGTTCTAATTCCACCTTGTTGAACAAGTTCTTATTGAACTCTTAGATGTAGGATCATCACAATGGTATTTTATTCTTCCTCAAATTGAGATATTTGATAACTAGTAGATTTTTAATAGTAGTAACATGAAAGTCATCCTCTTCCTCTCAATATTATAATAATAAATGGATTCATGGGAACATGTACACATACATTGTTTTGTTCTGCGTAAATACTATTAAAATCTTATTAGTATAATATGCTCATTATATAAGAGTATTAGTGTATAATATCTTTAATAGTAGTGGAATAACTTATGTATCTCTCCCTTCTTCCTCTTTATCTTATTCTCCTTTAATACTTCAGATATATAATCAAAGCATATTGGTTTCACCCTTATTATATTTTATTTATCATACATTATATTTTAGGAATATCAATGTAGGATTCTAGTCACACTTATAAGATCTCAAATAATCTTATTATTTTTATAAAAACAAAATAATATCATGAAAATATCATTTCAATATTATTAAATATAGAAATGTATTTGATACATTTACCATGGGATCCTACCATTTAATGGTAGTCAAAATAAACATTAGGATATTATTCTACTTAAATATTATATAATAATTTTAAAATCGTTGTATTTGAAACCCTACAATTTTCAGATAGATATTTTCTCACAATTATTTCATTAATTTTAATCAAATTCCCACAATATATTTTTATTCATTCTATTTCAAAATATTAATATATTTAATAGAACTGCATGAACCCATGCTATCGAAAATCATGGCTTGAGATTACTATCAGTGCAACACAACTCATATTCTCAAATATTTCCCACCATTAACCTTTTCTTATATCATAGCTCAATCCTGAGCACTATGATATTTATGAATTGAATATCATTATATGTATTGTATGATTTAATTATCCATAATTATAAAATTATAAAATTGATATTTCTCATGTATGAAATTGTAAATCATATATATCAATGTAGTAATCTAAAAAATCCTATCAATATTCAACAATATATGCTACATGATTATAAGGATCATACATATTTTGATGAAATTAAGAGTAAATGTTATGTATCATCTATAAGATAATATATATCAGATTTTAAATATCTCTTTAAATATGGATTATCATCTATATCAAAATGTTTTATTACCTTTTACATATATTTTTATGAACTCGTTATTTATCTTGTAAATGGATGGAGAGTTATTATTTATTGTTATAAAAACCTTACATTCCATATAAAAGATATTATGTCTTAAATTAAAACTAATAATGTTTATTATGTATCCTCCAATGAATTTTATATATCCTAATGAGGACCATTAAACATAAAATAATAAATTATGATGAATCTGAGGTCTAGATTTTTAAATTTTGTGGCTCTAACATAGAATCACACAAAAGTTACAAATAACCAGAATATTTCCTCAAAAATTCCCTATTTATCACCAGTCATTCCATATAATCTAATATAAATTCAAATTAATCAAATAATTTCTTTGAATTTAAAAAATAACCAATTTCATAATTATGGAAAATCACTTAAGCTCATAGAATATTAAATCCATTCACTCAAAATAACATATATATTTTCAATAAATAACTTCAAATACTCATCAGGGTCCTATTGTTGATAATTATTTCATTGACTATCATCACCTATAATTTATTCCATATATATCTACCTAAAAACAATTAGATATATATAATCATTCCTTATAACATATTTATCTTAGAACTCTATGTATTAACTTTTTTCTTATATTAAATTTCATTGACACTATGATTGAAATTGTAAAAAAAATATTTGAAATCAAAAAATTTTCAATCATCCCACTAGTTGGGTCCTTCATTATCACCTAGAATATATTGAATTAAATATCTTATCAATATATTCAATATATTATGGATAAAAAAATAAAACACTTAAAATATATTAGGAACTTAAATATCACCCTTTCGATTTTGACCATTACACTTTTCAATTCTGAATTCAAAAAAAAATAAATATGATCTATTTCTTATTTTACAAAATTATTTTTAATAAATAAAAATGATCTTTTAGAGGGGGTTTTATCACACTTTATAAAAGTATTGATATTTTAATCAATTAACTCTAACCCATGTGAGTGAGGATCTTAAGAGAAAAGGGTAAATTAACATATAAATCATGGATATTCATAATTAAGTTGACATATGATATTATTAATAATTCTTATATTAGGGATTATTCAAATAGATTTTCAATTTATTTTCTACAGTAATGATAATTAACACATCAAAAAATCATGAATAATTAGGTTCTTCACCCTTCCACATTAAATTTCATTATTAATCTGTTGAAACAATATACCTCTTAAATTTAGAATAAATTTACTTCAAAATCGCAATATGGAATGTGTGAAAATAATACCTCAGTTTAATTATTGCCTAGAAATTTATATTTTCATATGGGATATTGTTACACTACATGATTTATGACATTCTAAAATACCCATCAAGGGTTTCCCTTTATCCATATTTAACTTGTCCAATATTATTTTAAAATAAATTCCATGCATATTTTTGTTATATCATTTTTTAAAGGAGGTAATAATAAATGAAAAATATTATAGATATCTCATAATTTATAATAGTAATTAAAAAATTAAATTACATTTATAGAGAAACAGAAAAGAATATATATATATATTGGAATAAGGTGGCTTCTCCATTTCATCTTAATGCAAGAAACAATGCTAGGGGTTGATTCTCAACCTAGAAACAATTTTAATTTTAGTTATATTTGAGTGAGAAATATTTTGCTGACACCTACTTTGTTTTTATAGATAATATAATATTTATGTAGTATGGCCTTTTTTATGTATTTGGTTTTTATTATATTTGAAATTTTATTGACATAGTTGCTAGAATGACATGTGAGTTATTATTTTTTGGGACCCGTCTTCCTTCCCATATCCAGTTAGGCTAGAAAAAGAATCATTCATTTTTATTAGCATGATTATATTTCATAGATCTTACACAAGGATTGTTAATAATATTAGAGTTATCCTTTCTGGAAAACCTCTAAACTTTTTCATCTAGGGTTTCTTCAACTAAGCCAATGATTTTTCCTTTCATAGATATATTCTCTAGATTGTGATAGCTTTCTCCCATTAACTTTCATATTAATGGTAAATTTTTAAGGATCCGAATATGAAATTTTCTTTTGTATTATAATAATACATTATTATTTAGTGTAACATAATTTAAAATATTATTATTGGGTATTGTTTATTCAATATATTTCACTTTACTTCACAATAATGAATAATAAAATTCACTTCCATTATTTATTTCTCAGCTTTCATGGCCTTATTCGATTTGAAGAATATGAATAATTATTCATTTTTGTCTTATAGTATTCATTATCACAATGAATTTTTATTTGTTAATATCTATATAAATTTTCAATACTTTATAATATATTTTGGATAGATAGATTTACCAATTTCAATATACCTTGTCTCATATAAGAAGAGTTCCTCCTAACTTGGGATCTTCTCCCCACTAATTTAGTTCGTATTTATTTTAAAATAACTAAAATATTTTGAAAATATTCAATAGATATGGGTACAAACCTTCAAAAAAATCAATAATATACATTAAACTTGGTTCTTTTAATGTAGTTATACTCTTTCCATCATTGAATCCTTTCTAGTTTTGGTTAAATAACCTATATTTTAAAATTATATTTGGGGGACACTCTATATAAAAGTTCTCAAATACAGATTTGATGACGTGGTGTGTTGATAAATTTTTTCTCCACCCATATATTACTAACATTATCTTAAAATATTCTAATTTTTAGAAAAATGATATTCCTAAAAAAACCTTTTCTAGAGAAAGGGTTGCCTTTATGAGATTGTAGTTGATTTAACTCCAGATTAATTTAATACACACTTTTCACTCATTTGTTTTTTAGAGGAAATAATATTATAACATCCTTTAATGGTAAAACCCTTTATTTTATCAACTTCATGGGAATACATTTCCTTTTTCATTTCTAGATTTCTCAATCATTATTTATGTAAATGACACTATATACTAAGGGTATTTTTATAAATCTCAACTAAACATTAAATTTATTCCCATTTACATTTCATCTTATCAATTTGGTATTCATGTTTTTATACATTTCTTAAAGGAATTATCATGATATTTTATTCTTTTGGATTTTCCCTTAATTGATTATTATTAATATCAATAATACATTTGTGAGTTTCTTCTAAAGAATAGATCTTCATTCAATTGATTTTTTTGTTTTAGTTTATCATAATTATTTTTTTTCTTATAAATTCTAAATAATAGAGATTTTTTTAATGATAAATGATCCATGATTTATTCTTAAACAATTTTTAAGTGAGAGTTTCTCTTTTTCATCTTTTTTACAAATTATTTTTTCCATTACATAAGATTAGAACTCTATTTGTTCCTTTTCCTCCTATATATGCTTGATAATATCAAATATAAATACAATATAAAATATTGTTTTTATAGGATATTCATATGAACATGTGATATAAAAATTACTTCTTTGATTAACTTCAACTAGTGGTTAATAATATTTATAATTTCTCACCTATATTGTTTTCTAATCTTTTTAAAATCACTATTCTTTCTATTCTTCAATGTTTTCTGTGAGGTAGCCTCCAAACTATTATTTTTATTAAAATAAAAATAACATTAAATTATATGCTCAATATAGGTAAATGATAAAAAATCTGGGAAAATTAGATCCCATCAAATGTAGAACCTAGTGCTATGATATCACTTGATGTGAATAATTGGATTATGCAGTCACTATGGGGGGTGGTGAATAAGTGTGAACTAGTTTCTATTGAGTTCATTTCACATTATATAATTTGAAATTCTATAACTTTTATGGTGAATGGATCTTATCTATTTACCTCAATGCATTCACACCACATATAAGATAGAAAGTAAAGGGAGTATGATATATAATATTTTAAAAGTTTTGATCCTAATGTGGTAATTTACTTATTATTTCATTTGATAAAAGTTTAATATGAAGGTAATTAACTAATATTAAAATGTGAATACACATATGTTAAGGTATAATTATTCACCCTTTAATATTTCTCCCAAAAATCATATACGGTCTCCCAACTGGTTCTTTATAATGGTTCACCTAGATTAAAATGATTTTCCAATTTTATTTTCATGAATAAGATATTCTCTTACTAAATGTCTCCACATTATCATAATGGTAATATATTCTTCCTCAAACCAAGGACTTTGAAAACTGGTGGGTATTTAATAGAAACAACATTATTGTCATTCTTTTCCTCTCAATATTATAATCAATGATGTATACAAGATAACATAAAAATATATATTTCATTCCTCTTCCAAAATATTTTTTATGAACTTTTAAAATATTCAGTAAAAATTATCTCATCATTATTTTAGAATCACAATGTATAATATCTCCAGTAAAAATAAAATAACTCCAGTCTCTCTCTCTTCTTATTCTTCTTACAGACTATTGATATTCAATAAAATAATGTTGTCATCTACCCCTTTTTAATTTTCTTTAATACACAGTATACTCTTTGAATAACAGTGTTAAATTAGGGTTACACTTACAATATTTGTTCTCATCTATTTTTTAATAACTAAAAATAATATCACATGTATATAATTTAATTATTTTATAATATGGAAATATTTATGATACTTTAAACTTGTGATTTTTTCAATTAAATATTTTCAAATTAATGGTCATGAAAGTATCCAAATTATATCTTCATCATTGAGTTTAAAATACCAATATTTTAAAACCTATAATTATCATTAAGATAACATTGTATAATTGTTTCTTTAACTCTATATAATTCTCATATTTTAATTTTAATTGAATTTACCTTCAAATCTATATATATATTCAATGACTACATTATTACATGAAGTAAACCATTGTGTAAAGTTATTCTTCACAATGTATGAAAACTCATCCAATAGAAACATTCCCATCATTATCATTATATTAATCCATATATCAGTGAAGTACATCATGATATTTATGTATTAAAGATTGCTATAAGAAATTTCTGATTTAGTTATCTAGAATTATCAAAAAAAATTATGAAAAATTCATAGATAATTAAAAGTATATCTTATGTATCACTACAACGATCTCACACATCCTACTTATCTAGATAAATATATTTCATATTATTATAAGGATTTTATTCATTATGATTAAATTAAGATTAAATGTTGTGTTCCATCTAGAAGATATTATGTATCATCTTGTAAATATTTTTCATGCTTAGATTTCTTTTATGTATCATAATGAGACCATTCCTTTTCCATATATCTATATAATCTCTTGAATAATCTTTTGTATACAAGAAGATATGTTATGTATCAACTAGAAAAGAATACACACCATTTAAAATTTATAACATATTATGTTGTGGATCCAAGTGTTTTTAATATATCTGATGGTGGATATTAAAAATCCCAGTGTACAAAAATAGTTTTATAATATTCTTCTATAAGGTATTAGAATGTTTTCTTTTTAAAATTATATGGCTCTTATTCATATTTCTGGAAAATCAAAAACATGACTAGAAACCATGTTAAAATAATATATAATAATCTTTAACTACTCTTATTCATATAAAAAATTCAAATTTATTTTTTAATTTTTTACATTTTTACAAATTTCATCAAAATTGTTCCTGAACAATATAAAACATATAAATACAGTTCCTGAGTATTTTAATAAATATTTACTACCTTAATCATTATAAATTTAATATATAATTAATTTCATTAAAATAGTGCTAATTAATCATAAAATAAACTTTGAACCTTCAAAAGATATGTGTTATGTTACTTTAATATTTATCCAAATATTTTTGTACACAATGTAGCATCAACAATCTTAAAAACACAAGGATGGAAACTCAATTTAATTCACAGAAATATTTATCCCAGATCCCATTAGATCTTCTAGAGTTTTAATATATAGGATTATGATTTCATCATGATCCTACTATAAACTATGCTTTCATAAAATACCATTATATTTCATTGATTTCATATCATTCCCAATTAATAATCATTAGATCTATAAGCTAAATACAAATTTTTTCCCCAAAAACACCAAGAATCATCTTTTTCCCATATCAAATTTCATTATCAATATTAATGGTTCTCTGAAAATAAATAACAAATATCTATTTATTAAATATCCACACATTCTAGTTTCTTATTATCACTTAAAATATACTTCTCCTTCTCTTCATTTCTTATTTATAACAAAAAAAATTCTCAAAATACATTAGACACTTCACATGGAAATGAGACTCATTATGTTAAAATCAATTATATTATTCCCAGATTCAAAAATTTCTTTATGATCCCCCATATTCAATGTTTAATAAATATAAATCAGAAAAATATTTTTATGTTTTGATTAATCATCTTATTTTTATGTGAATAATTTTAATTGTCTGATTATTTTATTTAATTTTCAATATTTTTTCTAACATTTATTATTACAAATATTTTAATCCACAATTATAATTCCATTTAATTCATATTATCATTGCATTATTATTTAATAATTTGATATTTGTTTCTCCCTTAATATCATCTAAATGGAACTTCATATTAATTTTTTATACATGAAAATTGAAGAATCTTATCCTAAAATTAATCCAGACCACTTTCGCTTTCCTTACCACAAGTCATGATGTCATTATATTAGAATACATTATTTATCTTCATTGTGTTGTACTTCCCTTTTCATTTTATATAATTTGTTTTTTTGACCATTTTTGGATTAGTTTCACTTTCACGTTTTTTAATATTGATCATTAATTTTATAATTATTATTTTTATTAAGAAAAAATCTTAAAAAATGTTTTATATTACCATAATTGAATCACTTAAAAATAATTTTTTCCATTGAATTTACATTTTCCTCATTTCATTGAATGATAATTGTTTGAAATAACATCATTAAGGCCCATAACATCTTATCTAAAATTAGTTTTATCATTATATTTTTCCTTAAGACAATTATTTTCTTAACCTCTTATGGATTATAAATCCCTATTATTCCCATATTTTCTTTTTCATCATATGACTAGTTCTCTCTTCTTCTAGTATAAAAAACATAGTGCAGATTTTATTAATGATAAAATCATAGAAATCCGGATATTAGAGGACATAAATATTAGTATCAAAATTATTAGAGGGAATATTATCCAACGTATTCGCAATTATGAAATATTTAATAAATTTTAATATCATTAATTAATGAAAATATATTTGTCTATCTGAATAAAATATTTTTCCACTAATTGAGGTTATGAGATTCATATATCATCAAATTAAGCCTCACATATGTGTATAATTGGGTACATTTCCATTTTATCTACCTCATAGATATGATAGAGTTTATTTTATATTCATTTCACTATTTATTTCACTACAAATAACATAAAGTCAATCTCTAACATGGATGTTAGTAACATATTTCAATCTTCGCTATAAGATTTTTTATTCTTATTTTTAAGAAATGTATAAACCTTCACATTTATGAGAATATGTAAAACATTATTCTTGTAATAAAAAACATCCCAACCAATAGATATAATCTATGGAAATAAAACATATTTCTATAATTGGAATCCATTTCTATCAAATAAAGGAACATTGTTATTTCTTATGACATTTATGCTTTAATTACATCTCATTCATTAAATTAATTAATCATAAATGAAACTTATATCCATAGAAAAAAACATTTAAACACTACAAAATTATATATAAAAATATATTTTTTAGATCATATATTAAAAAAATATCCTAAATTATTACTGGTTATAAGGTTGCATCAGAAATGTGATTGATATGATTATTGAAACAATGTACTATGATTCCAAGTATAAAGACCAGGTTAGTGTAGATCACTATTAAGAGGGGATGAAAATTAGTGGTTACCAATACTCTAAATCTAAACATGTTTTTACAATTCTAGTAAGTGTTATTGAATGTCAAACTGATTTAAATAGTAATAAAAATTGTGAGAGAGAACACATATGAACCAAGTGTTTTTATAATGTTCAGTCATTATTATTATTGAGGGGATAATCCCTGATTTCTAGTGATTATGATCTTAGTATACATGGTTATTATCATATAATAAAAAAGAATAATATATTTAATTGGAAGATGATCCAAAAACCCCAAGTAAAAAATATGTATTGACAAGCATCAATGAGTCCATAAATATTGGGATTCCTCCTAAAGTTCCTCTAGATGTTTTATCAGAAATACACCCTCACTCTTGTATACAATTATATAATTGAATACTCTAGAATTTTTCCTGATGCACGTTTTTCATCCATCAATGTTTCACATCTATCATCATTATCACTATAGTGTAAGCATACTTCTTAAATTTATAGCCCCCTCATGAATTATAGACTTAAAACCTTGGTTACAACATTGTATTAAGATCCAAAAGATATGGAAATTAGATCTTTCTAAATTTTATACCAGATATAAAAAATATGAAAATTCATTTTGGTCTGTCCCTCTAAATTACAACATAGTTCCCTTTATCTCTTTACCAAGTGAAGCACCACAATTCGATGGGAAAAATCATTGCATAAAAGATACCTCTTTCTTGGAGTGGTGAATTAGGATACAATGTAAGGGTCTTCGGGATTCATAACAAATGATTCATTTATTTTATATGGATTTCCATCATAGTTAAATAGTTCTCCCATACATTCCATGAACCCTATTCATGATATAACCTCATTTTAGTAAGTTGGGATTTAATAACATAATGATAAATTTTTATTTATACCTCATCCTATTATAGAATGATCATCAATCTTAAAATTATGGTTTGATCTTCCATAGTAAACCTTTATCCCTTTTCATATTTATTCAATTCCGATGAGTCTCAAACTCATCTATAAGAATGTTTTAAATAAACATAACATGAAAAAATGGTCAATACCAAGGAATAAATTACCTCAAAAACTAGTCATAACATGAATCCAATGTGAATGTTATCTAAAAACCACACAAACAGATGGAATAACATTTTGGGGGATATCTTACCTCCTATTGTAAATATGATTACAACAATGACGTTGTATCAATTGAGATGAACTAACATCACCACCATTATTAATTCACATTTGAAGGGAATTTCAAAGGTTACCTCCCTCTGGGAAGTCAAGTGATGAGAGCTTATGGTCAAGGATTAGGCTAGCTACATACCATTAAGAAGACTCTTTCTGATATGGGTGAGGGGATATCGACCTTGAATGTAGTGATTCTAGTTTAATCCATACCTGAATATTTTTATTTGATTTTGTTAAATAGTATTCATTTATATCAACATTATTATCCATTTATTGGTGGTTGTTGGTGGAGTATTTGTATGGTGTGATTGCTATCAGTATGTACTTGGTAGTGAATAATGATAAAATTTAGAGATGTAATAAGTGTTTCATCATGATCATTATATATAAAATTATTTTTTATTTATTAATATTAGATTTTTTAGTCTCTATTTGATCCAAATAAAATATTAATTGATTCATTTTCAAGAACACATTAAATTATATCATCCATGGGTACACATCGTATTTATTAGGGCTGATTGTTATACCTCCTTCAATGAGGGGGAAATATAGGTAGTCTATTTGGTACCTAGGTATACTTATTTTGATGAAATCGTAAATTGTACCGACATGGTTGTTTAGGATGTGAGTGGGTTAGAGTGATAGTCTTTCCTCCTATCATTGACTAGTCTTAAAAAATTTCTCCTAAAACATTGTTGAGGTTTTTACATAATAGAGAACTAAAATTTATCCTGAATATGGTAAAAATTATATATTCTATAACCGTTAATCTATATAGGATGTCTCATATAGATCACATAAAGAGGAAAATTCAGTTAGAGAGCTTTGAGGTGAAAAAATTCATTAACCTAATCATATATCCTTCGGTGTAACACCTTGATATTTTATGAGAAGTATATTTTTTTAGGTCTTATGTTATATGCCACATCAAAGGAATCTTTCACTGCACACAAGACTATCTTGGCTTGCGTTATACGCAATCTCTACCATCCTCAATTGCATGTGTAGAATGCAATACTGGGTTTCACTAAACAACGATATATTGTTATAATATTATTATGGACTAGCCATTATGAATATTATTAAATACATTTTTAATTTTATAACATTATCATTCATCTTATATATTTTCTAGAACATGGTATGAGAAAAAAATAATTTTTTCGGGTAAAATAAGTATTTTTTTTAAAAAAATGTAGTTTTACTGCCTTTTGATGGTGCACCAACTTTAAATCTAGTTTTTGATAAGTTTATAAGTTCAATTTGACAAAATAAAATTATTCATTGGAATAAGGATATAAAAATTTACTTTGGATAAATTTTTCATATTATTCTGATAACATTCATATTTTAATGAATAGTAAAAACATGTTATATTTAAATTAAAAACAACTTTTTTCATCACAATAATTTATATGGATAAATTATAATATTTAATGGTTTTAATTTATAAATAGAATATACTTTTACCATTTAATATAATTTATTTCATTACCATTAATTTTACATTTAATTCATAGGTAAAAACATTTCAATCTTTGGCAATTTTTTAACTTTTAAAACCAGTTTTCTTAACAACGGGATTAATTTTAAATTAATTAATACAACTTTTGGGTTTTGAATTTTGAAAAAATGGATTCCATAATTGAATTCAGTGGGTACAAATTATGTTAATAGGTTACATTTATTTTTTTTGATATTATGAATATTAACTACGTAATTTTTATTTACTGCAGTTAAAGATAAATCGGGTAACTAAGGGTAAATATAAGATTTTAAAATTACCCTTATCACCTAAGGGTTGGAATAAATTCATTTTATATTCTTTTGAACTTCAAAATAATTTAATTGTTTTTAAAACCAAAGAAAGTGACAACATGTCACTCTCTTAAATCTTATAAGTATAATAATTTTAATTTAGTGATAATCATAATGAAACATCAAACATGAATAGTATCCAAAAAGATAATAAAATTATCTAAATCATGAGAATTTATTTATAATTTTTAGGGATAAAATAATTTTTATTAAGGAGTACACAATAGTGATGTAGAAATTATTTCATTAATTAAAATATCAAATAAATAGTTTTAAAAATAATAAAATAAATATTATATGAACTAATTAATGTGATCCATTAATTTTGTTGATAAATATGACATGTTAGGAATCTATTAAATATTTTGTTCCGAATATATCTTCTGTGTGGATTTTATTTAAATTAAAATAAATTAATTGTGTCAAAATTGACACCATTGATATTTTATATTATTAAATTGTTTAAAAATAACAAATATATTTTAAAAATTACAAATTATAATTTATATTATCAAAAATGTCATAAAGTAAAAAATTATGTATAATTAAGAACACATAAGTAAGTATTTATGACCATATAAAATTTATAACATTATTACCACAAATAAAAGTAAATAAATTAAATAAGGATAAATCAAAATGATAAGGTTTACCATAAAATTAAAACATATATGAATTTAATTGGTTGATGATATTACAACCATATCTTATCTAATATCTGAATTTGACTCATTTTTGATGTTTTTATGTGGGGTTAAGGTTTATTATAAATTAATATTTTAGATGTTTCCAAAGGTGCCCCTCTCCTCCCTTATAAAAGGGCACCTCCTACCCCTTCACTTTACACAACTTTGAGCCTTCATGCTCAGCCAACCCCTGACCATTACTCTTCTCAACTCCCCTAATAATATTCTAGAGGTCCTGGTATTCTTCAAAGACCAACATTAGTGCCCTAAGAGGAGGTTTCAAAGAGGCGTGTCGAAGAAGAAGTAATATCTGTTACCGATTCTTTCAAATTTATTTTTTCTTCTTCTTCCTCTTGTTTAGTTGTTCCATTATGAAGTAATAACATTAGTATCAATCATATACTGATATTTTATTATAAATATTAAAAAAATCCTATTTCACATTTGATCCATCCTACGGAAAATGAAATCATCGCACGTGCGTACGTACGGAATACCGTCTCCACGTCGTGGTGTAATTTTTTTTCCACAACCACCTCAATTAGACGGGTATAATTGTGTAAAGAATAACTATATATTATTATTATAAAGTGATATTGATTCTGAAATAGTTTACATACACTTCAATACAATTCCTCGATCATAGGAACAATCTCATCGCTCGTGCGTACGTACGACCTACCATCTCCACGATGTGATGTTACTCGTTCTAAATGATATTCATTGAATAATGATTATATAAATGAATTTTATGAATAAATATGATATATATTACAGTAATACCACTCTTTAAATGAGGTATCTAAAACATAAAAAGAAGAATAAGAATTTATTCGACAGAACATGCATTAGAACATAAAGCAATAAACACCCGAATGACAAGTAGCAATGAAATATTACTAATAAGAAGATAATAATATGACCATATATGATATCAAAACAATTAATATGATTCTTTAATAAGTCCATGACATTATTTAAATCATTATACAGGAGGTTTGGATACGTACGTAGCAAATCATACCTAAGGTAAGGGAAAATATCACAATCTCATTTTTATCAGAGATTGTTTATACTTCAGAATTTACTGGGGCATATTTATCATCCACATCCATGTTTCCTAAATATATAATATTATTCATATAGGCCTAAAATTTTTTAAATCCAATTTTACCTATTGGTGAATTTTTAGTAAAAGATATAAAAGGAATCTTTTGTCGTTTTCAGTACGAGATACTTTTTGACTTTTCCGACCAAAGTACGAGAAGAATGTATTTTTAACTTATACGGCATGAATGGATTTGTATGATTTCATAGAACATTATTTCCATGATTCTTCCTTTACATGTTTTCAATTTTATTTTTAATCAACTTCTTTTATTTTAAAATTGTATGACATGTTAAGAAATGAAAAATGTTTTTGAAGTAGAAAAGATATTTTCATCATGAATGGAGTCCATGTGTTTTATCAAAATTATTTTCCATATAAAATAATATAGGGTTCTGTTTATATCCCTATTTTTACATTTATTTGATTATTTTATGATGGAATTAATTTTATGATATTCTTATATCTTATATGGATTTTGTTATGATGGCATGATGTTTAAGAATCTCATTTTTATTACATGGGTTATGCTATGATTTATGATTTTGTGGCACACATAAGAATGGTTTCAGTATGATATGGTTGGGACCTATATCTCCCTGCATTTCATTGGGTAATGATTTTTATCTAATGAGATAGACATGGCTGGAACACAATTTAATCTAGTTCAGTGATACAGGACTGGAATGAGGAGTGAACTCGGTTCAGTAATGGACTTTGTCTGCTATGATGGTCTTGTCAATGAGCCTTGATTAATATGAAATTATTTTCTATGATTATGTTTTTATGCCACAAAGTTTCATGGTTTATTTTATAATTATTGGGATTACAATTCACTACTATGATTTATCCCATGTTATGATATTATGATCTCTTTTGTAGGTTAAGATTTTCAAAATATTATGTTCTTATGAATATTATATGATTGATATTTCTTTTATTTACCGTTACTGGGTATTTGAGATCACCCTTTTGTATGTTTTCTTTTCCCCAGTTTAGGAAGAAGGGTATTAAGTAGGATATGCCAAATGGGACTCTAGATATGATGAAATAAAAGGGATACAATCTAGATGATTTATGAACCAGCTTTTTATGTTTCCCAGTTTCTAAAGACACTAAACCTATATTGTCTTATCATAGTTTTGTTATATGTTGTAATAAGTATGTTTCAATTCTGATATAATCACCATATATGTAATGTATGGGTCGTTATAGTTAGTATCAGAGGAATTGTATAGTCAAACTTTGGAATCTAGGATGTGAAAGCCTTTGTAAGAACTATAAGGATATATCTGAACATAAAACACAATATTAGTGTTTTAGAAATGGCCATGAACAACCTATGATAAGACCTAAAGTGTGAAATATTATTCTTGATTATGTGGTTTTTCTAATATGATTAGTGTTTCTCACAATATGATTATTGGTTTTAGTCAATGGCTGGAACTCGAAGCAACTGTGTTAATTCTGAATGTGACAGGAAATGAAATGATTTTCCCCCTGATCAACCAAAAATTATGAGAGTTGGAATGAAAAATCTTGTAGTCATGCTCACACAACATTCTCAAGCTATGAATCATGAAGGACTTCCAAAGAATAAAAGGAAGGAGAAACATTCTGTTGAATCCTTCAAGAGGCATCGCCCACCATCATTCAGCAGGTCTTTTGATCAATTCATGGATGAACAATGGATTAGTACCACTGAAAAGATATTTTCAGTCCTGCAACGTTCTGAACATGATAAAGTCATCTTAGCAGTATATCATTTGGAAGTTGAAATTGATCAATGGTGGAATCTTATTAAGAATACGAGGAAAAGGGATTAAATTGAGTCCATGGAATGGGACGGGTTCAAGAACATATTTTTCAATAAATACTTCCCTCGTATTCTTCGAACAAAGATGGAGAAGGAGTTTCTTGAACTGAAGCACAAGGATGATGAATCAATTGGTAACTAAAAAGAAAATTTTACAATACTTTCTAGGTACACTTCCGGAATTATTATCCAACCTAAGAGTAAGATAGATCGATTCATTAGAGGCTAAAACCACGTCTTAAAAGGGAGTTATCCATATGGGACTTCAATAACTACGGGGAAATTGATCGATGTGCTCTCAAGGTTGATATGGTGATTGGGGTAAGCGATCAGTCATATGGGTTTGATAAGAAGAGGAAAATTGAATTAAAAGGGAAATATAAAGACCACACTGAAAAGAAGATGAGTTTTCCCTTATGCTCAAAGTGTGGAAAGAAACATAGAAGGAATAGTCTTAGTAGGATAAGTAAAAGTTTTAAGTGTGGAAAAGAAGGCCATCAGGACGTTGAATGTCGAAATAAAGGGATTCAGATGTCTAATGATGTGAATAAGGAAAGGGATACACAGAATTCACCTCCTATACTTCAATGTTTCACGTTCAAGGAAATGGGGCATTATTCCAATCAATGCCTTAATCCAAGGGTTGTTGATGATGATAGACGTCAACAAACTATTAAGGCCAAAGACAAAGGAAAGTCACATGGAATTTCTATCAGCGATGTGGAGTACGATAACAAAGTGGTGAAAGGTACACTTACCATCCACTCTAAAGTAGAAAATGTTTTATTTGATTCTAAATCCACCCACTCTTTTATTTCTAAATAATTTTCTAAGGTCATCGTCGTACTATCTCAACAATTAGATGTTGAGTTAGTTGTGACAACTCATAATGGCACAACTGTTGCTTTAAAAGATTATAATCTGTCTCCAATTTATGTTTGTGGGAACGTGATTCATGAAAGTCTTGTGGTCCTTCCTATAGTCGAATTTGATGTGATTCTTGGCATGGATTTAATTTCTTTATACGGAGCTCATATCAATTTCCAAAGAAGGTAAATCACATTTAATATTCCCGATCAATCAACTATCATCTATCCATGCAAGGATGAATATAACCTTCCAGTGGAAATTTGTTCCATATTATGGGTCTTGATTCCAATAAATGAAGGTTATTTATCTCAAATGGTTGGAGATAAACTCACGATTAAAAATATTCCCATTGTACGAGAGTTTGATGATGTATTTCTGGATTAATATCTAGGTCTTCCACCAAATCGTGAAGTTGATTTTTCAATAGAACTCATACCGGGTGCTATGCCCATTTCAAAGACACCTTATAAAATCTCCCCAATTGAGTTGTAGGAATTGAAGAAGCAACTCCAAGAGAATCTTGATAAGGGATTAATACGCCCTAGTGCATCACCTTGGGGAGCACCTGTTCTGTTTGTTAAGAAGAAACAAGGATCAATGAGACTCTGCATTGATTATCTAGAACATAACAAGATCACTATCAAGAACAAATATCCTCTCCCATTCATTGATGACTTATTTGACCAACTTCGCGGAGCTCAATACTTTTCCAAGATTGATCTTCATTCAGGGTATCATCAATTAAGGGTCAAAAAAGAGGATATACAATAGACGCCTTTTCGTACAAGGTATGGACCCTATGAATATATAGTGATGCCATTTGGTCTTACTAATTCCCCTGAAATCTTCATGGATCTAATTAATAGAGTCTTTAGATACTATCTTGATTAGTTTGTGGTAGTCTTTATAGACAATATTCTTGTATATTCAATGATCAAGGATGAACATGAAGA
Organism: Viscum album; assembly: GCA_963277665.1. NCBI lineage: Eukaryota > Viridiplantae > Streptophyta > Magnoliopsida > Santalales > Viscaceae > Viscum > Viscum album. The sequence goes on from OY728119.1 coordinate 1,569,247,067, forward strand.
TCACTTGAAAATTGTATTAAAGACCCTAAGAAATGATAAGTTTTATGCCAAATTTATGAACTATGAATTTTGGCTAAAATGTTCATTTTTGGGTCACATAATCTCAAAATAGGGGATATTTATAGATCCAACAAAAATAGAGGTTATCGAAAGATGGTTGAGACCAACAACAGTAACTGAGATCCGAATTTTTCTTGGTTTGGATGGATATTATCGACGTTTTGGGAAATATTATTCACGATTATCTAATCCAATCACTATTTTGACTCGAAAAGGTGTTAAGTTCATGTGGATGGAGGAGTGTGAAGAGAATTTCAAGGAGTTGAAAAGAAGGTTATCCTGTGAACCTGTGCTCACACTGCCTTGTAGTGTAGAAAGGTTTGTGATCTACAGTGATGCATCCAAGAAGTGATTGGGGTGCATTCTCATGAAAACAATATTTTTATAGCTTATGTCTCAAGACAGTTGAAAATCGATGAGCAAAATTAACCAACTCATGATTTCGAGTTAGATGAGGTAATCTTTGAATTTAATATTTAGAGGCATTATCTTTATGGTTAAAGGGGTGATATTGATACTGATCATAAATGTTTAAAGTATATTTTCACACAAAAGGAGCTGAATATGCGCCAAAGAAGATGGTTGGAGCTGATTACAGATTACGACAGCTCAATTCATTATCACCCTGGGAAATCAAACAAAGTGGTGAATGCATGAAGTCTAGAAGACCATTCTAGATTATCCATGATGAGGATCACAATAGATCCAATATTTATGGATTTAAAAAGGCTGGATTTGGAATTATAATGGAAGGGGAAAAATATTATCTTCCACAAATGAATTTTCAACCATCTATGCATGTGAAGATTAAAGAGTCACAAAAAAAGATGTAGAGTTACAAAATAAGGTGAGAAATATTCCTGAATTAATCCTTAATTGTGATGGGATAATAAGGTTGAGGAATCAGGTTTGTGTTCCTCCCATCCTAGAATTAATGAAGGAGCTGCTGGATGAGGCTCATTGTTCTTCATTCTCTATTCATCCAAGAATCACGACGATGTATAGGGACCTGAAAGAGTACTTCTGGTGGGATGGCATGAAAAGAGATGTTGCTGAATATGTCTCTCGATGCTTGGTTTTTAGCAAGATAAAGCGGAGAGACAGAAGTCTAAGGGTATGTTACAACCATTACCCATACAAAAATGGAAATGGGAAAACGTCACTATGGACATGGTCATTGGACTTCCCAAAACATCCAAAGGCAATAATTATATCTGGGTTATAGTTGATCGTCTTACGAAGTCACCACTCTTCATTGCTATTAGAGAAGATTTCTCTCTGGATCAGCTTGCCAGGATATATGTGAAGGAAGTGGAATGATTTCATTGAGTACCACTTTCCATTATATCTGACCAGGATATGATGTTTACCTTGAAGATCTAGCGAAGTCATTAACATACTTTAGATACATAGTTGAGTTTCAACACTGCTTATCATCCACAAATAGATGGTCATTCTGAGAGAACAATTTAAACTCCAGATGACATGTTAAGAGATTTCCCTATGGATTTCAAAGGTGGTTGGGATCAACACATAACTTTGGTGAATTTATTTTTACAATCATAGCTTTCACTCCAGTATTCAGATGGATCCTTATGAAGCTCTCTATGGAACGAAATGTAGGACTGAAACATTCTGGGATGATGTTGGGGATAAAAAGCTAATAGGACCCGATCTTGTTGATGAGATGGCAGAAAAGGTCAGATCTATTCAACAACACATAAGAGCAGCTCAGAGTCGACAAAAATGTTGTTCCGACAACCGAAGAAAAGACCTAGAGTTTGAAGTGGGTGATAAAGTGTTCTTATGAATATCTCCTTAAAATATAGTATTGAGATTTGGAAATAAGGGAAAGATGATCCCTAGGTTTATCGGTCCTTTCGAAAGATTGGATCATGTTGGGAAGGTAGCTTATCGATTGGAGCTTCCACCGAATCTCTCTCAAGTTCACGATGTGTTCCATGTATCTCTCATGAGAAAGTACATACATGATCCTTCACATGTACTAATCTCATAAGTTGTACCGATAAAGCAAGATCTTTCTTATGAAGAACAGCCGATAGAGATTATGGATCATAGTGAAAAATTTCTATGGAACAAGACCACTTTCTTGGTGAAAGTTTTATTAAGGAACCACCAATTAGAAGAAGCTACATGGGAGCTTGAGGATATGATGAGGGAGAGGTATCTGCATCTGTTTGTTACGAAGTGAAAAATTTTTAGGGAGAAATTCATTTTAAGGGGGGTAGAATGTAAGACACTGATATTTTATGAGAAGTATATTTTTTCATGTCTTATGTTATATGTAACATCAATGTAATCTTTCAATGCACAGAAAACTAGCTTTTCTTGTGTTACACACAATCACAACCATCCTCGCTAGCGTGTGTAGTACGCAATACCAGGTTTCACTAAACAATGATATATTGTTATAATATTATTATGGACTAGACGTTATGAATAGTATTAACTACATTTTAAATTTTATAACATTATTATTCTTCTTGCATATTTTATATAACATGGTATGAGAACAAAATAAATTTTTCGGGTAAAAAATGTATTTTAAAAAAAATGCAGTTTTACTGCCTTTTGATGGTGCACCCACTTTAAATCTAGTTTTTGAAAAGTTTATAAGTTCAATTTGAAAAAATAGAATTCTTCTTTGGAATAAGGATATAAAAATTTACTTCGGATAAATTTTTTCATATTATTCTGATAACTTTCATTTTTTAATGAATAGTAAAAACACCCTATATTTTAATTAAAAAAAAATTTCATCGCAATAATTTATAGGGTTAAATTATAATATTGAATGGTTATAAAGTACAAATATAATATTTTTTACTTTTTAATATAATTTATGTCATTACCATTAATTTTACATTGAATTCATAGGTTAAAACATTTCAATATTTGGCAATGTTTTAACATTTAAAACCCATTTTCTTAAAAAGGAAATTAATTTTATATTAATTACTAAAACTTCTATGTTTTGAATTTTTATAACTGTTTTCCATATTTGAATTCAGTGGGTCCCAATTATGTTAATAGGTTAGTTTTATTTTCTTGATATTATGAATAGTAACTACAGTAATTTTTATTTACTGCAGTTAAAGGTAAGTAGGGTAATTAAGGGTAAATATAAGATTATAAAATTACCCTATCACCTTTAAAAATTCTATTAGATGACTAAAAGTAGACCCTTATCACCTAAGGGTCGGAATAAATTAATTTTATTAGATTTTGACAATTAAAATAATTTAATTGTTATTAAAACCTAAGAAAGTGACAACATGTCACTCTCTTAAACCTTATAAGTATAAAAATTTTAATTTAGTGATAAACATCAGGAAACTACGAAAATTAATAGTATCCAGAAATATCATAAACTTACCTACATAATGAGAATTCATAGAGAATTTTTAGGGATAAAATAATTATCATTAATGAGGACACAATAGTGATGTAGAAATTATTTCATTAATTGAAATATCAAATAAATGGTTTTAAAAATATTAAAATATATATTATATGAACTAATTAATGTTATCCATTAATTTTCTAGATAAATATGACATGTTATAAATATATTAAATATTTTGGTTCGAACATATCTTTTGTGTGCTTTTTATTTTAATTAATATAAATGAATTGTGTCAAAATTGACACTATTGATATTTTATATTATTAAATTGATTAACAATCACAAATATATTTTAAAAATTAAAAATTAAAATTTATATGATCTAACATGTAATAAAGTATCAAATTATTTATAATTAATAACCCATAAGTAAGTATTTATAACTAAAAAAAATTTATAACATTATTAGCACAAATAAAATTAAATAGATTAAATAAGGATAAATCAAAATGATAAGGTTTACAATAAAATCAAAACATGTCTAAATTTAATTGTTTGATGAGATTACAACCCTATATTATCTGATATCAAAATTTTATTCACTTTGGATGTTTTTATGTGGGGTTAGGGTTTATTATAAATTAATATTTTAGAAGTTTCCAAAGGTTCCCCTCTCCTCCCTTATAAAAGGGCACCTCCACCCTCTCCTCTTTACACAATTTTGAGACTTCAAGCTCGGAGAAACCCTGACCATTACTCTTCTCAACTTCCCTAGTAATATTCTAGAGGTCCTGGTCTTTTTCAAAGACCCACGTTGGTTCCCTAAGAGGAGGTTTCAAAGAGGTGTGTCGAAGAAGAGGTAATATCTGTTACCGATTCTTTCAAATTCATTTCTCCTTCTACTTCCTCTTATTTAGTTGTTTAATTATGAAGTAATACCATAATTATCACTCATATATAGATATGTTATTATAAATATGAAAAAACCCTATTTCACCTTCTATCCATCCTACGAATAAAGAAATCACCGTGCGTGTGTACATACAGATTACCGTCTCCACACCGTGGTGTAATATGTTTTCCACCACCACATTACTTGGATGGGTATAATGGTGTAAATAATTACTATATATGATTATTTTAAAGTGATATTGATTCTGAAATACTATACCTACACTTAAATACAATTCCACGATCATGGGAATGATATCATCACTCGTGCGTACGTACGGCCTACCATCTCTACGATGTGATGTGACTCGTTCTTCATGATATTCATTGAATAATTATTATATAAATGAATTTAATGAATAAATATGATATATATTACAATAATAACATTCTGTAAATTAGTTATCTATAACTTAAAAATTACAATAAGAATTTATTCGATAAAACATGCAAAATAACATAAAGCAATAAACACCCGAATAACAAGTAGCAATGAAATGTTACTAATAAGAAGATAAGAATATGACCATATATGATATCATAACAATTAATATGATTCTGTAAAAAGTCAATGAAATTATTTAAATCATTATACAGGAGGTTCATATATGTACGAAGAAAATCGGACCTAATATAGTGGAAAATCTCACAATATCATTTTTATCAGAGACTGTTTATACTTCAGAATTTACTGGGGCATATTTATCATCCAAATCCATGTTTCCTCAATATGAAATATTATTTCTATCCTACTAAAATTGTTTAAATCCAATTTTACCTATTGGTGAATTTTTATTAAATGATATGAAAGGAATATTTTTTCATTTTCAGTACGAGATACTTTTTGACTTTTCCAGCAAAACTATGAGAACACTGTTTTTTTACTTATACGGCATGAATGGATTTTTATGATTTCATAGAAAATTATTTTCATGAAGCTTCACTTACAAGTTTTCATATTTATTTTTAATCAACTTCCTTTAGTTTAAAATTGTATGACATGTTAATAAAGGAAAATGTTTTTGAAGTAGAAAAGATATTTTCTTCAAGATTGGAGTTCAAGTGTTTTATCAAAATTATTTTCCATATAAGATAATACATGGTTGTATTTCTATCCCTATTTTTACATTGATTTGATTATGTTATGATGGACGTAATTTTATGTTGTCCTTTTATATTATATGGATTATGTTATGATTGCATGATGTTTAAGAATCCCATTTTTATTACATGGGTTAAGCTATGATTTATGATTTTGTGGCACACATAAGAATGGTTTAATTATGAGATGGGTGGGACCTATATCTCCCTCCAATGCATTAGGTAATGATTTTTATCTCATGAGATAGACATGGATTAAACGAAATGTTAATCTGGTTCAGTGATAAAGGACTGGAACTATGAGTGAACTCGGTTTAGAAATGGAATTTGTCTGCTACGATGGTCTTTGAAATGAGCCTTGACTAATATGAAATGATATTCTATGATTATGTGTGTATTCCACAAAGTTTAATGTTTTATGTTATGATTATTGAGATTAAATTTCACTACAATGATTTATCCCATGTTATGATATTATGATCTCTTTTTCCGGTTAAGATTTTCAAAATGTTATGTTCTTATGAATATGATATGATTGATATTTCTTTTTTTTACCCTTACTGAGCATTTGAGCTCATCCTTTTGTATGTTTCCTTTTCCCCAGGTTAGAAAGAAGGGTGTTAAGTAGGATATTTCAAAAGGGACTCTTGATATGATGAAATAAATGGGAGACTATGTAGATGATTTATGAACCATTGGTTTATGTTTCCCAGTTTCTAAAGACACTATACCTATACGGTCCAATCATGGTTTTGTTATATGTTGTAATAAGTATTCTTAAATTATGAAGTAATAAACATGTATGTAAAGTATGGGTCGTTATATTCGGGGTATCCTATTTTATTTTTAATGATTGGGTATGGGTCCTAGAACTTATTTGAAAATTATTAAAGGCTTAACCAGGTGATAGTCTATAATTGGTATCTTCATCCTTGTATAGATGAAATATTCAATAATCTAAGGAGATCTAAATGGTTATCCAATACCAACTTTTGATTGTGATATCACCAGTTTTGTATGAGTCCTATTGGTGTTAATCAAATTTCTTTTTAGGAGAATTTTTGGATTAAATGAGTTTATTGTAATATTTTTCAAGTATGATATCATATTTCAGATCAAGTAAAAAATTATAAAGTAATTTATATTTTCATTTGGTTGATAGTATAAAATATTAAACTAATATTTATATGTCATTACAAGAGTTGAAACACGTTAAAGTATTTTTTTTGGATACATTCTAAGGCCTAGAAAGTGCCTCATATTTCCTTACAAGTTTTGGGGGAATAGCACTTTGAGAAATTAGTTTTTGAGAGGTAGATAAGGGAACATGGTTATTACATGGTTTGTTCTAACCATGTGGGACAAACCATGAATCATAATTATAATGGAACATGGATTGTTCCTATAATGTGAGAGTCCCAATCTTACAATATAAAGTAATTGTCATATAGGGTCACACATGGTTGGAACACAGTAATCCTAACTATACATAAAAACCTTAAGAGGTGATGGGTGTGTGAAATATAAGTCCTTTAATGTTGGAAGATAGTTTTTTAACAATGTTACCAAATTGTGTGGTTCTTTAATGATCCTAGAAAATTATCTTTTTCCATTATCACCATACGAAAACAATTTTCCTCCCCCCCAATTCATTTTCACAACATCCCCAGCTCTAGGAAGCTATCTATCTCATACTCTATTGGGATTTGATGGATATCCCTTTTCTATGATCTGATTCGAATGATGTTCATCACATTGGATCACCCTTAATTATTCTACCAATCAATTTGATTATTTCTCCAATTTCATTTCTGTATTGAATAAAATTTCCATGTGACATAATATTACCCATATTCAAGGTGATAGTCTATTATTCTTGTTTATCTCAATTTATACAAAACTGAATGCCGATATTGTATAAGGGAATCTTCATAAACATGATTTTGGTGTTCAATTTTCATTCCCCTTAACATATCTTCATTTGTTTTTCATTTGGTCCGAACAATGCTATTTCCTCACATTACTCGAAAATTTTGGAACACCATAAATTAAAGCCCCAACCAATAACTTCTATCTTAATAGGAACCACTAACATTGTTGAGATTGAGACCTCCATGTGAACCACCCTTAGTTGTGTTATATTTATATTCCCTTGATAAAAAATGAATGTAATAAAACAAAATAATTCTTGGTGTGGTTTTCCTAATTTTTAAAAAGAAAAGTGATTAATTTGGGATAAATTTATTGTTAAATAGAATGGAATTACACTTGCACCAAAGATAAATTTTTTAATGTAATGTTTTACTATTTTTCAATTAGAACTGAAATAATAAAATGAATAAAATGAATTATTACATTGGTTGGATAAACCACTCTTGTTCCTTGATTATTAACATTATGTTTTACTATTATGATAGACTAACCTATGTAGACCAAGTGAATCATGTTATAGATTTCATACTCACATGGACCTTTTGAAACTTGTATGTGACTAATTAGTGAAATTACTCAAAGTATTTCCCAATTTCATTTATTGGAATTGATATTTTTTTCCTCGACTATGTTTCACTATTAAATGGTTTGTTCATATTATTTTACTATTTCATGAGTGAATCTTGGGTTCTGATATATAATTACTTTTATGGGATCATATAGAATTTTGAATTCAATGAATTATGAATGACTAGGTGATGTTGGAAATTACACTCCTAATAGTTTATATGAAATTATTTAAAATGGATTTCCTTTGTAAATTTTTGAAATATTGGTCACGGTGTTCCTTATCACTTATTATGGACATTTTTTCCCAATGCATTCCTCATCACCAGACAAGGAGTTCCACATTATTTCTTAGAGATTATTAGACATGGAGTTCTTTATCATTATTTATTGATTTTTTTTACATAATTTCATATTATAATTTTAGATTATGGCCATTGGTCTCCTCACTATTTATTAAAAGATATTTGATATGGCCCGCTTATCAATATCTTTTGAAATCATTAGGCATGATGTTTCAGATTCCGTTAGATAGATTTTTTGGAAGATTACCTCATTTAGATATGAAACCCTGTATGATTATCATTGTACATAGATGACTTAGATATATAATGTTGTTCCTAGGTCTATTTATAGAAAAGTTATAATGCTCAGAGACATTTTATATTAATTATAAGAATGTATAGTCATCTAGAGATCCTATGAGGAAACTTTTATTCACATGGTTTTTATTTACAATACTAATTAAAATTTGACATACCCTCACACTATTAAATTTTATACTCAAATACTGGATAGCATTAGACACCAATGGTGGTGGCCTATTGATTTTTAATCTCACGATGTTAAAGATACCATTGGGTACCCAGACATATTTCATGCATACAGGTATGGATCCTGGAAAATGACCAGCTATGGATTTATGATCATTTTTACTAGGATGGAGCCTGAGAGGTATGAAAAAATATACTACTAATGTTCCTAGTGGAGTTTAGTTATTAGTCATCTATTTATTTTTGTATTTCATGTCTTGAATTATATTTTTGGTCCCAAAATTGTATTTCATATTTCAACATTATTTTTATATGATATTGGTCATTGATTTTTAGCCATTTATAATTATTTTGGGATGATTTACCTTCCTTTATTTAATTTATTTATTGTTCTCTTTTACTCATTATCGATCCAAAGGGTATAGTCTCTCCACCATAGCACCTTTAAACCATCACTAATAGTTTGAAACAATTGGTGTTTTGGGAGGTAAGCTTGGAGAATTGTCAATAATTATTATTGTTACTGTTTATAGGGTGAACTGGGATGATATGTGATAGTTTGGTTTGATAAATTCCCCAATAGTGTTTATGGACTTGAATAAAAGAGACTTACAAAAATTTTCAGACACATTTATTATCATGATTTATGACATTTACATGTGATTATATATATTGTAGAACTATAAGTGAAATATAAATATTGACTTAATAACATCGATAATGTATTATTGGGCTAGAGGGGTTCCCTTATTTAGGTTATGTGATACCAGTGATATGAATATCAGTGGATCCTAAAAATTAAAATTTCAGGGATTCTTGGATTTTTCCAAGAATATTTTCTATATTCATATAATAATAATAATATAAATATAATTACATGATATTTCGGCATATTTTATCCTTAAATAAATAATATGTTTGATACATTTCTGTACAAGAAACTCTAAACTTAAGTAAAATCCATAATACATTAATAAGAAAATATAAGTATTAAATATAACCATTAAAACCAAGACAATGAATTAACATACATGAATAGGATTAACCACAATATGAAAATTTGAATAATTAAAATAATGGATTCTTTTAATACTAATTAAATTAAATTATTACAACTTAGACAACAATGAAAGTAATTCTATTCTCAAAAATAATTTTTTCCTCTGGATTTTGTTTTATTTTGAGAAACTATTCATATAATGATCCAAATATATTGATGATATGAATAACATATTAATAATAAATAAAATATTAATAGACAAGAAATAATAATAAATAATATTTAACATTTTAAAAATCCATTTTCCATTATGAATAATTTTCCAATATATATTAGTATTTTCTTAAATAATATATTCTAAAATTTTAGAAATTTAGTTTGGAAAAGTTAATAATAATTTAAAATTAGTTATAATTATATAATAATATGATGATAGTTTTTTTTATTAAAATGATTATTATAGTTTAATAGTGAAAAATACCATTTTAAAAAATAACATGAATTTTTTAATATCATTATTATATGAGTATGAATAACAAATTTAATAAACAATTTTATATGAATGAATATGAATTTTATAATATATTTTTTCATCACATATATGGTGGGTTTAATTTATACATCCTTATTTTAAATTTTGTAGATTAGTTTATATTTTCCAAAAAAAATATTTTTTAAAAAATATATATTTATTAATATAATTGTTTTTAAAATTATAAAAATTAAATAAAAACTTGATTTGAATATTTGTAATCATTGAGAAAAATTTTTATAATAAATCACATTTTATTTTTTTCAACATTTATGATAAATTAATTTCGTAAAAAAACAAGTAACCGTGATGAAAAAAGAATAGTAAAAATGAGTTACCATAAAGGTAAATGTACAAAATGTTTAAAAATGATTCTAATTGAGTTTTGGAGGTGTGGATTAGCCTTATATATTTTGAAATCCTTTATATCCCAATTTTATATCTAGTATTCTTGAGAATGACTTCTCTTTTTTTTAATCTCTTGGATATCTAAAAAATGACACTCCATTTCACTAATAAAAGGGGAAACCATATCCTCACATACCCTCACACAAAAACCTCTCATATTCAAAAACAAATCTACCTAATACAGTATTTCAAACACATATAAACCTTATAGGTTCATTTTTCATCCCAAAATACCATCTCTTAAAATATTAACTCACTTTGGATTGGAGATAAACATATATGTGAGGTATAAGTTCCTAACATCTAATTATTATTCTTCTATTTATTTATGTTCTTTTATTCTCCCTCAAATTTCATTTTACCATATTAATATTATACAGATAATATCTGTTATGTCCATTTAGTGAAATACCTTGAGGGGGGGGGGGGGAATTAGGGTATGAAAGATTAAAACTTTTCCCCTTAGGATCCTATTTTGTTGTTAAACATAACTCCATTCTCTCTTTCTCCCATAGTAATATATGAATAGGTATGAAATAATGAATACAACACAACTATTTTCACATGGTTCCCCAACACTATGAAATGTCTTAGGAGAATACAACAATAATCTTATCATGTACCAAATTCACTAAGTATAACTACCAATAATGATTAAAGTGTTCAGGCTAGATCATCAATGCCTAGGCTCACTACATTTACAAGGATTAGGGCCTTCTAACTATATACACATGGGTCAATCCCTATTCTTTTTTTCTCAAGCTCTATACTGGTGGAAAGGGTAACTATTTTCCACTTCCTTCTCTCATGAGTGTTGGATAGGAATCAACTCATAGTTTATGGGCGTGTAGGACAAACATAATTTATGGACATGTAGGTCCCTTAATTTTAATGAATTCCTACATCCTCAATTATAGTTAAATGCTCTGTTGATGTTCCTTTTTCACACGCAGATGAATTCCACCTTCCCAAGTACTTCTTGGAACTGGAAAATACTTACACAAACTGATTTGAACCTTACACAAACATACTAGTGAAAATCGTAAACCACCTTGTTCGTCTGTGTACTTTGTAGCGGGTTTGGTATGCAGAACACCTCTCTATGTACTATTTTTTCCTTCTGCAAATCGATACCACCTCCGTGCACTACTACCATTTCTCCGCCTCTATGAACTTCCCTCTATCTGCGAACTGTTCTTTTTTCGCAGACTATCTTCGCTTCCACGTACTAGAGCACCCCCTCCGCGCACCACTTGCCTTCACTCCACCACTGTGAACTTCCCTCTCTCCATGTTCTATTCTATGTTCATATATTTTCTTCGCTTCTATATAACAAAGCACCCCTTAGTGTACCGCTTACAGAATTCTCTTTCTCACGTGTTGAAGATTCCTCCTCCGTGTACTGAGTCTTCCTTTGCAGGTTAAGAATCACCGAAAACACACATTCTGTGGAATTTCATTAGCGTGAACCAGTTCATATTTAATGGATTTCTTCCTCACGAGCCTCCTTTAGATTTTTCTGAAATCCCAGACAAAAAATATTTTTCTAATGATCTTCAGTCTCAATAGTAATTAGTGGGATTAGCGATTATTAAATTGGAAAAGATGTCCACAAAACCCGCTAACCCAAGATTTACCAAATCTTTTATCCATGCTCTACAAAATACCGATCCTTATACCACCATGAACTGAAAGCCTTTAAGTTAACCACTTTTCATACTCTCTCTACGTAAAACCTTTTCTCTTACGCGGTCGATCTCCTCCATCGATGTCAAGTCATCCGCATACCGCATAGCCTTCCGCTGTGAACCATTTCCAATTTAGAAAATATCTCTGGAATACTGTTATTGATGACCCCCCATACCAATATTTGAATATGGTATTCATCCCATAAATTATGTTACACAATTATCATACTTTTCCAATTTTCTTTATCATTATTCATTCCATTCACTCTTATAATGAAATCCTCCCTTTTCCAACATCAAAACCCCTATTTTGAGGCCCAAAAATATGGCAAACTCTAGGAAACTATGCCACCTTAAAAGCCTATCTTTGTAAAACCCCATCCATTCACCTTTATAATCATCTGGATTTGTAAAAATTCATAATCGCATTCAAAACATTATGAGGGGTCACCTTGAGGGATTTTCGCAAAAATATCCCCCTTTGGGTTTGTTGAAAACTCATCTCATAATTTTTTTTTCATATTGATATCTGCTTAAAGATCATTTCATCATCAACCATCAGTCTCTTCATACGATGAAGAATGTGATCAATGATTTAATCAAAAAATACTCAATGCCACATAATCCATACTCGACATGAAAAATAATAGTATAATGAAATGTTATTCAATGAATAAATTTATTTCTAATCGCTAATTATTGATACCATACTGATACACTGATTCTAATAAACTACTTTCATAATGAACCTCAACCATTATGAAATCTAATAATTGATCGATCACTTATAGAATCATCAAGTTTAATTCTCCCCCTATATAATAGATTTTCCAAACAGCTTCTGATTAGCTTCAAATCACCCTATCTCACTTCTCTACTTAACAACTTCTCCTTATTTCTTTTCTCCAATGGAATAATCACACATTCTCTCCCTTTTCCAAATAAACCCAAATAGAACATCAAGGTTTTCTGAAACATGGTAAATAACACATATCATCATATTAAGGAAAGACACATGATACCTTATGTAGAGGTGGACCTACATCCTCAGTTTTTCAAGTGCGGGAAATCGATTGGGCACCTAGAGCCCTTTGATGCCTTTTAAATGCTTCTTTCGGTAAGGACATTGTTAGAATGCCAATAACCTATTGTTCTTTAGGAAGATACTCCAATTTCTTAAGCCATTTATCAACCTTCACTCTGATAAAATGATATTTTATTTCAATGTTCTTTGTCCATGTGTGATGGGCTGGATTTTTTCTAAGATTTATAGCACTTTAATTATCACAATGGATTCCAATTGGAGATTTCACCTCAATTCCCATATATTCAAGTCATTTCTTCATCCACAGTAGCTGTGTGTCGGCTTGAGTAACCGTAATGTTTTCAGATTCGGTGGTTCTCAATTAAATGCGATCTTGTTTCTTTCGTAACCAAGAAATACAAAACCCTACAAGATAAAAGGCTCCTCTTGATGTTGATTTCCTATCATCTGCAGAACTAGCCCAATCTAAATCTGTATACCTCAATAACTCTGTATTACATTTATCATTATACATTAGCTCAAAATCAACTGTTCCCATGATATACTGAAGAAACATTTTTTTCTATAATCATATGGCTCTACTTGATATTTCTCTGATACCTTGCTTCTTGGCATGTGGAATATACAATATCAGCCCTTGTAACTGTTAGATATAGTAGACTTCAAATGTTTTTCATGTATGTTATGATATTAACTAGCCTCCCTTCAGCATATCGGGATAGTTTCAATTGGGTAGCAACCAAAGTATTTATCTCATTGGAAGTATCTATTTCAAACCATACCAGAACCTCCTTGGCATATTTATATTGAGAAATTAAAGTTCCATTCTTTCCTTACATCACTTGTAAGCCAATAAAAATTATCAGCTCATTGATCATTGACATTTCGAACTCGCTATTCAAGAATTCAGAAATCTGTCTGCATTGTGCTTCATCTGATCCACCAAAAATTATATCATGAACATAAACTAGCACCATCATACTTTGACTATTTCCATTGTTGAAATAATGATTGTATTATACTCCACTACGCTGAAAACGAAGATTCATTAGAAACTGATCATTCCTAAAAAATCATGCTCTTAGTTCCTTCTTCATACCATATAATGACTTCTTCAGCCAACAAACCATTTTCTCATCTTCAATGATGAGAAAACCATATGGTTTCTCAATATAAAATTCTTCTTCTAGAACTCCATTCAGGAATGCTGACTTGACATCCATCTGGAAAACCATAAACATTTTTTGCATTTTTATGGCCAAGAATAATTTGATTGTCTCTATCCTGGAAATGGGTGCGAACATTTCATTAACATCTATACCCTCTATATGGGAGTACCATTTGCACACCAATCATGCTTTTATCGATTAACAAGAATATATTGATTCTTTTTTTTTGAAATACCCATTTTTTCCAATGAAATTCTTATATGTTGGTCTCAGAAAAATTTCCCATGTCTGATTATTATTAATTTTTTCAAGCTCTCAATTCGTTTCTTGAACCCAATTATCATCTCCATTAGCTTCATCAAAGCATTTAGGCTCCACCTGTGATAAGTATGATGATTTTCGTTTATAATTCATCATCCTTTACTACATTGGTGTTGTTTGATCTCCAATTATATTATTCCTATTAATTTATTCTCTTCTCAATAGTCTTTGGGAAGACAGTTATTTATTTTCATCATCTTTGTCATCTTCTGAATCTACCATTGGAGCTGGAGGGTCACCTGACCTACTCATCTCTTCATCACTATACATTTGAGTCTATTCATGTATTTTTTAAAGATTTATCTCATTCTCCACTATGGTCACATAATTACTTTCAACTCTCTTTCCCAGCCACTTATTGAAGCATTTAAATTCATTTCTTCTCATTGATTAGCCAAGAAATATACATTCATCCCCACAGGATTCTAATTTTATATGTTTCTCTTTATTAATAATGAATCATTTACATATGAAAACTAAAAATTATTCAAATAATGGATTATTTTCATAACATAGCTCATATGGAATCTTCTCTCATTTTGGGAACAATAAGGATCAATTTTATGTATAGAATGTTGTCATCACTGCCTCTATCCAAAACGTCTCTAGAAGATCTTTCTCAATGAGAATTGTTCTAGCCATGTTGTTAACAATTTGATTTATTCTCCCAACTACCCCATTCTATTTTGGAGTTCTTTCTACGGAAACGTGATGCATTATCCCATGATTCTCAAGATAATACTCTATTTGACTATTTGTGAACTCCCTTCCATTATCTATTCCAATCGTCTAGATTTTCTAACCAGGCATCTTTTCACATTCCCTTCGATATATTGTGATGTGACTGAACACATCAGATTTGTGGGTGATTATTGAAACCTATTACATTTTTCTATATTCATTAGTGAAGAGAACATAATATCTACTCCCATCAATGGCCCTTGGAGAAATTGTCCCACACACATCAATATGCACAAACTCCAGCAATCTTGTTGACCATTGCTCATTCTGCTTATATGTCTTTCAAATGATCTTCCCCTGTTGATAGGAATCACCAGTATGAGTAAGGTCACGTGATAATCAATGGAGATTTTGATCCACATCACATCTCACCAAATCTTCCAAGGATTCTTCAATTATATGTCCATGATTCTTTTCCCATAACTTGTTTTCATCATCTTTGGATAGAAAGCATATATCTTCTTCTCTACTTAAGAGGTATAGATTCCCTTTCGTATTCTTTCCATACAACACAAAAGCACCATCCTTTGATTTGGTGATACATAACATCTTGGAAGAGCTTAGGGAATGCCCTGAGTAACATAATTAACTAAAACTAATAATGTTGTGACTAATCGCTTCGACAACTAAGACATCTTCTCATCTCATGTATTTTCCTCCAAACTTGAATTTCCCTGAACTAATAATTTTCAGTCCCTCATCATTACCAAATCTTATATTACCTTCTTTATCATAACTAATTCCAGTTATTGTATCCTTATTTCCCATTATATGGGATGTGAATCCACTATCAATTATCCATATCCCCATGTGATCTAATGACTTGAAAATAATTTCTGGAACCACATCCAGATCAAATCTTTTCTTTTTTACCCATGTATTTGATTTCATACCTAACATGGAATGATAATCTTGATACCCCTCATTATATGACAAAACAACTTCAATTTGCAGAGCTTCAAATCGAATTTCAATTTTAATCTAATTTGATGATACATTTGACTGCTACTTATGGATAAATTTATTCTCCCTCAACACAATCCCTTGCATTATTGAAGTGAAATATCTTTCCATATCTCTGATTCCATTACACCTGAATGAAAGACCATCAAATGATGAGCTAAAATTTTGTTGTATAAACGACCACCTCTGTCGGTCTTTTTCCATTTAGTACCTTTTTTCTATGGAACATACTATCTGAGAGTGTCTCATCATAGCACATCAATAGCATCTTATGTGAGGTACATTCCCATGTTGCAGTTATTGACCATTAGTTGTGCCTTGGGTTCATTGAATACTTTTTTTCTGCTTCATACCCAAATTGGTCATCAATCATGGGGTGGGTTCTTGTTGTCAAAAATGATCCATGATTGCTTTTTGTTTTAGATCGACCACCATACCATCCTTATCATTTAAAATTGGATGTTTCTTATATTTTTATGGGAAACTCTCCTCAAATCTCATCTTCTCTATTACTTGTATGATCTTTTTTCTGATGTTGAACCGAAAGTTAATAGTTTCTCCTGATCTTCAATTATTCATCGCAGACTGAGGACTTTCTATTCTAGTTGCTCAATAAGTTTAGTTTTATATTTATAGTTTTATCTAAAATATCAATTTCTATTTTCTGTTCTTCAATTTTGAGTTCGTACTGAACCACATTTTCTGATATTTCTGGTATTCAAGACCTTACATTTTCAATTTATACATTTAGCTCAAAATTCTCTTCTACCTACTACATCATAAAGAGTATATCATAACGAACAACATTGTTAGATTTAATTTTTTGGCTCTCAAAATATCTACATCTTCAAGAGAATATTCTAATTCATCATGAAGATCAACTCTTTCGTCAATTTCTACTTCTTCATTGTATCTTTCCTCTTTTGTTAATGTATTTCTAACTACTACAACCAAAGCATCTATTTTATGATCCTTACAGTCCTCTAAATATTCTTCCTCAGATTATTATAAATCTACATCATCTCTTAATAGCATATTATTCTTTTTGAAGAACTTTCTCATAGTTCTTATCCTCTATTTATCATATGATGAATACTAATTTTCAGTGATTTCATCATTTTCTTCATTTTCATCATAAAAATTCTTAAGAAAAATTTCTGAGAAATTCCCAATCCTTCCACATAGAAAGAATGCAAATGGAAGTTTACCTTTGAACATTCCTTTTACCCTTTGAAAATTGTAGGAGAGAAATGACATGATATTATCCATATTTTCCTCCTCAAGACTATATTCAAAAAATAAATTCTCTATGGCCTTGAATTCCATTTTATAGACTTCCCCTTTCCCATTACATCATTATCATTATTTTTCATTTCAAATGCTACAAGGGAACTATGCAGGTTATCTAGTGTCAGCTCTTTCGGGTCACTGTCTTCCTACACTGAAACTTTCAGATTGAACCATGGTGGATATTTCCCCATGATACATTTCATGATGTTTATATATTTAATAATTTCTCCAAGACCCCTCGTGTCGTCCAAAATAATATTTATCCTATTGAATAATGCCTCAAAAATCTCATTTGGATTCATTCTGAGATCCTCATACTTGTTCCATAGAACACACAGCTTTGCTTCTCAAACTTTTGTGTCACCCTCATAAATGTTCTATAATTTTACCCACATTGCATGTAATGTCTTACAGTACATAATCTTCGTATAAATTTTATTTGATAGGGATCTCTTAAAGCATTGATCCCTTTATAATAAACATCCAATTCTCTTCTTTCAGATTTTGATAAAGCATAACTATTAATGTTAGATGATATTTCATTCATAGATACTGTGGAGACATCCATTTCTATTGATTGAAAGTAGTGCTGCATTCGATTCGTCCATATTTGAAAATAGTTTTCATCAAAGACAGGAATTCCATTATGATTAACCACCTCCATTTATTTTTAATGATAGAGAATTAGTGAATTTTAAAAAATTTCTTCGATACCAATTGATAGGTCCACTAGGTCAAATACCCTTGGTGGGGGTGGGGTTGAATCAGGGTATGAAACATTAAAACTTTTACCCTTCAGATATTGTTCTGTTATTAATCTAAACATTATTATCTCTTCATCTCATACAAATATATGAACAAATATGATATCATGCACAGAACACAAAAATTTTTACTTTGTTCACCCTCACTGGGATACGTCCATGGAGCATACAATAAAAATATATTGATTTACTATATTCACTAAGGCTCACTACAAATAATGAGTGAAACATTTTTGGTTAGATCTTATATGCCATGGTTCGCTGCCTTTATAAGGTTTAGGGTCATCTCACAGCATTCCCAAGGGTCTCTCTCTACGCCTCTTTATCTGGATCACTACTGGTGGAAAGGGTCACCGTCTTCCTCTTCCTTACATCACTTCTCTTGTAAAGGAATCCACTCACTCTTTATGGATGTGTAGGTTGAGCACAGTTTATAGAAATGCATGTCCCTTAATTTTCATGAATTCCTATATCCTCAACCATATGTAGATACTCTGTTGATTTTCTTTTTCCCCCATAGATGAAGTCTAACTTCCCGAGTACTTCTGGGTACTATAAAATACTTTCAAAATTGAATTTGAAGATTTCAATATCTTTTTTGTGCAAATCACAAACCACCTTGTTCCTTAGTGTACTGTGAAGCAGGTTTAATACACGAGACACTTCTCCGCATACTTCTTCTACCTTCCCCAAATCACTACCGCCTCTACGCTCTGCTAATATCACTCTGACTCTACGATATTACCCCTCCCAAAAAAGTGTTCTCTATTCACAAATTATGTTCACATCCGTGTACCGGAGCTCCCCCTTCACCTACTGCTTGCCTTCGCTCAACCTCTTTGAAATTACCTCTATCTGCGATCTATTCTCTATTTGTGGAATGTATTCACTTCCATGTACCGAAGGTCTCCCTCCACATACCGATTGAATAACTCTATTTCTTAGGGACCAGGGATTCCTCCTCAGTGTACTAAGTTGTCCTTTTCAGGTTAAGAATCCCCGCAAACACCTTCAGTGGAATTTCTTCTGCATGAACCACTTCAGATTTCATAGAATTATTCTTTCCAAACCTCTTTAGGATATTTCCAATATCCTAGACCTAAAATATGTTCTCTAATGATATTCAGAATCAATAGTAATCATTGGGATTAGGGATTCTTATATAAGCAATTATATCTGCAAAATCCGCTAACCAATTATTTACCAAATCTTCGATCTAGCCTCTACAACATACCTATCCTTCTCGCGCCGCGAACTACAAGTCTTCTAGCTAACCACTTTTCATAAGCGCTTTGCATACTTCCTTTTATCTTATGTGGTCAATCTCCTCCTTTGACGTCAAGCCATCCACATACCACATTGCCTTCCACCACTAACCATTTTTGGTTTCACGAATTTCTTTAGAGTACCATTCTCGATGCTCCGTGTACCAATCCTGAATCATGGAATGTGGACCATAAATTATGGTACACAATTCTCATCCTTTTTCAATTTTCTTCAACATTATTTATACCATTCACTTCTAGGAATAAATCCTTCCTTTTCCACCATCAAACACCCAATTTTGAGTCCAAAAATTTCTGGGAAGCACTGGGAAACTATGCCACCCTAAAAACATATCTTCGGAGAACACCAACCATTCTCATCCGCAATAATTTGGCTTTATAAACAAACTCAATCACACCCAAAACATTCCTGAGGGAAAACCTTGAGAGATTTCGTCCCAACAATACCATTTTTATAATTTTTTGTTTTTATAATTTTGTTTTATGAATTAATCGTCCTGCACTCTTCCATTAATTAAATCGAAAATGTGAATATTTCATTTTGTGGACTACCGCCTCTACGAATAAGCGTGGGCCATATTACTTATCATGGAAAATGGATGGATTTAGTTTATAATTAATGAGTATAATTATATATATAATTAAAAATTATCATTAATATGTTTTTTTTGGTTGACTAAAAAATGTAATGATCATTATAAGGTAATCCATCGACATCGATAAATAACCCAACAATAGTTCATCATTGTATATATTCTCATAAAACATGACTAAACTAAAATGTAATGGAATTGAAACACAATTAGAAATTATAAAAAATATATTCCAAAAATACATTAATGATTATAAATTATTATTCATTAAGAGAAGCATATTGACCCCACTTTTATTATCTTAGTTCAAAAAGATCTCGATTATTAACGGTCGATGTTGAAAAGAGATTAAAACAATCTCACACATGAAGTGAACTATTATTAACGAAGAGTAAAAATGGAAACATTCATTAATAAGGTTATAATATAAGTAATTATGATTTCTATATTTTTAATAAAATAGATTAAATCACTTCCAAGGAAATCAAGGGTATAGATAAGTGACTTGGTATCTCAAAATAATATCTTCGAGTTATAAAATTTTATATTTAATTCAATTTAACAATATATTCCATTTAAAATGATGTTTTATTTTTTATTTCTATATAAGTAATTTTATTCATCCAAAAGAATTACAAACATAGGTTTTATTTTCAATTTTTTTGTAAATAAAGGGGAATTTTTGAATGAAGACTCATAACTATAAATTTTACAATGATGAATATGAATTTTTAAAAAAATGATTTACATGATTTTATTTTCATTATATTTGAAATAAATATATATATCAAATGGAGAGAAATTAAATGTTTCACAATATATTTTATTTTTCTACATGATAATTTTTGGTGATCAAATTTTTAGTATCAAACAATTAAATTCATGTTGTTATTTTAAAAAAAATGGTTATTTTATTAATCCCATTTTATATACCTGTATTTTTTATAAAAATGAAGGAATTAAATTTTTCTAGTTATGAAACCCATTATTTTTTCATAGGTTCTTGACGATATGTTAATTTATGATTTTATGTGGAAAACATACGCCTGGATGATGATGGATATAGTCTTTTATCTTCCTCCAATTATTTGGTTTCGCCTTATATCTCATAAAAAAGTCAGTCATTGATATATTGAGTTTCTTCACACAGGATTGGGCATGATGGTTCTGATCAAATTTTATGCATGGACTTAATTATTTTGTTTACCTAGGCATGGAAAATATAAATTTTCTCACATTAGTTTTCCTCTTCTTATGATAGTTCCACATTTCCATGATTGTTTATCAAGTTATAAAAAATTCTAGAAATAAATGTCAATCCAATAAAATAGTATATTTTTATTATTAAACCTTATTTTAAGATAATTTTTTAACTTCATGTTAGGATGACATGTTATATAATTATTGAGAAAAATTATGTGCTATTTGATATCTTTTATTCAAAATTAAAGATTTTTCAATTTTCATAGGTTTCGTTCACTTGTTTTATGATTATATTATATGTTTTTTAGATATTTTAATAAGAAATTTATACCTTCCTAATATTCCCATGAATGTTAATGATTAGAAAATTTATGATTCTTTTTTCAATTACTATGTAATCTGTGATCACCTATTTCCCCTATTTTAAATCACTAGTTTATGAATATGATAATATAATGGGATATATCTTAAAATGGTTCTATAAGAGCATTATTATATTGAAATATATATATGTGATGTAAAATAATTGGTTTATGTATCTATAATTCAAGAAACTAATAATTTTGGTCATTGGGTTGGGCCACTGTTTGAAAGATGCATTATTCAAATCATGAGATAATGGTATTATATATTCTCTAATTATCTTAGGATTCTATAGTTGTTATGAGAGATGGTATTAGTTATTTTTAGATACTAGATTAGTTATATTTTCTTTTAGGTTTAGATAACGTTATCAAAAATCCTATATTTGAGTTTATATATAGATTGATATCCAAAAAGTTTGGTAATGTCTTTAGTAGATGGTTTGACCTATTAATGAATCCCTATTGGGACACTATAATTGCTTCTAGGCACTAAAATAGATGTTCATATGAGTTATAACCCTGAAAAGGGTATGTTGGGTATTAACTCAGTGATCACCTGGTGCACAAAATGGAACCTTATTGGACACATGACTTGATACTCCTGAGGGTTATGATTTGGTTGATCATATTATATTTCTAAAATAATATAATGGATTTTTTCTTAGTTACTTTTATGGATTATGATGTGTAGAATAATATAACCCAAATTAATGTGACCTAGGTTAAACTAATATTAATATATTTTGAACAAAATTAATTGAAAAATTCATATTTCATGCATATTTTTAGACATAATTTATGAATTTTTAATGATTTTAATGAATAAATCCCAACGAATTTCAATGAATTTTTAATATGTAGGGAATTTTAAATATGGATGTAAAATTATTTTTAATTAATTAAATTGTTAAAAATTAAATTATGTATGTATTAGAATATGTTTTTGATAAATTAAAATGTAATTTTGAGTAATATCAAGTAAAAATATCAACCAAGCTGGATAACCCTCAACCAATAGTAACAACCCATGATTCTAAGAATAGGATAAATTCAAAGTGGATTTGAATTTTTTATTTTTATTGATGATCCATCCATTAATATGAGATCAAAAACAAAATTAAGAGATTTGTAACACTTCAATTTGTTATTTTTAGTCTTTTGCGAAGACCCAAGGGGTACCTTAGGTGTTTCCTGGAGTTTCGAGAGATAAGGGGCCTGAAAACTAAATTTTTGGTTGTCTTGATAGGGTGAACTATTTTCCTTGAATCGTGTGACCCACAGAAGAAAACCGAGTTATTGTAATAGGTGACAAAAAATTTGAAGCACATGGGATGCACATTGTTTTCCCAAATGTGTTTTTAACCTTCATTGTTATTTTCACTCTGGAATTATGCTCATATTATTCATCTCATAGTCAGAACACTATTAGGAAAAACCATGTGGGGAAATCATGTTAGTTACAAGTTCCTAAGTAGTGGGTGCTTCACAATTTTACCAACCATGCAGTAAAACTGTGCAACCCAGTTTTTATGGGTTAAATGACCAAAATGACCTTAATGGGTTTATGTTTTTTCCCCATTTTCCCTACTCCTCCAATATTCATGGATCCCTTATCCAATTGGGTTTCTCCTCGTCAACACTGACCAAGGATTATTGTCGACAATCCTCTTCCTATCATATGAGTCGAACACCATTTCTCTGTATAGATTCTCATCGAGAATCTATCACTTAATTTTGAACCTATATTTATTTAATATCCTCTTGACTAAGTTATCGCGGGGAAAGCAAGTTTTACCTATTTTAGAGAGAATGGTTATTTCTTATATTTCATCCAAACATGAAAAACTGAGATCTTGATAAAGGATGAGTAGATCATCCAATGTAAGAGACAGGTGTTTTGTAACGTCCCTCCACCTTTTCATTGGTTTGAGAGGGGGATGAGACATTACTAAGACTTAAGATACATCCCCAAGATGCCAAAGGATGGAAATAAATGCCAAATGGATTCATTAAATGTGGGGGATTATTTTACATTTACGAATAAAACCAATAAAAACAATCCGTAGAAAAACATCCACTATATGATGCATTATAAAAATGAAAGACAAGTTAACAATTTATTTATACAAGTCCTGCAAAAATCAAGTTCCATAATGGAAGACTATAATATCAATGTAAATAGTGAAAGAAAAACTAATAACAATCCAATATCACCACAAGAATCCAATATCCACAAGTATCATGCTCCAACATCACAAAAAAACTATGTATCATGAAGTAGTGCTAATGACATATGATACTTTACCTATTCCCATGTCTCGGTAGATGACATATACAAAATCACCAAAGTTCAAAAGCAGGGGTGAGTACCAAATCATAGAAGGTTTTCCCCTAATGACATCCATACACATTCTACTAGGATAGAACATGTTAGAAAAAAATATAAAAAAAAATTTGAAAACATTTTATATCAAAATTTAAACTATATCCATTGTTAGAAAATATCCATGGAAATCAAAAAAACAATTCTTTAAATCATTCAACCGTTCATTTCGGAAAACCCCATTCCTTTCCACAGATCCATATATCAAACCATGCATGTAATCCATGGACCTACCTATACTCATGAATGGTGAGTCATCCTTCCCCTAAGCCATCACATAGTAGACCACTTTTATGGGGATATTTCATACCCGTATTTGTCATAACCGTTTGATGGGGGTATTTCACGACCATATCAATCCTAATGCATATGGAGACATGCTAGAAAACCATAATAAACTCATGAGAAAAACATTTATTTTCCATCTATTTCAATAAAACATCATTCTTTTTATTTAACCCTTTCTTATTTCCATGCATAAACACCATCAATTAATCTAAAATCAACATTTTGAAATCATTTTATCAAAACAATGTCTAGTAACACCCCAATTTATCCAATCTCCAAAAAACATCATTCAATGGTGTTTTAAAATTCATTTCATAGTGGATAAATGATAAATTTTAATCATTGAAAAAAAATTAATCTTATTCATCACATTATAAAATAGATCAGTCAAGAGTGAATCCCCATACCACGAGAGTTTTTGGAACCAATGATAAACGTAAACAAAAATCACAAAACCAGTTTGAATCTCTAAGAACCAACATTATATAACTTTCCATTTTAACAAAAAAACACGTATAAACTTATTTTGAATCCATAACCATTTATATACCCACAATAGGCATAGATCTATGGAATAGAGAGAGAGGGTGAAATATATGTAAGGGAAACATCAAAAACAACAAAGAGTGACCACTTACCATGTCGATCAACTTATAATCACAAAGAGAAGACTTCAGATCACATCCAGATTGATGGAAGAACACTACTTGAACTTTGAGAGAGAAAAATAACATATTAGTCCCACAAAGAAAGAAAAACCTATTGAATATCATAAGTTGACCAAGATCTATTTTTTTAAGGATCATGATTTTAACTGCACCGAATTTAGTCTCACAGTTAGGTAAACCATGCCCTAACCACGTGTTAGACAATACTATAAGGATAAACATAACATGGTCAACTCATAATATCTCCAAACCATGATCCAACTGTTCTAAATCCTTCTATTCATGAAAAACAAATCAATTTTTCAATGCATATAGTTTCCCTATAGTGGACCCATGGTTTTGGAGGACAGTGAACCACCGGTTCACCATCCCCCTTTCCCCTTATCTTACTATGTACAGTTTTTCAATGTGTTGCATAGTTTTTCAAAAAAAGTCACCTCACATGAACCAATAGAAAATACCCAAAAACACTTTAAAATTCCTCAAAACTCTCCTAAATTTCACCCTTATACATTATATACAATAGAAGAATAAATAAAGGGTTCCTTACTAGAAACTAGGGATGGTGCATTATCGCCACCATTGGTCTTTCTATCCCTGGATTGTAGAAAACCATCAGAGTTGGGAAACTATTCTGACCATTGCTCTTTCATTTCCTTCTCATGCTCCCAATTCTCTTCTTAAATTTGACCACATTTCCATAAAAACCCGCACTAGACTGATGTTTTTCTTATGCAAGGAATTCTCTATCATATTAATAATCCTCATCAGGATAGTACCAAAAAATCATCCAGATCTAGGTCAATGTGATCCCATTAAATCAAATGGTTTGGATTAGGATAATAATTTTTTCAACTAAGATATGTGGAACACGTTGTGGACCTCACTAAACTGTGTTGGTAATTCCAACTGATGTGCCACCTCTCCCACAAACTCTAGTATCTCAAAACGGGAATATGTTTCTAGGATATAAGATTCAATACTTACCAAAAAATTGATGTTAAAGACTTTCATAAATCTGTAAGAACACATGAAAACTCACTCCAAATGACAACGACCATCGGTGATGCCCCACATATGATTTCCGATTACGCCGAGCCATCTCCATATATTTCCCTATAAACTAAATCTTATCCATTTTTACTGGACAAGGCTCAGGAAAACAAGTGAAGTCTCACATGTTTCCAAACAATAAAGTGGAGAACGAAAAGGTTCTAATACACTACTTCAAAATTATCCATATGTATTAAGGCTTTGTATCTTTTATTAAATCAGAACTCCACCAATCACACATTCTCTTACCAACAGCCTGAAAGATCCACTACACAAGCCCATAAAATGCCTTATAATGTTTACATCATTCTTTCAGATTTCCTGTCCATCTGAGGATAATACACCATGATCATAGTCAACTGAGTCCAAAGGTATTTCTGTTAGGATTTCCAGAAATGGGAGGAAAACCTCATATCTCTATCTGACATGATCAAAACTGGTATGTCATGCCTCTTTACCACTTCTCATATATTGATTTTTGGATAGATTTTTCACCATATGAGTTTCACAAATAAGGATTAAATGGGATGACTTGGTAATCCAGTCTACTATAAAATATACAACATCTTGATTCTAAACCATTATTGGGAGACATTTAATATAATCCATGGATATCTACTCCCATTTCTATACTGGTATAGGTAAAGACATTAACATACCTAGTGGTCGCTGATGTTCTTCTTTTACATGCTGAGAAGTTAACCATGTAGAAACAAACACAGTCACCTTCCTTTTCATTCCAATTCACCACAAATTCACCTCCAAGGATATATACATCTTCTGTATTTCTGGATAGACAACCACTTTCAAATGGTGGTAATCATAAAAAAATTTTGTATGATATTTCATAGGTACAAGCATCCGATATCAAAACCACAAAACTAAACTCTCATCCAGCCTCCATCCACCAATGGTATTCCCACCATTGTGTTTTGACATCATAGTAACACATTCTACATCATATGTCTACACCACCATTACCATATTTACCAAATCAAGAACCAATCCAACCAAAATGAAAACTGCAACATCACATCAGTCTTCAAATTCCACTTGTATATCAACTATGGTAGACATTGGATACCAATAATCTGAAACTTATTTTCAAAATTGAGCATACAACTTGTTTCTTAATGACTTGAACACTAAATTAACTATAATTTGTGTCTGCATCAAGTAAAAGTTGAACATTTGGATATAATCCATCCATATTATTTTCCTCATATTCAACTATCTTTGTGAGTATGTATTCTTCCATATTTTATGATAAATGAACACATAAAATTTCTCATCGAAGAGATAATAACACCATATCTTCAAAGCATGGACGACTGGGGTTGAATCCAAATCATGAGTCAGGTAGTTATTCTCATGAAATTTTAAATTCCATGAGGTAGAATAAAAATTATGGTATCCTTACATGAGAACACGCCCCAACAAAATCATAAATAATTACAATAAACCATGTATCCTTGTCATGATTCTAGAAAAACCTAGATCAGTGTAGATGTATGGTGAACCTTTAACTCTTAAAAATATTTCTACCATTCCTCACTCAATTTTAATGGATAATTATTCCTTTTCAAATATTACATTGGAATGATATCAATGAAATTTCATGAAAAAAAACATCAGTAAAGACCATAGAGTCCAAGAAAACATTGTATATCAATGATGTCTTTGGCTGTTTCCAAGAGGTAACAACTTATATCTTTTAAGAATCCAAATAAACAACTTTTTATAGATTACATGGCCATGAAAGAATATTTATTATATCCTAAGATAACACATTGATAATTTTTCATATAGATGATTTTCTCTCAAGATTCCCAACATAGTCTCCAACCATTGATCATGCTCAACCCCTTTCCTTGAATAAACCAAGATGACATCTACAAAAACCACAACAAAATAATATTGATATCATTGAATTATCAGATTCATCAATGAAATAATTAATAATGGTAAATTCATAAGATTGAGAGGAATTAACACATACTCATAATGTTCATATCTACTTCTGACAACTATTTTTCGAATATCCACCCTCTGAACACGCAATTGGTGATATCTAATTTCATTTCTATCATAGAGAACCCCTGTGATCCTTTAAATTGATTGAAGAGATCATCAATACGTGGAATTTATTACTTTTTCTTTATCATAACATGGTTAATCTTATGATAATCCACACAAATCCTTAGATTTATATGAGCTTTCATTACAAAAAATATTGGTGCTACCCACAGAGACGTTCTCGGATAAATGAAACCCCTGATTTATAGTCCTTCCAACTATACATTTTGTTCTATTAATTATGTTTGTTCCATTCGATGAGATAGAAGTGAGATAGGACTGGTCCCTGGGAGGAGATCAATCATAAGATCCACTTCCCATCCTTGTGGTAACCTATATAAATCTTTGGGAAACACATCTGGAAACTAATCAACCACTACTAGAAAATTTTTATTCTAAATATCTTATATAATTTCCAATATCAATGATTCCATTTAGTAAGATATAATTAAAACTGTTGGTTTCAAGAAACTCATTTCACCTATCATTAATTCCCTTTATCCTTTAAAGATATTCCCAACATCATTCTTAGTCTATAAACTAATTGTTCTACTATAACATTTGAGGTGAGCCTTAAAAGCTTCCAACCAATCCAAACCTTGAATTACATCATCTAAAAACATCTCCAACATAGATCAATCCCACTTCATCTCAGCTACATAAATATTTATAGAACATGATATACATAAAAAGGGTGGACATTCTCTTTCCTAAAGAAGAGTTTGAAGTTTTATCATCGATGGAATCATCTCATGTTTTAAACATAGTAAATAAATAGTGCGGTAATAAATACATGAATGTGACATGATAGTATCAAACAACATATTCATAAGTGTAGAATTAAAATTAATCATACCTCTCACCATAGATGGTCCATCCTGACCATCCATAATCACCTTATCATATCCATATAATTTCTTCATCACTAAAAATATCTCCTTGTTTCCCTGTTGAGATTTCCTAGCCTAAAGAGATATGGTATTCCTTGAATTACCATGGCTAGTTCTATTCTGCTGATGATATTGGTTTTGTTTTCCTCATCCCATTGTAGCATATGATGTTTGGGACACCTAGGATGTTTCCTGAGCACCTAGACATGGAGAAATACTACAATGAAACAAAATATTTCCCATATGGTTGTAGTCGTGGAATGATCTAGTCCATGTCATACACTCTCTCTTTATGTGGTCATGAAAACCACGTTTGAAGCATCCTTATTTTATATTGGGTCATAGAGGAAGTGTCAAAGATCCTATCAACGAATTTTGATTCACACTCCCACCTTGGATGTTAGTTTCCCTTCTATCATTTCGTCCAACATTAGAGTTCCTACCATTTCATATGGGTATCATCATAATTCATCCACTCATAACTCCTAAGATTTCCCTTTCAGCCACTGTCTCTGTATTCACCATTTCTATATAGTTTTTAATATAGAGCACTATTATATTCAAGAGAATGGAATTCCTTAGCCCAGCTTCCAAGATTCATTCTTTTAAAGACACACATGCCAAAACCTTGGGTGAAAAGAATACAAATTTTTTGAATTTAGCTGTATAATCGGGGATAGATAGGTTTTACTTATTTAGGATGAAAAATTATATCATTCTCGGAATTTTGACTATGTGAGGATATAATTATTTGTTGAAAAAATACTAAATGTCCGCCCAACTAAGGCATTGAAACAAATTATTCTTTGCCGCTAGAACCAACCCAGGCATGCATGATCCTATAGAATATACATCGCTAGTTTGACATTCAATTATGTTGGTGTGTTGACGAAATCAGAGATACGATTCATTCTGTTAAGCCACATCTCTACCCTTTTTTGGTTCAGAATCACCCTAGAAGGTGGGGAGACTCTTCTTCTAGAACTGGATAAAATGATCCACCGGACATGTCTCATCCCTCTGGTTCCCTGTGTACACATTTTGAAATTATTGGACAATACTCTGAACTAGTTGTTGGTTCTCCTATGTTTTATATGAAACCACATTATTTGGAGCTTCTTCCAGTTGGTTTCTACGATGCCTACTTGGTTCCATTATCTAAAAAACAAACAAATTCCATAACTGTCACTCTCTATCAAATTAACGCTTAACAATTTCAAATTCTACCACATCAACTATCACAAAATTTCTATTCAAAATCAACTATTTCCACCGTCAATAATTATTGAAAACATTAACTTGATTTTAAAAATTTAAAGCATTTCCAAAATACCATAACCACGATATTTTTCAAAATATTTCATTTGTAAACACATTCAAAAAATTTAAAACTCATCACCTTAGTACAGAATCAAAAATCATTACTCAATGTGATGAATTCAATCGAAGTGGGAAGTCATTCCCCTAATGTGTTTCATGCTCTAATCATTATCTAAACCCATGATAGTGGGAATTCAAAATCCAATAAGTCTTTCCAAAACAGTTATATACCCAAATCCCTTGTAACGTGAAGTTCTACATAAAAAGGTTAATTATGTATTTTTATTACCTGTATTTCAATTACCAATAGTCCTACTCCTTTCTACCAACCAAAACCTTGCCCAAAATTACTATCAACTCTAAGACTGAGAAACAGAAGTCCATTTTTTCCACAAAGGAAGGACCAAAATGATACCAATTGACTTAATGTAGTTTTGGACTAAAAAAATGATACCATTTGTAACATCCTTCCCCATTAATATTTTCTTGAGAGGGCGATGAGATATTAATAGGCCTTAAGTGATAGACCCAAGATGTCAAAGGCTATAAATAAATGTCGAAGGGCTTCAATACATGTGGGGGATTATTTTCCCTTTAAATAATAGAACCACTAAATAAAACAATATATATCCAAAATAAAACTATACGATGCATGATAAAAATGAACAAAAACTCAATATTTCATTTATCAAAAGCATGATAGAATCGAATACCACAACATAATACTAAAATATAAAAGTAAACAACATAAGACAAATTAATAACACTCCCAGATAACCACAAGACTCCATGATTAACATGTTTCATGCTCCAACTTCACCAATCATACCAATTATCTTGAAGTAGTGCAAAAGACTTTTGATAATTTACCTTTTCCCTTGTCCAAGTATATAAAATCTATAAAAGAACCAAAGTTTCTATGTAGGGGTGAGTACTAAAACTCAGTAGGTTTTCCCCAATGACTTCCCAACTCATTCCACTAGGATAGAACATGTTAGAAACATTTATATAAATCAATCTATATAAAAATTATTATATCAAAATATAAACTAAATCTATTGTAAATTTTTTTCTAAGTAAAGAACATAAAAAATCCTTTAAATCAATTAACATTACATTTTAGAATAACCACTTACTTTCCACACAACCAAACATCAAACCATAAATACAATCCTTTGACCTCCCAATACTCATGATTGGTGATTCATATTTCTAATAATCAATCACTTAGTGGACCAATTTGATGTGTTACTTTATTCCCTTATCCATTCTATCCTTTTTGTGGGGGTACTCTGGGCCTTATCCATCCTAATGAATATAAACACATTTCAAACAACTATGCAGAACTCTTTCCAAAACCATGTGTGTACAAACCATTTCAAAAAAAATTATTTTTATTTAATCCCTTATTTTCACATGCATAAATACCAACAAATATTTTAAAAACAATATTTTAAAATCATATTATCAAAATAATTTCCAATAACATGCCAGTTTCCCCAATTTCCACAAACTATCACTCATGAGGGTTTTAAAAATAATTTCATAGAGGATAGAAGATATGTTTTAATCAAGGAAAACAATTTGAGACTAATCCATCATGTTATAAAATAGAGGATTCAATAGTGAAGCCACCTACCTCTAGATTTTTTGGTGAAAATGATAAATGGAACAAAAAAATGTCCCTAAATAGGGTTGAATTTCCACGAAACTACCATAGATCTCACCCCATTTTAACCAAAATACTAGATATAAACATATTTGGATTCCCTAACCTTATATCTAATCACAACGGGTATATATCTAAGAAAAGGTTAGAGTGGGTGAAGTTGATCTAAGAGAAGAATCAAAATTGACAAAGAACGATCACTTACTATGAGTATTTAGCTTCTAATCACAAAGGGAAGCCTCAAAATCTCCTCTAAATCGATGGAAATCCCCCTTTGACCTTTCAGATAGAAAACTACCATGTTAGGGATTCTTAGAAGAAAAAATGAGGGGTCAAAATCTTAAACCAACCTAGATCCACCTTTTAAGGATATTGATTTTAACTTTGCATGGTTTAGTTGCATGGCTACAAAAGTTTTATACTAATCGTGCATTAGACATTGCCTTAAGTATTTTCCTCACACAATAATCTCACACGGTCTCCAAAACATGATCCAACCATACTGAATCCCCTTCCTCAAAATAACCAAATCCATTTTTCAATGTGCATGATTTCAATATACTAGATGCACAGTTTATGAAAACCGTGAACCACCCAGGCACCATCCCTTTTTTCCTTGCCTTACTGTGAATGTTTTTTCGGTAAGTGTTTGATGACTTTCCTAAACCGAAAACCACCCCTTCACCTGTTTAAATTCCCAAAAACATATTAAATGTTATCCAAACTCTCCCAAACATAACCTTTATACATTATATAATTAAAATAATAAATAAAGGGCTACTTAACAGAGACTAGGGGCCTAACATTATCACCACCACTGGCCTTTCTATCCCTAAAAAGTATAAAACTATCAGAGTCATGAAATAGTTACATCAATTTCTCTTTCATTTATTTATTTCATTCCCAATTCCCTTCTTGAGTTTGACCATGTTTCCATAAAACCCACACTAGACCGATGATTTTTCCATGTAATAATTTCTCTTACCTATTCACAATCTGATCTGTGATATTTACCAAAGAAGAATCTATCTCAAGGTCAACGTGATCCCATCTGATTACATGGTTAGTATCATCTTGAAACTTTTTCAACATAGAGATGCAAAACACATTGTGCATTGCACTGAATTATGGTGGTAATTACAATAGATATTCCACATATCCCACCCATTCTAAAATCTCAAAAGGGTCTATGTATCTTCGAGATAACATTCACTACCTCCTAAAATGGTGATGTCCAATCCTTGGAGAAATTTGTAAGAACACATGATCACTCATTAAAAAAGACAGTCTCCATCGACGATGATCCACAGATGATTTTTGACACCTCTGAGCCACCTCTATCTATTTCCTGAAAAATATAATCTTCTCCATTATTTCTTGTATAATGCTCAACATAACTAGTGATGTCTCACTAGTATCCACCCAACAAAGTGGATAATGAAAAGGGCACTCATACGATGCTTCAAATGTATCCATATGTATCAAGGAATGGTCATTATTGTTATATGATAACTCCACAAATGACACATGATCTTCCCAAGAGCCACCAAATTCCATTACATATGCCCTCAACATGTCCACTATTTTTTGTATAATCCTCTTAGATTTTCCATCCATCTGAGGATGATATGTCACAGTCAATTGAGTCCCATGGTATTTCTATATGGATTTCCAGAAATAGGAGGTAAACCTTGGAGCTCTGTCTAACATGATCTAAAATGGTAATCAATGCACCTTTACCACTTCTTGGATATAGATTTTGGACAGATCATCCACTGTATGAGTTTCACAAATTGGGATGAAATGGGCCAACATGGTAAAATGATTCACTATCACCCATATAGAATTTTTCATCTAAAACATTCTTGGGAGAACTGTAACAAAATACATGGTAATATACTTCCACTTTCAAACCGGGATAGATGAAGACTGTAACAAACATGTTGGTCACTGATTTTCAACCTTAACATGCCGATAATTTAAGTATATGGGAAAAAAACTCAGCCACCTTTCTTTTCATTCCGATCAACCAGAACTAAAATCTCAAGGCCTTATACATATTTTGTATTCCAGAATGTAAATACCATCTCGAATGGTTGAATGTATGAAGAAATATCTCCTAATAATTCAATGTTATAATAATTTGATATTGAAACCGACAAACTAAACTCTCATTCAGCCTCCATCCCTTAATGGTCTCCACACTATTAAGTTTTGGCCTCATAGAATCACATTCTACATTATATTTTTCTTCCCACTTTACCATCATTAGAAAAATAGGAACCACCAAAAATGAAAATAAAATCACAACATCACATATGTCTTCAAATTCCTCCAGCATGTCCGCTATGACTGACATCAGCTTCCCCTCATCTAAAACAAAATTTTTCAACTAAGAAAATGAATTTATACTTACTGCATCAACCACCAAATTACATCTACCTTATTTATACGTCAATTCAAAGTATATCATTTGGAGATACTCAATTAATATTATTTTCATTAGATTAAAGTCCCTTTGTGAGAAAGTATGCTATAAGAATTTATGATCGACAAACACAGAAAAGTTCTCATCCAAGATATAATGAAGAAAATTATTCAAATCATGGTTGATTTTAGCTGATTCCAAATATTGTGTTGGTTTTTAATTTCAATAAACTACTAAGTAACTTTGTCCATAAGCAAAAATATTGTCTCCTTACACTAGAACGCACCCTAACCCAGATCTTAAAACATCACAATACACCACATACCCTTTTCAGGATTGTGGAAGAATAATAATCGGTGTAGCTGTGAGGCGAACTTTTTGCTCTTGAAAAGATTTATATCATTACTCATTAACTAGTAATGAAAAAGTATTCATTATCAAAGATGAAATTTTAAAGGATATCCATGAAATTCCATACACAAAGTATAAGTAATAACTATCTAGCCAAAGAAAACTATATATATCAAAGGTGTTATCTGGTGCTCTCCAAGAGCTAACAACTTATATCTTTAATGGATCAACATAAACACATTATTCATAGGTTACATTTCCATGAAATCAAACTTCATGTATCAAAAAATAAAACATTGATAATTTGGAATACATAATATGTTCTCCAATGATTTACAACACTATCGCTAAGTGCTTTTAATGATCATCACATGTCCTTGAATACACCAAGATGTCATCTACAAACACCACAAAAAAAGAATTGAGATATCATCGAAATATCCAATTCATTAGTTCTATAAATACAACTTGTGAATTTATAATGCCGAAATTCATTACCATATAATCATATTGGCCATATATGATTTTGAATGTTTTTTTTTGAAGATCCACCCTTTGAACTCAAATTAGGTGATATCTTTATCGAAATTCAATATTAGAGAACCAATGAGCTCCCCTCAATTGATCTAATAGATCATCAATTCCATGAAGTGGATAATCGGTCGTTATCATAACATGGTTATGTTATGATAATTCACAAACAACCTTAAAGTTCTATTTACTTTCATAATGAACATGAATAGTGATTCAAATAGATATGTGCTCAGCCAAATGAAACACTTGCTTTCAAATTTTTCCAACTACACTTTCAGATCCCTTAATTATTCTAGCTCCAATCAATAAGATGGAAGTGAGTTAGGACTATTCCTTCAGAGGAGATCAATCGTAAAATCCACAAACATAACAGGTGGTAACCCAGAGAAATTTTCAAGAAACACATCCAAAAACTGATCTGCCACTACTGTAAAATTGCTATTCTCAATACCTTTCAACAATCCCAACATCAAAGCATCTATTTGGTAGGATATCATTTCAACTGACAGTCCCAACAAGCTCGTTGCACCTATTTTCACATGTAATACCTTGATATTTTATTAGAAGTATATTTTTTTATGTCTTATGTTATACGCGACATCAAAGGAATCTTTCACTTCACACAACACTAGCTTGTCTTGAGTTACACACAATCACCACCTTCCTCGATAGCATGTGTAGTACACAATACCAGGTTTCACTAAATAATGATATATTGTTATAATATTATTATGGACTAGCCATTATGAATAGTATTAACAAAATTTTTAATTTTATAACATTATTATTGATATTAAATATTTTCTAGAACATGGTATGAAAAAAAATCGGGTAAAATATGTATTTTTCAAAAAATGCAGTTTTGCCTTCTTTTGGTGGCACACCAACTTTAAATCTAGTTTTTGATAAGTTTATAATTTAAATTTGACAAAATAAAATTATACTTTCGAATCAGGATATACAAATTTACTTTGGATAAATTTTTCATATTATTCTGATAAATTTCATATTTTAATGAATAGTAAAAACATGGTATATTTTAAATAAAAACTACTTTTTTCATTGCAATAATTTATATGGTTAAATTATAATATTTAATGGTTTTAAAGTATAAATAGAATATTTTTTACCATTTAATTTAATTTATGTCATTACCATTAATTTTACATTGAATTCATAGGTAAAAACACTTCAATCTTTTGCAATGTTTTAGCTTTTCAAACTTGTTTTCTTAACAACAGGATTAATTTAAAATTAATTACTGCATCTTCTGTTTTTTGAATTTTGGAAAATGGATTCTATATTTTAATTCAGTGGGTCCAAATTATGTTAATTGGTTACTTTTATTTTATTGATATTATGAATAGTAATTGCGGTAATTTTTATTTACTGCAGTTAAAGGTAAATCTGGTAGTTAAGGGTAAATATAAGATTATAAAATTACCCTAACACCTTCCAAAATTCTATTGGATGACTAAAATTCTACCCTTATCACCTAATTGTCGTAATAAATTCTTTTTATGGAAATTTGACCATTACAATAATTTAATTGTTATTAAAACCAAAGAAAGTGAAAACATGTCACTCTCATAAACCTTATAAGTATAATAACTTTAATTTAGTGATAAACTTCATGAAACATATAAAATGAATAGTATATAGAAAGATAATAAAATTATCTACATCATGAGAATTTACGTAAAATTTTTAGGGATAAAATAATTATCATTAATGAGGACAAAATAGTGATGTAGAAATTATTTCATTAATTGAAATATCAAATAAATGGTTTTAAAAATATTAAAATAAATATTAAATGAAATCATTAATCTGATAAATTAATTTTCTAGATAAATATTACATTTTTGGAATCTATTAAATATTTTGGTTCGAACATATCTTTTGTGTGGATTTTATTTAAATTAAAATAAGTGAATTGTGAGAAAAACGACACTAGTGATATTTTATATTGTTAAATTGTTTAAAAATCACAAATATATATTTTAAAAAATAAAAATTAAACATTATATGATCTAACATCTCATAAAGTATCAAATTATGTATAATTAAGAACACATAAGTAAGTATTTATAACCATATAAGATTTATAACATTATTACCACAAATAAAATTAAATCGATTAAATAAGGATAAATCAAAATGATAAGGTTTACAATAAAATAAAAACATGTCTAAATTTAATTGGTTGATGAGATTACAACCCTATAATATCTAATATCCGAATTTTACTCACTTTGGAAGTTTTTAAGTGGGGATAGGGTTTATTATAAATTTATATTTTAGAGGTTTCCAATGGTGCCCCTCTCCTCCCTTATAAAAGGGCACCTCCTCCCTCTCCTTTTTACACAACATTGAGCCATCATGCTTAGCCAAACCCTGCCCATTAATCTTCTCAACTACCCTAGTAATATTCTAGAGGTCCTGGTATTCTTCAAAGACCAACATTAGTGCCCTAAGAGTAGTTTTCAAAGAGGCGTGTCGAAGAAGAGGTAATATCTGCTACCGATTCTTTAAAATTTATTTCTTCTTCTACTTATTCTTATTTAGTTGTTTCATTATTAAGTAATAACATCAGTATCACTCATATACTGATATTCTATTATAAATATTAAACAACCCTATTTCACCTTCTATCCATCCTATGGAAAATGAAATCACCGCGCGTGCGTAACTACGGAATACCGTCTCTATGCCATGGTGTAATCTGTTTTCCACCACAACCTTACTTAGATGGGTATAATGGTGTAAATAATAACTATATATGATTATTGTAAAGTGATATTGATTGTGAAATTGTATATGGACACTTTAATACAATTCCATGATCATGGGAACGATATCATCGCTCGTGCGTACGTACGACCTACCGTCTCCACGATGTGATGTGATTCATTCTACATGATCTTCATTGAATAATGATTATATAAATGAATTGAATCAATAAATATGATATATATTACACTAATAATATTATGTAAATTAAGTATCTATAACCAAAAAAAAAGAATAAGAATTTATTCGAGAAAACATGCATAAGAACATAAAGCAATGAACACATGAATAACAAGTAGCAATGAAATATTACTAATAAGAAGATAAGAATATGAAAATATATGATATAATAACAATTAATATGATTCTGTAATAATTCAATGAAATTATTTAAATCATTATTCAGGAGGTTCTGATACGTATGAAGCAAACTGGACCTAAGGTAAAGGAAAATCTCACAATCTCATTTTTATCAGAGATTGTTTATACTTCAAAATTTACTGGGGAATATTTATCATCAACATACATATTTCCGCAACATGTAATATTATTTATATCCTCCTAAAATTTTTTAAATCCTATTTTACCTATTGGTGAATTTTTAGAAAAAGATATGAAAGTAATCTTTTGTCATTTTTAGTACGAGATACTTTTTGACTTTTCCGGCCAAAGTACGAGAAGGATGTTATTTTAACTTATACGACATGAATGGATTTTTATGATTTATATAAATTTTTTTCCATGAACCTCCTTTACATGTTTTCAAGTTTATTTTAAATCAACTTCTTTTAGTTTAAAATTGTATGACATGTTTAGAAAGGAAAAATGTTTTTTTGAAGTAGAAAGGATATTTTCTTCAAGAATGGAGTTCAAGAATTGTATCATAATTATTTTCCGTATAAGATAATATAGGGTTCTATTTATATCCTTATTTTTACATTCATTTGATTATTCTATGATGGAATTATTTTTATGATATTATTTTATCTTATATATATTATGTTATGATGGCATGATGTTTAAGAATCCCATTTTTATTACATGGGTTATGATATGATGTATGATTTATGTTCTTGTGGCACACATAAAAATGGTACCATTATGAGATGGGTGGGACCTATATCTCCCTCTAATTCATTGGGTAAAGATTTATATCTCATGAGATAGACATGGCTCGGACGACAAGTTAATCCGGTTCAGTGATACATGATAGAAACGAGGAGTGAAATTGGTTCAGAAATGGACTCTGTCCACTAAGATAGTCTTAGAAATGATTCTTGACTAATAATAAATTATCTTCTAGGATTATGTGTGTATACCACAAAGTTTCATGTTATATGTTATGATCATTGGGATTACATTTCACTACTATGATTTATCCCTTATTATGATATTATGATCTTTTGCAGGTTAAGATTATCAAAAGGCTATGTTCTTATGAATAAGATATGATTGATATTTCCTTTGTTCACCCTTACTGAGCATTTGAGCTCACTATTTATTGTATGTTTTCTTTTCCACAGGTCAGGATGAAGGGTATTAAGTAGGATATGCCAAAAAGGACTCTATATATGAAGAAATAAACAGGAGACAATGTAGATGATTTATTAACCAGTTGTTTATGTTTCCTATTTTCTAAATACACTATACCTATACGGTCCTATCATGGTTTTTTTATATGTTGAAATAAGTATGCTTCAATTCTGAATTAATAACCATGTATGTAAAGTATGGGTCATTATAGTTGGAATCATAGGAAAGGTATAATCAACCATTGGAATCTATGATGTGAAAGACTTAGTAAGAAATCTAAGGATATGTCTAAATATAGAACACAATATTACTATTTTAGAAATCTCCATGAACAACCTATGATAAGACCTAATGTTTGAAATTTTATTCTTGATTATGTGGTTTTTCTATAATTATTAGTGTTTATCAAACTATTCTTATTGGTTTTAGTCAATGGATAGAACTTAAAGGAACTATGTTAATGCTGAATGCGATAGGAAATGAAATGATTGCCCCCCTGAGAAACCAATCATTATGGGAGTTGGAATGCAAAATCATGTAGCCATGCTCACACAACTTTTTCAAGCTATGAATCTTGCATGACTTCAAAATGAGCAAAGGAAGGAGAAACATTCTGTTGAATCCTTCATGAGGCCGCATCCACCTTTGTTCAGTGGGTCTTCTGATCCATTAGTGGCTGAACAATGGATTAGTACCACTGAAAGGATATTTGCAGTCCTGCAATGTTCTAAACAAGATAAAGTCATCTTAGTAGTATATCATTTGTAAGGTGAATTTGATCAATGGTGGAATATTATTAATAATATGAGGAAAAGGGATGAAATTGAGTCCATGGAATGGGACGAGTTAAAGAAAATATTTTTCTATAAGTAAATCCCTTATATTCTTTGAAAAAAGATGGAGAAGGAGTTTCTTGAACTGAAGCAAAAGGATGATGAATCGGTTGGTATCTAAGAAGAAAAATTTACAAGACTTGCAAGGTAAGCTTCTAGAATTTTTATCCAACCTGAGAGTAAGATCGATCGATTCTTTAGTGGCTTAAAAAAAGTATTCACAAGGTTTTAGCCATAAGGGACTTCAATAGATATGAGAAAATTGTTCGATGTGCTCTCAAGGTTGATATGGAGATTGGAGTAAGCCATCAGTCATATGGGTTTGATAAGAAGAGGAAAATGGAATTCAAAAGGGAAATATAAGGACCACATTGAAAAGAAGATGAGTTTTCCCTTATTCTCAATGTGTGGAAAAAAACATGGAAGGAATTGTCTTAAAGGGACAAGTAAATGTTTTAAGTGTGGAAAAGAAGGTCATCGGGCAGTTGAATGTCGAAATAATGGGAAGAAGATGTCTAATGATACACACAAAGAAAGGGATACACAAAATTCACCTCTAACACTTCAATGTTTCAAGTACATGTTAATGGGGCATTATTCCAATCAATGCCCTAATCCAAGGGTTGTTGATGATGATTGAAGTCAATAAACTATTAAGGACAAAGACAAAGGAAGGTCACATTGAATTTCTATCAGTGATGTGGAGTATGATAACTAAGTGGTGAAAGGTACACTTACCATCCACTCTAAAATAGAAAATATTTTATTCGATTCTGGATCCACCCACTCTTTTATTTCTAAAGAATTTTCTAAGGGTATCATCGTACTACCTCAACAATTAGATGTTGAGTTAGCTGTGACAAATCCTAATGGAACAATGGTTGTATAAAATGTTTATAATTCCTCACTAATTGAAGTTTGTGGGAAAGTGCTTCCGGAAAATCTTGTGATCCTTCATATAGTGGAATTTGATTTGAATCTTGGCACCGATTGGCTTTCTTTATACGAAGCTCATATAAATTTCCAATGAAGGGAAATAACATTTAATATTATTGATCAATCTACTATCATCTATTGATTAAAGGATGAATATAACCTTCTAGTTGAAATTTATTCCATCTTATGGGTCTTGATTACAATAAATGAAGTTTATTTATCTCAAATGGTTGGAGAGAAACTCACGATTAAGAATATTCCCATTTTACGGGAGTTTGATGATGTCTTTCCAGAGGAATTTCCAAGTCTTCCACTAAATCGTGAAGTTGAGTTTTCAATAGAACTCATACCTGGTGTTATGCCCATTTCAAAGAAACCTTGTACAATGTCCCCAATTGAGTTGATGGAATTGAAGAAGCAACTTCAAGAGAATCTTGATAAGGGATTCATACGCCATAGTGCATCACCTTGGGGATCACTTGTTCTATTTTTTAAGAAGAAAGATGGATCCATGAGACTCTACATTGATTATCGAGAACTTAACAAGATCACTATCAACAGAAAATATCATCTCTCACACATTGATGACTTATTTGACCAACTACACAGAGCATAATACTTTTCCAAGATTGATCTTCGTTCAGGGCATCATCAATTAAGGTTCAAAAAGAGTATATACCGAAGACGGCTTTTCGTACAAGGTATGGACACTATGAATTTATAGTGATACCATTTGGTCTTACTAATTACCCTGCTATCTTCATGGATCTAATGAATAGAGTCTTTAGAGACTTTCTTGATCAGATTGTGGTAGTCTTTATAGACTATATTCTTGTCTATTCAAAGAGAAAGGAAGAACATGAAGATCTCTTGAGCATTTGTATTAAAGACACTAAGAAAGGATAATATTTCTGCAAAATTAACCAAGTGTGAATTTTGGCTTCAAAAAGTTTTATTTTTCGGTCACATAATCTCAAAAGAGGGGATATCTTTGGATACAGAAAAAAAGAGGTTATCGAAAGATGGTTGAGACCAACAACAGTAACTGAGATCCGAAGTTTTCATGGGTTGGCTGGATATTATCGATGTTTTGAGAAAGATTTTTCACGATTATCTAATCCACTCACCATGTTGACTTGAAAAGGAGTTAAGTTTGTGTGGACGGAGGAGTGTGAAGAGGATTTCAAGGAGTTGAATAGAAGGTTATCCAGTGCACCTATGATCACACTACCTTGTAGTGGAGAAAGGTTTGTGATCTACAGTGATTCATCTAAGAAGGAATTGGGGTGTGTTCTCATTCAAAATGAAATGGTTATAGCTTATGCCTCAAGACAATTGAAAATCTATGATCAAAATTACGCAACTCATGATTTGGAGTTAGCTGCAGTAATCTATGCATTAAATTTTTGGAGTAATTATATTTATGGTGAAAGGTGTGATATTTATACTGATCATAAAAGATTAAAGTATATTTTCACACACAAGGAGCTGAATATGTGCCAAAAAAATATTGTTGGAGCTGATTAAGGATTACGACTTCTCAATTCATTATCACCCTGGGAAAGAAAACAAGGTGGCAGATGAATTAAATCGACAAGACTATGCTAGATTATCCATTATGAGGATAAAAAAAGATCCAATATTTATGGATTTATAAAGGATGGATCGTATAATTATAATGGAAGGGTAAAATCATATCTTTCTCAAATAAATATTCAACCATCTATGCATGTGAAGATTAAAGAGGCACAAAAATAAGATGTAGAGTTACAAAAGAAGGAGAT
Organism: Viscum album; assembly: GCA_963277665.1. Taxonomy (NCBI): domain Eukaryota; kingdom Viridiplantae; phylum Streptophyta; class Magnoliopsida; order Santalales; family Viscaceae; genus Viscum; species Viscum album. The sequence continues at coordinate 1,569,290,725 of OY728119.1, forward strand.
AAACGTTCCTAAATTCAACCTTGATTGTGATGTGATAATAAGGTTTTGGAATAAGGTTTGTGTTCCTCCCATCCCAGAATTAAAGAAGGACCTGCTTCAGGAGGCTCATAGTTCTTCATTCTCTATTCATCCTGGAAACACGAAGATGTATAGGGACCTGAAAGAGTACGTCAGGTGGGATGACATGAAACGAGATGTTTCTGAATATGTCTCTCGATTCTTGGTTTTTCACCAAGTTAATGTTGAGAGACAGAAGTCTAAAGGGCTGTTACAACCATTACCCATACCCGAATAGAAATGGAAAAACATCACTATGGACTTTGTCATAGGACTTCCTAAAACATACAAAGTCAATAATGCTATCTGGGTTACAGTTGATCGTCTTAAAAATTCGGCACACTTCATTGCTATTGGAGAGGATTTCTCTCTGGATCAGCTTCCCAGGATATATGTGAAGGAAGTGGTAAGATTTCATGGAGTACAACTTTCCATTATATTTTATCGGGATCCGAGGTTTACCTCGAAGTTCTAGCAAAGTCTTCATCATACTTTAGATATAGAGTTGAGTCTCAGCACTGCTTATCATCCTCAGATAGACGGTCAGTCGGAGAGAACAATTCAAACTCTAGAAGACATGTTAAGAGCTTGCTCTAGGGATTTAAAAGGTGGTTGGGATCAGCACCTACATTTGGTGGTTTTTTCTTATAATAATAGCTTTCACTCCAGTATTCATATGAATGTTTATGAAGCTCTCAATGAAAAGAAATGCAGGACTCCAACTAGCTGGGATGAAGTTGTGGAAAGAAAGCTATTAGGACAAGATCTTGTTAATGAGATGGCCGAAAAGGTCAGATCTATTCAGTCCTTTAAAAATACCAGATCGTGTTGGGAAGGTAGCTTATCGATTTTCACTTCCACCAAATCTCTCTCAAGTTCAAGATGTGTTCCATTTATCTCTCCTGAGAAAGTACATTCCCGATCCTCCACATGTACTAAGATTAGATGTTGTACTGCTGTAGAAAGATCTTTCTTATGAAGAACAAACGATAGAGATTCTGGATCGTAGCGAAAAAGTTCTATAGAACAAGACCACTTTCTTGGTGAATGTTTTATGTAGGAACCACCAATTAGAGGAAGCTACATGGGAGCTTGAGGATATGATGAGGGAGAGGTATCCTCATCTTTTTGTTACGAAGTGACGAATTTCGAGGACAAAATTCATTTTAATGTGGGTAGAATGTAACACACTAATATTTTATGAGAATTATAATTTTTATGTCATATGTTATATGCAACATCAAAGTAATATTTCATTTCACACAACACTAGATTGGTTTGAGTTACACCAAATCACGACCTTCCTCGATAGCATGTGTAGTACGCAATACTAGGTTTTTCTAAACAATGATATATTGTTATAATATTATTATGGAATAGTTGTTATAAATAGTATTAACTAAATTTTGAATTTAATAACATTATTATTCATCTTACATATTTTCTAGAACATGGTATGAGAACAAAATAATTTTTTCAGTAAAATAAGCATTTTTAAAAAAAATGCAGTTTTACCGCCTTTTGAGGGAGCACCCACATTAAATCTTGTTTTTGACAAGTTTATAAGTTCAATTTGAGAAAATAAAATTATTTTTTGGAATCAGTATATAAAAATTTACTTTGGATAAATTTTTCGTATTATTCTGATAACTTTCATATTTTAATGAATAGTAAAAACACGCTATATTTTAATTAAAAACAACATTTTTCATCGTAATAATTTATATGGTTAAATTATAATATTTAATTGTTTTAAACTATAAATAGAATATATTTTTACCATTTAATATAATGTATGTCATTAACATTAATTTTACATAGAATTCATTGGTAAAAACATTTCAATATTTGGCAATGTTTTAACTTTTACAACTCGTTTTCATAACAACGAGATTAATTTTAAATTAATTACTACATCTTCTGTGTTTTTAATTTTGAAATTTTTTTCCATATCTAAATTAATTGGGTCCAAATTATTTTAATAGGTTAATTTTATTTTTTTGATATTATGAATAGTAACTATGGTAATTTTTATTTACTGCAGTTAAAGGTAAATCAGGTAATTAAGGGTAAATATAAGATTATAAAATTACCCTAACACCATCCAATATTCTATTGGATGACTTAAAGTCGACACTTATCACCTAAGGTTAGGAATAAATTCATTTTATGGACTTTTGACCATTAAAATAATTTAATTGTTATTAAAACCAAGAAAGTGACAACATGTCACTCTCTTAAAACTTATAACTATAATAATTTTTGTTTAGTGATAAGAATCCTAAAAATTAGAACAGGAATAGTATCCTAAAAGCTTATAAAATTTTCTACATCATGAGAATTTATTTATAATTTTTAGGGATAATATAATTATCATTAATGAGGACACAATCGTGATGTAGAAATTATTTCATTAATTTAATTATCAAATAAATGGTTTTAAAAATATTAAAATAAATATTATATGTACTAATTAATGTGATAAATTAATTTTATAGATAAATATGACATGTTAGGAATCTATTAAATATTTTTTTTCAAACATATTTTCTTTGTGGATTTTATGTAAATTAAAATAAATGAATTGTGACAAAATTTACACTATTGATATTTTATATTATTAAATTGTTTAAAAATCACAAATATATATTACAAATTAAAAATTAAAATTTATATGATTTAACATGTAATAAATTATAAAATTATGTATAATTAAGAACACATAAGTAAGTATTTATAACCATATAAAATTAAATATATTAAATAAAGATAAATCAAAATGAAAAGGTTTACAATAAAATAAAAACATGTATAAATTTAATTTGTTGATGATATTACAACCCTATATTATCTAATATCATAATTTGACTCACTTTTAATGTTTTTAAGTGGGGTTAGGGTTTATTATAAATTAATATTTTAGAGGCTTCCAAAGGTGCCCCTTTCCTCCCTTATAAAAGGGCACCTCCTCCCTCTCCACTTTAGACAACCTTTAGCCTTCAAGATCATCCAAACACTTCCCATTACCCTTCTCAACTCCTCTAGTAATATTATATAGGTCCTGGTATTCTTCAAAGACCAACACTAGTTCCCTAAGAGGAGGTTTCAAAGAGGCGTGTCGAAGAAGTGGTAATATCCGTTACCGATTCATTCAAATTTATTTCTTCTTCTACTTACTATTCTTTAGTTGTTTCATTATGAAGTAATAACATAAGTATCACTCATATATTTATATGTTATTATAAATATGAATCAACCCTATTTCGCCTTCTATCTATCCTACAGAAAATAAAATCACCACGTGTTTGTACGTACGAAATACCGTCTCCATGCCTTGGTGTAATCTGTTTTCCACTACCACCTTACTTGGATGGGTATAATGGTGTAAAGAATAACTATTTATAATTATTGTAAATTGATATTGATTCTGAAATAGTATACATACACTTCAATACAATTCCACGATCATGGGAACAATATGATCGCTCGTGCATACGTACGGCCAACCGTCTCCACGATGTGATGCGACTCGTTCTACATGATCTTCATTGAATATGGATTATATAAATGAATTGAATGAATAAATATGATATATATTACACTAATACCATTCTCGAAATGAGTTATCTATAACCTAAAAAGAACAATAAGAATTTATTCAACAAAACATGAATAATAACATAAAGCAATGAACACCCGAATAACAAGTAGCAATGAAATATTACTAATAAGAAGATTAGAATATGACCATATGTGATATCATAACAATGAATATGATTCTGTAATAAGTCAATGTCATTATTTTAATCATTATACAGGAGGTTTGGATACGTACAATGCAAATCGGACCTAAGGTAAGGGAAAATCTCACAATCTCATTTTTATCAGAGATTGTTTATACTTCAGAATTTACTGGGGCATATTTATCATCCACATCGATGTTTCCTCAATATGTAATATTATTTCTATCCTCATAAAATTTTTTAAATCCAATTTTACATATTGGTGAATTTATAGTAAATGATATGAAAGGAATATTTTGTCATTTTCAGTAAAAGATACTTTTTTGACTTTTCCGGCCAAAGTACGAGAAGAATGTTTTATTAACATATCTGTCATGAATGGATTTTAATGATATCATAGAATTTTTTTTCCATGAATCTCCTTTATTTGTTTTCAAGTTTATTTTTAATCAAATTCTTTTAGTTTAAAATGGTATGACATGTTAAGAAAGGAAAAATGTTTTTTTGAAGTAGAAAGGATATTTTCCTCAAGAATGGAGTTCAAGATTTTTATCAAAAAAAATTTCCATCTAAGCTAATATAGGGTTCTATTTCTATCATTATTTTTACATTTATTTGATTAAGTTATGATGGAATTATTTTTATGATGTTCTTTTATCTTATATGGATTACGTTATGATGGCATGATGTTTAAGAATCTCATTTTTATTACCTGGGTTATGCTATGCTGTATGATTTATAATCTTGTGGCACACATAATAATGGTATCATTATGAGATGGGTGGGACCTATATCTCCCTCCAATGCATTGGGTAAATATTTATATCTCATGAGATAGACATGGCTGGAACGATAAGTTAATTCGGTTTAGTGATACAGGACTTAAAAGACGAGTGAACATGGTTCAGAAATGGACTTTTCCCTTTAATATAGTCTTGGCAACGAGTCTTGACTAATAAAAAATGATCTTCTATGATTATGTATGTATGCCAAAATGTTTCATGTTATATGTTATGATCATTGGGATTACATTTCACAACTATGATTTATCACATATTATGATATTATGATCTCTTTTGCAGGTTATGATTTTCAAAATGTTATGTTCTTATGAATATGATATGATTTATATTTCCTTTGTTTAACCTTACTGAGCATTTGAGCTCACCCTTTTTTGTATGTTTTATTTTCCTCGGGTCGGGAAGAAGGTTATAAAGTAGGATATGCCAAAAGTGACTCTAGATATGATGAAATAAATGTGAGAAAATGTAGATGATTTATAAACCAGTTGTTTATGTTTCCCAGTTTCTAAAGACACTATACCTATAAGGTCCTATCAGGGTTTTGTTATATGTTGTAATAAGTATGATTCAATTTTGAAGTATTAACCTTGTATGTAAAGTATTGGTCATTATATCACATCCCTTTCTCCTTTAAGAAGATGCTCAACACCATCCCATGTCTTGAAACTAACTTTTCTGCTATAATAGTCGATGAAAACCTTGAATATTATCTACTAGTATCTAAAAGGAATTAAATTTTATACATCTGTATCATGAAAATAGAAATTCAATTGCATCTGAGCTCCATCAATTGTTATAGAAAATGCTCTACAAATAATGGGTGAACATTATTTTTCTCCAAGAAGAGTTTGATGTTTTATCACAGAGAGAGTCATCTCAATTTTGAAACTAATTAAATCAACATCATGAGACTAAATAATGGAATTTTATGCACCCGTATCATAAAAAATTGCATAGGGGTATAATTTAAAAGAATCATACCACTCACTGAAGATGGTCTAGCCTGATCACCAAAAATCACCTGATCGTCTCCATATAATTACTTCATAAATGCACTTTTATCAATATTTCCTTGTTGAGATTACCTTTCCTGATAAGTCATGGTAGTAATAGAATCACCATGGATATATTTGTTCTACTAACAAGATTGGTTCTTTTATAATCATCCCTTCTAAGCATACCATGTCTAGGAAACTTGATTAGTGTCAGGAGTAACTGACCATGTAGCATTATGACAATAGCACTGGAGATTCACCATCTAGTTGAAGTTGTGGCATGCTATAGGTTGGGTCATACACTCTCTCTTTATATTTTCAAGCTAACCACATTGGAAACATCTAGATTTTCTCTTGGTACAGGGAGGAAGTCTCACTAATACATCCATTAGATTTTGATTAACACTCCCACCTTGGATGTAGGTGTCCCTATTCCTCTTCCACCCAACATTAGAGTTACCATAATTTATCATGGGTATCTACATACTTCCTCCTCCTATATCTACTCTAATGTCTTCCTCAGCTACCATCTCTCTATTGACCATTTCGGTATAGTCTGCAATATAGTATATGAATATCTTCAAGAGAATATCATGAATATTCCTCGATTTAAAAATGTGTACCTTCAAGGATGCACAAGTTTAATCCTCTAATGAAAAGTGTACTATTTTCATGAATTTAGATGCACACATAGAAATTGAGTGGTTTTGATGCCTCAGGAAGAAAAATTCATTCATTCTCTGAATCTTTAACATGTGAGGATTGAATTGTTTATTGATTTCTTTTAAAAACCTCCTAATGATGGACTTGATCTCCTTTATTCTACACTCCTAGAGACCACCACTGGAATGAATTATCCACAAGCATATACATCTCCAGTTTGACTTCTATCTATGCTTGTGTGTTGATGAAATTGAATATCTGATTCATCCTATTAGGCCACACATCATCCCTTTTTGGTTCAGAATCACCCTAGAGGATGGGTGGATTCCTCTTCTGGTTCCTTGTGTCTGTAGCATGAAACACTTGGATGGCACACTGAATTAGCTATTGGTTCACCTACGGTTCAGGTAGAACCACATTATCTGCAGCTTCATTCAGTTGGATTCTATGATGCCTACTGGGTGAAATTATCTAAACAACCAACAGATGTAATAATTTTCACTCTTTTGAAACACAAGGCTTAACAATTTCAAATTATACAATATCTACTATCACAAAATTTGTTTTCAAAATCAATGTTTTTCACATTCACCCATTTTGAAACATTAACCTTATTTTAAAAATTCGAACCATTTCCAAAATACCACAACCCTACTCTTTTTCCAAATGATTCATTTGTAAAATCATTCAAAATTTTCAAAACTCAACAATTTAGAACAAAATCATAAATCATTTCTCAAAATGATGTATGGAATCATATTGGGAGATCATTCCACTAATGTGTGTCATGATATTATCATTGGATAAAAATATGATAATTAGATTTCAAAATCCTACAAGTGACTCTAACACTTATGAACGCAACTCCATAGATAATTTATGTTTAATAATAAAAGTTTAGTAACATATTTATATTATCTAAAATTTATGTCCCGAAATTCCATCCCCTTTCTACCAACCCGAACAAAGAAATATACATGAATGACTATCTTCTCCATGACTGTGAATCCGAAGGCCACTTATTCTAAAAATTAAGGACTAATATAACACCACTTGACTCAATCGACATTCAGACTAAATAGAACTAAAAACATTTGTAACATACCTCCCCATTCTGTTTGGCTTTAGAGGGCGGTGAGACATTACATGGCTTTAATATACTTCTCCATGATGCCAAAGGCTGTCAATAAATGCATAAGGGATTCAATACATGTGGGGGATGATTTTACCTTTAAAAATAAGAATGCTAACTGAAACAATAGAGAGAAAAACAACCATAATATGATGCATGGTAGCAATGAAATACTACTCAACATTTCATTTATCAAAACAATGCTAATATAACGTGCCATAATAGATGACTACAATATCAATGTAAATAGTACAATAAAAACTAATAAAACTCCAATATAACCACAATACACCAATATCCACAATCTCCATGAAACAACATCATTAAATGTCCCAAGTATCACGAATTTGTGTGAATGATTTGTGATACTTTTCATTTTCCCATGTTCTAGTAGATGACATTTGGAAAAGAGCCAATATTCCGAAACAAGGGTGAGAACTAAAACATAGTAGGTTTTCCCCCAATGACTTATGTACTCACCCCACTAGGATAGATCATGTTACCAAAAATTATATTAAAAAATTTATATATAACAATTTCAAAAATATTATACATCAATAAATTAACTAAATCCATTGAAAATAATTTTACGAGGACCACACATAAACAATTCTTTAAATTAATTAACATTACATTTTGGAATAACCCATTCTTTTCTACCCAACCATTCATCCAACCATGAATGAAATTAACATACCTATCAATACTCACGAGTGATGAGTCATCCTTCATATAATTTATCACTTAGTGGACCACTTTTTATGAGGTTACTTCACACCCATATCTGTCCTAAACATTTGATGGGGGTACTTCATGCATTTATCCATCCCAATCCATATAAACACATGCCACACAAATATTCAAAAATAATTCCAAAACAAAGTTTGTTCAAACCATTTTAATAAAAAAGCATCATTTTTATTTAAACCCATCTTTTTTCATGGAGAAAAGCCAAAAATTATTTAAAAAAATTATTATCAAAACACTCCCCAATAACACGCCTATTTTCATAATTTAAAAAAACAGTCACTCAAGAGGATTTTAATAATCAATTATTAATGGAAAATAATCAATTTAAATAAATAAATATAATTTCAAAATAATCCATAATGTTCTAAAATAGAGTTGTTGTGAGTGAAGAAAACAACATAGAGAGTTTTGGAGAAAATGATAAACGAGAGGAAAACATCCAAAACCAGGATTAATCTCCATGAACCTACCATATATATCATTATATTTAAATAAAAATACAAAATATAAGTATATTTTTCTTCCATAACCTTATATCTACCCACAACACATGTAGATATACTAAAATGAGAGAGAGGGCAAAGTAGATCTAAGATAAACATCAAGAACGCCATAGAACAACCTCCTACCACAAGGAATCAACTTTTAACCACCAAGGGAAGCCTTCATTCATCTTAATATAAATAGAAGAACGTTACTTGAACTTTAATAGAACAAAATACCATGATAGGGCTGTATAGAATGAAAAAAGAGGGGTTAAAAGCTCAATCCATCCAAGATCCACTTTTTAAGGATCTTGATTTTAACTATGCATGGTTTAGTCACATTGCTAGGAAACTTGGGTTCTAAATGTGTGGTTTACACTAAATTAAGGCCAAACCTGGCATGGTCATCACTTATGATCTCCAAACCTTGCTCAATCTGTACCGAGGTCCCTACCCCAAAATGACCAAAGACATTTTCAATGTGAACGGGTTATCCTTAGTGGGCACACGATTTAGTAAAATTGTGTGCCACCCACATCCATCCCCTTTCACTCCTATCTTACTATGCATGGTTTCCTGTAAGTGTTCATGGTTTCCCACAACTATGCATGTAAGGGATATTATATATAAGGATCGACCATTATCATGGTTTTGAGGACTGGGGTGCTCGGAGGAGGATTTGAGGATGTTTGGGGTCACAAAAACCTAGATAGGGGGATACATGTTTTGACAAAGGGATATAAAACATGTACTGTTTTGGGATTGAAAAATAATAAAAAATTATGAAGTGATGGGTCTTTCGGCGGAACCAGACCTTAAGGCAGTGCATGATGTGAATGGAAAGTACATGTCATGTACTAACCTACCACTGTATGTTTCAAAGACATACCGGTCACTCATGCCTTTCCAACATTATGACAAAGGAAACCTTCCCTCTTAGTCTAGGTGACCCATATGACCACTCCTTGGCATTTTAGAGGTCTCTTCAACTAGGATCGATATCAGGCATCCTTATTCGATCCATCTTCAATCCGAGGTACAATCTATCTATGATATTATATTTTATTCAATATATTTTCTCCAGTTCCTCCTTTATAGGTGATGGAGCTAGATGTCCATGGTTTTAATAGAGTTTTATTGGTTTTTTTTTGGTGCAGTTGTGTCACGGTATCCTCAGGTGGATGCAGTTGTCGCGACGTGAGGCTATCGTGATCTATTGTGTGGAACTTTCTCATACAAAGAACTTCAGAAACCTTTTGAGAAAGGGGATTTGTTGCTTCTATTTTTCATATATTCACTGGTAGTTATATCATGATTTTTAACTTGGATAACAATGAAATATACCTAATAATTACTTGAATTGGATTAAATAATTAGTGTTGATTGTATGTCCTCGATTCATACCATGATAATGGTTTGCCTCTGGATTTTCAAGATAGTGTGTTTTCTATACATTTCATATTTACAATGACGTTCTTTATTGATGTTGGTAAAGAACATAAATCCACGATTAATTTCAAATTGATTGTCTAAAGATAAAGAGACATGTGAAGGAATTCGGTTTTTAGGTAATTTGATGATTAATCAAACTAACACTGATGTTCATGTTTAATTGAACAAGTTGATAAATAAGAATCATATTGATTCTTATTAATCTGAATGAATTTTAAAATAATTGTTTTATTCCTTTTGATAGATATGATAGATTTTTGTTCTAGGTTTCCCATAGTTTAATCCTACAAATAATGAATTGGTTAATTCAAAATGATTTATAGATCTCGTTGTTGATAAAAGAAAATTCCTAGTGGGGTTCATAGTTATCGTCATTCTTGTAATGTCCGAGAGCCTTATTCATGGAGATTTGAAGGTTATTTGTGTTTGTAGACAAAATGCCTTTATTGGGACTAAGATCCCAATTTCATTGTTGTTTGTTTTCCTACTGCTTGTGAGCTTATCATGGTATGGCTATGCCTGGGAGGTTTTTGTGATATATGGGTAAGGGAGGCCCAAAGCTTTTAGTGGCAGAAATTTATTCCTAGAGTGTCATGATGCCTTGTATTATGCATGTGGGTGTTGGGGAGGACACCACTGATGACGACATGGGTTGAAGTTGTGCTTACCCATTGTTGTGAAAGTTGTTACACACTGAATCTATTGTGTGTTTAGCTTCTTAAATTTTCCCACTACATGAGGTAGCTGGTCATGATTACCCTCTTTCCAAATGATATGAAGATGTGTAGAGTATACCACATTCTTTCCTTTTTGATCTTATTAAGGATGAATGGGTATACGCTCCTACTATAGGATGAAAATACTCAACGTGTTGTTTATCTACTCACTATGTTGAGCCCATTGTGTTTGATATCATAGAATTAGTTTCTAGAATTCCTAGAACTATGAGAAGTTATATTGATGTAAATAAATGAATGAATGAATAATGTTAAACCATGGTTTTGGGTCTTGGTGGGATGTAATGATGAGGTTGTGCTTTGAGGAAAGATGGGCTAGGCTTGGTTATACCTGGAGGGCATGGAACTCTATTGCGATGATAATGAAATGTCATGTGGAAATTGTTAATGGTTAATTAATTTTTAACAAATTAACAAAAAAAGTGAAATTTATGAAAAGGGATAAATTAACTTATTCTATATCTTTAAATGGTTTTTTGCTTATAGGATATCTAGTCTTAGTAGTGGTAGATGGTAGTCTGAGAGACATTAGCAGAAGTTGAGTCCAAGACTAGGTTCTTCCCATAGATTGGTTGTGATCTATAATATATCATACAGTTTTTATGTTTCTATAAGCTACCCCACTGTTAAGTTATGGTGGATAACACCTTGTGTTTTCTTATCCCTAGGGGGTGTTTTCCCTAACATCATGGTGGGAGGCTGGATGTCTGACTACCCCCTTTGGCCCCACTATCTTTTCTTGTTAGTTATATGTGTTGGTAGGAACAATGGTTAGTTTTCCCTATATATGTGTGTAGAGGGATGTAATTGATTGTGGTAATTCAAACACATATTTTTTTTATATAGATTCTTAAGGACTATTGTTGGTGTAACATGTATGGAGTGTCATGGATTGAGGATCCTTACTCTGTGTATGGGATGTAATAGATTGAGGTATAATACACAATGTATGATACACATTATTAAATCTATCCTTTCTCCCAGAAACTACATAGTTACATTGGTTATGTGGATATGGTGGTTGTGTTGCACAAAGTGCATATTGTGGTGATTCACCCAGGTGTCTGCGGGGTTTGCCTTTTGGAGAGAAAATCTTAGGACTTGCTATGTTGGGGAAAATTGGAAAACTAATAGGAAAGTGGTATCGGGGTACCCTTGATATTCATTATTATATTATATACTTTTTTATGTGAAATATGGTGAATGTAGACATGTTGAGGCTAGGACCATAGCATACCTGTTTATGCGATGAGTTAGTTTCACATGTTGTTCATTATACTTTATTTTTCATTACTTTTTCACAAGAAGATACAATGAGGATTCTACTGAGTATACAGTTATAGTAACTCTATGTCGTATAAAAATATTTTCAGGTCACAAGGAGAAGGTTATATATCAAGATGGTTACTACTTTCTGGTAGTTTTGTAGGTGTTTTTTGGGCTTCATGGTTGCTTATATTTTATGTTATTTTGGTACTTATAGTTTCCTTTTAAATTTTACAAGTTTTTTCATGAAATTTTATATTTGCACATGAATTTCTTTTAATTTTTAGTATGATAATGATTTGTTAATTGTATATCTCATCTCTCTCTATTTCATGTGTTATCTTAGAGGTAAATTCCTTCCATCAGTGTGTTTACTATACCCTCGGTGATAATCACCATCCCAGTGCCTATTGAATGCAATACTCTGGAGTCATTATCTATATTCTAACATTTTCTACCTAGGATGGGTGAACTTTGTGGAGAGTGTGTCATGAAAGAGTTGTATTAAATGGTGCTTTGTTTTATGGATACGATGGAGTTTGAGATAAACACATGTAAGGTTATAGGGGTTGGTAGGGAAATGGCATCAGCTAAGTTTAGAAAGCATTTTATTCGCTGGATACCGGCTGAGACACATGTATTAAGGGTCCCCTGTGATTTGATTCATGGACCTTTAAGATTAAAATGGCCACTAAATTATGTGATTCTAGTTGTAGGATAGAGACTTTGGAAAAGATCATGCATCATTAATATTTTTCCCTCTGTTTGAATTGGTAGACCTTGGGATTGGATAACCTAAAATGAGTAAAAGAAAAAAATTATTAATTATTGTTAATGTATTCTTTTTTATAGTTTTAGGAGTTCTGTCATTTTTTATATTTTTAAAATCATGGCTCTTTGTTGAAGTCCTCATCAGGTTTGCACAAAAGATGTTCTGTGGGATGCGCTAGCAGATCACTATAGAAAATAGGGTGATGAAAATAACACTTGGAGGAGGACCCTAGGATAGTTTCAATGCCAAAGTATACAGAAGTATAATGGATCTATCTTATATGTGGTCACATTAGGCTATTTGGAGGAGTTTTAGATATATTTCATCTCAATCTGTGCTCGGATGGATAACTGGGTGCTTTTTGTTGTGATGATGCTAGGTGTGGTAGCGAGGTAGTTGTGGTTCTTGTTTATTGAGGATCATGATGAGTCGAAAGACCCTTGGGAGATGTTCTAAGAGAAGTTCATAGCCAATTTTATTTCATCGACCATGATGGTTGATGGTTTCTAGGAGCTTCTCACCCTCCAGTAGGGGTTCACCAGTGTGCGATAGTTTGGGATAAGTTTTAGGAGCATTTTACGATATGCTTCAGACATGTTGCCTAATGAGGAGGCCATGATGAGGCATTTTGTTAAGGATTTGCATCCAGAGATCCAGCGTTAGGTCACCCCATTTATGATGAAAACATATTTTAAGGTGTTGGTGAGGGCAGAGGTGATTGACAGGACGTCATCCAGAATATTATTGTCATGAGATGAGATTTATCAGGATTCCTCACGAAGTAGATCTATGGTCTAATGTTCTTGGTTTTTATGGTATATGAGTTTATGTTTAGCTGGGGGTCGATCCAGGCCCTGAATGTATTTTTTTTATAGGGGAATCGGCTCTCAGAACTATTCCAAGGGATCATGTGATTGTTTTTATTATGGAGGATGAGATTTTTAATAGAATGATTAATAGAACTTTTAGATCAGTCAGAGTGCGTTAGGTGTTCCGATTCTGGTTCATCTGTTATAGCAGTTCTATCCTAGGCAGTAGCATCCAGGTTCACCACAATTGGATAAGTAGAGAGATAATTTTGTAGGCATATGAAAACACTTGGATTCTCTCTTTACATAGAGAGTAGAGCGTGACCATGGTGGTCATCATTATCACGGTTAGACAGGCCGTGGAGAAGATTCGGGTCAACATTATGCTTTATTGTTTCTAGTGCTAGTGAAATCCAGAAATCATTCTAGGTACCATTTTTTTGTTTTAAAATTATGTGAATTCATTTTTTTCTTCAAGAGTGACACAATCGTTCATATCAACATCTCTTTTCCATGATTTGGTACTTGATGTAGAGAGGCTTCTTGTGCCCTGGGCGTTGACTATTACAATTGGAGGTTGAGCTGAATTGTAAGATGTTTATAGTGACTATGATCTATTTTTAGGGAAACACCACTCTTGCGGAGATTTCCTATTTTTACGGATACAACCATATGATTTCATTCTTATCAGGAATTTGTTGTATTCAATTTAAGATATTGTGTATTTTTTTAGTGACATGTGGTGTTATTCGATGACGATAGAGAGCTGAAAGTGTTTGTTGGTGAGTGGGACCCTCAGATGGGTCCAAGGTGAGTTCATTCCATATCTTCCATTATGGATGAGCTCATGTTGATTTCATCAGAGCTTCAGAAGTAAACATTTACCAAGGTCATGAAAGAGTACCCTTATGTCTTTCTAGAAGATTTTTTAGGAATACCGACTCGATGGGAGATCAAGTTCGAGATAGAATTGCAGCTAGGAAAGTCTCTTATATCAATTTATCCATATAGAATGATGCCTTTTGAGTCGTGGAACCTTCAAATATTGAATGATGGTATTTTTCACTGTAGTTTCATATAGAGAATTGTGTGACCATGAGGTGAAACAGTTTTTCTCATAAAAAAGGATGTCTAAAATTTGTTGTTGTGTGTTTACTATCATAACTTGAACAAAGTGAAAGTGAAGAAAAAATAACCTTTTCTATGGAATGATGATTTATTTGGTCTAATTAAGGGTGAATGTTGGTTCTCAAATATTGAAATGAGGCCAGGATATCATCTGATGCGTGTGAAGGATTATGATATCCTGAAGACTGCTTTCCATTGTCCTCATAGTACTTACATGTTCATTGTGATGTTGTTCAGTGTAAATAATGATCAAGTTATGTCCATGGAGTATATAAGCGATGTGTTCCGTGAGTTTTGGGATATTTTCATGGTGGTATTCATAGAAGAAATCCTTGGGTACTCCATGTTTGAGGAGGATCTTGCAGAGCATCTGCAAGCCATTTTGGGCGTGCTTTGTTGACGAAAATTGTTTGGGATGTTGTGTAAGATTGAGTTTTGGGCTCATGAAGACTCATTAAAGGGTATTGTTCTGTCCCATAAGGGAGTAGCTATAGATCCATCGAAAATAAAAGTATTTTTCTCTTGGGAATCCCCCCATGATAGTGGTAGAGGTACGAAGGATCCATGGTCTCATAGGCTCTTAAAAGAGTTTATTAGTCAATTTCTCTTAGGTTGAAACTCCTCTAATAGGGTTGACTAGGAAGAATCAATAATTCAAGTGGAATTATTAATGTTAGTTGGATATTGAGTATATAATGGTAAATTTGGGCAGTTATCCAATTACTTGTATCCTCGTAGAAGGAGTTTAGTTTGAGGTTTTCTGTGATTCATTACATCAAGGGTTGGGATGTTTTCTAATGTAGTAGAGATCGGTCATTTATTATAGGTCTCAGCAGTTGTGTCCCCATGATCTTAATCTTACCACCCATGATATTGAGTTGGTGGTAGTCGTATTTTCCTTGAAGTGGAAGAGTCATTACCGCATTGGTGATCATTTATTGGTTTTCACCGATCATAAGAGCATGAGGTATGTTTTCACCTAGCATGACTTAAACATGTGTCAGCATTAGTTAATGGAGTTATTACATGATTATGACTTCTAAATCTCATATACACCAAGTAAATGGAATTTTGTAGCTGATGTGGTAATAAGGAAGTCACACAGTGATGCAGTGCATGTATCAGGTGATTTATGAAGTGTGATGGAAGAACATTCAACATTGCATCTAGATATGGGAGATGTCAGGGGGTAGTTGTTTTATTTTTCAAATAATAATGAAATAGTATCTGGTGAAGTAGGTAGAAGAGTCCTAATTATGGGAATCTGAGGTAGAGATCATGAGGGACTGAGTTGTTTGTGTTGAGGCCCCTGAAGGTTGGTCTGAGGATGAACAACATTATTTGTTGTTTCATGGAATCATTTTTTTTCCTTTGGAGATGCATGAGATGGTTCCCAGAATGTTACTTAGTTCACCCCTAGTAGTACATACATGTGTTAAAAATATGTACCGAGCATTGGAAAGTTTGTTTTTGTGTCCTAGGTTGAAGCATGTCATTGCAGAATTTGTGTCTTGTTGTTTGGTCTGCCAAAAGGCGAAGGATGACCACTATGTTATTGGTGGGTATCTCCAGCTATTTGATGTTATGAAATGGAAGGGGGAGGATATATTGAGGGGATTTGTTATCGATTTACCACATTATTAGGGAAGGCATTACACTATATGTGTGGTAGTAAATCTTTTGATGAAATCATCCTACTTCATACTGATCAAGGAGTCGAGTTCAGTCTAGGTTTTGTTGAGGAAGTAACTTGAAGGGGTGGATAGACATCACACAGTCCCAAGGATGATCATTTTCGATCAATATCTACATTTTACCTTTAGGGTGTGGAGATGTCTTCAACATGATATCCGTTCCCAACTATGTCTTAGCACTGCTATTCAACCATAGATGGATGGTCATATAGAGTTTACCATAAAGACTCTTGAAGTCATGTGCGCTCTTATGTATGAGATTTTAGAGGTTTTTGGATGAGGAAATATCCCTTAGTAGAGTTATATTACAATAATATTTTCCACTCCATCATTGGTATAGTTCCATTTTATGCTTTGTATGGAAAACCTTTCAATTCTCTGTAGTACTAGACTAGGGTCATAGATTCATCACTTCTTAAGCTAGAACTGGTACATAATATGATAGAGATGGTTATGGTGATTCACGAGAGGATTAAGGTGGGACATGATCATAAGAATTCTTATGGTGACAATAGGAGGAGACCTCTGGAGTTTTACATTGGGGGTCACATGTTTCAGAAGGTGAATCCCCATCATAGGCAGTGAAGGTTTGGTCATGGGAGTAAGATTTCTCCTTAGTTTGTTGGCGCTCTCATGGTGTTGGTTCATGTTGGAGACATGGAATATCAGGTAGAACACCCCCCATAGATGAGCTAGATACAAGATGGGTTTCACCTGTAGCAGCTCTGTCATTATATTCATGAGCAATATCACATCATCGATTAAGGTGAAATTGATGTTGATAATGCGACATTCATGGAGAGACATGTGGAGATCCAGGACTGAAAGGAGAAGTTGTTGTGTGGGTGTGATATAACCATATATTGTATCTTATGGTGGCATGGGGGCATAGATGAGAGCACATGGGAACGTGAGCTACAGGTACATGCTCAGTACCCCGAGATGTTTGATGTTTAGCAATTTTCTTGCAGTGATGTTATTTTTGTGGTTGGATTCCTTTATTTTTTATGAGATGGCTCTCTTTTGTATCTTGTTGTGGCTTTCTATATTTTGAGAGGCATCTCCCCTAGGAGAGTGTTTAGGAGAAGGTTGTGGTTTTTTTGATGTTTCATGTGTTTCATTTTTAAGAGGATGAAATCCTCTGATGGAGATACGTTTGAGAGGTTTCTTGTGGGGTGGCTGTTTGGAAAACCTCTTATTATATTTCTGGTCTTCTCTCTGGGTTGGTTTTGGATTGTCGAGTATGACAATGTTTTGAGATGTATCTGATGTAAGGGCTCAAATCCACAACTATTGACCCTTTTTATGTTTTCAAAGACTGGGGTGTTCAGAGGAGACTCAGAAGAAGTCTGGAGGAGTTATGTCATAAGAATCTAGAAAAGGGGGCTACACGACATGACAAATGGGTATACAATGTGTATTGTTTTGGGTTTCGAAAAAAAATTCTTGGTGATAGGTTTTCTGGCATAACCAGACCTCACGATAGTACATGTCAGGAATGGGAATTACACGTCATGTACTGACCCACCGCTGTATGTTTTATGGACATACATGCCACTCAGGTCATTCCACTATATGGATAAGTCTCCCCTCCCTCTCTTCAAGGTGACCCAGTAAACCCTGCCATAGATTTTTAGAGATATCTTTGGCTTGGAACGATCTTGGGTTTCCTTTATCAGTCAGTCTTCGATCCACGGTAAGATCTACCTACATTCTTGTTGTTTTTTAAATCTGTTTTATCTCATTTATTTTTTCCATTTGATGTCGCTTTCTCTCCATGGTTCCAATTCTGTTTTCCTTGTTTTTGGATGGTGTGGTTGTGCTGTGACATATTTCGGTGGATACAGTTGTCACGGGGGGGAGGAGATCATGATCTGTTGTGTAGAACATTCTGCTGCAAAGAACATCAAAATACATTTGTGGTTGGGGATTCATTGCTTCTCTTTTTCCTACATTAAATTGTAGAGATACCATGTTTTAGCCCTTGGATCAAAATTAAATCAATCTAATAATTACTCAAACTGTATTAAATAATTGGTGTTGATCATATGCCATTTCTTCATTCGGTGATAACAGCTTTCCTCTTGATTTTATGGATTGTGTATTATCTATGATTTTCTTGTATAGAATTTTCTTCTTGATAGATGTTGGTAATGAACAAAAATGAAGGATTTATTATTAATTTTTTAGACAAATATAATGATACATGTCAACGAATACAGTTTTTGATGTGATTTGATGATTAATTAACTTTATGTAGATGTGAATGTTTAATTGAACTAGTGGATAAACTTGTAGCATGTTGATGATTGTTTAATTAAAATCATTCAGAAAAATTTTAAATTACTTATGATAGCTATGATAGCTTGATTTTTTGGTATCCTGTAGTTGGAACCTATAAATAATGAATCAGTTAATACAAGATGGTTCAAAAAATGGTTGTTTGGTAAAAGATAATGCATAAATAGGTTCTGAGTAACCAAATTTCTTTTAAAGGGAAAGATACATATTCATGGAGATGTGAGTGTTTGTTCTATATGAAAGATTGATTCCTTGATTGGGTTAAAAGAGCCCATTTTATTTGTTTTTATTTTTTCCAAGGGCTTTTGATGTGATCCTGGGAAGGGTGAGCCTGGGAGGCTGTTTTGATATGTGGGGAAGGGTGATAGAGGTTTTGGTGGGATTTTTCAATGCCTTGAGTGGAAATATGGATTACTTTATGCATGTGGGTGTTGGGGAGGACACTAGGTATGATGTTATGAGTTGAGGATAGGGTTAAATATTGTTTTGAAAGTGTTTAATGATGAATCTATTGCATGTTTTCTGATTTAGTTTCCCCATTTCGTGAGTTAGTTGGTCTTTCTTACCCTCCTCAAAAAGAGGTAAACATGCATGATTATTCCATGTGTTATCCATGTTTTGATTCTCATGGAATATTGGGTCTATTATACTTCCATTGGTGGAAAAGGCATGACAGGTAGCTCATCTACTTACCATGTTGAGCCCCTTAAGTTTGGTGGCTTAGAAATCTTTTCGAGAATTCCATGAATTTTGGGAAGTAATTATGATGTAAATAAATAATTGAATAAATGATTTTATCCCATGGGGTTGGAGTTTTCTGGGATAAAATGATGAGGTTGTGCTTCGGAGGAACCATTGCACTTGTTTTTGTTATTCTAGGATGGCATGGAACAATATCGTTATGATAATGAATAGTAATGTGAAAATTTTTAATGTATAATAAATGTTTTATGAATTAATTAACAAAATGTGAAATTGATGAAAAGTGATGAAGTATCTTTCTAAATTTCTTTAAATGGTTGTGTTATTATATAATATTTAGTCTTGCCATTGTCAGCCATGAGTTTGAGATACGTTAGGTTCAATTGATTCCAAGACTAGGTTTTCCCAATAGTGCTTTTTTGGAGATATATTATAACATGTACATTTTATTCTTCTATATGATACCCCCACCCAGTTGGTTAGGGATACTGACACCCTTGGAATTATGATCCATGGGGGGTGATTTCCCAAACATCCCAATGGGAGGATGGATGGCTGACTACCCCCTTGGGCCCCACTCTATACTCTTGGTAGTAACTTGTGTTGGTAGGAATGACCTTTAATTTTCCCCATATATGTCTGTTGAGGGCTGTAATGGATTGTGGTTATTCAAATACATATATTATGTATAAAGTTTCATATGGACTACTATAGGTCTTAACGTGAATAGGCTGTGATATAATGAGGATCCTTACACAGTGTATTGGTTGTAATGGATTGAGGTATAATAACTAACATATGATGCTTGTTATGTAAGGAGTGGTAGGTCCTTGAAACTATATGGTTTCTTTTGATATGTTGATGTGGTAGTTGTGTTGAATGAGGTACATGTTGTGGTTATTTTCCTAGGTGTCTACAGGAAAGCCTTTATATACCGAGATGCTTCGGATGTGAGATGTTAGGGAAAATCATAAAACCAATGTGGAAGATGTAGCAGGGTACCCTTGATATTATTTATTATATTATATACTCTTGTATTTGATACATGGTGATTGTATCCATAGTGAGGATGGTAATATAAAATACTTGTTTAGGTGATGAGTTAGTTTCACCTATTGTTCACTGTACTTTAGCATGATTTCATTACTTTTTCATGAGGGACTTTGGGAAGTATCCTACTAATTATACTGTTATACTCATCCAACATCAAATAAACTATTTCTTCTAGTCACTTGGAGCAATTTAATAATCAGGCTGGTTACAACTAGTTGGGAGTTTTATTGGAGATGTTTGGGATTCATGGTTGCCTCAATTTTACTTTTTTGGTACTTTCAGTTTCATTTTCCTATTTTGTAGTTTATCATTTCATTAAATATGTTCACTTGGGGTTCTTTCACTTTTTAGTTTTAGTAGGAGTAGGTTGAAGTATATCTTATCTCTATCTTTCTCATGTGTTCTCTTATAGGGAAATTCCTTCCATATGTGTGTTTACAATACCCACAGTGTTAGTCTCCAACTTGGGGCCCATTGGGGGTGTTACATGGGTGTCATTATATATCTTCTCACATTGCTGGCCTAGGAGGAGTACACTTTTTGTGGAGGGGGTCATGATAGTGCACCACCCGTGCACCTGAAGAAAATCTCCAAAACACATTAAAATCTCTCCAAACTTTCCCAAACATTAAGCATATACAATATATACTTAAAAGTAATAATAAAGGGTTACTTACTAGAAACTGAAGGCACTACATGGTCTATATATTTTCCATCCAATTTACACTGATTTATGAATAGAGTCATTGCGCCTCATTTTGTCCCTTTTTATGCATTTCCTAAATTTTTTCTTCATTTTATATTGATATACCCATATTGTATTAATCCTGTTGAGTGTTGTTTTATTGTTTGAGGATGTCAACCTCAATCACGAACACCCCTTGGGTTCACTTTCTTGAATATCATTTTATTAATTAAATGATTAAATTCCAGGAAATCCTTCAACGGATTTTTCTAGGATTAATATTTGAATTTCCCTTGTGGGGAATTGAACAATTCATAACAACACATTTCAAGTGCCTTGTCAAACATTATAAATTGAATTTCCATACATGGTAGTTTATTTTAAACTGAATATTTTATAAATTAAGTTTTTAGTATTATTTATGATGATTAATTATGTTAAATGAATTATTTTGTAAATAATGTCATGTTTTTTATCAAAACCTATCAGATGTGGTGCACTATATTAAAAATTCTAATGTGATGATTTGTGATTCAATGTATTATTGGCCTTTTTATTTGGGTGTTTTATATATTTTGTATTTTTTTGAGTGATTAAATGGAATGATTAGAACATTACCTTTTTGGTATTCTAAAAGGGAGTTTCCATTCATTATTGTAATTGTTTAATGAAATAGAGAGCCTTCTAAATGATTTTCCCATCTTAAGTTGAGAAGATTGGCCTCACTTACCTAAAAGGATAATTGACCATGCTCTTTCTAAGGGCGTGGCATGAGTTGCAAATAGGGTTACCCATGTGGGTAAATTCCCAATTAGACTATGGTACCTTCTAAGTACCTCCATAAGCATTTTTGAATGAAATACCATGTTTTGATAGAATCAATGGAATGTAATAAATTGAATAGTTTACTCATGATAGTTTTTTTAATTAAATTATTTGATTGAAACGAATGAAATAAATCGTGAAAGTGTGGAAAGGACGCACGACTTGATCATGTATAGTTAAATGTGATTAAAATAAAATGTGATGTCGGGAATATAATGACTTAATAATTGTAAATAATGAGAGGTAATTCCACATAAATTATATTAAAAATTTTATTATGACGTGATATAGGATGTGAAACAATTTTAAAGGTTATATTGAAAAAAGTTTTATCACTATACCATACACCAGGTTTTATGTATGACCTCTTATACCATTGATATTTGAAATGGTGGGCATGAAACACCATATACCCTGTGAGTGTTGACATAACGGCACACTCACTACTGTTTGAGTGTTGACGTGATGCCACACTCACCATCTATAGTGATGAGCATGATGTTTCCCCCTCATTATGATATCTAGAGAATGTACCATTTATCATGAACTTATATTCTTATTTATATAGGACATGGATGTCTGAGTTATGGCCCAATCCATATAGAAGCTAGTATTCTAGGAATATGGACACTTACATCTTCATGTACATGGTTCATGGAGATATATTCAATATATAACTATACTATGTAAATATTATTACTATATACATATGGTTATGTATCAAACTCTCATTATGGTGGTGAACCAAAATTGGTAGAGTTAGCCTAGTGCCCTCTAGAAATCTAAGCTGACCATATTTTTATTTATTATGTCCTATTTATTATTTCATTTTTACCCACACACACCTTTTCTTATTATTCATGGATTAGATTCACCTGTATAGACCATTGGTGGTACTCTACGGGGATTTATATCTCACTCACTACTTGGGTCACCATTTACTAGAAGTACCTATATAGATATCATGTTCAGAAGACCATGGAACATCGGTTGATCTATCTTTCTTGTACCTAGGATTTATGAGCATAGGACAAAGAAGGAGATTAGGATTCTCATGGAGATTTCCCTCAAGGATTTCCTTTGATTTATTTATTTATGTATTTTACTCTATATATTGAATACTTTATCTCTATTTTATTTGTTATGTATCATCATATGGACATGCATTCTTTATTGTACATTGTAATTTTCCATTTTTTGTATTCAATTTATATCATTATTCTTTATCTCTTTCATTAATTTATTACTTATTCCATTATCATCTATTATTTAGTTTCTAATATACCAATATGATACTCTAATCATGAGGTTATAGTCTCCCCGTTATCACCTCCTTAAACCCACACTTATAGTCATCAGCCTCTGGTATATGGGGAGGCACACATGAGGTCATGTGACCCCTTAGTCTGAATAACAGTTTAGTGGTGAGTTGGGCTAGGATGTTACAAAGTGGTATCCAAGACTTCTTTTTTTCCTTTGTCTATCAGTATTGGGATGGTGGAAATGAGACTAGAAAATTTTCAATTCTTGGGAAGTATCCATGTTTGGGACTTATCCCCCAAACCATGGTGAAATGACCAAGTGGTCTAGCATGAACACACACAATCACCTGATCATATCTATATAATTTCTTCATCACAACAATTTGATGAATGATTCCTTATTGAGATTACCTTACCTTAGATGTCATGGTATTCCTAGAATCACATTGGCTTGATTTTTTCTTCTGACCTGATTGGTTTTTTCCTCATCCCTTCGAAGCATACGATGTTTGAGAAACTTGAGTAATGTCATGAGTAACTGAACATGGAGAACTACGACAGTAGCACCGGAGATTCACCTTCTAGTTAATGTTGTGGCATGCTGTAGGTTGTGTTGTACACTCTCTCTTTATATGTCCATGATAAGAACATTGGAAACAAAAGTCTTTTTTCTTGGATAATGGAGGAAGGTTCACTAATCCATCTATCTAATTTTGATTTACACTCCCACCTTGGATATAGGTGCCCCTCTTCCTCATGATCCCAACATTAGAGTTACCATAATTTATAATTTGTATCTAAAAACATCTTCATCCAATATCTCATCTGATGTCTCTTTTAACCACTATATTTCAATTACTCATTTTAGTATAGTCTGTAATGTAGAGTAAGACTATCTTCATGAGAATATCATGGATCTTCCATGACTTAAAAATGTGGTCCTTCAAGGATGAACTTCTTGCATCCTATAGTGAAAAGTGTACTAAGTTCATTAATTTAACTTCAAACTCAGAAATAGAGAGTTTTTGATGCCTCGTGATGAAAAATTATATCAATCTTTAAATCTTGAACATGTAAGGATGTAATTTTTTATTGAGAAATTCCTAAAAATCCAACCAATGAGGGACCTTATCCCCTTTATCCCACACCTCTAGAGCCCACCACTGGAGTTCAATATCCTCATGCATATAAGTCTCCAGTTTGACTTCTATCTATGCTGGTGTGTTGATGACATTGATAATATTATTCATCATATCCAGCCACCCATCTTCTCTTTCTCATTCGGAATCACCCATGAAGATGGGTGGATTCCTCTTCTAGTTCCATGTGTCTATAGTTTGAAACAATTGGATGGCACACTGAATTAATTGTTGGTTCACATGTGGTCTAGGTATAACCACATTCTTTACAACTACTTTTGGTTTGGTTCTATGATGTCTACATGATGTAATTTTCTAAACAACCAACAGATGCCCTAATTTTTACTCTCTAGAAACATAAGGCCTAACAATTTCAAATTCTACCACATCGTCTATGACAAATTTTCATTCCAAAATCAACGTTTTCCAAATTCTACCATTTTTGAAAACATTATCTTTTTTTGAAAATTAGAACCATTTACAAAATACCATCACCCTACTATTTTTCAAAATGTTTCATTTGTAAAAACAATCAAAATTTTTAAAACTCAACACTTTCTCACCAAATGATAATTCATTACTCAAAATGATGGATGCAGTTTTATTGGGACACCTTTCCACTAATGTGTGTCATCCTGTTATCATTGGATAAAACTATGACAATTGGATTTCAAAATCCTTCAAGTGTCTCTAAAAATTATGAACGCAACTCCCTAGATACTTTATGTTAAACATTAAAAGGTTAGCTACATCTATTTATTCTCTAGAATTTAAGTCCCGAAATTCAATCCCCTTTCTACCAACCCGAACCATGGAATAAACACGAATGAGTAACTAATCCAATAATTAGAATCTAAAGACCACTGGTTCTAAAAATTGAGGACTAATCTAACACCAATTGACTCAATTGACATTGAGACTAAATAAAACTATAACTAATTATAACATTTCTACCCATTCTATTTGACTTTAGAGAGTGGTGAGACATTACATTGTCTTAATATACATCCCCATAATGCCAAAAGCTGTCAATAAATGCAGAAGAGATTCAATACATATGGTGGATGATTTTAAATTTAATAATAGGAACACTAACCAAAGCAATACATATACAAACAACCACAATATGATACATGATAACAATGAAGGACTACTCAACATTTCATTTATCATAATTGTGCTAAAATAGCATTCCATAATGGATGACTACAATATTAATATAAATAACAGAATAAAAACCAATAAAACTCCAATATAACCACAAGAATTCAATATCCACAAGCTCCATGCTACAAATTCATTAAATAGCCCAATTATCAGAAAGTTGTGCTAAAGATTTGTAATACTTTTCCTTTTCTCGTGTCATAGTAGATGACATCAGCAAAAGAACAAAAGTTCCTAAATAGGGGTGAGTACTAAAACAAATCAGGTTTTCTCTAATGACTTCTATACTCACTCCACTAGGATGGACCTGTTTCAAAAATTTATATTAAACAATTTTTTTAAAAAATCAAAAATATTATATATCAAAATATAAACTAAATCCATTGATAATAGTTTTACAATGAATGAAAATAAACAATTATTTAAATAAATTAACATTCCATTTAAGCCTAACCCCTTTTTTTATACACAACTGTTCATCTAACCATGAAATAATTAATGGACCTACCTATACTCACTAGTGATGAGTCATCCTTCCAATAATCCATCACTTAGTGGAACACTTTTGATGAGTTTACTGTACACCCATATCTGTCTAAAATTTTTGATGGGGGTACATGATGCACTTATCCATCCCAATCCATATAAACACATTCCACACAACCATTCCACACAACCATTCCAATATAATTCTAAAACAAAGTGTGTTGAAACCATTTTAATAAAAAATAATCCTTTTTTATTTAAACCCATATTTTTCATGCAGAAGAGACAAAAATTATTTTAAAATAATGTTATCAAAAAAATATCAAATAACACACCAATTTTTCCAATTTACAAAATCGATCACTCAAGAGGCTTTTAAAAATCAATTGAAAATGGATAACTAATCAATTTAAATCAATTAAAATAATTTCAAACTAATCCATAAGGTTTTAAAAAGGAGGTGTTGAGAGTGAAGCAACCTACATTGAGAGTTTTGAAGAAAATGATAAACGGTGTAAAAAACATCACAAAACCGTGATGAATCTCCATGAACCTACCTTAGATAAATTTATATTTTAATGAAAAGACAAAATATAAATATATTTCGCATCCATAACCGTATATATACCCACAAAAAGTGTAGATCTATGAAAATGGGGGAGATGGAAAAGTACATCTAAGATAAACGTCAAAAACTCCAAAGAAAAATCACTTAGTACAAAAAACGACATATAATCACCAAGGGAAGACTTAATTCATCTTAATATTAATATAATAACACTCCTTGAACTTTAAGTGATAAAAATCACATGTTAGGGCATCATAGAATGAAAAAAGAGGGGTTAAAAGCTCAATCCATCCTAGACCCACTTTTTAAGGATCTTGATTTTAACTTTGTATGGTTTAGTCACATGGTTTGGAAAACTGGGTGCTAAAAGTTTGTTAGCCACTTAATTAAGGATAAACCTTGCATGGTCATATTTCATGGTATCCAAACCATTCTCAGGCTTTACCGAGGTCCCTACCTCAAAATGACCAATGCCATTTTAAATGTGAACAATTTATCCTTAGTGGACACACGACTTAGGAAAATAATGTGCCACTCATGTGATATCCCTTTTCACCCCTAACTTACTATGAATGGTTTCTTTTAAGTGTTTCATGGTTTCCCAAAACTATGCTTGTAAGGGACTGAATATGTGAGGGTCGACCCTTTGCATGGTTTCGAAGACTAGGGTGCTCGGAGGAGTCTTAGGGGAGGTTTGGAGGAGTTCTGTCATGAGAACATGGAAATATGGGGCAACATGATTTGACAAAGGGATACACAACTTGTAATATATGGGGATTGAAAAGTAAAATAAATGATGAGGTTATGGGTTTTTCGATCGAACCAGACCATAAGGCAGTACATCATTGGAATTGGAAGTACAAGTCATGTACTATCCCCCTACAGTATGTTTTATAGACATACCGACACTTTTTCCATTCAAACATTATGACCAAGGACACCCTCCTACTTATCCTAGGTGACCCATAAGACCACTCCACGGTCTTTTAGAGGTATCTCTGACTAGAATCGATCTCGGGGATCCTTCTTTGATCTGTCTCTAATCCTAGGTACAATATATCTCCATTATTATGGTTTATTCAATATATTTTCTCCAATTTCTCATTACTAGGTGATGGAGAATTATTTCCACGGTTTAAATGGAGTTTTCTAGGTTTTTGGTTGGTGCGGTTGTGTCGCAGTTTCCTCAGGTGGATGCAGTTGTCGTAAGGGGAGGCGATCGTGATCCGTTGTGTGGACATCCTGATATAAAGAACATCAAAAACATTTTAAGGAAGGGGATTTGTTGATTCTATTTTTCCTATATTCTATTGTAGAGATAGCATGTTTTTTGAACTTGGATCACAATGAAATCAACCTAATAATTACTTGAACGAGATTAAATAATTAGGGTTGATAGTATATTGTCGCTTCATACTGTGATAATGGTTTGCCTCTGGATTTTTTTGATAGTGTGTTATCTATTATTTTCTTGTTTACAAAGTCATTTTTTATGGAAATTGCTAAATAACCAAAATCCAAGATTAATTTCAAATTTATTGTCCAAAGAATAAGAGGCATGTTAAGAAATCTAGTTTTTATGTAATTTGATGATAAATAAAATTGATGCATATGTTCTTGTTTAATTGAACTAGTTGATAATTAATAATGATGATGATTCTTGTTAATCTAAATTAATTTTGAAATAATTGTTTCATTCCTTGTGATAGTTATGATATATTTTTGTTTTAGGTTTCCCATAGTTTGAACCTTCAAATAATGAATTGGTTAATTCAAGATGATTTATAGAGATGGTTGTTTGATAAAATGTAATGCCTGTTAGGGTTAAAATTTATCATATTTCTTGTAATGTCCAAGAGCCATATTCTTGGAGATGTGAATGCTCGTTGTGTGTGCAGACTAGATTCCTTTCATGAGACAAAGAACCCAATTTCATTGTGGTTTGTTTTCCAACTTCTTGTGAGGTTGACATGGGATGGTTGTGCCTGGGATGTTGTTTTGATATATGGGGAAGGGAGGACTAGTGATTTTTGTGGCCTTATTTGATGCCTTGAGTTTCAATATGCATTGTATTATGCATGTGGGTTTTTCGGAGTACACCACAGATGACAACATGGGTTGAAGCTACACTTAACCATTGTTGTGAAATTGGTCACATAATGAATTTATTGTGTGCTTATATTCTTTAATTTCCCCACTACTTGAGGCAGCTGTTCATGGTTACCCTCTTTCTAAAATAGGTGGAGACGTGTGGGCTATGCCACGTTCTATCCTTTATGATCTTATCGAGGATGGAGGCGTCTATGCTCCTACTATAGGATAAAAATTCTCAATGTGTAGTACATCTACTCACCGCATTGAGCCCCTTATGTTTGGTATCATAGAATTATTTCCTAGAATGCCTAGAATCCTAAGAATTAATAGTGATGTTAATAAATGAATGAACAAAAAATGTTAACCCATGGGTTTGGGGCTTACTGGGATGTAATGTTGAGGTTATGAATTTGAGGAAATAAGGGCTTGGTTTGGTTAAACTCGGAGGGCATGGAACTCTCTTGTGATGACAATGAAATTTCATGTGGAAATTTTTAATGTATAATTAATTTTTAATGAATTAATTAACAAAATGTGAAATTTATGAAAAGGGATAAAGTAACTTATTGTATCTCTTTAAATGGTTGTGTGCTTATAGGATATCTAGTCATGGTAGTTGCAGTTGGGTGTCCGAGAGACATTAGCATCTATTGAGTCTAAGGCTAGTTTTTCCCATAGTTTGGTTGTGATATATATTATATCAAACACTTTCTAGGCTTATATATGCTACCCCACCCTTATTGTTTGGGTGTATAACACCTTGGGGATTCTTATCCCTAGGGTGTGTTTTTTCTAACATCTTGGTGGGAGGATGGATACCTTACTACCCCCTTTGGCCCCGCTATCTTCTCTTGGTAGTTACATGTGTTAGTAGACACAATGGTTAGTTTTAACCATATATGTGTGTAGAGGGATGTAATGTATTGTGGTTATTCAAACACATATGTTTTTGATATAGATTTCTATGGACTAATATAGGTGTAACATGTATAGGGTGTCACGGCTTGGGGATCCTTACTCGTTGTATCAGCTATAATAGATTGATGTATAATACCCAAAGTATGATACACATTATGAGAGCTATGGTGGATCCCAGAAACTACTTGGTTAGATTGGTTTTGTGTATATAGTGGTTGTGTTGCACGAGGTGCATATTGTGGTGATTCACCCAGTTGTTTGTGGGGCATGCCTTTTAGAGAGAGATGCTTAGGATGTGCGACATTGGGGATAAGTGACAAACCAGTGGGAAAGTAGAATCAGGGTACCATTGATATTATTTATTATATTATATTATCTTGTTTGTTATACATGGTGAAAGTAGGCATGGTGAGGCTAGGACCATAACATACCTGTTTAGGTGATGAGTTAGTTTCACCTATTGTTCACTATGAATTAGCTTCCTTTAATTTTTCACAAGAAGATCTGGGGAGGATCCTACAGAGTATACTGTTATACTCAACCTATGTCATATAAACTATTTTTCAGGTCACTTGGGGAAGTTT
Source organism: Viscum album (assembly GCA_963277665.1). Classification (NCBI taxonomy): domain Eukaryota; kingdom Viridiplantae; phylum Streptophyta; class Magnoliopsida; order Santalales; family Viscaceae; genus Viscum; species Viscum album. Next base: position 1,569,320,992 of record OY728119.1, read on the forward strand.
ATATTTCATGCTGGTAGTTTTGTAGGTGTTGTTCGGGCTTCGTGGTTACTTATATTTTACATTTTTGGGTACATGCAGTTTCCTTTTAAATTTTAGTAGTTTTTCATGAAATTATATATGTGCACATTGGTTGCTTTAAATTTTTCGTATAATAATTATATGGTTTTTGTCTATCTCATCTCCCTCTATCTCATGTGTTCTCTTAGAGGTAAATGCCTTCCATCTGTGTTTTTGTTATAACCTCGGTGCTAGTTTCCAACCCAGTGCCTCTTGAAGGAAATAATCTTGAGTCATTATCTATCTTCTAACATTTTCTACCTAGGAGGGGTGTACTTTGTGGGGAGGGTTCATGACAGAGTTGTGTTAAAGGGTTTTTTTTCCGGGATGGGATGGAGTTTGAGTTATACATAAGTAAGGTTGTAGGGGTTGGTAGGGAAATGGCATCAGCTATGTTTTGAAAGTATTGTAATCATTAGAGACCGGTTGGGACATATGTATTATGTGTCCCCTATGATCTGATGCAAAATCATTTAAGATTAAAATCGCTCCTAAAAGATATGATGCTGGTTGTAGGGTAGAGTCATTGGAAAAGACCATGCATCATTATTCTTTGTTCCTCTGTTTCAATATGTTGACCTTGGGATTGGATAACCTAAAATGAGTTAAAGGAAAAAAATATTAATTAATGTTAATTTCTTCCATTTTATAGGTTTAGGAGTTCTACTGATTTTTCATTTTTTTCAAGCATGGCTCATGATCGACGTCCTCATCAGGTTCTCACAAAAGATGTTCTGCAGAATGTTTTAGCAGATCATCGTAGACTAGAGGTTGACGTAAATTACACTTGGAGGGGGGCCCTTAGAGAGTTTCCATGATAGTGTATGAAAAAATATAATGGATGCATTTCAGATGCAGTCACATTAGACTATTTGGAGGAGGTTGAGATATATTTTAGCTCAATCGATGCTCAGATGGATCATTGGGTGTTGTTTGTTCTGATGATGCCAGGTGTGGTAGCAAGGCAGTTGTGGTTCTTGTTTCTCGGGGATCACGATTAGTCCAAAGTCCCTCAGGAGATGTTTTGAGAGAAGTTTATAGCTGAGTTTTTTTCTTCAACCATGATGGTGGCCAGTTTCTAGGAGCATATCACCCTCAAGTAGATGATCTTCAGTGTGTGATAATTCGTGATAATTTGTAGAAGCATTTCATGATATGATTCAGACCTATTTCCTGATGAGGAGGCCTAGATGAGGCATTTTGTTGATGATTTGAATCCAGAGATCCAGCAATAGGTCACCCCATTTATGCTGAAGACATATATTATGGTTGTGGTGAGGGAAGAGATGATTGAGAGGACGTTACACAGAACAAGATTATCATGATAGGGTATTCTTCAGGATTCCTCATGATGTAGATCTGTGGTCTGATGTTCCTGGTTTTTAGTGTAGATGAGTTTCTATTTAGCCGGGGGTAGGTCCCAACCCTCAATGTATTGTTTCTATAGGGGAATTGACTCTCAAAACTATTCCAAGGGATTATGTGATTTTTTTATTATGGAGGACGAATTCATTAGTAGAAAGAGTGCATGATCTTTTAGATCAGTCAATGTGTGTCAGGTGTTCAACTTCAGGTTCATCTATTGAGGCAGTTCCAGCCCAAGGAGTAATACTCAATTGCACCAGCATTGGATAGGTAGAGTGAGGATGGGTCAGGCATAGGAAAACACTAGGATTCTCTCCTTCCTTAAATAGAATAGTGTAACTTTGGTGGTGGTCATTATCAGGTTCAGAGAGGCCATAGATAAGACCATGTTCAACTTTATGCTTTAGCATTTCCAGTTCCAATAAAAGCTAGACATCATTTGGGGTACCCTTTTCTTGATTTATATGTAGGTGTATGCCTTGTTTTATTCAAGAGTGACACAATCCTTCATATCAACATCCCTTTTCTATGCTTTGGTACATGAGGTAGAGAGTCTTCGAGTGCCCTTGGCATTAACTAATCCAATTGGAGGCCAGGCTGAATTGTTTGATGTATGTAGAGACTATGAGATAGTGCTGGGGAAACACTGCTCTGGGGGAGATTTCCTATATTTATGGATAAAACCATATGATTTCATCATTATCATGTATTGGATGTATTCAATAAAGGATATTGTGTATTTCTTTTATTGGAAGGTGATGTTCTTCAATGCTGATGGAGAGCCTGCAGTGTTTGTTGGTGATCAGGACCCTCAGATGGGTCCGAGGTGAGTTCCTTACTTATCATCCTTGATGGTTGAGCTCTTGTTGTTTTCATCAATGGTTTAGAACTAAAAATTTCCAAAGGTCATGGAAGAGTACCATTATGTCATTCTAGAAGATGTTTTAGCGTTACCCACTCGATGGGTGATGAAGTTCGAGATAGAGCTACATCCAGGCATGTCTCTTATATAAATTTCACTGTGTAGGATGATACATTCTGAGTTGTGGAATATGCGAATATATCTTCACGGTCTTTTTCAATGAAATTTCATATAACTCATTGTGTCACTGTGGGGTTCACCCGTTTTTCTCATAAAGAAGGATGTCAACAATTTTTGGTTGTGTGTCCACTATCATCACCTGAACAAAGTGACAGCGAAGAACCAATATCCTCTTCTACGGATTGATGATTTATTTGATATAATGAAAATTGAAAGTTGGTTATCGATGATTAAAATTGGGAAAGGAAATCATCAGATGCATGTGAAGGATTATGATATCCCAAATACTTCTTTCCTTTATCGTCATGGTAATTATAAGTTATTTGAGATATTGTTCGGTGAAAGGACTGATCCAGTTATGTTCATGGGGTTGATAGAATTTGTGTTCTATTAGTTTCGGGATATGTTAATGGTGGTCTTCATCGATGAAATACTTGTGTACTCTGCATTTGAGTAGGAGCATGTAGAGAATATGCGTGCCATTTTTGGAGAGCATCAATGACAAAAATTGTTTGGGAAGCTGTCTAAGTATGATTTATGGGCTCATGAAGACCCTTTAATGGGGAATGTTGTGTCCTAAAAGGGAGTAGCTATAGATCCATTGATAATAGAAGTAATTTTTTCTTGGGAATCCACCAAGATAGTGGTAGAGGTGTGAAGGTTCCATGATCTCGTAGGCTATTAAAATATGTTCTTAGTTGATTTCTATCAGGTTCGACTCCTCTGACATGGTTGACTAAGAAGGATCTGGAATTCATGTTGAATGATTTGTGTTAGTTGGATTTAGAGTATGTAAAGGAAATTTTGGGAGTATGTAAAGGAAATTTTTGGGTTTTATCCAATTACTTGTAATCCCACAGAAGGAGTTTAGTTCCATGTTATCTGTGATGCATCACATCAAGGGTTAGGGTGTTTTCTCAGGTAACAAAGATCAGTCATTTATTATAGGTCTATGCCGTTGTGTCCCCATGAACGTAATTATACCACCCATGATATTGAGTTGGTGGTAGTGGCATTTTCCATTAATTGGTGGATTCATTACCATATCGGCGATCGTTTTGTGGTTTTCAACGATCATAAGATCCTAAGGTATGTTTTCTACTAGTATGACTTTAACTTTTGACAACATCAGTGGATGGAATTATTACATGATTATGACTTAGAAATCTCATATACATTAAGTAAATTGAATTTTTTAGCCCATGCACTAAGAAGTAAGTCACATAGTGATACAGTCCATGAATTAGGTGATTTATGAAGGGTTATGGAAGAACATTCAACATTACATCTAGATATGGGAGATGTTAGGGGGGTAGAGGTTTCCTTTTTAAAATGATGATGAAATCATCTCTGTTGAAGTAGGTAGAGGAGTCCTAATTGGGGGACCTTGAGGTGGAGGTTAGGAGGGACCAAGATGTTTGTGTTGAGGACCCTGAAGGTTGGTCTGAGGATGAACAACATTGTGTGTTGTTTCAGGGTATAATTTTTGTTCATTTGGAGATGTAAGATATGGTTCTCATAGTGTTCCATAGTTCACACCTTGTGGTACATCCTTGTTAGAAAAATTTGTATCTATCCTTGAGGAGTTAGTTTTGGTGTCCTAGGTTGAAGCATGCAGTTGCAGAATTTTTGTCTCTTTGTTTGGTTTAGCAGAAGGTGAAGGATAACCACTGTGTTATCAGTGTGTTTCTCCAGCTATTTGATGCTATGAAAAGGAAGGGGAGGATATATTGATGTAAATTGTTACATATTTACCATAGGATTAGGGAAGATAATACTCTATATGTATGGTTTTGGATCTTTTGACGAAATCATCCCACTTCATAGAGATCAAAGAGTCAAGCTCAGTATAGGTTTTTTCGAGGTAGTATCTGGAGGAGGTGGTGAGATATCACAGATTCCCAATGATGATAATTTCAGATCAATATCTAAATTTTACCTTTAGGGTGTGGAGTGGTCTCCAACATGATTTATGTTCTTAATTATGTCATAGCATTGTTATTCATCCATAGATGGATGGTCATATAGAGTGTACCATCCAGAATATTGAAGTCATGTTGCGCTCTTAGGTCTGGGATTTTATAGGTTTGTTGATGTGACAATATCCCTTAGTATATTTATCTTACAATATTATTTCCCAATCCATCATTGGTATGATTCCATTTTAATCTTTGTATAGATGACCATTCCGTTCTTTTTAGTGCTAGACTGTGGTCGGAGAGTTGGCAATTCTTGAGCTAGAAATGGTACATTATATGATAGAGATAGTTATGGTGATTCACGAGAGGATGAATGTGGAACATGATCATCATAAGTCCTATGGTGACCATAGGAGGAGACCTCTGATGTTTAACACTGGGGTTCACATGTTTCTGAAGTTGGCTTCCTGTCATGGGTAGTGAAGGTTTGGTCGTGGGAGTAAGAATTCAGCTTAGTTTTTTGGACCTCTCATGGTGTTGATTCATGTTGGAGCCAAGGCATATCAGGTAGAACATCACCCATAGATGAGCCAGATACCTGATGGGATTCACATGTCGCAGCTTCGTCATTATCTTTATGAGGAATCTCACATCATCGATTCGGGAGAGATCGATGCTGATGATAATACTTTCATGGAGCTACATGTGGTGATCTGGGACCAAAAGGAGAAGGTGTTGTGTGGGAATGATATAACCACAAGTTTTCTGTTATGGAGGAACGGTGGTGTAGAGGAGAGAACATGGGAACTTGAGCCACATGTACATGCTCAGTACCCATAGTTGTTTGATGTTTAGCTATTTTCTTACAGTGATGTTCTTTTTTACGTTGGAGACCTTTCCAGATAATGAGAATCCTCTATTTTGTCTCTTTTTGTAGCTTTATTTCTTTTGGGAGGTGTCTCCCTCAGGAGAGTGTTTATGATCTGGTTGTGGTTTTTTTATTATTTCATGTGTTTAATTTTTAAGAGGTTGAGCTTCTCTGATGGAGAGAGGTTTGAGTGTTGTCTCGTAGGGTGGATGTTTGGAAAACCCCTTCCCCTATTTTTGTTTTAATCTATGGTTTGGTTTTGGATTATCAGGTATGAGAATGTTTTGAGAGGTATCAGATGTAAGGGACCAGATCCATAAGGTTTAACCATTTTTTGTTTTCAATGACTAGGGTGTTCGGAGAAGTCTAAACAGAAGTCTTGAGGAGTTCTGTCAAGAGAAGATTGAAAAGGGGGGCTATAAGATGTGACAAAGGGCTATACAATGTGTATTATTTTGGGTTTTAAAAAATAAAAAGAATTTTCGAGGTGATAGGTTTTTCAGGAGAACCTAACCTCAAGGTAGTACTTGACATGAATGGGAATGAAACATCATGTACGGACCCACCACAGTATGTCTTAAGGACATAAAAGCTGCTCAGGTCATTCCACTATGTGGTTAAGGCTCCCCTCCCTCTCTGCAAGGCGATCCAGTAAACCCTGCCATGGAGTTTTAGAGATATCATCAGCTCGGATCGATCTAGGGATTCCTTCATCGACCAGTCTTTGGTCCAATGTATGATCTACCTCTATTATTGTAGTTTCTTCGATCTGTTTTCTCTCATTTATCTTTTCCATTTGATGGCTCTTTCTCTCCATGCATCCAATTCTGTTTTCCTTTTTTTTGGTTGGTGTGGTTGTGCCGTGACATATTTTGGTGGATACAGTTGTCATCGGGGGAGGAGATCATGATCAGTTGCATGGAACATTTTCATGCGAAGAACATAAAAAACTTTTTGAGGAAGATGATTCATTACTTCTCTTTTTCCTATATTAAATTTTAGAGATACCATGTTGTATCCCTTGGATCATAATGAAATCGAACTAATAAATACATAAACTCTATTAAATAATTGGTGTTGATCATATTCCATTTCTTCAAACTGTGATAACTGTTTTCTTCGTGATTTTATGGATAGCGAGTTATCTATTATTTTCTTATCTAGATTTTTTTATTGATATATGTTGGTAAAAAACATAAAGGCAGGATTTATTTTTCATTTTGTGTACATAGATAATTATACAAGTGAATGAATACCATTGTAGATGTAATTTTATGATTAATTAAATTAATGAATATTTGAATGTTTAGTTGAACTAGTTGATAAAACTGAAGTATTTTGATGCTTTTTTAATTTAAGTCATGTCACAATAATTTTTTAATTACTTATGATAACTATGATAGCTCGATTTTTGGGTTTCCTATAGTTGGAACCTACAAATAAAGAATCAGTTAATTCACGATGGTTTAAAAAATGGTTTTTTGGTAAAATATAATGCCAGGTAGGGTTCTGAGTAACACTATTTCTTGTAAAGACCATGATACATATTCTCTAAGATTTTAGTGCTTGTTGTGTGTGAATGATGGATTCATTGATTTGGGAAAAGAGGGGAGTTGATTTTTTGTTGTTTTTTCCTAGTGCTTGTGATGTAATCCAAGGAAGGGTGAGCCTGGGAGGCTATTTTGATATATAGGGAAGGGATTCCTTGAGGTTTTGGTGGGATTTTTTATGAAATTAGTGGAAATATGAATTATTTTATGCATGTGGGTGTTGGGGAGAACACCAAGTGTGAAGGTACGGGTTGAAGCTAGGCTTAACCATTGTTCTGAAAGTGGTTAATTTATTAATCTGTTGCATATTTATCTGATTTACTTTCCCCATTTCTTGAGGCAGATTGTCTTTCTTACCCTCCTCAAAAAGAGGTGAAGATTAATGAGTTTTAAATTTTATATGTGTTTAGCTTCTCAAGGAAGATTGCGTATATCCTACTTCCATAAATGGAAATGACTCGACAGGTTGCTCATATTCTCACCATGTCGAGACCCTTGATTTTGGTTGCTTAGAATTATTTTCTAGAATTCCTAGAATTATTGGTAGTAATAATTATGTTAATAAAAGATTGAATTAATGATGTTATCCCATGGGGTTTGAGCTTTCTAGGACGAAATAAAGAAGTTGTGCTGTTGAGGATCCATGAACTTGGTTTGGTTATTCTAGGATGGCATAGAACTCTATTTTGATTCTTATGAATTGAAATGTAAAAATTGTTAATAAATAATAAATGTTTAATGAATTACTTAGAAAAATGTGAAATTGAGGAAAATGGATAAAGTACATTAGTGTATCTATTTAAATAGTATTGTGCTTATATGATATATTCTCTTAGCATTCGTGATAAGGTGTCTGAGAAACATTAGTTTCAATTGATTCCAAGAATAGGTTTTTCCAATAGTGTGGTTTGGAGATATATTATAACATGTACATTTTATGTTTCTATACACTACCCCACCCAGTCGGTTAGGGTGACTGAAACCCCTGGGATTCTAAGCCATGGGGGTGATTTTCCAAACATTCAAATGGGAGGATGGATGGCTAACCACCCCCTTGGGCCCCACTCTCTTCTCTTGGTAGTTACTTGTGTTGGTAGTAACGAGAGTTAATTTTACTTTATATTTAGGTCAAGGGTAGTAATGGCTTGTGGTTATTGAAATAAATATATTCTAGATATAGTTTCATATAGACTACTATAGGTATTAGCATGAATATACTATGATGGCATGAGGATCCTTACTCGTTGTATTGGTTGTAATGGCTTGAGGTATAATACCAGACATATGACACATGTTATGAAAGCTGCGGTAGGTCCCCAAAACTATCTGGTTACATTTCTTATGTGGATATGGTAGTTTTGTTGAACGATGTGCATGTCGTGCTTTTTTTGGCCAAGTGTCTACGGGAAAGCCTTTATGGAGAGAGAAGCTTAGGATGTGAGATGTTACGGAAAATAGGAAAACCAATGTGGAAGATGTAGCAGGGTACCTTTGATATTCTTTATTATATTATATACTCGTGTATTTGGTACATGAGTATTTTATCCTTGGAGAGGATGGTAACATAACATACTTATTTAGGTGATGAGTTAGTTTCACCTGTGGTTCACTATACTTTAGCATGATTTCATTTCTTTTTCATGAGAGAATTTGGGGAGGATCCTACTAAGTATACTGTTATACTCACCCTACATGAAATAAATTAATTCTTATGGTTACATGGGGCATGTTACTAATCCGGATAGTTACAACTAGCTGGGAGTTTTTTTGGAGATGTCTAGGATTCGTGGTTGTTTCCATTATACTTTATTTTGGTACTTTCAGTTTCATTTTCCTTTTTAGTAGTTTTTTATTTCATTAAAAATTTTCACTTAGGTTTCATTTATTTTTTATTTTTAGTAGGAGTTGGTTGGTGTCTATCTTATCTCTCTCTTTCTCATGTGTTCTCTTAGAGGGAAATTCCTTCCATCAATGAGTTTACTATACCATCTGTGGTAGTCTCTAACCTAGGTCTCATTGGCAGTGGTAATTTGGGGTCATTATATATCTTCTCACAATGCTAACCTAGGAGGAGTACACTTTGTGTTTAGGGGGTCAGGATAGTGCACCACCCATGCACCTATAGAAAATCACCAAAACCCATTAAAACTTCTCCAAAAATTCACAAACAATACCCTTATATACTATATACATAAAAGAGAAAGAAGGGTCACGTACTAGAAATTGAGGTTACTAAATGGTCTATGGATTTTCCCTCAAATTTTTATAGATTTAAGAATAGTTTCATTATGCTTCATTTTGGCCCTTTTTGTGCATTGCCTCAATTTTTTTCTTCATTTTATATAGATATACCCATATTGTATTGAACCTGTTGCATGTTTTTGTATACTTTGAGGATGTCAACATCAATCAGTGACACCCCTTGGGTGAACTATCTTGAATATCCTTTTAATAATTAAATGATTAAATGATTTGAAAACCTTTTAGAAGTTGGTCTAGGATTTATATTTGAATTTCCCTTGCGGGGAATTGACCAATTGAAAACAACACCTCTTAAGTGCCATGTCAAACTTTATAAATTTAATTTCTATATTTGGTAGTATATTTAAAAATGAATATTAACTAAGTTTAGTTTATATTATTAACTATGATTCTTTATTATGTTAAAAGAATTATTTTTTAAATAATGTCATTTTTTAAATAAAACCTACTGGATGAGGTGCACTATCTTCAAAATTGTAATGTGATGATTTGTGATTCAAGTTACTCTTGGGCTTCTTATTTGGGTGTTTTATCTATTTTGTCATTGTTTTGAGGGATTAAATGCAATTTTTAGAACATTATCATTTTTGGTATTCTAAAAGGGAGTTTCCATTCATTGTTGTAATTGTTTAATAAACTAAATAACCTTCTAAGTGCTTGTCCCATATTATGCTGAGAAGCCTGGCTGCTCTTACCTAAAAGGATAATTGACAATTCTTTTTATAATGTCTTAGCTTGCTTTATAAATGGGGTTACCCATGTGGGTAAATTCCCAATTAGACTATGGTACCTTCAAAGTACCTCTATATGAATTTTTGAATGAAATACCCTATTTTGATCTATTCAATGGAATGTAATTAATTGAATAGTTTACTCATGATTTTTTTTATTTAAATGATTTTATTGATATGAATGGAATAAATTATGAAAGGGTGGAATGGACACACAACTTGATCATTTATTGTTAAATGTGATTAAAAAAAATGTGATGTCGTGAATTTAATGACTGAATAATTGTAAATAATTAGAGGTAATGCCTCCTAAATAATATTAAAAAAATTAATATTACTTGATATAGGATGTGGAACAATGGTAAAGGTTCTATTGAAAATATTTTTATCACTATCCCTCACACTAGGTTTTAAGCGTGACCTCTCACACCATGGATACTTGGGATGGTGGGCATGACACACCTTGTCCCTTGGGAGTGTGGACATAACATCACACACACAACTAATCAAGTGTTGACATGATGAAACACTCACCATATCGAGTGACAAGCATGAAGTCTCCAATAATTATGAGATCTAGGGAATCTATCTTTTATCAGGAACTTATATTCTCATTTATACTAGACATGGATGTCTCATTTATGCCCCAATCAATCTAGAAGATAGTATTCTAGGAATATAGACACCTATATATGAATATACTTGGTTCATATATGTGGATTCAATATATAACTATACTACATAAATATTATTACTATATACATATGGTTATGTATCGAACTTTCATTTTGGTCGTGATCCAAAATAGGTATAGTTAGTTTAGTGCCCAATTGGAATCTATGCCGACCCGATTTTTTATTTATTATGTCCAATTTATTATTTCATTTCTAACCTTACACTCCTTTACTTATTATTCATTCACTAGATTTAGTTGTACAGACCATTGGTGGTATGTTACTGGGATTTATATCTCACTCCCTGCTTGGGTCACAATTTTTTGGAAGTAACTATCTAGATGTAATGTTCAGAAGACTATAGAACATTGGTTGAGGTAACTTTCTTATACCTAGGATTTAGGATCATATGAATGAGAAGGATCATATAATTCTCATGGAGATTCCCTCAAGGATTATCCTTTGTTTTATTTATTTATGTCTTTTACTCTATCAATTCCCTACATTATCTCTATTTTATTAATTATGTATCATCATCTGGACATGCGTTCTTTGTTGTACATTGGAATTTTCCATCTTTTGTATTCAAAATATATCATTATTCAATTTCTCTATCATTACTTTATTAGTGATTCCAGTATTTTCTATTATTTATTATCTAACATACTATTATGATACTCTAATCATGAAGGTATAGTCTCCCAATTATTACCTCCTTAGACCCTCACTTATAGCCATCAACCTCTAGTATATGGGGGAGCACAATTGAGGTCATGTGACCCATGAGTCTGAATATCGATTTAGTGGTGAGTCGTGCTAAGATGTTACAAAGTGGTATCCAAGAATTATTTTTTTTCATTTGTATTACTGTATTGGGATGGTGGACATGAGACTAAGAATGTGTCAGTTATTGTAAGTAACCATGTTTGGGACATATACCCCAAACCATGGTGAAATGACCATGTGGTTTGGTATGGGATTTATATTTATATTTTTTTTATTACACTTAATCGTGATTTGAACTTGAGTGATTGTTGTATTCTCGGGTACTTATTGATTTATGAATTTCTATTATTTTACCCTTGGACTATTATGGAAATAAAGAAAAATTACATGGATCATTTTTGGAACATATATATTCACATTCCATTCAAATTCCATTCCATATAGTTGCATTTGTAGGACTCCTACTGATTGGACTCATGCGCCATGAATGATATTCCATGATTTTATTTCTTTCGTATGTCTATTTTATTTATGCCATGATTCTTGTTTATTTAGTATGCTTCAACTTATATTATTTATTGTACTTATTATAATTCTGTTTGTGTTTAATACTTATGAGAACATTCATAGTTTGATGAAATATATAATTGGTTTAATGGGATGAATTTAATGGTTTCTATTAAATGAGAACCAGTTTTCTGATGTATGGTGAATGAGCACCTTATAAATTCGGAAATGTTAGCCATGTAATTATACCATCTATTGACCCTTATATATATTTTTGGAGACCATTGTTTAAATATAAATGGATTCTAATGTTAAATGAATAATGTTAATTGGTTTCTATTAAATGGGAGCTAGGAAACAATCTATAATGTGTATTGGTGATTTATAAATAGGAGGTGGAAACCAAGATAACCAAACCATTATTTATATGACCATGTAATAATATGAAATGATTATAAACATAAAATGTGTTTAATTTAAATATGAAAAAATTGGTTTCTTGTTTACCCCTTATGCTCCTCAACCCTATTTGGTTCATTATGGTGATAAGATTATCAGATAAAACCCATTTAGGGTAACTCTAAAATTTTAACTACTAATGGATGCCTCTGAAATGGTTTGTGACTCTAGCATACTGGAATGGAGATCATGTAATTGACTTATTCAATGTATAACTGGACCTAACTAGGTTAGTTGGGGAATGTTTCTTATGAGATAACCCACTTTGGGTGTTTTGAAACATTAATAATACACCCAATACTATTGGTTCACATTTTTATGAACCCATGTTGTCTTAATAGGTCCTTCATAGGTACCCTTATCTTTTACCAAGTGCTTTGTTTATAAACTGTACTTGATGATCTTGTGTAAAATATTTTAAATGTTTTAATATATAAACTGAATTAGTGTAATGATATTAAATTATAACATAAAGTGGTGTAATTAATTTATAACACTTTTCTATGGGAAGTTTAAATATCACTTTGAGTAGCCTTCGAATAGAAATGTGATCATTTTCCATATTCCCTTTTCTTTTTAGAAATGTATTAAATGATATGATCTGGAGAATGGTGACTTTTGTTTGGCATGACCTAGTTATAGGGTAAACACTTTTTATTTTTTAAGGGGTGATCCTAATGTATGTAGAACCCTTATAGATTTAATTCCTTAGTATATGTCATGGGTTTTTGGAAATATGATACAATTCGGGTGACATTGTCCCTACTATGACTCTTTCTCTTCTAAATGAAATCGTTGTTCAGGTGGGGGTTATGGTATTATTGACCCTTGTAATGGGTTTTAGCATCATTTAATACATAGTTTTAGTAGATTAGACATTCCTAGGGCATGGTTGGATGCTTAGCATGTCTCATGACCCTCTTTTCTTACATAGTGATGGAAAACTTGATATGCCGTTATCTAGGTTAATATCAATATGAAGCAATATTATTCTAGTCTAATTATTAATAAGAACCACCTAATATTTGTATTCATAGGTCAGATACCCTATGGATAGTATCGAGGGTGCGTCAAAGTGATCTTGGAGACATGAGGTAGTGTGAATTCATATATTCAGTACCTCTTGAGTTGCTAAATGGTGTAACGAACATGTTGTGTTTGGTGAAATCATCGAGATTTGTTCTATTAAGTACAATCTCAGGTCATCTATTGAGTAGAGTAACCTCTCTATTAATGAATCAATTCATCCAAATGTTCATGATGAATTATATAGTATTAGGTGTCTTGAAATGATGATTATTTTGGTTTTGGTTTTCATGTAAAAAGTGTGATGTACGTGAGCATGTATCGGAGGAGGGTTACATGTGTATTAAGGTGATTCAAGTCTATATATTTTATGAGAAGCTAGTAAATCCATTCTTTAGATGACTAGGACACTCATAGGTTGGGGAGCATTTGGTTAGTTCATGAAAAAGTGTCCTTACAGGTAGAAGGAGGACATCCAATGTTAACCCTTAAAAATGGTTGAGCTTGCCTAAATACCCATGAGGTTCCTATGTTATTAATAATTTATGTTCTTTATCGACAGCATGACACTGATGTGGTTTTCTATGTATGAATACCTTGAGAAACACAATTGGTTTGGAATGGACTTCAGTGGTTAAGTTGAGATATCATGGTATTCCTTAAGTTTTAAAGCCATCATGACTGAGTTGGTGATGGTTTATTAGAAGGTAAAGCTAGTATTATTTCTTCAAGGTAATTCAACTAGTAGTGTTTTGACTAATCTTCTTGGTAATCTTTGATATCCACTTAATGTAATCTTATTTAAGAGGTAATATTGTCTCTGACAATGATGTTTTCCATGATGAACTAATAGAGAATCAGTTTTAACCTGTGCTAATATATTGAAAGCTATTACGCTTGATAAGGGATCTATTTCAGGGTTGTGAATTAGATGCATTGGATTTATCGATGCATCGTTAGTCTTGATCAATACATGTATTCCCATGTAGGAATTCCTTAGACCTACTCTTTTACACCAACCATTTCCTTTGACTTGACTTCAAGGCAGATTCCACTCTGGGAGTAGTCAATGATTTTATGTGAATGCCTAGGATTTTTACCAATTTCACACTCATTAAGATAGAGTATTTACTACCTTGGGATAGTTACATTGAATGTTATTTAATAAATATTATTTGGTCCTTATTTGGTTGTAAAATATGGATCTGTTGTTTTAATGCATAATGATTCTAGTGTAATGGATGTTGGTTTCACCCCTGTTGAGGCATAGGCAGGACAAATTAAATGGCCAGGTGATGGTTTGACTAATGATTTTCACCATAAGTTGGCTAGGGACTTTAGTATACATGTTTAGGGAAACAAGAGATTCCTTATAGGGAGGCATTATAGTTCTGTTTTTAATAATCCAGCCTTATAATATTGTGTTTTGAGTTAGTTCAACTGAAGGTGGATCGACTAGTTATCCCCATTGTAAAATGGTTATATTTGAATGGAACTCTTTAAAAGCACATTTCCAGGTTTAGGAGGGTGTGGGGTATGGGTCATCAATACCTTATTGTAAGTATTACGTGAATATTTTTTTGGTTGATCTATATTTGGTTGTTTCATTGTGAAGAGGTCCCGGATTTGAACTATGATTTTTTATGTTTTCCCTTTTAAATAAATCACACCGGATCATCGCTAGAACACATAGGGTTGTGTTGTTTAGGAAATTATGATGGTATAGGTGTCATAGTACAGAATTGGACCCAATATTATTAATATTAAATTCTTATGGTGGAAGGAACCATTGGTCATATGTTTAAAGAGATGACTACTTGACCGTGTCTCGAGATAACAAATACTGGGTAAGAAAATTCTAGATGTTTTAGTTGAAAAAATATAATTGGGTCAGGTTTTGATGACATAAGTACCAAATGACTATAAAATGCATATAAGAGCATTAGGGATTTGGAAACATAACAAAACTATTTGAACAAGAATTCTTGACCCTTCAAGTTTAGGTGATGTTTTTTTATTCGAAAATCCTTTATTGGGATGATATGTTCTAAGGTGGGGAGGTTCTAATGACACGTGTTTTTGAGGCAAGGATAAATTCTATGGGAATTTGAATTTTCAAATTTACTGGATGGTCTATTCTTTGAAAATAAATTTAGAACATAATTAAAATACATTGAAAACTTCAATGTGTTGTTTTTAGTCTTGGATGAAAACCTAATGTGTCTCCTTGGTGTTTTATGGAGTTTCAAGAGCACTAGGGACTAGAAACCCTTGTTTTAGTGTACTAAAAAGGGAACATGGATTTCAAAGAACTGTGTGGACCCTATTAGAAAACTGTGAAACCACAAAAGGTATCAAAAAATGTGATGTACATAGGCTACACTAGGTTTTCTCAAACCATGATCATATCCCACACAGTTAGTTCCACTTAAGTAGTATGCTTCGCTATTCCTCAATCAATTGAAACATGATTAAGAAAATCATGTGGGGAAACTGTTCATGTTGGGGGGTTCCATAGTAGTGGGTACCATACAATTGGTATATGTTTTGGCCAAAATGTGTGTTCAAATCATGTGACCATGTTTTCAATGGTGAAATGAAAAAATTCTATTAATGGGTTTATCTTGTATTTCTTATTTCTTCATCCTCTTATATCATGGGTGACTAGCTTCTCTGATGGGTTTTCTCCTCCACATTCTTAACATATGCTTCAATATATCTCCTCAAACCATTATTTGAATCAAAATATGTGGGTCTCTATGTATCTGCATCAGTAATATCGTGGTAAATTTTGATTCTTTTTTGGTTTAATATAATTATTACTGAGTTATCAAGGTGAAATCTCATTTGATGTATTTTTAGGGTGAATTTCCATGTATTATATTTCTTCCATAAAGGGGAAAATCAGAGAAATATATTTTTTGAGTATATCATCTTCTGTATTTTTCAGGTGGTATATGTATTTTTCTCAATTTTTCATTGATTTATGAATAGTTCAATTACACTGCACTCTAACAATTTTCATGTATTGACTGAAAAATGTTTCTATCATTTTATATTGATACACAGACCGTTAATTACTCATGTTGCATGTTGTTGTATAATTTTATGATTATAACTACAATCATGGTCACCCATTAGTTTTTCCTTCTTGAATAGCCTTTTATTAATTAAATTATTAAATTATAAAAATTTATTCTTAGCATTGGGCTTGGATTAACATTGTTATTAACCTTTTATGGAACTAACTAATTATTAATGACACATCCTAGGTGCCATGTTAAACTTTATAAATTGAATTTATATGTTTGGTAGTTTATTTTAAAACCCGTTATTGGTAAATTAATTCATATATTTATTTACGATGCTTAATTATATTAAATGAATTGTTTTATAAACAATTTAATTTTTTTAGTAAAACCCCTCAGATGGGGGGTTATGGATTCAAAATTAAAAAGTGATGACCTATGATTCAAGGTATTATTGGACTTTTTTGTGTGTTTTCTATATGATGTGTTTGTTTTGAGGGATTAGATCGCATGTTATGGACATTTCCTCTTTTGGTGTTCTTAAAGGGAGTTTCTCTTCTATGTTGTAAAATTTTTATGAACAATAGAACCTCTTATGTTTTGGGCCCATATTATGTTGGGAGGCTTGGATGATCCTACATAAATGGATAATAGACTATTATTCTTATATGGGAAAGGATTAAATTATAAATAGGGTTTCTCATGTTGGTAAATTACCAATTAGACCATGTAACCTTATAAGTACCTTCTTGGCCCTTGTTAAAAGACATTCCATTAATTTATTAGTTCACTCATAATGGTGTTATATTTAAATGAGATGTATGTAATGAATAAAATAAATTATGAATGGGTGTAAAGGCCAGGTCTCTTGATCAAGAATAATTAAATGGGATTAAACGAAAATGTGATGATATTATTATACTAGCTTAATCAATGTATAACATCAGAGGTAATGTCTCCTAGATTATATTATAAATATGATCATTCCTTGATATAGGTTGTGGAATGATGGTAAGGTTTATATTGAGCATGGAATTATAATGATCCCCTACATGTGGTGTTGAACACGAGCTCTCGTAATATTGATACTTGGTATAGGGGGCACGACACACCATGTCCCTTCCGAGTGTTGACAAGACAGCACACTCAATACTATTTGAGTGTTGACATGATGAAACACTCACTATCTCGAGTGATGATAATGATTTATCCAACTCAATATGATATTGAGATCATTTAACCTTTGGAATGATATTATATGCTCATTTACACTGGTCGTGGATGTCTAAGTTACAACCGGGTCTAGTGAGGAGCCAGAATTCTATGTATATGGACACTTACTTTCACAAGTACATGGTTTATATAATTGGATGAACTATATAACTATAATAGGTATATATTATTATTATATACATATGGTTATAGATTAGACACTTATTTTGACTATGAGATGAAGTAGGTAGGTCAGCCAGGGGTCCTATTGGAATTTGAGATGACCGATTTTTGTTTATTTATTTAGTCCTATTAATTATTTCACTTTTACCTGCATACAACTTTACAAATTTTTCTGGGACTGGATTCAAATATAAATATTATGTTCAGTATCCTAATAGGATTTATATCTCATGCCTAGCTCAGGATGATATTTTAATGGGGTATATGAGTAGATCTCTTGTTAGCAGAACCATGGAACATTACTTAAGATTTCATGATTTTACCTAGGTGTTAGGGGAAAATGAATCTGAATGAGCTTATGATACTCATTAATATCACCATTGGGAATTTCCTTTATATTATTTATTTATGTTATATTCTCTATCAATTCCCTACATTAGGTATGTTGAAATAATTATGTATCATTATCTGGACAAGCATGCTTTATTATCAATTGGCATAACCCAAATTTTTTATTCAGTTAATATCATTATTTCGATGATCTTTTATTCAATTATTAATGATTTCTCTTTCTTGTTTTATTTTTTATCTAATGTTGTGCTACTTTAATCATAATGGTATAGTCTTCCTGATATCACCTCCTTAGACCCTCACTACTAGTCTGTAGTCTCTAGAATATAGGGGGAGCACTTGAGGCCATATGACCCCCTAATATGACTACTTATTTAGTGGTGAGTCCCCTCGAGAAGCTACTCGTACCATGTACTAAGTCAGATACACATCACATTAATATGGTTATCTAACCCTGGATACCATATTGGATGGCCTACGTGAGCCGAAAAGGTGTAGAAAAAGCCCCCATAGAGGATAGAACATGAATAGGTGGACCTAAAGCATACTCAAGCCACACAATGAAGTGCGAACCATGTACAATGTATGTATGTATATAAAATCCCACCTGCATATGGGGTTCTGAACCATGGATATCACCGATATCATTTTAAATTCCCACCACATCCACTCTCATCTCTGATTTGAGACAATAAGATATGTGGAACTGTTCATTTTTTCATAAATCATTCCACTTTGCTTCAATCGTGTGCCCTCTCCATAAAATGCCCCCACTCCACCATATCCACTGCTTGACATCACCAATTACTAGACACCACTAAAATTACAATAACCATAGAGCTCTATTGGGCCCCCAATGAATCTCTATAAAAAAGGATCACAACTTCTAAGACATTAAACCACCCAGATTCACCGTAGAGTCCTTATAAGACTTCAATGAAATCCATATTAAAGCATCTGGCCACTGTGAAGAATAAATGTCTTAGCAGGGGATCGCCTCACCAATTCCTTTTCTATTGTCGAGAGTTATCGAAGGAGAGCTGATGCAATGTCACCCATAGATTCTATGTAACATATACAATGAAGATCAACTATATTTGTTTATTCCATTCTAATTATATAAGTTACATAGATCATTAGGTTTATTTTTTAAAACCCCTTATGTCTCGAGGATGATTTTTTTGAAATAATTGATTGAAAGGGTGGTTGAGGCTTTTATCAGTGCTTATCCAAGGAGTCCCTTTCCCACCCTAAAAATGAGTTGATACTAAGGTGGGAAAGAGGAGATCATTCGAGGGACTCAAATACTGCACAATTTTTTTATTCTTATTTTATTTCCTTTTAGTATTTATGTAATTATAATACATTCATTTATATTTTAACCAAATTGATTAAGACATATTATTATTATTATTCTTATTATTCTTACTATTTTGTTTAATTTAATTTCTCCATTCTGTCTAATTTATTATCATTTATTTTATCATATTATATTATTTATTTACCACTCTCTATCTTCCATCCCCCCCCCCACATTAATTATTTTATTTGTTTATGTTCTTTTATTATCCTCATTCTCACCAGTGTTCCCTCAAACTACTAATAATGGGAGGTTGACCTCTGGATTGACCTTGGTGGATGATCTAGTGTTCTGAATTATATTCTAAAAATTTAACTGTTTTATTTATGTTTGTATTGCAAAAGGAGACTTAGATGTCAAAACCATTTCAATTTTTTCTAAACTATCTCTTACATTAATTGAACAAAATCTAATCACATAATGGAGTTGAGATGTTTAATGGATGAAAATATAAATGATGGAATCGGGTACTATAATATACCACACTCTCCATTAAGGTGTATCATCATCATTGATTATACGAGGAGGTAGAATTTATTTTTCTTTACCATTCAAGATTTCACAACTAGTAAATAAAATAATAGTAATTCAAGAGTGATATTTAAAAATTTAATAATGAGAGTAAATTTAATCAATCATCATAAATAATGATTGGAACCCGAGTCCAAACACAAAAGTCCAAGTTATTTCTTCATCATTACTTTCATTGCATGTTAATATAGTTTTTGTTTTCCAATTCATTAATGTCTTCTACAAATCAAAACTTAGTTTCCCTTTTGTAAGAAACTAATAAACAAAACTAAAAAATTAATTAGTGTTATGTGAATTTAAATTATTGATTCAAAAACCATGAGTCCCCTCAAGTGAGATTTCTCTAGATAGTCACAATGTTTCACTAGGAAAAATAATTATAAATATTCATTTTCCATGACACGAAAAGGTGTTCATCAGAAATGAAATCATTTAAAAAGATCCCATTAAGGTTTATTTATGTTGTAATTCAAATTATAAATAATAATAAAATAAAAAAAATTCTTTTTCCACAATTAAATTGAACTTATATTATATTTAAGGGGTAAATTACTTATAGGTCAAAAAAGAACAAGAACTTGTTTACAATTATTTAAATAATTGGTTTCAAAATATTGAAGAAGAGAAGGATTTATTAGGAATATAGATTGAATAAATAGCTCATGAGCATCTAGAGTAACCCAAACCTAAACCCAAGACTAAGGAGGAAGAACTAGTTGAATTTAACGATTTTACTAATTATAACCATGAGAAGGTGGGATTTCTTGTCTACCTATCTCTATCTATTGAGATTAAACCTTAAAAGGAACATACCAATAAATAATAGATTGCAACATATCCTACAAAAGAAATTGAAAATTTCATTAACTCTATCGATTTTTATTTTATTTAAACTTAATTTAATATCAAAAAATAATTTTTAATTTTTCATATTCGTTCAATCCATTATTTTCCTTAGAGAAAGATAAAAGAACAACACATACACATGTTGTGGAGCATATAGAGCTCTGAAATATAATTGAACACAAATTTCATGATGTATAGAAGAAGATACAAGTAGATGAGCTATAAAAAACCATGATATAGAAAATTATATTGAAAGGGAAAAATTTTCTGATAATTATTTTTTGAATTCTTTCAAATTAAAATTTCATTCTAATCTCCAATTTAAAAATTATATTCATGCTGCCCACATTGAGAAAGAACTAGGAAAAAATTGGAGGTTTCACAACTATCCACTATGTAGGAGGATGATCTATACATCATCCTACCCATGGCACGCAAGCAACACATAATTGTGTTAGGGATAGATTTTAGTGTACTCTATCCAGTGATAATTTCTCCCCAAAAAGAAGAAGTGAAAGATAGTAAAATTCTCGTTTAGTTATTCAAATATTAGAAGATGAAACCCCTATCATAATTTTGATACCATCTAGTACATCCACCGATAATGCATTAAAAATCAAGGTCGCATTATGTGGATCATACCAAGATTTATCAATACTTTATTTCTAAAAATTTTAATTTTATTGTTATAATTAGTTTGGAATTAAGTTTACTAAAAATATTATTTTAATCATGAATGACAATATATTTATGATTATATGATTGGTTATATTTTTAGGTCCCTGATGGTATAATAAATCCAATGAGAATATTTAAAAGAAGGTGTAATAAAACATTCATTTCAAAATAGTGTTCACTTTTATTTTTACCTTTTAAACTCTCTAAATTTTATTGAGTTTTTGATTTTCCCTTTAAATTGTAAGCATGAATTCTCATTCATAGGATTTATGTTTTAAAAAAAATATCTAGGGGACATGATATTTTCGGAATACTATGATTCAATGATTATACCTCAATGATAATGATATTAAATTATTAAAATGGATTATTGAGTGATTAAAAGTGAGGCATAGTTATTAAAATTATGTTGTATGATTTTACAGAACTGATTGATTCATGTAAATCATATTTCTCCACCAATTGTTTTGATCTGAATTTGAAATATATTGTTAATTTAGTTTTTATTATTTTTCATTCAATGAGTTATTTTAACATTTTATATTTCCCATTACTGATTGGATTTCTCAAAAAAATATCATATTTTATCTTGAGAATATTTCATAAGTGATCTTGGAGAATTCCACTTCCTAGAATTTTCATTGAAATTTTTATCACTAATTAACATGAAATAAATTAAAATGATGGAGGCATATTTTTGATAAATTCAATATCATTAAGAGCACATTTTTATTAATAATTATTTATCACATAGAGACCACGAATGACCTTGTTATGTTTGATCAATATTTCATTCTAACTTTTCATCCATTCCTACCCCACTCTTATTAATATTCATGATATTTGGAGGATGAAGTTTGAGTTTGGGGAATTCTTTGTGAAAGGGATGAAATAAATTTTAAGTTAAAAGTGTGAGGATTCCTGATTTGGGTTGTTTAGAAATGTGTTTTACTAATTCATTGTACTTTATAGTTTTTCTTTCTTCAAATAATAATAATAATATTAATAAATATAAATGCAATGGTGTTTCTCTCGGAATTTGGGGATTGACCGCCTAGATGGGAGGTTCAAACATTCCAATCGGTTTCTAACAGGTTTGTTTGTAGAACCGGAAACATCCAATGATTCCACATCCATTTAGACCTACTTTCCAAAGGTAGGCGCTCATTAGTTTGTGGACTGATGAGGCTAAGGAATTTGCATTGGTCAAGAGGATGGGAGGTCGGACTCATCACACCTTTTTTAGGGGAATTATTGTCTACTCCAGGACTATCTTTATAGATTTAAGTTATGTTCGTGAATCCTTATTACATTACCATGTATAAAACGGGATTTCCTTCTGATCTGACAATAAATGATTAAATATGTAGGAAATTTAGAGAATCTATTATATGTATTCTAGGTTCTTCATCGATAGAGAATCATCTTTATTTATTAGAGATTCTTGGTCAATGGTACCCTTCGACACATTTATATAGAAGTCTCTTTGTCATTATGATGACCATGCTGGTTTTAAAGCCACTCAGTGGGGAACATGAGGTTAATTTTCATTCATAAGTACATGGATTATTTCATAGTAGGGATCGAACCCACAGATGGGCTACCTACAAATCCTTTGTTTAGAAAAGGAATCAGAAGCCACGTAGTTCGAGTAAGGGAGTATGATGTTTATGATTGATGGAACAAAGAAGAATGTCATAATCAATTTTACACTCTAAGCTCACGTGAGTCATGCTTGGTGTGAGAAACAATAGGTATTGGTAAAAATTAGAAACATTTTCCATAAAAGATGCACTCATAAGAAATAATGTGGGACTTATGTTTGTATGACTGCCCAGATAAATGAAAATTAGGATTTACTTCAGGGAAGAAATCCATGAACAGGGTCCATAAAGGTATATGTGCTTCATGGAGATTTGAATACTCTATCTTGGGGATTAATCTTGAAAAGGAGGCCCAAATTAGGATAGGACTTGTGATTGGGTTTTACTCCTGAGAAGGAATCCCAGATCAAAGGTTAATTAGGACTGGTTATGAAGAATTATGAATGGGTCTTACTCTTGAAGAGGATGTCCATATTTGTGACTAGGACTTACTCCTGAAGAGGATTCCCATATTTGTGACTGGGGCTTACTCCTGAAGAGGATACCCAGATTAGAGGATTTGGACTGGGGATTACTCCTGAAAAGGAGGCCTAGGTTAAAGGAATTATGGTTTGGGGATTAATCCCGAGGAGGATGCCCATTATTTGGGGAATTATGACTGGGGCTTACTCTTGAAAAGGAGGCCAAGACTAGAGGACTTGGGGATTACTCCTAAAGAGGATGCCCAAATTAGAGGACTTGGAGCTTACTCCTAAAGAGGATGCCCAAATTTGAGAATTATGACTGGGGATTATTCCGTAAAAGTAGAACCTGGTTAAGGATTCTCTCATCATAATGGATGAGGTTGAATGAATGAAATTTCAATCATTAGTGACATAAAGATGTGTAAATCACTAGGTTTTGAGAGATATTCCACATAATTCCTTTCAGATAAGGAAGTCAAATAAAGAAATCATTCCATAAATGGCTTTAAAGAGCATAATTAAGACTAATTATTGAATAGGAGAGGTGGAATGGCTTAATAGGGGTGAAATGGGCAAGAAGGGCACCCAAAAAGGCAGGGGAGCGCAAGTCCTGGCAGGCGCGTAGGTACTGTGTGGGCGCGCAAGTCCTGGTCACGCAGGTATACCAGCGCGACCTATAAGTACTTGCGCGTTTGTAAACCAGTGCGGTAATACTTGAGAGATCCTTGATTAAAGCCTTTAGAATCATCTAGAGGTTCTTCCAGAAGAGGGGCGCACAAGTTCTATTGAAGGAGTAAGGTGGAGCGCAAGTGTGGCCTTTTCCTTTAAGGGCTGGGCACATAGGCGCGCAAGTGCTGATGAGTTTCAACACTTAGGCCTTCCTCCCCCTCTTTAGATCTTCTGTTCTAGGTAAGAAATTACCTTAGAAGTGTTTCAGAAGCTTTGAGAAGAGACTAGGGCGCCGGGAGCTCAAATATGAGTTTTTTGGAAAAAAATCCTCTCCCAATGGGGGGGCTCACAGGGTCTATTTATAGGCAGGAGAAGACCCCGAGCGATTATCACTTAGGTCGCGCAACTCACTTGCGCAACAATAATGCGTCGCGCAAGTCCACTTGCGCGACTATGAGGGAACTTGCGCGACCTATGGGAAATGTTCTCCTTGTTCATCCCTTTGTTGATTTTTGATATTTTCTTCAAAGGATGAATCAATTTGTGCTAAGTCATTTCCCTTTACATTCCTTTGGACTCTGTGACGAAAATGGAGCTTCAACAAAAGTCCCCCCTCAGAGTTGGATCTGGAGAGAAAATAGGATTTGACTCTGAGGAAAAGAATAATTAATGGAAAGGCGGCACACAAGTCTGGGTGCGCAAATGAGCTTCAGGCACGTAGGGTCTGGCACGCAGGATCTATCCTTTAGTCACCCAGGGTACGGCACGCAGGGTTCTGGCCGCGTCTATAAATAGAGGGCCTCCCTTCCGTACAAAGCATCCAGATTTCCGGATTTCAAACCTTTGAGCTCTCGCCTCGCAGGTCACCTTAACCACGTAGGTTGCTCTGTTTTCCTGTGTTTCCTTGATGTCGCCCTGCAATCAAGGTATCTGGATTTGCGCGGTGATATTTGAGCGCCAACTACTTCTGCGGCACATTCATACTTGCGCACCAAGTTTTAGACTTCTGCACCTTAATGCCTTTGCCATTTTTCGGAATTCTATCACAAATTTTATGAAAATATAAACCCATTTAAGAGTTAGTTTATTCAAATTTTGTGCAGATTCAATGGCTCTGAGTAGAATCGGAATGACTGATGAACTGGCTAGAAAGCGGATTGATGACATGATTAACATTGTTGGCCATGATTACTATGATATCTGCGACAACACTTTTCCAGATTTGGCTAAGTACTTGAAGAAATATCATCTTAATTTCCCACAGAGAATATTCCTATCCCTTTATGGTCATGGTCATCTGCAAGGAGTCAATGTTCCAAATGAAAAGAATTATACACCTAAAATGCAGCTGCACTGCTACTCCTCTATTTCGGTTATGTTGTGCATTAAGAGCAACAAAAATGGTGTGAACTTTCAAATTTTCCTTCTAAGCCATTTCCTTGCAGATATGAAAATGGAAAACCCATGCACTGAAATGTTTTCCGCTACCGGTTCGTGGAGAGAAGACAAACATGGAATTAGAGAAATATCTGAAAAGAGTACTCTCTCCAAATGGATCTTTACTTCCAATGCTCCATTCTCAAATCCAAGTATCCATCTTCCAAGTCTCTTGGACAGAAACAGATTCACTGTTTGATCAGCAGAAAATTTCCTCAAACCACACTCAAGAACATCCTTTTACAACTGTTCCCAGAAGAGCTGGTATCACTGCATCTCTTATTGTATCCAGTTGAATGAATGAATTCCAGGTGGTTGTTGATGAAGCTCGGGATGCCGTAAATCAAATGAAGAGTTATGTTGACAGTCTTTTGTAATTCCTTGGAAAAGAGAAGAGACTCCAATCTGTGGATGTCCTTCTAACTCTTGTGTATCAATGAAAAACACTTTCACCTACACTCATTTGTACCTGTATTCTTTTTCAATATGATTTAGATTTTACCTAAGAAAATGGGCCTAGAAAGCATAGTTTGATTTTTTACTTGGATTAATGTAAATAACCCTACAAACTTGAACCTTTTAATTTCTCAATATTACCTAAATCATACAAAATGAATATTTAGTGAGGCTGGGAACATGACTTTTATTCAGAGTTCCTTTGTCTTTTGTGGGTAGTTTAAAGTCGTGCACGTCGGACATAAAAAGGCTAATGTTTAAGGTCAAAATATCTTTGACCAAATGAATTAGAATTGACTTAATTCATTGAAAATTCATCTGAAAACATATTACCATACTCAAGTATGAGGGAAAATATGTAAGATATGACTTAAGAATATTTGAATATAAGGAATGAAATGAAAAGGAGATAAAAGGCATTAGAAGAAGTAGTTTCCAATAATGAAGTTACCATTATTTAACAAACCCATTAGGGGGTTGAATTATGCAGGGCCACCTAAGGGCATTGGCTGCAAAGTCAAATAAATAGTATCTTTTGGCTAACAAGTCTTTTATGTAGACTGTTTATGCAAGGCCGCCTATGGGCACGTGCTTCATAGTCAGGAAAAAGAACTCTCGGAAATTTACTTTCCTAGTGCTAAAAGCCAGTGAAAGTTTATGGAGATTCAAATCTTCCAAAGTATAGAGTTTGTTGTATGGAAAGAGGTACTCGAATATGGAGAAGATATTTCCAAACGAGATTATCGAAGAACTGGATAAATATCACTCCTACGAAGTTCTGACCCAAATGTAGGGAATGAGAATATAAACCATAGACTTGAATACTTTCAGATCATGAAAAGGGATTTGGGACAAATATGTTAAGGATGTCTATTTTTGCGGATCCCTACATACTTTCAATTAAGAAAAATAAGGAAAAATGAGGGATTCTTCCCAATAATGAAGTTACCACTATCCGACAAACCCATTAGGGGGTTGAATTATGCAGGGCCACCTAAGGGCATTGGCTGCATAGTCAAATAATATTATCTTTTGGCTAACAAGTTTGTTATGTAGACTGTTTATGCAAGGCCGCCTATGGGAACATGCTGCATAGTCAGGCAAAAGAACTCTCAGAAGTTTGACATTTTTTTGACTAGAAGTCATGAAAAGAGGTATAAAGATCTGAAAATATTTAAGTTTAGGATTATGACACATAAAAATGGGTATTGTCCAATGTATACAGAGATACACAGATCAATGCTAACCATAATCATGTTGTGACTGGGTCCTGAATTGAAATGTTGGACTTCACTATGTATCCCATAAGGATGAGAATCAAGCCATACGTAGTTCTTAAACTACTGTTTAACTTCATGTGGGACAAAAGGATTAGAGATCTTAGTCTAGGGTCATAGAGCTTGGACCATTATAAGAAATCCATAGTGTGTGTTTTCATGGGGACTTTTGAGCCAAGGGACTGAAAATAGAATTTGGGGTTAGGCCCAAAGACTTGGGGCTGAATTCGAGGGACACTCGAATGTTCCTACGTATCCCATTAGGATGGGAATCAAGCCCATGTAGTTCTATAAATACCCTTTGTACAAAATTGGTTCGTACATATGAAGGGTGAAAGGGGACTTTAGTACAATGATGGTTTAACCCAAGATAAATGGTTTGTGAATTACCATGTACGCACGTAGTCTTTGAAATGAAACATGATTGAAAATCAATGTAAACAATGATTCCTTCTCAAGTGAGGGTATCAAAGAATATTGTAGTTTATTTTCATACTGGACAAAAGTGTTTTATAGTTTAACGCCGTATAACAAGGGTGAAAGTGAACCAATGTAAAGATATTGATTCTAGGGGCGGTTTCATGAATCAACATCGTATGAGATGGAGGTGAACTGATGTGAGGAGATTGGTTTTGGGGATGAACCTTGGGAGGTTGCCTACGTACCCAGCTTGGAAGGCAAGGATCAAAGTCCGCGTAGTTCAATTAAAGAATTAATTAATGATCAAGTTGTTCTTGGGGACAATGACCTAAAAATGATGTTGGGACTTACACATGGTTAGCGGCCCAGAGAGAGTGTTATGGTTGAGGTTTGTTCAATGATCATGTGAGTCAAACTCGGTGTGAGAAAAAAGAGGTAGAAACAACCTTAACAATACACAGTTTAATGTCATGTAGGATGTATTAAGGGACTATGCAGTTTAAAGTCTTGCAGTTAGGACTATTGGTGATGCACAGTTTAATGTCATGTTAGACGTATCAAGGAATTTCTATATAGTTTACCATCATGTAGTTAGGACGATGGGGACAATATAGTTTAACGTCATGTTGGACGAAAGGGGGACTATGCAGTTTAATGTCATTCAGTGAGGACAAAAGTGTACACCATTTAACCTCATGTTGGACGCATTGGGGACTTTTTTTTCTTCCCACAATTTAGCGTCATGTTGGACGAAAGTGGGAATAGTTTAAGGTCATATGCTTGGACCATGGATGGTTATGTAGTTTAACGTCTTTCCGGACGTAAGTGACTTTTATACAGTTTAGCATCATGTAGTTAGGACGTTGGGATTTTCAAATAATTTAGTGTCATATGCATGGACCGTTGATGATGTAGTTTAACGTCTTGCTGGACCAAGTTGCAGTTTAAGGTCATAGTGGACTATTTTGGGAACTGTTTCCACAGTTTAACGTCGTGTGGGACGAAATTAATACAAATAGTTTAAGGTCATATGTATGGACTGTTGTTGTATATTTTAACGTCATATAGCAAGGATGAAAGAGGGACTTTGCAGTTTAATGTCATGCAGTGAGGCCATCATAGTTTAATGTTTTGTTAGACATAAGGGACTTGCAAATAGTTTAGGGTCATATGCATGGACTGTTGATGATGTAGTTTAAGGTCATACTAGACCATTGATGTAGTTTCAGGTCATACATGACCTACTTCCAGTTTAAGGTCATTCTGGACCATTTTGGGGACACAGTTTAACATCATGTTGGACCATGTCGCGATGTATTTTGTGTTTATACAAAATACTTCTTAAAAAATCTGGCATTTGTTGGAGTAGTGATGAGTTCTCCATCCATCGAGATTAATGAATAAGCTCCATTGGAGTAGTCTCTATGTATTGAATAAGGTCCTTCCCATTTTGGATGAATCTTGGGAGGTTTCTTTCCTGGTATCATTGGAGTTATGATAGATAATACCAATTCTCCCTGAGTGAATGAACAAAGATGAACTTTTTTGTTAAAAGCTCGTGCTATTCGATTCTGATAGACTTCTAAGTGGTGCAAAGTACACAATCTTTTCTCATCTAACCGTTCCAATTCATTCAATCACTTCTGAGATTGTTCATTTGTAGATGATTGATCACAAATGGAAACACTGAGCTAGGGTAGTTGAACTTCTATGGGCAAGATGGCTTCCGTTCCATATACCAATGAATATGGGGTTGACCGAGTTGTAGTGCGAGTGGTAGTCCGATAAGCCCATAAAGCATGAAAGAGATTATCAGGCCATGACCTCTTATCTTTAACCACCATCTTTTGTAGTATATTTGAAAGAGTCTTGTTAGAGGCTTCTATCTGGCCATTGGCCGCTGCATGATACCGAGATGAATGGTTGGATTTTATGTTGTATTTTTGATACAACTTCTTCACCTCGGATGAACAGAAATTGGTGATATTTTTGATCAATAGGGTATGAGGGACACCAAATCTAGTAATGATGTTAGACTTGATAAAGCTAACAACGCATTTAGAACTGACTTCCTTGAGAGGTATTGCCTCTGCCCATTTGGAAAAGAAGTCAGTAGCAGTAAGAATGTACTTAAACTGCTTGGTCGTAGCTGAAGGGTAAGGTCCCACCACATCCATTCCCCATGTGGAAAATGGCCATGAGTATTTAGCTGTATGAAGAAACTCTGGAGGTTGATGAATGATGTTGGCATGTACTTGCAATTAATGACCCTTCTTTGTGAAATCGACACAATCTCGTATCATTGAAGGCCAAAAGTATCCAAGCCTTTGAATCTGATCAGACAGTCTATGTCCAAACTGGTGGGTACCACAGACTCCTACATGCACTTCTTTCATGACAGCCATTTTCTCTTCACCATCAATGCATTTGAAGAGAACTCCATCAAAACCACGTTTGTAGAGAATTTTCCCTAGGTGATTTGGGCTATCAAAAAGAGTAAAATTGACCACACGTCGCCAGATTTTTTCTTTCTTAGCTCTATCAGGTGGAAGTGATCCATTTTGAAGGTGTTCCCGGATAGGTAAAATCCATCTTGTAGTATGACCATACGGTTTTGGAATGGGACTAATTTCCTTAATTTACTCTATTCTGATTCGAACTTAAGGTGAAATTTCACGACAGTGGGAAATACTGATGGTTGTCTCGTACCGATTTGGATCTGCCAGAGCTGTAGCTATATTAGCCAGTGCATCATCTTGAGCATTTTCTGATCTTGGGACATAAGAAAATGTCGGTTCTGAAGGGAATTCTTCCATTAACTCTCTGAAATAATCATACAAAGGGATTAGTTCTTCTTTTATGATGGCATAATACCCATTGACTTGTTTGATTACTAGGTCTGAATCACCTTTCACTTTTAAGTGATTCACTTGTGCTTGAAGCGCTAATTCCAAGCCTGCGATGATAGCTTGGTATTCAGCTTCATTATTGGTACCACATTCCCAAAATAAGAAGAAATAAGGTAACAATACCTTTTCTGGAGAAATGATCACATTTCCTAAGCCAACTTTGTTGAATTTGGGATTTTCCATTTTCCTCCCTTTTGGACTTCTGTAAGCACCATCAAAATACATTTCACATGCATGAGGAATTTCTTGAACCGAGAACACTTCCCCACCAGGGAGTTCAATATCAGAAGATGTGTCTCCCACTGAAGGGTGTTCAGCCAGGAAATTAGCCAGAGCTTGGCCCTTTATCGCATTTTGAGACACATACTGAATATCGAATTGCTGCAAAATAACTACCTACCTTGCCAGACGTCCTATAAGCATTGAATGACTAAGGATGAATTTTAGAGGGTTATTGCGAGATACCAATTGGACTTCGTGATGTTGCAGATAGTGTCTTAACTTTTGAACTGCAAAGATTAATGCCAGGCAGCACTTCTCAATACTTGAATACAGGGTTTCTGCTTCAAGCATAGTTCGACTGAGATAGTAAAGGTTGTTTTCATTCCCAACATCATTCTTCTGAGCATGAAAGGCACCCAATGATCGCTCTAATGCTATCACATAGAGGATAAGGGGTCTTCCTTCAACAGGTGGCATAAGTACCGGTGGACTCAAGAGGTATTTTTTGAGAATATCGAATGCTTCTTGACATTCTTCAGTCCACTGGTAAGTGAATCCCTTCTTCATCAATTTGGTGAAGGTTAAACTATTTCCAGCCAAATTGGCGATGAAATGCGGAATATAGGCTAAGTGTCCTTGAAGTCCGCTTAATTATTTCAAATTTCGAGGTGGTGACATACAAAGGATTGACTTGTATTCTCAGGATCGACTTCAATACCATGATGGCGTACAACAATGCCGAGGAATTTTCCTGAGGTTACCCCAAAAGCACATTTTAAGGGGGTCATCGTCAAATTATTTTGTCGAAGCTTGCGGAATATGACTTCCAAATCATCCAAGTGATTAGAATGTTGTTAGGATTTAACTAACAAATTTTCTAAATAGAATTCAACAAACTTCCCTAATAAGGGTTTGAAGATACGATGCATGACACACTGATAAGTCGCACCTGCATTCTTTAAGCCAAAGGGCATTACCCGGTAGCAAAACACACCCTGAGGGGATCTGAAGGCTGTGGATTCCCCATCTTCTGGGACCATTCAGACATGATTATATCCAGAATATCCATCCATGAAGGAAAGTTCTTCATAGCTAGTTGTTGCATCAATTTCCCAGACCTGTAATCAGAACTGGGAAATCATCCTTAGGACAATGCCGATTAAGATCTCTGAAATAGATACAAACTATAATTTGTCTGTTCTTCTTATTTACAGGGACAATATTATCCAACCACTTGGGATATTGAACTTCTCTTATGAAGTTAGATTTGATAAGCTTATACCCTTCAGCCTCAATTTTGGAAGCACATGTTGGGTGTGTTCTTCTCGCGGCTTGCTTAAATCCTCGATGTTCTTCTGTTAAACCCAAATGATGAGTAGCAACATCAAGATCAAGCCCAGGAATTTCTGTATATTTCCAACCAAATATATCTCTATTTTTCTTTAGAAAAGAAATATACATCTCTTTCTCTTCAAGAGTCATGGCCGCATTGATTAATGTGGGGCGTGGATTTTCTTTTGTACTCAGATTTATTTCTCTATGTTCATCCACAATGGTAGAGTTACCCTCTTCAAATGCTGGAGGAGCATCTCTGAGATCTTCCTCTTCTTCTTCTTCATGTGTTATTTCTTCCATTTCTACTTGCATAGTAGATGATAAACCAGAACATTCATGATTAGTAGAGATGTCAGAATTTTCACATCTTGAAGAAAAAGCTTCCATTTCCGACCTGATTGATGATGAAGGGTCTTCTTTGGTTATTAAAGAGGATATGATGGATTAAAAATAGACATCATTGTTCACCTATGATGTTGATATAACTTCTTCTGGTCTAATTGGAGAATTATAGACTTGTTGGATTTCAGCCGATGAAATGAAGACGTCACCATTTGTGCTTTCATCACTGCTTGGTGGGTTACCAATTTCTCCCATGTTGTCTGGCTCGATTTCCATAATTGACATTATGGATCTTTCCATAAGATTATTTTGATTTAGGTCTATATTGTCAATTTGACTAATAGACAACAAATAATCTATACTCACATGTGTAAATGGATTTACTGGAATCTTCTCCAAACCATATGGAGAATTAACTTTGGTAACCTCCTTTGTTATGGATTTCTCCCTTCCATTCATGTGATCGAATTCCGCCTCAATGTATTGAGACTCACATGTCTTGAACGGGGACTTATCACCATACAATTTCCCAAATTGACCATCAAAACAATATTTGAGACATTTGTGGTATGATGAAGGGATATCTGCATGCTGATGTAGCCAAGGTCTTCCAAGTAATATGTTGAAGGCTGAGTCTTGATCAACAACCATGAAATATGAATTGGACACAAGATCTCCAAACTGAGTTCTGAGTGTAACTTCTCCCAGTGGTTCTTGTTCATTTTTATCATATCCTTGTAACATCATGGTAGAAGGAGATAAATCAGATTATGTGAGGCCCAATCGATGATGTGTACGAATGGGCATGAGGTTGACTTATGAACCATTGTCAATGAAATCTCTTCGAACATCTACACCATTGACCGTTCCAGACAAGTACAATGGTCTAATATATCCATGCACAACATCATCTTCATCTTCATTAGTAAAGGATATTATTTCATGGAATTCTTTAGGATTATTCTCTATGTGATATACTTCAACTGCAGCAATTTCAGTTTCAAACTCTCGAGGACTTGAAAAAGCCTCAATGAGTGCTTCTCGAAGATCTTTTGACAGATTTAGATCATACAAAATTTTTAACTTGGATGGTACTTGGGCCATGTGTTTCAATATATCATACTTTTGATCCATAGGTCTGCGTTTCCCAGCAGGAATATGTGGTTTAGCAGGTACCTTGTAAGCAGATGCTTTGGAAGTTGATACATCTTGTATCGGAATAGGAGTTGACAATATCCCTGATTTTGGAATATTAGACCGGTTAGATCCATTTACTTGCTGAGAGGAAGAAGATGGAACCTTCAACCGGTCTTCCCAAGTAATTGTGCCAGGACTGAATTTTCTATTGGTAGAAGAACTTGCTGGTTCTTGCTGAGCTCGCTGAAGGGCTCTTCTACGAGTTTCTACTGTGTACACAGTTCTAGCAGGGGTAGAATTGGAGTAGTGGCTTCTGAAAGATCCACGTCATCCCCTGTATCCTGAGAATATGGAACTTCCTCTGATTCCCTTGTTTGATATAGGGAATTCAGGATCATCGAAATTGAAACTACGACTGGCATATGGATCTGTTAATTGAATCATATTAACAGAACCGATGATTAACTCTTCGCCTGATAAATACTCTTCCTGATTAGCCTGTTTAGGCTATGCCGTTTGGTGGGGCGGTGCCCGTGGCTTTGAAGTAGATGGCATGAAGTCCACCAAAGTCAAAGAAAACTTAGTCTTTGACACATACTCACCTTCTTCTGATTCTTTTTCTTTCTTTGAATCATGCCATTTTTTGAGGAATTTCCCTCTGACGAAGAGGGTTTTTCCGCAACATTCATGGTAGAAGACACAATCGGTTTCTTTAACTGTGTTCGCAAAATAGAATGAGTTCGGTTTATTATCTTCTTGACCATAAAATCATCATGCTTCTGTGCATTTTTTCTTTTGACATCTTTCAATTCACCTTCCTCCTCTGGAATTGTAGCAGTGACACATGCTACCTGGGCTGAGGAGCCTTTCAATGTGACTTTTCCCGAGTTGACCATCTTTTGTAGGAGGTCTTTGAAGACAAAAAACTCCTGGATGGGATGCCCTAACATTTGATAAAAGGGGAAATAATTGGGACGGTCTTCAAATCCTTCCTTATTTGGCCTCTTGGGCTTTGGCAATTGAACCAAATTGTTTTCCAGAGCCGAAATGAAATAACCGGGAACTTGTTCATTTCGGAAAGAGTATGTTTTTCTCTTCAGATCCTGAAATTGTTTTCGTCTTTGATCTCATTGATCGTCTGGACGAAACTGCCTTTTTTGTTGGTTCTCAGATGGTGGATCCCTTCAATAAGATAAAGGTTTTGAGGTAGAAACAGGTACAGGTGCTCGTTTAAGCATAACTGTAGCAGTTTCTGCTTTACCCATTATCCTTCCTGGAGATGATGAAATTACATGAGATTTAGCCTTAGCCTATATAAGGGAATCTTCAATCTGCTGAGCGATTGATGTAAGGTATCGAAACCCTCATGTATATTTCACAAGGATCAATGTCGTGCGTAATTCGTCATGCAGATTTGCCACACATATTGGAAACAATTACTCTTGTGGGAGTGCTAAGCTTAGGGAATATGTGAATCTCTTCCAGCGAGCATTGAAATATGAGACCCTTTCATTCTCTCTTTGCTTAAAGTTTGTAAGATCGAAAACTGTTGTCTTTGGCAAAGTTGAGCTGAACTGAAGAATGAATTTTTAGTGAAGATCCTCCTATCCGGTAATTGACAGGGATTGCAAGCTTGTATACTAGACAAAGGCTGGTCCTTGCAAGGTCTGTATGAAGCGTCTGAGTTTTACTGCTTCTTGCTGCTCGGGAGTTCCCATCATAGGATCCCAACAAGAGACATAATGTGTCAAATGTTGTTCAGGGTCGCCTGATCCATTGGAAATAGGGAATACAGGGTTTCAAAAACTGGATGGAGGAGAGATTGAATCTACCCATTCAGGGAAAACTTTCTTTTATGGTTGAACCTGTGCACATTTCCCTTCCATAGTTTCTAACCGAGCTGTTAATGACTCAATGGTAGTTATTAACTTTCGAGAAACATCCGGTTCAACTTGGACTTGGGTAGGTTCAATGACTGGAGCTTGGACAGATGTGGTGGCTGGTGCTGCAACTGATGGTAGAATTGCCAACTGTTGTTGCACTAGACCCGTAGGATTAGGCCTGTGAGGGTGTACTGATAGAGGTGGATATTCCTAATCCATCTCAGTAGCTGCAACAAATTCCATTGGCTAACTGACTCCAGCACGCTCACGAAGAATACTACCCGGAAATAGTTTTGCATTCAACCTCTTTAATTCCTTCATTTCTTCCTCCTGTTGTGCAAACCTTTTCTCTAGTGAGAGCGATTGGTCTTCTCCAGAGGAAGGATATGTAACCTGGTTCTTTCCCCTCCCTTTGTTGGATCCTTTTCGGAGAGGGGAAGGTGGGTTAATCGAAGGATTACCTAGGTTCTGATTAATCCTTTGACTTCATGTATGCACACCTTCTTCATTTGTGTCAGTGCATAAATCTTCTTGAGTAGGAACCTTTTCATCTGATTCCCCTGAGTGAGCCTCATCTGGTGGATCAGCAACAATGGCATTGATGACATTGATTGGTGCATAACTCATCGCATCCCTTCTACCAGCATTTCTATGATATTTTCTTCTTCCATGTCTTTGATGAGACATTGTCTTTTGTTGATTCGATCCCTCAGGAACTTTTTGATGAACTGTAATTTGGAGGGAATCTCCTAATAATTTGGCTCTTTGTTCCTCTTGAGGCTTCTTCCCCAATAAAGACAAAATGAATTTCTCTGAGGAGGGGATTGATGATTTGAAAAAGTCCCCAGTCCGGTGGACTGGGGATGTTCCTGCTGTTCTTGCTCAACTCCATGAATCCTATTTGTTGATTCTGAGGGTTGGTTTAAAAGATTCCCCAGTCTGGCGAGCTGGGGTGGCTCTTGACATGCTATGTCTGAGACTTTCTTAAAATCTCTCCTGATCTTGCGAACATTAGCCCGGAAATTAGCTGGATGCATTAACCTGTATCCACTTTTGTCACCCAGTTCAAAAGACCGTTGGACGATTTCTGACACTTCTGTCACTTGGTGACGTGCTTGCTCCAAAAGAGAGGCATGTTCAAAATTCTCATTTGCTTGATGCAAGAGTAATTCAACAACGTGTTCTCTGTATTCGTGATTTTGAGAGGAACTAGTTGAAGCCTATTCTTGGGCAAGATTTTGATTACAAACAAAGCCCATTGACTGTGGCCGGCCATGTGCAATAACATTGCATGAGACCATTTTCAGCGGGCTTTGCTGACTAGAGAGAACTGTGAAATGCAGTGCTCCATGAACACCCCATCCTCTGACACGAATACCAGATGGGGCATTGGAAATTAACTGATGCTATCTTCTTAGTGCGCCAAGGAATGAACGTTGAAGGATCTCTGTTGTTTTTTAGCCTTCGGATATCGAGAGACTGATAGAGATGCCAAATAAATTTGACGTGGTAAACCTTCTATTATCTTAAGATGATTTTCATATTCATCATAAGATAATACATTCTTTTTCAACTGAAAAAGAGTTTTCCTTATGTTGAGACGAATATCATGAATTTCATCTTCCGTCAACATTTCTGGAATGTCATACTGAGAGTCATCAAGAGGCCAAAACATTACTGGCACTTCACCTTTCGCCAGTGGTTTTCTCATGTTCAGCATTTCCTCTTTATCATTTGATGAAGATTATCATACCTGATTTGACCAGAGTTGGTGTTTTCTTGTTGCCTCATTGGATTCAACAGGATTGGTAGAGAAATCATTGATCAAACTAGAAGATGCATGACTTAGGGGTGGTTCAGAGAATGACCTACACCCTGGGCTATCTTCTGATTGAGAAAGTATTTCACCAGCTAGCGATGAAGAATAAGACATGACTGGTTTCTCATTTCCAATTGCCTCAAGATAAGAGGGCTTTCTCAGCACTAAATCATCCACTAGAGCATTTTCTGGGCAATGTGCATCAATACTGCAGAGAGGACTTTCGCAGTGAAATTCATCATCATGGGGAGGACCACCATAATGGGTTACAGTAAAAGATGAGATCTCTTGCTCCTTGGTCTTCTGACCACACATAGAGTTACTGTGGCTCTCATATGAAGATGAAACTTCGAGATCGACCGAATTTTCATGAAGAAAGCCTTCATGAGGAAGTGTCTGTTGAAGTCCTTCAGAATTAATGTTCCCATTATTGGGAACTGAGGGAGTAGAATCTTGAATTCCAACAGATAACTGTCTGAGGGCTTCAAGAACTCCAGCATCAAGCAAGGCCTTATTATAGATTGGATCTTGATCTCCTGACTGTGCTGGGTGGGTCTTTTTCTTAGATGCTTTCTTACTCGCCTTGGAAACCACTTGTCGACGAAAGAGGCTGCTCTAAGAAGGTGTATGTGCCTGATCAGGAAAGATGACCAGGTTTGGCTGACGATCTCCACTCAAATTAGTCGTATGTGCCTGACTTGGTTGTCCGTATGATATGGAGGAGTATTCCCCACAACCCTCTTGGACTGGAACAAATGTGTGTGTCTGTTCCGAAGTGAACTGTTGATGTGTCACTCCACTAGTAGGGATAGATTTATATGTCTTTTCCTGAGATGCTGATGAAGCTATTATAATATCCTGGCAAGCATCCAGAATATGAGCAGAGATTTTCTTCTTCTCTTTCACCATTCATAGAATATTCTTGGTGAATTCAGATGCCGGAACGGGGATATACATCCATTCTATGCTTGGAGTAGGTGTATGTGTCTACTCCTGTCCTCCTTTTCCTGTTAGTGAATCCTGACAGTACTCAAATATGGGGGCAGTGAGTTGAGTCTGCCTCCTATTTGTCACTGGGGATTTCCGATTGACTTCTCCGAATGATACCAAGCGAGACTCTTGGTGGGATTGATTAATACTAGCAGGTGTATGTGCCTGCTGATTGCACTTCGACGAACGTAGCTGACAAGATCCATCATATGTAGTCAGACGAGCCTGCTGACAAGCTGATGATGTATAAACAGGTGTGTGTTCCTGCCTATAGTACTCCACCGGAATTTCCTGGCAGGATCGGCGTGATGCTGCTAGACGAGTCTGCTGGATAGCAGAATTAAAATGGGCAGGTGTATGTGCCTTCTCGTTGCTTGCCACCATGTTAGGTTGGTGGACTTATCCGGAGATGGAAGAGATGAGAACCTGTTCACTATTGACCGGATTCCGTCTCTTGTGGTTCATCTTGCCTTCTCGGGATTGAGGAACCTGAGCCGAACGCCTGGAGTCGGTACCCTCATCATGTTGAGGGTGCACTGCCACACGAGTCTGACGGTGATTGTTAGTGGGAACCCTCGAGAGGGACTCCTGTCTACTTGAATTAAGGCCCTGAGGGACCATCTCATTCACCTCCTCAGAATAAGGGAGTGAATGGTGATTGTTTTCGGGGATAAGGACCCAAAACGATTGGAGACGGTAGTTAGCACCGCCTGCTTCTTGATCACTGGTCTTCGTTGTTTGGACGACCGGTGTGAGTTTTTCACTTGGAGGGCATGTCGGGCAGCCTCCAGAGTTGGGATGGTACCATGTTGACGGTACTCCTTAACCAGTGCATTTGATACCCAGCGTTGAAGACACTGAGTAGGTGATGTCATCCTTAGAACGGATGATGATCCAGTAGGAGTAGTAGTAGTGGCATTTGCAGCAGCAGCATTCACAGGTGTGAATTTGAGAGCAGCCATTCTAGAAATGTAGAAGACCTTGGAAAAGAGTGCCTGTTTGATATAACAAACGTAATCAAGATAAGTTCAGCCACTACATCTTTTGGATGAGTACATATGTTAATGATTGTTTTTGTTGTCCCTCTCATTGAGGTTTAAATAGGGGCCTAACAAATAGGTAAAACATTATTTTAACTTGGTTAAGGATTCACATCGGGTTCACCATTTTTTTCCCTCAGAATCCGGGGATTGACCGCCTTGATTGGAGGTTCAAACATTCTAATCGGTTTCTAAAAGGTTTGTTTGTAGAACCGGAAACATCTAATGATTCCACATCCATTTAGACCTACTTTTCAAAGGTAGGCTCTCATTAGATTGTGGACTGATAAGGCTTAGGAATTTTCATTGGTCGAGAGGATGGGAGGTCGGACTCATCACACCTTTTTAGGGGAATTATTGTCTACTCCGAGACTCTCTTTATAGATTTAAGTTATGTTTGTGAATCCTTATTACAATACCAAGTATAAAATGAGATTTCCTTCAGATCTGACAATCAATGATTAAATATATAGGAAATTTAGAGAATCTTTTATATGTATTCGAGGTTCTAAATCGATAGAGAATCATATGTATTTATTAGAGATTCTTGGTCAATGGTACCCTTCGACACATTTATATAGAAGTATCTTGGTCATTATGATGACCATGCTAGTTTTAAAGCCACTACATGGGGCACTTGAGGTTGATTGTCATTCAAAAGGACATGGATTATTCCAGAGTTAGGATCGA
Source organism: Viscum album (assembly GCA_963277665.1). Taxonomy (NCBI): domain Eukaryota; kingdom Viridiplantae; phylum Streptophyta; class Magnoliopsida; order Santalales; family Viscaceae; genus Viscum; species Viscum album. The sequence continues at coordinate 1,569,361,062 of OY728119.1, forward strand.
ACCTGCAGATGGGCTACCTATGTATCCTTTGTTTAGAAAAGGAATCTGAACCCACGTAGTTCGAGTAAGGGAGTATGATGTTTATGATTGATGTATCAAAGAAGAATTTCATAATCACTTTTACACTCTAAGATCACGTGAGTCATGCTCGGTGTGAGAAACAAGAGGTATTGGTAAAAATTAGACAATTGTGCCATAAAAGATGCAATCATAAGAAATAATGTTGGACTTCTGTATGTATGACTTTCCAGATAAATGAAGATTAAGATTTACTTCAGGGAATAAATCCAGGAACATGGTCCATAAAGGTATATGTGCTTCATGGAGATTTGAATACTCTAACTTGGGGCTTACTCCTGAAAAAGAGGCCAAAATTAGGATAACACATGTGATTTGGTTTTACTCCTGAGAAGGAATCCCAGATCAAAGCTAAATTAGGACAAGTTAAGAAGAATTAAGATTGGGGCTTACTCCTGAAGAGGATGCCCATATTTGTGACTGGGGCTTACTCTTGAAGAGGATTCCCATATTTGCGATTGGGGCTTACTCCTAAAGAGGATACCCAGATTAGAGGATTTGGACTGGGGCTTACTCTTGAAAAGGAGGCCCAGGTTAAAGGAATTATGGTTTGGGGCTTACTCTTAAGGAGGATGCCCATAATTTGGGGAATTATTACTGGGGATTACTCCTGAAAAGGAGGCTCAGATTAGAGGACTTGGGGATTACTCCTAAAGAGGATGCCCAAATTAGAGGACTTGGATATTACTCCTAAAGAGGATGCCCAAATTTGAGATTTATGACTGGGGATTATTCCTGAAAAGGAGACCTAGGTTAAGGATTCACTCATCTTAAAGTATGAGGTTGAATGAATGAAATCTCAATCTTTAGTGACATAAAGATGTGTAAATCACTAGGTTTTGAGAGATATTCCAAATAATTCCTTTCAGATAAGGAAGTAAAATCAAGAAATCATGCCATAAATGGCTTTAAAGAGTGTCTTGAAGACTAAATCTTGAATAAGAGAGGTGGAATGGCTTAAGAGGGGTGAAACGGGCAAGAAAGACACCCAAAAGGCAGGGGCGTGCAAGTCCTGGTAGGCGCGCAGGTACTGCGTGGGCGTGCAAGTTGTGGTCGTGCACGTATACCTGCACGACCTATAAGTACTTGTGCATTTGTAAACTAGTGCGGTAATACTTGAGCGATCCTTGATTAAAGCCTTTAGAATCCTCTTGAGGTTCTTCCAGAAGAGGGGCGCACAAGTTCAATTGAAGGATTAAGGCGGCGTGCAAGTGTGTACTTTTCTCTTAAGGTCTGGCCACTCAGGCGCACAATTGTTGATGAGTTTCAACACTTAGGCCTTCCTCTACCGCTTTAGATCTTCTGTTCTAGGTAAGAAATTACCTTATAAGTGTTTCGGAAGCTTTGAGAAGAGACTAGGGAACCGGGAGCTCAAATCTGAGTTTCTGGAAAAATTCCTCTCCCAATGGGGGGCCCACAGGGTCTATTTATATTTAGGAGAAGACCCTGGGTGGTTATCACTTAGGTCGCACAACTCACTTGCCCGAACATCATGCGTCGCCCAAGTGGACTTGCACGTCTATGAGGGAACTTGCACGACCTATGGGAAATATTCTCCTTGTTCATCCCTTTATTGATTTTTGATTTTTTTTTCAAAGGACGAATCAATTTTTGCTAAGTCATTTCCCTTCACATTCCTTTGGACTCTGTGATGAAAAAAGAGCGTCAACAAATGGCTTGTGAAATGGGGAATAAAAAAAATAATTTCTTGGAAAATGATCTTTATCATATGTGGTTATGTGGTGTATGTGATATTCATTCCAAGAATAGAATTTAAATAAAAATGATAAAATATATTTAGAAAAAAAACGCAAATATTAGAAAAAATTAAAAAATGTGAACATAATTAATTATGATTTCATATTAATAATAACCATTAATTTAGGATTGGTAAGTAGAAATTTTCATTTAAAATGTGGAAATTTCATTGAAAATTTACTTTTGATATCATGCTCTTTAACTTAGAGAAATTTTTTCTCTTTGAGCCTTACTTTTTAACATAATTTCTATCCAAACGTTAGCCTCAGATTCATATGATCCATTATTGAAATCGCTTATTATTTTATGTTCCATTTTTATTTTCAAGGTGAAGGAGGTAGTTCCTTTACAGTTTTATTAATAAAAATAATGTTCCCATGATATGAACACAATTCTATTTATATTTTTATATTGAGTAATGATAGAAAAAAAGATAGGTAGATAATGATTTAGAATGTTTAACAATAATAAGTTGAGGAACATGAATGAATGAAAGGGTAGAATCCACCATTTATGAGTGGGAAAAGGTAAAATACTTCAATTTATTTTTTATTTAAAAAGTGAGAAATGGAAATTATATTTTATATGGAATTTCGGGAAAAATTTACCATTGAAAATGGTTCAATTTTATTTCATTGAATTTGAAATAATGGTAACATTGATACACTTGAGAACATAATGAATAAATTTAATACTTGAGGACAAGAATTGTTTAAGAGTGGGGGTATTTTTTGAAATCTTATTTCATGCATATTGTTAACCAAGATTTAATGATTTTTGAATTATTTTAATGAATAATTCCCTTTTATTTCAATGTTTTACTAAGAATTAATGAATATTAAATTTGGTTTTAAATTGATATAAAATGAAAAAAAAAATTAATATTTAATGATGATAATTTAATTGATTTTCTTTTGAGAATTTACTATCTAATTTTGAACAATTTTATGTAAAAACATCAACCATGACGGGTAATAATCAACTGAAAAAGGTACCAAGACACATAATATTTCCTTAAGAGGGACATACAACCATTGATTCCCAATTGGAAGGAAAAAACGAGCTAACATGGTGTGGATAGAATCCACATGGAGGTGGCCACATGTAAAGGAGGAATTATAGCCTCTTCATCCCATACAATGTGGCACTACCCATGTACAGTGTATGTGTTTATCCAAGAGCCCATTACGGTGTTTTCTTCTGATAGAATCCACAAATAGTTTTCATTTAAAATTCTATAAAAATACAGCATTGGATTTGATGTGGGACAAAGGGATATGTGGTACTATTCTTTTGTACCTAAATAGTTCCACTTAACTTAAATTCTATATCATCGCCTTCAAACACACTAACTCTACCATCACCATCGCTCGACATTGTTTCTTATAAACCACTACGGTTACTGAAATCAATACAGACCTATGTTGACACACCAAGTGAATATTATTCTAAAGTTAATCACCACCACCAAGCCTTCAAACCACCCAAAATCACCACAATATTTCTGAATCTCTTCAATGAATTCTATTTTGAATCATTTGACTAGTGTGAAGGCCATATAACTTGATGGGTGATTCCATTGAAACATAATTAACCACTACCAATAACCACTAAAAGAAAATCCATGACCATGCCACCCATGCGCTCTATGTAACTCATGTAAGGAATCTCTACTACCTCAGTTTGGTCCATAATAATGAATGAAACACTCGAGATCTTTGGGTGTATTTTTGAAGAACCTATAGGACTCAAGGATGAATTTTTTTTAAAATTTTTCAAACAATTTAATTAAAGGGAAGAAAAAGAATGTATTATTTCATATAAAATTAGGTACTTGACCATTGTGAAAATGTGTTGATGCCATGGGGGAGGAGAGGAGCTCATTTGATGGGCTAGGCTCATACACATGTTTTTATTTCGCTTTTATTTTATTATGAGATAATTTTTTTCTCATATTTTTGTTTTTCATATATTTTAAATACATAATTTTTTAACCAATGGGATCCATATATTTTTTTTCTTCATATTATTTTTTTAATTTCCTCATTCTACAAAATTTATTATATTTTATTTTCTCATTTTATATTATTTTATTTTATTTCTATCTCTCTTACATTTATGCCCATAATTGTATTTTTTATTTTTTTAATTACATATTATTATCCTAATTCTCACCAATGTGAACTCTTAGTGTCAATAATGGTAGGTTGACATGATGATTAGCCTCAGGGGAGGAAAATGTGTCTTAAGTTGTGTTCTTCAATTTTTAAATTTTCATTTATGCTTTTCATGAGTAAGAGAGATGTGTATGTTCAAGGACATTTTATATCATGACATAGATCTCCAAACTATTTCAATAATTTCTATTAAATAATTTCCCTTAATTCTATTAAAGATAATATCTTCAAATAATGGAGTTGTTCTGTTTAAAGGATGAAACAACATACGATTGTGTCGAGTCCTAAAAGGTTCCATACCATCGATTGAGGTATTTAATGAACATCGATTATATGAGAATGTGAAATTAAGTTCATTTTCAATAAATATTTCAAAACTACTGAATAAGATAATTTTAATTCAAGAGTTCTATTTCAAAATTGAATTATCAGACTAAATTTAATCAACCAGAATGAATAATTTAATTAACTCAAATCCAAACTAAAAAAATCCAACGTTCATTATTAATTTTTTTAGGAATTTCATTTATTTATAGTTTTTTTACATAATTTATGTTTTCCACACAAAATATATTAACTTTATTATTTTAATAAAGTAATTAAAAAATGTAGTTTTTGGTGAATTTGAATTATAAAGTATACAACTGTGAGGCTCATCAAGTGAGATAACCCTGGCTAGTCATTGTGATTTAATAGTAAAAATAATTAGAAATTTTTGTTTCCATACCCTGTGATAGGTGTCCATTAGTAACTATGCGAAAAAAATTAGAACGTAAAAAACCTGTTTTAAGGTTGAATTATCTTTATGATTATGATAATTTTGTTGTATTGTTAAAGTTTCTTCACTAATTTCAACCATTTTGGTTAGAGAAATTTCATATATTAGAAGGAACCATGTGTGTGAGGGAAAATACAACGATCCCCTCAATAAAAAACCCATTAGAATAGGGGCTCGAGTGAGAAACCCTATGACTATGGAAAACTATCTATTATAAAATATAACTAATAATGATCACATTTTTGATGTCCTAAAAATAGAAAATAAAATAAATATTGAGAATCCAAGTAAATCATGAAATTAAGATGATTAAAAAATGAATATTCAAATTAAAATATGTTAATCATCTAGGAAGTAACACCACAAAAGTTTACAAATAATATCAAGGATATATTTTAAATTTGTTAGATTTGTCCATCAAGCTCATGAATTTCAAAAGGATTTAAAAATTCTAAATGAAGAGAAGAAAATACCTACTAATGTTATAAAATAATTTCAATATTTTAAATGTAATGTGGTTGATATTTATGATAATTGATTCCCTATATCTATAATACTAAAGACAATAGCATTCAATTACCCCATAGAGTAGGAGAACACCTCTTCTACTTAAATCAAATCATGAAAGAAATTTTTATAATGTACACTGACCTTAATATTAGATTTGTGGTTATTTGAATCTCTTATAGGCTACAAAATAAACCATGGAATTTTGATAAGAATATTTAATTATCAACCCATTAATTATAATATATAAGAAAATATTTAGTTGTATGAATATTGTATCCCAATTAATTTTTTTAAAATATTATTCAAGTGAATATTATAATTATTCTATTAAATAAATTTAATGAGATTTTATAAATTTGTTACATAATTCAATGTAGAGGAAAAATTATTTGGAATCACAATATCACATTTATTATCGACCTATGATAGTCTATCTATTAATAAACAATTATGAACATCTATTATAAGGAACATATATATTAGGGGTATTGATACAAAATATCGATATTTATTTGGTCAAAACTATTGTTAGAATATTAATTTGAGGTACAAGTCTATTTTGAGGAAAGATATATGTTTAAAACATTTATATGTTTGATATCTATCTTGAAATTATATCTAGATTCTTATATATTATTTAGATATCCTTAGATATTTTATTTTAGTATTTGATTAATATACTTTATTAGAAGATGTTTATTTAAGGAGGGGTTGGGTAGTGTAACAAACCGATATTTATCTATATGTTACCTAAAATATAAATGTTCGATAACTTTCTCCACAACCAACTGAGAACTTAAAATAAACTTCAATACATTTAGATAAAAATATAAGTATTAAATTTAACATTAAATCATATTCATTAACTTAGTATGCTTGAAGAGAATAACCAATATATGAAATATGGTCATAATGAAAATAATCTATAGTTTTAATAGTAATGAAAATGTATTTAATATGTTGACTTATTATTTTAAAAATTACAGTATAAAGAAATATTTATTTTTTGTAATAAGTGACAAATTACCGTGGTAGAAAAAATGTTACCATGGTGGAAACTAAAATATTAAAATCGAGAAACTATAGAGGTAATGGGCCTAACATGTTTCAAAAATGATTCCAATTGAGTGGTGTTTATTTGTATTGATTTTATCTCTTCTCCAATATATTATTTCTAAATTTTGGGGCCACTTCAAAAGAGAGTAACATCCTACTCTTTAAATTCATTGGGTATTTACAAGGATGCTACTTCATTTCAATTATAAAAGGGAACACATATTATAACATACACCCAAAAAAAATCTTATATATTTCTCAAACTCTTTTAAACCCTCTCTTATACACTCATAGACACCTTAATTAACCCCATTTTCAAATAAGATAACCAAATATGTGTGGTATAGGTTACTAACCTCTCATTCATTGTCTATTGTTTTATTTCTTTTAATTATCCATAATCTTTTTTCAAAATATTAAAATGATAACATAAATATCATTATTATAATTTTATAATATTAGAATTATGGTAAATTCACTAAATTCCCTCCCTTTTTAATTTTAGAATTGAAAACACGAATCATGAGTTGGACAAACTAATGCCTTAATGAATTAATGTATATCGTTTTTCTTAACATCCAAAAATGGATGGTTTTATATTATATTTTAGGAGTATATATGATATATATATAAGTAATTTGTATCATTATTATGATTATTTTTGGATAACAAAAAATTTAATTATTTTTTTAATGCAACCCACTAAATTGGTAAATAACCCAAAACTAGTTCATCACCATTTTTATTTTCTCATAATGAAACCAATAATCCAATTCAAAGGAATTATAAAATTATAAGACATCATAAAACATCAATTAAAAAACATTTAATTTGTAAAAATAATTATCTATTGATGAAAATGAATATCAACAATGCTTTTGTGAACCTAGTTCAAAATGATCATGATTATTAACACTCGCTATTGAAAACAAATTACAGAAATATAATGCATAAATTGTATTATTATTAATGATGATTATATATATAAATTTAAAAAAAATAAGGTGTTTAAATAGGACATTAGTATTTTTATACTTATGATACTAGATATTAAATCATATTCATGGAAATAATGGGGAAATATAATGGACATGGCAATTAAAAATAATTTCCTTGAATTTTATAATTTTCTATATAATTTAGTTTTTCCAAGAATATTACTTCTAAAAAATATTATCAATTTATTACTGGTTAAAATGAGTTATCAAACCAAAAAAATTCCCCTGAGAGGTATTGGTTTTATTTTTTGGAAACAATTGGTACTTTTTGAAAAGGTTATCTTCACTATGATTTTGTACTGATGAATTCAATATGTTTTCAAAAAATATCATTACATGATATGGTTATCATAATCATTCAATAATCTATATAAAATCGGGATATTTTATATTTTTTACCCTATATTTTCCATTGTAATGTGATTATTTTGGGTGATCAATTTTTCTATATCAAATTGTTTAATTCATGATATTATTCTTTAAAATCTGGATGTTTTATAAAACCATTTTTATTTTTGTGGGGTTTTTAAGAAATGTAAATTATTTCCATTAGCATGATTATGAATCCCATTATTTCTATATAGGTTTTTTTGGATATGATTATTATTTATTTAATGTGGAACACATGTTTATGGATGTTGAAGGGAGGGTTCCTATTCCTCCCTCCAATGAATTGGATTAAATTTATATGTCATGAGATATGTTGACATGGATATAATGTGTTTCCTTTCAATCATGTGTGGAAATGATAAAATTTCTCACATTTTAAGCATAGAGAAAATTATTTTATTCACATAAGATTAGGTATATTGGGTTTTCTGATATATTTTTCCTTTTTCCTATGGTTGTTTCATTGACCTTTTTTTCTTGTTATACGAAGTATTCAAGATTTATTTCATTTCCATGAAATTTTATTTTTTGAGGATTACACATTTTTTTATTGTTTTCCAAACGTTAATGCCATTCTCAAATGTTATACTATTATTAAGAAATATTTGATCCATATCATCTCTTTTATTATTCCTTAATTATATGTATATGATGATACATTTTTATGATTTTTTTACTATCATAGATGTCATTATAAGACTTTATTATGATATTTATGTTTCCCTCATGTTATCCTTCCTGTTATGATATGTTTTTACCTTTTTGATTATCTGAGCTCCCTAATTCTTATGTTTCAAATATGAAGGTCTTGAAGATGATTGTAGAATGTGGGATACATTGAAAAGGGTATATAAGAGAAAATATAGTGATGCATTTTTGAAAGTATTATAAAATAAAACATTTATATAGGTAATATCTAAGCCATTAAAAATTCATTTGTTGGGTTATGAGACTTTTGGTGAGATGCTTTATTTAAATTATTGGACTTTATATTTATTTATTTAATATTTTTCCCGACTCACATTATGAAATCTACTATGGGTTATTCATTTGTTACATATATTGGTTATCTTCCGTAATGACTTCCATGAATAAGAATAGGGAGGTATTTGAGTGGTTTGATCCTTATAAGAGCTACTTAAAGGAGTTGAATATAAGGTTGAAATATGAAAATATTCTAAAAATACTAGATATGGTTGTGGAGTGTACTATATATTGTGATGTTGGATGAGTAAGTATTCACTTATGGTTCCCTAAAATGAAGACCACCTCAACAAAACTATCCAATGAATAATCTAGAGAAGGAAGGTATAATATATAAACTAATATGTTCGAATCACTATATTTTGTGTGGTAGGTTTGTCATGAATAATAAAATTAAGAGATTGAATAATATATTTTTACAATGTTACACTACAACATAATTATACATTATTGCCAATTTATTAATTCTAAACTATATTTTTAAAATAATTTAGCTGATGTTTATTTAAAACCACTGCTAAACCTCTTTTTCTTACAGACCCAACACTTCTCATCCCGCCTCCCACACCCCGCCCCTGTCACCCCCCGAATCCCTAAGAGCCCCAAAAAACACCTCCGTTTATTCCATACCTGACCCTCACCACCCCTCAACCCATCTATCCCCCATCACCACCGATCATCATCAGTCACTACCTTCACAGCCCCTCGGTTCCGGTCTCTATAAATTTTTTGTGCAGTTGTGGTTTGATCTTGGGTTGGTTTCTCTAAATTTGATTGATTCTTAGTTAATTATTTTCAATCTTGAGGTTTGTTTTATGATTTTTAATTTATAGGTTCCCATTTTGGTGTAGTTTTGGTTTTCCACAAGATTCTGGATGTTTCCAAGCTTGTGGTAGGTGATTCCATAATTTATCTTTATTAAATGAATTTATTATTCTTGATGTGATTATTATTTTGTTATGATTATTTAATGGAAGGAAATATGTTTTCATAGGATTTAGAGGTGCATATGGGTTGAATGATTATTTTTAAAATGAAATTTATTAGGTTTCATGTTTGCCTTCTTTTTGTGATTTCTAAATGTGTTCAATGAATTTTGTAAATATTAGTAATTATAGTCGAATTTTTAATTATTTAATTAATGATATTGGGATATATCATGATATTAGGTAATTATTTATCCTCCACTATGTTATGGGAATCAAGTGTTAATGCATACTCTAATATATTAGGGAAAACATTTAGCGATATCAGATCCACTATGTTATGTTTTATTGTGATTATTTCGAGGTAACAATTTTATTCCACACTCCTAAATTCCTACATTATGATCAATGGATTATCATTATTATATTATGTATCTATAATATTACACTATGGTATATGTTTATTCATTTGATATTACATGTCCAACTCTCATGAAATGTGATCAACTCTCATGAATCCGTGAATTTTAAATTAGTTATTTATTCCATTCTCATGTTTACCAAATACATATGATCTATCCATTGATGGTATATGGATATGTTTTTATCTTACTAATAATTTTATATTAACCAATTCTTATGTTTTCTGTTACAAAATCATGGATTTCTAAAACCATTCCTTTATGATTTCCCAAGGCATGGAAGTATCAGGGGTAGTTCAAAGAAATTGCCACTTGAAATTTATATAATTTAATACATGGTCACTTGACCAATAGTGTTATCACACTACCCTTTATGTGGTTAGTTTGTTCCATGGTACGATCGGTCAGTTCCTTAGTATAGTTTGTTGGTTCCTTCATGTGGTTTGTTGGTTCCTTCACATGGCTGGTTGGTTTCTTATGATAGTTTGTTGATTCATTTATTTGATCAATTTATTCCTTATTATGGTTGGTTGATTTATTTTTTTATTCTCTTGTTCTATTATGCAGTTGGTTGGCTTCTTCCCATTGTCACATATTCCTTCATTCATTATGTTTGTTTTAGCTTGCAGTTGATTGGTTCCTTCATGCATTTGATTTATTTCTTCTTACAACCACTTTGTAATTAATACAATTGTATGGTTATTTCTTAAAGGTTTTAGTACCTTCATTTTTTTAATTTATTAGCTCCAAGTTGTTAATCCATTCTCATGGTTGGTTCTATAGTTTTCAAAAATTTGAGTTCTTCAAAATATCAAGATTTTTCACAAAATTATGTGAAAAATGATATTAATTTAAAATGTAAAATGAATGTCATAAAAAAGTATATTAATAAATTTATTTTTTGTGATTCAATTTTTTAATTTAATTCCATAAAAATATAGATTTAATAGGTTATCCCAATATCTATATTTAAAAAAAAACTCAATAGAAATTCAAAACGTATATGGACAACAATAATTTTTTTTGTGTTATTCGAGGATATATTTTGGGAAATTATATTTACATAATTTAATTTATATTAGGAATTTCATATTTCCTTTTTAGTTTGAAAAAAAAATATCTTACTCATAAGCCTTGGATTCATCTACCTTTTTTTTTAATCCTTTTACCAGATGATTCATGACATGTTCTATATCCTGGTTCCCCACATATTTTTTAATGTAGTGAGACTTGTTTATGGTAATATTTTTTTTCATTTCATATTCCAACTTATATTCAAATATTATATAAATTATCAATCCCATACATTAGTGATATCAAAGTTATGGAATCATGATTTTTTTCCATCTATTTTGTTGTAGTACGACATACAAAAAACTACATGCATGAGATCATTGTTCTAATATACTATTATAAATCTTTTGAATTGTTGTGCTATGGTTTTCTAGTGGGTGGTCTCTATGGAATAACTAATAACTATAATTAAGTTGATTAAACTGAATTGAAAAGAAAATGGTGGTAGTTAATCAATTTCCTCATTATTTCTAACTATTTTTTCTCAAATCTTTTACATGTTGTGATATGCTTGTCATGTATTCTATCAATTGTAATATATTGTTGTGGTTTGATATCCCTTCCATTTAATTCTTGTTTAAACCAACAGTTCAAAAAAATATTAATATGAATATTTTTCAATGAATTTGATTCTCGTGTTAATAGAGAAATAGTGTAGAAATAACAATGAAAAATAATTTAATTTAATGTGAATACCCCATTTAAATTAATAATATTAAAATATGCGGTTTGGAAATATATTATTATGTGATTCTATTCTTTTGGTTGGTGGCCTTATTTTTTGTTGAATTTTAAAAGGGAGGTATGGTTTTTTATTCAAGGGGTGCTTCATTACAATGCCATGTGCCTTAGTACCTCTTAAGATGGAATGCGAGGCACACGCCTTTAGAGTGACTTGGGGTGGTCACCTCACCTCACCTGCCATGAGGCCCTCCAGCTGTGGCTCATCATGCCTCTAACCAAGGTGCCCTATGGTGTGCGCCATTAACAACACTAGACTTAACCATGAGTATGGTTATGATGCGGGTTAGGCCTTATAATATACTATAGAATTATTATACATGTTATGACTTCATGAATTTAATATAAAACATAAGAATGTGCTCATAAGTCTCTTCCTAAAGAAATATTAACTAGTTGTTCTAAATCAAAATTCACTAGAGTATATCCAAGAATACATCAACATAAACATATTCCCATGAAACTAAAAGCCTATTTAGCATCTTTATTACTAAAAAATTTTTGATAGGCTTTCTCACAAACAATTACATTCCATCTACAACTTCAATATTGAACAAATGAATTGTTATACCTAAAAATGAAATCAAAATAGCAGTTAGAAAAGAAACCATTCCCTCTTTCCAATTTAGATTAACCATCCATTATCATCATCAATCCTCCAATTCACTCAATAAAAAAAATGTTTCAAAATTTATCCACTAAATAAAAATGAGTATCATGATAGTTGATTAACAATTTTGGGAACCAGTCTGATCTTCTAGTCAATTAGTGACATTGGATTGGGATATTTTTTTCAATGATTTCTTAAGGGAATTTTTTCATTAAATATGGATTTCATCATGTATTTTTCCTCATGGGGATCTTATGGTTTTTGAATAAAGAATGAAACTCTTATACATCATTTTTCTCACAAATAGACTTTATGGATTTCATTAATCTCTTTTAAAATGCATCATTATTTACCATATGGATTTATATAGGGAAACTGTATTTAACATATTCAACTTTTTTTAACTAGTATATATGAGTCCCTTTCCCTATTTAGTAATAGTTATTTTTTCTAGTTTTTCTAATATTGTTTAAGAACATTGTGATATACACAGATAAAATATGGATTACATAACCGAGGAACACACCTCAGTATGATAAGGGTTTGGAGTAGTTTTTAGATTTTTCAATTTACAATAGATCTGTTTAAGGGGGAATAAGGTGTCCATGTCCTATATGTAAATTTAGAATATTATTGAAGAGAGATGAAGTTTACGAACACTTGATAATGAAGCAATTCCTTTCCCAATATTTGTGTTGTATTTGGCACTGAGAATCAAAAGTTACAGAAAACTTGAGCACTGATTTCAATCTATAGAATAAGCTCCCAACATCATCAAAAATGGAAAATGAAATGAAAACCCATATAAATGATTCATTCAGCATTGTAAGACACAAACCTAAACATCAAAACATATCAAAAAAACCAGTTGGGGTTGATACAAATTACAATGTGACAAGTGATGTTTCTGAGATTGTAGTTCAACCATATTAAAATTGTAACATATCATTGGATCCTATTCTTTATTATGTGTGGAATAATGTAAGAGAAAACTTTATTGAGAAAAATATATTTCATGGTTTAGGTGACAATTGAAATCAATAGTTTTATAGTGGATATTTTAAATATTCAAAACATTATTTTATTCTGAAGTTGTACCATATAAAATGCCTATGTGGAATTATAAATATGAAATATCCATGATATTGGAATTTTTTCATGATTCATTTTCTGAATCAAACATCCCCAATTATTTTTATGACATGAAAAAATTTGGTAACAAGATTGGTCTGAATTATACTAAAATACATGCATGTACCAATGATTTTATGCTTTATTAGTGATAGGATTAAAGTAGATAGGATTGGAAAAATGATCTTCTTCTTAATGGCAGTCAATGGGTGATGTTGGAAGTGTAAATAAACATACTACTATGAGTGAAAATAAAAGTAATTATCATGAAAAGGTTTTTCAATACATTACTTTAAATCATTGATTATAAAGATTATTCATGTCATTGAAAACCAATGAACACATGAAATGTCATTATGTATATAATAACAATAATGGTTAAATGATACATCAATGAGATTCAATATCTAGGATGACATTTGATTCATTACATCCGTAATTATCATCTAATCCATGGAACATTTGATTGGGATTGGCTGCCAATGTATTCAACTCATTTGGGCATTGAGTACTAGTTATATCATTTGGATTTTTGTTTTGATCCATTACAATACGCCTTCATGGATGTGTATTTAGAAAAGTATTTTATCATTTTGATTATTATTCCTGAAAAAATATATCTAGAAATGGTATTGATGTGTACATACAACCTTTAATTTGATGAATTACAAGAGTTATTGAGAAACAATGTTGAGATATATAAATCTTCTTCTAATACAATATTGGAAATGCATTCTCCTCAAATTTGTACCATTTGTAAATCCTTGGGCATGGGAATTTAGCTGGTTGGAACACTTAACAATGTTTGAATTGTCTTATTTATAATGTTTATTTTGATCCCAAATGTATTCCTCATAGTTGAAAATGGTGATTCTGGTGCCATCAAAGATTTCTTGATGCATCTCACAGATTTCGGCTAAACAAGCCAAAAATCTATGGTTTCATTGATCATAGACCACGTCAATAGTTATTAACTGAATCTGAAATATTTGCACAAATTGGAAATTTTGAAATTGAATTTGGGAAGGTGAATTATTTGAATGACAGTGGGAAATGAATTTGAAGTGCATCATCAAGTAAAATAAGAATGCAAAAATGGAAGAAAAAAGTAAATTCCTTCAACGTCCTTATTGGGAATATAATTGTTTATGGCATAATCTTGATGTGATTCATATTGATATGAACGTTAGGGACAATTTGACCTTTATATTTCTTAATGATCACAGAATTTTGAAGTATCATCTCAATGCTCGGAAATAATTACAAGCAATGAACCTAAAATATTGTCTCTGGCTAATTGAGAAGGAAAAGTATTCTCTAGAACCTTTTTCAATGAAAAACAGGGATATAGATGCATTCATTAGAATTTTAAAGCATATAAAGGTATCCCTTGGGTATTTAATTAACATATCAAGGTATCTTTTCTTAAATTATTGTAGATTACATGGATTGAAAAGTCAAGATTCAAATATTTTTTATAGTAGTTACACCATTGGCATTTCATACATTATTAACTGAAAATGTTACTATTGTTGTACTCTAATTCTTCACATTTTTCAGAAAAATATGTGATAAATATCTACATCCAATTTATCTTTACAAACATCAGAAGATATTTTTATTAAGACATTGTGAAATAGATACGGTATTTCTTCTTTGGTCTTATACTATCATGATGCATTTATCTATGCATTTGGAAGGGGAAACTAAATTAGGAGGCCCTGTACATTATTGATGGTTGTATCCAATTGAGAGGTACTTTATTTTTTTTCATTTTTGTAAAAACTTCTTTCACTTAATTAAATACATAACGTTGTTTTTATTTTTTTTATAGTTATATTGGGAATTTGAAATCATAGGTGAGAAATAATGATTAAATTGAAGGCTCTATTTATGAATGTAATTTGGTAGATGATTGTCTTAGCTTTTGTTCTGGATACATTGATGATACTGAGATAAGATTTAATTTATTTGAACGTTTTGATGAAACATCAACTAAATCTGAAATATATGGGAAATAAAAAATATTTCCTGCTATTGGCTCATCAGTGGGAGGACCTCAAATGTTACACTGAAAAAAATTTAATTATTATAGGCACATAGATATGTGTTTCTAAATAGTAAAATTACAGATCTATTTATTGAATAGTTGAGGATACAAACAAAGAGATGAATTAGAGGATGAACACTAAAGGAGAATGATATAACGAAAGATGTTAACAAAGAGATTGTGGAATGGTTTTCATGACATGTATGTTCAGAAATATTTTAATAAATAAGAATATTAAGTTGAAAAATATACTTTGTAAATGTAATAAGGTATATTTATTTTTTTAGATCATGAATACTGACACTCGAGTAGTGTTGTTATAATATTTGATGTTTCTTGCTCGATGTCCTCTAAAACCAGTTAGAAATTTCAATGCTTATAATGGGAACAACTTTACATTTGATACTATTAATCGAGAAGAGTGTTTGAAAACACAGAATAGTGGAATATTTACAATTGTTGAAGTGGGATACTATGGAAAGCTGACTGATATTATTTTATTAAACTATCATGATAATTGTTTAGTTTTATTATTAAAATAAAATTGCATCAATATTATCAGAGGTATTAAAAAAGATTCACCGCAATTTACTTCAGTGAAATTTTCTCGTTTGATGGATGTTGGTGATTGTGAACTCCATGATCTCCATATCTTATCATCCTAAGAGAAATTGGTATATTATGTAAATTATGTTGTGGATGAATTGTGGAGTGTAGTTTTTCATATAAAATAAATAGATTTATATGATATGGGTGATTAAGTGGAAGACTTGACCTATGACATTTAATCTCATCAACAGTATGAAGAGGAACTATTTTTCCATCATGATATTGAAAATATTAGTCTAGCAAGGGTGGATGCTATTTATGAAGTATTGGAGAAATAAACTGACATGATTGAAGTGGGAAATGATTGTATGTATAGTTATGAATTCATTTAGAAACCACTTATTTTTTGTGTGAAGTCATTAATTATCCTTGTTATGTATATTTTGTTTATTAGTTTAGTGAATTTGTCATAATTTAAAAAAATCTAAATAATTTTTTTAAATATATTTTCAGAACTTAATTTTATTGAATTAAATGATAGGAATTCCATGTAAGAAGCAGGGTTCCACTTATAGTTTATAGCAGGGATATTATAGGGTGACTGTTATAGGTACAAATTTTAATATGAATTAATTTAGTGCACTTTAATTATACTAACAGTTTGTTCATTAAATATGGAAACAATGCATGTATGGAGTACAATATTAAAATTTACGATATTTGGAATCATACTAGAGAAAAGACAGTTGTCCCATTTGATTCCCATGGTGTCCCTACGAATGACGCTGCATGATTACTTGGCCATATTCTAGGCTAGCTAGTCGCGGATCCAGTTTCCCTTCCGATTACATATGATGATTGGATATTGTGTATATATGTCAATTTGAAAAGATAGGTGGATGTAAATAGTGACTTTTGGATTTATTTTATGGTGTTATGAATTTAGAGGTGGTTATAAATGTGGTGGAGGTTTTGATGGTTGGTGACAATGTTCTGAGTTGTTTGGAACTCTTGTTGTGAACCCATAATATTTGAATATGTATTGATAAATTAATATATATATATGTGTGTGTGTATTTAATTTTTCTTTTGATTTCTTTATGTACCCCTCCCATCTCAGGTGCTATATGAGCTTTGGTGGTGATGTTGTGATTTGGTTGGCACTCAAGTTGTGAACCCATAAGATTTTCATGTATGTAGATATATATATATGTTCATTGTATATGTATTTGGATTTCTATATTTACCCCAACCATCCGATGTGTTATATGAATTTTTACAAATAGTGTTTTTTCAGGGTACTTGTACTGGGGCGGCATAATCAAAAACAATTTTTTATTTGTAAATCTACCTGTAGAGATGGTTTAAAATGATTCTAAGTAAATGTACCATATTTAGTGGTAGTACAAACTTCCACTATAATTTGGTATTTTATTTTATATATTGGTTATAAATTCTTCTAAATACATGCACAATATAATTTAGTAGTAGTTCTATCCGTTAGTACCAGTTTTTGTGAAAAACAATGTATATTTTCTAGCAGCGGTTCAAACTACTTCTAAACACTTCTTAGTTTTTGTTATAATTTAGAAGTGGTTGGTGTGGTTTTTTTAGTATTTCCCCCGAAAAAATGGACCTTTTTGGAATCAGTTTTAATAGCCACCAATAAAGATGAAAATGTTTCTGCTAAAACTACCTCGAAAACCACTGTAACCACCGCAAAATGTGTTTACTACAAAGGTTTCTAGAACCCACCAATAAATTAAAGAAACTTCCACATATTTTATTCCGAAACCCAATTTTAATGTTGATTTATTAAACCATTGTAGAATCAAATGGCAGAGGTTTAAACTGCCACCATAATAAAAAACAAAACTGCAGCTATGCGGTGGATTTCTTATAGTGCATCCTTAACATTATACAAAGAAGGTGTTTCAAGTACTTGTAGTCTTGAACTCAAGATAGCATGACAACCTAGTAAAGGGAACATTTTAGTTAATTAATTGAGAAGGACGAATTAGTCTTAGGTGTTGTAGAAGGCTAGTAGAAACTTCCATTTGATGATTCTATTTTATGTGACACACCAGGATGTGAAATAATATCAGATAAGTGATACTCTTATATATTTTACTATTATATACTCATTGTTTAGAATGTTGAAGGATAATTATTTTTTCAAATCATATTTATGGGTTTTAATGGAAAATATATATAGTGGAGAGCCACTACCATATTATCGGTAGTCTGATTATAAGATACATTATTTTTTATGAATATTTACGATCCCTAGGAGTATATATGATGAGCAGAACCATGATTCACATGCCTTGAGTTGGAATATTTACCTGGGGATAACCACAATATATAAAAAACAATAGAATAGGTATTAGTGTACTGGGATGAAAAAAACATCATGTAGTTTTTTTCTCGATTCATTAGTTGTTAGTGGGTGAAGGAGGATAATGAAATACCCATAGATATTGTTACGCCTATACACATTCCTATATGTAAATAAGATATTATGATAATGTACTATGTGGTAGTGTTGTTGAGGTCACCTCATAGTAGTAATTTAATATGGATGATTGTAGACTTATTGAAAAATGATATATCTTTTATTTCCAATTACTAAAACCAATTGTGTTGAATAGATAGAATTATTATATTCTTTATAGACAATACATCTTCACAGTGCACTAACAAATAACATATCTGATCCAGGTGATCAATTTACATAATGATTATGGTATTTAAAAATGGTATTGGACACCAAGGTGGATTTTAGAATGAAAAATAACAAATGTTTATTTATTTTGACTATAAAAATAGTTAGAAAGTATTCCTTCCAATTATAACTCTTGATGACTTGTATAGATAACCGTACTCGTAACCAGTTATTTAGATATAGGTAGGGGAGCCTTATATTTATATGCAAAGACTTATATAGGAGATACCAAGGAAAATATAGTTGATCAAAATTATGTTGGTGACTTCATAGATAATGAAGTAATCATATTCTAACATGAGTATGAGGTGTGTAATTGAGTATTCATTTCAGTATTACCATGATTTGTATGGGAATAGATTTAGAGGGTAGGGATGATGGTGACTAGGGTCATGTAGGTTTTAGAGGATATAAAGATGATTTTTATTATGTAATACAGATAAATACTTTTTTAGAGATATAGTTTTATGTATAATGACTTCCATATAACTCTGCTTCAAAGATATCATGTCAAAACATCTCACATAGTTAGTGTTGATAAAGTCTAGTAGATGGATGGTGAAATGTTCAATGAAAACCCATAATATATTATAGATTATAACATTAAAATCCTTTAATTAAATGTGATGCTTTTAGTTTTTATGTAGTGGTAGAAAAGGTATATCCATGAGGTGACCTGGTAGTGAGAGGTTGATATGTTGGTGTAGTGGCTGGATATAATTTTCAATAATTTCTGTTGACTCTTATCTTGGATAATCCTATATATGATGGGAATGATATTTCACACAATGTATTCAAAGGTATACATTTGTTTAATTTTTTTCCAAACTATATATATTTCAATGGTTTCTGGATATTAGAGAAGTTGAAAGAGGCTTAAGGCCAGTTCATGCAGAGTTGGATCTGGTGCCAGATAAATTTTGGTTACATGAATAAGATCACATTATAGAATATATCATTTATATATATTATGTGGATTCATAAGTATAAATTTTATAGAAGGTAATAGATTATTTCATAGCTTGAGTTACTTCACCAGGAGTACAAACCCATAAGGAGATCCACACCATATACTAAGGGGAATTGTTGATAAGATCATATAAAAACACTGGAAATGGGAGTCAATGTTGTCTTGGTGATAAATAGGTTATGTGTTTTATACCATTAAACAAAGGTTCATGATACAAAAATCCCCGAGCGTGTGGTATTGTGATGTGACCTAAGTGATCAAAGGGAATTTCCCACCTAAGTACTTTTTTTATAATTTTAATTCATTTGATTAAAATGTTTAAATCTTATAATATGGGTTCCGCATTTTTACCCAGTAATTGTATGATCCTCATTGGAGCCTTTCGGGGTTCTTGGCCTCTCATCCTTCATTTCTTAATCGATATAAGAACTGTCTATCTAGATGGATTACTAGAGAAAATATAAATTTTCACTCATATTTATTCATTTTCCCCCTCATTATTGTATCATTTCCCAGAATATCATGAATTTAAGTGTTTTTATGATTTTTGGTAATTTCACAATTAAATCCAAATTAGCTAATGATATTTGGTGAGTACGATTTCACTAAGTTGAGGGAAAAGGTATCTAAAATTTATTAGTGGTTTATATTTTGTTATATGTTTTATGGTTTTAGTGTCTCCTTTTCATTATAATTTTTATATAATTTTGATAATTACATCAACTCGTCTATCATTGTTTTCTAATAAATTTGTTAAGTGTTTCAGATACGAAACATCAATGTATTTATTAAATATATATTTAAATACAAATAAGATTCTTATGGTGTTTATTACATTTAACATATACTAAGATTATCTTAATTTCACATGTTTATGTCAAAATCCAATTCAATTATATTGACGGTGAAAAAAATCATTGAAGCTGTAACAAGATGTTAATGTGATATTGTAGTTTTTAGTATAAAGTTAATTTGGATTTATATTGATATCTCAAGATACATTTAACATATTTTTGGTAGTATTATATAATCTAATATATAATGGAATTATCAAAACATAATTTGTTTGTGTGGAAGTCCGAATAAGTTATTTTGATTCTCTAAATTTTTTTCGATGTTTCTAAAGCAGTTTTCCAACTATAATGTGAACAGATTTGAAAACCTATTGTATGTATTTTTATGAAAGTTCTACAAATATCAGAAACACTCAAAACATGGGGAAATGGAATTAAAATAATTTTATCTTGATTTTATCAGTTTACATCAATGAAAAAAAGTCTTTTGGATGGTAAATAAATTCAATGAATTTGGGAATGCAGTTTCCCAAAAAATAGTTTTCTAGAAAGTTATTGATCCGGTTTTTTGAATATATTAGAGGATTTTGAAGTCAAATTGATTTTATTACCAAACCATTGGAATTATATTTAGTTTTCCTAAAAATATGTTTTGTGGTATTAAGGAAAAAATTTGATAGTAAAGGGCACAAATAAATATAGTTATTAATGAAGTTAAGATGTTCATATTTTTTAAAATCGCTATTCATACCATATTTTGGTAAACATAACATGAGGAATGAACCCAACATTTGATAAATATATATATGTATTATCAGACAAACACATAATAGTTTTTTTATAGATCAAAAACCCTACAATCGGTGAATGATATACTTAAAGAATATCGACCGTACATTAGAATCTAGATATACTATTCATACCCTATGTTTTGAAGTTTGAACGTATGGTTTATCAAGGTTATGATTGGATTCTTATGTTGAATAATTTTAATGAATGGATCATCATCCCAATGTTACATTTTATCCCTACGTTATCTGAAGAAGAATGTGTGTTTAAGGAACCATACGTTGGTAGGAACCCTATGATATGCATATCAACCATACGCTACACAGTTCAACCCAAGGCATGACTAGTCAACAACATAGTTTTATTTAAATATATTATCCATGATGTTAGGAATGGTCTCGATCAATGTATATATCGTTATAAAGATTTTTTATGACCAATTCAAAGTTGTTCATGCAATTAATTACATACTTCATATAGATATAGGAATTTATGAATCTCATTGAATGATTTGACTTTAAACATTCATGATTAACTGTCATGCTAGTTTCTAGGAACAATTTTGACCATATTTACAGTGGTTTGAATATATTTTAACTGAAGCTTAAAATTATTAAAATAAACAATTTTTATGAAGATATTATTGATGATGTTTTTCAAATTATTTAGAATATATTTATTAGAGATTTATTTTACATGAATAAAGAGGTAACAGTTCAATGCTATTTTTGGGGATATTTATGAAGGATATTAACACTATTTCCTAAGGAAGTGGAATTTTGTTACAAATTATGGATATTTATTCTCTATAAATATATCTCTTTTGATGGAAATTAATACAATATGAAGAAATGGGGAGATGTTAAGGATCTGTTAAAAGGAAGGTGCTAAAAATATTCATATTAAAGCACAACACTTTTGGAGAGATAATTAAAATTCATTCTTCATTCTTATTATATCATGGTGTAAATATAGAGGAAGTATTTGGAGTGATTTTTTGATTTATTATCTATTATTTTAAGAATAATAGAATGAAGAAGAATCCTTCTCTCCATTGAAGATTATTTTGCTGCACCTGGTGTGCTATAATGATGATTTGATTTCATCTGTCAGTTGCTACTAAAACTATGATGTTCAACCTGTACCATAAAAAATCTAAATATCTATTTATTTGGTAGAGTATCTGTTGCTCGAACTTATTCATGGTAGAGTATCAGATTCATATACTAAGCTTTGGATATTTTTGTTTCCTATAAAAGAACTATAAGGCCCTATAAAATCCGTGTTAGGTGTCAACTTCATGTACTCAGTCGTGGATTTCAATGTCTTATGATAAGAGGTCCTACTAGTGAAAACTACCATGATTTTGGAGTATAGTGTTGGTGGAGTAGACTATAGTATTTCTATGCCTCGAAACACTATACATACTTGTGTTCTTTTACTTTATTTATTTCTGCTACTTGTTCATATTTAAGAGAGAAGGAAAGGATCTCTTCATTTCAAGAGATAAATTTAACATTATTATGATTTTTAGAAGGAATAAATTAACTCACTATTTTGTCTTCATCATGGACATTCCTACCAAAAAATTAGTATCCTAGGGTGGAATGATTTTCGAATATTGAATATTTTCATTGCTCTAACAATCCTGAGCTAAATATTGAGTTGAAGAAAAAAATCCATTGAAAATTTTAGAGAAGGTATGTCGATAATTCTTGATCCTTATTTTAATGCTGATAATTTTGGATAATGGAAATCTCTCATGACTATCTATTTGAAGAATATTGGTTTTAATTTTTATATAAAGATTGTAAAACCTCATAAAATTCATAGAGAACCAGAAAAGTGGGTTGCTGGTAAGCAATCAGATTATGATATTAATTAAAAATCCATGAATGAAATTATATGCGGTCTTGGTCCTAATGAATTAAATTTTGTTTCTAAATGTGGTTATGCCTATGATATGTGGATGACTCTTATGTTTTCATATGAATTAACTAAAAATGTCTTAAATCCATGGTACAATACAAAAAAACTTAAATTATAAACATTCAAAATGAAGGAATACGAGATAATCACTCAGATGAATGGAAGATTAACATAAACTTTTAATGATGTTTCTGGCTTCATAAATTCTATTCCAAACCGGATTAGGCATTAAAATTATATAGAGTTTTATCTATTATGTGGAATGGAATATTATCTTCTATTTGACAATATAAACAAGCTAAATAATTAATGATTAAATCATTGATAACAACCATGATGATGGATGAAGAAGAGTTAGAAGCAGAAGATGAGAATCACATTTCTATAAAAAAGAAACAATTGCACTCAAAGTTTCGATGGATGAATTTTTTGATTAAAATTTTAGTCATTTAGTTTAATGTGATGAGATACCATATATTCTATTTTTTTATATGTAAAAAATTAGAAATGATAAATAGACGTTATGTAAAGAGAAAGAAGTTAAATGTTATGGGTGTAAGAAGAAATCTCATTTGATTCATAACTGTGCTTTTCCTAAATCTCAACTGAAATATGAATATAAACAAAAATCAATTTAATTCATGAAGGATACTAATAACAAATAAGATGATTAAAATGATGAATCTACTAGAAACTCAAAAATTTATCATTAAAATACAAAGGATAATCTATGTCTTATGGATCATGCTAATGAGGTATAATCTTTCTACTCTGAAAGTTCTAATTCTGAATGTTTTTCATGATGAACATAATAGTATTTTTTTATTATTCAAGATAAATTTTAATATTTAAATAAATAGAATAAAAATCTTATAAAATCTTATGATTCTATTTCAATTGATAATGAATGTTTTTCAAAACATATTGCTGAATTTAGTTCAAATTCTTCAAAAATTTCTTGTGATATACTAGACACTAAAAATTGAAAATTATTGGATGATATTGATAATTTAATATATGATTCAAGTATGATATTTATTGGAGAGAATTATATGAATAAAATTATAAGTAAAAATAAAATTCACAAAGTAAAACTTGGTTTTGTTATTGATAGTGAAAAACAAAATTATTTTGGAATTATTTTTTTCCTAGTTCAAAATGAAAAAGCATTGTCACTGTTATGTGTTTTTGTTGTCGTATTAATAGAGATTATTCTAAGGAATTTAATTTTTCAAAACCTCAATTTTGTGGTTTCAAGAATGTTAATTACTTTAAATCATTATATATGTTTAAATATAAAATTTTAGATCAAAATAAACAAATTTGGTAACCTAAATCATTAATTGTTGACCCTGTGAGACCCAAATGTATATGGGTACCAAATGGCATTTATATTTGAAACACTATAGGTATGATGCACTTAACAACATCATTATATCCTCAAGTGTATTCAATAAAATAATGGGAAAGTATTATATTCTAATTTTTTATTATATTAAATAGAATATTCATTATAGTTGGAATATTTCATCCATGAAGTATTTTATTTTAAATTTCAATATTCAATTTAAATTAACTAATTGTTTTATATTGAGAGATAATTTTTTTAACTATTATTTTTTAATTTTCGTCCTCTACATTTATTTATTCTTATACTTAAACTATTAGTTTTTTTAAAACAATTATTTTATTAAATGGAGTTATTCAACGATTTATTTTATTAATCATTGACTATAAAACATTCTATTATGATTTTATATAAATGGTTATCATAATTTTAAACTTCTATTTAATTTTTTACTATTTAAAATTTTTTTATGTTTAAAAATTAATATCTTGTTGTTTGTGAAAAATTATTCTATTTTTGAGATTAATATGTTCTGGCCATTTATGATAAACGTAAAATTTAAAATAAATTACTTGAAAATCCTTTAATTAGAATCCTTGAAAATCCATTATTAATTTTATTATATTATTTAATTTCAATTTTTTATATTTCAAAATAAATTATCTAAATTCCATGAAAATCATTTATTTAAAATCATTTAATATGTTAAATATTTTGTCTTGCTCTTAAGGGGATTAATATTTTATATTTCTCTTGTGTTTAAATGTTTCATTATTATGGAATGAATTCAATGGTTTAATACATTCATTTTAAACCCTTGTTATTCATTGAATAATATTATATATGTTTTCTTGGATCCATTATTATACCTTTTATTTTTTTAAAGGAAGCATGAATTTAGGGGGATATTATATTACCCTATGTATTTTGAACGTATTTTAAAATAAAAAAAAATTAATAATTTTTTAAGGAAATTAATTTTCTAATATTATTTTTTCTAAATAAATTATTAGTATTCAAATTTTAAATATTTTAAAAGGGTATAAAAAGGGATGAATTTTTTTTAAAATTATAAATTTTATTAAAAAACATAAGAAAATTTAATCTCTCGTATTTTATTTTTTCTTTAGGGGATAATTTTTTTTTCAAATTTTTAATACTTTTTATACAACTTAAAATTTCACATTCCACTTCTTTATAAAAGTGGAAAATCTATTTTACTCAATAACACATCTTTTTTATCCTTAAAAAAAGGGGAGAAATGTTGTGAACAAGTTAGGGTTTTGTAATTATCAAAAAGTGGGAGATTGTTGAGTATATCGTTTTCATTCTCATTAATATTTAGTTTTGTTAATTACTTCATCCCATCAATTATTGTTATCTAATAAATTTTTTAAGTGTTTCATTTTTAGTATGTCAATTTATTTATTTTTTATCTAATGGAATTTTGATCGGATGTTTGTGGTGTTTATTTTGTTGGAATTATAAAAATATTATCTTTATTTCATCTATTATATCAAAAGACAATTAAATTGTTTTGATATTGAAAAAATTCCCTGAATCTGTTACAAGATATTGAAGTGATATTATAGTTTTCAACATAAATTAAATAATTATATCTTAATTTCCTTGGTTTACCTCGAAGGTAAAAAGGTTTTTTGGATGGTCAATAAATTCGCCGATTTTTGGGAATGAAATTTCCGAGCTACACTTTTCAATAATGTATTTGACAATGTTTTTTGGAGATATCGATAGATATTGATGATGTATTGATTTGATTATTGAATTGTTATAAATATCATGAGTTTTTTAAAAAAAAATATTACAGGATTAAGGCTGAATGTAATGGTAATGGGATCAAAAAAATTCAGTGAAGTATGACATTAAGATGTTCACATTTTATGGAAACACTGTTCGTACCCCATGTTGGTATGCATAGCATAAGGAATGAACCCTACCTTTGATAAATTCCCAAATGAATTATCAACACTATGATGAATAGTTTTTTTATGGATTGGAAACCCTACATTCAATGAATTATAAACTTTTGAAATATCAACCCTACAATGGAATCTGGAAATACTATTCCTACCATAGATTCAAAAGTTTTGACATATAGTTCATCAATGTTACGTTTATATTGTTAAGATAAAAAATTTGAATGTATGGATCATCATCCCTACATTAATTTTTCCATATATTACGTGTAACTGAATTCATGTCTTTATAGCCATACTTTGGTAGTAACGCCACACTATTTAGCTCAACCCTACTCTATGAAGTTCAACCCTACGTTTGACTAGTCAACGATGAATTTTTATTTGAATATATTATCCGTAATTTCAGAAATGGTATTTATGAAAGTATATATTGTTTCAAAGATATTTTTACGAACTATTTAATGTATCTCATGCAATGTATTAAATCATTATTATTTATAAAGTAATTTATGAATCTCATTGTACGATATGATTTCAAATATTCATGATTAATTTAGTTGCTGGTTTTCAGGAACTGTTTCGACTCAATTTAGAGAGGTTTTAATAGATTTAAACATGAGTTTAAAATTGTTCAATACTAAAATTGTTGTGGATATTTTATTGATGAAGTAATTCAAATTATTTTGAATACATTGATTATAGATTTATTCTATAGGAATAAAGAGGGAACAGTGCTACGCTATTATTGGGGATATTTATGATGGTTGTTAAATCTATATATTTTGGCTATCCTAAAGAAAAAGAATGTTGTTGCAACTTCTGGATATTTATTTTCTCTATATCTCTCTCTTTGGTAGGTAATTAATACACAATTAAGAAAACAGCAGACATGAATAACTTATGAATAGGATGAAGCTAATGATATTCACATTAAAGATCAAGGATTTTGATTAGAGAATTGAATTTCATTGTTCATTCTTGTTATCTAATGGTGTAAAGAAGAAGGAAGCCTAAAAAATGTTTTATGTATTTTTTTTATTCTACGAAGAAGAAGAATTATTCTCTATATTGAACATTATTTTTCTGCTTCTGTTGTGCTACATCTACGATTTTATTTCATCTGTCATTTTCTTATGTAACTGTTAAATTCCTCATATACCATCAAAAAATTCAATCTCTGTTGATTTGGTGGATTATTAGCTTCTCAAACAAATTCATGGTGGAGTATCAGCTTCTCGGACAAGCTATGGATATTTCGGATCCTTATAAAATAACAAAAAGGACCTATAAATGCCCTGAAATGTGTCAACATCCTACACTATGATTTGTATTGGAAGGTCTTATGATAAGAGGACCAACTAGTTAAAATCACCAAGCTTATGGAGTAGAGAATTGGTAGATTACATAAAGGTATTTCTATGCCATGAACCACTATTCATCATTATGTTCTTTTCCCTTATTTATTTCCATCGATCGGCCAATTTCAAGAGAGGAGGAAATGATCACTTCTTTTCAATAGGGACATTTAAAATTATGAATATTTTTTAAAGGCCATAATTCTCCCCCTCTCGTCTCTACATTATACCCATTATGAGATAACAATATGATATGAGTTATAACTATGAATTAATGTATGATTCAAAAGATAACCAAATTGGATTCCTTTATGTGATAGGATATGGACAGAGTTTATCTACATCTTGATAGATCTTATATGGACAGATTTGTGAGTATTCATTCACTGATGGCTATGATGGTCGGGGAAATTGTTGAAATACTTGTGAAAGGGAACCTAAAGAAGGTTTCCATGTATTGGCCATTATGTTAAGATCCTTATGATGTTTCCATGATTACTCATATAGTGAATAAATCTTGATCAAAACTTAGTCTACTGATGGATTAGTCATTTCATGGTTCTTTGAGGCATTTTAGTGACCTCAGGGTATTAAATCGTTTGAGATTGGTAATTTAGAAAATATGTAAATTAAGAAAATATATGATAACTTATTCACTAGGATGTTATGTGTGGGGTGACGAATATATAAATTATTTTACTTAATAAGTGATAAATCATTCACTTATACCCTAAAATTAGTGATGCATTTTTTATTTTTCCCCTAAGGGATTACAATGATAAGTTTTTCACTTTAATGATACACTACTATAAAATAATCTTATACCAACAGTTACAAACAAATGGTAAAATTCCAAAAACCATTTTTATACTCTATCCCAATGGTTTACTGAACCATTGGGCTCTGATCCATGGTTATAGCCATATCCCATCAGTTCAAACATGAGCCTTTGGGATAGTTCCAGGGATTTTCATAATAAAAACGGTTCAACGCAACCATTGGTAATATTTTATCCCAATAGTTAATAACTGTGGGTATACAACTAGAACAATGGTTTAGTGAACTATTGGTATACACCAATTGCAACAGTTTATTTAACTGTGGCCATAGGTCAGGTGGTATGGGTATACACCAACATTTGAGAAACCATTGGTATAAAGCCTAAAGTACACTCTATTAAAATAGTTTCATTGAAATCATTGGGATATATGTACACAAACTTTTCTCAAACCGTTTGCGTACACTACTCAATCTATAAACCAACGGTTCATAGAAACGTTGGTATTTCCTCTTCCCTGAAAAAAATAATAGCCACCTCTTCCAGCCAGCCACTTCCAGCCAGCCATAACCTGTAGAAACATGGATTCATCCTATAATAAAATGCATGGATTCAACTTGAAACCTAAAATCAAATAGGAAAACACACTACAAACACAAATAATACTCAACAAATAACCTGCTACTTGAAATCACAAAAATCACACTGCAAACAGAGAAAACATAGAGAAAACAGAAAACATGCAAGCAACCTGCAACCTACAATCAAACAAACACAAAAAACACACAACAAAACTACAATCACAATGAAAACACACAAAAAATCACTAAAACACATAGAAAACTCACTAAAAACACACAAAAAATCTCACAAAAACTCACTGAAATCACTTCTAATCACAAAGAAAACACACAAAAACTCACGGAAATCAAATAAATAAACACACTTTAATAAAACACAAAAACTCTTAGGATATAGGGATTTAACGTTGATCCAGATGAGTGTGGAATTCATAAGATACATAGATTATGCCTTGATCCTAATGAGTGTGGAATTCTTAGGATGCTGAGATTTAGACATCATGTATATTGAATTACTCATGTAATCCTCCTAGAGTCGATGATCTGACTACAGGTCTGATAATTCCAAAGATGTATTTGAATCAACGTTATATACATTGAAACTATATTTCCCTAGGAGCATGTTAATTTGATAATACTAGATGGTGGTTCACTTCCTAGGATGTCAAGGAATATACCATTTTTCCTGATATTATTTGATTTCTTAGGGGGGAATTGGATGTTAGCCTAGTGAAATTATATTTCCTAATGATATTCACCTAGGAAATAGTGCATGAACATACTAATTTGTTATTCTATTTCTGCAATAGGATGGAATTTTTTTTATATATATACTAGTTGGAACAATTTGACGACATGATTAGAGACACTTCAGCACAAGATAAAATAGGCGTGGTCAATCACAAGTGTCACATTAGAGCAAGAGAATCAATAGTGATTTATTTATTTATATTAAATAGTTTATAAATTTATTTATCTATGAATATCACATGAACAAGCACACAATTACTCGTTATCTATCAATCTATATTATTCGTACCCTTCTATGTTGTACTCTCACCATGCCCGGGAGGCCATGTCACGTTGGTCCCTTAGAAGAATTATTACTTTCATATTAGATCCAATTGGGTAAAGGATAATAATTACATGATAATGATGGAGAAATTTTGATGGTTTAGTTATTGAGATGATTTGAGACACGAGTATTAATTGGAGTCTCTTTTTTCTTTTGTATTTATTTTTTACATATGGGGCCAATCTGGTGGGAGACCATTGTGTGTTAGTTTTTATCTATTTAATTTTAATCCAGTTATTTATTATCATTTGTGATCTAATTTTCATATCATGGATTTTTATTTGTTTATTTTCATCTATTATTGTGAACTCTAAAATGGGGTATATTTTTCCAATTTTACGACCCTATAACCTCATTATTAATCGATATCCCCTAGTTTATGGGAATGTGTGCCTACGGTTTAGTGGTGATTCCTTGATTTAGGAACCCCAATGTGGATATGGACTTTGAGAAGTATGTTATAAGGGAGAATATGATCAATAATTAGTCATGTACTCCAAGGGTTACACCATCAAGTAGGTGTATAGGGTACTCAAAATTTGGATCTATTAATGATTTAGTAGTAAGATGTTGGTCGATCTAAAAAATAACTTATTTTATGGTCTCATAACTTTAACCAAAGGGGATAACCCTAAGGTAATATAGCCTAGAGTGTAGGGGTTTAATGTTTAAGGTATTGTATCATGGAATAAGAGGATACATTGAAAATAAATAAATAGGGGGAAAATGAACTCATCATGTTTTCATAGCCAAGGGAATATTAGGAACACCTCAAGTATGATCACATAGCTTTTAAGGACATTTTGTTTTGGACTAGAGTATTTATAGAAATATCATGATCATGTACATAAGTATAGGAAATTATATGGTTAGAAATAATTACTTATGTGAATTTAGTATGTCCTTATCACCCATGAAAAACTAGGTGAACCTCTTACGCAGATATAGCTCAAACTTAGAGGAAGGGGGATCATCTGATAATTAGGCTAGGTAGGGGATCAACATGAGTCAGTCACAATCTTGAAGATCTATAGTGGAATGAAAATTGTGTTTGTATATTGGTCTAGGACATGATGTCTACACATCACTATATATCATGTATAGTGGGGATCAAGACAAAAATTTTCCTAGAGGGCAGTGTGAGTTAGTCAGCTAAGACACCTCACCCAAAGTCATCAAGTAAGTAGTGTATTTTATGACTTTAATCATCAAATTACTTAGTTATAACTTCGTGAACTACTTAAGTATGTTGGTTATCATCATTTTACATAGAGAGAGAAAAATCTATATCTACGAAAGATACATCTTCCATCCCATCAGCATGCGCCCATGCTTGGATAGTGTCCAAGGAGAGTATAAAACGACCAAGGTCCAAGAAGGGTTGAGCCTGATGTCTGATGTGGGTGCAATATTCTTCATACTTTTTGATCTTATATTATTATTAACACTCTTATAATATCCGGATATGGGTAACTATTCCCCGGTAGACCCAGATAAGATGGATGCATCAATGGGAGATGGTATGCATTAATATAGAAATTGAATATACCATCGTGTCTATATCAAATTCTTTGAAAATTGTTTATGCTTCCACCTATTTAGGGTGGTGGTGTCCCTAGAATTCTCCATGAAAATATTGTTTCAGTGGAAGGGTAATAATTTGTGCATCAATGATGCGTGGCATATGAACACATGTCTATCATCACTTGGGTCATAGTTGAGGTGAAATGACTAACTTCTACATTAACTAAAAAAAGTTAAATCCTCAATGGTTAACATAATTTATATTCATTTGACAACATTATTTACGTAACATGAAAAACCGAACTTATATTATTAACTATGGAAATGGAACCTCAAGGATAAGATATCTTAGATCTATTGGCCTCAGTATCTCTTACCATAGTAGCCATTTATACACCATTCTCACCAAGGGATGCGAGTAGGATTCCATCAATCACCACCTTCTTCCTGAATGCATATTTGTTTTTCACATGGCCTAGGATAAGGTTTATAGTAATCTATATTTCAATAAAAAAAACTCGGTGAAAACTGTGTGGAGAGATATAAAGAATGATCTTAGAGGGTCCCTTTAAAGATCTCAAGGACCATTTGGACCAGATTTTGTACATTTTTAGAACACTAAGATCTAGTGGGTTTGAATATCGAGTAATACATGCTAGGGTGAATGATGTGGTCAACATTAAAGAGGATAATAGGGAATTTGGATTGAATCTATCAGTAGTTTATGTTTAATGTTTGGCTGTAAAGCATCAAAATAATGCACTAGAAAAAATTTCTCAGCATGAAGTGGAATTAGTGACTCAATAAAATTAATTCCATGTTGGGAGTGTTGAAATTTATAGGATTCAATAAGAGTTTTCCCACCTATGATTCATATTTATTATTTAAAATATGACACACAAGAGAACAATATAGGCTCTATGATGTGGTATAGAAGGCCAAACATGATGTTTCTACCAAGGTAGAGGCACTATGATAGGCTGTAGAGGCGGGGACTGCATCAACTAATTAATAATGCCAATCTGTATATTCTCTAGGGTAAAAGATAATAGATCTCATAGAGTATTATGAGAACATACTATCATTAAGATTTTTTAATATGAAATCACATTTATATTTGGAATCATGGGAAATATTCCAAGATTTTGAGATTCCTCCCTTATTTTGAATTATCAACCGAGAAAAACATTTGAATTACATGTGTATAAATAACGTATTAAGAACCTCTATAGTCCCTTAAACACTAACAAGATTTTTCAATCATAGATTTCAAAGGGATTGATTATATCTATGTTCCATATGAGTAATGGAATCTAAGGACAGTAAATTAAAGGAAATATGTTAACAAAGTACACCTATATATATGGTGTTCACAAGCTTCATAGTTTTATAGAATGTTCTTTAGTGATTTTATGAAATTAAAATCTCCCTGTCACTGTGTATTTAAGTGGATAAGATATCGATTGGGATATGAGTGGTCTAACATATTTCTTATAATTGGGATGGTATGTGCATGTTCTAGATTATGGTTTAGATCATGTAAAATAATCCTAAGAGGATTGAGCTTTATAGTGATAGGGGTGGCGGTTGTACGTCTAGCATTTGATGAGGAAAAATACTTATGAGGATGGAATGGAATCTTGATGAGTAATTAGAGTGGTATGGTCCCTCTAAATATATAAAACGTATTATGAAAGGTTTTACACCATATAATGATTCCAGAGTTTAACTATGGAGCTGAAGAATAAGGTACTAGTGTGGGTATTGGGTATTGTCAGACAGATTGGAATTATATTTCCAAGAGTCTTGGTGCAATTTAATATAGGATGAAACATTGTTAGTGGGGTTGGGTTATAATACATGATTTCGATGAGTTTCTTAACCAAACTATTTATAATATAATTAAGTAATGTTTGACATGCTGATAGAAGACTATAGTGTGTTGGATGAGGATTAGTGTTAGTGAGTAGTGACTTGGACGAGTCTGAGAGACCCTAAAGGATTCCAATTTAGATAAGATAAGAATTTAGACGGGTTCAACATGGTGTTATTTTGTGACTATAAAAACCATGAGATGAATAATCCAATCTTCCTAGTTGGATGATGAGATGTTCATCGAGGTATTGGATAATCCTCGAGAGATAAGTCTAGACTTTGTGACTGAGAGGATATACTAGTGTGGTGGTGGGGACTTGTATGCATATGCATACTGGGATTCATGGAAAGATCCAAGAATATCATATCATATTTGAGGTCATCATGATGTAATTATTTATTTTTGGGGTATGAGACTGATTTGAGACTCAAGGACTCTAGTGGATTCCCTAGTGTAAAATATATGAGTACCAAGAAGACTGACATTTTTCACTTGGATAGTGAGAGATTTTTGAGATAAGGGTATATTTCCCAAGTGACTAGAACCTTGTACCTATCTAGTGAGATATGATATGGACCAAATTACCTTGTTTTTATTTCAAACACATGTCGGGTGAATGATTATAACAAGTATAGTGATATATATTAATGAATGACAACACCTTGAGCAATATGTTGTTGCAAGGACCATTACTTGAGTGATAATGAAGTTATCATATTATTAAATGATATCTAAGACAACCATGATTCATAAGTTAGTGGTCAAGATAATGGAATCATCTTGAATCATATGGTTCTAGATGAACCCAACCATGAGTTATAATGGAGCATTTGGAATATGATATTAGACCTACCATGTTAAATATGTTATTATTTTTAAAAATGGATTTACATTGATCATAATATTTTAACATAAATGTTTGTTGAATGAGAAGGTTGGTATGAGATATATAGTAGTATGAGACACCACCTTTAGTAGTATAGAAGATATTGGGAGTTGAGTGATGATGTATATTGAGTGATAAGTACTAGTATAGGGATTGGATACATGACTCAATCCTACACATTTAAGTTGTGGTAGAGTAATCATTGATACTCTCTATTTAGAGTATTTGGGTATAAGATGGGATTCATGAATGATGGTACAATGATGAATGTTTTTTGATCAAAAAAATGTATCTATATTTGGGTATCATAGAAACCTAATTATCACATGATTACCTGATACACATTAATTCTTGGTGTCTGAGTTGGAACATGACATCTGACACAATATGTGTGCCTATTTATTTTTTTAACATTTTCATTACTCAGGAATACATATAAATGTAAAAATATATTAGCGTCTCTTTGGTTTAGAAGACAGCGCACCTCCGTTGGAGGGGTTTTATTATAAAATCATGTCATTTCATTATCACACAATTCATTTAATTATATTTGACATTTATTTTAATACTAATTCAGCAAAAATCAAATGAAATAAGTTAAGAAGCTAGATCAACATATCTATCACTATCAGCTTTCACAAACAACGCACCTCCATTGGAGGGTTTTTTTATAAAAACATGACTTTAGTTATCAAATGAAACTATTATTTTAAATAACATTTATTCAAGATATCCCATTAAAAATAATTAAATTGAGTTTAGAAAGAAGCTAAATTCAATTTAAAGGGGATCCTTGGGCACATTCATATATCCATATAACAGTCTCCACTCACCTACATATGCATATATATATATATAAATTGGCACACCTAGCCCCATACATGCATAATCACTACCATGGTTGACTATACGTGTAACATGGGAACCCACATACATATACTTACATACCTATGCACACAAAGGCAAGTCTCCCTTGAATGGGCGACTTGAAACCAATGACCAGGGATCAACACACTACACAAAGGATATTAGAAACCTTAAAACACATAAAGGACACTATATAACCAGCGAGAAACCAACCAATGACATTAAATCCATACCTCAATTGGAAGTGAAGAACCAAATCCTCCCGAACCAACATGAAACGATCCAACGCCCTACCAAAAACATAATATGGAGTCAAAAACCAAAAAATCACCAAACACATGAGGTGAGAGACAAGTAGAAGTAATATAATATTTTAAAAGACCAAATATGCTGGGTTGAATCAATATGTACCCCTTATGGCCCTCTTCGCAGAATATAACTACCCTCTGTCCCTACAAAACAGTAAAAGACCTATATGGCCAATTCCATAATGATAATAAAATAAAAACTAAACTAAAACATACCTATCTCCTGTGACTATACATATCACCGCCAAATATATAAGAACCACAAATCCAAACAGTTTAAATCATTTTTATGTAAGAAAGGGGGAAACATATCAATGTTTTAAAATCATACTATGAAATAGTGAATTCTTATTAATTAACAACTTTTCTTCATATTAATGGTTTAGAATCAGTTTGGATTGAGTTTCAATTTAGTTTGGTTTTGTTCGATACAATTTTTTTTGGAACATTTCCATTAGATTTAGTTTTTCTTATTTGTGTTTTTATTATGTTGGACAATTTCATTCATTTGGATTCTATTTGATCATGAAATTAATAATAATCAGTCAATCTAGATTAATAATTATATCCATTTGGTCGATATCTATATTAAAAAATACATATAAATGAATGATATCATATTAGGAAAATCATAAGAGGGGCATGATGTAAAGTAGACTAATTCATGTAATTAATTCCTAATATAGAATTTTCATGGGCACATAAATCACCAAAATCCCCAAATTAAATTGGTCCAAACCAAGAGGGAAGAATAAACCAACCTCAAATGGTTGAAAATTGTGTGAGATTAACTAAGATGATCCAAACTAATTTTCCTTTGACTATGGATGTAAAATAAAATCTGAGGTGGACCTTAAAGAACCACGACACACCCTAAAAATGAGAATAATAGTTATATAAGTGGAAATTATATAAGCTTAGAAGAGTAGCATAATGTCCTTGCGAATATCAATGATTTTCGACCACATGTGATAAATAAAAGGGTGACATACCATTACAGTGTACTGTAAAAGATTAACAAGATTCATAGAGAAAATAATATTATTATTAATAGAGATTAAATTTATTTGAGGTTATGAAATATTCCAACATTATAAAGTGATTAGAACATGGAACGAAACTTGAAAAATCTAGAATCAACCCAAGATGAACCACCCCAAAGAACCGAGAAATAAATTATTACCACTCATATTACATTGAATATTTTATACTAAAAATAAATTCATAATTTTAAATACTAAATCTTTAGAAAATTTAGAGATTCCTCCACTTTATCCTCATGGAATAAAGTATACCACAACCCTAATTAATTTATAACTTCAAAGTCCTTTTTATTTCTATGTTTTATAGAATGACCAAATTCTTAACAAACCCTAGTGATATAAAATATTATGAAACCCAGCAATAAATTAAGGGTTCATGTGAGAATATTTATGAAGATTATTTTCCCAAACCAATCACAAAATTATGATGAATATATCAAAATACATCAATGAAATAAATATAGAAAAAAACCTCAATGGAGAAAGAAATAATATTTTTCGTAAAATAATATTGTTGCTGGAAGTTTGGACACATGGACATTGATAATTGGTATAATAAATATACTGACACTAGTTATATAATAGAATAATAAAATTATATAATAGTTAAAACTAAGAAAAAAACTGTTGTCAAAACCTTTTTTTCATGTATGAAGAGAGATTTATCTCATAGAAACATATTTGAAAACATTGTTAATTATTGTAATTATTTTAATTCATATGGAAACTATTATGAGGAATTTTGGTATGCAGAAACACAAAATGAGTCATATGTTAATGAAAAAACGAGTCCATGATTTAATAAGTTGTAAAAAATGGAAAAAATCTACCTTGAGGTGTAAAATGAAGAAAAATGTAAAAAAATGACACTCCCAAGTGGTTATTGAAGAGAGAAGATCATCATGGGGTTTTAGTATAGGGAATATGTATCTATTACATTAAGTAAGTCTATATTATAGAATATTTTATGATTATTGAGGGTGTTACGTAATGATAAATCAAATTTTTGTTGGTTCCCACCAACCCTTAAAGTGGATTTTCAATAAAATAAAAAATGGATTGTGGATACACTATTTAAAAATAGAAATAAATATCTAAAAATTTATTGATAGAAAATTTGGACGAAAAATGGAAACCATTCAATAATGTTATAGTATAATTTGATTAGTATTTTCTATTTTGGAAGAAGATCCTAAGATATTTCCTAAGGAAAATGAAAACCAGTTGAATAAGTTTTTTGATGTTGTAATTATGTTGGTCATGGAGCTATATTATGTATGAATTTGATTCCTAGTCAAAAGCATTTAAATAGTGGTAAGGGAAAAGAGAAAATGTTATCATGTACTAAAATAGCTTCTAAAAATTGATCCACAACTATGAAGAAGGTTTAACATGATAAGAAAAAAATGTTTGATCATATATTCTATTGAGTTATAAAAAGATAAACCAAAAAACAAAAAACATTTAGAGTTATCTAATTGCTCAAGTTAATATGAAATTTTAAAAACAATAAAAAAACATATTAAATAAGAGAGAACTATGTTTCCATAACCTAAAGATGTGTATAATTTGAGAAATAATGAAGCACAAATAAAATAAATCACTTTTGAGTTACAATGAAAAGTTTTCTAGTGTTGAGAAAAAATTCTCAGTCAGTGTTATAACAAAGATGTTGATAAACCCACCATATTAGCACACTTCTTGATATAAAAAAACACTCAAATGTACAGGTCACATAACACACACTTCAAATATTTTTTGTTGAAGAAAAATAATTTGAAAAAATTAATCCTTCATATAGTATTTTAATTCCACTGAGAAAATCAACATGGAGAAAATAAGAAGATACATTATTGTTAATCACCTCTCTAAAAAAGTTTTAGAACCTTTCCCATTAGTTAATTACAAATTTATTTGTAACTTTTCATCTAGATAACACATTATAATTTAATAAAACATGGTTACTCATTCATGTTTTTGTGAATCCAAAAATAACTACAGATTTATCTATAAACCAATTTACCTTCAAATGAATAATGTATATATTAAAATAGTGTACATTAGATAGGATTATCATTTTAAAATTATAAAACTCTATTCACATGAAACCTACATCTATAAAGAATAAATGGTATGAATAATTCAACACATAAAATACTCTAAATATTTTTATGATCATCAAATGATATCACATAGAGTATGATATTCTTTTTGAAACTAGAAACACATCATATATTGTTCACCTAAATTTCAAAGAAATAATGTTTTAATGTAATCTTCTATGTGAACTTCCAATGATTTATAACTACAGAAACTAAAATTATATCTATTTTTATGATTTTAGATAACCAAAATAAATCATATATCATAGATAAATGAAATAATATGAACTGATACAAATTGAATCAACAAAACTCAAAATAAACAATGAATCAATTAACCATAACAAAAAAAGATTTGGGATTCCCTACCAAAGAATACCTGAATAATAAAAATGTAGAAGGGTATGCTTTACTAGAAGGTATCCTCGAACTAGGTAGGATGCTTGAACAAAGGGGATTCTCAACCTTCTCAACTCAACCTTAGCGGAATTCACATCGAGTAAGGGAATGATCAACCTAGGGGAGATTCGTGTCAGGTAAAAGAATTCTCCACCTAGGGGGGATTCACATAGGTTGAGGGAATTTTGTATAAAGGGGGGATGTTCAAACTCAGAGAGGATTCTAGAATAGTGTCGGACGAGGAGGGGGATGTGTGAGTAATGACGAGAGGGGAGAGACAGGAGGGGATCAGGGAGCAGCGAGCAGCGAGCGGCCAGCTGCGAGGGGAAGTTGTAATAAGATGAGGGGATTGTAAGGGGGATGATAGCGGTATTTATGGGGAGTTGGGATGGGAGTGGAAGAAAGGGGGAGTTAGGATGGGAGCGGTGATGAGGGGGTCAGGAGGAGAAGTACTGTATGGATGGAGATGTGGGGCGCGAGGGGATGTATGGATGAGAGAAGGGTCCTGGTGATGAGGGGGTTTTAGATTGGTATATCCCAATGGTTCTCATGAACCATTTGTATTAAAATAGTTTTTTCCAAAGGTTTACTAAAACCATCAGGAAAACCCAATTAATATTACTCAATACCAACGGTTTCATAGGTCCATTGATATAGACTCATTATCCCAATTGTTTTTTTCAAACCATTAGGAAAGAAGTATTGGTATATGTGGGATTTCCACTAGTGATTGTTATACTGGTTTCATATCCACCATCCTTATAGATTTAGTGATTACTCATTCCATTATATAGATTCTTATTATGGTATATAAAACATTTTAATTACATGTTGTGGTATCTTTTCCCCCAATTTCTTTATATATCAGTGATGCATAATTCACCTAGTTGTAGTTTATTCCTAATATATCATTCACATTTGATAAATGTATCGGTGATGTTTTTCTCACCTTGGGGATATGCATTAGTGGTGAATCATTCACCTGGGGGTTGTGTATTAGTGATTATTCACTCACTTAATGATAATGATAATATATTTCTCACCTTAGGGATACATGTTTGTTATGATTCATTCACCAAAGGGTACTGATATGAAGGTCTTCCATTCACATTTGGGGTGTAATAAGTATTCCTTATTCAATTTGGAGTAATCTTAAAATAATGGATAATTCACCTTGAATTTTAATTATTAGTGATATATTATAAACACTCTTGTGAGTTTTAGAAAATGGGTGCGTGATCCAGTTCAGACACTGGAAAAATAATGTTTGGTTTATCATGGAATTGGTAATCAAATAATAACTAATACAATGAGTATATAATTAAGTATGTTTTATTTTTTTTTTATAGACAGTGAACCTATATATTCAATATTTATTTCGGGAAACAGTAGGTGGTTTTATTCTAACATTTAATGATAACTTGAATGATAATTTTATAGTATATAAAAATTTTATGATATATGATTTTGTTAAATTTAGTGGTTCGAGTTGGATTGATGTTTGTCGTGGGAAGTAAAAAAAGGTATTGTTTAATACATAGTTTTCTTATAGTCTCTAGTATTTGTTTATTTTTAATAGCTTTATATATGATGATACCTTGAGTCAATACTATATGATCACATTTGATTGTGTGATAGTATAATTGAATATTATTTTACTATAACTTGTGTTATATGTTTTTTATGGTGACTTATTAGTTATAATTTATATGTTTATAATTTCATAATGTTTTAGTATTATATTTACATCTTTCAGTATTAGTTATATTTATTTCAACCTTAGTGAACAATCTCCCCACACTACAAATAGACACATCATAATAGTTGTTGGAATTGGGAATTTTGGGTGGCATACCCAAGGTAATCAACTTATAGTTAGTGGAGATCAATAAAAACCAACTAGGGTGTGGATGTTACGCATACTCCGCATTTCTATCACTTTCTAATATCCAATTCTTCTATGAATTGGTAGGAACAACCAAATTGGGATATAGCCCCATAGGTACCCCTCCTTGGAAGGATGTGATGGGAAGAGATACACCAAAATCATATCTCTGTTAGGTAATGGGTTAGAAACTATCACTAAGGATATTGAACCATCAACATGTTTTAAATTGAAACAGGTTTAGGATGGTTCGTATGGTGAGATTCATAATTTTTAATTTTATTTTAGGGGTATCTTGGTGTGGCTAATTGATGTATATTCTAGAAAGTTATTGGGGATGAAATTGTGGTAGCTTAGATTAAAATTATTCCTTAACAACTGTCTTTTATTTTAAATTTCACATCACTTTTTTATTTTATTTTCGGATTTATATTCTACTTGTATGATGATATATGAATCTAGAGCCACTAAATAAAGGTATGGGTAATATATGATGTGTTAATATTATGGGGATTATTTTTGAATATTTAATATAGATAATTTCCTGTTAATATATTTATGTAAATACATAAAAATCTTGGATATGAAAGAAATAATTATAAGGAAAATATTTAGTCTTTAGTCGGTTTAATGTGTATTTTAATGCCGAATTAATAATGGGGAATTGTGAATGGATTTTAAAGGGATAATAAAAATTTATAATTGATGACATTTAATACTGATTCTTATGGAGTTTTTAAGATTATTTTTTCCTTACACTTTGTATTTGAAGATGGGTTAACATATGGGACTCTAGATAACAGTTTAGAATTAGGTAGGATAACTTCCTTTATAAAGGTAATGTATCATAAAATATTCATTATGTTTTTTTCTTTCTTGTGCTCAACCACTCATGTTGAATATCGTGAATGACACCAACACATTACCTTGGATTCTCAGTGCTTCCAAATATCTTGGATATAGAGGATACAGATGGTCAATTACTCCCCTTACCCCTCTCTCTATTCTATAAAAATATTAAAATGTGTGATTTTATGTACTATAGTAGCTTATAGTTATATAATGTGAACTCATACTGGTTTTGGTGGATTATGATTATGATGAACATGTATGTCGAGTTGTGGGGGATTAAATTTATTTTACATTCATATACCTTGCATGTATTGTATTATGGTTATTATAGGTGTAATTATACATGGATACAATGGAATAAGGTATAGTGTGTATTTACATGGGCCATAACATCTCTCGATCCTACTATATGGATATGGTTTAACAATGTGATATTGTGGATATGGTTATGTAGATATTTTAGTGATAGGATTTCTTGGATGTTTGGTGTAGTTTATGAAGGGGATGGGATCACTATGACATGTGTTGTTAGAATTTAGGGTTAATTTTTCAATTAGAATGGATTCATGGAAGATTTCTTATATAAACATAACATTTATAAAGAACGGTGTTGGTGTTTTTTAGATGATTCTAACTCTTATAGTTTGATCCTGGGTTTCTTGAGATCATGGTCTTTTATGTAGAAGTTTTTTTTTTTCTCTCTTTTGTGTATAAAATTAATTTTATTTCATTTTAGTTATTTATTAATTGGGAATTAATTAGTTTATTATTTATCATTTTTTTTAAATATCATGGTAATGGCTCATATATATTCATTTTCTACACCCTATATTATAGACTTATACCTATTGATTTTTTGAGGTAGTATTTAATGGTCTCTCCTATATTCACTGCCAGCTGATGAGGGTTAATAATAGGTGTGTGTCATGAAAAAGTGGTATCAAATAATTTGGTTGAGATATATGATGGATATCAGATATATACATTGTTTATGTGTACTTGGTTTGTTTAGAAAAAATATTACTAGAATATCGTACATGATTTATGTAAATGATACCGGTTAGGATACTAACATGTAGGGTCCACTATGATCTGATGTAAGGAAATTTAGTTTACAGAATATTATATGTTAAGTGATGCATCTTGAAGTGTAGATTCATACGTAAAACTGATGCATCATGAATTTCTATAGCGATGACAGAAATAGGAAGATGATGAGAATCAGGGTGAATCATAATTCATTGATCCCAGGGATTCTATATTCTAGGTCTAACAAGTCTTTATCATTTTATATCATATGTATGTATCATGTATGATGTCTCTTTTAAGATCATACAGATGATATAAATTATGATGCTCTATCTTATTAAAAAGATGTTAGGAATTTGTATGATGATTTGGAAGACTCTATGTGAGTTCAATGTTAGGAATTATAAAATAATGAGGGATCTACGTCTGATTAGGATATTAAGTTATAGTTGAAGAAGGTGGAGATATCCTTCTATTTTATCTTTTATAGAAAAGAGCATTGAATTATTTTAACCGTTACTATTATGAATGAAGTAAGTAATCAGTGATGGAGTTTATACACTGGTTAAAACATGGAGTGTAATTTTTCATGGGAGAAGTCTAGTGATTTTTACCAGGATGACTTATTTTTATCAGAAAATAATCTAACATGTAAATGGAAAAATACTCTCTCTTCTCCATGGATGTTTGAATATATGAAAATTTAAGATTAATTTGAAGAAATTAATACATTATTCCTTATAAATAATGGTATATAAAGTGTCTAGGAAAAGGATTAATGAGGAATCATTGAATTCAAATATAAAATTCCAAGTAAT
Organism: Viscum album; assembly: GCA_963277665.1. Taxonomy (NCBI): domain Eukaryota; kingdom Viridiplantae; phylum Streptophyta; class Magnoliopsida; order Santalales; family Viscaceae; genus Viscum; species Viscum album. The sequence continues at coordinate 1,569,405,167 of OY728119.1, forward strand.
CCCATTCATGATTTTGATATTCCCTGAGGTGTTGGAAAAGGAAAATGTTGTCAATAAGATAATGGATCGAAATAGGTAATTTTCAAAACAAAGTTGTTAGTACATCATAATAAGTATATAAAACGAAATATATTCTTAGTTACATGGTTATTTTATTTTTCAGGGCATAGAAAGATTCCATTAGCTTCTGTCATCTTAGTTTAATATATTTAGTATTTCCTTAACCTCTATCTGGTGATTGGATATCATTTTTTTCCTATAATAGTCATGGCCATCAGAATATTGATTGTCTTACCTTCCTTAGTATTCCACACAATGATTTTTCCCACTTTATATTCAATAGTTTATTAATCATCCTTTTAATTGTAGTAGGAAAATATTCGATATCCTTTTATTTTTAAAAATTAGATGATATAGGAAGAGTATATCCATATGATGCCCAATGTCTTCATGGGCATAAGGAATTTAATGATTTTATAAGCGGTTCGTATTAAGACCAATGAGGTTGAGAGGTGAGAAATAGTCTGATGTGTATAATATGTTTCTAGAACTATGTGAGCTGGACATACTGTGAGGTATCATCTATTTATTTTCTACCTTGGTGCATGAAATTTTTTATTAAAGAACTAAACACCACTTCATTATAGCCACCCTAGTCAATACACATATGATTAAGATATAAATAATTATATTTTCCTTGGTGTTAGTACTCCAGTGTGGGGTTGAGTTAACTTTTATGGCATATGTAGCGATTTTGAGAAACTTTTAGGGAAGTATTGGACTTTAGGATATTTCATATAATTACATATGCATCCATAATATGGAAGATTTAGCTTAGATTAGCTATATTTGGATCAAGATATTACAAAATGTTTCAAGAGAATATTTATATTCTTTGAGTTTTACAAAGACAATTCTATGTTCATTGGTGAGTGGGACCATTAGATGGGTCATATATAGGATGAATTATTTTATTACATGATATGTGTGTATAAGAAGTGTTTTGAAAAGGATTATCTAGTTGTAATTTTGCGGGTTTTAGAAGAGTACACTGATTTTTTACCTAATTTTTTTTATAACACCCCCTCAGCATGACATCATGGGTGGTATAGAGTTGTATCGTACTGTATTTTATATGTTTTTCTTCATTTTGGATGATTACTTCTATGTTATGATAGATTCAGATTCATATTGATGATATTACATAGAGAGGTTTTATTTATCCCAGTTTTTAGCCTCAGGGATTTCTGGACATATGAGGACGGTGGGTGGTAGTCTATGACTGTGTGTCAATTATTTTTGGGTTAATTATGTGATTAATAAAAACTAATATACAATTTCCTTAGTTTATAAGATGTTCAATCACTTTAAGAGATAAAATTGGTTCTCAAAAATATGTTTTCTATTAGAGTTCTATCAAATGTGAGAGAAGGATTAGGATATTATAAAGGCTACCATTAGGTTATATTATGGGAATTGAAAGTACATATTAATTCCCTTCCATGCCATGAAAAAATTGGGGAGACTCTGTGATTGGCTTTCCAGGATGCCATGCTCCCATGATCACGTTTAAGAAAGTTCTCCATTACCCTAGGATTAAAAATGCTATCCTGGAAAAGGGAAAATATGCTATCCTCAATTCCATAGTGTTCAAAATAAATACTCATAGATGTATTTTCACCAATTATTCTTTGGGTTCCTTCACATCTACGGAGTTTCAAAACATGATCTATCCATAAGATCTCTAAGAGAGTTGGAATGTTTTTTATGGTGTAATAGGATCCCAACAAAATACCAATTTCTTATATAGTGAATCCGAATCCTTTTCATCGTCTTAGATGATAACATCCAGATGTTGGGGATAATCTTCACTTTCGGATTCCGATGGTGCCAGAACAGGTCAGAGGAGATCACTAATAAAAATTTATTTGAAGTAGAATGGGCCACTGTGGTGTAAAATTTCTTTGGATGCTACATATCATTTTCCAATTAAGAGAAGACTGATTCTTACTTTCTAAAATAATGGTTCCCTGGGACGAATGAGTTGGGTATTGAGATGTTGGATCAATTTTTTTATCTTGAGTGAAAGGTTATGGTGCTTGTGCCAAGTGAGGAACCAGGATAGATACGAAGGATTTATCCCCACGGTGCAGTCCATTATAGTGAGGGACCTCTCCCTATTGAAGAACACGGCCTCTCTCATAAAATACTAGAAAGAGGCTCCTTCCCTGTGTATTATTCAAGTTAGTTCAACATCATCTCATTCTTTCCCACAAAGACCGCATGGGAGATGGGTTTGTTGCTAGCCACCTTCCACGGGTTTCAGGATGAACACATACGGTTCATGTATTTTGGAAAAAATAAGAGGAGGGGGAGTGGTCTGTGGGTCTGGGGGGGAATGTGGGTTTTTTCCTCAGTTCGTCTAATTGTAATGGAAACCCCCTCATATCTGAGGCCAAAGTGATACTCCCTAGGCACACCCTTTGTATTCAAGAGAACCTCAATATCAAGAAAGAGGAAACTAACTCTTTGATCCTATATTATTCACTATATAGAAAAGGATCCACCCCGCGGTCCATTTCATACATCATCATGCAATGTAGAGACATCCTTTTCAATAACATCTAAGTGACCCATAAATGGAATGAGGGAAATATGGTTTCTGATAACATGGATTATTTAGTGGATCAGAGATCAATCTCCACTGTCCTCCTCAATATTAATTGTTTTCATCCTGAGGTTGTTAATTTGATTATGCGGTATTCCCTAAAATTTCATTATTTAATACCCCTAATCCCGACTTTCCCTTATTGATCTTCCTCTTTACATAAATATCTCATTTGGTGGATGAAATGGGTATTTTATGAGTTATTATACTATTTTTGGAGGTTTTGAATGATGTTGTACTCATATATTCTGTCTCTAAAGAAGATAATACAGAGCATTGAGGAACTTTTTTGGAGGTTCTATGGCACCATCAACTATTTTGGAATCTATATATGTTTAATTTATAGTATTTGGAGGTGTATTTATTATAGAATGTTGTATCTATGATGGGAGTATCTACGAAACATTTTAATACCAATTTGAAATGTTTATTGGTATTCCCCAATACTGATGTATAGGTTTAAATAATCCTTGGTCTCATAAGATATTGTCAAAGGATAATTTCCTATTTCAAAAAAATTGAGACTTATCTGACGTCCTTGACAAAAAAGGATCATGTTTTCACTATTCCTCACATATATCAGGATACTTTTGATTAGTTCAAGAAGAATATGTTCTGTTATCTTGTTCTACTATTATTCGAGAAAGGAATTGTGTTTGATTTTTATTGATATTTTTCATATTTTCTTGAGTTTCATGTTGATTAAATACATATTATCCATTTCTTATTGGTCATGAATGATATGAACCAATGAATGTAAGAACACCATTCATGATATTCAGCTCTCCATAGTTTTTTTTTCATTAAATTTATAAGGGGAGATCTCTCATTTCTGAGTACTTTATGTTTTTCAAAAATCACTTGAGTTTGAGATATGTCTACTCCCAACATTATTTTATCATGGGAACATGATCGTGGATGGATTGCTTAAATTATTTTGACATTGAGATTTACTATAGACTAAGGAAAGGTGATGTAGTTACTGGAATGCTGTGGGGTATAATCATATAGAAGAAAGGTATTTTTTTGGGTGTAATGGGTGTCTGGAGATGTTTGGTTGTAGTATTGTGGCTAAGGTTAGTTGGTAATAGTTTTTATAATTCATTTCCATATCCCCCTTTTTTATAAAATAATGGAATATATTTTATATATTACCTATAATTACCCTTGCATATCCACTTATTCGAATGGATAAAAATTATATATCTCTTCACATAAACAATACTCATTAACCATACATATTTCCATTTTAATATAATTATATTTACATATCACCCCTTTTTACCATTACATATCACCCTTGATAACCAATATATATCACCCCTGATGATCCTTATGCATTACCCTTATATGTTTTCATTGTCCTAGAATTGACCATTAAATATCACCATTGAAATAAATTATGCATCTCCCCTAATGAATATTATATATTAAACTTACATATTAAAGGAATATATTTTCCATTTATTAAATTTCAGACCCATAAGAGTCTTCACTGTAGAAACTAAGAGTAATCCCGTTTCTACAAAACTAAAAATATCCATTTTTCTAAGAATTGTTTTTTTACAATTGATAGGGCTGTTATAAATTATAAGATATTACTCATCCAGAATCATATTTTTTATTTATGGAGGTACTATTAATACTAATATAATAGCAATAGAAAACCTTGATACCAAAACATAATTCCATTTCAATAGCAAGGTTCTCATTATGATTCATAGATTTTAGAGTGTAACACTGTGATTATAATAATCAGACAATGGTCATCCTTAGTTAATACTAATTAGAAGAGTTTACTAAATATTATAAATGGGGAAATTATCAGATAAATCATGTCTTCATTCTATGCATCTGAATTCATAAATTTCAGGTTCCCCTCCCTTAAAGATATTTGATCATCATTCTATTGGTTTCATCCATTGGTTTCAAGAGATCAATATTGTGATTATTTGTGTGAATATATACCACTACTTATTTTTTCATACCAAATCATCAAAGATTCACACCGAGGTAGGGTATGTGAGAATTATCCTATTTAATAATGTGATTTGGTGGGATTATCATATTTTCGTTTCTGATGTTTAAAGAGAAGATATTGACTTAAATAAGATAATAATAATAAATTATTGGAATTTATATGGAATTATGTGTAGCATCCAGTTATGAATTTTTTTTCTAGTTATTTATTGTTTTTATTTCACAGATTTCATGGTAGTTCAGTACAATTATTTTTTTTGGATATGAATATCATATCTGAATATATTATAAAAAATAAATAAGGTAATATGAGAATAATATTTACCTTGTTATTAATTATTATCTTATATAAATTGCATGATATAGTAGAGCACTATATTACACATAGTCATTTTGTGTTTATTACTGCTATTAGTTTTTTTATATTTAGTTTATATGGGTTCTTTAACATTTTCATGATTATGCTAAATTAACTAAAATGGTAAAGTTATTTTTTAGTTTTGAATTAATGTATGGGGATATCAAGCATAATCATACTTCTTATAATCCCATTTTATATGGTTGGTGGAATGGATGATACTTGTTTAATGATTAATATTGATTATGTTATTATTATTTTTCTATTATTATTATTTGATTATAGATCCCTTTAAGATGTTTTAAATGACAAATTATTAAAAATTGTTGGTAAGGGGAGGGTGTGGATATTATGAAGTTTTTGTGGTGGAAACTTAGTTTGGTTGATAGTGGGATGATATGGATATTTTAGAAATGTGTTAGTGTTGATATTGTGGCACTTAGATTGGGATGAAGGTGTTAATTTGATGATATTTGTTATTTTAAATATTATATTGTTTTCTTAGTTTATTAATTTCATTATCTTCTTCTTATAGTAGGAAAATTGTGTAGTATAATTGTGTTTCGAGATCCAAAATCAAAGTACGGTAAATATATAATGAATTAATCGAATAGAAATAGTTTTTAAATATTAAATAACAATAATTATATGTTAATGGATTTGGGAAAATAATTAAATGTATGTGGATATGAAAATTATAATTATAATAAAATCAACATAGATTTATTTTGATTAATGTTTTTTATAATCATTAATTGATGACAGGTATAATAAATGGTTTGTAATTTGTAAATATTAAATGAACAATGATACTATTAAACCTTGATTATTATTGAGTTGTTAGAAATATTTTATCTTCCATGTTAGAGTTGGAAACATGGTTTATAAAAAAATTACTAGATAACATTTGAGTCTTAAGTAAGAGAGTTTCCATTAAAAAAGATGTATCTTACTAAATATTCATTTGGTTTTGTAATTTATTACGCTCCACCACCTAAGTTTGATAACATGACTAAAACCATAATTGGGATTGGTTTCAATGTGTTTCAAAACTCCTTGTATGCTGAGGATATAGATGGCTTACTACCCACTTTGAATTTATTTATTCTAAACATAGAATGATATGTGTACATTTTTCAGAAATAGTGGATTATAGTTAAAGAATGTGGACACATATGGGTGTGGTGGCTCAATATTTTTATTTACAAGTAAATGTCATATTTAGAGGATTATCATTTTCATGTATTCTTGTGACAATATTGTAAGGGGTTATGGTTTTTCAATGTGTATTAAACCCATGTTATAATTGATTATGGTATAATTTTTTCCTTGTGTTTTAATGGATCTCAGTTTTACTATATGGTCATGGGGATGTTATGTGTTTTTGTGTTTGTATTTATGTGTATATGTTATTGAAATATTTTAATGGATATGTGGTATGATTTATGATGGGGATTATAACACCTTTGATTTAGAAGTTACCATTTACGGTGACATGTTTTGTGGGAGTTGATAAACGTTAAATTATATATATATATATATTTAGATTCATTGGTGGGTTTTGATGTTCTTTGTGTACATTTCAACCTCATAGTGGTTGATTGAGGGTTTTCAGAGATTGTTCTCATTAAACTTAGAATATGGTTTTCCTATTTTTCACATTTTTATGTTTCCATTGGATGAAATTACATGTATTTGGAAAGGATAATTTATTATTATAGAGATCATTAGTGGAATATTTATCAATTAAAGGGAATATGGGAGGAATGTACTATAATAAACATGCCCGAGATGTTATCTGACTCGACACTTGACACGAGTTGCCATAAGGAGTGAAGGGCATTCCCGACCCCCACGGGCTGGCGACTAGCACCATAGAATCATTAGAAATATTTTGGGAATGATTTTCCCAAAAATAGAAATAAAAAACAACCAAAGATATAAATAAAATAACAATGAAAAAAATATGTAGGCAGTAGGCTAGGTAGAAAAAAATAGTGAATGAAAAAATATACAACAAGAAAGAAATAAAATTAACTGACTAAAGCCAAGAACAGAAACATTTTCATCTAACTCTCCCTCACATTGACCATGAATAGAAAAAAGAATCCAACTGAGAACCTTGAAAGACATAAGTGTGATCTAAAAATCTCGGTCCATCACCACATCCCCCCAAAACTATGTAAAAGGATCCCTGATGTTAAATATCAATGTAAGTTTGAAAAATAAAGCTAGAAATTATGTTTTACATAAATAATAATCTCTAATAAAAATAAATAAAATCCATCGATAAGTTTAAAAAAATTCTCTTATTCTATAAAAAATAAAATCACACACATTAGAACACAATCCATGAGCCCAACCCGTATCATAAACCACACATGCCATTATCATTTCTCAAAACACAACCCACTTTATTTGTTTATAGAAAATAATCAATTTAATATTTTTTACAACAAGGCTTAAATAAACAACCATGAAAAATAAGGCACAACATACTAAAATATTATACAAGGAATGAAAAAGGAGGACATAAGCATCCAAATATACTCAATAAACATTACGGGAATGACATATCTCCATACATCATGTCAGACATTGAACTAAGAAAAAAACATCATGTAAACAAACAAGCCCAACCAAGAAGCGAACATCTCAAGGGATCTGGAATTCCATTTACTGTCATCATAACCTCTTAGTCTCAAGTTGGAAAAAACAACGCACATGTTAATGAAATTTCAAGGTAAATAAAAATAAGAAAGGTGATTTTTAACTAAAAATTTTAACATTAATTTATTTCACCATTTTTTTTATTTCATCACTTATTTCATTTTCAACGTTTAGTTCATTTTCATAAAATGTTCCATGGTCCAGGTATCTACATCATTTACAGTTCGGCCTAAGCTGATAATTTACCTTGCATAAGGGAATATGTTTACAGTAACACAAAACTTATTTACTATTCATATTTATCAACATACCTCAGAGCCTCAGTCCAGTAACTAGGCTATGTCCTTGTGTTTGTGAAGTATAGAGCCTCAGTCTGACATCCCAAATCACACATCGAACATATTATGGGAAGTATAGAGCCAAAATTTGACATTCCGAACATTACTTACATAACACTTACATTGTAGATTCATTCCAAGTAGTCTCATATAACAAAAACATTAGGGTAATAGAGAATCAATCTGAATCCCTAACATATTCATTCTTGGGTGGAGTTATGGCATCAGTCCTACCTAACCCATGGGAGGGGCCTCAGGCCTTTATCCCACCTCCAATCCATGTTCACAATATTCTTCAACAATTTAAAACTTATATTATTCAATTACCATATTCAAACAATAAAATTACATTCACAAGTCATAACTCATAAATACATAAATAATTCTCATACCATAACCTAATGAACACATTACTATTTGCAAATCATTTATTATTAACCCATTAACATCATACCAAACACTCCTTCATTCCATGCTATCAATTAGGCAAAATTTTCATCAATTTCATTTATAAAAAAATATTAACAAACAAAACCCAATTCTTATACATTATTTTCTTAAATCCATGTTAATATGTTATAGATAAAAATCCTAATGTTAACCCATTATGTTCCAACTTGTGTAGATATAACAAATTGAACCCAATTTCGTGAACATGAAATACCACCTGGGTAGCCTCAATCACAACCTTGACAACCTCCATACATACAATAGGGATCATGAGAGATTTTATTAGTCAATTAATAAGCCAATCTACAATTTCACACCAAGGGAACCCATAAGAACAACATGAATAGACTAATAGAATAAGAATAAATCAAATAACAAGTATAAATCACATGAAAAAAATAACGTCATCTAAATTAAGAGGGTTCAAGAATGGAATATAAATATCACAACACAAGTTCCCTCTAGGCCTTCACACATATAAAATTCATTTTAAAATAATTTTACATTCAGATATAATTCCAATAGAAAGAAAACACACATTCAATCACTAACAAATAATTCAAGGGAACTCCATTATAAATTTAAAAAACAAAAACACCCATTCAAGATAAGGAAACCCTTTTAACAAAAAATGAAACCCATTTTAAAACAAATTTTACCAAAATCCCAATGATCATGTGTATTGCAAAATGAAAACCTTCATTTTAATTTTTATCAAACATGATGTATGTGTAAAATCCCATTTCAGAAACATGTCCCATTTCAAAAATCAATCGAACAATTCATGTAACAACCTGACCCCAGTTACCCAGAGTCGGTGCATTATTACTTCACATTGGCATGATCACAAGAGATCAATCCTTGAAAGATAGTTCAGATTAGTATCCATGGATGTACTAGATACATACATATGTTTTAAATTACATTATAAATTAACTACACTGTGTTTCATTTGAAAAAACACATATCCCTTAACCTATCCCTGTAGGTCAGTCATATTATACTTCTTCGCATCCAAGAAAAAATAAAACATAAGAATGTGGGGAGATTAGATTCTCAGTAAGGATAAAAATACATCAAAAACTATCATAAATAAGCATAAACATTTAATCCAATGTATATAACTAAAACCAAATCCTTTTAAACATAAATATCATCATTATATAGAAAAGATATATCAAATAATTTCATTTACTTATTTACATGGATATTCTACTAAATGAATAATCACATGTAATATCAATAGCTAATCTCATAATGATGAAATGCATAATTCTAGAAATCATAACCACATAGTCAAGAAATTGTGTCAAGACTATAAATAAAAATATTTTCAATGCCTTGTGCCAAGACAGTAGTTTGTCTCATGAGACCAACCAATGCATTGAGTGCCTATAGCGGGCCCCGCCCGTCACTTACTATGTCCATTGTGTCCCTCATATGAAAAGTGTGAAACATAACATAAAAATCCATTTTAAACTAGCATAAGAAATGTTAATACATTAAAAATAAATCACAATTGACATAAAAATAGCACATCCACAGTCAAACATATCATAAAACTATCAATAAAATATGTAATGTTGTATCACAATGAAACAACATTACCACAAAAAAGGCTTTTATCAACACTAAAAAAATTCTTTATTAGTACTAAAAATTCATATTTAATCTTACAAAAGATAAGGGGTCCCTTATAACAGCACTCAAGAAATTACTGATAAAGGCCCCTTTTATAAGTGCTACAAAATCACTGATAATAGAGGTCTTTTAATAGCACAAAAAAGTACTGGTAAATGGGTCCTTTATCATTTCTTTTTTTAGCACTGATAAAGACACCTTTTCTCATCTCATTTTTAAAAGCTTTGATAAAAGTTAAAAATCATTAAAAAATTCTAAAAATTAGGGGGGGGGGGCAGCCCCCCTCCCCCCACCCTAATAGTGTTTGCCCTTATTCCACCCACACACACGACCTGTTTCCCCCTGGATTTGAACTTCTGGCCTGTTTCCTAGGCACCTAAGCCTTTACCACTACACTATATTCTTTTCTCTTGATTTATTAATATATCAATTTATTTATATATATATATAGTTATATTTACTTGTATATTAATATATATTTATATTAACATATATATATATATAGTTATATTTATATATTATTATATTTATTCATATATTAATATATATATATATATCAATTGTAAATACATTTATAAAATATGTTTTTTTGTGTGTGTTTCTAAATAAATAAATATATATATATACAACATACAGATTCATACAGACATATAAATTATATGTGTATCTGTATGTATAATTATACATTTTTATATATATTTAAAAATATTACATATTAATATGTATATTCATATGTTTAGAATATATAGATAATGTATATCAGTTTGTCAATATAGACACACACAAACACACACACACACACACACACATATACAAGTACACATTATATGGGTATATAAATATTCATATATTTGTATTTTAAATAAAATGTATATTTTTAATTTTATTTAGATAAGGCTTATATATTGATAAATATATTTTATATGTAAATATTCTTAATTATTTATTTATAAAATTAATTTTTGTATGTGAATATATAAAAAAAATATGTATATATTGTTATGTATTTGATAATAAATAACATTACAATATTAAAAATGATAAAAATCCCTGAAAACCTGAAAAATCGGTAAATAATGGAGAATCCATAAAAATCGTAAATACTATCAGAAAGTCAAATAAACCCTAAAATCAGGGTAATAATGAAAACATCAGATCAAGAGTTCATTCTAGCTCCATAAATATTCAAATAAAATATCATCAAATGAGATTTGATATGATAGGTGGTAGAGGTAGAATGGAAATTCAGTTCATGAGTTACAGTTGTTTGAAAAAATAGCAGACAAGACAAAAGTTGTAGAAATGGAGCATGAAAAACCTAACAAACTGAAAAGTCACTAAAATAGGCATAAATTCTAACTTTGGTGTCCATTTCAGAACTGTTACTAGTTAAACCAAAGATCATGGAAAGAAATGTTATATAACAGGTTGAGGTGGCTCAATAGACACATGAATGAGGAGTTATTTCAGTTTTAAGAAAAAATTAACAGGGCACTGGTCACGGAAACAGAATTTAGAGGCATTTTGATGGTTTTTCGGGTTTATAATCCGGGATATGATTGGAATATTATTCAAGTTATCCTTCTGTGTATATAATTCTGCTAGATTTGATTTTATATGTTGTAGAACCAAAACGGACATTCAGAACGAATGTTAGGGTTTTTTGAATATTGAGTTTTTTGGAGTGGTATAACTAATATATCATCCATTACATTGATCTTCTCAAATTTTAGATTAGACTTGGTCCTCACTCTTCTCATAAAATTTTATTTGACTAGTTACAACACTCCAACAGACACCTGGAGTAGAAGTTATAACTGTTTTAGTGAGTTATGGGTTTCATTGGATTTTAGGCACTAGGAGGGTAACTCAATTTCATAAAATCATAACTTCTGTTCTAGGTGTCTGTTTTGCGTCTACCATATATAAAATTAATATAAAACAAATTTAATATATATATATATATTATTTAAATCAATATAAATATACTTATATATCAATATATTATATTTTATGATTTTTTTTTTGAAATATACATTTTATCAGTTCTAGGAAAAAATGTGTTGATAAACCCTGCCCCCATTATTAGTGATATTACAAAAAGCACTGATAAAAATATCCCATTTATCAAGGTTGAACCAAGTGCTTATTAATGGGGGTTCCTTTATCACGGCTAAAAAATCCCTTATAAAGGGTCAATTTTAACAGCGCTATTTTTTGCACTGTTTAAAGTACCCATTATCTGCATTTTATTAGCATCCATAAAGGAACCCCCTCCCATATCATGGATTTATTAGGGGTGTTAAAGGTTGGTACTATGGAAACCTAGTTTTTTGGTAGTTAAACTTCAATTAAACATAAAATCCAATAATAAATGTTTATATAGATGAAATCAATCCAAAAACTAAATGAGAGAAATATAACTTTCTACATTGAAATCATTTAAAATTCGCATAATTATAAAATAAAACATTCATTTTAAAAATATTCTTATAATCTTGTAAGTGATTTTTAAAATTTGTTATAGTAGGGAAAAATAACTGCACCCACCATATACGATAAAAAACAATCCTTCCTTAATTTATCGAAAAGGTCCTAAAAGATATTGTTTGGAAAATGATAACAAGATTCCTTTAAAAATAATTTAAAGAATTCAAACAAGGGTATAAATGACTCAAAAACCTAGTCAAGAAAATAGTTAAAATGTTTTGAAATACATTTTTATGAAATGTGTATGTTGATGATAAAGAAGTCCCATACGATACATACGTATAAACAACCTCAGATAATAATGATATTTTAAAATTTATCCTTACCTTATAATTTTCCTTAGTCGAGGGTATGTTATCTTCATGTATAATGGATAATTCATTTTAGTAAAATTATACTAGAACCAAATTCATAAATATATATCATATTTGATCCTCTAATATTACTTTGTTAAAAATATTTTAGTAGTATCATTGTTTCAGGTGATAACTAATTTGTTACCATTTAAATGTTTTGTTACTTAAGTCATGTTTATTATGGAAAGGATGTATTTTATTCATACCCAGAATGATATGAAGTTCTTAAAAATTATTTTTTAATCACAAAATAAAAATTATTCTATAATGGTTATGATGGGAAATGAAATCTCATCACATCGTGGAGACGACAGGCCGTATGTATGCATGAGTGACAATATCATTTTTTTTTTATTGTGAGATCCTATATAATTGGATGGTATATTATATATACAGAATTACTAACATGTTATATAAATTATTTAAATCAATAATACTCATTATTATACCAATCCATATGATGAATTGTTGAATAACAAACTACACCACGACGTGGAGACAGTAAGCCGTACGTACACATGTATGGTGACTATGTCATTCATGGGATGGATATAATAATGAATACAGTTGTTCCAAATTTATAATAACATATTAGTATGTAGAAGGTATTGGAGTTATTATTTTATTATTGAAACAACAAAGAATGAGTAAGTATAAGAAGAAAAGAACATTTCAAGTGGTGAAAAAATAATTTCATCTTCTTCGGGTTCTTCCATTTGATTTTATGAAAAGGGATCTTTAGGTGGGATTTTTAATCATAGTAATTCCTCTAGGTTTATGTGGGAGTGGTTTATAGAAGATTTTTGTAAGGGTTTGGTAGAGCCAAATGTATTTTGAGGTGTGAATTTAAGAGACGGTGAAGCTCCTTCTATAAGATTGGAGAGGGGCACTTTAGAAAAGTCTTGAAATATTAATTTATTATAAAATGATTTTTGGTTTATCAAAAATGATTTATTTTGAGGTTAATATGGGGATCAGTGAAAATCCTCTCAACCAATAGGTTTTATATCTATTAATTCACCGTATTATCCTTATCTTTTTTATTTAACCTTTAGTTAAATTGTTTAACGTTCACCATGTCTTCTTGTATTTTTATACTACATGGTTAATATAGTTACTATAAAATTCCAAAATAACATCAAGTGGTTAATTAATGTAATTTTTATCACTATCTCAGTCATTTTGCTAAATATTATATTTTTATGACTTTTATATCATTTAATAAAATAGTATTTATTTTAAAATATTATTTATGACAATTTTGATATCTATTCTATATTTTAATTTTTAAAAATATCAAACCAACAAGATAACTTCAAAAAAATACTTCTAATGTTTCAATAACATGTCTAATTTTTCAATAAATTTTTTTTATGTCATTAATAATCAAAATTATATTTATTTTTATATTATTCATTTAATTTATTTTAATCTTTCACTAATAATGTAATTTCTACATCATCATTATGTCATAAATAAATTAAATTATATAATGTCTCAAAAATATATATATAATATCATGATGTAGGAAATTTTTTTATATTTTTAATGAATATTTGTATTCAAATTTATATTATGAATAACCCTATATTAAAAATTGTTTAGTAATTAAAATTTTAATTTAAAACTATTAGTTCTTCTTTAAATAAAATATAATAAATCTCCAAATCTAATCCATGCAAGTCAAAAAGGACCATTTTTTGTCCGAAGATTTATTTTACTTGAGATAAACTTGTCCAATTAAATCAGGACATGTGTTGGGGTAATTTTATATTATTGAAATAATATTTTGACCTTTAATTACCTTATTTACTTTTAACCATTGTAAATAAAATTCAAAAGTTACTAGTCGTCAAAAATTATTTTCACCCTATTGAACCAAATTTTAATTACTGATGACAACCGAGTATATCAGATTTCTGAAATTCAATTCATAGAATTGGTAAAATTAAATTTTATGAAAATTTTCAAATGTGCCTAGAAGGTGGGTGAAAGATGTTAAAAAGTTCAATAAAATTTTATATATTTAATCTTATTATAAAATAACACAAATTAATTAAATTGGAATAATATAAGAATTATGTATCTATTTTGACTTTAAATTAAATTAAAATTAGAAATAATTATTTAAATAAAAAGTATGTTTTAAAAAATAACGCAGTGTTTTCACTATTCATCAAAAAAGAATTTTTTTAGAAAAATTCCAAAAATTCACCCTAAAATAATTTTGATATTACAAATCCAAAACTAAAGTCCATTTTGAAAATTAAAATTTATAAAATTTAAAAAAGATCGTACTAATATTTATAACTACTTTTTGAACGGCTAGTTTGATTGATCGTGGTTTTCTAGAACTCAGAGGTGCATACAACGTAGGATATTGTATTAATCAAAGAGAAAAATACTATGGAATCTTTGGGTGTTACAGTCTTCCCTCCATCAAATACTTTATTCCTTGATATTTCTAGAATATTAATGCAAAAAAATATTCAGGTGTTATTTATCATAATTTCCACTGGGTTCTACATTGCATCTTCCATTTTATGGTTTCTCCGAAGAACATTTACTAGACGAACCGTCTGGTTTTTGAACACTTGTTCCATGGTATAAAAAATATTGATAGGATCTTCAAAAAATGCGAGATCTGGTTCATGTTCTATTTCTTCATAGGTGAGTACATGATTTGGCTCTAGAATATATTTTCTCAACAGTGATACGTGGAAGACATAATGAACTTTAGAGAGACATTGAGGCATTACAAAATTGTAACCTACAACTCCAATTCATTCTAGAATTTCAAAAGGTTTAATGTACCTAGTACTTAATTTAACCTTCTTGCCGAACCGTATAATACCCTTCCATTGAGATATCATCAATAAAACATGATCACCTACTTGAAATTCACAATTATTCCTTCGGTTACCGATATATAGTTTTTCCTTACTTTGAGCTCCTTTGATGTGGGTTTAGATAATCTTCACCATTTCCATTTTTTCCTCAACAAGTTTTGGGCCTACATGTTTTCATTCACCATCATCATCCCTACAAGTTGGTGTGTAGATTATCTTTCCATATAATGCTTCATATGGTTCCATCCGAATACTTGAATGGAAGTTATTGTTAAAATGATCAATTATGAACCACATTTCATCATTCATTCTTGGAGTCTTTGGTAGCCCCATGAAAATGTCCATCGAAATATCATACCATTTCCACTCAGGTATGGGGATAGGTTTCATAACTCCTCTAGGATATTGTCTTTTAGCCTTCACATGTTGAAAAACCATAAATCTTGACACATAATCAGTAATAGACCTCTTCATGTTGTCCCACAAAAATTCTTTCCTTCAAATCACTATTAATCTTAGTGCTACCAGGGTGTATAGAGAAATTGGAGCTATGAGAATCATCCAACAATTCCCTTTTTGGATCAGGGATATCATAAAGACAAATCCTCTTCCTAAATTTCATAATTCCATCTCTGTATATGAATTTAATCCATCCCCCATCATTCTTTTCTTTAATATTCTTTTGAAACTCCCCATCATCAGTCTGAGAAGTTATTATGATTTATGTTAAAGATGGTTTGTAAACCATTTCAAAAAGTATTAATTTTTCACCTTCTATGATAATTCACATATATATATTTACTAGATCTAGGAACATATGATCCATTTCAACTCTCATGTTGTTTCGAACTCCTTGATACTTCATGCTCAAAGCATCTTCCATCTTATTTGTGTTCCCCGGGTAGTAGTGTATTGTGAAATCACAATCCTTATATTGTTCAAGACATCACCTCTACATCATGTTCTGTTCTTTATATGAGATAATATAATTCAAAATGTTTTTACCTATTGACATCTCACATTTTTTACCATAGAGATAGTGTCTTTATATCCCCAGAGAAAATATTATAGTTTCTAACTCAAGATCATGAGTGGGATAGTTTTTTTCTTGAATGTTTAGCTATCGTGATGCATATGTATCAACTCTATCATTTTTCATGAGGTCACAACTAGGCCCGTTCATTAATGCATCACTGTAAATAACAAACCCATAATTCCACTTTTGTAGAGTCACGATAGGACCACTGACTAATCTTCTCTTCAAATCTTTAACAAATTCTTTACAGTCTTGTGTAGAAACAAATTTAACCCCTTTAATTGTGATCTTGGTTAATGGGTTAGCCAATCAGGAAAAATTCTGGACCAAATGTTGATAGTAACCTGCTAAACCAATAAAGGTGCATACCTTAGTTATACTTATCAAGGTTGGCCATTATTGGAATGCCATTGTCTTGGAAGCATCAATAGAGAGTCAATCCTTAGAGACAATATGGCCAAGAAAAGAAATTTCCTGATGCCAGAATTCACATTTTTTAAACATCACATATAATTTATTCTTGCTAAGAGTTTTCAATATAGTGTGAAAGTGATTTTCATGATCTTCATTGCTTTTAGTGTATACAATAATATCATCAAAAAATACTACTAAAAAGTCAACATGATATTCCATGAAAAAGTTATTCAATAGATCCATAAAAACAGAGGGTACATTAGTTAGTAAAAAAGGCATTACTGTAAACTCATAATGTACATAATTTATTCAAAATGTTTTCTTTGGAATGACTTCCTTCATCACACACAACTGATGATATCAAAATTTAAGTTCAATATTAGAAAAATATTGTGCTCCATAAATTTTATCAAATAAATCATTAATGAGATGTAGGGGATACATTTTCTTTATTGTTATAGCATTGATCTCCCTGTAGTCAATAAAAAACCTCATAGATCCATCTTTATTCTTAACAGAATGAACAAGGGTTCCCCATGGAGAACCATTAGAGAGAATAAATCTTTTATTACTTAATTACTCTAGTTTTTTCTTTAATTCCACTAATTCCAAAGTGGCCATTCTATAAGGGGTCATCGATATGGGTCTTGAAACATAATTAAGATGATAGAGTTAATATTTTCATTAATATTTATATGTCTTTAAATGATTTAATCCCTCCTTATAATTAAATTTCAGAATATTTTCATCATTTAAGTGTTTTTGGTGTATTTTGGGCTTAAATGTAAAAATGGTGTAATTATGTAAAATTGATAGTTTTATATAGATTCTATTTTTCATGTGTAACTTTTAATATATTGGTCAAATTGAAGTGAATAATTTTTTTAGGATTTATATGCTTGTGGGATTCAAATTTTTCTTCTGGACCAAAAACCAATTCGAAAGAAAATGGTACAGAAAATTCAATCAAATAGATAAATC
This sequence comes from Viscum album, assembly GCA_963277665.1. NCBI lineage: Eukaryota > Viridiplantae > Streptophyta > Magnoliopsida > Santalales > Viscaceae > Viscum > Viscum album. Next base: position 1,569,423,398 of record OY728119.1, read on the forward strand.
TGTTTGCCTGGAAGAATAGACCCCACTGCAATAAATATAGAATATCTCTTTAAAACTACCATCAAATGAGATTATTCTTGAAGGGGTCGACAGAGGACTTTCAAATGACGTTTCGAATTCAATTTCATAAATATTGAAGCTCATTTACGGCTTACTTTAGGCACGTCCAAGTGGAGTGCGAGAAATAATGTTTGGTGGTCAAAAGAAGTTAAACTCACTAATCATGACATATCTTCCTTTCCACATATAAAAATGCTTTCATATTTTTAGGATCAACAGAAAACTCAATTTAATAAATCTTATAATAGGGTATATAGGTTTGTATTAGGTGTGGGGTGGGCATAACCGAGGAAAACTTCTAGAATATAGATTCTAGAGGATCAAAATTTATGTTCTTGTTTTTCTTTGTTTTTGTTCTTCTATGATTTGTAATGAATTCTTCTCCCACCACCAACTAGGTTACCCTAAACATGGTGGGGTAAATCTTATGATTGATTGTAGAGGGGTAGGTTTACCCTTTTTTAATTCTTGTGTTCTTGCACATAATGTTTTAATATCATTATTTCTCCTCTACAAATCATTTTCAATTCCATATAATAGTTTTTATTATCATGTATTATTGTTTCTAATTTTAGATTCTGTTGTTTATTTTTATTTGTCCAATGATCAATACATCCCTACACTAGGTACTTTTTTATATATAATGGAATATACCAAGACATAGTGGTGAAGTACTCGGTGATCACCGGTATGTGTGTGAGAAGTTGTGAATGTTCGAGATTACTTGGGATAAACCTAACTAGATTGGGAATTGCCTAAGATAATTGGGGGTATTCAATACAACTCTATTGAACATTTGAAGGAGAGTAGATAAATCTGAGGTATTATTTATGTTTATTCTCACATTATTATTTTACCAAGGGAGTGAGAATAACCAATTGTGGATTCTCACTCCTAACAACTTAGCATAAGTGAATTGGGTACGTTGAACTATGATAGAATTACCATTAGAAAACTAACCCTAACCTGATCACCATTTCATATCAATGATTTAAATCATATCATTTGTCAATTTGTTTTGAAACATTCCCTTAATTGTGTTATATTATTTATTTTCTTTCTTGTATTTTCCAAACCAAACAAATTCAAAAAACAACATCACTTATTCCTCTAATTTTAAGTGATAAACACTTTTGTTGAGCACTCCTATCTAAAGAAAAACTATATATCCCACTATAATACATTTTAACTTAGGTTATATTTGTTTATTTCACTCCCCATGACAAGAACATGTCATAAGTCAATGGAAATATCAATTTATTGTTTGGTAGGACTTCTCGGTAAATCTTTTGGAAACACATCAACATATTCTTTCACAATAGGAACATACTATATTTGAACATTCCTTTACTCACCTGTAGTTATTTTACCACATTACTCACAAATAATTTAATTTATTAGAGCTATTGGGGGTGGATATATATGATAATTAGATGGTGATGTTTCTTCTTTAATGACAAGGGATTTCTTATCATCATCAAAAAATTTATCCTTTTTCTTCATACAATATATTTTCACATCATGGTCTGAAATCCAATCTATACATAAGATTATATCAAATTATATTATGTATTTGACAATAAAATCAGCAGATAAAGAATCTTTATATGCTATAATGGTAACTATTTGACAAAAAAAATTTGCGATGATACTTCCCTTGAGAGTTTTGACTGACAACTCTCTTATTATGTAAAATTGGAAATATCTAATTTTCATGGAAAACATGGAAGATAAAAAATAAGGCATTGATCCAAAATCAAATAAAGAATTGTATAATTTTGAGGAAACTATTAAAGTACCTTCCACCATGTCATTATGATCTTCAACCTCGGTAGTAGTGATCACATAAGGTTTTCTTTTCTACCTTGGATTTTTCTATGGAAAATTTCTTTTATTATTATGGAAATCATTTGAATAATGTACCATATCCTTACAATTATATAATTGACAATTGGTAACTTCCTTCTTACCCTTTCATTCATGGTCTTGGTTACCTTTTTCTCTACCCTTGTAACAAACTCGCATTCGTTTCAAGAAAGTATCATGGGGTTCTTTCTCACATTTCTTATAGGGTGAAAATTATACTTTTACCTTCTTTCCCTTATTTAAAATTTCCAGAGTGTTCATAAGATCTATTTTTCTATTTCTTCACTTTAATGTCATAAGGCTTAGAGAATTCCTTTTCTGTCTTGATAGCACATGTGACATTATCTTTATAAGATGAGAAGCATTGGGAGACTAATGCTTGTCAGATAAATGGTTTGAAACTATCAATGAATCGATCAATATTACTTCACAGGTTACGTATATAATTTGAAGCATGCCTTATTATCCTTAAAATGGTTTCCTCATACATTTCGACATTCTCATCCTCCTTTTGCACCAGACGCAAAAATTTCCTTTCCATATCCACATGATGTCACAAAGAAATAATTTTTCTATGAAAATCTCATTAAACTCCATAAATTCCACACTAAATACTTATTCATCCTCCATTGTGTTTTAAATTAATGACCACCATTGATATGTATCTCATGAGAGGTGATAAACTACCATGAAAACATTTTCCATTTCGCTACTCACAAAATCATGAAATAGTTTCTCTAAGGAACCAATCCATTTCTCATATACAAATGGATTTGTAGTCCCATTAATTTTTTGTGGTTGTTTCCTCGTGAAGCGGTCTAACATTGATCATCCACGTTGGGGATCATGGTGATCTATATGGGTAAGGTTGTTATTCAAATCCTGAGTGAGTTATCCTAGTATGATTATAAGTTGTTTAGCACCAATCACATAACCAACTCCACTATAATTATCTTGAATAGTAGGGAAATACCTACATGTATTAAATTCATTGATAGAGTATCCATTCCATCCACTAGGCACCATTTCTAAACAATTTCATACACTAGATTAGCTTATGAATCGCAATGCATAATTCAAAACACGTAAAATACTTAACCTAAATGGAATAGTTGAGGAATATAATACATAATAATATAAATGTTTTCTTTATGGAATTATTTACCCATACATTATTCGTATTTTTTTTAATGAAAATGTGAATTATATTAAGAATATCCATGTAGGAGTTTCAAACTATGTGCACAATATGGAATTTTTTCATGTACTGGGATACACTGGGTAAAGCCCGAAACTCCTTGTTGGATTTTTCACTCCTAGGTGAATCTGTGAAAAAACCAAATCCACATGTAGTATCTAGAAAAGGTTTTATTTCTCGAAAAACTCAAATAATATCTATATTTCCAAAAAATTGATGTTCATCTATACTAGTCATCAATGTCTATCTTTGGGTAATGTCCTCTAATACAAGTTTTTCTAAATCTAGTTTCCAAGGTTTATACTAATCATCCTCTAATACCTACTATAATTCCCCGACCCCAGTTACCCAGAGTCTGTGCATTATTACCTAACATTAGCATGATCCCAAGAGATCAAGTATTGAAATTACGATTAGATTAGTTTCCTTGGATGTACTAGTTATATACAAAATTTGTACATTATATTATGAAATGAAAAAACAAAAACATTGTCTCTCCTTTGAACACACTTTTGTCCCATATCCTATCCCTACAAGTCAATAATAATATCCTTTTTCGCATCCTAGGAAGAATAAAACATAATAATGGTGAGATCTAAAATGATCAGTAAGAATAACAATATAGAAAAAACTAACATAAATAAGCATAAAAACCAAATCCAATGTAAAACACAAAAACACAATCCATTAAAACAATAAAATCTACATAATATGGAAAATATAAATCAAATAATTCCATTTAATTATTCACATTGATAATATACTAGATGAATAATCACAATTAATATCAATAGTTAATCTCATAATGATGGAATGCATAATTCTGGACATCATAACCACATAGTCAAGGCCTCATGACAAGACTATAAAACAATTATTATCAAGGACTTATTCCATGACACTATTTTGTCTCATGGGACCTACTAATGAATTGAGGGGCTATAACGATCCCCACACATTAGTTATTGTGTCCAATGAATTACTCATACGAAAAAAGTGAAACATCACATAAACCTTTGTATTAAAATATCATATGAAATGTTAAAACTTCAACCATAAACTATGAATGACTTAAAAATAGCATATCCATAGCAAAAAATATCATAAAACAATCAATATAGTATGGAATATTATATCATAATAAATCAACTTCAATTAAACATAATATTCAACAATAGATTTTAGCACATATGAAATCAATCCAAAAACTAGTTGAGAGAAATACCTCTTTCTACATTGAATTCATTTAAAAGATTCATAATTATAAAAGGAAAAATAATTTTTAAAATATTCATATAATCCTTTAAGAGATTATTTTAAGGAGTTATAATAGAGGAAAATAGCCACACCCGCTATATAAGTGAAAACAATAATTCCTTATTTAATTTGTCAAAATGGACATAAATGACCTTGTTTGGAAAATGAAAAAAAATATTACTTTAAAAAAAATTCATAAAAATTAAAAAACAGTATAAATGAATTTAACCTCTAGTCTAGTAAATAGTTAAAAAGTTTTGATATACATTTCTATGAAACATAGATGTGGATGATAAACAAGTTATAAAAGATAATTAATTATAAACAATCTCGGATAATAAAGATATTGTAAAATTAACCCTTACCATGTACTTTTCGATAGTCGAGTGTATGTTAAACTCATGTATAAAGGATAAATAATTGTTATTAAATTATATAATAATCACATACGTAAATATGATATCATATTTGATCCTTTAGTATTACTTTGTTAATAATATTTCAGTAGTATCATTATTTCGGGTGTTAACTTATTCATTTTCCATTATATGTTTTCTTACGAAAGCCATGTTTTTTATAGATAAGATGTATTCGATTAATATAAAGAAATATATTAATATCTTTAACATTATTTTTTAATCATCAGATGAAAATTATTCTCGAATGGTTACAATGGGGAATGAAATCTCATTGCATCATGGAGATGGTATGTCTTATGTACGCATGAGAAACAAAATCATTCAATTGATGGTGAAATCATATGTAATTGTATGATATATTATATATAAATAATCATTAACAATTTTAATTTATTATTTAGATAAATTATACTTATTATTATACCCATCATAATAATAAAGTGTTGAATAATAAACTACCCCACGACGTGGAGACTGTAAGCCACATGTACGCAAGTATGGTGACTATGTAATTCATAGGATGTATAGAATAATTAATATTGTTGTACCATATTTATAATAACATATAAGTATTTATAAGGTACTGGTTTTATTATTTTAGTACGGAAATGACAATGAAAGGGAAATTAGATGAAAAACGAACTTTGAATGAGGTGATAAAATAATTACAGCTTCTTTGGGTGCTTTGTTTTGATTTGAAGAAAAGGGCTCCTTAATTTGGATTTCTGATCAAAGTAAGGCCTCTTGGTTGAATTTAGGGTATTTGGGGGATATTTGAGAAGGGTTTCTCCAATCCAAATATATTTTGATCTGTGAATTTAAGATAAGGGAGATGCCTTTTATAAGAACGGTGAGGGGAACTTCAGGAAAATATGGAAATATTAATTTATTAGAAAATTATTTTCAGTTTATAATAGATCAAAATTGATTTATTCAGAGAATAAGATAAGTACGGGTCTAAATACTAACAACTAATAGGTTTTATACATGTATCATTCACCATATTACCCTTATATTTTATATTTAACCATTAGTTAAATAGAATAACTTTTACCATGTCTAATCGTATTTTTATACAACTTGGTTAATATAGTTAATATAAAATGACAAGAAAACATCAAGTGGTTAATTAATTAAATTTTTATCACTATCCATGTCATTTTTCCGAGCTTTATATTTTATGAATTTTATATAATTTAGTAAAATACTATTTATTTTAAAATATTATTTATGTCAATTTTGATACTATTCAATATTTTCATTTTAAAAAATATCCAGACAACATGATAACATCGAACCAATACTTCTAATGTGTCACTAACATATCTATGTTTTATATAAAATTAAAGGATTCTATAAAATAATTATAATTATATTTATTTAGATATTATTAATATCATTTATTTTAATCGTTCATTAATAAGGTAATTTCTACATCATCATCATGTCATAAATAAATGTAATTATTTAATGAATAGAAATTATAAACAAAATACCATGATGTAGAAAATATTTTCAGGTTTATAATGAATATTTATAGTTTAATTGATCTTATATATTACCATTTATTAATAATGTTTTAGTCATTAATATTTGATTTGACACTTTTGACTCTTCTTTAAATAAATTATAATAAGTGGCCAAATCTAATTCATGTAAATCAAAAAGGATTAATCTTTTGTACTAAGGTTAAGTTTTTCCTAAATACAATTATCCAATAGAATTAGGACATGTGTTTGGGTAATTTTATATTATTATAATATTATTTTACCTTTAATTACCTTATTTACTATTAACCGTGGTAAATATAATTCAATAGTTACTATTCAGAAAAAAAATATTTTCATCCTTTTGAAAAACATTTTACTTACTCATAAAAATAATTTTGGTTGGATTTTTTAACTTCAATTCATAAAATCAGTAAAATTACGTTTTAGGAAAATTTTCCAATGTTCTTAGAAGGTGGGTAAATAACGTTAAAAAGATAAATAAAATTTTATATATCAAATATTATTATAAAACGACTTCAATAAATTACATTGGACTATATAAGTTTAATTTATCTTGTTTTTCATTAAAATAAATTCAAATTATAAATAAAAATTTAAATAAAAATTCGGTTTTAAACATTAATGATGGGTTTTTCATTGTTCATCAAAAAATTAATGTTTTCAAAAATATTCCAAAAATTTACCATAAGCTAATTTTTATATTCCAAATCCAAAATTTAAGTCAATTTTGAAAAATAAAATTTATAAAATTTATAAAATCACTACCACAAAAACAGTTTTTCGCAGCGCCCCCCTTTATCAGCGCTTGCTTAGTAGCGCTGATAAAGGGGGGCCTTTATCAGCGCTTTGTTTAGCGCTGATAAAGGGTCGGCTTCAAAAAAAATTAAAAATATATTAATATATAAATATAGTTATATTGTTATATAAATATAATATATAATTTTTAAATATATTTTAGATAAGTATAAATGTACATTTACACTTATTATACTTAATATTTAAGATATTTAGTGAAAATGACTTCTTAAAAAATTAAAAAAATATTTTTAATTAATATTTTGATAATCATTATGGAGTAATAGTCATTTAATTACAATTTGAGGACTAAATAAATTAAAAAAATTAAAAAAAGATCCAAAATATGTTGAAAACGTAACTCAAACTTCAAACGGCCAAAACTTTTGATCCGGGTGTCCGTTTGAGCTCTACCACATATCAAATCGAAGCCTGCGACGAGCTCTACGTCGCTAATACTGGGGAAACCCCAGTAAAGCGATTTTAGAGTCCAAAAGAGGCCCATAAGGCCTCCAAACCTGAGTTTTTAGTTGGGGTACCCCGATTTTTTAACATTTTGTGGATTTTCATCCTCGTTTAAGGGGGTATTATTGGATTTTTTTGGTGGGGTTTGAATTTATTCCAAGGTATTACATTCATATTGATATTATGTCTTTGAAATTTCATCATATTTTATAGTGCACTGCTATTTATAATCAAATATATAACAATATATTCATATTTTTTAAATATTCACACCTAAAAATTTAATTATAAATATAAATAATAAAATATATTTACATATAAAATATATTAGCATTATCTAAATAATAACTAACATCCATTTTATTTAAAATACCAATATATTAATATTTATATACCTATATATTAATCTAACTATATATATATTAATATAATAACTATATATATATTAGTATTACTATAAATATATATATTAATATCACCATAAATATATATATTAATATCACTATATATATATTAATATAACTATATAATTATATATTTATATAACTATATATATGTTAATATAACTATATATTAATATAAATATATATTACTATACGAATAAATATAACTATATATATATAGATATAGATATATTTTAATACCACTATATATATATATTAATATTACTATATATATTATAATATAACTATATATATATATTATCATATAACTATATATATATATATTAATATAAATATATATTACTATAAGAATAAATATAACTAAATATATAAATATATATATAGAGATATCATGAATTGGAAAGAAAATCAAAATAGAGTAGTGGTAAGGGCTTAGGCGCGCAGGGGGGAGGTCTCGAGTTCAAATCCTGGTGTAGGCAGGGGTGCACACGCATGGGGAATATTGGAGCAAGCGCTGTTAAAGGGTGGAGGGGGGTGTGTGGGGTGCGTGGGGTATTGTGTATTGGGGCCGAAAAGCGCTGTAAAAGGGGGGGGGGTTCAAGTGCTATAAAATCCCCCCCCGATTGGAAGTATTTTTTAAATTTTTTAAAATTTTTTTAACTTTTTTTAACTTTTATCTACGCTTTTTTAAAAGTGCTGATAAAAGGGTCCTTTATCAGCGCTAAAACAAGAGCGATGATAAAGGAAATGCTGATAAAGGGGACCCCCCCCCCTTATCTACACTGGCTTTATCAGCGCTTTTCTAGCGCTGATAAAAGCCATTTTTAGCGCTGATAAAGGACGTGTTTGTAGTAGTGAATATGGTATTACATTTCATAACTGCATTTTAAATGGCTAGTTTGATTGGTCATGTTGTACAAGAACTCAGATTTTCATACAACGTAAGGTATTCTATTAATAAAACAAAAGTGTAATATGGGATATTGGGGTGTTACAATTCATTACACGGAAAATCCCACCCATTCTTTCAAAACATTACAAAACTACCCACCATGTATGTGTCTCATTCTTTAAAACCCAAAATAAGGCCCTAAGGCCACCCATTTCCATCAAAATACTTTTAATGAATCTAAAGAGGATTTTCCATAGATGGTAAACCACCCAAACATTTAAAATCACCATTTGAAATAAAAGAGGAAACCCCTTTTTTTGTCATTTGCGGTCAACACCTCAATTACAAACCAAATTCCATAAAAACCCATTTTCACATAATAAAGACAAAACTCGGTAAAAAAATACCATTGAACAACTATCCACTTAAAAATCCCACAAGTAATTTCATGAAATTAATAGAATAATTAAATAATCCAATTTAAATCATATAATGTGGATTACATATAACCATTAATTTTTACCATGGCCAAGAAAAAAGAAAATGGTTATGAATCATCACAATACTATCATATATATTTATAATGTCATAAAAAGGGAATTAAAAGGAACAATCATATTAAAACTATAAATGAAATAAATTTCATAGTGAAACCTATCACAAAGAGAATAGAATCAATTTGGAACACTTTGACACATGAATATTTTGACAAATACCGCCCACACATGCACACAAATACAATCCTATTAATATATACCGCTCAATAAAATGTAAATATTCCTCTCCCAATGAGGGAATACATACAAGGAATATATATATATACATAGTTGCCTATGTATGTTTGTTAAAAAGTTCTAGGAACCACCAAACGATCTACAAACAATTTCTAGGAACCCTAAATCAATTAGAGATAAAAAATAATCTTATGAAACATAAAATCAAAAGAAAACACATACCTGGGATGGAAGTGACAAGAATAAGTGAACTAATCTACATCCCCTATGGTAGAGGGTGTCAGAATTTTCATGATGGGGTCTCGAGTTACCCTTCACATACCCTAAAATCGAAGGAAAATACAAAAAATCTATTACCCTTAACCTAGGGTTTGGAAAATCTAACCAAGGTGATAGGTAGAAAAAAATCATCTGAAATATAGAGAAGATTTGGAGAAGAGAGCTTGCCTCAAATGTTTTCCTGTAAATATATAAAAAATCTAGTAGAAATCACCGACGAAGGGAGAGCATGAAAGGGAGAGTGGAGCACAACCACGGGAGGGGAATAACACCTCACAAAACACATAGGGGAAGAATAGGGGAAAATAGAAAAAATAAATAAATATAAAAAGAAATAGTAATAAAATAAGAATATATTTTTTTATAATTTTATGGAAACTGGCATGGTTTACACACATTTTATCAAACCATGTGCTAACAGCACATTTACAACTACCAATTATAGGCATCACTTGCCCTATTACTGACAGGTTGGCACATTGTTGAGAAAACATTGCTCAAACCAAGCCTCTTGGCACTTCAACTTATTGAATCCAACCACATGCTCACAATATCATTGAATAGACCATGCACAAGTCATGCACCACAAACCATACTCACCTGGGCACCCGGATAAGCACCAAACGGTTACTACTAACCGTGTAGGATAATAATGAAATTTCTAAAAAGGCATCCAAAAATTTAAAATTTTGATCTACCAACCATTGAAACCCAAAACCACTCCATAATCAAATAAAATAATCGATGATAAAAACACCATGAAACCCAGGGTATTACAATATCCCTATCATGCCACTTTCTATCCCTAGAAAGTACCGATCAAAGGACTATAAAATAAATTTTAAAGGTCCAAGAGTTCATATTCCAAAGAATCATTTGACTCATCTTAAACTAAAATGCAATGAATGAGAACCTCAAAATTATATCTCCAATTAGCTGTAAAGATTCCAAACCTTGAAATACTACTAAATAAAGACCCACAAGCAATAAAACATATTCAGAATTGGAACCTCTATCATTTTCTCCCCACCATTTATATGTCTTATAAAATAGTGGTACTAAAGAGAACTACCATAAGACTTATCCTTGAGATAGTATAACATCCATGATAGGAACATTCTCACATAAAATAACTTCTAAACTAAAGGAATAATGAACCACCACAAGGATCCTCAAAAAATAACAATAAGTCTCAAATATGGTCACAACACAAGTGAATATCCAATGGTCCAAAGTATGGATCACGCCCAGACGATGCATCCAAAACAGAAAATGTAAAATGCCATCAATTATACCAACTCAAATGGTAGGTCAAATAGCCTAGTCACTCAATTATTCACCCAAAGCCTCTTTATCTCTTTTCGAAATCAAAAGGCCCCCTATAGATCAATGAAAATAATGGGTGTGACATCCACAAGATCTAAAAAACAAAATTCCAATCTCCAAAACAGATATCACATCCACAAAAATAAGGGCTTCCCAAAGCAACTCAACTAATCAAATTCCACCAAAACACAAAATATATAAGTCAACATATCTCACAAGTATGTATTCATGTCAACTAATCTATTCAGAGTCAGTTTAGACACCAAATATATAGAAAATCATTCAACCATTTTGGTGAATATAAATAACGAGACTAGACATTAATCTCATAAATCCATGCCTCCTAACTGAAACAAAATGATTTTGTCTAAATCATGGAATCAAAAAAAAAATTAAAACATAACAGGGACCATGCTATACCAACAAATGAGAATGTGAAAAAAATAGGCGCATGTCTGTCTTCCTGATGCCAATGTTGTAGAAGGCTGCAATAGGAAATGTCAGAGCACTTTTTCTTCCACGGTGATTGGGCCGAATGAGTCTGGACATTCCTGCAAAAGGGGATTAATCTCCAAGACACTTTTGGTCTTATACAAGAGGTGATTTCGAGCTGGTTCCAAGGGTCTAGAAAATTGGGGATAGATGTTAAGATCCTCAGGATGATTTTTCAACTACTTTTTGGTCTCTTTGGAAATCCAGGATCAAAACCAGGTATGGAGGCAAGACTCCAGGATACTATTTACAGCTATAGGTTAGGTTACTTGTGATGGAGTTTGGGGCTCTAATTAAAAATGCAGTGCTATATGTGACATTAAGATGATTTATCCCTTGTCTTTTCTCAGGTTTGGTTTCTATCCAACTCAACTAGGGCCGATGAGTGTGATGGATCCCTCCCTCTACAGGGCTGAAATTTAATGGGGATGGATCTTTCTTAAATGGAGAAATGAGAGGGTGTGGGTTGGTTCATGACAGTAGGGGCTCTAAGATTATATGATTTAGTTCCTAGTTTGGTGTTGGTTATTTCATGGGTGTGGAAGATAATGTCTTGGCCACAGGTATTTCTTTATGTACATAGTTAAATATTCACATCAATAATGTAGAGACAGATTCTTCTCTAATGGTCAAATTTCTTCAAAGTAATGGGGATACCCCTGGGAGCTGGTTTATATGGTTCGGTACGGTAAAACCATTTCCAACCCTAATATTTCTATGAAGCACACTTGGTGTGAAGGGAATTATGAGTCTGAATTGTAAGCTAGTAAGGAAACATTATGAGAGAGACTGATTATCTACACTAGCTTGGGATCTCTTCCATATGATTGCAAACTCATTATAAGAAATGATTCTCTAGTTATCCATTACTTTCTCTCTCCTTGATGACTTTGGTTTTATGCTATCAATTTTTTTATATTGAATAAAATTAATTTTCAGGAAGACATCCCACTTTGAAACCAACAAGCTTTGTGGAACCCAGACATTTACCAAATACGGAAACCACACAAAAGTGTACTTTGAATTCCATTTAATTATAAAAACCAAGAACCCAAGGATTCCCATTCAAATCATTATTTCCTTTTGGAAATGACACTTCACAAAGAGGAAATCATATTTATAAATCATTTCAAAAAATAATAAAATTAACCATTCGCCATTTTACACTAAACCATATTTGAATGTAAATGATGTTTGGAAGACCCATATTTATTTCATAATCATGGTTTTCAAAACCAATATCACAAAATTAAAACATAAAAACCCACATAATAAATATAAAATCCAAATCCCAAAATACTTTGAAATCTACCTCATGTGTAAGGAAACAACCTTTGGAGAATTCTAAAATCAGGAGGTGTCCAAAACAGAATAGCCAGAATGAGAATAATGTAATTCATGTATAGGCCCCACGGTTGGGGTACCATGAGGAAACCATAAAAATCACAACATATAATATATAGACATCAATGCATGGGAACCTCATGGTTTCCCAGGACATTGTGCCAACCCCGCAGCTCAATTTCTCCTTCCTTTCTGACCGGAGACCCAGTGTGACCCCGAAAATCACAGACATTCTCAATGAGGATAAAAACACAAATCACATCAAAACCGTCAAAACAAAATTTAAAAAACTAGAATCAATTATTCTAAACCCATCTTCAATGGATTCATTTGGCTCTGGTAAAGCAAGAGCTAGCTAGACTGTCTCTACCCTTACCTCTCAAGCTCTGATAACCATTGTCTCCCTTCTACTCAAACATCCTGAAATAACATGGCCAATACCAAACCTAGGTCCTATTAAGTATATAGTATCTGATACTAATTTTTAATGAACCACCCCAGGATTCAATATTACCCAACACCTAACCCAATTATATATAAGGCACAATGGGTGTTCTCGTTCCCCACGGGGTGGCGACTAGCACCTGTGCATCATCAAAAATACATTGGGAATTATTTTTCCCAAAATATATATAAACAATAGTAAAAGATATAAATGAAAGAAAAAAAATAAATAAATCAGCTGGAATAATTCTAGAAAGAAAAAACTAACTAACAGTATTGAAAATAAGCAAGAATGAAGGAAACTAACCCACTAGAGCTGAGAAAAAAAAACATCTTCACCTGTCCCTCCCCCAAAACAACTATAAAGTATAAAAGGAATCCAAATGAGAACCTTTCAATACATATGTGAGAGCTAAAAAGACCAGGAGGTCACCAAATCTAGCAGAAACTTTGCAATACGTTCTCTGAGGCTAAACATCAATGATTGTTTGAAAATAAATCAAGAATGTTGGTTTTACATATATATTAATTTCTAGAAAAAACAAATACAATCCATCAACTAATTCTAAAATATTTTCCTTTTCTTTCGAAAAAACAAATACACATAATTTAAAACAAGCCATGTTCCTAAGCCTTATAATAAATTATACGCCCCATTATAATTTCTTAAAAACTACTTAGTTTCATTATTTAATGAAAATAATACCTTTAAAACATTTTCCAACAATACTATAATAATCACCCAATACCACTTAGGAACGAAATACTCAAATTTATAATAATTAATGGAAAAATGAGGACATACTCATCCCTATATACGAAATCAACACAATGGTAATAATATATATCCAATAAATCATGTTAAAAATGTAACTAGAAAAAATAAATCATGAAAAAAAACAAACCCAGCCAAGTATCGAACATCTCGTGGGATCCAGTATTACATGTACGGTCATCCTAACCTCTAGGATGCATGTTGTAAAACACGAGTCATGGGTTAAATGAATGACAAGGTAAATAAGAATAATCTAGGTACTCCAAAACATAAATTATTCACTTTAATCAATTTCATCATTATTACAATTTCATCACTTATACCATTTCACTCATAATTAATTTTCGTAAATTGTACCACGGGTTAGGAATATACATCTTTTATAGATCATCCTAAGGTGTTAATTTACCATTTATAATGGATTATATATATTTCAACACACCAAGAAATTACTATTCATAATTATCATCATACAATGATGTCGAGTCCTATAACCAGGCCATGTCGATGTGTTTGGGAAGCATAGAGCAATAGTACGACATCCCAACCCATTCCATTACCTTATATTGGGAATAAAATAGAATTTATCATACATCCCATCTTTTCCATACAACACAGTTACCTTGGAGCCTCATTCCAAGTAGTCGCATCAAAAGAAACCATTAGGGGCATAAAGTATCAGTCTGACTCTATATCCTGTGCATTCGGGGGTGGGGTTAAAGCATCTGCCAAACCCAACCCATGGGAGGATCCTTTATCATTTATCCCACAATGAATACATGTTATCATTCTCCTTTAACAATTTAGCACATTTATTATCCCATTACCATAGTCAAAAAATAACATAATATTCACAATTCATAACTCATCAATACATAAATCATTCTCATACCATATCCTAATTAACACATTACCAATTTAATATCATTTTTCATCATCCCATTAACATCATACTATATATTACCCCATTCCATTCTGTCAATAAGCATAATTATCATTAATTTAATTTAAAAAAACATAATACCCGACTAAACCCAATTCTCAAAGTTTCTTTTCATAAACCAATTTCAATATTTTAGAAATAATAATCCTTGGTTTAACCATTTAAGTGATAAACTGTATAGATTTAATAACTCAAACTTGTTGACCTATCACACCCTAGGGGTAGGCTCAATCCAAAAACCAACATCCACCATAGATCCTGTGGGTATCATGAGAGTTTTTATTAAACAATTAATAAGTAAATCTGTCATTTCTCACCAAGAGAACCTAAAATGACAACAATAAGAGACCAATTCCATAAGAATCAATCAGACCACATGCATCAATCACATGAAAAAAATAAACATCATATACAACAAGAGGTTTCAACAAGGTATAATCAACATCACATCATAAGTCTCAACCATGCCTTCAGTCATATAAATTACATTGTGAAATCCTTTTTAAAAAAATATAACATTTAGATAAAATTCCAAAGGATATAATACACAATTTCAAGAATATCCAATTAATTCAAGGGATCTCGATTTTCACTTTATAAAAACGAAAAACCCATTTAATATAAGGGTACCCATTAAACAAAAAAAGGAATCCCACATTAAAAACCATTTTTCTTGAAGCCCAAATATATTGTTCATTTAACAAGGAAAAAATTCATTGGAATTTTTATCCAAAATGAATTATTCATAAATCCCAATTTCAAAACCACGTTTCATTGCACAGAGAAATCCAACCATTCCGTCCATGTAAAAAACCACCCAATATTTAAAAACACATGAAACTACCCTCCATGCATGGTTCTCATTCTTTAAAAACTAAAATAAAGTAAAATGCCTCCCATTTCCATCGAAACACTTTTAAAGAAGCCAACTGGGATTTTCTATAAATGGTATACCACCCATGCATTCCATATCACCATCCAAAATAAAATGAGAAACCCCTTTTTATGTCCATTGTGGTCAGAAACACAATTTAGATGTTCAATTCCTTTTTAAGAAATCAATTTCACGGAATATTTCTAAACACGATCAAAACCCATTGTCGAACATCAAACCACTCAATAATCCAAAACGGTATTTCATGAAGTGCTTATAAAAAATAAATAGTCCAATTTAAATAATATAATATTGATTATATAAAAAAATGATTTCTGCCATGACCATGGAATGGTATTATTGGTCCAAATCATCACAAGATTATCACATATATTTATACTGGTTTAAAAAGTGATATAAAAGTAATAGGAATATTATATCTCCAAAGGAAAAAATTACATAGTCCAACCTACCTCAAAGGGAATAGATTAAGTGTAACACTTCGATACTTGGCATTTTTTATGAAGACCACAAAAGAATTTCACACACATATATTCACATATATATATATACCCTTTAATACAATGTACTTATTCCCCTCTTATTGAGGGAATACATACTTCGAATATATATTTATGTATGTATATAGGTACCTATTTATGTGAGTGAAATCCTTCAAGGAACCTACAAATTCTCTAGAAACAATTTCTAGGAACCCTAAATCATTAAGGGGCCCAAAATTAAGGTGTGAAAGAAACAGAAGAAGAAGAACCATACCTCAGTTTCTGGTGATAAGAAAAATTTAACTAATATATTTCACCTTCAGTTGTGTATTCTAGAATACACATTAAGAGGACCTGATAGATAGTTCACATAACATAATGTTGAAGGAAAATACCATAAACTGATTAACCCTTAACCTAGGGGTTGGTCGATCAAAACAAGGAGACATGAAGAGAATAAATCAAACATAATAGTGGGAAGATGGGGATACGAGAGCTTACCTATATGGTTTGACCACAAATATGAAATAAATGAAGTGGAAATTACTAACGAGGGGGGATCGATTGAGGGGGTGGTGAAAAACCATGGGATGGGGAAGGCATACCATGCATGACACACAAGGGGGGGGGGAAGGGTAAAATAGAAAAGAAACAGGTTAAAAAAGATAAATAAAAGAAAAACTCAATTTTTATTTTTTTTGGGAAACCCACATTGGTTTCACATGGTTTACCAAATTTTGCACTAACCATGCACTGGACACTGCCCCAGCCAAGCAATAATTGCACGATTATGTGAAAATAGGTGAATATTGGAGAAAACAATGCACAAAAAATAACATATGTAACTAGCATCTTATATAACCTGAAAAAATACTCACAACATAGTTTAATTGACTATGCAAAAGCTGTGCACCGTTACACTAACACACCAGGGAACCTTCACATGCACCATAAGATTACTACTAACTATGTGGTGTCGACAGAAGAATTCCAAAGTATGGTTCAAATTAAATTTCATAAATTATGATGATCATTAATGCATCCATTGGGTTCATCCAAATGGAGTGGTTGGAACATTTTTTGGCAGCTAGAAGATGTAAAACTATCTAATCAAGCCATATCATCCTTTACACCAGTCCAGATACATTGATATTTGGAGGATAGAAAGGAAACTCAATTTACCACAACTTATAATATGGGATCATGGCTTGGTTTCAACATGGGGTGGACATAACAGAGGAAAACTGGTGGAGGATAGATTTTGGAAGATCAAAATTTCTATTCTTGTTTTTCTTTATTTTGTTTTTATTAGCCTTTTAATGAATTATACTCCCCAATCAACTCAGTTACCCATACCATGGTGGGGTAAATCTTATTAGTGACTAGGTATGGGTAGGTTTACCCTTTTGTAATTCTTGAGTTCTTTCACATAATGTTTTAATATCTTATTTCCTCTTCTACGAATCAGTTTCAATTCTGTATAGTAGTTTTTATTATCATGTATGACTGTATATAATTTTAGATTCTGAGGATTATTTTTATTTGTTCAATGATCAATATCTCCCTCCACTAGGAACTGGTTAGTATTGGATGGAATATACCAGGACATGATGGTGATGTACTCGGTGATCACCGATACGTGTGTGAGAAGTAGTGAATGTTCTCGATTACTTGGGATAAACATGACTTGATTAGGAATTGATTAAGATAATTGGGGGTATTCAATAAAACTCTATTACAAATTGTAAGTAGAGTATAACAATATGAGGTTTTAGTATGGTTTATTGTGACATTATTATTTGACCAAAGGAGTGAGAAGAAACGATTGTGGATTCTCACTCTTAACGAGATAACAGAAGAGAATTGGGTAATTTGAACTATGATAGAATTACAATTGGAAAACTAATCCTAACCTGATCACTATTTCATATCACTGATATAAATTACATCATTAGTCAATCATTATTAAAACTTTCACTTAATTGATTTATTTTATTTAGTTTCCTTCTTGTACTTTTTCCACCAAACTAATTCAAAATCTACATCACTTCTTCCTCTAATTTTTGGTGACATACACTATTTTTGAGAACTCCTCTCTGGAGACAACATATGTATCCCAATATAATACATTTTAACTTAGGTTATATTTTTTTCCACACCACATGATTGGAACATGTCAAAACATGGAACTATTTCTGGGGAGGTAGCACCAACATTTATTTTCTTTTATTTCCACTCTTCTTATTTTTTCTCTTCAAAATTGCATGACTAGAACCTCAAAACCGAACCATTACCCATAGATCCTGAAATTGGAAGAACCATGTTTAATTGACATAGAAAAATTAATTTGAAATCTGAATTTGATGAAATTCCCCTTCTAGACTCAAGTGAAAATTCTAGTGTTAACTCTGAGCATGTCATAATGGATGAAAATCAAAACTAAACTCTTAGAATCATATGTGCACCACAATTCCTTAATCAAAACAATAAACTTTCCATGAAAATGTTATAAAATTATTTTTAAATGAAACCTAACATGATTCATTTTCTTCCAATGTAACATGGTTTGGTATGTGAATATCCAAAAAAACATATTAAAGAGTTAACAGATGTTTGCTAAACTTTCAGACCTCGTGGAGTTGCTGAGGAGTAGGTAAAGTGGAAGAAATTTTCATTTTTATTAGATGGGGCTGCAAAATAATGGTTTTATGTCCTAAAACTAGGAGACACGCATGACTGGATTGATCTGGTAAGATATTTAATGCAATTATTCTTCCCCACCCCTGGAAGCACAACCATTCGAAAGGAAATCTACACAATACGACAATCATCTGAAGAAAATCTCTACGAGTACTAGGAGATATTAAAGAACCTGAGTTCAATATTACCACATCAAGACATTGAGGATCATCACTTTATTTTCCTATTCTATCGAGTACTACAGTACAATGACAGTAACCTTCTTGATGCATCATCTAGAGGTGCACTGATTGTCAAGTCACCAGAAAAAGATGAGGGCTGGATTGAAAATATTTCCCAAAAATCACAGCAATTTGGAACAACAGGTTTTGTAACAAGATGTATTCATGAGGTACACTTGTATCATACATCACCCTTTCTAGAAACTGAGATTAAAGAATAACTAGTATAGTGAGGCAGATGCCCATGAACCAAGTTAGTGACTAACAAGCTCCAGATATGGTATGTGGTTTATGCTCATCACCTGATCTTTTTGCTGACCAATGTTCTAAAATATAGGGAATGTAAACATGTGTGAAAAACTTTTAGAAAAGGAAGTTCAAAAAAATCAAGGATAGAGAGATCCTAACCAAGTCGATTATGGGATTGAAATGAGTAGAATCATGGTAGACCCCATACCAATACAATTTTCAAAACCAACCACCAATCTAGAATCAATTCCAGAACCCAACACCATTTCAACAAAATCACTCTTATATCCAAACTTCATTCAAAAAACCAACCAATTTGTAAAGACCGTATGAGCATCCTTTCACTAGTGCACAACCTTCAATTCAAATCCAGCAACAAAAATCTGATTTTGATGGGTTGAGGGAAAATGTAAATGATTTGTCCAAAAAGTTTGAAAGTCTCATGGACATTCTAACAAAAAATCCAAGTTAACTCCCTTATCTGAAAATCCCAAACCCAAAATATAATTATAGTATTTTAACTACAATATTTTAAATAAAATCCCACCTCCATCCACCATTGAGCCTAAAACAAGACCCCCTGGGCTAAGGGAGAATGAAGGTAGAAATAATGAAAATTCTATGAAAATTGATCAGAAATAAGATAAGAAGGAGGGAGAAAGATAGGCCATGTACGAAGAAATAATAAATACGCTTTCAAAGTAAACAAATGGATAAGATAGATATACCCCCCCCATTTCCATCAAGAATGATTGAATCAAAGAGGTTAAAAGATGATGCACTGCAAAAAGAAATTCTGGACACCTTCCAGAAAGTGGAAATCAACATACCTATGATTGAAGAACTCAAAAAAATTCCAAACAATGATAAATTTAATAATTATCCATGAAATAATAATTTGAGACTTCAAGGGAATGAGAGGATCAATTATGGAAGAAGTGTCTCAACCCTTATCACACACCAATTACAAACCAAATGTCATGATGTGGGGAAATTTTCGATTCCATGAACCATTGGTTCTTTAAATTTATCTAATGATTTGGGTGAATTTAGGTACATCAATTAATGTATTAACCAATTATTAAATACTTCTTTGTATATGGGATACTTGAATCCCACAAGAGTGGTGTTCCATCTTGCAAATAGATCAACAATTTTCTTAGTACGAGTTCTGGAGGATGTCTTGGTAAAAGTAAAATATCTTTTATTCCCTATGGACTTATATGTTTTGAATATGGAAGATGATTGGATCCCATCACACTCAGCCATAATTTGGGTAACCCTTTCTTGAATATGGCCAAAACTATCATCAAAGTCCATTAAGGGACACTTGCAATGGAGTTTGGAGATAATACTGTCAAATTTAATATTTTTGAATCCATGAGGAACCCATCAGATGATCATTCACTCTACACACTCTCCCATGAAGATGGTACAGAACCAATTGAAGAATCATGTATGTTTTAGGAATTCATATCATTATGAGAGAATTTTTCCATTAAGAATACAACTGAAAATAAGGATTCCCAAACTGCGAGAGATTCGGATTTCCTATTGGAAGAAAAGGTGAAATATTATTCCTTTGATAAGTTGTTAAATGATGATTAATATTATATGAATTATTGTGTGTATAATTTCATCCCATTGAAAGTGGGTATCCTCAATTTAGTTTCATCCCTTAAGCATCCTCCTGATCAAGAATAAAACCACTCCCCACAAATATAAAATAAGTTTATGTTATGGAGGGAGATATATTACCAGTAATAATTGCTAATAACCAATTTGAAACTCAAGAAAAATAATTGAATGATCTTTTGAGATATAATCTCCAAGAAATATGGTGGAGCATAGGTGATATTGATGGAATAAACCCAAAAATTTTCTCACATAGGATTTTCCTTGAGGGATATTCCAAACCTATCAGACAACCCCAAAAGACGTTGAACCCCCACCCTAATGGTGGTTGTGAAAAAAGTGATTGACAAGCTATTTGATGTCTGGATCATAAATCCTATATCATATTCACAATGGGTTAGCCCCATCCATGCAGTACCAAAGAAAACAGGTCTAAACATTTTGAGGAATGAAAAGAATGAATTAATCCATATGAGAATTCAGAATAGCTGGAGAGTGTGAATTGATTTTAGGAAGTTGAATCAGGTCACTCAAAAAGATCATTTCCCTATCCCTTTCAATTACTGAATTCTAGATAGATTGACAGGGAGTACTCATTATTTCTCTTTGGATGGATTTTTAGGCTATTTTTAGGTACCCATTTCTCCTGAGGAACAAGAGAAGATACCTTTACTTGTCATTTCATTATTTTTTCATACAAAAGGATTCCATTTGGAATGTGTAATTCTCGAGGTACATTTCATAGGTGTATGGTAAGTATATTTTCTGATCTTATTTTAGATTACATGAAGGTTTTCTCAGATGATTTCATATTTTTTGGAAGTTTTTTTGACCATTTTTTGAAAAATCAGGAAAAATATTTGAATACTTGCATATAAATAAACATTGTTTTGAATTTTAAAATGTGGCAGTTATGGTTGAGAGAGGAATTTTCCTTAGGAATGTCATTTCACAAATTGAAATTGATGTAGAAAAATAAAAAATTATGTGATAAATTCAATACCTTACCCAACTTGTGTCAATCATGTTAGATAATTTTTAGGATATGTAGTATTCTTCAAGAGGTTTATCAAAGATTTAAGAAAGATTTATCTACCTCTCTATATATTAAATTTGAATGATGTTGATTTTAATTTCAATAGTTCATTTTGGGAAACCATTGATGAGTTGAAAAGGTAATTTATTACACCACCAGTAATGCAATCACCCAATTGGGAATAACCATTTGAGCTACTTTGTGATGCTTCTAACCAAGAAGTTAGAGTAGTCCTTTCCTAGAGAATTTAGGGAAGGCCACAAGTCATTGTGTATGCCTTAAAAACCATATATGCAGAAAAATTCAACTACAGAACAACAGAAAAAGAGTTTTTAGAGGTTTTTTTATTTAGGATGATTTAGATCATATGTGATTGGAAATAAAGTAATTGTGTTTTTTGATCATACAACTCATAGGTACTTGATGAATAAGGCTGAAGAAAAAAAGCAAGGCTTGTGATATGGATGCTATTTCTACAGGAGTTCAACATATAAATCAATGATAAGAAGGGATCTGATAACCAAGTGTATGATCACTTAAATAGACTTCCCGACACTGCTGAAGTTGCAATTCCAGACACTGAACCACTAAATGATCACCTTACTAGAGAGAAATTATACTTGATTAAAGGAGAAGTACCTTGGTATACTGACATGGTCAATTATCTGGTAACATCTCATGTCCTATCTCATTTAAATTCTCCCCAAATTCTCAAATTTAAAGTTAAATCTAGATATTACATCTGGGATGATCCATTTCATTGGAAGATTTACATTGACCGAACGATAATAATATGTTTTCTGAAAAATGAAACTGAATATGTCTTTCAGTTTTCTCACACATTAGCTTATGGAGGCCACTTTGGACCTCATAGGACAGCAAGGAAGGTTTTAGAATCTGGTCTTTATTCTCCAACACTTTTCAAAGATTCTCAAGCATTTTACAAATGGTGTGGAAAATGTTAGTTTATAGGAAATATTTCAAAGAGAAAAGAAATGCCCCAAAATCCACATAATTTTTGTGAAAATTTTTAAGTTTAGGGGATATAATTTTTGGTCCCATTACCGATGTCATTTGGAAATTCATATATTCTACTTGCTATTGATTATGTTTTCAAATGGGTGGAAGAAAAATACACCAGGACTGACGTTGCTAATGTTGTTTTTGATTTTGTCAGCGCTAACATATTTTGTAGGTTTGGAGTTCCCAGAGCCATAATTAGTGATCAACGAACTCACTTTTACAATAGGATAATGGATGATTTTTTTGAAAAAGAATGAGGTGCTTCATAAAACATCATCTCCCTATCATCCACAGGCTAATAGGAAAGATGAAGTGTCTAATAGGAAAATCAAAGGAACTATGTAAAAGACTGTTAATCCAAATAGGAAAAATTGGTGCCAAATGATAGAATGCACATTAAGGGATTTCACGATATCCTACAAAACCCTAATTGGAATAATTCCATGTAGGCTAATTTTTTCGAAAAAATTTCACTTACTTGTGGAATTGGAACACAAGGCATTCTGGGGTGTGAGGAAGATGAATCTAGATCATGAAAGTACTGGGAAATAGAGAAGATTCCAGTTATAGGAACTCGAAGAAATTAGAAAGTAAGCATTTGAAAATTCCATGATTTACAAAGAGACAACAATAGTAGCTCATAACAAAATGATCCAACCAATAAACATTCATACTAGAGAAAAAGTGTTGTTATTCAAATCAAGACTCAAGATAATGCTAGGTAAACTTTATTCCCTATTGTAAGGTCCATTTATACTTACTCATGTATATAATTTTTGTGTTTTTCAGATTATAGAGGATAGAGAGAAGGATCCATTCAATATCAATGGGAACATGCTAAAGAAATTCTTTTCGAACATACCATTAGATTCAATGGATGAGATCACACTCCTCAAACCTGTTAATCAATTAACTCTATTTGGTCGTACCTCTCCTAAACAATATCATGATTGTTGGGATTCAATTTCAAATACTTTTACATGTTAAATCCATTTTAATTCATTGTGCGCACTGCATCATTTAGGTGTGGGAGAGGGAACCTTTGTAGTTTATGTTTTTATTTGTTAAAAAGTGTGTGTTTCAAATTTTGTGTGCTTCTTTTTAAATTTTTGTGGGTTTTTATAATCTGTTGAGTTGAAATGACAATCTTTGAAATTTTTGAAGCCAATTTACATGGGATAAAAAATTTATTGCATGAAACCAAGCTTAAATGAATGCAGAGAATGATTTTGTTTCAAGTTCAATTCATTGGGAATTTCATGAAAAGTACTCTGATTTTTGAATTCCATGGAACATCTCACTATATTTACCCTTGAAATAACATTCCTTTGAGGCTTCTAAACCTATTGTTTTCATATTATTTTCATTCACCTCACTTCTTGAGAGAACCAAACAATTCTTGATTTAACCAGAATTTGTTTTATTAATATCAAAACTTAAGGGTTTGAGGTTCATGTGTTTTAAATAATTGAGGCATTTCTGTAGTTTTAAAGCCCCATTTATAATAAAACAGTTTTCATAATGGCCTACCATGATCATTTTATCCTTGTATCCTTTAGAATCCATGAATAACATATTTGGATAGCCACATTAGAAGACAATTTTCCATACCTAGCATACTATTGAAGTAAAATTGCATGTTATAGTTGACCTTAAGTGTGGTTAAAGATGTACTATATTGTATTTCCTTATTTGGGGATACATTAAGTGAAAATAAAATGTTTAAGAGACGTTTTTTCTACTGAAAAAAATCTTCTTGTTGAAAGAAATGCCTTTTTTGGAGCTTTCATGATTAGAGAAGTTTTGCCTTTCTAGATCCTCTAATGATGAAAAATAGTTGTGCCTTTTCTGGAGCTTTCAAGAAATATTAAATTTGAGAGGATTTAAATTTTTGCTGCTGAAATTATGACCTATGTAAAAATTCATTGATATTCCATGATAAACGATCTGACTTTCTACTAAGGGGAGTGAATAGGATAATATACAAGTGTGAAAAGTAGAGTAATGAAATTTTGCTTAAAAAAGAACCATGCCCTCTTCATTCAGGATCATAATTTTTACATCTAAATACTACCAAAATAAATTCACATAATAACCAAGACATGTCCCTATGATGAAAATATGTCATCGACTCATATCTGGTGGAGATATAAG
Organism: Viscum album; assembly: GCA_963277665.1. Classification (NCBI taxonomy): domain Eukaryota; kingdom Viridiplantae; phylum Streptophyta; class Magnoliopsida; order Santalales; family Viscaceae; genus Viscum; species Viscum album. The sequence goes on from OY728119.1 coordinate 1,569,448,997, forward strand.
AATTTATCAAGCCTATGGGGACCATTGTATGAGATTGGATGAGAAAGACATTGCAAAAACAAATTGAAATCTCTGTGATGAGAGATAATAAATGTTAGGTAAGTGATTTGTGTGCATGGTAGGAGAAATTAAGAGGAAATACATTTAAAAATATGAAATTAAGAACTTTAAATAATTTTTTTTCGGGAGGCGTGATACATTTTGTCTCTTGTTGTTAAATTGGTGGATCTAATGGATATGTGTTTTGAATTTTATTTGATTTGGATTCTGGCTAGTCCTGGTGTCAAAGTGATAACTGTGGGGGAATTTAAATTGTTAATATTTTCATTATTATTAATATTTTTTCAATGATTTAATCCCTCTTAATTATTCAATATGATTATATTTTCATCATTTAAGTGTTCTTGGTGTATTTTTGGCTTAAATGTGAAAATGGGGTAATTCTGTAAAATTGAATGTTTTATATAGCTTATATATTTTGGGAATAACTTTTATAATATTGGTCCAATTGAAGTGAATACTTTTTTAAGGCTTCATGTTCTCGTGGGATTCAAATTTTTCTTTAGGACCAAGACCCTATTAGAAACCAAATGGTACAAAAGATTCAACCGAATAGATAAATCAGTTTGGCAGGAAAAATGGACCCCACTGCATTAAATATTGAATATCTTTTTCCATTGACCTTCAAATGAGTTGATTCCAGAATTGTTCGACATAGGACATCCAAATTACTGTTTAAATAAAATTTCATAAATTATTAAGCTCAATAAGGCTTTATTTGGGCACATCCATGTGGAGTGGGTGAAATAGAGTTTGGAGGCTAGAAGAAGTTAAACTCAATTATCAAGACATATATTCTTTTCCTCATTTCCAAAAGCTTTGATATTTTGTTGATAGATAGAAAACTGATTTTAATACATCTTATAATAAGGTATCGTGGTTTTTTTAGATGTGGGGTGGGCATTACAGAGGTAAACTTATGGAGGATAGATTCTGGAGGATCAAAATTAATGTTGTTGTTTTTATTTATTTGGTTCTTCTATTATTTGTAATGACTTATTCTCCCCCATTTAACTCTGTTACCCTTACCATGTGGGGAAAAGTTTATGAGTGATTGGAGATGGGTAGTTTTACCCTTTTGTAATTCTTGAGTTCTTGCACATAATGTTTCAATATCCTCTTTTCTCTTCTGCAAATCAGTTTCAATTCGATATAACAGTTTTTATTATCATGTTCGATTGTATATAATTTTAGATTCTGTTGTTTATTTTTATTTGGTCAATGATCAATATCTCCCCACACTAGGTAATTATTTATATAAGATGGAATTGTACAAGACATAGTGGTGATGTACTCGGTGATCACCGATACAAGTGTGAGAAGTTGGGAATGTTCTTGATTGCTTGGGATAGACAAGACCCAATTGGGAATTGCCTATGATAATTGGGTGTATTAACTAAAAATCAATTACACTTTTGTAGGAGAGTAGACCAATATGATGTTTTAGTAATTTTTATTCTCACATTATTGTTTGACCAAGGGAGTGATAAGAAACATTTGGGGATTCTCACTCTTAACGAAATAGAAGAAGAGAATCGGGTAAGTTGAACTATGTTAGAATTAATATTTGAAATCTAACCCTAACCTGATCAACATTTCATATCACTGATTTAAATCACATAATTTTTCAATTTTTTTAAAACGTTCACTTAATTTCATCACATTATTTAGTTTCTTTCTCATATTTTCCAAACCAATCAATTCGAAAAACCCCATCACTAATTCATATAATCTTAATTGATAAACACAATTGTTGATCACTCCTACTTAGAGACAACATAGGTAACCCACTATAATAAATTTTACATAGTTTATATTTTTTTCCACAGCCCAAGACAGGAACGTGTCATAAGCCAATGGAAAGCTCAATTTCTCATTTTAAAGGACATTTAGATAAATCCTTTGGAAACACATCAACATATTCTTGAACAATAGGAGCATCCTATATTTAAACATTCCTTTCCCCACCCATTGTTATTTTACCCCATTACTCACCGAGAATTTTATTTAATAGAGCTATTAGGGGTGGATATAGATGATAATTAGATGGTTCTGTTTCTTCTCTAAAGATAAAGGATTTATTATCATCATCAAAAATTGTAACCTCCTTATTCATACAATAAAATTTCACAACATGTTCTGAAATCCAATCCATATTGCGGATTATATCAAATTTTATCATAGATATTACAATAAATTCTGCAGATAAAGAATGTCTATACAATATAATGGTTACTTCTTGAGAAAACATTGTTTTAGTGACACTTACCTTAGGAGTTTTGACTAAAACTCCCTTATTAAGTCAACTTGGAAATATCTAATTTTCTTGAAAAAATTAGAAGATTGGAAAGTATGAATTGATCCAGAATCAAATAAAGCGTTGAATAATTTTGAGGAATCTATTAAAGTACCTTCCACCACTTCAATATGAACACAAACATTATTAGTAGTGATCGCATATGATTGGACATTCTCCCTTGTATTTTTCTAGGGAAAATTACGTTGATTACTAGGAAAATCACTTTCATAATGTCCCATCTCTTTTCAATTATATCATTGACCATTGGTATCTTCATTGTTCCCCTTTCATTCATGAGCATGGTGGTATTTTTCCCCACCTTTGTAACAAACTCTAATTGCTTTCATGAATGTATTTTGGGGTTCTATATCAAATTTAGTGTAGGGTGGAAATTCCACTTTTCCCTTCTTCCGCTTATTTACTTTTCTAGAGTGTTCAGAAGATATCTTCTTCTATTTCTTCTCATTAAATTCATAAGGATAAGAGAATACTAATTCTATATTGATAGCACATGCAACTATATCATTGTAAGATGAGAAGCATTGTTAGACCAATGCTTGGTAGATAAATGGTTTTATCCTGTAAAAGAATCAATAAATATTACTTATTGGGTTATGTATATTATTTGAATCATTCCTTTCTATCCCTATAAGGGTTGCCTCATACTTTGCGATATTCTCATCCTTCTTTTGCATCAGACTCCGAAATTTCCTTTCCATATCCAGTCAATGTTCACAAGGAAATTATATTTCTAGTAAAATATCTTTTAACTCCCTAAATTCCATATTAAATACTTATTCATCCTCATATATGTTTAAAATTAATGACCACCATTAATCTTTATTTCCTGAGAGGCGAAAAACTGCCATGACTACATTTTCCATTTCGCTACTCACTAAATCAAGAAATATTTTCTCTAAGGGCCCAATCCATTTCTCATCTAAAAAATGGATTTGTTGTCCCATTAATTTTTTGTTTTTTTTTCTTATGAAGTGTTCTAAAATTGATTCTCCACGTTGTGGATCAAGGTGCTCTATATGGGTAGGGTTATTATTCATAACCCAAGTGAGTTGTCCGAGTAGGAATATATTTTTTTAGCACCAGTCGCATCACCAGCTCCACTATAATTATCTTCAATAGGAGATAAATCATTACATGGATTACATTCATTGATATAGTTTACATTCCTTCCAATTGGTTCCATTTCAAAACAATGGCATAGGCTAGATTAGTTTATGAATTGCAATGCATAATTCAAAACATGTGAAATACTTAACATATATTTAATAGTTTATGCGTATAATCCATAATAATAAAAATGTTTTATTTGGGTATTTATTTTCTCATAAATCCTTCATAATGGTTTTTAATGTAAATGTGAATTATATTAAGCATATCCCCCAGGAGTGTCAAACCAAGTTCGCAGTAGGCCTATTTTCCTGTACCAGGATACCCCCGGTAAAGCCCAAAACTCCTTGATGAAGTTTTCACACTTAGGTACATCTGTGAAAAACCCACATCCACTTATAGTATCGATACACGGTTTTATTTCTTGGAAAACCCACATAATATATACATTTCAAAAAAAACAGATGTTCTTCTATACTAGTCATCAATGTCAATCTTTGGGTAATGTTTTCCAATAAGAGTTTTTCGAAATCTAGTTTACAAGGTTTGTACTAATAATCCTCTGATAGAAACTATAATTCCCCGACCCTAGTTACCCAAAGTCTGTAAATTATTCCCTAACATTTTCATGATCACAAAAGATCATGTTCTGAATGTCTGATTAGTTTAGTATCCTTGGATGTACTAGATAGATACAAAAGTTTTACATTACAACCTGAAATGAAAATAACAAAACTGTATATCATTTTAACACACTCATATCTCTTAGCATATCCCTACAAGTCAGTAATAATATACTTCATCACATCTTGGGAAGAATAAAACATAAGAACGGGGTGAGCTCAAATGATTAGTAAGGATAACAATATAACAGAAACTATCATAAATAAGCATAAACACCTAATCCAATGTAATAGTCTAAAACACAGTCCATTTAAACATAAAATTCAACATAATATAAAAAATATAAATCAAATAATTCCACTTACTTATTCACATGGATATTATACTAGACGAATAATCACAGATAATATCAATAGCTAATCTCATAATGATAGAATGCATAATTTTGGACATCATAACCACATAGTCAAGGCCTCATGACAAGACAATAAATAAATATATTATCAAGTCCTTATTCCAAGACACTAGTATGTCTCATGAGACATACCAATGCATCAAGGGGCTATAGCGGGCCCCGCCCGTCACTTACTACGTCTAATGTATTCCTCATATGCCAAATGTGAAACATAACATAAACATTTGTATTAAAATAGCATACAAAATGATAATACTTCAAACATAAACTATGAATGACATAAAAATAGCACATCCATAGTCAAACATATTATAATACTATCAATATAGTATAGAATATAGTATCATAATAAATTGAATTCAATTAAACCTAAAATCCAACAATAGACGTTTGCACCGATTAAATCTATCCAAAAAATATTTGAGAGATATATCTCTTTCTATATTGAAATCATTTAAAATATGAATAATTATAAATGAAAAAATTTATTTTGAAAAATTATTATAATACCTTAACATATTCTTCAAATGTGTTATTATGAAAGAAAATATATGCACCCACTATATAAGTTAAAAAAATAATTCTTTCCTTAATTTGTTGAAAGTCTCAAAAAGGACCTTGTTTTGAAAATGAGAAATAGATAACTTTAAAAAAACTATAAAAAGTAAAAAATGGTATAAATGACATTAAACCATAGTCTAGGAAATATTTAAAATGTTTTGAAATACATTTCTAAGAAACATAGATGTATATTATAAAGAAGTCCAAGAAGATACATAAGTATAAAAACGTCGGATAATAAAGAGATTGTAAAATTAACCCTTACCTTGTAATTTTCCATAGTCGAGTGTATATTAAACTCCTGTATAATGGTTAATGAATTGTTTTTAAATCATAAATTAATGACATACAAAAATGTGATATCACATATTATTCTCTAATATTTAGTTGTTAATAATATTTCAGTAGTATCATTGTTTCGGGTGTTAATATATTTTTTTTCCTTTATATGTTTTGATACGTAAGTCATTATTTTTATCGATATGATGTATTTGATTAATATAGAGAAATATATTAAGTTCTTAAACATTTTTTTTAATCAAAAAATAAAAATTATTCTTGAATGGTTACAATGGGGAATGAAATCACATTGCATCGTGGAGACGGTAAGCCTTACGTACGCATGAGAAAAAATACCATTCTATTAATGGTGAAATCATATGTAATTGGATAGTATATTATATATAAATAATCACTAACATGTAATATTTATTATTTACATCAATTTTACACATTATTATACCTATCCAAATAATGATGTGTTGAATAACAAACTACACCATGATGTGGAGACGGTAACACGTATGTAGGCCTGTATGGTGACTATGTCATTCATAGGATGGATAAAAAAGTGAATATGGTAGTACAAAATTTATAATACCATCTTACTATTTATAAGGTAGTGTAATTATTATTTTAGTATGGAAACAACAAGGAATGAGGAAGTAGAATAAGAAATGAACATTGAAAGTGTTGACAAAATAATTACCTCTTCTTTGGGTGCTTCCTTTTGATTTGAAGAAAAAGGATCCTTAAGTTAGCTTTCTCATCAAATTAAGTGATCTAGGATGAATTTAGGGTATTTGGGAGGTGATTTGAGTAGGGGTTGGCTAAACCAAATGTATTGTGAGGTGTGAATTTAAGAGAAGGGTAATGTATTCTATAAGAGAGGTGAGGGGAAGTTTATGAAAATCATGAAATATTAATTTATTAGAATATAGTTTTTGGTTTCTAATAGATCCAAATTGATTTAATTAGATGATAAGATAGTTATGGGACAGAATTCTATCAACCAATATGTTTTATAAAGGTTTCTGTCACCATATTAACCATATATTTTATATTTAACCATTAGTTAAATAGTTTAACTTTTACAATGTCTTCTTGTATTTTTATACTACATGGTTAATATAATTACTATAAAATAAAAACAAAATTTCAAGGGGTTAATTAATTAAATTTTTATCAATATCCATGTAATTTTTATAAGCTTTACATTTTAATGGCTTTTAAATCATTTAATAAAATACTATTTATTTTAAAATATCATTTATATTAATTTTGTTACTATTAAATATTTTCATTTTTAAACATATCAAGACAACATGATAACTTCGAAACAATACATCCAATGTGTCACTAACATATCTATGTTTTCGATAAAATTGGGTTATCTTATTTATTAATTCAAATTATATTTATTTTAATATTATTAATATCATTTATTTTAATCTTTCACCAATAAGGTAATTTATGCACCATCATTGTGTCACAAATAAATGTAATTATTTAATTTCTAAAAATTAAAAATAAAATACCATGATGTAGGAAATATTTTTAGCTTTATAATTAATATTTATAGATTAATTTATTTTATGTATAACCCTTTATTAAGAATGGTTTAATTATTAATATTTGAATTTTACACTTTTTAATGTTCTTTAATTAAATTATAATAAATTTACCAATCTATTACATGTGGATCAAAAAGGATTATTCATTTTTAATAAGTTTTATTTTAGTCAAAATAAACGTATCCAATAGAATTATGACATGTTTTGGGGTTATTTTATATTATTATAATATTATTTTTACCTTAAATTAACTTATTTACTTATAACTGTGGAAAATATAATTCAAAAGTTAATATTCACCAAATATTATTTTCATCTTATTGAACTAAATATTACTTTCTGATGAAAAATGTTTCTATTGTACTTTTTTAAATTCAATTCACCGAAGTGGTAAAATTTTGATTTATGAAAATTTTCAAATGTGCCTAGAAGGTGGGTAAAAGACGTTAAACTTTTCAATAAAATTTTATATATCTAATATTATTCTAAAATGAAGCCAATAAATTACATTGGACTATATAAGAAATATGAATCTATTTTGGATTAAATGTAAATTTAAATTAAAAATAGTTATTTAAATAAAAAATTGGTTTTAAATAACAATGAAGTGTTTTTCATTATTCATAAGAAATTTAATGTTTTTATAAAAATACCAAACATTAACCGTAAGACAATTTTTATATTTCAATTTCAAAAATTAAGTCAATTTAAAAAAAAAATTCAAAAAGTGGGTATTATTATATCAAACTTCTTTTTTAAATAGCTAGTTTGATTGGTCGGGGTGGGCTAGAACTTAGAGTTGCATACAACGTATGGTATTGTATTAATAAAAGATATGTGTACTATAGAATGTTGGGGTGTTACAATTCATTACAAGGGAGATCTCACCCATGCTTTTAAAACATTACCAAACTACCCACCATGTATGGGTCTCATTCTTTAAAAACCTAAATGATGCCTAAAGGCCACCCATTTCCATCAAACGACTTTTAATGAAGCCGACCAGGATTTTCCAGAAGATGTAAACCAAATAAAAATTTAAAATCACCATATCAAATAGAAGAGGAAACCCCTTTTATGTCATTTAAGGTCAACAACTCAATTACAAAACAAGTTCCCTTAAAAAACATTTTCACTCAATAAATACCAATCCCAGTAAAAACATATCACCAAACATCTAACCACTCAAAAATCCCAAAAGGAATTTCATGAAATTCTTAGCATAGTTAAATAATCCAATTTAAACCATATAATGTGGATTACATAAAACCAAAATTTATGCCAATGCCAAGGAACAATAAAATGGTTCCAAATCATCACAGTACTATCACATATATTTATAATTTAAAAAAAGGGGAATTAAAAGGAACAAGAATATTAGAACCTTAGAGGGAAAAAATTTCTTAGTGACACTAACCTCAAATAGAATAGAATCAATCCAGAACACTTTGCCACATGAAGATTTGGACAAATACCGCCCACACTTTCACACAAATACATTCCTATATATATATACTACATAATAAAATGTATATATTCCCCTCCCAATGAGGTAATACGTACAATGAAGATATATATATACATTCTTACCCATGTATGTGTGTTAACAAGTTTTAGGAACCAACAAACGCTCTACAAACAATTTATAGGAACCCCAAATAAATTAGGGATCAAAAATAATTTGTTCAAACAAAAAATAATAAGAAAACACTTACCTTGGATGGAAGTGACAATAATATGTGAACTAATCTACATACCCTTTAGTGGATAGTGCTAGAATATTCATGAGAGGGTCTCGAGATATCTTTTACATACCCTAAAATCGAAGGAAAATACAAAAAATATATTAGCCCTTGAAATAGGTTTTGGAAAATCCAACCAAGATGATATGAAGAGAAAATATAAACTAAGATATAGGGAAGTTAGGGAGAAAAGATCATACCTCAATGGTTTGCCCATAAATCCAGAACAAATCTGGAAGAAATCGTTGATGGAGGGGGAGCATGAAAGATTGGGTGGAGCGCAACCACGGGAGGGTAAGTTACACCTCGCACGACACATAGGGGTAGGAGATGGCTAAAAGGTAAAAAAATAAACGTAAAAAGAAAGTGAAATAAAATAAAAAATATATTATTAAAATTTTTAGGAAACTGACATGGTTTGCACATATTTTATCAAACTATGCGCTAACCGCACATTTACAACTACCATGTACATGCATAAGTTTCCCTATTACTGATAGGTTGGACAATAGTTGAGAAAAAATTTATCAAACCATGCCACTTGGCACTTCAATTTATAGAATCCAACATCATGCTCATAGTAACGTTGAATAGCCCTTGCACAAGTCATCCACCACACAACATACTCACCTGGGCACCCCGACAAGCACCAACTGGTTATTGCTAACAAAGTGGGATAATAATAAAATTGCTATAAAGGCATCCATAAAATTAAAATTTCGATCTACTAACTATTGAAACCCAAACCCATTTGGTAATCAAATAAAATAATCAATGATAAATACAACATGACACCTGGGGTAATACAATATCCCAATCATTCCACTTTATATCCCTAGAAAGTAATGATCAAAGGAATATAAAATAAATTTTAAATTTCCAAGAGTTCTTATACAAAAGAAACATTTGACACATATTAAATTAAAAGGAAATGAATAAGATCCTCAAAATTATAGCTCCAATTAGTTATAAATATTCCAAGCTTCCATGTACTACTAGAACAGGAACCTCAAACTAGAAAAAATATTAAGAATTTGAACCTATGACATGGTCTCCCAACCATTTATATTTTTATCAAAAATAGTGGTACTAAAAAGAAATACCAAAAGACTTATCCTTGAGATAGAAAAACATCCATGAGAGGCACATTCTCAAACAAAAGAACTTCCAAACTCAAGGAATAATGAACCACCACAAGGATCCTCAACAAATGAAAATAATTCTCAAATAGGGTCACAAAACATGTGATTAACCTAGTGTTCAAAGCATGGATCACCCCCACACGTTGCATCCAAAATAGAAAAAGACAAATTCCATCTATTATACCAACTCAGCTTGTAGATCAAACAGCCCAGTCACCTAATTATTCATCTAAAGCCTCTCTCTCTCTCTCTCTCTCTCTTCAAAATGAATGGACACCCCAACCGATCAATGACAAGAATGGGCATGAAATTCAGAAGATCTAAACAACCACATTCTAATCTCTAAAACAGTGATCACGTCCACCAAAATAAGGGCTTCCCAAAGCAACTACACTATTAAAATTCAACCAAAACAAAAAATATATAACTCAACATATCTCACAAGTATGTATTCACATCCACTACTCTAATCAGAGTCAGGTTAGACACCGAATATGATGACAATCATTCAACCATTTTGGTGAATAGAAATAACAACACTAGACATGAATCTCATAAACCCATTCCTTATAACAGAAACCAAACGATTCCTTCTGAATCATGGAATAAAAACATAAAATTAAACCATAACAGGGACCATTCTATGCCAATGGATTAGAATGTTCAAAAAAGAGGTGCAATTATAGCTTCCCTGTGCCAATGTTGTAGCAGGACACAATAGGAAACATCAGACCACTTGTTCTTCCATAGTGATTGGTCCAAAGGCATCTGGAAATTCTTACAATAGGAGTTCAATATCTACGTCCCCTTTGGTCATATAAAGGAGGCCATTTCAAGCTAGTTCCATGGGTCGGGGCAATGGGGGAAAATGTTTAAGATGCACCATATAGTTTCTTCGACAGTTTTTTGGGTTCTCTGAGAAGCTAGAAACAAAACCATGTACGGAGAAAAGATTTCAGGATACTATTTACAGGTGTGGGTGAGTTTGATTGTGATGGAGTTTGTGGCTCTAATTAAAAATTCAGGTTGTCTGTGACTTTGACAAGATTTATTCGTGGTCATTTCTTGGGGTTGGTTTCCAACCAACTTAACTAGGGATCATGGGTTTGATTGGTCCCTCCCTGTATGGGGCTGAAATTGAATGTGGATAGATCATGCTTGAATGGAGAAATGAGAGGGGGTGGGCTTGTTCGTGACAGAAGGGGCTCCATTCTTATGGGATTTAGTTCCTACATTGTTGCCGGTAATTCCATGGGTGTTGAAGCTAAAGCTTTGGTCACATGTATTTCCTTATGTAGGTAGTTCAATATCCACATTACTGAAGTAGAGATAAATTCTTCTATGATGTAAAATTTATTCATATAAATGGGGTCATCCCATGGGAGTGGGTCTATATGGTCTGGTACTGTAAGACCCTTTCCAACCATAATTATTATATCAAGAACACTTGGCGTGAAGGGAATTATGAGGCTGACATGATAGCTAGTAAGGGTATATTAGGAGAGAGACTGATTACATACACTAGCTTGGGATCCATGCCCGATGATTGCAAACTCGTTGTAAGAAATGACGCTCTTGGGATCCATTAATTTTTACCTCCTTGATGACTTTGGATGTATTGTTTCTGTTTTTTATTTTGAATAAAATTAATTTTCTAGAAGACATCCCACTTTGAAACCAACGTTATTTGTGGAACCCACACCTTTACCAAATACAGAAACCACAGAAAAGGCAACATATAATTACATTTCATTATGAAAACCAAGAACCCAAGGAATCCCATTCTAAACATACTTTCCTTTGGGAAACCCTTCAGAAATAGGAAATCATATTTATAAATAATTTCAAAATAATAATAATATTAACCATTCCCTATTTCCCACAAAACCATATTTGAATAAAAATGTTGATTGGAAGAACCCTATTTATTTCTCAACCATGGATTTCGAATCCAATCTAAAAAAAGTACTACATAAGAACCAACATAAGAAATATAAAAAAGAAATACCAAATTACTCCGAAATTGCTCTCCTGTATAAGGAAACCACCTTTAGAGAATTCCAAAATCAAGAGGAGTCCAAAACAGGATAGTCAGAAAGGGAATACTTTAATTCATGTATTTGCTTCACGGTTGGGTGGTGGCATGAGGATACCCTAAACACACTAAATATAATAAGTATACATCAATGCATGGGACCTTCATGGTTTCATTAGATATGTGTTCCAACCCCGAAGCTCAATTTCTCCTTCCTTTCTGACCTGAGACCTAGAGTGACCCCGAAAATCATAGACATTCTCAAAGAGGATAAAAACATAAATCACATAAAAACCATAAAAATATACTAGAAAAAACTAGAATCCATTATTCTAATCCCATCTTCCCATGGAATCATGAGGCCCTGGTAATGAAAGATCTAGCTAGACTCTCCCTACCCTTACCTCTCAAGCTCTGATAACCATAGTCTCCCTTCTACCAAAACATCCTGAAATAACATGCTCTATACCAAATATAGTTCATATTAAGAATATAGTCTATAATACTAATTTTACATGAACCACCCCAAGATTCCATCTTACCCAACCCCAGACCCAATTCATCACAAGTCATAGAGGGCATTATCAATCCCCTAGGGGTGGCGACTAACACCTGTGCATCATCAAAAATATTTTGGGAATTATTTTTCCTAAAATAGAAATAAACAATTGTTAAAGATATAAATGAAATAAATAAATAAATAAATAAGATGTAAGAATTATAGATAGAAAAAACTAACTAAATTTATTGACAACACGCATGAAGGAAGGAAACTAACCCACTGAAGTTGAGAACAAAAAACATCTTCACCTATCTCTCCCCATACCATCCACAAAGAATAAAAGGAATCTAAATGAGATCCTCAAAATACATATGTTATAAATAAAAAGACCAATTGGTCACCACATCCCATAGATACATTGAAATAGGTTCCCTAAGGCAAAAAATCAATGATAGATTGAAAATAATCCAGAAAGTAGTTTTTATATACATAATCATTTATAGAAAAAAATCCATCAACAACTTCTAAAATATTTACATTTTCTTTATAAAAAACAAAGGCACATATTTGAAAACAATACATGGTCCTAATCCTTATCATAAATTATACACCCCATTATAATTTATGAAAAACTACCTAGTTTAATTATTTAATGAAAATAATCACTTCAAAATATTTTCTAACAACACTATAATAATCACCCAATACCACATATAAACAAAGTACTAAAATTTGTAATAAATAATAAAAAAATGAGGACATACTCATAAATATATACTAAATGAACACAATGGTAATAATATATCTCAATACATCATGTTAAAAATGTAACTAGAAAAAATAAATCATAAAAAAACCAGACCAACCAAGTAGTGAACATCTCATGGGATCAAGTATTACATATACAGTAATTCTAAGCTCTAGGATTCATGTTGGAAAACATGATTCATGTGTTAAAGGAATGACAAGGTAAATAAGAATAATGAAGGCACCCCTCAACTTAAAATATTCAATTTCATCAATTTCATCATTATTTCAATTTCACGACTTATACAATTTTCACACATAATTCATTTTCTTAAATTCTTCCAAGGGTTAAGAAGCTTCATATTTTACATAATTTCCTAAAGTGTTAATTTATCATTTATAATGGATTGTATATATTTCAACACACCAAGCATTAACTATTAATAATTATCATCATACATAAAATCCACTGTCTGATAACCAGGCCAAGTCGATGTGTTTGGGAAGCATAGATCATTAGTATGATATCCCAACACACGCAATTACCTTATGTTTTGAATCAAAGAGAATTAATAGAAAATCCCAAACTTTCCATACAATACACTTACCTTGGAGCCTCATTCCAAGTAGTCTCGTCCAAAGAAACCATTAGGGGCATAAAGCATCAGTCTGACTCCATATCCTATGCATTCTGGGTGGGGTTAATGCATCAGCCAACCCAACCCATGGGAGGATCCTTAATCAGTTATCCCACCATGAATACATGTTCACATGATTCTTTAACCATTTACCACTTATATTATTCCATTACCATAGACAGAAAATAACATAATATTAAAAATTTGTAAATGATCAAAACATAAGTCATTCCCATACCATATCCCAATTAACACATTAACATTTTAATATCATTTTTCATTAACCCAATAACATCATTCCGAACATTACCTCATTCCATTATGTCAATTAGGAATAATTATCAACAATTTAATTTAAAAAAAATAATAAACAACTAAACACAATTCTTAATGTTTCCTTTCCTAAACCGTTGTTAATATATTTGAAATAACAATCCTTGGTTTAATCCCTTAAGTGATAACTTGTTTAGATTTGACAACTGAAACCTAATTACGTTGACCTAGCAATCCCTAGGGGTAGGATCAATTCCAAATCCTTCATCCTCTATGGATCCTATGGGTATCATGAGAGTTTTGATTAATCAATTAATAAGTAAATCTGTCATTTCTCCCCAAGGGAAACTAAAATCACAACAATAAGAGACCAATACCACACGCATCAATCAGACTGCAACCATCAATCACATGAAAAAAATAACATCATCTACAACAATAGGGTTCAAAAAGGTAAAATAAACATCACATCATAAGGTCCAACCATTCCTTCAGTCATATAAAGAACATTTGAAAATTGTTTTAAAAAAAATTACATTTAGATACAATTCCAAAAGATATAATACACAATTTCAAGCATAACCAATTAAGTCAAGGGAAATCCATTTTCACTTTATAAAACTGAAACACTAATTTAATATAAGTGTACCCTTTTAATAAAAAATTCAATCCCACTTTTAAACCCATTTTTCCTGAACCCAAAGATCTAGTTCATTTTAAAAGGAAAAAAATCATTACAAATTTTATCCAAAATGAATTATTCATAAATCCCCATTTCAAAACCATGTATCATTAGACAAAGAAATCCAACCATTATTTCAATATAAAAAACCACCCAATATTTCAAAGCATTAAAAACTACCCTCCATGCATGGTTCTCATTCTTTAAAAACCAAAATAAGGGAAAAGGCCACCCATTTCAATCAAACCACTTTTAAAAAAGCGAAATGAAATTTTCCACAAATGGTATACCACCCATTAATTTCATATCACCATCCCAAATATAATGAGAAACCCCTTTTATGTAATTTGTGGGTAGAAACACAATTTCAAACTAAAATTCAATTTTACGAAATCATTTTCACTGAATAAAGACCAAACACGGTAAAAACCCATTTTTGACCTTCAAACCACTCAAAAATAAAAAAAATAATTTCATGAAATGATTATCACAATTAAATAATAAAATTTAAATAATAGAATGTTGATTACATACAAGAACTGATTTATTCAAAGTCCATGGAATAGTAAAATTGGTCCAAATCATCACAAGAATATCACATATATTTATACTGGCATAAAAAGTAAAATTTATGGAATAATCATATTATATCTCGAAAGGAAAAAAATTATGTCGTGAAACCTACCTCAAAGAGAATAGGATTAAATGTAACACTTCGACACTTGATGATTTTGATGAACACCACCACATAATTTCACACACATATATTTATATATATATGCCCCTTAATCCAAAGTATATATTCCACTATCATTGAGGTAATATATACATGGAATATATATATGTATGTACATATATATATGTACCTGTTTATGTGAGTGAAACCCTTCAAAGAACCTAAAAATGCTCTAAAACAATTTCTAAGAACCACAAATCATTATGGGACCCAAAATTAAGGTGTGAAAGAAATATAAGAAGAAAAACCTTACCTCAGGTGGTGGTGACAAGACAAATTTATCTAATCTGCTTCACCTTCAGCTTTGTATTCTAGAATACATGTTAAGGGATCCCGATAGATATTTCACATAACATTATATTGAGAGAAAATACCAGAAATCGATTAACCATTTTCCTAGGGGTTGGTTAATCAAAACAAGGAGACATGAAAAGAATAAATCAAACAAAATAGAGGGAAAAGAGAGAGATGGGAGCTTACCCAGAAGCTTTGACCGCAAATCAGAAATAAATGGAGTGGAAATCACTAACAGGGGTGGGGGCTCGATGGGGGGGTGGTGAGAAACCATAGGATGGGGAATGCACACAATTCATGACACACATGGGGAAAATAGGGGGATAATAGAAAAGAAATAGGTGATAAAAAGATAAAAAAACTCAAATTTTAAAATTTTTGGGAAACCCATATTGTTTTCACATGGTTTACCAAACTGTACACTAACCGTGCACTAGACAATTCCCAAGCAGAGCACCAATTGCACGATTACCTATAAGAAGATGAATGGTGGAGAAAACAATGCTGAAA
The DNA here is from genome assembly GCA_963277665.1 of Viscum album. Lineage (NCBI taxonomy): Eukaryota > Viridiplantae > Streptophyta > Magnoliopsida > Santalales > Viscaceae > Viscum > Viscum album. Next base: position 1,569,465,238 of record OY728119.1, read on the forward strand.
AAAATACCACATGGCACTAGAAACTTATTGAACCTAAACAAATACTCACATTATAGTATAATAGACTGTGAAAAAGTCATACCCCATTCCACTAACTTAAAAGGGTACCTATACATGCACAACAAGATTACTACTAACTATGTTGTATAATAGTGAAATATCTAAAAATGGATAGAAAAATTTAAAATTTTGATCCCCGAACTACTAAAATTCAAGCCTAATATATAATTAAATAAACACATCCAAAATAAATAAACCATGACACTAGAGGTATTACATGTAACCCATATTTTCATGTTTTACAACCTCAGTTCTAGTCCTCAAACATTGTTCTATTGTAGGTTATCATTGGAGGTTTCAACCATCATCATTTTTATCCTTAGTGTGGTACCAGTGGGGGCGGTTTTTGATATATTTCATCGGTAGTTTCCTTCATCTATGTACTAACTACTTTAAAATCAGTAATGAAAATAACTATTTTAAAATTTTTTACTTTTTACAAGTTTTTTTAATTCTATTCCTTCATAGGTACATTCTTCATTAAATTATAATCTTAATTTAATAAGAAAACATCATCCCCTTGTTTTTATTATCAATGAAATTCATTTTAATATTTTTTATAAACAATCCTTCTATGTGTAAAATCCTAACACTTCACTCATAGTATAGAAACGAAATTTATTATGACAATTAAAAACCAAAATTATCTTAATAATTATATTTTATTTATTGGATTGACTATAACCCTCTATGTTTTCCCAATATAATTTTTCTATGAGATATTTTTTTCATAACTACTCAATTTATTGATCTATAATAAGAAGATCTATTTATTTTCATTAATAAATAATAAAAATTGTATATAATCCTACATAAACTATATTATGGTGAAATGATTCATATAAAAAATATCTATAATATAGATATCATAGTTATTTTTAATATATATATAATATTCTTATTGAAACAAAAACAAATGAGTTTATTACACAAAAAAATATATGATCCACCCCCATGTTTTTCATCTTATAGAGAATCTATATAGATATAAAATGTATTATAAGAACGATAACATTCTTAAAAGACCCTTCCTTTACAAAAATATTGTGGGATATTGGAATTATATTAACAAATGATGGAAGTATTTATATAGATTCATGCTATTTGAATTTAAAATACATATTTGGAAATATAGTTTTTAGTTTTTCCCTTTTAACTAAACAAAAAACATCATATGATAGATTAATTTAAAATTTATTAATAAGTTGGGTATATAAAGGTATAATTTTCTTACGTGGTAGGTAAATCAGTTATTCTTATAATATTTAGTTACATTATATTATAAGGATAAATAATTTTAATAAATTAAATTCTAAAAGTCAAATACATGATTCACTTTCAAAACAAAAAAATATTAATAACATTATATCATACTTTTACTGTGACAAATTATTCCTTTTATTTTTGATATTTTTGAAAAACATGAATACATTATGGTCACCCTCATATTTATCTCAATTTTTTTAAAAACTACCTATATGTAAATTTTGAGATGATAAAAATATAATATCATTTACGTGGTTATGTGTGATTATAGTGTCCTTGAAAAACCATATTTCTCAATATAATATTCTCTTAATATTTTCATAAAAAAACATTTTTATGGAAAATTAACGTGAAAAACATACATACTAGGCCTCTACATTTTTTTCCTATCAATAAAGTTACATAGTATGTTAATAGACATGAAATTATAGTAAATTATTTCAAAACAAAAATATTTTTCAATATAATCCCACCTTAACATGAAAATTTATTTTTTTAATAGTCATTTGAAATAAAGTTTTACTATTATGTGTAATAAAAACTTTCAAATCATGGATATATATAAGTCGAGCTAGTAATGTCCAAATTTTTTAATAATAGTTTTCCTCTTTCCAGTTATAACATTCAATTGTAATTTTATACTTTTTGAAATTATGGTTCTATTCCCATCATTTACATTTTAGAAGTCTCAATTAGTTCCTATTATTGAAAATTCATTGGGATGTTTTAATAAAAACTACACTCTGTTTTATTTGTATTAATTGAGGTCATCTAGTATTGAAGTAATATAATATTCATAATATAATTTATAATATTAAATTTTAGGTTAAAATTATAATAAAAATTTTATGATGTAATTATTTTCCCACAATTATCCAGTAGCTAACATTAATTGATTTATTTCACCAATAACAATGATAATGGGATAATCCTATAACATGATTTAGATTTTATAAAAATAAAATGATTTTTAAAATTCTACATGACCCTCATCCTTATGTTCGTTGACATAATACATTGGTTGTTCAATAATTGTTTTGATAAATCATTATAGTTTTACCAAAAATATCTGAATTGTTCAAATTACAAGGATGTTTAGGCATATGATTTTCTAAAAGGATTTGTTTTATGTTTTTTTAATATTTTATTTCTTTCATTCAATGTTATCCTTTATTGAATATTTGATAATATATAATTATGTTTTATTCAAAAAATAAATTCATTATATTCAATATTAAATTTAATAATATTGTCATTTTTATTCAAAATGAATACCATAAATACAAAATCCCTAAAGTATATAATATTTTTATTTTATCCACTTCACAATTTGTAATGAGTTTTATTTGATGTAAATTAAGTAAAATATGATTTAAAGTAAACAATAAAATAAAAATTGACTCATCCCAAATATATTTATCTACATTGTAATTTCATAACAGAACAAGAAATATCGTGAAGAGTTATATTTCTTTATTTAACAACTTCATTCTACTGTGAGGTGTCCAATTCTAAAAAGGGTATTTTGAAAATTTTCTCACCATAAAATGTTTCATTTTTTAGATTAAAAAATTCATCTCATAATATATCTAGATAGTGATTAAATAAAGGGGTTTCTCATTTTAAAAAATAGAATAATTTTTTAAAATAACATTAATGTTATTTTTTGTTTTTTTAGGATACAAATAGAAGGTTTAGAGAGTTTATCCATTAACCAAAATGTACAATTGTTTTCTTATTATACTTATTGTGTGAACTGTTCTACAAAGAGATAGGTGTAATAAAATTATAGTTCTAGATATTAAGATGTCACATTATAATTTATACCTGTCATTATATTGCTTATTTCATTTGGATGAGTCTTAGGATTATGGATAATTAAACATCAATGAAAAATATAAATTACAATTTTATTCAAAGAAATATTAGTTAATGATTGAATAATATAATTTTCTCATATCTTATGAAAACATTAAGAGTTATCTTTTATCACACCAAATATTAGTATAATCTAAAATTTTATTTATTTGAAATATATGAAATATTTTTTATCATGTTGGTTTATAGATTATATTAAAAAACCTTGAGAAATAGCTATGAATTTGTTATTATCTCTAATGTTCCCACAATATCCTTCATAAAATAATAAAATAATATATATGATATTGATATTTAAACATAAAACATGAAATATTTTGAAATTAAAGGCCCACTAGGGATTGATACATTAACCAATCCTACTATTAATCTATAAAGATTTTCACCATTCGATATATATTTACCTTCCAATTTTTTTAACCAACAATTGGGTTGGATGAACCATTTCCCATGTACTAATTATTTTTCACACTTGGTAATCATTTTTTTATCTAGAAAATAAAATAACTAATGATTTTTTTAAAAAAGTTTACTTGGACCCTGAAACTTTAGACCAGACAACATAAGGAAGAAAAGCCTAAAATAATTTGAAATATTAACGACCTATGAGGTCCCTTGAAATACATTCTCCAGATATAAAATAAATAGTTGAGGTTTATTTAAAAGAAAATGTGTTTTCCTAATGTCTTATGAATTGAGAAGAATTATATAATGTATTTTTTTTACAAAATACTTCAAATTAATAACATGGTAAAGATAAATTATATAATATTTGTTTGATTTACATTATGGTTTCTTAATAAAATAAGATTTTCATTTTTTCATGAGAACTACATTGGAATTGATATTAAAGTTTGTTAAAATTTAGAATTAGTTAATTAATCAAATGGATCATATTTTTATTAAATTTATTATGATTTTTAGTTTTCTGTACTCAACCTAAACCTTATTTGAAGAATCGCATTCAAGGAGTTCAAACAGATCAAAAGCCATTATATTGGACATTGTTTTTTTCTTTCATATCAACTTTTTACTAGAATATCCCGCTCTATTTTCCGTGATTTTTACTATTTTATTTTGGGTTTGTATTGAATAGTTGATTCCTTGTTCACTTTTATAAGATTTCTATTTGATTTCATAATTTTGTTTTATTTTTTAGGATATTTCAATTACTAGGAAGTATAATTGTTTAGTTTTATCCCTTTTTTGATTTCTGGAGTGTTACCATAATTCTTTACTCTTGTAAGTAAATTATGGATCAATAAAATTGAGAATAAATCAAAAGAATTTTCTTAGAAATTTTATACTCTAATTAAAAAACTAAATTTACAATAGGGTTATAATATATTCATATATCATGATATCAATAATATTATTCTAATTTTAAAAATATTCACTTTATGATTATAAATATTTACAAGAGAATACCTGTAATCTTTTCAGCACTATATGAGTCCAAACATGTTGTAAAAAATGTTCTTTGAATATAATGATATAATACTAATTATTATGACATGTATATAAATCATAATTTATAAATAAGACTCAAATTCAACCTCTATGTTCCATAAACAACTCATTTATCAATGTACAATGATAAATTAAAAATATTACCCAATATGATGATAAAACCCCAAATATTCCATAGAATACAAATTAAACAATCAATGGTGTTTTTTAATATGTTTACCAATATGGTGATTTGGGGATGAAAATCATCACTTAAGAGTAGGATATATATCATATAAATTATTTATAGAAAAGATATTATATTATATTAGATTCATTTTTGAGGATTTTCTAGGTATTTTTTCCCATGAAGACTATAGGTTATGCTTATTCGAAGTAGCTCAGGGTAATTCAATTTTTTATCTTTATTTTGATAGCTCTTAGAGATATAATAGTCCTCTAGATCACAATTTATGGATATTTAATTATTATATATTTCTAAAGTAGATCCTCAAATGTGGATGATTAATGTGAAACAATGTGGAGGCTTGGCATACCCTGTCATATACTAAATGAATTCCCCACCAAAATTAACAACATATAAATTTTTCAAGGTATTATATCTGTAACAACCCGAGATTTTATAAGATATATTCGTTTTAATTTCTCTCATATATTATGTTTTATGCTACACCAATATTATATTGTGTTATACGCAACACCGTATTAGCTTTCAGTATACGCACCACAATTCTTGGATCGTGTTATACACAATTTCAAGTTCATTTGATAGAAGTTATTCTACGCAAAATTGAGTATATATATATATATATATTCAATGTATAAATAAAAAATGGTTGTATTTTGTTATAATGAAACAACAAAGGAGTCTGGCACTATGTGCATCCCTGACTTGGCTTGCATTACACGCAATCACGAACATCTTCGATAGCGTGTGTTGTACGCAATACCGGGTTTTACTAAACAATGATATATTATTTATAATATTATTATGAACTAGACATTATGAATAGTATTAACTAAATTTTGAATTTTATTACATTATTATTCATCTTAAACATTTTCTAGAACATGGTATAAGAACAAAATAAATTTTTCGGGTAAAATACGTATTTTTTCAAAAAATGCAGTTTTGCCGCCTTTTGATGGCGCGCCCACATTAAATCTAGTTTTGACATGTTTATAAGTTCAATTTTACAAAATAAAATTATTATTTGGAATTAGGATATAAAATTTTTCCTTGGATAAATTTTTCATATTATTCTGATAACTTTCATATTTTAATGAATAGTAAAAACACGCTATATTTTAATTAAAAACAACTGTTTTCATCGTAAATTATTATGTGGTTAAATAAGAATATTTAATCGTTTTAAAGTATAAATAGAATATATTTTTACCATTTAATATAATTTATGTAATTAGCCTTGATTTTACATTGAGTTCATAGGTTAAATAAATTCAATCTTTTGCAATGTTTTAAACAAAAACTCATTTTCTTCCGACAATGGGATTATTTTTAATTTAATTTCTGCCACTTCTGTGTATTGAATTTGGAAAAATGGATTCCATATTTGGAATCAGTGGGCCCAAATTATATTAATAGACTACTTTTTATTTTTGGGCTTTATGAATAGTAACAACGGTAAATTTTATTTACCATAGTTAAAAGTAAATCTGGTAATTAAGGGTAAATATAAAATTATAAAATTACCCTAACACACATAAAAATTCTATTGGATGGATAAATGTATACCCATATCACCTAAGGGTCATATTAGATTCATTTTATGGACTTTGACCATGAAAATAATTTAATTATTATTAAAACCCAAGAAAGTGACAACATGTCACTCTCTTAAATCTTATAAGTATAATAATTTTAATTTAGTGATAAACATCATAAAACTTAGAACCTGAATAGTCTCCAGAAAGATAATAAATGTATCTACATCATGATAATTTATTTATAATTTTTAGGGATTAAATATTTGTCATTAATGGTGATACATTAATGATGCAGAAATTATTTATTTAGTGAAAAAATCAATAATATAGTTTTTATTAAAATATTCATACATATCAAAAGGCCCAAAAATCTGCACAAAACATATTATTAGTGTATATATATAACCTAATCATCCACTGGACGAATTTTGGACCATTTGGATCCTTATTAAGATTATTATGACACTTATATTAATTTATTTTCAATGATGCCAATGTTTTCACCTTCATAATTTAATAAGTATAACAATTTAACTATTATGATTATAAGATGATAAATTCGAGTAAAAGTATTATTGTGAAAGGTAATAGATTTATATTCATAATAGGATTTTATTTTTAATTTTTAGGCAACAAATAAGTATATTAAATAACTATATAAAAATGGAGTAGTGATTATTTTATTAAGAGATAAACCAAATAAATAGTTTTAAAATTAATAAAATAAATATTATATGAACTATTTAATGTTCTACACTAATTTTCTAGATACATATGACCCTTTATGAATCTATTGAAGATTTTAGTGCGAACATATCTTCTGTATATATTTTATTTAAATTCAAAAAAATGAATAGTGTCAAAATTGACACTATTGTTATTTTATAAAAATAACATATTATAAAATTGTTTAAAAATCACAAAAATATTTACAAATTATAAATTTAAATTTATGTGGTATAAAATGTTATAAATTATCCAATTATGGAAAATTCACAACAAATAAGTAATTATTTTTTATAATTGAAAATTTAGAATTTTATTACCACAAATAAAATTAAATTGATTAAATAAGGATAAATCAAGTTGATAATGTTGAAAATGTTGAAAATAAATTCCTAACATGTCTAAATTTTATTGGATGATGCGATTAAAACCCTATATGATCTAATATTCGTATATGAGTCATTTTTAGAGGTTTTTAAGTCGGGTTAGATTTATTATAAATTAATATTTTTAAGATTTCCAAAGGTGCCCCTCCCCTACCTTATAAAAGGGAACCTCCTCCCTCTCTTACTCACACCAATTTGATCCTTCAAGCTTGGAAAACCCCTGCAAAATTAACTTCTCCACTTTCCTAGAAACATCCTAGAGGTCCTGGTCTTCTTCAAAGACCAATTTTAGAACCCGAAGAGGAGGATTCAAAAAGGCGTGTCAAAGAAGAGGTAATATCCGTTACCGATTCTTTTAATTTTTTTTCTTTTTTAACATATTCTTATTTAGTTTTTTCATTATGAAGTAATAACATAAGTATCACTCATATACTAATATGTTATTATAAGTATGAACAAACCATATTTCACCATCTATCCATCCTATGGAAAATGAAATCACCGCGCGTGCGTACGTACGGAATACCGTCTCCACGTCGTGGTGTAATCTATTTTATACCACCAACTTACTTGGATGGGTATAATGGTGAATGCAAGGAATATATATGATTATTGTAAAATGATATTGATTCTTTAATATTATACATACAATTTAATACAATTCTGCGATCATGGGAATGATATCATCCCTCGTGCATACGTACGGAATACCGTCTCCACGACGCGATGAGATTCACTCTCCATGATAACCATTCAAGAATGATTACAAAATATATATAATAAGTAATCATAAAATACATGACATAATAATGCTACTGGATTTATGTATATATATATTTATTTCATGTACTTAATTCCATTCAATTCAATAAGGAAACAGAAACAGCGTTCATGCGTACGTACGGCCTACCGTCTCCATGAACGGTGTATTTCTTTCCATTTATCGATCTATTATATATATGTATATTATGAATATATATTATATATAAATCATGTTTTATATTCTGGAATTAAGTAATCATGATCTAAGTAATCATATGAATAATTTCAAGTCAAAACACGGATGACAAATGAAACGATTTTACCCACAACTCTCTTTAACATGGAATTTACAAAAGAACGGGTAATATAAAGTCAAAAGTGAACCATATATGATATAATAACAATGAATATGATTCTGTAATAATTCAATGACATTATTTAAATCATTATACAGGAGTTTTGGATATGTATGAAGCATATCAGACCTAAGGTAAGGGATAATTTTGCAAATCTCATTTTTATCCGAGATTGCTTATTTGTAAGTATTTACTGGGGTTATTTCGATCATCCATGTCGATGTTTTATAAAAGTGTTTATATTTATGTTTAATTTCATTTTACCCATTTTTGACTTTTACTACATGGTATGTAAGGAATCTTTCTTTTGTTTACGTTATGAGGTACTTTTTGACTTTTTCGACAAAAGTACGAGAAGAATGTTTTTTTAACGTATACGGAATGAAAGGATTTTTAGGGTTTTATAAATCCTTGTTTTCAAGAAGCTTCCTCCAAAATATTTCATGACTATTTTCAACAAAATCCTTTTCTTTTAAAATTAAATGACATTTTTTGAAAAGAAAATGATTTTGAAGAAAAAAGGATATTTTCCCCAAGAATTCATTTCAAGTGTTTTATCAAAAACATTTTTCATCTAAGATGAAATTGTTTAATATGTGTATGTTTCAAGTTTATTGTCTCTATGATTTACATGGTTTCACTTTTCTTATGAAGAAATATACATTTGTTTTATATGGAATGTGTGATGATGGGATGATGTTTATGAAACCCATTTTATTCTTTGGGTTATGATGAATGTTTTAAGTTTATTTTGTGGCACAAGTAAAAATGATTTCATTATGAGATGGGTGGGACCTATATCTACCTCCAATGCATTGTGTAATGATTTATATCTGATGAGATAGACAGGGATGGAACGACAAGTTAAACCGGTTCAATAATACAGGACTGGAATGAGGAGTGAACTCGACACAGAAAGGGGCTTTTCCCACTAAGATAGTCTTGGCATCAATGCCTTGGCTAATATGGAAATCATATCATGTGTTTAATGGTTTCCACAATTACATGTTTTATTCCCATGGTATTTTATCATGCTTAATGTTTCTTTATGATCTATGACTTACGTACTTCCATGTTTTATGTCATTGCTCAGGCTTTTGATGTTTAAACATTATGTTCATGTTTTTATGTTCAAATGTATATAGTATGTTTAATTTTATCCATGCTTACCCTTAATGAACATTTGAGCTCACCCTTTTTATGTTTTCTTTTCCCCAAGATATAAAGAAAGGTTTTAGGTAAAAAAAAGGGGGAAGATCATTATGGGAGATGTTGAAGATCTTTCACCATGATTAGAAGATTTTATTCCGAGTTTTCAAAGACACTAAACTATTACAGTCCTTGTGTGTTTATTTTTGTTATGTATTAAGTATTCTGCAAAAGTAATGTAATGTCCATGTACGGCAAGCTTTGGGTCTCTACATTCGGTATCAGAGGAAATGTTTAGTTAACCTTTGGAAACTCGGATGCGAAAACGTTAGTGAGATCCCTAGAGATATTTCTAAGGTATGTCTAGGGATGTCCCTAAGGTTAAGTATAAGTATAGGTTATAGTCCTAGAATTATGGTAACGATATTAGATTAAACCTAATATGTTAGATATTGAAGTTACTCCACCTTTATTATAATTTTTTTCCTCTCACATTATTCTTTTTGGGTTTTAGAAAATGGTTGGAAACAAGATGATTCACGATAATGGAGTATATGATGGACAATGGAATGATATTCTTTAGGAGAAACCAAATGAAATGGGATTTGGAAGTCCAAACATCATTATTATTCCGAATCAGCAATCTCATAATATGATCAATAAACTCAAATTTGGTAAGTTTCCTGACTCGTCTAATAAGAGAAAGATGGAGATTCATGATGATCATAGAGAAAAGAAAGTTCAATTTCCCCTATGTAAATCATGTGGGAAGAGGCATCAAAGAGAATGTTTCAAAGGAACTAGAAGATGATTTGGGTGTGGAAATGAAGGACACAAAGCTAGTAAGTGCAAATGAAAAGGTTCAGTTAACACCAAGGATGAGGATAATGGTATTTCTACGACATCAAAAATGGTTAAATGTTTTTAATGTGGAATGTACGGGCATTATGCAAACCAATGCCCTAAGGGAAAGTCTCATGAAGAGAATCAGTATGGTCGTATGGGTAGTATTTATGTTGATTATGATGAAGAGACTACAAATGATATGTGAGTTGAAATAATTGTTGAAGCTCGATCAATGTTTTAAGAAGGTAGTGGAAGGATTACATGTTTCTCAAGTGTAATGTTGTATAAGTAATCTCATGGTACTATGGAATAATGAGACATCTAAGGATTGTTACACTGTTGTCTTTCCTTATGTTTTGAAAGTGTATGATGAATGGTACCGGTAACCATGAAAGGTTATTCATATATTTTTGGAAAGTAGATGATATACACATAATGAAGAGATAAGGAGAAAATTAAATGTATGATAGTATTCATGAGCTCATGACTGATATAAGAAGAAGGTTATATCATGGTTTGAGTATATATAATTTTTGGATTTTGGTATGTGGAAAGAGTTAACTTTTGATAGCATTCATGTTTTCACTAAGGTTTAATGGGTATTCATTTTTCAAGAGAATACATGATTAAGGTATTCACATGATTGGAATGTGACCAACAAGATATATGGGGGATAAATAATGGTTGGTTGATGACATTTCAAGTAATCATTTTCATTATACTATGAGCTTGGACCTAAGTATTTTAGATAACGATTGGAATGGATTATGTTGGACATAAGTTAGTATTGTTTAAAGATAGAACCTTTTTCGATATTATTGATGGAATGATATAGTAATTTAGTTTTAGAAAAAGGAAAACTTGTAGGACGGGCGACAACCCATCGCATCGGACAAGGCTGTGGAAATCGAACCCACAACCGAAGTGTGACAAGCCTTTATCTCCTTCCATTGGCCTACAAGAAGTCCCTGTTTAGTAGAAACTAGTTTTATTATATTAAGTATTATGATATATGAAGTATAAGTTCATTTTAGGAAACATATATGATTAATCTCACTATAGATGGACTTATGTATTTTTTGATAACATTTCTAACCTTTTGTTTGAGACAGATAGAATGACCCATCATTCTATCACATGATCTGCTAACACTTCACTAATGAAAAATTCAACTTCATTTCTTTAAGAGATGAAGTGGAAATTTTCCAAATAATGACTATCGGTGAGACTGTACCAAAATCACGAAAGTATTTCTTCTATTTCCAATTTCATCAACTTTAGGGAAATGATCTTGAAAACCCAAAAAAAATGTTTTCCTTGTGCTCTTATATCTGATGAATTAGATGGTACCTTAGATCGTCACAAATTTATGGCTTTGTGATTGTTGGCTTTTTCATAGACATGTTCTCTACCACTCTCCATCAGAACATGATGGTAAGATTTTTCTTCCATATCCATATTTTCAATTATGTTCTCCTACGTGAAAACCCAGTGATGAGTTAATTTGGGTAACCATTACGTTTTATACTTTAGTTTTTAAAGCCATGTTTTGGTATTCCTTTTTACGATGTGGGTTTCTATGAATAGTAAACGATTTATAACCCCGACAAATTTCGAGGGCGAAATTCATTTTAAGGGGGGTAGAATTTAACAACCCGAGATTTTATAAGATATATTGGTTTTAATTTCTTTCATTTCTTCTGTTGTAGGCTACACCAAGATTATCTTGTGCTATACGCAACACCTTATTAGCTTGCAGTATACGCAACACAATTATTGAATTGTGTTATACACATTTTCAAGTTCATTTGATAGAAATTATTCTACGCAAAATTGAGTGTGTATATATATATATATATATTCAATTTATAAATGAAAAATTGTTGGATTATGTTATAACGAAACAACAAAGGAGTCTGACACTATACGCAACCCTGACTTGGATTGCATTACACGCAATCACGACCTTCTTCGATAGCGTGTGTTGTACGCAATACCGGGTTTTACTAAACAACGATATATTGTTATAATATTATTATGAACTAGATGTTATGAATAGCATTAACTAAATTTTGAATTTTATTACATTTTTATTCATCTTACACATTTTATAGAACATGGTATAAGAACAAAATAAATTTTTCGGGTAAAATAAGTATTTTTTTAAAAAATGCAGTTTTGCCGCCTTTTGATGGCGCACCCACTTTAAATCTAGTTATGAAATTTTTATTAGTTCAATTTTACAAAATAAAATTATTATTGGGAATTATGATAAACAATTTTACCTTGGATAAATTTTTCATATTATTCTGATAACTTTCATATTTTAATGAATAGTAATAAACACGCTATATTTTAATTAAAAATAACTTTTTTCATCGTAATAAATTATGTGGTTAAGTAATAATATTTAAAGGTTTTAAAGTGTTAATAGAATATATTTTTACCATTTAATATAATTTATGTCATTAGCCTTGATTTTACATTAAATTCGTAGGTTAAATAAATTCAATCTTTTGCAATGTTTTAAACAAAAACACGTTTTCTTCCGACAACGGGATTAATTTCAATTTAATTTATGTCACTTCTGTGTATTTAATTTGGTAAAATGGATTCCATATTTTGAATCAGTGGTTCCAAATTATATTAATAGACTACTTTTTATTTTTGGGCTTTATGAATAGTAACATCGGTAAATTTTATTTACCTTAGTTAATAGTAAATTAGGTAATTAAGGGTAAATATAATATTATAAAATTACCCTAACACATGCCAAAATTCTATTAGATGGATAAAAGTAGACCCATATCACATAAGGGTCAGATTAGATTCATTTTATGGACTTTTGACAATGAAAATAATATAATTATTATTAAAACCAAAGAAATTGACAACATGTCACTCTCTTAAATATTATAAGTATAATAATTTTAATTTAGTGATAAAAATCATAAAACTTCGAACATGAATAGTCTCCAGAAATATAATAAAAGTATCTACATCATGATAATTTATTTAGAATTTTTAGGGATTAAATAATTTTCATTAATGGTGATACATTAATGATGCAGAAATTATTTATTTAGTGAAAAATCAATAATATAGTTTTTATTGAAATATTCATACATATAAAAAGGCCCAAAAATCTGAAAAAAACTTATTATTAGTGTATATATAAACCCTAATAATCCACTGGCCGAATGTTGGACCATTTGGATCCTTATTAAGATGATTATGACACTTAAATTATTTTATTTTAAATGATCCCAAAGTTGTCACCTTCATAATTTAATAAGTATAACAATTTAACTATTATGATTTTAAGATGATAAATTCAATTAAAAGTATTATTGTGAAACGTAATAGATTTTTCTTCATAATAGGATTTTATTTTTAATTTTTAGGCAACAAATTAGTATATTAAATAACTATATAAAAATGTTGTAGTGATTATTTTATTAAGAGATAAACCAAATAAATGTTTTTAAAAATAATAAAATAAATATTATATGAACTATTTAATGTGCTCAACTAATTTTCAAGATACATATGAACTTTTATGAATCTATTAAGGCTTTTAGTTCGAACATATCTTCTTTATATATTTTATTTAAATTCAAACAAATGAATAGTGTCAAAATTGACACTATTGTTATTTTATAAATATAACATATTATAAAATTGTTTAAAAATCACAAAAATATTTAAAAATTATAAATTTAAATTTATATGGTATAAAATGTTATAATGTATCCAATTATGGAAAATTCACAACAAATAAGTAATTATTTTCTATAATTGAAAATTTAGAATGTTATTACCACAAATAAAATTAAATTGGTTAAATAAGGATAAATCAAGTAGATAGGGTTGAAAATAAATTCCTAACATGTCTAAATTTTATTTGTTGGTGATATTACAACCCTATAGAATCTAATATTCGTATATGAGTCATTTTTTGTGGTTTTTAAGTGGGTTTAGATTTATTATAAATTAATATTTTTAAGATTTCCAATGGTGCCCCTACCCTCCCTTATAAATTGACACATCCTCCCTCTCTTCATCACACCAATTTGATCCTTCAATCTCGTCCAAACCCTACCAAATTCTCTTCTCCACTTCCCTAGAAACATCCTAGAGGTCATGTTCTTCTTCAAAGACCAATATTAGTACCCTAAGAGGAGGATTCAAAGAGGCGTGTCAAAGAAGAGGTAATATCCGTTACCGATTCTTCCAATTTTCTTTCTTCTTCAACTTCTTCTTCTTTAGTTTTTTCATTATGAAGTAATAAAATAAGTATCACTAATATAGTGATATGTTATTATAAGTAATAAACAACCATATTTCTCCATCTATCCATCCTATGGAAAATGAAATCACCGCGCGTGCATACGTACAGAATACCGTCTCCAGGTCGCGGTGTAATCTATTTTCCACCACCACCTTACTTGGATTGGTATAATGGTTAAAGTAATGAATATATATGATTATTGTAAAGTTATATTGATTATTTAATATTATACATACACTTTAATACAATTCTACAATCATGGGAATGATATCATCGCTCGTGCGTACGTACGGAATACCATGTCCACGACGCGATGAGATTCACTATCCATGATAACCATTCCAGAATGATTATAAAGTATATATAATAAGTAATCATAAAATATATGACATAATAATGATACTTTATTTAAGTATATATATATATATATGTCATCTAATTAATTCCATTCAATTCAATAAGGAAACGGAAACAGCGTTCATGCGTACGTACGGCCTACCGTCTCCATGAACGGTGTATTTCATTCCATTTATCGATCTATTATATATATGTATATTATGAATATATATTATATATAAATAATGTTTTACATTCTAGAATTCAGTAATCATGATCTAAGTAATCATATGAATAATTTCAAGTTAAAACACGGACGACAGATGAAACGATTTTACCCACAACACTCTTTAACATGTAATTTAAAAAAGAACGGGTAATATAAAGTCATAAGTGAACCATATATGATATGATAACAATTATTATGATTCTGTAATAAGTCAATGACATTATTTAAATAATTATATAGGAGTTTTTGATACGTACGAATCATATCAGACCTAAGGTAAGGGATAATTTTGCAAATCTCATTTTTATCCAAGATTGCTAATTCATAAGTATTTACTGGGGTTATTTTGATCATCCATGTCCATGTTTTATAAAAGTGTTTTTATGTATGTTTAATGTCTTTTTACCCATTTTTGACTTTTACTACATGGTATTTAAGGAATCTTTCTTTTGTTTACATTATGAGGTGTTTTTTGACTTTTCTGACAAAAGTACGAGAAGAATGTTTTTTAACGTATACGGCATGAAAGGATTTTTACAGTTTTATAAAGCCTTGTTTTCATGAAGCTTCCTCCAAAATATTTCATCACTATTTTCAACAAAATCCTTTTATTTTGAAATTACACGTCATTTTGTGAAAGGAAAATGATTTTGAAGAAAAAAGGATATTTTCCTCAAGAATTCATTTCAATTGTTTTATCAAAACCATTTTTCATCTAAGATTACATTATTTAATATGTGTATGTTTCAAGATTAATATCTATATGATTTACATGGTTTCACTTTTCTTATGATGAAATATCCATTTGTTTTATATGGAATGTGTGATGATGGGATGATGTTTATGAAACCCATTTTATTCTTTGGGTTATGATGAATGTTTTAAGTTTATTTTGTGGGATAAGTAAGAATGATTTCATTATGAGATGGGTGGGACCTATATCTCCCTCCAATGCATTGGGTAGAGATTCATATCTCATGAGATAGACATGGCTAGAACGGAAAGTTAAACCGGTTCAGTAATACAGGACTGGAACGAGGAGTGAACTCGATTCAGAAAGGGACTTTGTCCACTAAGATGGTCTTGGCATAAATGCCTTGGCTAATATGGAAATCATATCATGTGCTTAATGGTTGCCACAATTACATGTTTTATTCCCATGGTATTTTATCATTCTTAATGTTTCTTTATGATCTATGACTTACGAACATCCATGTTTTATGTCATTGCTCAAGCTTTTGATGTTTAAACATTATGTTCATGTTTTTAAGTTAAAATATATATAGTATGTTTTATTTTATCCATGCTTAACATTAATTAACATTTGAGCTCACCCTTTTTATGTTTTCTTTTCCCCGGGATATAAAGAAAGATTTTAGGTTAAAAAAAGGGGAAGATCTTTATGGGAGATGTTGAAGATCTTTCACCACGATTAGATTATTTTATTCCGAGTTTCCAAAGACACTAAACTATTACGGTTCTTGTGTGTCTATTTTTGTTATGTATTAAGTATTCTTCAAAAGTAATGTAATGTCCATGTACGTCAAGCTTCGGGTCTCTACAATATATTCACAACTCAAAGAATGTGTTGGTGTAACACTTTATGTCTATTCATGAAACCTGTTGGAAACATGTGAATTATCCCAACTCAAAGCCCCACATGCAGCTTTCTTGATGCCTATGAATAAAACCTAACAAAAAAATAACGAATTCCCTTTAGATACCTAGTAGCATGAAATGATTAGTATACCATTTTTTAGTTATGGATCTATTACCTATAATATGAAACTATATTTGAAATTTAAAATAGATGGATACCCTGAGAGACATATGCACATAACCAAAGTTTTATCACCATTAAATTCCATGAACACTTTTAAGAGATATAAGAATAAATAATATGGTAAATTGATCAAATGTGGGGTTATTTGAGTCGTTTTATAGTTCCTTTCAAAACGCTCATGAGTGATATCTTTTCATGTGTTTTAAAATAGACTATAGTAGACAAACAATATGTGGTACATCTAGCAAAATGTGTGTGAATCTTAATGGAATCCAATACCGTAAAATTATTGATGACTATAACATATGTTCATGTATCAACAATGGATTGAAACTCACCAATGTTTTTTACCATGGTGAATTATTTTGTTTTACCCTGATGACCATTTTAATATAGATGGAGACAATCCAACCAGATTTTTCCCTTAAAGAAGAAATTTTACTCACCCCTTGTGGCATGCCCTGGGCTCAACAGTCATTTAGGTCCCCTACATGAGAAAATGGTCCCTATTTCAGACTAATGGATTCTATGACCCAAATGGATAATTTTTTTTCCTATTAGATACCATATTGACTGATGATTTTGGTAAATATTTCTCTTGAAATTATAAATTGAGTTAATATCTTGTTTTATGTGAAACATCAATGAAAAATAAACCATGTCACATTTTTCTCCGACAAATATAATTATTTTAATGTAGGAATTTATTTTTTAGGAAAAAATAAATGTAATAATATTATGAAATATATCTACGAATAAAAATAATGGAATCTTGTAATAATAATTCAATAATTAAATCAATTAGTATAGGTAAATAACCAATATGACCATTTTAGGATAAAATTATAATTTTTAATTTTATTCAAATTTTCATTTGGAATATATATATATATATTATGGGAAAAATATATCCATTATATGAATACTAAACTAAGATTGATTTAATTGTTAATTTAATGGATGTATGAATGATAATAGTTAATATTTAAAAAATTAATTTTCGTATGAAAATAATTTTCATTATATATTTATGTTTTTAGGTAGAAGTTAAAATAATAAATTTTAGAATTTTAATTCTACCAAATTCACATATTTTTTGATTTATCATAACAATATTAGACTAGGATTATTTTATAATGTTCTGGAAGATTTGACTTTTATGTGAAAAGGGAAAATCATGTTTTTATTTATATTGTAGAATTTTTTACTTTATCAATATCTAAGCAAGACTAAATAATTTTTTTAAAATAATTCAATAACTAATAATTTCATTGAAAAATAATATTATTATTTTAATATTACTATGGTGAATTTAGGAAACCAATGTTCTTATTTTAATAATAATCTTGCCTTTTTTTAATTTCTACATCAAAAGAAGAATTCTATTTTGTCCGGATTTGTAATCTGTATTTGTATTATATTGTTAGTTATTATATAATTAATTTGACATAAATATAAAATATTTATAATTTTTTGATTGAAATTATTTTTTAAAAATCAAACTTTTTCTAAAAATGGGTTTTTACACATTGAGTGCAGTAATACAAAAATAATTCTTCATCACCCTTATAAATTGTATTTGATAAAAAGTTCTCCATATTTGAAAAAAAAATTAAAAATTATCTAACAAGGGAATTTTTATTTTTAGTCATGAAAATAAGTCAACAGAGTAAAAATTTTAGTTAACAATGTAATGCTAAATTATGATAAATTGAATTTATCCAAGTGTAAAAGGGCTATAACATGTTGAAAAACTATCTCCATATGAGTTCTAGAGGTGTGTATTGACCCAAAAAAATTTCTTCTTTACTATGTTTCACAATAGAATCCACGTTCCATATGAAACATGAGTTCCTTTAATATTAATAGGTTGCATGTACAAAAAATATAGTTCATCCACTAATAAAATGGGCGTTCTACCACACATATAAACCACTATAAAGTTCAATTTCCTCTTGAAAATATAACATTTTTAATTAATGTATATCCATGTCAAATTTTTTGTATCCCCTTATGTGGGACCCTAGAACACTTCGAGATGGAATGGGTGAATTAAAGTGTCAACTTTTTCTTTTGTAGTAATGGATCTAGTTCCCACATTAGTGGGAACCAATAAAACTTTTCTAATTAATTCATGTATATATTTAACATTCACATGTAGAGAGAAAACACAAAAGCTTTTCATGGTTAATCACTATGGGATTTACAAGGATCATACATCATATATATTTCCATCATACAAAAATCCACTAATCTTCATTAGTTATGGAATATAGGAGTTCAAATGTAGTCGCTCTATTCTAGGAATACTACATTTAAAATTATTTTAGGTTTAGAACACTAACTCCCTCAGATCACTTCCATTGACTACCCTAGATCACTTCCTTGGGTGAAATATTACTATGTTTTAGGACATGAAGGACACTTCAGTAGATTAGAATTTAACTCTTTATCTTTTACTATCACGAGTCTCTTCTTTCGCTATTTTTTTATGAGTTAATGTAGTTGAAAAAACATTAATCTTAAGACATATTTTGAAAAAATATTTTCCCGAAGCTCCCTACCCTCATGAAACCCCATATATGATTCAATAAAATACTTACCTTCATGAACCCAGAAACGTTCACAAAGATCACAACTGTCATGAAGTTCACAAACTTTCCCAAGGAATCTACATTGGAAGTGCTCACCGTATTCATGGAACACTAAGTCTTTAAAAAACTATCAATCTTCAAGAAACATCCATATCTCAAATGTATTGACATCATATAAAAAGTAACCCACATTCTCACATTTCTCAAGAACACATAGATTTCCAGATTCACAAAGTTTTTAGCCTTCCTGCAATTAGAGTGATTTATCCTTTTCTATAATTATATTCATGTAAAAATAAGTGTTGGTTACTTCTTATTTATTGGTATATCCCTTTCCTATGATTATAAGATCTCGTTGGTTTTTATAACCTCAAAATTCATGTTTGTGAATATATTTCACTTGTGAAGCTCTAGTGAAATTTAACCCATTCAAAAAAATCTCATAGTCTTATACATTTAGCATCATTCTATCACTCATTCTTGAATCATCTCATAGTCATAAAAATTTAACATTCTGCCATTGCACTATTTTCTATAATTGTTCAGAATTCATTACAACTTCATTAATCGCATGCTTCATGGAAAATAGTCTTCCCAAAAATCATTTCTTTCCCAAATTTGAGACGATCCAATCCCAATGAACCATAGTTCATGAAGAATACTCCTTCTTCCATATTTTGAGATCAATTTTTTTGAAAAAACTAGGAAATGATGCCTCCTTCAACACTGTAACCAACATGTACTATAATGTCACTTTCCTTGATATCTCCCAGATCAAACAATTATTGATAGGAAACTAAAAAAACTAGAGTCCATATCTAGCTAACATCATTGACATGCTTGGTTCCAAGAAAATATACCACTTTTAGTTTGTTGCAAATCTATTTGTTAAATTAAAGAATGAACCAACCTCGAATGAAAACATAAAAGAGGAGAAACAAATCATCCAACATGTTATGTCTACATTAGAGAATATTAGAGTATAAAACAAAATGGGAATTATTAATTGGGTAATCATGTTTTAGAATGCCTATAGATATCAAATATATTCTCTAATATATATGAAATATTTCCTCATAATACCAATTTCTCATTCTGTCATAAAGGAATTACATGGTTTTTCAAAAATCTGTAACTAGATAACCATTATGACAATGAATTTCTCCATTACCCCTTTGTAAATAAACCTAAATAACTTGAATTTTGTATATTTTGAGTTATAAATAGTCTCCCCATAGATTATATCTCCACCATAAACCTATTTCAGTTCCATAAATAGATTATAATAGTTTAAAAAATATATAGATGGGTTTATCCCTGACATCCTCATGAATTGGGTAGTGTGTTAAACCTAAGGTTTAACCTATGTTTCTTAAATATATGTGCTTCCAATGAATTAGTTAAAATTTCATCCACATAGACATCAGTTACAAAATGATCTATTTTAATAACACATTATTCATACTTTTATTTGAAGAAGTGATATATGATATCGATATGTTTCGTACGAGAGTGTCGAACTACATTCTTTATAATATTGACCACGATCATCATGTTTTAGTAAATCCACAGAGGTTGTTTCACATCATCAATAATATCAGTCAATTATTGAATCAACCACAATAGTTGAGTGCATAATTTTTTATCATAGATATAATTAGCTTATGTAATACTAATGGAAGTGCTTTCTTGTCCATTTCTCAACCATTCTATACATTTTTTTCAATTTATAAAATATCCTCCACTTAGGGAATTTCTATCTAAAACATATCCAACCCAGTCCACATCAAAAAATGATGACAATTAATTATCAATTAATATTGTAAAGTAAAATCCATAATTGAGTGTAACTTAAATATACCTCATGATACTTTTAACTACCACTAAATTCTATTCCTTTGGATTACTTTGAAAGATGACCACAATGCATGTTGTAAGGATGATATAAAACATAATATAGTTATGTATAACAAGAATTATTTGATTCTCATGTACATTGTGTGAACCATAGATGTACCATCCTCAGGCAATCTATTTTTTTTCCTAACTATAATTAGATTTGACAACGGTTTAGAGTCATGCAAGTTTAAGTTACTAAAAATCAGTTTTGAATATTATTCTTGAGAAAAAAAGATATAATCCATATTTTTAACCACATAAAACCCAAAAATGTATGTGATCTCACCAAACATGGGCATTTAACGATCATATTTCATGTAATTAAAAATTTCTTCCAATAATCCTTACATGATTCCACAAAATATAATATCATCAACATAAACACGCACCTAAAATTCATATTCCTATGAATTGTTCACATCGATATTAGAATTGATAACTATTCATTTGAATTGGAGATCTATCAAGTAAGTATCTACTAAATAATACCGTGCTCATGGTTCCTAATTTTGACTATAAAGATGATTTTTTAATATAATAAACTTTTGTTCACCATTTCTAATAAGAAATCACACTAGTTGTTCAATGTATATTTCTTCTTGAAGAACACCATTTAAGAAAATTGTTTAGATATATATCTGTTAAAATTTATATCCTATTTTAATATACATATAATAGGAGATCCTGATTGACTATATTAAACCAACTATAGAAAACATTTCCTCAACCTCGCCACCTAAAATTGGTGAATAGACTATACACACTAAGTTTTCCATGTTTATGAACACATTGACATGGTCATAAAACTTTCTTTTAAAGATCCACTTCACTCCAATAACATTGTGTTTTCAAGCCTCTTAATAATATACAATATGTTGTTCTTATCTATATGATCTAGTTCTTTATTAATACCCTTAACCCATTATTCATCCTTCGAAGCTTTTTTAAATGAAGTATATTCCAAAAATTTATATGAAGGAAAAATGTTATTTATTCCACATTTTCTTATCTGTGTGGGTGGGGAAATATCATTACTGATGTTGAATTCATCAATTTTCACTATTATATTTATTTACTGATGTTTTTATGGATATTCTTAATCCATGCATTCCTTATCTAATTCTTATTCTAAATCATCATAGTTTTGTCAGCCCTGAATGTTTTAAAAGACTTCCATTATATCTGCATTTGAGTTTCCCCTTTCCCACATTCTTCTTCTTATTCAATCATATAATCATATGATATCCTTGAGGTATTTATGGTTTTGAATTCTATTATCTTGAAATCAATTATTTCCAAAATTCATCCAACATAATTATTGTTGCATTTGTAGGATTTCACTTTATTTAATTTCCAAGTAATATTCCATCATCTGTTGAATCAGAATACATTCCTTGATTTATAATTATTTTCTTTAAATGAATCATTTATTCTAAATATATTAATATAATTTATAGAGGGATTCCTTCTATATAAAAACTCATATGTTTTTTTGGTTTCTCACATAAAAATACCAATTCAATTTTGTGAATACACCGCTACATGAATGGCCTCATTCCAAAAATGATGATAAATACAACTATAAATAAATATAGTTTTATCCTTATTGTTCACCTATAGATTTATTGGTTCAAATAATCCTTTTTTTGGGATATCAGTACATCAACCTCATGATTTATTCAATTTATTTTGAGGTAATATTCAAATTCAACAGATTTGTATTCTCATACATTATCAGATAATAATATAATGATAGTGTGGCCAGTTTCATTCTCAACTATTCGATGATAACATTTCATGTAATCATGTATATGATGTTTCCACTATATAATCATTACACAAGCCATTCTTCTATAATATTCTATAAAAATAAATATGATTCACTCTCCATATGTTCCAACCACATTTATTGGAACACATACTTCTGTGTTTATAAAATCAAGACCATTAGATGCCCTTTTGATCAATAGTCGATATGAAATCCCATCCACCATTCCACATGTACAAGAAACACATGTACTTCCATGAAAATGTAAACAAATATCTTATTCTTATATACATTTTCCTTTCTCTATTGATTAATGTGATCTAACCCCTGGTTCCAAATGTTCTTTTCCTTAACATTTAAGTAACAAATTCTCTCTTTACTGTCAACCTTGTATAAATTTTCATTTGTTATGAGTCTTTTCATGAGATAATTACTAGCCATTATATTGAAAGTGTAACCATTTTTATTAAATTTCACTATCAATCATGGGTCACAGATTTAAATCACAGTTAATATATTATGATACACACCATCTATATAGAGACCTGTAGTTTTATTATCTTCATATTCTTGTAGTTTACTTATACTGTGTTGGTTATTTAAATAACCACCATTTCCAAATCTCAATATTA
The DNA here is from genome assembly GCA_963277665.1 of Viscum album. Lineage (NCBI taxonomy): Eukaryota > Viridiplantae > Streptophyta > Magnoliopsida > Santalales > Viscaceae > Viscum > Viscum album. The sequence goes on from OY728119.1 coordinate 1,569,489,397, forward strand.
AATCAATATTTTTCAATAAATTCTTTAAAAAATATGAATTTCTTATCTTATGGGTTGATTATCCACTATCATGAATCCTTGTGCTACTTATTTGTAGCTTTGAGAGATATTTCAATAAGTATTGATTTCTCGATCTTCTTCTTTTCCTTCCATGAGATTCTTGTTTGGGTGGAGGATAAGGATATAATTTCCAATATATTTTCTATATAAAAGGGAATAAGATGAAAAAATTATTATTCCATAGGGTAACACCTATTTATATGTTAAACTTCTATTGGATAGAGGGTACTTACATGACCCTATGTTCTATGGGTAATGTTCCATTCTTTTCTCTACTTGCAATGAATTTTTTATGGACATAGTTTAAATAGTGAAAACAATATATAGAATCTATTTCTTCTATATGATGAATAAAGTGATCTCATTTTTCTTGTTGACTAAAAATCTATTCCTCATTTAGATAGCTCATTTCCTCTTCAACGTACAACATGGTATGGACCAAAGAGCCACAAAATTGATATTTCATAACATGAATTGCCTTCTCACATCCATTACTCATCATATACCCTTATTTTGTATGTGTATTTTTTAGATATCCTCTTGGGATATATGAGGGTAATTTTTAACACTCTTTTTATTTCAATTGGTAGATTTTTTTGGACATTAGGTCCTTTTTTGATTTGTCAAACATTCTTCTTCCCTTTATTTTGGATTATCTCTTCTTCATCATTTGATGTTTCAACATTAGAACCAGTTCCCATGTTCCCATTCATGTGGATATCTGATCATTCATGGAATCTTACACTCCTTAAAATCATTTTGTTTATCTATTTATAATAGCTCAACATTTGAGAATAATCCTAATTGTAATTTTTTCTTTGTTTCCCATGGTTTTGATTCAGTATATAGTTTAATAATTGGAGTAATAACTTTGTCTTCATGAATCTCTACTCTCTTTGCCTTCTCTTTTAGTATGGAGGTATCTTTGTTGAAGAATTTTTCTTAATATTCAATCCTGAGTTTAAATTTGAAAACATCTTCTGAGATTTCAATTTTTCTTAAATTTTCTTCTTACCATACATTAATTTATCAATTTCTACTTCAATATGATCAATATATTTTGATGACTCTTCTGGAATGACTATCATATTTCTATTGGTATTTCTTTGAATGCCACTATTATCAAGATCACCCTCAAATTCCATCTTAAGATCAACAACACCATTCAAATGGTTATATTTATCATTTAATGGTATCACCTTTTAAACTGTATCCACCATGGATGTTTGGTTTTCGTATTTAAACTATGGTTTTGCATCATCAAAAAAGTCATTTTTATATTGTTCTTATTTACATATAAAACTCTTTCTCTATAATTTCATACCAGATTTTAAGTATCCCTTTTGAAAAAAATTGCTTAAAAATTGCTCATGATTTCTCCTTTATTTTTATCATCACTGATCATCCTTGATCACCATGAGGAAACATTCCACACTCTACCAAATCAAAATAGGCATGATGAAGCTTTCCTTGAAATTTTAATTTTACCCTATTTAATTCCTTGGAAAAATGAAAAAATTTCATCTTCCTCATTATATTCATAAATAATATCTTTGGATATATAATGTTTTACATGGATTTAAAATCCACTACTTTCTTACTGCCATTTTTCATCTTCAATTTTGAATCTCATTTCATAAGACAATAAACTTCTTAGAAGACCATAAATAGAAGTTTTAGAAACATTCTTTTTCTAAAAATATGACACATCTAGATGTTACAAAGGTTGAATCCTTCTCATGATTTTCTTCGTAATGTCATTATCTTTAATTTCTTCACTAAGTCCTAGAATTTCCCCCACAACTTCACTAATTTTGTTAAACAAATATTTATTTTAATCTGGATTCCTTATCAAATTATCAAAATTATTTATGAAAAACAAGTGCATTTTCCACCTTTACTTTTTAATATCCATTGTATATATTTTACAGTTTCTCCCACATTTTATTAGCTGAAGTGAAACTCATCAACGTCAAATTGATTTTATCAAATAGATCAAGAGTAAGGTAATTGTTTTTTGGAATATGCATCAAAATTATTCTTATCTATTTCATTCATAGAAATACATATCAGATCACTTTCCTAAATACATTGAGTTGTGGAAAAAATAAATCCCATCCCAAGGGATCTCATATAATATTTAATGATATTCTTCTAAATATAGATTTTTCTTCCATAAAATAAGGTAAATACTCTAACATTTACTATATTCCCCCAAAAACCATGGATGTAATATTAAAAAACCAAAAATTATATGCTTTGAAACCACTTGTAGGACCCCAAAACACTCTATGATGGGAATGGTGAATAATGGGGGAAAAAATCATTTTATAGTATCTGATCTTGTTTCCAAATTGGTAGGAACCTACAAAATCTATCTGATATAATCATATAGAAATTGTAAATTCACATATAGAGATAAAAAAAAGTTTTAATTGGTTCCCCAAAAAAGGATTATATAATGAGAATAAACTAATAGTGTATGATTCATAAGAAATTCACTAATCATCACTATTTTTGGAATTTTTGACTTTAGACCTAGACACTCCATATTGGGTGCACTGCCATTAAAATACTTTAAGGGATATCACTCTACCTCTCTTAGATCACTTCATCGACTCCACCTTGATCACTACCTTCAATGATGAATTACTATGTCTAAATACCTGAAGGTTTCTTTAGGAGACTATAATTTTAGTATTTTTACCGGACATACATGAGATTCTTGTTTCACCACTGTCCTCAATCGATGCACTTAAACAAGATTTTTAACACAAATATTTGCAAAGATGCAATCCTTCGAAAACCCCATTAGGTTTCAATGAAATACAATCCTTTGTGAACCGAAAAAAATTTCATAGCTCCCAAAATTCACAATGATCATTGAAATCATAGAGATAATTTCCTTCATGATGATGAATGCATTTTTGGAACAATATATTTTTTTGAAACTCCTAATATTTTTCAAAATACAATAACTAAAATGCATTAGCATTATTTAATACATAACGATTATTTTTTCAATGATAAGTAACATATTGAAATCTAGATTTCAAAATTTTTTAGCCTTCATGAAATTAGAGTGATTGGTAATTTTCTCCAATTATATTCATGAAACAATTAGTTGGGTAGCCTCATATTTATAGCCACATCCCTTCATGAAGATACCATGATCATTGTTCATTTTTCATGAACCTTAAAATTAATGTTTTCAAATATCCTTCATTTACAATGTTCTAGTAATATTTAACTAATCTTTAAACATTATCATAGTAAAATATATTTACCATCATTCCATAGTGTATTTTTGATGCTTCTCATAGTCACAAATATTTACCATCATTTCATAGCATCATTTGGGATGTTTTTTTGGGATTCTAATCATATTCTTGAATATCAACATTTGTGAAACCCAGAATTTTAGATACTCATTCCTTTACCACATTTGAGATGAAAAAATCCCACAAAGTCACATTTCAGAGATCATAATACATCCTATTGATTTTGACCTAAAAAAATTAGAAAACACTAGGAAATGATGCCACATTTAACTATATTTTAGTCAAGAACATTAAAATAACTTTCCTTGAAAACTCCTTGATTGACCTAGTGTGTGTTAAGACCTGCCCCCAGATATCATAGAGCTGATGTCTGCTTTCAATTACGTTGGCATGGTTAAAAATATTCAAATATTGAAGGACTAAGCATTTATTAGCCTCAATAAACAAGGTACATAAATGAGTCTTGTATTAAAAATGATAACACTAATTACAAAATAACCTTTCTTCATTGTAAATAAATATCATTGAGGATAATAACTCATTTACATTTTTTGTATCCTTGCATATCCTTCATGGTACACTTCTTTTAATCCTTGGGAAATGAAAAATAATAAGGGGAGGTCAAATTCTCGGTAAGGGTAAAATATTGGGGAAAAATTAATGAATCAATGTGAATAGTTAATATAGAAGGTAAATAACATAACAAATATTACAGGTAATCAATAAAGTGAATGGCAGTTCATAAACAATATTTAAAGGTAATAATGGGAAACACATTCCATTAAAATAAGTATATAAGGAAAAATAAATATTTCATTTTATTAAACTGAAACACATTTCATCAATATATCTAAAAATTAAATGTTACCAAAGATATGTTGAGACAAAATCTCATGGATGAATGATAAATGAAACTCCACGAGGGAAGTGCATAATTATTGATATCCATTATTATCAAGTACATGGAACCAGTACCATCATGTCCTTTCACAAGATGATTTAATTATTAGGTAAAAACCAACTCTAGAGACTAACCATCTAAATCATCCAATGTGACTACATATTAATCAAGGGGATATCTATAGTCAGGCCCCACCTGTGTAAACAATTTCCCAATAATTCCTCATATATTGAGCTATAAATTTAACAATGAACCTTATAAAATAACCACATCAAATAGAATATATAGGTATGTCAATATTTACCCAAGAAATAAAATAACATTCAAGGTAAACATTGTAAGTAAAATGGTATTGAGTTTAAGAAATGATCATATCCACAAAAAATGATATGGATACTTAGGGGAAATTCAATGTCAAATAATCCTTGGTAATTGAATATTTCAAGGTGACTATAAGGGATTAATGAAGTGATTTTGAATATTATCCTTGAAAAATCAATCAAAAAATATCCAGATGAAGGATACAAATGGTATAAACATAATATCTCCCAAGTGGAGTAAAGATATAGTGTTGCTATCATCAAGTAAATAAAATAATATCTTTAGAAATATTTTTGAGGAAAATATCTTTTTATTTTGAAAAACAATTTGAAAATAAATTTTTAAGAATCCATTTAAAATAAATTTTCATTAAAAATTAATAATTTAAAATTTCAAGGGAAGCTTTATATAAATTAAATTAGATAAATTTGTACATGTCATACGAGGTATAATGAAAAACTATTTTTTCAAGGTAAAAAGGTGTGGAAAAATACCTTTTTAGAGAGATATAAAAACATCCCATTGAAAAAATTGGAGAAAGAAAAAAAAGATAAAACTAAAATTATAAAATCATTTTAATTTTTTTGAAAACATATTAATAAATCATGGGTTTTAGAAAAATACAATTTCTTCAAATAAAGAGATAAATGAAGCCATTTTTTATTAAAATCATTTTTAAAACATTTTGTGTACCTAAGAGTGAAGATATGGAAAAAATACATGAAAATGTTCAGGATTAAACAGAGGATAATTGAATTATTTATTAAAAAATGTTTATTTAATTTCCTAAAATGAAAATACAATTGAATTATTTTTTGAATTATTTTTTTGGAAAATAATATTTAAAAACTCCAAAGTGTTCGATACCATATTGAAACATTTTTAATCATTAGTCACATGAAGGAATAATTTTAAATGAAAATTTTCAAATCATTAGAGTAATAAGATTCATGAAATATCATGTAAAATGTTTGTATATACACTATTCCAAATAAAAAATATGTATAACCACAGATAAGTCTCAATGCAAATTAAATTGAGATGAAGTCCCTTGCCCTGTGTTTCCTTTTGGGTGAACCTCCTTGAAATTACTGTATAATAATAAAATGTAAATTATATAATTTCATGAAAACCATTTTAATATTTATCATTTTTTTTATTTCACTTATTACCATGTTGTATTAAACTACTTAAACAATTATGTTTAGGTCGGGTGTTTTTACCAAATTCAATTTATATTTTAAAAACAACTTTGGTAGGAAAAATATTATCAATGGGTAATTATATAACATCTACAGATTAATAATAATGAAATAATTAATATATATATATCCCAACTATACATTTAATACCAATAATAAAATATTCTTATAAAAACTTAATCAACGTTACGAAAAATGGCGATAGTAGGTTGTGCATACTCATGATTAATGACCCCATTTTTCAATGATCATTAGGGAAAGAAAATATTTAACACCATATCAATCCATAATGATAATTATATCACAAATACCATGATATATAATCATATATAATCATATATAATTCTTGTGATGTAAGAGGAATCACATCATGTTAGGGAGGGGATAGTCCACATGTCCACGAACGATGTTATCACATTTTAAGTGTATGAAAGGGTATTAAAGAAAATGGTATATATTGTATTTCCATAAAGGTAAATATTTCATGAATATTCTATAAAATTTTCTATTTCACATAAATAAAACCATACTTTCTTCATTTCATGTATAGTTTGAATGAATTCTATTACTTTTAGGGGCAGTAGTCCACATATCCACAAATGATGTTATCATATTTACAAAAATGGAATGTATAAATATATGATTTTTAAATTAACTAAAATCCATAAAGGAATAATAAATATCATATATAACATTTATAAATAGTTTTTCCATTATAATGGTCAATTTTGGAGAAGGTAATGTAAAAATGAACAATCATTGTTTCGTGGGGTGGTAGTTTTTCGTACAGGTAAACATTATGTTAGTTATCCATTTATGGAGGTGTGTGTATGTTTAGGTATAAAATACCATCCTAAAAAAATCCTAATATATTTAGGATACTGGTTTTGTTATAAAACAATGAATTTAGAATAATTTTATTATTTGAGAAAAGAAATAACACCAGAGAGCTCAAGGAACGATGTTACCTCTTAATCATGAAACTCTTTTTGGTTTTCACTAAAGGGATTACTTGGATTTATTCCATAAAAAATAGAGGTATATATTATGAATAGATGTATTTTGGGAATATATTTAGGAATATATTTTCAGAACATGTGTGGTCTTAGAGGTTTGAGGAAGTGGGGGGAGAGGTTTCCTTTTATATTGTAAGAGGAGTGTCACTCATGTAATATTTTGAAACAAGAATTCCATAGAGATTTTTATATTTCGTGTTTATTTAATAATGGATAAAATTAGATAAAATGTATTATACGGTGAATATATGACCATCCATTGTCTTATGGACATGTTTCTAGGTCATTTGGACACTTAAGATTATGGTTTAGTCCATTATTAACCTTAATTTTACCTTAATCGTTGTAATTAATTAAATTACTTTCACTAATATTTTTATTCATAAAATAATTTTACCATAAAAAACATTATAAAATATTATTGTTCCAACATGGAATAAATTTTTCCAAATTTCAATCACATAAGCAGAAAAAATTAATTTAAACCTTATCCCGCATAACGGACGACAATGCATATTTTTTTAACTAAAAACAAATAATGGTTTCGTATGATTTTATATTAAATTTAAATTTGAAATTGAGTCTATTGATATATATTGGATGAGGTGATAAAAAAAATTATCTAAATAAACTTTTAAACAAATATAAATCTAAATACAACCATATAATTAAATCATACGAAAAAACTTTTATGAACTAAAATTCAGTATTTTTCACTGTTCATTAGAGAATATATCTTTAAAAAAATTAAAAAAACTTCAAAATGACTTAATTTTTATGTTTTTATTTCTAAGATGAAGTTTTTTTTGAAATATTAAATTTTTTAATGTGTTAATAATTTGATATAATATCGGTTCTCCAGTAAAAGGTCGTAAAAGTGCCTTAATAAAAATACATTATGTTACACATTAAATTGGGTAAGTTTTTACCTTATTAATATAAAATATATTGGAAGAATATAAAAAATATTTATTAGATATATAATACATATCACATTAATATCACTAACTAATTGTAACTAATTAATTTATTTGGGTAAAATAGCATTATAAGAATAAAAACAATTTTATTTGATCTTATATTCAATCACTTGTTATACTCATTTATAATTAATTCATAACATATGAATTTATTTGATATTTTTATAAAAAATATATTTTCAAAATTTACATGTTACTATTAATAATTATTAATTTAACATAGAGTTTATATCTTATTATATTAAAATATAATGTTTAATAATATATGATTTTTGGTAAAAATCAGTCTTGTATGTAATGAAAGCTATTGAACAATGTCATTATTGCGTATGTGGAAAAATAAATAAGTGTTTGCATCCTTTAAAATTTATTACATATATTTAATTGATTTAAAATATTGAATATATTATAAATTTTCAAGATATTATGCTCCCTCATTCTCTTGGTGTTTCGTGTCAAAGACACTGTCAAATAAAATATTTCTACTTTATCATTTCAATGTATTAAATTATCCCCAAATTAATTCTATTTTATCACATCAATTTAAAATCAGTATTGGTAATAGATTATTTGATATTTCTTATGTTAAAATCTCACATCTTGATAAGGGTTTGTAAAAAAATCCATTATAAAAGAGAGAATGGGAAGTATAAAGGCCACATGAAAAAACAGATAACTATATATCTAATAATGTTAACATAAGTGGAAATTAGAGATATGTAAATGTAGGAAAATAGTAAATATTTATATGGAGTTTTTTAAATCATCAATAAAAAACAATTTTACTTTCAATGGAATCTTAAGTGCCTGAAATCCATAAATGATTCATGATATTGAAACCACTAGTTCAAAAAAAATTAGTTATTAATGTTTTTTATTTCTAAGTCATTTTTATAGTGTCAATAAATTCTATTACTCAATGAGAATATAATGAAATATACTTATGTGACATATTTCTATAAACATAATTTCATTCTTTGATTTTTTCTTAGTTGAATTTCCAATTCATCCTACAGTTAATTTAGATGGATGAAGCACCTATATAAACATTTAATAGATCATAAGGCCCATAAACGAGTGGAAAATATAAATATTTGTTTTGAACTGTTTTACAAAAATAATATGGTCATGAAATTGAACAGTAAACCAAACCAATGACAATACCTATTCATCATTAATATTATTTTTATCAGATTTTTTAACTAAAAGTATAGAAATATTATTAGGACATTACATAAGTAAGTTTTTTTTGTACAAACCTTATCATGCATCTATCATGGGTTCATGAAGAGAAGACTTTCTTGACTGGATTGGTTGTCACCTAGAATACAGTTTTTCCTTTTCAATACCAAATTAACATAATTTCAAAAATAAATATGATCGACATACTTGAAATTAGGTTAATCATAAAATATCCTATTAACTACGGTTTTTAATACAATCCCAATCCATAAATACCGAATCCATTTATTTACACATTGGTCCTTCCATGTTATAGGGTTTATCTATAATATCATTAGTCGTATTTCCAAAGCATGACACCTTTTATTTAATCAAAATAACCTTCGGCTTATCCTAGGTCATTCATTTTCATTATCTATTGAAATCCTTAATACTTTTTGGAAATGAAATTGTGAGTAATCTAAAGAATATCCCCTTGGATTGTCAAACCAAATCCAAAGAAAGGCCCACTATCATGAACCTGGTTACCCTAAGTTACGCTCGGAACAACTTGTTTTATCGATTACTCCCATGTACATCTATTCCCAAACAACTTCAACTTATAGTATAAAAACAATGATATATTACTAGGAGTACCCACATAATCTCTACCTTAAAAAATTCTATGGAGTTCCACTATACTTATCCTCAAATTATACATTTGTGTTATGTTATCTAATCTACATTTTCCTAAATCTATTTCCAAATGTTTCAACTAATCCTCTCTGGGATACCAACTGTAGAGACCTGACCGCAGATTGTTCAGAGTCGGTGTATTCTATCAATTACCTTGGCATGATTAAAAGGAATAAAATCCCTATGGACTGAGAGATTTTTAGTATTGTTAAAAACGATACAGAAATGAGTCTTGTATTATAAATGAATAAACTAATTACAATATCGTTTTTTATCCTTACTAAATAAATATGTTTGAGGATAATAACATTATACTATTTTTTGTTTCCATTAATATCTTCCTTAATAAATGTCTTAGAACCATTGTTAATGGAAACATAATAAGGGTTATCTCAAATAATTAGTATCAAATAAATACGTTTAAAGTAATAAGGAATCAATGAGAATATTAAATGTAGAAAGGTAAATAACTTAACACACATGCCATGTAATCAATAAACAGAATGTATGTGCACAAACAATATGGGAATATAATAACTAGAATCACACTCCATTGAAATAAATAAATAAATAAAAATAAATATGGAAGTATAAGAAACTATAAAATATTGCATCTAAATAGCTAAAAATTAAATATATATATAGATATGTCGATTCCAAATCTAATGGAGGAATAAAAACTAAAACTAAATGAGGTTAGTAATTAATTATTGGATGTCATGTTACTAAGGTAAATGGAACTAGTTCTGTCAATAACTTTCAAATGATCATTTACTTATTAGGTAAAAACCCATATAAAGTGGCTAGCCGACTAACTCATCCCACGAAACCACCAATGCATCGAGGTTCAATCTATAAATAATACAAACTCGTGCCATACCCATCCAAATAATTCCTCACATATTTAATAATAAATATAATAATGTTCTTTATCAAATTACCATATGAAATAGAAGATGATAATGTATCAATATTACCTTAAAGAATCAAATAACATTCAATGTAAACACCATAAAAAATGTTATACGGCTTATACAATGATCATATACATAAAAATGATATGGATACTTAGGGAAAATGAAATGTTAAATGATCATAGGAAATTGAATATTTTAAGGAGAATAAAAGGTAATAAGGAAGTAAATTTTAATATTATCCATTGCCAAATCAATCAAAAACATTATAGTGAAAGGATGTGTACGGTATAAACATAACATATCCTAAGTGGATTAAAACTACATAGTGGTTGTAATTGATGAAATATATAAAAAACGAAAAAAATATTCCTAATTAAAATAACCTTTTGTTTTGGATAAACATTTGGTAATATATTTATTTTTAAAATAACTTTTAACAACATTCTCATGAAAAATAATAATTTTAAACATGAATGGGAAGATTCATAGAAATGAAAGCGGATAAATCCCTACATATCTTATGGGTTAAAATAAACATTCTTCTAGAAAGGTAAAAAGGGTTACAAAATGACTTTTTTCAAAATAAATAAGAATATATAATTGAAAAAATTGGTAAAATAGAAGTATTGTAATAATTACATTAAAAAATAATTTAAACTATTTTTTTTAATAAAAAATTATTTTTAGTAGAAAAAAGCTTCTCTGGCTAAAGTGATAAATGAAGTAGGGTCTTAAAAAATATTTTGAGCATGAAAGAGTGGGAAAATGGAAAAAATACATGAAAATGATCATGAATATAAAACGATAATAAAAATATTTATTAGATACTGGCCATTTAATTTACATAAATAGAAATTCCATTGAATTATAATTTATATTATTTTTGTGGATAATAATATTTAAAAATTCCAATTTATCCCATACCACATTGAAATAATTTAAATAATATTACACATGAAGGTATAAAATTAAATGAAAGTTATAATATCATGACTGTAAGGATATTGATGATATTTCATGTAAAATGAAAGTATATAAACAATGTAAACTAAACATGGTGCACATATACAAATAAGTATTAATGAAATTTAAATTTTGAGGAAATACTTTACATTGTGTTTCCTTTTCGGTGAACATACATTAACATATTCTCTAATTGATTTATGGTAATTATCTAATTTCATGAGAAAATTATTCAAGATTATAATTAATTTTATTTTATTTATTACCATTTTTTATACCACTAATTAAACAATTACTTTTATATTGAGTGTTTTGAGAAAATTTGATTTATATGTAAAAACAATTTATAGGTCAACTATTTTCAAAGGGATAATTATATAACATATAAACATTAATAATCATGGAATAATTACTATATTTATACATCAATTATACTTTTAAACCCAGTAATTAAATTTAGTTATGAAATATAAATCAACGTTTCAATCAATGAGACGGTAGGTTGTGCGTATGCATGAGTACCGCTCCCATTTTTCAATGATCATAATGAAAAGAAGGTAAGAAACACAATAACATATAAAATGGCCATTATATCATAAATAAATTATTATTTAGTATTATATACTTATACAGAGAATTATTGTGACGTAAAACAAATCACATCGTGTTTCGGAGGCGATCGTCCCCATGTCCACGAACGACGTTATCAATTTTTAAGTGTGTGAAAGGGTAATAATGAAAATGATATATATTGAATTTCAAAAAGTTTAATTATGTAATTAATATCATATATAATATTTGTAACATATGTTTAATTAAAACTATCTTTTATATATTCCATGTATAGTGTGAACGAATCACAATGCTTTGAGGGGGCGGTAGTCCACAGTTCCACAAATAATGTTATCATTTTAAAAAAAATGGATGGTATAAAGAAATGAATTGTAAAATAATTTAAAAACATTATAGTAATAATAAATATCATATATGTAATATATAAAAAGAGTTTACATCATAATTTACACCATGAGAGGCAGTAAAGGATTAATGAACAATAATTTTTTCGTGAGGCAGTATTTTTCCATACACAAAAATAGTATGTTCATTATACATTAAATAGAGGTGTCTGTAAGGGTAGTTCTAAAAATTAACAAAAAACATACTAGTATGTTTATTATGATGGTTTTTTTATAAAACCATGAATTAATAATGCATAGAGTATTGGATAAAGAAAATAACACTATAGAGCTTAAGGAAAGATTTGACCTCTTAATTAGGAAACCCCTTTTGGTTTTCACCAAATGACATAATTGCATTTCTTCCTACACAAATAGAGTCTTCAAAAGGTAAGGGATGGTTTTTGGGAATATATTTGGTCAGATAATGGACTAACCTAATTGGTTTTAGTAGGGTGACTATGTGGGGGGAGATGAGGCATTTTTATGGTTGAGAAGGAGTAGAACTCTTGAAATATTTTGAAAATGGAATTCCAGACACATTTTTCACATTTATCATGGTGAAAATAATGGAACCAATTCCAGAAAAGGTAATCTAGAGTCAATATATTACCATAAAATGGAGCCTAATTTTTTTTTTTACTTTATTTGGACCCTTAAGATTAATGTTTAGTCCCTTATTAATCTGAATTTTACCATAATCATTATAATTAATTTTTATTACATTCTATAATTTTTTTTTTAAAAACTAAGTTTAACTTATCATACATTATAATATATTATTATTCCAAGTATAGAATACAATTTTCTAAAATAAATTTAAAATATTGGAAAAATTTTATTTATATTTAATTCCATAGTGGGGACGACAATGCATGCTTTTAATTTAAAAATGTTTTAATGTTTTCTTTGTTTTTTAGTAAATTTCAAAGATAAATGGATTCCAATGAAATAAATTATATTAATTAATAAAGTCTTTATCTAATTAACCTTCAAACCCAATATATAACCTAATTTTACCATATAATTAAAGTACATAAAAAACAGATTTGAATTATAATTTAGTATTTTTTTATATTCATTAAAAAGTTAATCTTATTATAAATGTACTAAAAATTCACCCTAACCAATTATTTATGTTTATATTCAAAATATGAAGTTTATTTTGATATATTAATTTTATGAAAGTGTCAAAATTGGATTTAAAATATGTTTTCCATTCAAAGGTAGTAAAATTTCGTTAATAAAAATATAATATTCTATACATACCTTTGGGTTAGTTTTTATATCTAGACTATAGAATCAATTGGTTGTATATGAAAAATATTTTATTTGATATATAATATATATATATCACATTAATTATACTCAATAATTCTAATAAATTTATATTTTTAGGGTAAAATAGATTTTTGAGCATAAAAATAACAATATTTTCCATTATATTCAATCAGTTATTATATTCATTTCAAATTAATTTTTAGCCTATGAATTCTTTTTATATTTGTGTAAAACATATATTTTAATATTTATTAATTATTATTCATAAATACTTATTTAAATTCTAGTTTATGTATTATTATAATAAAGAAAAATTTTTAATAACATATTGTGTTTTTGTAATTCTTAGTTTTGCATGTAACACATAATATTGATCAAGGCCATTATTTTGTGAAATGAAAACTAATTATTTTTGTCATTAATTTCAGGAAATAACAGATATTTATTTTTTAAATAGTTAATCTTTTATAAGTTCTCAGGATATTTTGTTCCCTTAAGTGCTTTGCGTTGCGTGTCATACACGCTATCAAATATAATGTTCATACCTTAGAATATTAGGGTGTTACATTATCCTAACCTTAATAAAATTACTGCCACAAAATAAAAAATTAATATTTGTATGATAATTTTTTATATTTTCTACGTTTAAATCCAACATCTTGAGAGGGGTTCGTAAGATATCATCTACAAAAGAGATAATATGATGTTCAAAGTTCACATTGGAAAACAGATAAATAGGTCTCTAAGTGGGAAAATATTAATGGATAGTAAGGATACATACTTAGAGGTAAAGTGTAAATACATAAAATGAGTGATTCGGGCTATCATTCAACGACATGTGAATGATCAATGGTATTTTTAGGCCCTCAAGTACATAAATAATTGATGATTTTTAAACCATTTGTTGAAAAAAATAAAGGTATTGGGACAAAATTTTATTTCTAAGTAATTTTATTTATGTTGGGTAATTCAATTATTACTTTAGAATAATAGGAAATATACATACATGATATATTTATATAAACACAATTTCATACTTTGTTTTTTCTTTGATAAATTTCGAATTCATCCAAAAATTAATTTTGATGCCCGAAGCACCTAAATAAATATTTAGCCTATCGTAAGGCCCATAAAAGACATAAAGTATAAATATTTTTCTCTATCTTTTTTCAAAAACAAATATGGTTAAAAAATTAATATCTAATACTAAAAAATATAATTAATTATTAATTGTTAATATTTATTCCTCAAATTGTTGAAATAAATCCAATATGACGTTTAAACCAGGAAATTATATAGTTTAGTGGTTGGTGTGATAACTTTACCATTTTTCTGTCATGGGTTCAACACCCTTGGCCCTACTGGACTTGAATTTTTTACATGGCATATTGTTTTTACCTTTTCTAGAACCAAGTTAATATAATTTTCAAATTAAATATGATGTAAATCCTTGAAATTAAGTTAATCACTAAAAATATTTTTTATTATGGGTTTTAATACAATCCCAATACATAAATACTTTTTCAATTTTTTTAACATTGGTCATTACTTGGTCTAGGGTTTATCAATAATATCATTAGTTGGATTTTAAAATAATGAAACCTTATACTCAATCTAAAAAATTTCAGGTTTAACCGTGGTCAATCATTTTCATTATCAACAAAAATACTTTATTATTTATTATAAAGAAAATATGAATTATCCTAATCATATCCATGGAGTTTCAAACCACGTCCACATTAAAGAGAATTTTTGTGTACCAAGTTACCCCAATTAAGTTTCAGAACACCTTGTGAGAAATATTACCCTTAGTTATATCTGTTCCAGAACCACATCCACTTATTGTGTCTAGACGTGATGTATTTCTTCGAAGACCCCCAAAAAATATACAACAAAAAAAGTCCATGATGTAATTATATAATAATCCTTAAATTACACTTTAGGTTTATGTTATCTAAACTATGTTTCCCTTATTCTAGTTACCAAGGTTTCTAATAAACGTAAATATGATAAAAACTATAGATACTAGACCCTAGATGGCTCGGAGTCGGATTTCTCTATCAATTACAAAATCTTGATTACAAGGAATCAAATCCTGAAGGATTGAGAGTTTGGTAGTCAATGGTAAGCCAGATGCATAAATGTGTCTTGTATTAAAAATGAATACATTATTTTCAAAATCATTTTTTCCATATATATAAATAATTATCATCGAGGATAATAACATTATTACATTTTTTGTATCCTATCATAATTTTCTTTGTATACTACTTGGAATCCTAATGAAAGGAAACAGAATTATGGTGAGCTAAAATTACTAGTATATGGAAACTATAAAGTAAGATATAATAAATCTATTATAATAATCAATAATTAAAGGTAAATAATAGAACACACATTCCATTCAATCTATAAACTATATAGAAGTGTGTAAAAAATATGGAATGGTATTAACTTGAAACACATGCCATTAAAATAACTAGGTAAGGAATACTAAAAATGTAAATGTAATAATATGAAACACATTCCATCAAAATAACTAAAAATTAAATGTATCCATATATATTTGGATTCAAAAATTCATGGATGAATAATAACTACATCTAAATTAGAGATGTTCCTAATTATTCGATACCATCTTTCCGAGGTACATGGAACTAGTACCATCAAGACCCTTCATAAAATGGTTTAGCTTTTATGTACAAACCCATTAAAAGTTGATATCCACCTAACTCATCCCATGATACTACTTATGCATCAAGGGGATATCTATAATTGGAACCCACCAATTTCATACAAATCCTAGGCATTCCTCATATATCAAATAATCAATTTTATAATGTACATTATAAAATATCCAAATTAAATTAAAGATATGTATGTAAAAATATTTTCCAAAATAATCAATTAAGAATCAAATTAAACACAATATGAAAAACGGTATATCGTTTAGGTAATGATTGTATCAACAGAAAATGATATTGATACTTAGTGGAAATTAAATGTAAAATGATCATAAAAAATTGAATATTTCAAGGTTACTATAAGAGATCAGGGAAGTGAATGTGAAAAATATCCTTATATAAATGAATAAAAATACATCAACAGAAAGGATAATTGTGGTATCAACACAATATATCCCAAGTGAATTAAAACTATAGTATTATTTTATTGATAATATAAAATAAGACATTCTAAAATTTTGTTTTGAAAATAATTTCAAAAACATTTAATTTTTAAAATTAGATTAAAACTATCATTAAAAATATAATTTTTAAACTTTTAAATAAATCTTAAAAGAATAGATAATGGATATATTAGTAAATATTGAATGATGTAAAAAAACATTTCTTATATAAGGTAGAAAGGGTTAGGAAAATTACAGGTTTGGAAATTGAGTGGAAGATTCATTTAGAAACACTTGTAAAATAAAAAAGGGTTAAAATATATTTAAAAAATCATTTTAAAAATATTTTTCAGAACATTTTAATAAAACATTTTCTTTAGAAGTAAGAAGGTTACCTGAATAAAGAGATAAGTGAAGTAGTGTTTTCTTAAAAACATTTTTAAAAATTTTGACTACCAAAGAGTGGAAAAATGGAAACAAATACATGAAATTTTCCAAAATAACCAGAGTAGAATAAAATCCTTTATTAATAAATTATTATTTAAATTATTCAAATAAAAATACCATTTAATTATTATTATAATTATTTTTGAGTAAAATATTCATTAAAAATTACAAAGTGTCCCATACAATTTGAAACATTTGAAATCCTAATACTCATGAAAAAATAAAGTAAAATTAAAGTTATAATATATTGATAGTAATTAAATTCTTTATATATTATTTAAAATTGTAGTATATACGCCATAAAAAATATATTACGTGCATATCAACAAATAAGTCTCAATAGAATGTAAATTGAGATGAAATCTCTTACCTTGCATTTATTTTTAGGTGAAATTAATTTAACTTCTCTTATAATAAACATATGGGAATTATTTACATGCTTCATATCCTTTTTCATGTTTATAATTAATTATATTTCACTTATTATCTTTTTTATATAAATATTTAAACAATTACGTTTACATTGGGTGTTTTGACAAAATTTATTTTATATGTCAAACACAACATTGGTTGGCCACCTATGGTCAGTGGGGTAATTATATAAAAACTACTGAATAATAATAATAACATAATTAATATATTTTTACATCAATTGTAGTTTTGAAACAAATAAATAAATATGGTTATGAAAAATTAATCAATTTTATAATCATAGGGACTGATGGTCATGCGTACTCATGAGTAACGTTCCAATTTTTCAATGATCATTATTGAAAGATGGTAAGTAACACCATATAATTATAGAATGAAAATGTAATCATAAATAACATGTTATTTTATTATATATACTTAGATATATAATTATTGTTATTTAAATGTAATCACATCATGTCGAGGTGGAGATAGTTCACATGTCTACGAATTATGTTATCACTTATTAAGTGTGTGAAAAGGTAATAAAGAAAATGTTATATATTATACTTCCAGAGAAGTAATTATGTCAATAATATCATATATATATTTATGTTTCATATGATTATTTAAAACTATCATTTATACATTATATATATTTTTAATGAATTAGATCACTTTGAGAGGGTGGTAGTCCACACTTCCACAAAGGATCATATTGTTTTTTTAAAATACGGTATGTATATAGATATGAATTTTAAAATAATTAAATAATATCAAATAAATAAGAAATTTCATTTATATATATAATATATAAATATAGTTCCTATAATAATTTTCACCATGATCGGCGGTAAAGGAAAAATGAACAATCATCGTTTCGTGATGCGATGGTTTACTGTACATGTAAATAATATGTTCGCTATCCATTAGATGATGGTGTGATTAAGTATAGGTTGAAACCATGGAATTAAAAAATCCTATTATATTTAGGATAATATTGTTTTTATAAAACCATGATTTAATATTAATTGGAGGAGTTGAGAAAGGAAATAACACTAGAGAGCTTAAGGAAAGATGTTACCTCATAATCGAGTAACTACTTTTTGTTTTCACCAAAGGAATTTTTTGGATTTCTTCCTTCCCAAATGGAAGATTAAATGAGTAATATAAAGATTTTGGGAAGCTATTTTCCTGATCATGTAAGATTTTATGTTGTTTTATATGTTTGACGAAGTGGGAAGAGAAGAGGCATTTTTATAGTGGATTAGGAATGATACACTTGAAATATGTTGGAAAAGGATTTCTAAACACGATTTTCAAATTTCAAGTGGCACCAATAAGTACCCAATTAAATTAAAGAGATAATATGTTATAAATATGACCATAATGTTGATTTTTTAGAAGATTATATTTCATTAGGACACTTATGATAAGGGTTTAGTTCCTCATTTAGCTTAATTTTATCTTAGTCAGTTAAATTATTTTTATTTACATTAAATATTAATTTTTTTTAAAAAAATTGACATTATTGGAAATTATAAATTATAGTAATTCAAAAATATGGAATCTATTTTTTGAAATTATAATAATAGATGTTGTAGAAATTAATTTACATTTAATCCCACATATGGGATGCCAATGTAGATTTTTAAAATAAAAACGATTGAAATTTTGTAATATTTTTATAGTAAATTTTACAGTAAATTGATTTCCAATGTACTAAATTTGATTAATTGACAAAAATTCGATCTAATTAATATATAAAAACCATATAAAACATAATTTAAACATACAACTAAAATAGAGTAAAAATCAATTTTGAATTAAAATTCTATATTTTTTCACTATTCTTTAAATATGAATCTCAGAGAAAAATATGAAAATTTACCCTAACATAAAAGTTTTATTTACATTTAAAATAAAATTTTTTATTGAGATTTTAAATTTATTAATGTTTTATATATTTTATTAAAAAATATTTCTCCATTAAAAAGTAGTAAAAGTGCCTTCATAAAAATATTGTATTTTATCTATAGAATTTTTTTTATCCTAAGCCAATAAAATATATTGGATTAATATAAAAAATATTTTATTGAATATATATTATAAAAGAATATATATTTATATCACATTAATATATCCCACTAATTGTTGTTAATTTAGTTTACTACGATAAAGCTACTTTGTTAGCATAAAAGTAATAATATTTTCCATTATAATTAGTTGGTTATTATATTCATTTCAAATAAATTTGTAACCTATGAATGAATATTATATTTTTTTAGACCATATATTTTCATAAGGTAGTTATTACAATTCATTAATACTAATTTAAGTGCTATTATATATCTTATTATATTAAATAATAATATTTAATAATATTTATTTTTTTGGTAAAACTTGGTCTTGTGTGTATCATAATATATTGAGAAAGGTCATTATTGCATGTATGATAACTAAATATGTATTTGAGTACATTGAAAGCTAAACCATACATTTAACTTATTTAGAAAAGTGAATATATTATTAATTCATGGAATATTTTGTTCCCTTACGATGTTGGTGTTTTGTATCATACACTCTATCAAATACTAGGTTATTATTTTATAATTTCAAGGTGTTATATTATGGATTATAAAAAAATAGACTATTTCTATAGTTTAAAGCTATGACATGACTTTGTTCCAACACCCTGACTGATGGAAGGTCCATAATCTTCCATTTCTAAGAGGCACCCTAGGTGGATGTTCAAACTCTTAGGGTAAGTACTAAAAACATTGAAACCTTTATCTTCTATAAAATTATTCACAAATATATTTTTACAATTTTAATATAATAAAAATTTTATTTTTATCATACTTTATTATTATTATGTTAATAACATAACCATTATCTACCTTTGTACTTCCATATAAAAATGTGAATGTCATTTGTGTGTTTGTGTGGATTACTGCTTGCATGAATCAAACACGCCCAGATTGATGTAGTTGTTTATTTAATGATTAAATATAATATTTATGAATTGATTATAATTTATGAAATATTAATAATTCCCCACTTTCCTTTTATTTTATAGGAAATGGAAAAGACATCTTTATGTGGGTGCATACTACCATATCCATTGAATATTATAATTATCCATTCATAACCATTCCATTTGGGTGATTTTATTAATATATATATAATTTATTAAATATATATATAATACATTATTATTTTTCATTAAGGGATATATAAATATTTAAAATTTAATTTACATACTAACATTCGATCATATAAAATTTTAGAAACAAGATCGTCACAGATTCTGCCTTCCTGAATTGCGACTAAAATTATCATGGAATGGAATTAAATAATTAATAATAATTAATAATATTCACATATAATAACTTATATAATCATTTAATAATTAAATTTTATTAATTAATATAAATCAAAATCAACATTTTAAATCATAAACAAAATAAAAGAAAAAAATATAAAATTAGATGATGAAATTATATATTCATATGCTAATAAATGTATAATTGAAAAAAATAAATAAATAATATAAATGTTAATAGATATGAAAAAGGTTATAAAATAGGTGATTAATATGGGTATGTTTATTTTAAATGATATTAAATCACTTTTATAGAATATGAGAGTAAAGGTAGGGGTTTTCTTCAGTAAACTTATTTTAATAAGTGAAAATGATTACTATTTTACTATAGATTTTGAGATATTTTTTCTTTCATCACCATGATTTTATTTTGTTTTCTCCTCATTATTTTTTAAACATGTTTATGGATTTATTTCCATATAATAATTGAAGAGGTTAAGAATAATTCTCATTCTCTCCAAATGACACCATTTTCTTCCAAAACCATATTAAATCCTCATGAAAATGTTATCCTTTATTTTTTTTAAAATCCAAATATTTTTAAATTCAAATGATATTAAAACATATATTTATCTTTTTTAAAATGATATTATAATCACTCTCTTTATGATTTTGGTTTCAATAAATTTACCTTTTAAAAGTGGTTAAATTGTTTTCCTTTGGGATTGTAAACTTTTTCTTCTAGTTAACATAAGTGATATAATTTTTTTACGAAGATCTAGTATTAAATATTATTTATAATGAAAATTTTATTCTCGAATGTATTCACTTCACCCATTGAATATTATTTTTAAAATGTAAATTATAACATTACCATTTATAAAAAAATTAAAATTCTTTTCTAAAAACACATTAATTGTTTAAATTACATTTTCCTATTTATATATGAAGGATTTATTTATTATTAAAATATTTTTTATGAATCAACATTTAAATTCTTCTATAAAATAATATATTGGGGTTTTTTAATTTTTATTGTCGACTATTTACATTCTTGATTTCATTTTTGGTGAAAATATTTGAGAGTGTTATAAAGATAATTTTTTAATTCATGGGTTTTTTATGATATAAAGAATTATTGTTTTCAATTGGAACAAATATTTATATATTATTAATGTGTTTGTGTCTATATTTAACAAAAAATCATTAATTATGGAATTATATCCCATGATATAATGATGTTTCACGTTGACATTTTGTTTGTTCATAATATAATTTGTCAAAATTTTATCTGTTTAAAACAGAATTTTCTAACATTTTGTTTGTTCACAATTTCATGAATGTTCATTTTTTTGGTTTACAACACGATTCATTGATATTTTTTATTTTGGAAATGTTATTATTTCCCTTTGTTTATTTTTTTCCTATAGTTTTTTTAAATTCTATGTTTCCTTGACATGGATCATTTTGTGTCATACACCAATGATAATGCTCAATGCTCCATGTATATTATCTCACACCATTATTTCATTATGTATGATTATTCATTTTAGATTAAACATCCTTAAATAATGTATTCATAATAGTGCTTATTTTTATATGTTTTTTAAATAATATATTTCCTTTCTACATATCTTTTTTTATATGTTTATGATCTAACAATTCAATTAAATATTGATGAATTTTTACATCACTAATAATTTGATCCCATGACTGCATTTTGATTCCATTTCCAATGATACAAAAAAGAGTTTATATTATGAGATCTCTAAATAAAATATATCATGGATCAATTATGATAAAATGTTCATAAGTATTATAAAATATGTTTCATAATACAGAATTCATGAAATAAAATAAAAATTATGTTATAAGGATTGTAAAATTATTTGTCAGATAAAAATTTCAATATATGATAATGAGACAAAATAAATATATTTTTTGCTTGGGTTGTGTAATTTTTTTTAAAATATTGTGTTTAAGTAATGTGTTTTAGCACAAAAACTAAGAGCATTGGTCTGGGATCCTTATTTGGTATATTTAAATGCCTTTATTATTTTCAGGATTATTTTACATATTTTATTGATTATGTAGAGAGAAATTTTAATAAAAACACTAGGGAGAAGTCTATGTATAGGATAACATCCAGAATGTTTGGGAAAGTTGAAATTAATTGGATTCCTAGAATTAAAATCTCTATTCTGATAGTACATGTAGATGTAAGATTTATCCTATATGAACCTAGGGATGATAAATATAATAGGATTGTGGGGTAGTAACATAAACTTCACTAGGTTCACAATAATGAGGTGTAACTACACACCAACTTGGAAAGTATCGATGTATATGATTTGGGGAATCAAAATCTTTTTTAAAACTATTAAAATCAATTTGATCACATATCTATGGTTCTATTATAGAATGTATGTGATGATATACACAGATTAACCTAGAGTTAATTGAATACATTTATAATGTATGGTACATATGCTTTTTCAAATTTATTCCATTAAATTTAATTATTTTCTTTTTTATGAAGTTATCAAATTAATAATTTTTATCTATTTCATTCTTTTTTCCAGGAAATGGATGATGAAAGGTGAATAAAATTTAGCAAAGTATTCGACGGGAAATGGGAGGATTATTCCAATGATCAAAATAATAGGATGGGAGGAGTATACGCTGTTACAATAGTTTTCACTCAACCCTCATAGGTTATGAATAATAATTTAAACCATGTGGAGTTCCTAAATTCTATAATAAATAAGAAACATGGTATAGAGTCATTAATGAAACAACATCTACCCTCATGAAATGGATATTACATTCAAATTATTGATGAAAAATTTATTAATCTAATGGAAAATATATTTTCCATTATCCAGTGCTCAGAACATTTAACAATCCATGCTTTTATATGATATTTTATTCCAGAATAAATGTTTGTTAAAAATAATATTGTTTTATAAACATAAAAAATATATAGAAACCAACAAAATCACATCACATTACTAATTTTTTTTCCATTAGTCATCTATAAAACAAATTAAAATGGTAAACATTGCCACTAGACTAGAAATATAAAATATAATTTCTAAAATTGGAATGTATGAGTTGCCCCATTCTTCTAGTATAATTTCCCCATAGTAAACACTATAAAACTAATACAAAAATATTATTATACCAATAAACATATAAAGAAAATAAAAATATTCCCATAAATTTAGTTGTAGTGAATTATGTGCGAATAAATGAATTAGTATATATTAGCTATAAAGGTAAATGGGACCGTTGGGATTCGACCGTTATATGGTCTTCGATAAAATATATCCATTGTTAAATATTACCATGGGAAAATATTACCTTTCGAATCTATATCCTAGATTTATAATTTTAATATTATTATTAGTGTTTATAAGTATAACTAATAAAGTATAATTGATATAGAGGAAACTCAAGAGGTGGTTTAAAATGTCAAAATTTGTACTAATGCATTCATAACCATTATCATCTTCACCTTTATCCTCGAACCATTTTTTCAATTATAATATATTAATATAGTATTATTAATATAATAAATTTTTATTATGTTCATTTAATAACCGTTATTTTCCCTTTCCCCTTAGAAAAATAGTAACATTATTCTTATGTGTATGGGAAATACAACATCCATAAAGAAATGGTTTCATTTTTCATAGACTCCAATTATGAATGGTTCAAAAATATCATCTAATGTTTAAATATAATATTTATAGTAAGACCATGAATTGTAAAAGATATGTCATTCCTTACACTCATTACATTCTATAAGAAAGGAAACTATTATCCACATGTATGTGTATACCACCACCTCCATAGAATAATGCATTTTTAATTTCATCACAATCAAACATATATCATGGAATGAATTTATATAATGAATTAAAATGATGTTTATGACAATATGGAGTAACTGGAATGATCATAATAATTTTTAATGCAATATTAGCACACAATGTTTTTTTAATAAATAATTACCTCAAAAATATAATCATAAATTTAACCTTCAAGAATCATGGATAAAATTATCATTGAATGTAATTAAATACATATATATATTTATAAAGAATCTATGGGTGTACTTTGGAAAATATAAGAAAAATTAACTTTTTATTTGATAATGGGAATCAACATCAGCATTTTAGAGCATGTGTGACACAAGGAATAAAAAGATAACATACAATGAATAATATAATCGTTATAAATATAATGAATAGATAATAAATAAATATATTTAAATTTTATTGGTAAATTCACAATATGGGAGCAATTGTAATGGTTCTGCAGTCTAGATTTTCCCCTAACCTCAAGTCCACTACCCCGTATTCCATAGGCTTCCAACAAGAAGTGAGGGATAATGATGGTATGCTGGGGAGACTATACCCTCATGATAAAAGCAAAAAAAATACTTAATAAATAACCAAATAGTATATATAATAATAAATAATGTCAACAAGAAGATAAAAATAACTAATGAAATGGAAAATGCTAAGTAATAAAACTATGAATGTCCATGTGAAGTAACAATATAAAATAATATTACATAAAAAATGATCTACATGAATTATATAAAAAGAAATGAAAGAAATACCAGATGATATCACTATGGGTATACTAAAATCTATTTAATTCCAGTGTTCCTAAGATCCCATGTAATTACGTAACAACACAAGAATATTTTATGATCCTGAACCCATAACAGGGAAATCTATTTTTGTGTCAAATGATGGACTGAACATGGTGTGAGAAACTCATTAGGACACCATTAATGGTGTCTAATTCAATCTAGTTTGTGAGTGAAAAATGAAACGGTTCTTAGGTATATTAGTTATACATTAAATAAATTAACATAAAACAAATCATTCTCAGGTTTCTCAATGGAAACCCAACATACAATTTCGGCTTCGACATAAGCCGAAATTCATAAAATAATGTTTGACCATATATATATAAGTATAAAAATTTATGTATATATATAAAATACATATTTAGTGAAATATATAGTGATATATATAGATATAAAGGGATACGTAGGATCTGACACATTACATAGTAATGTATACTAGTTATAAGGGTATCATGGTATTATAATAGGGGACTCCATGACTGATTATCACAATAATGTGATTTCATGCACAAATATAAAAATAAGGGACACCATTCCCATGAATGATTAGTGACATCATTCCCATGAATGATAAGGAATTCCATTACCAAAAATAATAAGATACCCCATTCCTAGAAATAATAATGGGCTCCATGCCTGTGAATAATTAGGGAATCCATGCCCATGAATAATAAGGGGATCCAAGCTAGAGTATCAATATTTACAAGGGAATGTTTTCCCGAGTGTTACACATCATATGTGACATCATTCCTATGTTTAATATTTATAATGGATTTATTACCCATTTATCCTAAATTATAAAGTACTTCATTCCCAAGAATCATGATAGAGTGGGAAAAGTATTTTTAAGGCTATGTTAGTTCTCCAACCATGATATTTATAACTTTCAAACAAATCTCACATTGAAGGTGGTTTGATAATTAATTAGTAAACATTCAAAAATGTGTTTCATATTTCATGAGAGTAACCTTTCCATTTTTTCATTTAAATATAAGTAATAATAAAGGCCATGCTATCAATAAGTTTTTATAAATGATCAATTATATATCTAGGTCTATTCTATTTATAAATAATCAAGGAGGATATTATATGTTTCATACAACAAAAAATTTACCATGTGTCATGAGTCAAGAAGTGAATTAATTAATTAATATAGACCAAGTGTAGATCATTAATAGAAAAATGTCATTCTATTTCAATTCATTACTTTATCTACAAGTATTTTACTAGTATAATAAAAATAATGATCTTATGATAACCAAGGAAAACCTCCAACATTCATCACTCATTTAATTTCAATTTATATTTCATTATGCGATAGGTAGTTAACATGCCTTGAAATGTGATTTTTATGTTCAATCTAATGCCTAAAGGTCTAGGCATATGAGTGACACAACTAAACAAACAATTTAATTCAAGGTACACATGTACTAATATTCGATTCCAAATGTGAATATGAATTTAGGAATAAGAATGTACATAATTAATATTTTTCATTTCAGAGGAAACACATGGAAAATTTGGAATGGAACAAAACAAAATATTTTATAAAAATGGTAGAAATTAACTGAAAATCAGTAGAATACATACCTCACGGTTAGGATGAATCACTCATCTGTAATCATGATTTAATTCAATCTAGATTAATAGAAATTAGAATCTTTGACAAATTAAATAGAAATAGGGGAAATGGCCTCAAAGGGATCTAGATTATGATATGTTAAGAAAAAACAAGTTAAAAATTGATGACCTTTAAATATACCAATTTCAATTCAAAGATACATGCATTTATTGATTCTGAGATCAAATAAGGTTGAACCCACCATGGAGTAGGATTTCAAGGAGAATTGTGTATGCGATGCTCCTGGAAAAATGGGGGAGGAAATGGGAAAATACCATTTATAGTCGGAGGGTAAAATTAATAACATTTTCCCAATTAAATAGGTACACTATAAGGCCTCATGGATTCAAAATCTGTATGCCAACTATGTGTAATAACTTTCCAATAATACTTGGCTCCACATAGTTAGTCAAAATATGAGTAGCCCATGTAGGGCTACTATTAATGTGGTGCCTCCCATTTTATGGCTAAGAGCACATTTAGAGAAATCATGAGACGTCAATGTGGCTACCTATTCAATTTTATACAAACATTTCACATGTTTTTATGACCTCATGTTTATGGTTTAACACACCATGTGCCACTATCTAAATCCCATTTAGTTTCCTATGGTACCCTATCATAGCTATATTAAATGTCTTCCATAACAAAAAAAGATGTATGGTTGGGTTTCATGGTTATAATTGATTGTTTTATAACCCTATGCCTAAGGATGTCTCTTCTGTTAATGTGGTTTTGAATCCTGATACTCTCAAAATATATTGTGACTCTTGAGATAACTGTAAATATTAATCCATGAAAAAACAACCCATTTTTGTATTATAACCCTCATAAATCCTTATTTATGGTCTTCTTATGATTTATCCCATCCACAAATGGAATGATAAAATTTTATTGAAAAAATCAACCATTCAAAAATATAAGACCTTACAATCTCCCTACATGAAATCATATCATGACTAAGAATATTTAGGTAATGATGAGACAACACACAAATTACTCAGGTAATAAAATGTTAAATTAAATGACCATGTTGTGTTTTAAATTCCAAACCTGCTTGCATAAATTAGAGAATAACACACAATACTTAGGCCATCTAAACATGATATAATGATCATATTGAAAACAATAACATTATAATGAAATTTACCCAATCCTATCAAACAAAATACATGACCACATAATCATGAGTTTTATCTAAAGGCCTATTGTACTCACCTCAAAATTTTCTAAGTATAATTATTCAATTTTGGGTCTTGGTTTTTACACCATAGAAATTTATTATCTAATCCTTGACACAGTGTTCTTATGACTCTATTAGGAACAATTTTGAATTGGAATGGATGGTCGATTAACAATAAAAATCATTGATTCTGGTCAAGGTATTAAAAGCCTCATCTGACCATTGCACTACACTTGCATCATCCCAGTGACTTTATTGATGAAATTTCCCAAAAACATCATTCAATTTAAAAATTTAAATCTTGTTAGTCTACTAACAAATAACTATTTATGAAAATTACTTTCTTCAATAAGTGATGCATCTGAAAACCATATCCCATTTCCTTTTAACTATAGTAACTAGATATCACATGGATAATGTTTACAAAAGCCTACAATTGGTATTCAATGATGTATCTATATTAACATACCATTTATGTAATTGTGGCACAATGAAACTATAGGCACATACATGACCCAACACCCATAGGCCATCTTTATTAAATAATATTATTTGAGTCAGAATGTAGTCTGGGTTGACCTCTGAATAAACTACTATATTCTAAAGAGCTCATCCAAGATATTCCATTATCAAGAGTGTACCAATGATATTTTGGTACATAAACAAGAAATACACATATTAGGATCATTGATTTATCCCAACATTCTTATTTCACTAGGAGATCGAGTAAAGATTTAGATAGTGTCTACGAGTCTTTCTATGTCCTTCATACATGGGAATACTAGTTTCACTCAGCACATCCCATGCATTTCTGTTTATACATGCCCTTATATAGAAACTCTGAAGGTGTCCCTTTATCAATCCAACCTTGAAATTAAATTTATTTTGTTAGATTATTGTAAAAGCAAAACTATCTTGGTGTACCATAGACAATTTCATGATATGGGGCATGATCATAACTAAGATAAGAGTACACCAATAGGGTTTGAATGATTCCAAACATGTCTTTAAAGACTCCCATTATATATAATATGATGTTCCTAACACATTTTCCAACAAACCATATCAAAATAAAAATAAAAATAATATTTTATCAATCAAAATATTGATTCTATAGAAGAGTTTTGATTATACTTCAATCACAATGTCATTAACCAACTGTGATTCCCTCATTACCAAGGAATTCAATAATTATTTCAAAACTCCCACTATAGTCCATTTTTAACTAATTGTGTGTTCGAATATTTCTTACAAATCCATCTATTTAATCCTAATGATATTGTTAAATAACCAAAATTATGTATAAGTGTTACATTCCTCGGTTTTTTATTCACACTAAGAATGAATCTACCATATTGAATTCATCAAATATAGTAATTTTTATATAAATTGAGTTTTTTAGAGGACCATAAAACCATATCTACTAAAATCCAGATACTTCTGAAGAAACTGTTTTCTTAACCAAGATGTATTTTGATGTTATGATCCACCCACATGGATAGTTTCAATGAAAAAATGTTTTATGTGATGATCCCCACATTAGGGGTGTCATAGTTCTTGTTATCTAAGAAACATAACTCATCCCATGACAAAAACTCTATCCAACCCTGAACACTGACTACAGATGTGGTATACACTCTTTTAAAAAGAACCTAATATAAATGATAATAAAACCATTCTAGACCATGTATACCATGTATTTATGAATGAATCTTTCCCAATACCCTCTCACACCCTTTATTGGCATACATGATGAAATCCAAAACTAAACTGAACATTATTGTTACAACACCCCATCCTTTTGAAATGTCATCTTTAGAACTATGAAAAATCAAATTCCCATAATAACTATACTCCTAATATTTCATAGGAATATACCTTAATAGATCAAGGATTAAACGATTCAACTATACTCATATGTTTGATGGACCATTTTAGCCACCTCATGATTAGTGCAATTATCAAAAAATACTACCCCATGATTTCATCAATGTTATGATATTCAATTAATACTATCCATAGGCCGATCATACATTTGAATACAAGTAAGCGATGGCCAGTTCAGATATTTATTCGGTAGTCATATTATCTATACCACTATTAACTAGGCCGATAATCTCACGAGTCATTCAACACTAAAGAAGAAGAAGGGTAACATTACATGATAAAAAATTGACCATGACCTAGGCATGTCAAACCTTCTGAACCATAGCATTACATGGTGCTCACACCCTCAAAAAGTTCCACTTACTAAATAAAAAATATTCTACCCTCGGTGTTTTTTCTACACTAACTGACCTACTCAAGAAAAATGAAACATGAACAACACCTACCATATGATAACAAAAAAAATTATCTACCATTACTGATTTACCTCATAGGGTGATACCTCAACTGGGATAGCCCCATAAATAAAAATTTAGTGTTAAAAACACACACACACACACACATATATATATATATATATCACACTAATAAGGTCACTATGATCTATAACCTATATATTAAATTAATGTAAAATAATATTTGAAGGAAATGATATATACTATAAACTCACTTGCTCCCATTAAAGGAACCTCTAATGATAATATTTATACCAACCTTACACAGGGGTTGAAACTATGAAAAACACATTAAAATATCATTTAAAACATATAAATTGATTAAAACATATTTTCAATCATTTAAAGAGTTTTAATTTATGAAATACCATATACTAGTAATGAATGAAAACTATTCTTGGTACTTTATTTTCTAACACCACAAGGAAAAATGGAAATGTTATATCTAAAACCATTCTAGAATAATTTATTTAGCCACCATCAAATCATAATTCTCTAAATTTATCACATAAATTTTTTTATCCATCTCATTTAACCATAAGGATTCTCATATCTAAATATGGATAAAGAAAATTTTAATACCATGCTATAAAGACAACACAATTTAGATTGATATTGTAATTTTAATTTCTGAAGATCTCACATAATCACATATCAAAATGATAGAAGATGTATTTAATTATTATTGGGGATTGGATGAGTAAAGTACCATCAAATAATTTTATGTAACCCATATAAGTGTCTACTGGCACTTCAAATAAGCATCAAAATAATAATAAGCACACTCCCATCTGGTTAAAAACAAATCAATATAGGATGAATGTAACCTACTAGGGTACCATTGTTTAACCTAGTTCTATAAAAATTCAACCCAATTAAAGGAAATTTATTAATTATTAGTAACATTTTTAATGTATTTATTTTAATTATATAATATTCTTGAAATCATAAATAATGGCTAATTAGATCATATAAGGATTCCATCATAGAGGATATCATGAAAAAATATAGGTACTTACCTTATTATGGGAACAATTTATAAGTAACGACATCTATTTTTAACATATCATGGTTCAATTAGGTATGTCACTATTCCAAATTTACAATGGTTCTTTCCCTTATAAGTTTTGATTTTCTTACATGTTGTTATGACCAGGTTATTATCCTTGATTCTAGAATATTAAAATTACATTTGTAATTGATTGATATTATGTGTTTCCCTTACCAATTTATGAAGGACTATAAAAATTATAAATTTTAATTGGAACCCATCTTAGTTAGAACCACAAATGTTTCCGCTCATGGAAATGATGGTCTGTGGCTCAAAAATATCTAGATTAGTTAGTTAAGGTTACACCAAAAGAAATAAAGGATAATAATATTTAAGTTGATTTATATTATTTAATAAACATACATATATTATAAATACAATCCATGTTATCACATATGATTAAAGAATAAAATCTTAAAAAATGCACAGAATTATTGCATGATAATAATTACAGAACTTAATCACCTAAGTATGTTATATAGGAAGACATGTAGATATATCATTCATAATGTTATATAGAAAATCATGTTGATAAATTAATTAAACATTGTACAACTCTAGAAATTATAAATAATCAAGAATCAGGAAATAAAATCACACAAGGAACATCAAACATGTATCAGGCAGTCATAAAATAAAACATACATGAAATGGAATATCCATGGAATTTAAATATTTTTGTTCCTATAATGATACATGTAACTATTATTCCTTACTATACTAGTACACGGATAAAATAATATAAATTCCCTAAATTAATAAAATGTGGAAATCAAAACAGCCACTCATGTTAAAATAATAATCCCCATTAATAACAGACTACACAAACAATAGTCCCACCTCAGGGAATATAGACTTTTCCTCTTGCATGGGTTGATCAATCCTAGACATTGATATCTAACAAACTCAAAAAAATCAAAAGTATTCTTTATCATAAAACAAATATTATGTAAATAAAATTTATCGTACCAATTTCTGACGTCTTTATTTGGGATCCACTAAAATGGTGCCCCCGATCCAGTTAGTTACTTGGCCTCAAGCATACATCAATGTATGCCAGAGGTTGTTGACTAGAATCGAGGGTCTAATGATTGTATGGTTGGGATGATATATGGATATCATTAAATAATACTACCATGGATGTCCATGTAATGGTAAAATATACATGTTGTGTACATACATATAGATGTTCAAAAAAGAAAACATAATGTAAAGAAAAAAAATCCAATATACTATCCCCATGTGCATGATAAGTTCCATTTAGTCCTATGTTCCTAAACTCCCATGTACCAGTTTAATAGGACAAGCGTAGTCCATGACCCGGGTGTTCTAACCACATTATCTTTTTATGAAACTAACGGTGACCCAAACAAGGAGGGATATAAAATATGTAGTCTAAAACCAATAGGTTCTATTTTAGTCCAGTATTTGAGTAAAAAATACAACTATATGTGTGTATATCAACCACTTAGTAAAAAAACTAAAACAAATCAATATTAGGTTCATTAATGGACACCCGACTGTTAATACCTAATTCAGTATCAGATAGAATTCTTATGATGATGTTTCACTATGTATATGTACGTGTAAATATATATATGTATATATGATCTATATAAATGGTGAAATATATATCCATATATATATACATAGACTTTGAAAGGACCCCTGGTTTAACTCAGTCAATCATACTAGACTCAAGTGTCTCAAGGAATAATAATAATTGATGCAATATCATAATAACGGGATTTTATGAGCATGTATCACAACAAAGTACACCATCAAAAAGAATGATATGGTATTCCATTCATATAAATAATTCGAGAATCATTGACCATGAATAATAAAGGATTCCATAATCATGAATAATAAAGGAATCCGCACCCATGAATAATAAGGGATCCCATTCCCATGAATAATAATGGATGCCTTGATGGATTATCAAAATATATAAGAGGCATCATACCTGAGTATCACCATTCACAAGAGACAATATACCCATGTATTAAAACTTATAAGGGATTCCATGAATGAGTATAACAACTTATAATTGATTCTATGATTGAGTATCACAATAAAATAAAAAGGGGTTTTTAGGACATGTTAGTGATCAACCCATGATATTTTTAAATGTCAACCAAAACTCACATTCAAGGTGGTTTGGTCAAGAAGTAAGAATCATGTATAAAGGGTAGTTTATAGGCTATGAGAGTATTCAAACTATTTGTGTAATTAAATAAAATTAATAAAGAAGCCCATGTTATCAATATTTTTTTATTATCGCTCTAGTATACAATGAGGTACATTACATTTATATGTAATCAACATGTCCATGTTAAGGTCTACGCCACATGCAATTTATCATGTGATATGAGTCATGATATATGATCATTAAATGATATGGTCAATGTGTATATCATTAGCATTAAGATTTTATTCTATTTTAGATGGTCATTTTATCAATAAGGATGGTTATATAAAAATATAAATAATTCTATTTATGTAAAGGGAAAACAAAACCGCCAATCATCATATATTTACCTCCATTTACTATCTCATTTTTTTAATATTAATGTAAACACACTTGTAAAGTGGCTTTTTGATTCCTAAACTAATCATTATGGACAATTAATATGAGTGATATACCTAAATGAGTCTTTCGACTCATGGTGGACATACACTAATGGTAAATTGTAAACGCACAAAGGGAAAATGAATTCAGAAATTCACATTTACATAACTAATTTTTAAT
Organism: Viscum album; assembly: GCA_963277665.1. NCBI lineage: Eukaryota > Viridiplantae > Streptophyta > Magnoliopsida > Santalales > Viscaceae > Viscum > Viscum album. Next base: position 1,569,524,057 of record OY728119.1, read on the forward strand.
TTATTAGGTCACACATGAAAAATAAAGAACATGTCACAATGATATATTTGATAAACATGCTAGACCTTAAGGGAAAATCAAGAAACCACTAACCTCATGCTTATGACACTTCAATCATTTATTATAAATATTTAAGGAGATACAATTTGACACAAAATTGTAATATTAGAAAAATTACTTGAAAATCATATAAAATTTAATGCATGGATTTAGTATTCGGTATGGAAAGAGAAAATGAGATAAGAAGAAAGTGGATCATTATACGTACTAATGGTGATCCAATAAAAATGATTGTGATTTATTATAAGATCATATGTGGGAAATCCCACAAAAGAGGGGGAGAGGAAGGAGACGAATATGTGGGGAGATCTTTCCAGAATGTGGGAGGAAATAGGGTAAATCTCATTTATCAAAAGAGAGAAAAATAAATATTTTACCCCTTATAATGTAGCACATGATTAGGCTATAAAGATTTACAATCCTTTCACTAGAAATATAGAAGAACTATCAAATGTGACAAGGCCACACAAGACTAGGTACACAGATAGTCAAACCATGCCCCACTCATGTGAGAATACAATCCAAGTGTCACCTCCCTTCAAATGACTAGTAACATGGTAAGATGCAGTTTTCACAAGCCATGTTTCCAAATCTTCAATTCACTGTAGAAGTATCACAATGTAGTGTGAAATCGGGTGCATAGTTTATTAAATAGTGTTTCTCCCTCTAAGGATCACATTATTTTCTATGGCCTCCATTCATAGTTAATATAAATATGTTATTCAACCAAATAAGATACACGGTTGTTTGATAATGTTAGTACAAACCATCATGAAACTACGCCATAAATGTCATATCTCCCAAAATGAGGTTTCAAAGACCGATACATCCTAAATATATTTGGACATCTGAAATACAACTTTGTTCTTAAACCATGGACAAAATTATACCATTTACGCATTCCATCACTCCAAAATCCATTATGTGTCTCAAATTAATAATTTGACCATCCATTAATGGAATGTTCAAATTATTTTGATAACTTCAACCGGTCCATAACACATGGCCTTATAGTAAAATTGAACAAAAATTAATAATTTTTTAAAATATGTTATTATTATGGTTATGTCAATTATATAGAATATGTAATCATTTTCTCAGATGATGAGAGTAAAGGTAAGGGTTTTTCTTAAATAAACTTCTCTTTTTAATACATTATAATTTTATTTGATTGTAGTTTTGACTATATTATTATTTTATTTATTATGAGGATATTATTTCCAATTTTCTTTTCATTTTATAGGGAATTTCATTGATGATATTCTTTATAAAATTTGATTATGTTAAGAATAATTTTAATTTTCTCCAAATGATAAATTTTTATTCCATATCCAAAATCAATATTATCAACAATGTTATCCTCTTTTGTTTTTAAGTAAAAATATGATTTTTTAATGGTAATATTTAATAGTTCTCATTATATCACATCAAATGAAATATTTACTGCTATCATTTTTAGGAGTTTCAAAAAAGAAAAATTTTAACTTTATTGAATTGTTTTACTTTTTTACTATAAAAATTATCTTCTACTAAATATTTTTTCAAGATATAAATTATATATTTTTCAATTATCCACTATTTATGATTCTTTTTTTATAGAAATTTATGGTTTATCTTAAAAAATTTCATTTCACCCCATTAAAAGTTGATATTGAATGTTACCCATAACATCATTTTTATTAAAATTTCAATATCATTTTCCAAAATCTTTTTTATGTTTTCCCATCCACTTCCCGATTTACACAATTAGATTTATCTCTTTATAAGTTATTTTTCACGAATTGTCCTCTAAATAATATTATAAAAATATATTTTTTAGTGATTTAAATTTGAATATATACTTTTAAAATTCTGGGTGATAATTATATTGATATAATTTACGAATGTTATGAAACCTATTTTTATATTTATAGGATCTTTATGATATGATGAATGATTGATTTAAAGTGTCCCACATATGTATGGATGAATTACAGGTGGGGTTTTATATCTTGGTACAATGAATTTTCCATGTATTTACATATCTTTATATAATTATGAAATATATGAAAATTATGTTAGTTCAAAATAGAAATGATGGAAATTTTGTTTGTCCAAAATGGAATTCATTGAATTTATTTACACAATTTTAGGATTTCCTTATTTGTAGGTTTGTGACATAGTTTCGAGATATGATTTATTTCCATGAGATTCTATATTTATTATCATATGCTAATGATTATGTTCTATAGATCTTGTATATTATCCCACAATATTATTCAATGGTACATGATAGTTTATTTTAAATCACATTTCCTTTTATCATTACTTATGGAATACTATTATTATTTTAATATCATTTGAATTATTTATTTCAACTGTATTAACATTATATCATATGTTTATGATTTAATCCTTTGATAAAATGCTGATAATTTAATATCATATTAAGCATTTGAGATCACCCTTATATTATGTTTACATTCCCTAGGTTGTAAAGATGAGAATGAATTCTGAGAAACCTTAAAGTGTGTATAGTGAGGCTAAACTAGAGATAAATGTTCAAAAGTATTTTAAATTTTTTTCTTATTTTTCTAATTCTTTAAATAAATTCAACCATATATTCTCAAGACATTGAAATTATTTGTGAGAGTTAATTAATGGTATATGAATATGATTTAAAATAAATATATTTTTATCTTGGGAAACCTAAGTTGGTATCAAAACATGTATGTACAATATTTATGTAGAATTGGACCCATGAATTTTGGTATGGGGTGGTTTAATTAGCCAATGGTAGTACTTTATCCTACCCCCATGAAGGGGATTAACCCATAAAAAATTTAGTGGGAATTCCAAATTACGGGAACCATTTTTTTGTATTCCTTGAACATTTGAAGAGTTCATCTAATGGGTTGAGATTCATGGTATATCATTCATATGTAAGAATTTATTCATTACCCTTATTTTTTTCTAGTGCAACCTACATTAGTTGAAAAAAATATAATTCAATAATATCTGAAGGCACTTATTACCTACGTTTCCTAGTAACATGAAATTATACTAAAATAAACAATTGGTCCAGGATGTATTACCATAAAAGGAAAAACCTTATTGTTTATAATATAAAATTAAACTAATTTAAGGGCATCCATATATGGAATAATGTTTTTTGGGAGGTGATTAACTTCATAGGGATATATATAAATTCCTTTTTATATACCAAATTTAAATAACATAAATGTTTATACCTCACATTTACTATTTAAAACTTCTTAGATGATGTCAAATTCTATATTTCTATCCATTATAGCTTTAACCTATTGAAGGAATAATAATACTTTTTAACAAGGAGATACTATAACTGTTTTATGAAATAATTTTTTAATTTGTTTATTTTAATCATTCGCTATAACAAAAAATTGTTTATGAACCTGATTACATTTATAATAGATTTACGAACAAGACAACAAGATTTATGAAGGGATTATTTGACCACAAATCCTCTAAATTTTGATATATTTTCCCACTATTATAATGAAATAGGTAATAAGATTAAACATCTAAAATAAAATTTTAAAGATGATATGTATTCCTTAACTTCTAAATGTTTTTGATTAAATATCCATTTTTTGTTATAGTGAATCGATGGGTTTCAAATTTTATTCTTCACTTAAAGAATCCAGATTTAATATTTTTTTAGATGGTAGGGGATGAATTTTCCTAACCATAAAAGGATAATTTAAATTATTTTCATAGTATCAATGAAAAAAAATTGAAAGTCATAATGAACATATGATACAATTTATATTAATGACAAAACTTCTTCCATGATATATAGATATACACTATCAATTAATCAACCTTTTAAATTATAGATAGTGAATAAATTGGTCCAAGAGTACCTCTATAATATTATAATCCCAAAATAAGACATAACACCTGGATTATTTGTCGTGTTGATGATATAGATGTTGGCCCCATGAAAATACGTCAACAGATGGTAGGTGGACCCCAGACTAACATTAAACAACTTTTTGAGTGCCTCCCATCAGTTTAGAAATTCGCATCATCCCTACAAAGAATAATATAAGCTATATCTATCCAATATACATTTGAATATTGTATATATTCCTAGAAGGGATACCAGTGATCATGGACTTAACCTCTACCATGAAACCCAATTTTTTTTAGGAATTTAATTTTGAATCTATAAACCTAAATTTATGAAGTAAGGTGTCTTGGATGAGAGCCTACTTAAGGAAATAAATAATATAATTTCAAGATAAATTATGTAACTATGATGATATTTGCATCCTTGGAACTCATTGTAAAATACTTATAATAATCTGAGAGTGAATCTAGGATATAATTAAAAGGAATGGTAAAACATATTCAAGAAAATAATTGGTGACCTAGTTAAAAAATCCATATTTATTAAAGCCCATCAATTTTGAAGGATAATCAAGGAAATCTTTATTTGTTACTCATAATATCTATCATAGGGTACCACAAAATGAAAATACAAAACTCAACAATAGAGATTGATGGTGAGTTTTACAAGGGTAGTAAAATTATATAAATATGTAACCATAATCTACAATGGAAACCTCTAATCATGATCATACAGATGACACACCATATTTGATATTCATTTTTACATGATCCAAAGAAGAGGGGATGATTTTATCTACTATATCTCATGTATAGAAATGGACCATAGAGAATATAGAATTATTACCCCCACAATTACACAATGTATCATCAATCAAAAAAATGATTCCTAAGTCACTGATATACCTCCCATAATTAAATTGATCCTTTTATGTCTATCTATAAATCCACTAATATTTATTGATTATAAAACTTATCATAAATCATTCTTAAAAATGGTTAAAATAAATTCAAAGGATAACCGTTTTTTAAGACCCCTCTAAATAATTTAGTGTAATGATCCAAATGATTTAAAAATATATACAATTTTTAAATATATCAAAAATATGGGTCAACTATAATGAAATATTATATGGTTATTCTAATGCTAACAAAGAGCCTTACTTTTAAGATTCAATTAAGTGCTTGGAACCTCTTTTGAAACATACATTGGTAATGTTTTTCAATACAAAATCTACAAGTCCTACAACGCATGATATTAATGAGAAGTAACATAATATGGAGGAATATATGTAAAATCCTTATTGAATTGGGTATTGTAAGGTGTGATTTACTATAAAAAATAATGAACAAGGATATGATTTGGGATCTCCAATTTAGTTTCCATTACCGACCGATCAGATAGAAAGTATTAAGGATTTGGTAAAATATTTAGATATATCCACAAACCAAAAACTAACTGAATATGTTTAATCCATTTTAGTGGAAAAATTATTACCTAATATTATTATACAATTTTAATATTATTATACAAATACTGATATTTTTATGGAGAAATTACAAATTAATAATATATTTTAGGCTGAGTTTGTGCTTTATTTAGTTGACCAGCCTCTACAAGAAGTAGTCATTTGACCAATTAATGAAGATTTAAGCCATATAGTAGACCTGAGAATTAATTCTCCTTTTTTGATTAATTACTACTCCATTTTACTACTATGAGTTTCATCGTTTATCCATCATTAGTCTCCTAGAAAATCTAGTTATCCAGATAAAAAATCAACATAATTAGTTACATTCAAAATAAATAAATTAAAACCCAGTAGTACAAGATCTGATTATATTAATGTAAAAAATGTGCTATTATAGTTGGATAATAATAGATATAATCAGTTGGTGGACATGAATCCTACCCCACATTACTTGTGAACCCGGAAATTATTAATATTTAATAGAACATGAGATCTATAACAACACCCAACACATTTTACTTCTTATTTAATACTAATATGAGGAACTCAAAAATAGTGTGATGTAATCTAGAATAGTTGTTTTGTGTAGATATTAGAAGTTACTTCTATTGTGTGGTATAAAAATCAGGTGTTTGGTTCAATTTTTAGTTTGGAGGATTGTCAATTAAATTTTCCCCAACAGCTCCGACCACCATTATGATAAAAAGTGTATATTATATGTCAGATTGATAATATAAAGAAAATGCGAGAGTCTAATATTTTATTTATAAAGGGAAGGGTATGATATATTCTTCAGAGATATAAATACCATAAGAGGGGTTTCTATAAATTTACATGAATATTCTATAAAATGAATGAACTACAATGATCATCCCATAAATGTACCCTGGTGGATTTTGAAAATTTGTTGTGATAATAACACATCTATAATATGGAATTCAATAAAACAATGAAAATATAAAAACCACCATAATTTCAAGAAATAATGTTTTGAAATATAGAATCAACATCTTTTACTCTTAAATTGTATGTGGTATAGTATTCAATATTGAAATTGAGGCATCATGATAATGAGAATAGAAAAAATTGAAATTAATTGTTCCTGGAAGGTCATTTCATATGGAAAATTACTGATAAATTATAAAAAAACAAGATTTCATTTATAGATACTAGAAATCCTAATGATGTAGTGTTAAATGAATACTTTAATTATTTCCCCTATAATCGAATACTAGGACACACAATATACAAATATATTTTATTTAATGGTATTTATCAAATAATGGTTAATAATAGTCAGGTGGTTCTAGATATCACTATGTAGTACATAAAATTTGTATTGTTTACAATCTAAATAGAAGGAGATGAATGTAAAGATATAAAGAAATCGAATACACACAAGATTGAAAATAAGATGACTTCAAAGTGTTTGTATCATGTACACGCCATTTTAAGCGAATGACTAAATCTACATGTTAGGAATAAAATTACATATAAAACTCTTAATGTACAACCACATACTCTTTCTATTTCAAAGAACCCATATAATCAATTTCATAGAAAAAATAATAGTTGGATCCACTAAAGGTCCCTAAACTAGTAAGGAATTTTTGGTACTTCATACAACTTTCATTAAGAGGACATGTGTTGAGTCAATAAGGTTTACTTATGAATTTTTCATTCCTCTATGTTTTTAAAATCACCAATACTATATCTTAATGAAAATTATATTTTCCCAAAGATATATTTTAATAAAGAAAAATTTTCCTTCCTCAGGGAAACTTATCCTTACCTATGTTTTCATTGTACTTTTTCTAGTTTGTTAAAATATAACTCTTTTTATTCTTAAAGGCTAAAATTCTATTTTGTATCTACAACCTCAGAATCCTATAAATCCTTAGTTTTAGAGTATTCTAATATCAGGTTTTTATTTTAGGTTCCAAATTTAGATTCCAAATTCTCTAAAATTTACACTCTAAATTCAATGAAATCCAGATTTCAAATTCTATGAAATTCCAACTCTGAATTCTCTGAAATTCGGATTCTAAATTCTTTGACATTCGGACTCTGAAATATCTAAAATTCAGACTCTAAATTCTATGAAATTAAGAATCCTAAATCACTGAAATTTAAACTCTGAATTCCTTAGAATTTAGACTTCAAATTCCTCAAAATTCAGACCTTGAATTCCTCATAATTGGGACTCCAAATTTCTTATAATTCAGACACATAATTCCTCATTATTCAGACTCTGAATTCCTCAAAATTCAGACACCAAAGTCCTCATAATTCAGACTCTAAATTCCTCAAAATTCAGACTCCAAATTCCTAATAATTTAGAATCTGAATTCATTAGAATTCACATTCTGAAATCTATAGAATTCATGATCAAATTTCCTTGGAATACATAATCCAAATATCCAAGATTTATAGTCTCCAAATTATTATTTTCTTAGACTCTGAACATTTATTTTTCCTAAGAATCCGTAAAATAGATTTTGTTAAGAAACCGTATTTTACTTACACTTGTAATTGTTATGAAATGATTTCATACATTCAGTTTCTAATTAGATACTGTTTGAGTGAAATGTGTACAGGTCCCTACGAAATTCAAGGAAAAATACGACAATTGGAGGTGGGAGTCTGCTGTTGGAGAAGTTCATAAAAATATGATCTCATTTGAATGAGCTCAACAACAACTGAGAAACGGATCCATCACTCTAGAGATTGCATGCTGCTGAAGGTATTTCTAGAGAGAGATAATTTCATTATTTGTGTGGACTGAACATCTTGTTCAGCTTTATTCATGTGACTCTGATTGTTGTTGAGTACAATTGAGGGCTTCGAGGGATTGGAAGACAGACATGCTGACTACCATAATGTTCGAGAAATTCTAGGGATTGGAAGACAAAGTTCCTAACTACCTTAATGTTTGAGGACTTCTATGGATAGGAAGACATAGGTTCCGACTACCTTAAATTTCATGGGATTTTATGGATAACAAGATAGATTCCGATATTCATATTGTGGGATTACCCTGGTGTGGGTTAGATAGACTTTATTGAATGTATAAATAAAGGGACCTTTATCCCAGTTTGTTGGATACCCTTCTCTTTTAGATAAAATATTTTCTACTTCTTACATGTTTTCTTTCAGGTTTATTTATGCTACATTTTGATAAATGAAGCAAGTATAACCTTTTCATATTTTTTTTTATTTTTTATACTCTGATAAGTAAGATTCTATAAGCTTTAAGGTATAATATTTCAATATAAACATTCATTATGTTTCATTTTTGGAACCACATTTCTATAACCTTACATGTTTGTATAACTAAAAGAGGAATTGTGAATTTACCTTGTTTAACCTTGTTAAACATAGTTTTCTTTAAGGTTAAAAATGAATGTTTTTAAACATACAATTCGCCCCCTATTATAATTGAGCATCTACATTCATATTTTGACCCTATAATTGGTATCAGAGCAGGTATTTAAAATACACATATTCACATATAATTTTTCTTTCCCATGTTCTCATTGTTCAAAATTTTTCCCTTGCTTCAGATTTTTATCCTTATATACAACATTTCTCTATTTACAATATTTTGGGGAATGATATTTTAATTTAGATGGTAGGAATAAATGTCGGTTTGATTGACAATCTAAATCCTACTATACCACCTATATTTGATGGTAATGATTATGAATATTGAAGAGATCGTATGAAGACATTTTTTATTAATACTGGAGTGGATAATTTTGTTATGATTACTGGAGATTACAAGATTTTTGATAATAAGTTAGAAATTTTACTAATCAAGAAAATTCAGAATATCAACTAAATTACAAGGTACGCAAAACTTTTTTGTGTTTCTTGACAAGAAATATATATAGTATGATTTCTTCTTAAGAAGCTACAAATTTTATTTGGATGAAATTGGAGGTTACTATTTTTGGTACATCCAATGTTATAGAAACTAGAAGATCTATGATTAGAGAAAAATAACATAGATTTCTTTTTCCTTATAGAGAACCAGTGTGCAAGGTACCACAATGGTTTATGACTGTTGTTAACATTTTATAATAAATGGGTGAGAAAGGTTTAGATTACGAGTCACTTGGGGACAAGATCGTAGATATCATGCCGAATGAGTGGGAATCTAAGAGAACATATATTTATGATAATAAGAAAGTATCTCAAATTAATCTTCAAGAGATTTTTGGAAGTCTTCTTCAACAAGAGAAAAGAATGAAAAGAGATGCTAGTATGAATAAGAAGAATAATGGAAATGGGATTGTAGACTTTACTAATACTAAATCCAAGACTCTTGAAAGGATTAGAAGGTCTTAGTCAAAGAAAGTCACAATTTTATCTGAATCTTGTGAAAGTGAACATTCTAAGAATGAGCTAGCTAATATTTCTTAAAGGATGAACAATATAGTTGGGAAGAAAGACTTTCAATACAGATTCAATAAGAAATAATTAAAGGAAAATTAAGGATTCAGATTTCACTTGTTATGAATGCAAAAGAGTAGGACATATAAATCCAGACTATCCTATGCTTAAGAAAAATTATAGAAAGGAAAATCATTTTGAGAGAAATAGAAATATGTACTAGAAGGATAAATCTATGAATGTTTTGAAAGCTAATGACACTTGGAGTTCCAATGGGGGATACTCTTCTAAAGGATCCTCAGAGTATAAATCTTCTAGTCAGAGGAATCATGGTCTACTTTCCAAGCTACCTATTGAAAATAATTTTCAAATGGCCAAGGTGCACAATGTTGAATCCATAACAAATGTATCCTTAAAAACAAATTATAGTGATAATAAATATTATGAATCGTTGGATGAAGAATATTCTTCTGATGAGGATAATACATTACCTACATATGAAAAATTATCTATGTTTGCTAAAATTATTGAGAATGAAAATTCTAAACTCTAGAAAAATCTTGTTAAGGAAAATTGTTGAATTTATATTCTTAATAAATAATTATTAGATGTTTATAAAGATCCTGATATGAAAATATATAATTTTTATAGTATTTCCAAAAACCTTCAGGAAGTCAATTATGAGAAGGATAAAATTTATAAGGATCTTGAAAATGTAATTTATAATAAAAATATTTTAGAGGCTAACTCTTGGGATAAAACTATTATTTTTTAGGATAAAACATTGTTATTAAAGTAAAGTCAGAAATATTTTCCTTCAGGAAGTGTTTGTAAAACTTTACCTTATGTAAGGAAAATTTTAATAAAATGTATTCCAAAATTCAACCTCTAAGGAATAATTTTGGATTTGTTTATACTCATTCTAAACCAGTTTTTAGTAATAATTATCTTTTTCTTCAAAGTGCACCATTTTTCAATAAATGTCAGTGTGGTGGGATTTGGGAAAAAATTGTTCATTAAAAAAACATAGTATTTAGGTTTTCATAATGTTTATTTTTCTATGAAGACATAGATTACTAAAATTTTTGTTTCTGAAATTTCAAGATCCAAGAATTTTTGGGTTTCAAATGTCTAACACTCTTATTTTCTGGTACATGGATTGTGGATGTTCCCGGCACGTGACTGGTAAAAATAATTAATTGAAAATATTTTCAAGGAAAAATGAGGAAAAGTAATTATAAGAGTTAATTCTTAGGGAGAAATTATTATTATAGGTAACATTTTTATTCGTGGAAAAACTATGATTTCAAATTTTTTATTTGTTAAAGGCCTTAAGAACAACCTCATTAGCATAAGTCAAATATGTGATGAAAGCTACCTTGTAAATTTAAAGAATGAAAAATGCTCAGTAACTAATTACAAGGATGAGTTAATTCTTTTTTCCCATATGAAAGAGAATGTATACACACTAATCATAGAAGACCATAGGATCAAAGATATACCATGTATTAGTGCAATGGAATACCAATCATGGTTATGGAATAGAAGGATATGACACTGTAAACTTAAGAACCTATGTAAACTCTCAAATAAGAGGCTAGTTATGGATCTGCCGGAGATTATTAATGATTTTTCAAAAGTTTGTGATCCTTGTTAATATGGAAAGTAAAATAAATCATGTTTTAAATCAATCGTTGAAATAAAAACTTATATTGCATTATAGTTGGTCAATATTGATATTTTCGGTCCAATACAAACTGGAATAATTAGAGGAAAATACTCTGTGTTTTACCTAGTTGATGATTAAACTAGTTTAATGTGGGTCTATTTTATATTAAATAAATATAAATAATTTTCATATTTTAAAATCTTTAGATCCCATGTTAAAAATGATAAAAGTCTTTCATTGATAATTATTCAGAGAGATCATAGAGGAGAATTTCAAAATTATGATTATGAAACATTTTGTAGTAAAAAGGTATTACTCATAAATTCTCAGCACCAAGAACTCCTCAACAAAATAGTGTTGTTGAAAGATGAAATTGAATTCTTTAAGAGATCACAAGAACCATGTTGAGTGAATATTCTGTAGCCACACCTTTTTGGACATAAGCTGTAAGTACTTTTTGTTATACTATAAATCCAGTTTTGATTAGACCATTTCTTAATAAAACCCCTTACGAATTGTGTAATGGTAGAAAACCTATACATTCCTATTTCAAGGTATTTGGATGGAATGTATTGATTCAGAATACTAAAGATAGTTTGCACAACAGTTCACCCAAATATGATGAAGGAATTTTCATAGGCTACTCGACAATTTCGAAGTATTATATAATTTTAAATTAAAATACTTGAACCTTTGAAGAAAGAGTACATGTTATAATTGATGAAACCAATCCTTTTGTTTTTAAACAACCTCAATCTACATCTATGAATGTGTTTTAAAAAAATCATTATCAACCCTTGATTCAAGATCCTTTAGATAAGGAAAATGTTCAAGAAAATGTTTCAGGAGCTTTTACTCTTGAATATTTCCTACCATATGTTGATGAACATGTTTTAAAAACACAAATCAATTATTTATTAAGAATCATCCCTGTGATAGTATCATTGGTGATGTAAATAAACCAATAAGGAGTAGAAGTTACTTATGAAATGATGTGGAACATCTAGTATTCCTTTCTCAATTAGAAACAAAAAGAATTGATGAAGCATTAGGTGATGATGATTGGATAAAGGCCAAGAAATATGAGCAAAATAAATTCGAAAGGAATAATGTCTGGACCTTTGTTAAAAGACCAAAAAAATAAGTTATTAGAGTGAAAGGGGTCCATAGAAACAAGTGTAATGAAAATGGATTCATAGTAAGAAATAAGGTAGATTAATTGCTAAAGGATATAATAAACAAGAAGGAATAGACTACAAAGAAACCTATGCTCTAGTACCTAGACTTGAATCTATCCCTATTCTAATTTCCTCTGTAGTATTCTTCAACTCTAAACTTTTTCAAAGGGATGTTCAATGTGCATTCCATAATGGATATGTTCAAGAGGAATTTTCTTTCGAACAAACTCATGGTTTTGAAGATACAAAACAACATGAACATGTTTTCAAACATACCAAAAGCATTATATATACATAAATAATCTCCTAGAGCCTGGTATGATAGATGTACACGATTTTTGTTACCAAGCAATTATATTAAGGGAAATGATGATCCAACCCACTTAATAAAAAAAGATATGAAAAATGTTTTGATTGTTCAAATCGTTATTGAAAAAAATATATTTGGTGAAACTCAACAATCATTAACTGATTCTTTTGTGAATCCAATGAAATTTGAGTTTAAAATGAGTAAGATGGGTGAGTTAACATTTTTCCTTATTTTTAAAATATGTCAAAAACTAGAAGTAACATATATATATCCCAACATTATTATATAAAATATCTTTTTAAAATGTTTGGATATCATAAGACTAAGAGTATTAATACTCCCATTGGTACCTCAAATTCACTAGATCTTGATGAATCTTGGAAACCAGTAAATAAAACATCATTTAGAGGTATGATATGAAGTTTACTATACTAGACATCTAGTTATAGAGACTTAATATTTTAAATAGTCTTATGTGCAAGATATCTATCCAATCTTATGGGATGTCAATTAAAGGAAGTGAAAATAATTTTTCTCTACAAAAAGGGAACCATGGATTTAGGACTCTTTTATACATGTAGAAATAATTTTTTTTAAAAGCTATTGCGATGATACCATTGGGGGATATAGAATGGATATGAAAAGTACAACCAGAAATTTTCATTTCATAGTAGATTCATTAGTTTCTTGGTCATTCTAAAAAACACTCAGTGGCATTATCCACTACTAAAGATGAATATGAAGCTATATAAGTTGTTGTGCTCAAGTGTTGTGAATGCATCACACACTCACAGACTATGGTTTGAGTTTTACAAAAATAAAAATATTGTGTGATAATACTTGTGCCATTTACCTATGTAAAAACCATTCAAGTCACTCTCACACAAGGCACATGGACATTTAGAATAAATTTCATAGGTAGCATACACAAAAGGAAGATATCATTCTTCAATTTATCAGAATATAATATCAACTTGCGGATATTTTCACAAAAGCTTTACCCTCTGATAGATTTAAATACATTAAAGACATGTTAGGAAAGATAAACGTAAGATAATATTCTATATTAACTTCTTATTGAAACCTATATCCTTATATTAAGAAACTATTTTTCAAAAGGTGAGTTCATTGTGTTATTAATCAATAAAAATATGTAATCAAAATTTTCGTAATCCGATTTTTTTTAGTTTGGTAATTTAAATTTTCATAATCCGATTTTTTTTCATAATCAAATTTTTGTAAACATAATTTTTTTGCAATAAAAATTTTTATATTCAGATTTATTTTCATAATCCAAATATTCGTAATCATATTTTTTATGTTAATCAAATTCTTTGTAATCTGATTTTTTTTAATCAGAATTTTCATAAACATATTTTTTTCATAATCAAATTTTCGAAATCAATTTTTTTTGTAATCAATTTTTTTCCTTAATAATAAATGTCATTAAATTTTTTTGAAGTCTAATGTTCAACAAGAATAATCTTCCACATTATGAATAATTTACCTAGAAATCCAGAAGGTATGTTTTCATTCTTAAATTTTCTTAATTATCTTTTAAGATGTTGGTATTTTTATCTTATTTTAGAATTTTTTTTGGATTCACTTTTTCTTAAATCCAAAAGTTTATCATAATAACATCAAAAAATCCAAACCTACCAACCCTTTTCTTTAACTATCATCTCAAACGTCAAATCTGATACAGAGTTTTTTAACCGTTGGATCATTCAAATAAGTGGAACTATCATCTCAAATGCCTATAGAAGGACCCCCTTTTGGTTGTCTCACATCAATCTTCAATGCCTTCACATGATGATTTTCTTACCCCCTACAAAAGGTCATTCTAGTTCTTCAAGTTTTACTTAGTTCCGAATATCTATTGAAGCCTCTCCTCAGAACGAAATTTCGACTGTAAAGGAAATATGTGAATGGAAGATATTTAGAGAAAGGTTATTCGATCCAAAATTTATTTTCTATTTATGATTCTATCATTTCAAATGAAATCAAGCTAAATGGAAAGGAATGTCTATGTATATCAAAACTGAACACATATTACACTGTTTATCTAGAGTTTTTGGTTGAATTTTACGAATCCGTAAGTTTCTTCAATGAAGGCGGGGGAGAAAAGTCTTCCTTCACGATCTATAGAAAGGCTTACTCCCTTTCTTACACTGAGACCGCTTGCTTGATTTGAATTCTGTATGAAGGAGAAGCAGAGTTTTATATTCAAAAGCTACCATATGTTTCATGATCTTTTGACAAGGATAATGATATAGTGTTCCTTGGTCTGAAAGAATTGAAGACGCGAAATTTTGTACATCTATCTACAAATTTCTAGATTCTTTAATTATGCGTTGAAGGTTTTATCGTTCCGAGAAAAGGGTATAATGATTCTCTAAAACAAATGACGTCTATATTATGAATATCTTGGTGAACCTCAGGAAGATAAACCTGGTCAAGTATATCTTGGTCACATTTGAAAATATCAGGAATGGAAATTTGAAGTCTCAAATAATTATGTATCTGGCCATTCTATCCAAAATTATTGTTATTTTTCATAAGTCATTCAATATTCCTTGTAGTTCTATGACAAGGAAATTCAATTTGATGATGTTGAGATCTGATACTCTGTGAAGTATAAATATTGGTTTTTATAGAGAATCAAGAGTTCTTTATGATTTTTCTGAATGAGAAATAGATGCTCTATCAATGAAACTAGAAGTATCTGAAACATCCAAGAAGGGTTGAAGGAAGCAGAAGGTGAAGGAACCCAAAGAGAAAGAAAAAATCCTTATGGATAAGGAAATTCAATCTTCACCCCAAAAACAAATATGAAAATTACTTACCCTAACGAAGTAATGGCTAATTGGAGGGATTCCAAGAAGAACATGAAGGAAGGGTAGCCTAGATTTGGCATGGACCCTACTAATGAATTTTTTTTAAAGATAAAGTTGTTAAGATCTTGAGAAGAAAGGGATAGAAAAGAAGCATAGGAAGAAGATGTGAGAGGCTGAAATCATTCAATATCTTCTCAAAGCTACTGAGAAAGCCTCTGCACAAATCTAGGTACCTGAATCGTTTTTGAAAGAATCACTCCTTCTGACTCTAGGAAAGAAGGTAGTAATTTTAGAACCAGAAAAAAAAAAGAAATTGTGCAAGGGGAAGAAGTAGAATAAGAAGTAGAAGAATAAGTAGATGGAAAAGAAGAAGAAGAAGAAAGTGGTGATACCGAAGATATGATAAGGAAAGTAGATGATTATCATGAGAAGGAGAGTCATTATGAGAAACTATCAATCTGAACATCTGAAGTTGAATCTTCGAAACTTGTTACTCCTTGAAAAAAATAAAAAGGTCAGGAAGAAGTGAATATGAAATCTGAAAATAAAATTAGTAACCATGATTTCATTCAGGCAAAGGATATTGTGGTTGGTGATAAAAAATAAAATTCTTAGGATGATAAAATTATTCAATTATATAATAGTGATCATGAATGACCCAAAGATTAAATGATCATTCCGAGGGATGATAAAAGAAAGTGGGTGTTCATTGATACACCTAGTAAATCATTAGTGAAAAATAAAGATGTTGGTGCTTCATCAAATAGGAAATCTGAAGAGATAGAAAAAGAATCCTTACCAACCAAACACTCTAATTTGAAATCTTCTTCTCATGGAAATGATTTTGTGGTATAACTTTGAATAAGTAGGTTGATGCAGTTCCCTTATTCCTGATCATAGACTCAATGTTCCAGATGCTTTATCACTCATTTAATCAGAATGACGATTTAGTCACCATGCTTATGGATATGTTTATAAATCTTGAGATAGATTTAAAAACATTCTTCATTAAATATGAAGGTCATAAAAGATCATGAAAGAAGATTACAAATTTGTCATAGAAGAAAATTGAACATCTAAGATCCTCTAATGAATTTAAAGATAATGTAAAAGATTCATTTGACATCGAATATGGGAAGCTTATTGATATTACTAAGATTTTTGAGGAAAAACTGACTCTAGAATAGACAAACTGGTAACATGATGTCTAGAACTTGAATGGGAAGCTTAATTCAGTGGCTATGAATTGGAAGAGATAAAGGGATCTCAGAATTGAGTTTGAATAATAGCTTGTCAACCAAGAAAAAGTTTTGAATGATTAAACAGATATTCTAAAGTCTCTGGAAGAAATGATAAAAGGCATATAGAAGAAAAATTAATATCAGGATTATCTACTCAAGTGTATGGAAGAATATCACAAGGAGAAAAAGAAGATGAAATCCATTGTCAAGGAGTTAATGCTGAAAGTTAAATAAGGATAATTCTACCCCATTTCGATAATTTTTTGTGTTTTGTTCTATATACAAATTCTTTCAATCATAATGAAATTTTGGTTTTTCTTCATATATATTCGGTTGTTTAGTACTAATTTATCAGGAACCATATTTTTTCCCATTCTCATTATTGATTTTTTAAAGACACAAAGGTGGAAAAGGAATGATAAAAATATTTCTATGTAAATAAGATATTTTTCTATGTATGGGGGAGTTTATCTAAGGGGAAGTTGTTATCAAATAATATTTCCCTAAGTATGAAAATGTAAAATCTCATTCAGAAAATCAAGAATACAATCCTTAGATTTTTCAAAACATAAGGGGGGGGGGAGATAGTCATATTCCCAATGATTCATATATAAAGGGAGATAAGCTTTCTTTTATGTTCATAAAGAAAAACTCTATGTCCTTATATTATTTTTTAAGGATTTTTGTGCTTTCTAAAAGGGGGATATTGTTGAGTCAATAAGGTTTCCTTAGGAATTTTCAATTCCTTAATGTATTGAAAATCAATAACACTCTATCATAAGGAAAATTATTTTTCCCTAAGATTTATCTTAATAGAGAAGATTTTTCTTCCTCAAGGAAAATTATTTATACCTATGTTTTCATTGTTCTTTTTATAGTTTCTATAAATATAACTATTTTTATTCATAAAGGTTAAATTTTGGATTCATATCAAAAACCTATAAATCCTATAAATAAATAGTTTTAGAGAATTCTATATTCATGTTTTGATTTCAGGTTTTGAATTAAAATTATGAATTCTCTGAAATTATGAATCAAAATTCCTTGAAATTCGGATTCTAAATTCTCTAAAATTTAGACTCTGAATTCCCTAAAATTTAGAGTCCCAATTCTCAAAAATTCAGACTCCGAATTCCTTGAAATTCAATCTCCAAATTCTATGAAATTCAGACTCTCAATTCATTGAATTTCAGACTCCAAATTCTCTAAATAGCAGATTCATAATTTTATGAAATTTAGATTCCAAATTGCATAGAATTCAGAAAACTATCTACTAAAAATTTAGACTCTGAATACCTTGGAATTCAGAAACATAATTTGTCCTATTTCAGACTCTGAATTCCTCAGTATTCAGACTCCAAATTCATCAAAATTCAGACTCCGAAATCCTCAGAATTCAAACTCCTAATTCCTAGGAATTCTGTCTCTAAATTCATTACAATTTAGATTCGGAAATCTATATAATTCAGATTTCAAATTCGTTGGAAAATAGAATATGAATATCCATAATTTATAGTCTCTAAATTATTATTTTCTTATACTCTAAACTTTTAATTTTCCTTATAATCTGAAAAATATATTTTTTTAAGTAACCTTATTTTACATACACTTGTTATTATTATGAATCAATTTTATACAATATGTTTCTAATTAACCATTGTTTTAATGACAAGTGTATAGGTCCGTTTGAAATTCAAGGAAAAATATGACCATTGGTGGAGGGAGTCGACCATGGGAGAAGTTCCTATAAATAGGAGCTCATTTTAATGATCTCAACATCAACAAAGAAACCAATCCATCACTCTAGAGATTTCATGATGCTGAAGTGATTTCTAGATAGGGAGACTCTCATGCCTTCTGCATACTGACCATCTTGTTCATCTTTCTTCGTGCGACATCAATTGTTGTTTTGTACAATCGAGGGCTTCTGGGGAAAGAAGACAGAGGTGAAAAGTACCTTAATATTTGAGGACTTCTGGGGATATGAAGACAGAGTTATCGACTACCTTAACGATCGATGACTTCTGTGTATTGGGAGAAAAAGGATCCAACTACCTTAATCTTCGTGGGATTTAGGGGATAGTAATATTGATTATGATATTCCTGTCGAGGGCTTACCCTTTTTTGGGTAAGACAAACATTCTTGAATGTTTAAATCAGGGGATCTTTACCCTTGGTTTTTGGATACCCTTCTCAATGGGTTAAAATATTTCATACTTGTTAATCGTTTTTTTCAAGTTTATTTCAGCTTCATTTTGATAAAGGAAAAAAGTACAACCTTCTTATACATTATTTTTCTTTTGTATAATCTGATAAGTAAGATTCTATACGCATTAAGGTAGAATCTTTTCCTTGTAAACTTTCTATATGTTTCATTTATGGATCCACATTTCTAGAAACTAGCATGTTTTTATAACTAAAATGAGACTTGTGAATTTACCTTGTTTAACCAAGTTAAAAAAAATTCTTTAAGGTTAAAAAATAATGTTTTTAAACATAAAATTCACCCCACCCCCTCTTGAAATTGAACATCTAAATTCATATATCGATCCTACAAAAATAACTATAATAGAATATTAAATCCCCTTCGAATGATGAGTTGTAGTTTACTTCAATATATTTAATTTTATTTATATAAATATGTATTGAGTGCGATTAATTTAAAATAATGAGAGGTTCCACTTTAATATAGATGATATAATCCTAGTCTGAGTAATTTTTACCTTGTTTGGATTTCTTTAATCATAAAATTATGATGAGATTACTATAAAACTGTTTTAGGATTTAGTGGTTCATAAATACATTACAGATGATGTTGAGGAAGAATATATTGAGGATACCCCAGCAAACCATAAAGAAGTAATATATACAACTATTCATGCCTTAAAACATGTTGTTTACATTTAGCCACTCAAATAAGGTGAATTTAAAAAAATTGACTTTAATACCACACTATATAAAGAAGAAGAATGTTCTAAATTTAAAATGTGGTTCACTTCATTGATTTAACACATAAACATTATCTATTATCAACCCATAATAACATTGGTAAATATAAGGAAACAATCACATATTTCATTCCTATAGGTCAATTAAAGCTATTGATTTAATCTCTATATAAACTCCCAATAGTATTACAAGAATGAAATTATAATGAAAATCAATTCCATGTTACATAAAGTTAAAATTCCCCATTAAGATGATTTTTGGGTTGATGAACCATATTTTCTAGATTAACAATCTTGAGAGGAAGTAACCATTATACATTTGTTGAGAAAATTTATTGATATTTATATACCCATAAATAATATACCCATTTATCTTGAAAAAACATTGTCGAATTATCAATGAAAATTTCCCCATATATAAATTAAACTATTCTACTACAATGGTCCTCCTTATGATAATGTGAATCATCCAAAATGAATAGAATTTTTTTTATAATTTATTCCCACTCCATGTTTTTTTCAAACACATACTATACTCGAATAACATTATGTAGTCCTCAATAAGGTCAATATTCTTTAAGCAAGTGGAAAACTAATCTATGTCCTAGTAATGATAAACTTCTTACTCCAAAATTAACATGATTATTATTAAGGCACAACTACATTTTTTTAATCTCATAAACATGATCATTGAGAATAATCATTATAGGTATATATAGGAAATTATGTTTTAAAATTAAAAATCATATATAGAATTTTGTATATTTATTTTTTATTGAAGGATCCTGAGTATATCACCCATTCATTATAAAATAGATTTTTTAAGAACCCAAATAAAAATAGACTCAAGGATTTGAATTTAAAATTATGTTCCAATTAATACTATTAACATTAATTTCTAGGGTTTACAATATATATGAGTGATATTTATTAATGGATTGTATTTTAAATTGGGAATATGTAGGGATATTATATTTTTTGATATCGAACTCTAAATTTCATTCACATGATAACTTTGAGCAAAAAATAAAAAGATTATATAGTTATAATGTTCAAAACTTTCTCGAGGATGTAATAAAAAACTTCCCTTCCTTTAGAAATGAAGTGGTGGTTGGGAACACCATATATTACATTGAGTATAAATTTATTAATGTTTTGAAGATTATGAAGTCGGAGTATCTAGTTTGAAAGATCATCCAAATTATTATCCATACCACTAAATTTTTGGATAGATGATCAAATAATTATTTTTTGATAAATAATTTCATTAAATTAACTAAATAAATGCTTCATGGATTTGAATAGGTCAGTGAAAAATTGTACCTATTTTTAAACCTTTCAAACACTCTAGAAAAGTATCATTATTGACCATAGATGTCAATATATTGTCCATATATTATAACCACAAACATTATGACATATTGTTTTTACCTAGTGGAATAAAAAAACATCATATAGTCTTATCAAAATTACCTTACACTATTTAACATGTGGTCCATCCAATATGAACATAAAATCATTAGATTATTCTGTCTTATAAGACCACGAACACATGGAGTGGTTCGTATCCCATGCCCCTAAATTACATTGTATGGTCTTTATCATAATACCTTATATTTAATTTCACATGGTTTTTGTCATATGATCCTAAACTACTTATGTTGTTCTATCATATATAACCTCATAATACATGTATTTTCTTACACAAAATCATGATATATCTGGGATATCCATTTTTGGGAGACTGAATTGTTATTTTGAAATTTCCTTTTTACAGGTTTTATAGTTTACCTATCCTTTGATGACCCCCCCCCCCCTTCAAGAACTACATATAACGTGATTCTTATACCCATGTATTTCATTATGATACTTTTCATTCTTATACTTGAACCACCAATGAATTTCATTATCACACTATTTTTATATTCTTATCATCCCAGTGTTTGCTATTCAAGTAAACATTTATTTTATTTCCATTATTCCTTAATTATAAAAAAACCTCCATTTTCTAAGAATATTGTTATATTGATTATAGTTAATAAATTATATGTAGAGACACTCATATATATTACCTAGGGCCTAGTCATAAGATTCTACCCCATTTCACCTCCCACTCTACATTAGTGTTTGAGTCCTTAAAAATTATTGTCAGGCCTTGCCTCTATTTCTCAGAAAATGATATCATTTAACTCTAATCCATTTTATAATACTACATTTTAAAATTCTCATCATATACATATTTATACAAATCTTTTTATATGAGAGTTCATTTATAGAACATTTTATGGACTGATTCGTATAATTGCAGGATATATACTTACAATTGGATATCATTTATTAGGACTTGACATGAAATCAACCACATAATCCAACCCATATTAAAACCCACCCAGTGCATGAAAATGTTAATTCATGTTATTTTTTAGCCAATAGCTTAGTATAAGTATAAAAAGTAACAACATATAGCTCCCTTATATTTTTTCAAGCTATATAATTCTTCTATATTCCATACCATATTTAACTCTAATATTTCAAAGTAATTTTACCTTTCAATATGGGTAAGATGCTGTTTATGAATCCCAATTTTTGATCCATTCCCTATTTCCATAATAAAGGAGCCTCACTTTGTAAAATAACTAGGGTGTTATACTTCAAGAACATTCTCCTTGTGATAAGACCAAATTTTATTGATTTAATGATTGATTATTTATTCCAAATAATTTTTTATGATTACTTTTTAATCCAATAATATTTTTGTCATATATTTAGGAAACGAAAACAGAAACACCTTTTTAATCATATATGTATGATGCTAAAATTCTGAAATCCTATTTGGATGAAACATCACATCTAAAAAACACACCTTTAATAGACTTAAATCATGCCTTTACTATTGCTAGAAACGTGCCGAATACCTAATCATGGTTTAATGGTCATGTCCATTATCAGATATAGAAAAGTCTAATAAGGGGTAGCTTTTTCAGTGCAAAAAAGAACTGATAAATCATACTTTTATCTGTGATTTTAAGTGCTGATAAAAGACACCATTTATCATCACTTTTATTTAGTTCTTATAGAGATACCTTTATTAATGCTTTAAAATGAGATGATACATGATTCCATTATTTGTGATTATACATTGCTGATAAAGGTTATCATTAGCAGTGCTGATAAATGTAAAAACAATAGTGTGATGCTACAGTACACTCCGACACTAGAAACAGGTGCAGTTTGCTGTAACAACACACTGTGTTACCAAAAACTACACAAAAATTAAAATATAAGATAAAAATATAGAATTTTAATGAAATTAATATTATATATGAAAATAAAGAAAAAAATATTTTATAGAGTATGTTAGTATCTTTCTTATTAAAATTAATGAAATTTTTGAATAGAAAGGAACACTTAGAGTCATGCTGGAAACACTATCACTCGAATTGTGGTGTACCTTATTCCTATAGGTCAAAAATGACATATATATCATTTTTATAAAATAAAAAAACACTATGAATTCGTTTTTAATCTTTTGAGTGTGTCAGTTGTTTTTTTTATAAAAGTTATTGTATCTTTTGAATAAAACGATTCACATGGAGTCATATCGATTACACCATTCATCATATTGAGGTGAAGATGATTCATACAAGTTAAAATTATTATGAAATCTTGTATTAAAGTAACAAAAAAAATCAAAATGTTTTTTCTTAGTTTTGAGAATGTGATTTGTGTTTTTAAACTAAAATTAATATCATTTTTGAATAAAAAGAGACACACTAAATGTCATATTGGTCACACCATGAATCAAATTGAGGTGAAGACGATTCTCACACATCTCAAATGACAGATGGATGATTTTTCTAATGTATCAATATAATCATAATGTGTTTCCTTTGTTTTGAGTACACAGCCTTCGTTTTTTTCTAATATTCAATTTAAATTGGAAAAATGCACTTTGAGCCACATAGGTACCATCTCTTGTGGATATGACATGAGGCTAATTATTACACATCATAAATGAATTATGAATCATTTTCCAAAATTATCATGAAAATATAAGAACATTTTCTCTATTTTCAGTGAGTGAAACATTTTTTGTATTAAAATGATCATTTTCAACTGATAAGGATCATTTAGAGTCATATTGATCACATAGTTATTCATATAGAAGAATAGATTATTCCTAAATGTTTCTAATGATTGGTGGTAATTTTTCCAATGTAAAATAATAATCCGAATAAATATTATTAATTTTGGGTATGTTAGTTTTTTTCCACTAAAATTACGGTCAATTGTGAATAAAAAGGCACACTTAGGGTCATACCAATCACACCATTAATTGTATTGAGGTGAATATGATTCATACACATAAAAATGAATTATTTATTGTTCTAATAATGAATAAAAACAATCATAATGTGTTTCCTCTATTTTGAGTACACCAGTTGTGTTTTTTTACTAAAATGTCATTTTTAACTAGAAACACATACTTTGAGCCATATATGGTGAATAGTGTGTGTGTTTTTTCATGACACTGAATCATACACATAAAAAATGAAAAATTAATTACTTTTCCAAAATATCAAGAAAATATGTGCACATTTTATTTATTTTAAGCGAGTGGCTCTTTTTTGTATTAAAATGTCAATTTTAAACTAATAAAAGACACATGGAGTCATACCCATTATGCCATGCATATAATTGAAGTTTGGATGATTCCTATATATCAAAAATTACATAAGTATTGTTTTCTAAAATTACTAAAATAATCCCAATGCATTTTCTCAATTTTGAGTATGTCAATTGTTTTTTTCAGTAAAATTAACGAAACTTTTAAATAAAAATATGCACTTGAAGTCATACTGGTCACACCATGAATCATATAGATGAGATATTGATTCATATACACCAAAAATAACCTATGGGTCATTTTAATAAATTACCAAAATGATCCTAACGTGTTTCCTCATATTTTAGTATTCCAATTGTGTTTTTAAGTAGAATGTCATTTTAAACTAGAAACACACACTTCAAGTAATACATGTGGCTTCATGTGTGGGATTAACATGAGAAAACTTCATGGACACCACAAATGAATTATGAATTGTTTTCCTAAATCATCAAGCTAATCTAACCATGTTTGATTGGTTTTCATTGAGTGACACTTTTTTGTATTAAAATGTTAATTTTAAAATGATAACAGACACATGGAGTCATACCAGCCACACTGTGAATTGGATTGGGGAGAATCAGATTCCCACATGAAAAAATGACTTATGTATAATTTTAAAAAATAACCAAAACAATACGAATTATGTTTCTTTGTTTTTAGCATGTCAGTTTTTTAACTAAAATTAATGTCAATTCTGAATAAAATGATGCACTTGGTGTCATACGAGTCACATTGTGTGTTGGATTGATGTGTGTCTGATTATTAGACATCCAAAATTACATATGATTTATTTACCTAATTTATCAAAATAATGATAATTTTTTTCCTTAGCTTTTTGTATGCCACATGGATTTTAAAAAAAAATTAATTTTAAACTGGAAACACACACTTTGAATCATACAAGTGGCATCATGTGGGGGATTGACATGATACTAATTCACACAAATCATAAATGAATTATGAATCCTCTCCCAGATTGTCAAGATAATGCGAAAGTGTTTTCTCTATTTTCAGTGAGTGAAAAAATTTTCTACTGAAATGTCAATTTTAAATTGATAACATGCACATAGAGTTATTATGTTCAAAAAAGGCTTTGTATTGAGGTGTGGCTAAGTCCTACGCATCAAAAATGGACTAAAATTCTTTTCCTAATGTACCAAATAAATCCAAAAAAATTATTGGTTTTGAGTACGTCAATAATTAATTTAATAAACTTAATGCAAATTTTGACTAAAATGCTGCACTTGGAGTCATACCTGACACATTGTGCATCAGATTGAGGTGAGAATTACTCCTACAAATCCAAAAGGAATTGTGGATAATTTTCTTAATTTATTAAATAAATTTTAATATGTTTCCTCAGTTTTGACAATGACACTAGTGTTTTCCACAAAATGCAATTTTCAACTAAAAACATGCACTTTGAGCCATACTTTTTGAATAATGTGTGGGATTGAAATGAGAATGATTCATACACATCATAAATGAATTATGAATCATTATTCTATAATTATAATAAAATTAAAATCTTGTTTTCCCTGTTTCTAGTGTTCCATTTTTTCTATTAAAATGTCAATTTTATGTTGAAAAAAAACACTTAGGGTCGTAATGGTCACATTCTACATCAAATTGAGGTAATAAAAGTTCATACACTTCATAAATGACTAATGGATGATTTTTTTAATGTTCCAAAATAATCGGAATTTGTTTTCTTTGTTTTGAGTATGCCACTTGTTTATTACTAGTATATCATTTTAAACTAAGAACACACACTTTGATCTGTATATGTGGAACCATTGGGGTGTTTTATATGAAAATTATTGAAACATTCTAAAAATTAATTATTAATTATTTACCAAAATTATCATGATAATCCAGGGTCATTTAGTCAGTTTTCTGTGAGTGAAACTTTTTTATATTAAAATTTAAAATTTATACGTATAACAGACACTTATAGTCATACCGGTCACACTATGCATCCTATTCAAATAATAATGATTCCTAAAAATCATAAATGACTAATATATAATTTCCCTAAAGTACCAAAAGAATATAAATGAGATTTCTCAATTTTTAGCATGTCAGTTGTTTTTTACCGAAAATTATTTTCCAATTTTGAATAAAAAGATATGCTTGAAATCATATCATTAAAATAATGTGTTAGATTGAGGTTATCGTGATTTCTACATGTCAAAAATGCCATATTGATCATTATTGTAATGTTTCAAAACAATCAGAATGTGTTTCCTCACATTTTAGTAATTCAATTTTTTTTACTAAAATGTCATTTTAAAATAGAAACATGAACATTGAGCCATACAAGTGGAATCATATCTGGTAATGAAATGAGACTACTTTATACATTTAATAAATGAATAATGAATCATTTTAATAAATTTCAATACATTATGATGACATTTTCTCTATTTTCAATAAGTGGAAATTTTTGTTTCAAAATTTCAATTTTAAAATGTTAACAGATATTTGGATTCATAGTAGTCACACCGTACATAAAATTGAGGCACGACTAATTCTGACATATCAAAAATGACTTATGGATTATTTTAATAATGTGAAAAAATAATTTGTTTCCTTTTCATTGGTTTTGAGTATATAAATTGTATTTTTCACAAAAATTAATGTCAATCTTGAATAAAAAGAATCACTTTGAGTCATACCGGTCACAACATGCGTTAGATTGGGGAGAAACTAATTCCTACACATCCTAAATGTCTTATAGATAATTTTACTAATGTATCAAAATAATCATAATTTGTTTCCTTAGTTTTGATTACACCACATTTTTTTATATAATATACCATTTTATACTAGAAACATTCACTTTGAGACATACATGTGGCATCATATATGGTATTGATTAGATAATTATTCATACATGTCACAAATTAATTATGAATTGTTTTCCCAAATTAACAACACAATACGATTGTGTTTTACCAGTTTTCAGTGAGTGACACCTTTTTGAAATAAAATTTCAATTTTAAACTAATAAGATAAACTTTGAATCTCGCCCTCTACAATGACCATGATATATCAATGATAGTTATCCTACAATTGTTTATTCATACACCTACATACATTAATGGTTGATTAAAAACATATTTATTCAAAAATTTATGTTAGGATATATACATATTTAATGACTGAGAGTTGTACAAATGTTTCTTCAATAAAACTAGTGTTGAAATTTAATCTTAAAACACATAATGATCTTAAAGGTTGATTACTTCCATTTATAAAATCACATAAATTACTGGTGAAAAAAATATTTTAATAAATCAAATTGAACCCTTATATAATGGGACATATCATAAATAACAAGGGTTGTGTTCACTTTTAATCATTTTTTATGAACAAAATCATTGTATGGTCCTCATTAAACTTCATTTACCAACAATTTTATGGTGTGAAACCCAACACTTCTTATCCACCCTTGCCTCGGTCTCCACCTTCCCCTTTTTTCTTCCTCATCCATTACATTTCTCTCCAACTCGGAATGTTCCTCTGACTCTAACCCCTCCTGAACCTTCACCAATTCGATTTCCTCTACCAGTAAGGGTCCAAATCTATGTGGATGAACCATTTGTGTTTCATTGAATATAGATGTGATTGGAGGTGGTTGAGAAGAATTTTGGTGATGTTTAGTTAAGTAAAAAATGTTATAAGTGGATTACACATTGGGTTACTGTATTGCACAACGTGAAGTAATATTTCATGAGTTATTTGTTGGTCCGAAAGAGGGATTCATGATGTGAAATGTTTCGAGGCTTGAAAATAAAATTCAAGGGGCCGATTTTTTCAGCAGAACTTGTCCTTGATGCATTACACGGTGTGAATGGGGATAACAAGTCATGTAATTCCCCACTGAAATATGCTTTTAAAACCATTTCAATGTCATGTTTTTTTCATACCCTATGGATAGAACTCCCTTATCCCTCATTCCAGGTGACCCGATGACCCTATCTTTAGCATTTTGGGGATTCCTTCAACAAGGAAGAATCCCTATATTCATTCTTCAATTTGTAGCGATCCTTCATCGATAAATGGTTTGATCTATGTCAATTCTTGGGGTTTGATCTATCTATTCCCTCCCATTACCCTTTTCCATGTGATGGTGCATGAAATCTAAGTTTTTAATGGAGTATCCTTGGTTGTTGGTTGGTTAGGTTGTGTCGCAATATCCTCAGTTGGATGTGGTTGTTACAGTTGAGGTGATCATGATCTGTTGATTTGATCCATTCTTGTGAAAATAACTTCAATAAACTTTTGCGGTATTATATTCAATGGTTTTCTATTTATTTATGTTAAATTGTAGTGTTAGCATGATTTATCTCCCTAGATCACAACTAAATTGACCTAATTAAAAACATGAACTAGATCAAATAATTAGTATCAATTTAATGTTTTATATTTATTCTGTGATAATAGTTTGCCTCCTGATTTTATAGAAAGTGTTATATCAATACCTTTCTTATTTAGAATATTGTTCTTAAAAAAAATTTATAAAAATTGTCAAGACGAAATTTATTGTTTCACTAGTTGACTAAATGATAAAGAGGTTTGATTAATGAATCCACTTGTTGATGTAATTTAATGATAATCAAATTGATACAGTAAGAATGATTAATTGAATTGGTTAATTAACCTAAAGAATTTTAATTCTTGTTGATAATGTAATTAATGTTATGTTTTTCTATTTAGTTAATTAATTTGTGATAGATTATGATAACTTGTTTTTTAGGATTCCTATAGTTCAAAATAATGGATAATGAATCAGTTAATTTAAGATAGAACATGAAACAGTTGTGTGTTAATGATAATGCCTTGTAGGGCATGAGTTTTTATCTTTATTTTAATGGTAGAGTTCCTTTTTCTTTGTAACCATGAGTTCTCATTGTGTGTGAGGGATGGATGTGTTGTTTAGGTCCGAGAGAATGTTGCGTTGTTTTTTCCTATTTCTTTTGAGTGATATGGTTAAGAGAATTGTGGTTGTGGGGGGAAGGGAGGCCCTGAGTGATGTGAGCCTGGGATGTCTGATCTTGGAGGGTTGTTGTGGAATGTGGGGGTATGTATTCCTATAGATTATGGTATATTTTTATTTCTGTAGTGGTGAGATACATTAGATCATGCATATGGGTGTTAGGGATGACACTATAGATGCTAGAATTGGTTGATGTCAGGCATACCAATTGATGTGAAATTGGATACTATTTAATATATTGCTTTTTATTTTCAGTAGATTATCCACTTCTTTAAGCAGCTAGTTTTTCTTACTCTCTTTCCAAAAGAGGTGAATATGTGTGAGGTATTCCACATACTTTCTGTGTCTATATTATCAAGGATGTATGAATATAATCTCCAACTACTAGTGGAAAAGGCTTGACATGTAGCTCACCTACTCCCCATTATGTGCCCCTTCAGTTTGGTATCTTATAATGATTTTATAGAATTCCTAAGAATATGAAAATGTGAAAATACTATTAATAAATGAATGAATAATTGTTTAAACCATGGGGTTTGGATCATATTGGGATGCAATGTATATGTTATAATTCTGAGAATCCACAGACTTAGATTGGTTATTCCTGGAGGTCATGGATCTTGGTTGAAGTAGTAATGAGATGTAATATAGAAAATTATAATGGTTAATTAATGTTTAAGTAGTTAATTAATGTAATGTGCAACTAATATAAAGGTATAATGTAATGTAATATAGAAATTTAAATTTTTGTGTGCTTATTGGATATCAAGTCTTAGCAATGATAGCTAGGAGTATGAAAGAAATTAGTTGCAATTGATTCAAAGACTACTTTATTCCCATAGAGTTGTTGTTATCTATAATATATCATATGCTTTTTCTGTTTTTATACACTACCCCACCCTATCAGTTAGGATGACTGGCACATCTAGGATTCTAATCCATTAGGGGTGTGTTTTCCCCAACATCTCGATGGGAGGATAGATAGATGACTACCCCCTTTGGCCCCTCTCTCTTATCTTGGTAGTTACTTGTATTGGTATGCATGTAAGATAGTTTACAACATATATGTGTGTAGAGGGATGTATTGGCTTGTGGTTATTTTACTCACATATATTATGTATATAGATTCTTAAGTGCTACTATAAGTATAATTTGTATACGATGTGATGGATTGAGGATCCATACAAGACATATGGGCTGTAATGAATTAAGGTATAGTAAACCATGTATGATACACATTATTCGTGTTGTGGTGTCTCTTGAGAACAACCTGGTTACTTTTGGTTGTGTGGTTATAGCGGTGTGTTCCATGAGGTTTATTTTGTGGTGCTACGCCCTGGTTTCTTTAGGACATCATTTTTGGAGAGAGATTCTAATAACATGAAAAGTCAAGGAAAACAGAAAAAATAGTGGGGAAGTGGTAGAGGGGTACCCTTGACATTATATATTATATTATATTATCTTGTATGCGATAAAAGTTGATATTAGACATAGTGAGGATGGAAAAAAGTATACTTATTTAGGTGAAAAATTTTTTCACATCAAGTTCACTATACCTTAACAGGCTTTCGTTAATTTTGAACAAGAGGCCCCCTGGAAGATTTATCTATATATACTATTATACACAACCAACTTTATATAAAACTTTTTAAGTCACGCAGAGTAGGTTGGAGATCATGCAGGTTACTGCTTGATTGTGGGGTTTCTAGGATTTTTTTGGGCTTCGTGGTTACTACTGTTTTACTTTCTTTTGGTACATGCAGTTTTCCTCCTTCAGTTGTAGTGGTTTTTCATAACATTAAATATACAAATATGAGAGATATATTATATTTTATTTTAAAGAGAAGTTGGTTGGTGTCTATATTATCTATCTCTTCTATATGTTTTCTCTTAGAGGGTAATTCCTCCCACCTGTGTGTTTTATATACCCTCAGTGCCAGTCGCCAACCTAGGACCTACTGATGGTGGGACTCATGGGTCATTATCTCTCTTCTCACATTTCCGACCCAGGAGGGGTACACTTTCTTGGGATGGGTCATGATATAAAAGGTAGGTTGAGTGATACGATGGAGTTTGGAGTTAGTCATAGATGAGGTTACTTGGGTTAGAAGGAAAATGATGCTAGTAAAGTTCATATAGTGCTGTAAAAACCAGAGACTATTTGAGAGATTGATATTTAGGGAAACACGTGATCCAATTCATGAGACTTTATGTTTACAGTGGCTACAGAACAAGGTGATACTTGTATTAGGGTAGAGACATATTAAAGTATCATGGATCATTCTTCATTGCACAAGTTTTTGAATGGGTAGTCCTTGGGGTAGGTTAACCTGATATTAAAATAAAAAGACAATAATTTTATTTTAAATTATTCCATATTCTAGATTTAGGGATATAATTGTTTGTCCTTTTATAGGTATGGATCTAGTTCAACGTCCTCATTAGGTTTATATAGAATATGTCTTATAGGTTGTAGTTGTGGATCATCACAAAGTAGAGGTTGACGAAAAAGACAATTTGAGGAGATAACCCAAAGAGTTTCAGCACCATAGTATACCGAAGTACAAGGGATTCAAATTAGATGCAGACATATAGGACTAGTTGGAGGAGGATGAGATAAAATTCAGTTTGATTTGGGATCATGAAAAGAACTTAGTGTTTTTGGTTTTGATGATGCAGCCAAGAGTTGTGAGGTTGTTGTAGTTTTGGTTCCATTTAGATCACAAAGAGTTAATAGTCTCATGGGAGGAGTATTGATACCAGTTCAGAGTCGAGATTATTTCTTCCACCATGAAGGAATCCAGTTACTAGGATATGCGTACCCTTTGATATGGGTGCTCCAATTTGTGAGAGTTTGGAATATTTTTAAAGATCCTTGTGATATATGCTTCATAACTATTACCAAATGAGGAGGCCAGGGGGGAGGAATTTCAAGGTATCTTTTCAGGCAGCAATCTTGTACCAGGTCACCCAATATATACTGAAGACATATCTTGAGGTTCGAGTGAGATAATATCTCACTATGAGGACATTATCGAGAACTAGATCATCACGAGATGGGATTCGTCATGATTCCTCACAAAGAAGAGTTATTGTATGGGGTTCTAGGTTTTCAGGGTATAAGAGTTTCTGTTTGGCCGGGGGTAGCTCCCAGCCCTCAGTATCTCATTTCTCAGGGTTCAACGGCTCTCAGACTTATGATAATGGAAAAGGTTCTTATTTTTTATATAGAGGCCATGGAAATCAGTGTAGTGAGTGATCAAACATTATGATCTGTCAGTGTGTACCAGGTGTTCTGCTTTAGGTTCCACTATTAAAGAAATTCCATCAAAGGCAGGAGTACTAGGTTAACCCATTTTTGGAACAACAGAGATATGATGGGGTAGGAATAAGAAATCCCAACTATGCTTCTCATCCTAAAAGAGCATAGAGCGACTGTGGAGGTGGTCTCTGTCAGTGTTAGATATGCTATGGAGAATGTTGTGGCTAGATTAATGTGATAGAGTTACCAGATCCAGGTGAGCCATATATCATTCTAGGTAACCTCTTATTGTTTTCTACTTATGTGTATTCCTTGTTTGATTCAAGAGTGACACACTATTTAATATCACCTTCCCTTTTCCATTCATTGGGACTTGAGGTTGAGAGGCTTCCAATTCCATTAGCATTGACAATGCTCGTTGGAGGTTGAGATGACTTGTTTGAAGTATGTAGAGACTACGAGCTAGTGATGGGTTATCCATGATCTTGGGGATATTTTATGTGTTTATGGATACAACCATATGATGTTATCCTCAACATGTATTTTTTGAATTTGGTGCAGGTTTTTGTTGATTTATGAAAAATTAAGGTGGTGTTCTTTGATGCTGATTGATAGAAAAATATGTTTTTTTGGCTAGAGGGGCTATTGTATGGGTCATAGGGGTATTTTTTCCTTATTATCCTTGATGTATGAGAAGTTGTTGAGTTCTTCAAAGGTTGAACAGTCGTTGTTACCCATGGTTGTAGAAGAGTAACCTGCTGACTTTCCAAAAGAGGTTGTAGTGTTACCCCCTTGATGGGAGATAAATCTTAGGGTAGAGTAATAGCCATGTGTGTCTCCTATCTCTATGACTCTTTATTGGATGGCACTTTATGAGTTATGGGATCTTCGTATACAACTCATTTGTTTATTGTAGTTATATTTTGTTTGATCGAGCATGTCATTGTTGGGTGAACCCGTTTTCATCATGAAGAAGGTTGACAACAGTTTGTAGTCGTTTTCTGATTATCATCTCTCGAACCCATGGATTGTGAATATCCACTATCAAATTCTGTGGAATAATGATTTAATTGATGAAATAAAGGATAAATGTTGGTTATTGAAGATTTATTTGTGTTTAACATATCCTCAGTTGCAGGAAAAAATGAAGTTTTCCTGATGATGGATTTTTGTTATTGTTATGGGCATTACTTTGTTGTTGTGATGTCATTCGTTGTGATGAATGATCCAGATGTGTTCCTGGGGTTGATAAATGTTTTGTTCTTTGACATCCTGGATAGGTTCATGGTGGTCTTTATTGGCCACATCCATGTGTAATATACATCTGAGGATGAGCATACAGAGCATCTGCAGGCCGTTTTGGGTGTTCTTTATCAACAATAGAAATTTGGGATGTTGTCGATATGTTTGTATTGGTCTTGAAAGGTATTTTATATGGGTAATGTTGTATTTGAGTGAAAAATAGTTCTGTATCCATTGAATATATAATCATTTGTGTCTTGGTAAAATTCCAATACAGTGGAAGAGGTGCGACGTTTCTTTGGTCTTACAGGATATTATAGGACTTTCATGGCCAATATCACTTGGTTTGAAACCTCTATGATAGAATTGACTAGAATGTATCGGTCATTCTTGGGGACTGATCTGTTTCAGGAAACATTCGAGTATCTAAAAGAGAAGTTGGTTAGTGCTTCTACTCTTCATATACCAGTAGAAGGAGTTCAGTTTAAGGTTTTATGTAATGCTTTGTGTATGGGGTTTGGATGTGTTCTGATGAAGTATAGATAATTTTCTTCTTATGGGACCCAACAGTTATGTTCCCATGACTGCAACTATGCCACCCATAAGCTTGAGTTCACGTCTGGGCCTTTTGAGGTGTTGGCTCATGTTGGAGCTGTGGAATGTTTGGTAGCACGTCCCCCCCCCCACAGATGATCCAGATACACAATGGTTTTCATGCATTTCATATTTATCATTATCATTATGATGAATGTTAATTCATATATTGGGGGTACATAGATGTTGACGTTGATGAGACCATCGAGGAGTGACCTGTAAAGATCTAAGAGAACATGGATACTATGTTTCATGAGAGTGATATCCCCAGGGATCATTTCTTCTAGAGACATAGTGGCGTAGATGATATTACATGGGAATGTGATTCAAAGATACATTCCCAGTACCATGATCTCTTTTATGTTTAGATATTTTATTATAATTTTGTTTGTTTAGTGGTTGTAAATCTTTTCTTCTATGAGATGACGTTAGCTTGTTTCTTGTTGTGGCTTACCCAATTTTGAGAGGCATATCCCATGTGAGTGTGTTTAAGATAATGGTGTAGTTGTGGATGCCATGTGGTTTTGTGTTATTCCTTTGAGGAAGCGGTTGAGCTCATGTAGTGGCGAGGGCCTTGAGAGGTATCTTGTGGGGTTCCTGTTCGGATGAACCCTTTATTTTTCCTCTGCAGGTCAATTTTGGATCCTCGAGGATGAGATTTTTTTGAGTGGTATTTGATGTATGGTCCCGAATCTGTATGGATCAACCGTTTTCATGTTTTTGATGATCGAAGTGCTCAGAGGTGGCTCAAATAAAGATTAGATAATTTTTTTTTAGTAAAATCTAGAAACCAGGGATTACACATCGTGTACCTTAATTACCCAATGTGACATCCTTTTTCATATGTTTTATTATGATATTTAAGAGGTATTCATTCCACGAAATGTTTCTAGGTTTGAAAAAATAAATAAAATTATTTAGAGATGGTTTTTTAGTAGAACTCAGCCATGAGAAATTACACAACATAAATGGGGAATACACATCATGTAATTTCCCATGGATGAATTTTTTTTTAAAAAAACATAGCAACTTCTATTTTTCAAACCCTATAGAAGAATCTCCTTTGTCCTTCATTCTAGGTGATCTAATGATCATGTCTCTAGTTCTTTGGGGATTTCGTCGTCGCGGAACAATCCCTAGTTTCCTTCTTCGATATGTATCGATCCTTATTTGATATAAAGTATGATCTACCACATTTATGTAGGATTATTCAATATGTTTCCTCCCATTTCTCTTTCCCATGTGATGGATCATGATCACCATGTTTCTAATGGTGTTTCCTTTATTTTTGGTTTGTGCGGTTGTGTGGCGGCATCCTCAGGTGGATGCACTTGTTGCAGGAGAGGTGATCAAGACCCTTTACTTAGATCCATTCTCTTGAGAAGAACATCAATGACCTTTTGGGGTAGCGGATTCAATGATTCTCAATTTATTTACATGAAATTTTATATTTATCATGATTTATCACATTGGATTGAAAATAAACTGATCTAATTAAATACATGAACCATATTATATAATTGAAATTGATTATATGTTTCTTTTTAATACAATGACAACGTGTTGCCTATGGTTTTTCTATATAGTGTGATATTTTTGCCTTTATTGGTTTTAATATTTCTCTTGATTTAAATTAGTATAGAACATAAATCCATAATTTATTTTTTAATTAATTTGATAAAAAAAAGAGGCATGTTTAACGATTTAATTTGTTGGTTTTTTAATTTGATGATAATGTAATTTATGTAGTAAGCATGTTTAAATTAAATAATAATGAAACTGAAGAATGATAATTATTGTTGAGAAAGGAATAAAAGGCATGTTATGTTAATTGGTTAATAAATTTTTGATATCTTTTGATATCTTGTTTCATAGGGTTCCCGTAGTTTGAGCATTATAATAATGAATCAGTTAATTCAAGATCAAAAAAGAACCAGTTTTGTGTTAATGATAATCAATTATAGGTCCCCAATTTCCCTTTTTCTTGTAATGGTCAAGTTACTTGTACTTTGGATCCCTGAAATATCATTGTGTGTGAAGGATATATTCTTTTTTTGGGGCCGAGAGACCATTGCGATGGTTGTTCATGCTACATCTGATGTGCTCTAGATATGGGACTTTTGGTTGTGGGGGTAGGGAGGCTATGATGTAACGTGATCCTGTAATGTATGATCATGGAGGGTTGTTGTGTTATATGGGTGTAGGGAGGCCTAGTGGTTGTGGAAGTAGTTGATACCCGGAGTGGTGAGATGCATCATTTTATTCATATCTGTGTAAGGGAGACACTAGAGATGATGTAATAGGTTAAAGTAGGGATTACCCATTGATGTAAAAGTGGTAATTGTTGAATTTGTTATTTTTATCTTCTTTAATTTCCCCAATTCATGAGGTATTGGGTTTTTCTTAATCTTCCTCAAAAGAAGAAAAAACATACGAGGTATGCCACATTCTTTCCTTGTTTACATTCTTGAGGATGGATGGAGCTATGATCCAGCTATAGGTGGAAAAGTCTTGACAAGTAGCTCACCTACTAACCATGTTGAGCCACTTATGTTTGAAATCTTAGAATGATTTATTAGAATACCAAGAATATTAAAAATTAATAGATTTTTTAATAAATGGATGAACAATTTTTTAAACTAGTGGGGATGGATCTTGTTGGGATTCCATGATGTGGTTATAATTATGATTAGCCATGTACATAGTTTTGTTATTCTTGGAGGGCATGGATCATGGTTGGAATGATAATGAGATGAAATGTGTAACGTGATAATGGTTAATTAATGTTTAAATAATCAATTAATGTAAAATGAAAATGATATTAAAGGATAATGTAACCTAATATATCTCTTTAAATGGTTGTGTGCTTATCAGATATATTGTCTTAGCAATGGAAGACATGAGTATGAGAGACGTTAAATGCATATGATTCTAAGACTAGGTTATTCTGATAGTGTGGTTG
Source organism: Viscum album (assembly GCA_963277665.1). Taxonomy (NCBI): domain Eukaryota; kingdom Viridiplantae; phylum Streptophyta; class Magnoliopsida; order Santalales; family Viscaceae; genus Viscum; species Viscum album. Next base: position 1,569,561,771 of record OY728119.1, read on the forward strand.
TGGGCTATATTATATCCTGTACTTTTCATATTTTTATACTCTACCCCACCCTATCAGTTAGGGCGACCAAAACCCTAGAGATTCTGATCCTTGTGGGTGTGTTTACCCCAACATCCTGATGGGAGGATGAATGGCTGACTACCACATTTGGAACTACTCTAATATCGTGGTACTTACTTTTAATTGTATGTATGGTAGTTAGTTTTCCTCATACATGTGTTTAGAGGGTTATAATGGAATGTGGTTATTTCACCATCACATATTCAGGATATAGTATACCATGTTCAACTATAGGTTTAACATGTATAGGTTGTAATGGCTTGAAGATACATAGTTGGAATATGGGATGTAATTGATTACGGTATAATCACTAATCTATGATACATGTAATGTGGGTTGTGGTGGATCTCGAGAACTTCCTACTAATTTTTGTTTCTATGGATGCAGTGGTGTGATGCACCAGATGCATGTTGTGGTGCTATGCCCAGGTGTCTTTGGGATAACCTTTTTGAAGAGAGATGCTCAGGATGTGAGATGTAGGGGAATAGTTGAAAACTAGTGGGAAATTGGTAGCATAGAAACCTTGACATACACTATTATATTATTTTCTCTTGTATGCAATAATTGGTGATAATAGCTATGGTGATTTTGGGAACATAGTATACCTATTTAGGTGATGAGTTATTTTCGCTTTTCATTCTCTATTCTATAGCATGATTTCTTTACTTTTTCACAATAGTCTCTAGAGAAGATCCAACTACATATATTTTTATACTCATCATACATTATATAAACTATTTTTAGGTCAGTTGCAAATGGTTAGTGATCAATCTTGTCTCTACTAGCTTGTGGGTTTTTAGGAGCTGTTTGGGATTCTTGGTCATTGTCGTTTTACTTTGTTTTGGTACTTGCAGTTTTCTTCCCTTACATGTAGTAGTTTTAATGAAACTATATATGTGTACTTGAGATTTATTATATATAGTATTTTGATCAAGATTTGGTTAGTTTATGTCTTATCTCTCTGTTCTGCAATTTTTCTTATAGTGGTTAATTACTTCCATATGTGTGATTGTATATCCTTAGTGCTAGTTCCCTACCAGTGGCCTTCAAGAGGCAGGACTCAAGGGTCATTATCTCTATTCTCACAATGTCGACCCCGGAGGGGTATACTTTGTGGGGAGGGGTCCTGACTGTAAGAACACAATTTTTTTATCAGTTATAGATCCTTTTTTCAGTCTAAATCCTTACTTTGGATCTATTTTTCTATCCTAATGAGTCAGTAAAGGTTTAATGGGTGTTCAGGTCTTATTTAAAGATCGCAACCCATATTTTTGGAGAAAACAGGCCCTACACAAGGTTTACAGTAAACTGTTTGGGATTTTTGCATGGTTTTCCAAACCATATAGATGGTGTTTTTAAGACAGGGACACCTCACACAATTGGCGCATGGTTATGCGGGCTAACTGCATGATCGCCCCTTTTTTCTAGGAACCTATCCATGTCTTGCGCACTGTTTGATCAAACCGTGTGGAGGATGTGATTTTGGGTAGAACCGTTTGGCATGACTTGCACACGGATTGAAAAACATTGCAGAAAAACCATGTATTAGTTATTTTAAGTGTAAATTCCCAATTTTTCCCTAAATTATATTTTAGTCCTCCTACTTCTTCCTAAAATGATAACCAATGGTATTTTTTTCCTCTTCCACACATTTGGAGATTTTTGAAGTCCAAGGCTGGGGATAAAGATATATTCTTTGTCTGACATCTGATCATGCTTCTATTATTCACATTGGATATGAAACAGTATATAATTGAGTTCCCTTTAGTCATTCTTCTACTATTTCACTCCTGAAATATGTATTTCCATGGGTGAATTTTTCACCTTTTCTTAGATCTACTCCGAATTGAGGAAAATGAAAGGCTGGTACCACAGGAGGAGGATTGTACAACTATAATGTGGGTGGTGTATAACATTTCCATAAAGTTTGTTGTTTTTTGGAAGGTTTGTGTGGGGCCAACTATCTTCATGGGAAATCATTTCTTAATTTCACATGTCATGGTTATACTTGTTAGATTCGTATGTTTATCCTCATTCCAAATATGTGATTAGTTTTTAGTGGTTACACCCACAACTCAATCCGCCTCTTGTTGAAGGTTATGACATAATTGGGTTTTTAGTGTTTTGACTTGTTTGAGTCACCATTCAGGTGTTATATTGATTGAAAAACCTAAAGGTGATCCTTCCTAAAATAAATGGTGTTTTGATAATTGATTATTACATAATGGAATCTATAATGTATTCTCCACACTCGACCGCCAATTGTAATTGCTTCAAAATATTATTAAATGTGAAATGTGGAACGGAAAGTATACTAAGTATATAACTTGGACCTATTAAAAGAGATTGAATAAAGGTTACATGTCCATAACACCCCTTCCATGTTTATGGAAGTTAGTAGAGTAAACATTAATTTAATATTCCTTAATGTTTAACTAAGACATAATTAAATGGTTGCAACTCTACTTTTCTATGCACAATAATAGAAGACATGGTTTGGAATAATAAATAAATGGGTTCAAGTTTACATGACCTATCCACACTAATGGAAGTACATAAATGAACCAAATTAATTATATAATGATTAAAATATCAAATAGGAATTGATTGACTCAAGCTCTACTTGGATTCTAAGATATGAGTACCCTGGGTCTCAGGATCCCCATTCCGATTCAAGGAAGCAGTTTTCTTATGTTGATACCCACATAGATTCTAGTTCCTTTATATTCCTTGGATGATCTGTATACTACTGTAAGTCCCCCTCTCATTATTCCAGGATACCTCAGATACACTCCTTGAATCTAGTATTGACAAGAAGGTTCCATGGAAACACTCCTTGGGCCTAGTCCCTGCTTAGCCCTGTTTGACAGTGGATGTAGTCATTGGACTCAGTAGGTGCCTTATTGTGGGATGCCATGGTTTATGATCCATGGATTAATATCTTTACCCTTAGCTAGACTAAAATACCTCTTACTCAGCTTCCCATGAGTTTAAGTTAAGTTGGTTATTACCATGGAACTCCCTCACTGTATATCATTTTCTAGTTTCCTTGTTACATCATGAGACCTTCAATACTTATATTATCATGAGGTAATGTGAGTGTTGGGTATTCCTCACATGACCTATTAACATTACATGGTAGTTACATAATTAATGAACTAGTTACATGTTTAGACACCAGCTGATGGCTTAAGAAAGTACTTTGGTATTTAGGTACATTCTACTGTTTTCTTTACATTATATATATGCATGTCTGCACACTGCTATATTCCATTACACGAGCCGTATGTTATAGACACCGTTAGTGGTGGACCACTAATAATTATCACACACCCTCTCCATGTTTCGTTTGGTACTCAGTGTAGATTACATGGTTATAGGTATTGACAAAGGGAATCATATAGCTTCCAACTCGTGATTGCATGCTAATATAATGAAGCATGATAGTAGACGACTGAGTCGGATCTTAGGATGCATAGGGTAGTATTTTTTTCTTTAACCTTGTGATATATGTTATGCATGTTTTCATGTGTCCATGCTTTATGGTTTTCTAGTTACATTACATTACATCATCATTTTTCCAGTTGATATATTAATTTTTATTCTCATTTATCAATGGCATATGTTTTCTTCAGTTGTTCATTTATATATTTTATATTGCTTCCACATTTTACTATTTATTTATATTACATTTATTATTCAACACTATACTAATGAAAGAATAGTCTTCCCATGGACACAACCTAGGCCCCCGCTGCTAGACGGTAGCCTCTGGTGGTCAGGAAGATGCGCTTGAGGCCAGGTGTCACACCAGGCGTGGGGCCCCATTAAGTGGCATCCAGGTGTGGGTCATCACCAAGTCGTATCATAGGTGGTTTATTTTCTTTATTTAGTATTTGGAGAAAATATATTGAAGAATATTAATGCTTGGTACTTGGTCATAAGTCATGCTTGGGCGTCGTGAACCCATGTTTGGTGTAAAATCCAAGTTCACATAATAGAATTGTTGTTATATTTTTCCTATTATAGTTGATATTATTTCACCGTTCAGTGACAAAAATATTGTGTGTTGTTGCTGATTATTACTCTGTTAGTAATTTATTTCATCCCTAGCCTAATGATATGTGGGTAAGGAGAATTTCTACATGCATCATTATAGGAACCTAGAATTCACATGTCATGCATATTGCCATGCCATATTTGGGAATCTCACTACTTTACATTGCTTGATATGCTTGTGATTGTTGAGTGATGTTGTGATTTTCTGTTTGTGATTTTATTTCTTTGGATACAATTGTGTGATTTTTGGTCAAAATTCATGAGGTGTATGGTCCCTCATGTGTTGGGATGTGAAATTTACCGAATCGATCCATTATACAATAAAGAAATGGGTGTCGTTTCTGGTGATAGGTGTATGGGAACTGATTCCTCAAAAATGTATATCCATTATGAAATGAATTCTAAAATCTAAAATAATTTGGTTTCACATCCTTATCTCGCCTTGTAATGATTAAGAATGTTAAAATACTAAAACATGAAATTAACTGAAAAATGAACTGAAACATATAATTGAGAACTTACCGATGCCTCACTCTCTAAGCGGGAATTTTGGGTAGTTTTCCTTGGGTAGTGAGTTCTCTTTATGTTCATTATCTGTTAATTTGGATATCTTATGCTCCTATGATTATTATAATATGTGTTCTTGCAATTTTTAGACCAATGTCGTCGTGTCTTCCTTGTGTCGTTCACTAGGAGGGTGGTGACGACCATGATTCAGACATGGTGGGCCCCCAGACACCAGTCATACTTCTAGGAGTTCCACCTGAGGAACCAACAAATGTACCAAATACAAGAACTCATTCCCAAGTCAGTCATAATTTCCTATACTTGATAAATTCCATGCAAGGTTATCCACGGGTTCCACCTACGATTGATGATCTAACATGCGAGTTCCAGAAACAGTATCCTCCTACTTTTTTAAGGGATTGTGTTTCTCAAGATGATAAGTCTTGGCTAGATTCCATTCTATTTTTCATTTAGAATCTCAAAATACCTACAGAGAAAAGATTCAATCATGCAATATACATGCTTCAGGATTCAGCCAAGCATCGGGGGGACATGGTAACCTAGGCCAGTCATCATCATTGCATGTTGTTGGTTGATTTCTAGACAGCCTTATATGATAAGTTAGTTTCTCAAGCACTGAGAGCCAACATTTCTTGAAAGTTCATGCATCTTGAGTAGGGTTCTATGTTAGTTATGGAATATTCAACATGTTTTACTTATTTACAGTACATTGCACTGCTTCTACTTACTGATGATCTTTTGCGTGCTTGACGATTTGAGGCTGGGATCCAATACCCCATCCAAACACAAGTGAATGTATTTCTCCTTCAAATCATTCAGGAAATAGTTGATCATTACCTTTTCAATGAGTGTAACTTTAGGGATGGTATATGTACCAGATTTAAGGGATCAGTGTCGTGTCAGGCCTACAATTCTTCTAGTGGTAGGAAATGTTCCCTTGAGGTATTTTGTTAGTGAAGTGGCAGCTAGAGTGTCTAGTTTGATAGCTCTGTGGTGTGTCATCAGTATGAATAACGTGGGAACAGGAAGAGAAAATATGATAGAGACCTTATAGACTGATGAGAATGTGGCTGTATAGGTCATCTTTTGCATTTATGCAGGACCTTTCCACCTTCTTTGAGTGGAAAAGGCTTTATACCAGCTCCACAATCTGAAGCGAGTTCTTTTACTCTGTTTCAGGCAGGGAGTTGAAATATCACTGGATGTTTTGGCCGAGAAAGAGGTCATGGTCATGGTAATCCAATACCTGATCACCAGCAGAGCAGTCATGATCATTGTAATCCATCTGTTGCACATGACTATGGATCAGGTCAATTGCATGCCATGCATCTGACACCAGAGGATCTGGCTATGGGACCATCTACAGTATAAGGTATTATTCTAATAGCCTCTACTATTTTCTCTACTTTGTTTGATATAAGTGATTCAAAATCATTCATTTCCGTATTTATTTAAAAATGTCTCAGACTAGAGATATAGTATCACTATATTGTAATGACCTTCGATACACCATTGGGAACCCAAAAGGAGAGCATACACCTGTGCATGGACTGTCCCCTTGAGGTAGGTAGTTACAGTTTCTAGAAGAAAATATTTTTTCTCCAGATTATGGACTTTGATGTCATTCTTGGGATGGACTATTTAGTCCACCATCATGACTTTATAGACTTCTATCGTCACATATTTTCTTTTACATATCTATAAATAATTAGTTATCTTTACAAAGGTGATTGGGATGTCCATGCTGGGAGACATGGACTGAAGCATCATGGGCTGGGTGAAGTGACCAATCAGTTTGAAAATTATTTCATGGAGGATGAGGGTTTTCTTGAAACTAGCATCACTCCAATAGTTGATCATTTCAGGGATGTATTTCATGATGAAATTTTGACTTACCTCTTAAGAGAGAGGTAGAGTTTATAATAAAATATATTCGAAGAGAATCTCTAGTGTTCATTCCACCATACATGATGGATCCTAATGAGATGGGTAAAATATCAACAATACTTTTATTTGGATATTTCCTCTATTCATGTAAAGGGAAATGTGATGTCTCATGAACTGAGTCTGAAACCTCAAACAGAACATGTGCAAGAAGCCAATGATGAAAGGATATTAATGGATTTATTTTATAAACATCATCTGGAGTTTCTTGAATGCCACGAGTACACTTAAATATCAAAAATAACTGTCACCTCTTCCCTCCTTGAAAAGGTGAAGAGTATGCAGTTTTCAAATACAAATTGTTTGGTTCTCCATGAGAATATAACAGAAGATAAACCACACCCAGATTGGTCTGTGGATAGAGACGACTTTCTGCATCAATGTCGATATATCTGGGTTTCTGTAGATGTGAGAGTGAATTTGATGAAAGAGTCTCATGATTCTTAGTGGGCAGTTAATCAGGGCATCTAAAAGATGTATCATGATATGTGATTCCAGTATTGGTTTCCTGGAATGAATTATCATTTTGTAGACTTCATCAGTAGGTGTTCCCCCAGTCAGCAGTTAAAGGCGGAGCACCAGAGACCTCCAATATTTTTACAACCACTTCTATCCCCGGAATGAAAATGGGAATATGTTCCTATGGATTTTTCAGTTGTATTACCTAGGTCGACGAGGTGTAGTGAAGAAATCTGGGTAGTCATTGGATGACTAACGAAAGCATCCCCCATCATTCCTATTTGGGAGACATTCTTAGTTGATAAATTGGGAAGACTATATGTCCGGGAGATCATACAACTACACGGGGTTCCACGTACTATCATTTCCGATAAAAATGATCATTTAACTTCACATTTATGGTAGGGTTTACAGAAATCTATGGGGACTCAGGTTCTGTTAAGATCATATTTTTACCCCTAGACCAATGGATAATCAAAATAGACGATATAGGTTCTAGAGGATAGACTCTGAGCATGTGTCCTTGATTTCAGTGGTTCATGGAAGAAGAATATAATCCTCATCAAGTTATATTATAATATAAATTTTCATGTGATGATCATAATGGATCCTTTTTAGGCTTTATATGGTAGGCATTATCGTTCACCCTAGTACTGGCTAGAGGCTGGTGAGGTAGCCCTACTAGGTCCTCATATCATTGAGGAGACTTCATAATAATTTCAGTTGATCAGAAAGTGTATGACTACTGCTCTGTCTAGGTAGAAATATTTTTCCAATCATCGTCGATGAAATCTTATGTTTAAGGTTGGGGATAGTGTTTTCCTTCGAGTATCACACAGGATAGGGAGTAGATGTTTAAGGAATCAGGGAAAGAGGTCGCCTCATTATGTCGGGCAATTTGAAATTATAGAGATTGTCATGCCAGTATCCTATCAGTTGCTACTACGTCAGAGGTACCGTTCCATGCACAATTTCATTCACATATCATAGATTCTATAATATAATGATGAATCATCTAATACCATTGATCCAGAAGATTTTGATTTATATACTGATGATACTTATGAAGAGTATCCAGTACGCATCATTGATGGAAGCATGAAGATTATCCAAGGCATGTTTATCCCTCTTGTACAGGTGCAATGGAAGCATTTCTGAGTACATGACAATAATTGGGAGAGGGTAGCCAGAGTATGTGCTTAGTGGCAAGATTTGTTCTCAAATAGTGTTCTGTTACCCATGGAAGGTGAACTCGGGGGGGGAGTTCTTTTTAGGGAGGGAAGACTGTAAGAACCTGATTTTTCACTCAGGTATGGATCATTTATTTTTGCAGTGTAAATCCATACATTCTAACTAATTTGGATTCCAAATGAGTTAGTGATGTTTCCTAGGGTTTCAGGGATTTTTCAAAGCTTGGAAGCCATCTTTTTGGTGAAAAACGACCCTACACATGATTTAGAGTATACAGTGTGGATGATGTTTTTTTGGAGAGAGCCACCTCGCTAGGTTGGCGCACTGTCGTGCAACCTAAACGTGAGAGCTCCCCATTTTCCCATGTATCTGGGCAGGTCTTATGAACAATTTTACCAAACCATGTCAAGTATGTTATTTTGGGAAAAATTATTCTTCATGGTTTGCACACGGTTTGAAAAACCACGTGGACACATCATGCACAGGTTATTTTATGGGTAAATTCCCTGTTTTTTCCTTATGTTATTTTAATCTTCATCCTTCTTCATAATCCAAGAACCAATGGTATTTTATTCATTTTTCACCCATTGTGATCTTTTTGAAGTCCAATGCTAAGGATAAAAAGATCTCATTCGTCGGGCATTCGATTGAGTTTCTGTCTGTAATGTTGGTTGCACAATGGTAAGTACTCGAGTCCTCTTTAGTCGTTATTATTCTCAATCACTCTCAACCTAGGTATCTCCATGTGATATTTTTTCGCATGTTTATAGATATACACTAATCCGCGGTAGTGCAAGGGATGATACCGGAGGAGGATGACCGTACAACCATAAGTTGGGTTTTTTTATAACTCTCCCCTAAATTTCGTCAGTTTTGGAATGTTCATGTGGGGCTACCGACTTTGTTGGAAGTTGTTTCTTAATTTTATATGACATGTCTATAATTTTTAGTATTATATGGTTATTATCATTCCAAATATATGATTAGTTGTTATCGGTTACACCCACAAGTCAATCCTCCACACGTAAAATTTTATGCAAGAATTGGGTTTTTAGTGTTCAGACACGTTTGAGCCATCGTTCGGGTGTGCCCTTGATTGAGATTCCTAAAGGTGAACCTTCCAATAATAAATGGTTTTTTTTTGTCAAATGAGGATTACATAATGGAATGAAACATGTATTCTCACCAATTTACCTGCCTAAGGTCAGTGTTTCAAATGATTAATAAATGTGAAATGTGGAACGACATGTATACTAAGTATATAACATGGGCTTATTAAAAGAGATTGAATAAATGTTACATGTCAGTAACACCCCTTCCATGTTGATGGAAGGTAGAGGAGTGATCCTAAATAACTAAATTTGACATAATGGTGAAAAATTACTTAATTAAATGGTTCAACCGCTACTTGGCCTTTCCACAATAATGGAAGACAAGGCTTGGACCAATAAATAAATGGTTTCAACACTACATGACCAATCCACACTAATGGAAGGTAAGGCATGGACAAAATGAATTATCTTGTGATTAAAATATCATATATGATTAGATCGACTAGATCTTGCCTTGGATTATTAGAGGAGAATACCTTGGGTATCGAGAACCCCATTCTAAGTCGAGGATGCAATTTTCTTAAGTTGATACAACCTAGATTCCAGATCTTGTCTATTTATTAGATGACTAGTATACAACCGTATGGTCCCCTTTCATTATTCTAGGATACATTGGATACAATCCTTTTATCTAGTATTGACATGTAGGTTCCTTGGATACACTCCTTAGACCAAGTCCTTAATTGCCTTGTTTTACTTTGGATGTACTCCTTGGACTCAGTAGGCACATTATTGTGGAATCCCTTGGATTACACTCCTTGGATTATACTCTTACCCCTTAGCTAGGCTCAGATTCTACCACATTATCTTTTCATGAGTTTACATTACCTTGGTTATTACCCTGGAACTCCCTCTTTGGATATCTTTTTTAGGTTTCCTTGTTATGTCTCGAGACCTTCACTACTTATATAATCATGAGGTGATGTAAGTGTTGGATATGCCTCACGTGACCTATTAACATTAAATAATAAGTACATAATTAATGGATTGGTTACATGTTTAGATAAAAAATTGAGGGATGAAGCAAGTACTTTGGTATTTAGTTACACTGTATTGTTTTATTTACCTTACATATATGAATGCATGTACACTACTATATTCCATTACACAAGTCGTATGTTATAGACATCGTTGGTGGTGGCCCACTGAGATTTATCTCACACCCTCTACAGGACCCGTATGGTACCCAGAGTAGATTTCACCATTTCAATTATTGAAAAAGGGAAGCATACAACTTCCATGTCCTGATTGCATGATGATAGGATAGAGCTTGATAGCAGATGACTGAGTATGATTTTTGGAGGCTTGGGGTAGTCATTGATTTATTATACATTGTGAAACATGTTATGCCAGTGATCTTTTTTCAATGATACCAATTTTCTAGTGACATGAAATTACTTCATCATTTTTTGAGTTAATGTAGTTATTGTTATTTTAATTTATCTATGGAATCAGTTTTCTTTCAATATTTATTTATATCATTTATAATTATTCTACTATTTACTATTTCTTTATTTTCCTTCAACTGTTATACATTATGCTATTGAGGGCATCGTCTTCCCACAGACACACCCTAGGCCCTTGCTACTATTTGGCAGCCTGTGGAGTTCGGGGAGATGTGCATGAGGCCCTGTGGCCCACCGGGGTCAGGGCACCCATTATATGGAATCCGGGTCCGTGTCGTTACAGTGACACTACTATTGCCTCCACGTATGACTCTACGATTGCACAACAATTTTATTGTTTGTAGGTCAATGATTATAAAATAATTAATTTCCTCCATTATACTTCTCCTTGTGAAACAAATCAAAAATAATATATAAGAATTATGATACTAATGCTTTACACGCCAAATAACATCTGAATGTCATAAATCATACTAGATCACAACCATATCATGTAGTCACTTAAATTTATTGTCATCATACATTCTGAAAAAAATTATGCTTCCAAATCATCTCTAAACAAATTTAATTTTTCTTTTATGTGACTAGGTTGTCATAAATCTTAATAGTGAGGATAAAATACTGAAAAACAAGTGATTATAAAATATATTTAATGGAATTTAAATTAACTTTATAAATTATCTATTGGGGGATGTTGGCCTTTTCAGGATTTATTATTTCTCTAATTCCTTTACAAACATAATATCCAAAATTGATTCATTATTTTGTTTTAGACACGTTAGAAAAATTGATTAAAATATGTAATCTATTTTTAATTTTTTACATTGTAAACTCATTCTATATATACATTAATTTGTTTCCATTTGTTGTAATCCACCAGATTAATCCATTTATGTAGCGACATAAGGCCATGTTCTAGCATGTATTTCTCTTCCATATCAATTTTTTTCCTACATGAAACCCTATTAAGTGTTATTTTCGATAACCTTCATACTTACCACTCTTTATTTTAAATAGAGGCCACATTAATCCATTTTTCGATGTGGGAATTCAACTAAGATATTTTGAAATGTCAACCCCAAGTTTCCAATACCGAGCATAAATTGTGAGGACACAATTTATTGAAGGAGGGAAGAATGTAACACCCCATGTTTTCATGATACGCTTCTCTTTGAATAATATAGTAGCGTGTGTTGTACCCAACTTCGAGTTCTAACACACACCACAACCAATCAAACTAGCCGTTATGAATAGTAATACCCACTTTTTGAAATATTATACATTTTATCTTTCAAAATGGACTTCATTTTTGGATTTGGAATATCAAAATTATCATAGGGTGAATTTTTGGCACTTTTTGGATAACTTTCATATTTTGATGAATAGTGAAAATTACTAAATTTTAATTAAAAACAACTTTTTAAATCAAAATAATTTATAGTGATAAATTATAAATTATAATGGTTTTAAAGTATATTTAGAATATATTTTTACCATTTAATACAACATTTATCATTGGACATAATTTCCCATTTAAACCGGACATAAACAAGTTTCAATCTTTTGATAGTTATTATTTCTTAAAAACACGCTTTTTACAGTGGGAATTGATTTTAAATTAAATTCTTCCACTTATGTGTTTTGAATTTAAAAAAATGGATTCCATATTTTGAATTAGGAGGTTCAAATTGTGTAAATAGGTAACTTTTAGTTATATACATTTTGAATAATTACTTCGGTAAGTATTGTATTTACCATGGTTAAAGGGTAAATCCGGTAAATAAGGATAAGATATAATATAATAATAACGTTTCCTAACCCTATTTTTTGATACATGTCCAATTATGGTCATATTTGGGTCGATTTTGAGACACCATGGATCCACTTGTAAGTGATAATGACACATTATATTAATTAAGTTAAAGTAAATACAAAAATGACATAAGCATATAACTTTTTGAAAAAAAATTCACATAGGGTTATATATGTTATATTTTCAACTATAAATATTCATTTGAAAGATGAAAATATTTCTTACATAACAATATTTTATTATAATTTTTAGACATTGAATAATTAATTTTATATATGACACAATAATGATGCAGTATTTTCCTTATTAATGAATGAGTCAAATAATTGGTATTATAAATATAAAAATAAATATAATTTGAAAGTTTTGATTCCATATAAAACTTTTATTGATTAATATGACATGTTAGGATAGATTTAATGGAATTTGTTTGAATTAATAAAGATTTTAAGAATTTATCAAAAATCAATTATTAAATAATGTCAAAATTGACTTAAATGAGTTTTTAAAACAAATATTATATTATTAATTGATATTCTATTCTTAAAAAACTATGTTTCGGCCAAAAAACATATATCATGATATGTGTATCATTAATGGAACACTTGGGGTCACTTGGAAGTATATGTTATGTTTATTAACCATATAATATAAAAATATAAAGTGACATGGTAAATGTCAAACTATTTAACTATGAGTTAAATATAAATGATAAGGTTAATATAGTGATTCAAACCTTTCTAAAATATATTGTATGAAATTATTTAGATCCATACCCACCTTTAAATTTGAATAATCTACTTTTATTCCATTATAAACCGAATATGAATTTATTATAAATTAATACTTTATGTTTTTTCTAAAGAGCCCCTCGTCCCTGTTATAAAAGAACCCACTTCTAACAAATTATTCATACCTTAAAAGATATATGGTTCGGCCAAACTCTGCCCAAATACCTTCTCAACTATCCACCCTTAATCCTAGAGGCATTCGTTTATTCAGAAAGCCACCCTAATGATCCCTTTTGATCAAATCAAAAGGAAGAACCCGAAGAAGAGGTAATGTTTTCACCACCCATTTTCAAGTTACTTTCTTATTCAACAGCTTATTTATTTGTTGTTTCCATTATAAAATAATAATTTCATTATATTCTATATACTTTGATGTTATTATAATTATGGTATAACCATATTCAGTATTATATCCATCTTTTGAATGACATGTCACCATATGTGCGTATGTACGGCTTACCGTCTCCACGTCGTGGTGTAATTGTTATTCAAAACATTATTTTTTGGATGGGTATGATAATGATGTTTAATTGATGTAAATAATATATATAACATGATAATGATTCCGTATATATGATATACCATCCAATTATATATTATTCTAATATCAAAAGAATGTTATTGTCGCTCGTGCATACGTACGGACTACCGTCTCCACTAACGCGATGTGATTCATTCCCCATCGTATCCATTCAAGTATAATTATAATTTTATGAATAAATATACTATTTAAGGACTTTATATAATTTTGAATATGAATAAGATACAAGATATCCATATCAAACACATCTTGTGTATCAAAACATATAAAAGAAAACGAGTAAGTTAACACCTGAAACGACGATAATTCTAAGATATTATTAACAAATCAATGTTAAAAGATCATATATGATATCATATTAATCTATATTATTCTATTAAAATTTAATATAAATTATTTGACAATTATACAGGAGGTTAACCTACCCTCAACCAAGGAAAAGTACAAGGAAATGGGTTTTTATCTCACTTCTTTTTCTCATGAGATTCATGCCATATTGCCACTATCACCTTTTTATTGGTTTATGTACTGCCCATAATTGTATTATTTGTGTAATATACTTTAATTTATGTGTATCTACATATTAATTCTATGATACTTCTTTCATGCGGTGTATGTTTTGTATGTTACCAAATTGGTAAGGGTTAATTTCACAATCTCTTTATTATCCAAGGTTGTTTTTACTTAAGTATCTACTGGGACATTTTTATCATCCATTTTTCATAAAAATGATTTCAAAATGAATATTTTAATGATTTGTGATAGGTACCCTTTATTAAAAATTTACAATACACATCTTGTGTGGTCAGTTGGATGCATATTCATGCATTGGATCAAAATAAAATATTTACAGTGTCTATATTGACTGTTATCAGCTTCTAGTGAATCTCAAAATAAAAAAACAAATATGTAATGAAAAAAATAAAAATATATTTTATGTGATTAGATTTCTGAGCATTACCTTTTCATTTTTTCTCACATAACGAGTCTATTGTATGATGGTTTGTTTAGTAAACTCTTTGAGTAATTATTCTTTTTTTCTTCTTAATTACTTCCTCATACAAATTATGTTCTAGCATATAAATGATATAGGGAATAATGAATCTAAATCATGATTTTCATGATTTTCTCATTATAAATTTGATCTATAAATGCCTATACAAAGTATGAATAGTAGTTAACTTTAACAAACTTATTATATCACAATTAAGATTGGTGTATTATGAAAATGTACCTAATGTATATAATTACAAATGAGATGCCCAACTATACATGCTTGATAATCCCAGTTAGAGTATCATATCCAATTACATCGTTTAATGAATCCCCATAAATTGTTTCTTAATATTAAATGTAAGACAAAATTTTATATTAAAATGTGGTCTATACATGAAGTTGTTATGATAAAAAATGTTTCTCTAGAACTGTTGGGTAGAAGTTAATCTTTTAAGGTCATTTTGTTTTATTGATCTTTTCACTATATTTTATTGATTCAACCTTCCTTTTATCCACTACTTTATCCACCTATAACATCATAACTCATTTCAGAACATTTATCATAAACTGTCACATGTTTTTCATATGAAAAAAATAGGTAGATATGTAAAACCTGTATCATTATTAGATTAGATGTCTATGCTATGAATTATCTGATAGAAGCTTCGAACGTTGTAATATGTGGGCTATCATGTGTAATAGGAAACTTAGAAGCCATATCATAACATAAATCAATCCCAAATCTCATGAAATCATATGATATCTATTTATTATATATCTGGTCTCTTTGGATATTATAAATTATAACCATTGAAGCATTGTTGTATGTGGTTGTTCAATGGTATAAATCACATACAATTGTACCATGAAAATTTTAGTAATATAAAGTTAGCTGATGTTTTTTTATACAAATGTATAAGAAAGAGTAATGAATAAATTGATTACCCCAAGTATGGTATACGGTTTTGGGGAATGAGTATTTTTAAATCTAGTGGGATCATTTTTTTCATGTGCATGTCTTTTCTCCATAATCAGTTCACTTTGATCCATTCTTATACATTGGTATACCAAAAGAGACCGAAACATAATATCATATAGAGTCTATTTGTGTCAGCAATTGTATCACCATATTTTATGAATCTTCATGTGGTTTTATACTCTCGAAATATGTTTGGGGAGACACTCTATAACCTAATCCTCAAACGTGACAATATTTTTCAGGCCACTTCAAAGATATTGAAAGTTGATTTTCCAATTGTATGACAATTTCTGATTCTTGCATCTAAACCATATGAAAAACACAAAGATAAATATATATTTTTAAGTAATTTTTTAGAAATCCTAAGGAATTACAATTAATCCATACTTACACATGCTCCACATTCTATTTTTTAGTCAACTAATTTACCCTCCTTATTTTCACGAGCCTCATTCCATATCACATGATGTTGGATGGATGTGGGTTCAGATTTTGATTCAAAAATATGTAATTAAAAAAATGAATATATTTTTTTCAAATAAAATAATTAAACATTTATTGTAGATTTAATATACAAAACAAGTTATTCACTAAGTATGCGTACCCCACACTTACTTTGTAATAGGAATGTGATGATTTTTATGCACCTTTATTATTTTTGGGACTCTTTTATTGATTCATAAATTAACAATTTTTAATCAAGTTGGATAAAATAAATAATTTCAAATAATATATTTTCAATAGAAATACACATAAAATGATTTATCATTGCATCTATTTATGAAAGAATTCCATGTATCATGCTTTAGAACGTGTTAATAACTATGTGGTGGGTGGGGATTTATTTTCCCCTCAGAATCCCAAAGATGTAACTTTGTAAGAAGACTCTTGAAGCCTCTTTGGTCTTTTTTATTATCCATTAAGAAAATTTTCTTTAGGAAATATTCTAAAATAATTTATGTCTTTAAGGAATAATGGAATCTAAATCAAAGTTTCATTATATAATTTTTTTTAAAATAGAGCATCTATATTAAAAAATTATCAAATATATCATTCTATATGATTTCTTTCCTTACAGGTTGGATGTGATGCCATGAATCAATATCAATCATCACATTCATCTTTACTATAAAACCCAGATAACTAATGAATATTGACTTATTTTCATCAATAGGTTGATAGGATTGATTCAACCCAACCTAAATTTTTATTCCATGGCTCCTAACATTAATAATTTTATTCATCACTATGTTGTTGAGTCGTTGTTGTTTTATCATCATCATGTTTTTGATCCCCAAATAATTCTACAGTTTTATCAGAAATGGTATATTCTTCCACAGAATTGGTAACATCATTATTTGTAGAAGACATTTCCTTCATGAGTTGTCAAAAATTTAATTTTTTATTGAATAACCACAATAAAATACACTCCATGTATAAAATTACACATTTTCATGCATATTTTTTTGAATATTATTGTTATCTTGAATTGAGATATTGTAACACTCCAAGCTTCCACGATATGCTTCTCTTTGAATAATACAGTAGTGTTTGTTGTACGCAACTTCGAGTCCTAAAACACACCACAACCAATCAAAGTAGCCATTATAAATAGTAATACCCACTTTTTTAAATATTATACATTTTATCATTCAAAATTTACTTCATTTTAGGATTTGGAATATCGAAATTTTCTTAGTGTGAATTTTTGGCACTTTTTTGGATAACTTTCATATTTTGATGAATAGTGAAAATTACTAAATTTTATTTAAAAACAAATTTACTAATCAAATTAATTTATTGAGTTAAATTATAAATTTTAATGTTTTTAAAGTATATTTGGAATATATTTTTACCATTTAATAAAATTTTGGTCATTGGACATAATTTCACATTTAAACTGGACATAAACAAGTTTCAATCTTTTGATAATTATTATTTCTTAAAAACATGCTTTTTACAGAGGGAATTAATTTTAAATTGATTTCATCCACTTCTGTGTTTTGAATTTATAAAAATGGATTCCATATTTAGTATCAGGAGTTCCAAATTGTGTAAATATGTAACTTTTATTTTTAGACATTTTGAATAATTACGTCGGTAAATATTTTATTTTCCATGGTCAGAGGGTAAATCCGGTAAATAAGGATAAAAAATAATATTATAATAATAATAAATTATCCAAAAACGTTTCCTAACCCTATTTTTTGATACATTTCCGACCATGTGAATATCTGGGTCTATTTTGGGACCCCATGGGGCCACTTGTAAGTGATAATGGCACTTTATATTAATTAAGTTAAAGTAAATACAAAAATGACATAAGCATATATCATTTCGAAAAAAAACTTTTAAATAGTGTTATATATGTTATATTTTTGACTATAAAAATTCTTTATAAAGATAAAAGGATTTGGTACATAATGATATTTTATTTATAATTTTTAAACATTGATTAATTAAATTTATTTATGACACAAAAATGACGCAGTATTTTTCTTTATTAATGAAAGAATAAAATAATTTGTATTATAAATTTTAAAATAAATATAATTTGAAAGTTTTGTTGCTGTCCATAAATTCTATTGATTAATGTGACATGTTAGTATTTCTTAAATGGATTTTTTTTTGAATTAATAAAGATGTTAAGACTTTATCAAAAATCAATTATTAAATAGTGTCAAAATTGACATAAATGAGGTTTTAAAACAAATATTGTATATTAATTGATATTCTATTCCTAAAAATCCATGTTTCGGCCAAAAAACATATATCATGTTATTTGTATAATTAATGGACCATTTGGGGGTCTATTGGAGTTATATTGTAATTTTATTAACCATATAATATAAAAATACAAAGTGACATGGTAAATGTCAAACTATTTAACTAAGAGTTAATATAAATGATAAGGATAATGTAGTGATCCAAACCTGTATAAAATATATTGGATGAAATTATTTCGACCCATCCCTCCATTGGACTTTGAATAATCCACTTTGGAGCCATTAGAAACCGAATTTTAATTTATTATAAATTAATACTTTATGTTTTTTCTAAAGAGCCCCTCCTCCTCCTTAGAAAATGACACCAATTCTATCAAATTCTTCATACCTTCAAAGCCTTTTGGTTCAGCAAAAATCTACCGAAATACCCTCTCATCTATCATCCCTTAATCTTAGAGGCCTTTCTTTAGTTAGAAATCCACTCTAAGGATCCCTTTTGATCAAATCAAAAGAAAGAACCCAAAGAAGACGTAATGTTTTCACCACACCTTTTCAAGTTCCTTTCTTCTACAATTTCATTATTTGTTGTTTCCATTATAAAATAACAACTCTTGTATATTTTATATACTGAGATGTTATCATAAATATGGTACAACCATATTCAGTATTTTATCCATCCTTTGAATGACATGTCACCATACGTGCGTACGTACGGCTTACCGTCTCCACGTCGTGGTGTAATTGTCATTCAAAACATTGTTATTTTGATGGGTATGATAATAATGTGTAATTGATATAAATAATAAATGTAACATGATAATTATTCTGTATATATGATATAACATACAATTATATATTATTTTAATATCAAAAGAATGATATTTTCGCTCATGCGTACGTACGGACTACCATCTCCACAAACGCGATGAGATTCATTCCCCATCGTATCCATTCAAGTCTAATTCTAATTTTATGATTAAAAATACAGTTTAATAACTTGATATCATTTTGAATATGAATAAGATACAACCTATCCAAATCAAAAATGGATTATGTATCAAAACATATAAAAGAAAACAAGTAAGTTAACACCCGAAACAATGATAATACTAAGATATTATTAACAAAACAATGTTAAAAGATCATATATGATAACATATTAATGTATATGACTCTAGTATAATTTAATGAAAATTATTTCACCATTATACATGCGGTTAACCTACCCTAAACCAAGGAAAAGTACAAGGAAAGGGGTTTTCATCTCACTCCTTATTCTCGTGAGATTCATGCCATATTGCCACTATTACCTTTTGTGTGGTGTATATACTGCACAGAATTGTATTATTTCTGTAATAAACTTTAATTTATTTGTATTTACATATTAATTGTATGATAATTCTTTCATGGGGTGTATGTTTTGTATGTTACCAAATTGGTAAGGGTTAATTTCACAATCTCTTAATTATCTGAGGTTTTTTTTACTTAAGTATCTATTGGGACATTTTTATCATCCATTTTTCATAAAAATGATTTCAAAATGAATATTTTAAAGATTTTTGAAAGGTACTCTTTATCAATATCATAATTCTAAATGTTTTAAAGATTTATATTTCTAAATCATTCTAATTAATGTACATGTTTTCAAAATGATTTTAAGGATTTATTTATATGGACATGAATGTCTTGAAAAATAATTCTTTTCAAAAGTTATAAAGTGGTTTGGGACACTTTGATTCTAAAAAAATCTTTTAAATTACTTCCTTTATAAATGTGTTCCTTTTAAATGATTTTAAAAAAAGGATATTTCTCTCAAAAAGGTTTACTCATCATTTTCAACTATGTCCTCATCCATTACAGGATACTATTTTTTATTGAGGTTGATTATTTATAATACAATATTCAGTATTGTATTGATTGAGTTATGATATGTTTGACTGTGGATGTGTTATTTTTATACCATTCATGGTTTATAGTTAAAGTATTGACATTTTGTACGCTAGTTCTAATGAGAATGTTTATGTTATGTTTCAAACTTTTCATATGAGGAATGTATTGGACATAGTAAGTGACGGGTGGAGCCCGCTATAGCTCCTCGATGCATCGGTAGGTCTCATGAGATGACTAGATGTGACATTGGCCGAGGCCTTTTCCCAATTTGATTTATGGTTTTGGCCGAGGCCTTAATCATTTTAGACGTCTTGGCCAAGGCCTTGAAAAACTGTTTTAGAATGTCTGGCATTATACATTCCCTCATTATGGAAATAATATTGATGGTTCATGTGGTCTTTCGACTAGTAGGATACCCATGATTATGTTTTACTATGGAATTATTTACTCATCTCATATTCTTTCCATAAAAGTATTCATTTTTATTAGTAGTAAAGGCATGTGGTTTCAATTATTTACGATGCTTAATATTTATTTCATTTTCTGTTGTATTGCTTACCCTTACTAAACATTTGAGCTCACCCCTTTCTATGTTTTATTTTTCCTAGGATTCCCAGAAGTGTATTATGAATGCTGTGCAGGGATAATCTAAAGGGAATAATGGTGTTTCAAAGAACATTTTACGCTGTTTTTTATGTTTGAAATTGTAATGTAATGTTAATATATGTAATCTATTTTCCAAGACTTCTACACTGATCGGTCCTTCGGGACATTATTCCTTGTAATCATGCTAATGTAATAAAATAATGCACCTACTCTCGGTAACTGGGGTCGGGGCGTTACAGTTGGTATAATAGAAATTTTAACAACAAACTTAGAAACTAGATTTAGGCAAACTGTGATTAGATCACATTACCGTAAGATAGGGTTTGAAGATTAGTATAGAAGAACATCCTATAATTTTGTTATTGTAGATATTTTTTGAGTTTTCCAAAAAATACATCACTTTCTAGATACGATCAGGTAGAGGTGGCTCTTGCAAAGATGTACCTAGGGGTAAAACCCAAAAACCCCGCTTTGAGCTAGACTCGAATGGGAACTTGTGCATGAAAATGGGCCTTGCTGCACTCTTGATTATGACAATCCTGGGGGATATTCTTTGGATAATTCTCATTTTATTTACAAACCATTATGAATGGTTTAGGAGTATATACTTCCTCAATGAAAAAATCATTATTATTATGGATTATGTCGATAAATCGTTCAATTTACGTTAGGTATTTTACAAGTTTGGAATTATCCATTGCAATTCATAAACTGACCTAGTGTATTACATTGTTTAGAAATGGAACCCAGTAGATGGAATGAGAACTCCAGCAATAAACATGATCCAAAGAGTAAGAAGGATCATATATTTCATGGCCTTAAGCCAAAATTTAGAAGGGGAATAGTCTCTGACGTATTATCATCATATGAAGAAATAATATCATATGTTGATAAGATAAGTAAAGATTTCTCAGATTCCTATGGATTCGCAGGGAAGCCAGAGAAGAAAAATATGGTAGATATAAGGATAGATAAAGGGAAGAAGGTAAAGAAGGATTTTCCCATATGTGATAACTGGGGAAAGAATCACCAGGGAAAATTCTTTAAGGGAATGGGAGTATGTTATAAGTGTGGAGAAAAATGAAATCGCGTTCATGATTCAGAGGGTAAGAAAAGGGTTTCAAACGTATAATGCTTTATCAGCAAGAGTGGGGACACTACGCGAATCAATGTAAAAATCATCAGAGCATGTCCCAAATGATGCTATTGGATAATAATAAAGTTATGATACTACCACAGTTGAAGAGGAATGACTAGTGTTCTTATGTTGTTATGAAAGAATTATTTCATTTTAGTGTTGTATCAACGATGTGCTGGTTATATGAATTATAGAGATAAATAAGGATTGTACTCGAGTACTATTTCATTTAGAATTTGAGATTATATGGTACTATGAAAAGTGAATCAACTACAAGTTAAGATTATTTTTTAAAATACATTGTTGAAGGAAAGATAATCCTTAATATGGTCTTGATACTGAGGTAGTAATTTTAGAATAAGAGATGGTTTATTTGGATAAATTATATTGTATATTCGCGGATTCCTTACAACTGGTTAATAGTTTGTTTATTTCATTATTGTAAGAATATTAAAAAAAATTGGATATAAGGAATATATCCATTATTCTATAATGAATAAGGGAGTATGAATGTAATCAATAAAGGTTTTATGGTAATTCAGAATGTCACCAAGTTTTAAAATAATACATGATGAAGGTGTCCACATGTTCTTACATGGAAAAAAGGATCTTTATTGTGTTTAAACTCCTTATAAATTTTGGATTTTGAGTTTTGATAGAAGTATTTTGGATAAGTCTAAAGGTTGGAATGAATTACATTTGCATGGTTATTTTTGGATTTTTATAAAAGGACAACACGCAGACCGTGTGACAACCCGTCGCATCGGAAAAAGTTGTGGGAATCAAACCCACAACCATAGTGAGATTGGGATTTATCATCTATCGTTGGAAAATGTGATGTTCCTGGATGGTATAATGTAGTTTCTTTTTAATAAATTGTTTATTATAAATTTATTATATATGGAACCCTATACGATTAATTTTGAGTTGTATTATGTTTTGGAGTGAAGGATGAGTTTGTGGTAGAAATTTATTAATGGATAAAACTCTAATTATAAAGTAATTATATATCCTTTGGATCTTCTCTAATCTCATAAATAAATTCCTCAACATTAATAAAAGTAACTTATAACCAAAAAGTTGTCGTAGATGGTACCTTAGATCATCACTAATTTACGGATTTGTGATTGGACTTTTCATAGCCATGTTCTCTACCACTATCCACCAGATACTGATTTACATATTTCTCTTCCATATCCATTTTTTCTTACATGGAACCCCATTAAGTGTTATTTTCGATAACCATCATACTTACCACTCTTTATTTTAAATAGAGGCCACATTAATCCATTTTTCGATGTGGGATTTCAACTAAGATATTTTCAAATGTCAACCCCAAGTTTCCAATACCAAGAATAAATTGCGAGGACACAATTTATTGAAGGAGGGGAGAATGTAACACCCCATTTTTCCATGATACGCTTCTCTTTGAATAATACAGTAGCATGTGTTGTACGCATCATCGAGTTCTAACACACACCACAACCAATCAAACTATCCGTTATGAATAGTAATACCCACTTTTTTAAATGTTATACAATTTATCATTCCAAATGGACTTCATTTTTGTATTTGGAATATTGAAATTAGCTTAGGGTAAATTTTTTGCACTTTTTGGATAACTTTTATATTTTGATGAATAGTGAAAATTACTAAATTTTAATTAAAAACAACTTTTTAAAACAAAATAATTTATATTGTTAAATTATACATTATAATGGTTTTAAAGTATATTTTGAATATATTTTTACCATTTTATAAAACATTGTTCACTGGACATAATTTTTCCATTTAAACCGGACATAAACAAGTTTCAACCTTTTGATAGTTATTATTTCTTAAAAACACGCTTTTTACAGAGGGAATTGATTTTAAATTAATTTCTTCCACTTATGTGTTTTGAATTTAGTAAAATGGATTCCATATTTAGAATTAGGAGGTTCAAATTGTGTAAATAGTTAACTTTTAGTTTTATAAATTTTGAATAATTACTTCGGTAAATATTTTATTTACCATGGTTAAAGGGTAAATCTGGTAAATAAGGATAAAAAATAATATTATAATAATAATAAAGTACCCTATAACATTTACTAACCCTATTGGTTGATACATTTCCAACTATGGTTATATTTGGGTTGATTTTGGGACACCATGGATCCACTTGTAAGTGATAATGACACTTTATATTAATTAAGTTAAAGTAAATACAAAAATGACATAAGCATATATCTTTTTGAAAAAAAATCACATAGGGTTATATATGTTATATTTTCAACTATAAATATTAATTAGAAAGATGAAAATATTTCTTACATAATCTTATTTTATTTTTAATTTTTAGACATTGAATAATTAAATTTATATATGACACAATAATGAGACAGTATTTTCCTTATTAATGAAAGAATCAAATAATTGGTATTATAAATATAAAAATAAATATAATTTGAATTTTTTGATGCCAAATAAGATTTTTATTGATTAATATTACATGTTAGGATTGCTTTAATGGAATTGGTTTGAATTAATATAGATTTTAAGAATTTATCAACAATCAATTATTAAATAGTGTCAAAATTGACATAAATGAGTTTTTAAAACAAATATTATATTATTAATTGATATTCTATTCTAAAAAATATATGTTTCGGGAACAAAACATATATCATGATATTTTTATCATTAATGGAACACTTTGGGGTCACTTGGATGTATATAGTAAGTTTATTAACCATATAATATAAAAATTTAAAGTGACATGGTAAATGTCAAAATATTTAACTATGAGTTAAATATAAATGATAAGGTTAATATAGTGATTCAAACCTGTATAAAATCTATTGGATGAAATTATTTAGAACCATACCCACCTTTTAATTTGAATAATCTACTTTTAAGACATTAGAAACTGAATATGAATTTATTATAAATTAATACTTTATGTTTTTTCTAAAGAGCCCCTCCTCCCCCTTATAAAAGGACACCCCTTATAACAAATTCTTCATACCTTCAAATCCTTTTGGTTCAGGAAACCTCTGCCCAAATACCTTCTCAACTATCCTCCCTTAATCCTAGAGGAATTCGTTTAGTCATAAAGCCACCCTAAGGATCCCTTTTGATCAAATCAAAAGGAAGAACCCGAAGAAGAGGTAATGTTTTCACCACCCATTTTCAAGTTCCTTTCTTATTCAAAAGCTTCTTTATTTTTTGTTTCCATTATAAAATAATAATTTCAGTATCTTCTATATACTGTGATGTTATTATATATATGGTACAACCATTTTCAGTATTCTATCCATCTTTTGAATGACATGTCACCATACGTGCGTACGTACGTCTTACCGTCTCCACATCATGGTGTAATTGTTATTCAAAACAATATTTTTTGGATGGGTATGATAAGGATGTGTAATTGATGTAAATAATAAATATAACATGATAATGATTCTTTATATATGATATACCATCCAATTATATATTATTTTAATATCAAAAGAATGATATTGTCGCTCGTGCGTACGTACGGACTACCGTCTCCACTAACACGATGTGATTCATTCCCCATTGTATCCATTCAAGTCTAATTCTCATTTTATGAATAAAAAACTATTTACGGACTTGATATCATTTTGAATATGAATAAGATACAATCTATCCATATCAAACACATCTTATGTATCAAAACATATAAAAGAAAACGAGTAAGTTAACACCTGAAACGACGATAATTCTAAGATATTATTAACAAATCAATGTTAAAAGATCATATATGATATCATATTAATGTATATGATTCTAGTATAATTTATTAAAAATTATTTGACAATTATACAGGAGGTTAACCTACCCTCAACCAAGGAAAAATACAAGGAAATGAGTTTTCATCTCACTCCTTTTTCTTATGAGATTCATGCCATATTGCCACTATTACCTTTTGAGTGGTTTATGTACTACCCATAATTCTATTATTTGTGTAATACACTTTAATTTATATGTATCTACATATTAATTCTATGATAATTCTTTCATGGGGTGTATGTTTTTTTTGTTACCAAATTGGTAAGGGTCAATTTTACAATCTCTTTATTATTCGAGGTCGTTTTTACTTAAGTATCTACTGGGACATTTTTATCATCCATTTTTCATAAATATGATTTCAAAATGAATATTTTACCGATTTGTGATAGGTACTCTTTATTAAAAATTTACAATACACATCTTGTGTGGTCGGTTGGTTGCATATTCGTGCATTGGATCAATATAAAATATTTACGGTGTCTATATTTACTGTTATCAGCTTCCAGTGAATCTCAAATTAAAAAAACAAATATGTAATGAAAAACATAAAAATATATTTTATGCGATTAGATTTCTGATCATTACCTTTTCATATTTTCTCACATAACGAGTCTATTGTGTTATGGTTTTTTTATTAAACTCTTTGATTAATTATTCTTTTTTTCTTCTTAATTACTTCCTCATACAAATTATGTTCTAGCATAGAAATGATATAGGGAATAATGAATCCAAATCATGATTTTCATGATTTTCTCTTTATAATGTTGATCTATAAATGCATATACAAAGTATGAATAGTAGTTAACTTTAAAAAACTTATTATATCACAATTTAGATTGGTGTATTATGAAAATGTACCTAATGTATATATTCACAAATGAGATGCCCAACCATTCATGCTTGATATTACCAGTTAGATTATCATATCCAATTACATCTCTTAAAGAATCCCCATATATTATTTATTTATATTAAATGTAAGACAAAATTTTATATTCAAATGTGGTCTATACATGAAGTTGTTATGATAAAAAATGTTTCTCTAGAACTTGTGGGTAGAAGTTAATATTTTAAGGTCATTTTGTTTTATTGATATTTTCACTATATTTTATTGATTCAACCTTACTTTCATCCGAAACTTTATCCATCTATAATATCATAACTCATTTCAGAACATTTATCATAAACTGTCACATGTTTTTCATATGAAAAAAATAGGTAGATATGTAAAACCTGTATCATTATTAGATTAGATGTCTATGCTATGAATTCTCTAATAGCAGTTTCGAACGTTGTAATATCTGGGCTATCATGTGTAATAGGAAACATAGAAGCCATCTCATTTGATAACTCAATCCCAAATCTCATGCGGTCATATGATAGCTATTTATTATATATCTGGTCTCTTTGGATATTATAAATTGTAACCATTGAAGCATTGTTGTATGTGGTTGTTCAAAGGTATAAGTCACATACAATTGTACCATGAAAATTTTAGTAATATAAAGTTAGATGATGTTTTTTTTATTCAAATTTAGGAGAAAGAGTAATGAATAAATTGATTACCCCATGTATGGTATACGGTTTTGGTGAATGAATATTTTTAAATCCAGTGGGATCATTTTTTTCATGTGCAGATCTTTTCTCCACAATCGGTTCACATTGATCCTTTCTTATACATTGGTATACCAAAAGAGACTGAAACATAATATCATATAGAGTCTATTTGTGCCAGTAATTGATCACCATATTTTATGAATCTTCATGTGGTTTTATACTCTCGAAATATGTTTGGGGAGATACTCTATAACCTAATCCTCAAACGTGACAATATTTTTCAGGCCACTTCAAAGATACTGAAAGTTGATTTTCCAATTGTATGACCATTTCTGATTCTTGCATCTAAACCATATGAAAAACACAAAGAAAATATATATTTGTAAGTAATTTTTTAGAAATCATAAGGAATTACAATTAATTCATACTTACACATGATTCATATTCTATTTTTTATCCAACTAATTAACCCTCCTTATTTTCACAAGCCTCATTCCATAGCACATGATGTTTGATTGATTTGGGTTCAGATTTTGATTCAAAAATATGTAATTAGAAAAATAAACATATTTTGTTTCAAATAAAATAATTAAACATTTATTGTAGATTTAAAATAAAAAACAAGTTCTTCACTAAGTATGTGTACCCCACACTTTGTGATAGGAATGTGATGATTTTTATGCACCTTCATTATTTTTGGGACACTTTTTTTGATTCATAAATTAACAATTTTTAATCAAGTTGGATAAAATAAATAATTTCAAATAATATATTTTCAATATAAATACACATAAAATGATTTATCATTTCGACTATTGATGAAAGAAGTCCATATATAATGCTTTAGAACGTGTTAACAACTATGTGGTGAGTGGGGATTTATTTTCCCCTTAGAATCCCAAAGATGTAACTTTGTAAGAAGACTCTTGAAGCCTCTATGGTCTTTTTTATTATCCATTAAGAAAAATTTCTTTTGAAAATATTCTAAAATAATTTATGTCTTCAAGGAATAATGGAATCTAAATCAAAGTTTCATTATATAATTTTTTGTAAAATAGAGCATCTATATTTAAAAATTACCATTATATCATTCCATATGATTTCTTTCCTTACAGGTTGGATGTGATGCCATGAATCAATATCAATCTGCACATTCATCTTTACTATAAAACCTAGATAACTAATGAATATTGACTTATTTTCATCAATATGTTGATAGGCTTCATTCAAACCAACCTCAATTTTTATACCATGGCTCCTAACCTTAATAATTGTATTCATCACTATGTTGTTGAGTCGTTGTTGTTTTTTCATCATCATGTTTTTGATCCCCAAATAATTCTACAGTTTTATCAGAAATGGTATATTCTTCCTCAGAATTGGTGACATCATTATTTGTAGAAGACATTTCCTTCATGAGTTGTCAAACATTTAATTTTTTATTGAATAACCACAATAAAATACACTCCATTTATAAAATAACACATTTTCATGCATATTTTTTGAATATTATTGTTATCTTGAATTGAGATATTGTAACACCCCAAGCTTCCACGGTACATTTCTCTTTGAATAATACAGTAGCATGTGTTGTACGCAACTTCGAGTTCTAAAATACACCACAACCAATCAAAGTAGCCATTATAAATAGTAATACCCACTTTTTGAAATATTATACATTTTATATTTCAAAATGTACTTCATTTTAGGATTTGGAATATCTAAATTAGCTTAGTGTGGATTTTTGGCACTTTTTGGATAACTTTCATATTTTGATGAATAGTGCAAATTACTAAATTTTATTTAAAAACAACTTTTTTAATGAAAATAATTTATTGAGATAAATTATAAACATTAATGGTTTTAAAGTATATTTGGAATCTATTTTTACCATTTAATAAAATTTTGGTCATTAGACATAATTTCACATTTAAAACGGACATAAACAAGTTTCAATCTTTTGATAATTATTATTTCTTAAAAACACTCTTTTTACAGTGGGAATTAATTTTAAATTGATTTCAACCACTTCTGTGTTTTGAATATAGAAAAATGGATTCCATATTTAGTATCAGGAGGTCCACATTGTGTAAATAGGTAAGTTTTATTTTTATACATTTTGAATAATTACGGCGGTAAATATTTTATTTACCATGGTTAGAGGGTAAATCCCGTAAATATAGATAAAAAATAATATTATAATAATAATAAATTATCCAAAAACGTGTCATAACCCTATTTTTTGATACATTTCCGACCATTTACATCTTTGGGTCGATTTTGGGACTCCATAGATCCACTTGTAAGTGATAATGACACTTTATATTAATTATGTTAAAGTAAATACAAAAATGACAAAAGCATATATCTTTTCGGAAAAAAACTTTTAAATAGTGTTACATATGTTATTTTTTCGACTATAAATATTCATTATAAATATAAAAGGATTTAGTACATAATGGTATTTTATCTAAAATTTTTAGACATTGATTAATTAAATTTATTTATAACACAAAAATGACACAGTATTTTTCTTTATTAATGAAAGAACAAAATAATTGGTATTATAAATTTTAAAATAAATATAATTTTAAAGTTTTGTTGTTGTCCATAAATTTTATTGATTAATATGACATGTTAGGATTTCTTAAATGGATTTTTTTTTAATTAATAAAGACTTTAAGACTTTATCAAAAATCAATTATTAAATAGTGTCAAAATTGACATAAATGAGTTTTTAAAACAAATATTATATATTAATTGAATTTATATTCCTAAAAATCTATGTTTCGGAAAAAAAACTTATATCATGATATTTTTATAATTAATAGACCACTTGGGGGTCTCTTGTAATTATATTGTAAGTTTATTAACAATATAATATAAAAATACAAAGTGACAGGGTAAATGTCAAACTATTTAACTAAGAGTTAAATATAAATGATAAGGTTAATATAAAGATCCAAACCTATATAAAATCTATTGGATGAAATTATTTTTACCCATCCCCCCCCCTTGGACTTTCAATTATCCACTTTTGAGCCATTAGAAACCGAATATTAATTTATTATAAATTAATACTTTATGTTTTTTCTAAAGAGCCCCTCCTCCTCTTTGAAAAGGACACCACTTATAACCAATTCTTCATACCTTCAAAGCCATTTGGTTCATCCAAAATCTACCAAATACCCTCTCAACTATCATCCCTTAATCTTAGAGGCCTTCCATTAGTTAGAAATCCACCCTAAGAATCCCTTTTGATAAAATCAAAAGGAAGAACCCAAAGAAGAGTTAATGTTTTCACCACCCCTTTTCAAGTTCCTTTCTTCTTCAACTTCTTTATTTGTTGTTTCCATTATAAAATAACAACTCTAGTATCTTTTATATACTAATATTTTATTATAAATATGGTACAACCATATTCAGTATTCTATCCATCCTTTGAATGACATGTCACCATACGTGTGTACGTACGGCTTACCGTCTCCACGTCGTGTGTAATTGTTATTAAAAACATTATTATTTTGATGGGTATGATAATTATGTGTAATTGATGTAAATAATAAATTTAACATGATAATTATTCTGTATATATGATATACCATACAATTATATATTATTTTAATATCAAAAGAATGATATTTTCGCTCGTCCGTACGTACGGACTACCGTCTCCAAAAACGCGATGAGATTCATTCCCCATCATATCCATTCATGTCTAATTATAATTTTATTATTAAAAATATATTTTAATAACTTGATATCATTTTGAATATGAATAATATACAACATATCCAAATCAAAAACGACTTATGTATCAAAACATATAAAAGAAAACGAGTATGTTAACACCCGAAACGACGATAACACTAAGATATTATTAACAAAGCAATGTTAAAAGATCATATATGATAACATATTAATGTATATGATTCTAGTATAATTTAATGAAAATTATTTCACCATTATACATGAGGTTAACCTACCCTAATCCAAGAAAAATTACAAGGAAAGGGGTTTTCATCTCACTCCTTATTCCCCTGAGATTCATGCCATATTGCCACTATTACCTTTTGTGTGGTGTATATACTGCCCATAATTGTATTCTTTGTGTAATACACTTTAATTTATGTGTATTTACATATTAATTGTATGATACTTCTTTCATGGGGTGTATGTTTGGTATGTTACCAAATTGGTAAGGGTTAATTTCACAATCTCTTAATTATCTGAGGTTTTTTTACTTAAGTATCTATTGGGACATTTTTATCATCCATTTTTCATAAAAATGATTTCAAAATGAATATTTTAAAGATTTTTGAAAGGTAATCTTTATCAATATCAGAATTTTAAATGTTTTAAAGATTTATCTTTCTAAATCATTCTAATTAATGTACATGTTTTCAAAATGATTTTAAGGATTTATTTATATGGACATGAATGTCTTGAAAAAATAATTCTTTCAAAAGTTTGAAAGTGGTTTGGGACACTTTTATTCAAAAAAAATCTTTTAAATTACTTCCTTTATAAATGTGTGACTTTTAAATGATTTTACAAAAAGTATATTTCTGTCAAAAAGTATTACTCATCATTATCAACTATGTCCTCATCCTTTATAGGATACTATTTTTGATTGAGGTTGATTAATTATAGTACAATATTCAGTATTGTATTGATTGAATTATGATATGTTTGACTGTGGATGTGTTATTTTTATACCATTCATGGTTTATGGTTAAAGTATTGAAATTTTGTACGTTAGTTCTAATGAGAATGTTTATGTTATGTTTCAAACATTTAATATGAGGAATGTATTGGACATAGTAAGTGACGGGTGGAGCCCGCTATAGCTCCTCGATGCATCGGCAGGTCTCATGAGATGACTAGACGTGGAATTGGCCGAGGCCTTTTCCCAATTTGATTTATGGTTTTGGCCAAGGCCTTAATCATTTTAGACGTCTTGGCCAAGGCCATGAAAAAATGTTTTAGAATGTCGGTATTATACATTCCCTCATTATGGAAATAATATTGATGGTTCATGTGGTCTTTCGACTAGTAGGATACCCATGATTATGTTTTATTATGGCATTATTTACTCAACTCATATTCTTGGCATAAAAGTATTCATTTTTATTATTGGTAAAGTCATGTGGTTTCAATTATTCATGATGCTTTAATATTTATGTCATTTTCTGCTATATTTCTTACCCTTACTAAGCATTTGAGCTCACCCCTTTCTATGTTTTATTTTTCCCAGGATTCCCAGAAGTGTATTATGAATGATATGCAGGGATAAGCTAAATGGAATAATGGTGTTCTCAAAGAACTATTTACACTGTGTTTTATGTTTGAAATTGTAATGTAATGTTAATATATGTAATCTATTTTCCATGACTTCTAAACTGATCGGTCCTTCGGGACTCGATTCCTTGTAATCATGCTAATGTATTAAAATAATGCACCTACTCTCGGTAACTGGGGTCGGGGCGTTACAGTTGGTAAAATATAATGTTTAACAATAAACTTGGAAACTAGATTTAGGTAAACTCTGATTAGAGCACATTACCATAAGATAGAGTTTGAATATTAGTATAGATGAACATCCTATAATTTTGTTATTGTAGAGATTTTGTGCGTTTTCTAAGAAATACATCCCTTTCTGGATACGAGCAGGTAGAGGTGGATCTTGCACAGATGTACCTAGGGGTAAAACCCAAAAACCCCGCTTTGAGCTAGACTCAAACGGGAACTGATGCATGACAATGGGCCTTGCTGCACTCTTGATTACAGCATTCCCGGGGGATATGCTTAGGATAATTCTCATATTATTTACAAACCATTATGAAGGGTTTATGAGTATATACTTCCTCAATGAAAAAATAATTATTATTATGGATTATGTCGATAAATCGATCAATTTACGTTAGGTATTTTACAAGTTTGTAATTATCCATTGAAATTTATAAACTGACCTAGTGTATGCCGTTGTTTAGATATGGCACCCAGTAGAAGGAATGAGACCTCCAGCAATACGCATGATCCAAAGAGTAAGAAGGATCATATCTTTCATGGCCTTAAGCCAAAATTTAGAAGGGAAATAGTCTCCGACGTATTATCATCATATGAAGAAAATAATATCATGTGTTGATGAGATAAGTAAAGATATCTCGGAGGCCTATGGATTCGAAGGGAAGCCAGAGAAGAAAAAGATGGTAGATATAAGGACAGATAAAGGGAAGAAGGTAAAGAAGGATTTTTCCATATGTGATAACTGTGGAAAGAATCACCATGGAAAATTCTTGAAGGGGATGGGAGTATGTTATAAGTGTGCAGAAAAATGAAATCGCATTCATGATTCAGAGGGTAAGAAAAAGGTTTCAAATGTACAATGCTTCATCTGCAAGAGTGGGGACACAACACGAATCAATGTAAAAATCATCAGAGCATGCCATAAATGATGCTATTGGATAATAATAATGTTTTGATACTACCATAGTTGAAGAGGAATGACTAGTGTTCTTATGTTGTTATGAAAGAATTATTTCATTTTAGTGTTTCATCAATGATGTGCTGGTTATATGAATTATGGAGACAAATAGGTATTTTACTCCAGTACTATTTCATTGAGGTTTTGATATTATATGGTACTATGAAAATTGAATCAAAAACAAGTTAAACTTTTTTTTTTGAAAATATATGGTTGAAGGAAAGATAATCCTTAATATGGTCTTGATACTGAGGTAGTAATTTTTGAATAAGAGATGGTTTATTTGGATAAATTATATCGTATATTCGTGGCTTCCTTATAACTAGTTAATAGCTTGTTTATTTCATTATTGTTGGAATATTCAAAATTTTACGATATAAGGAATATATCCAGTATTCTATAAGGAATAAGGGAGTATGAATGTAATCAATAATGGTTTTATGGTAATTCAGAATGTCACCATGTTTTGAAATAATACATGATGAAGGTGTCCACATGTTATTACATGGAAAAAAGGATCTTCATTGTGTTTAAACTCCTTATAAATTTTGGATTGTGAGTTTGGATAGAAGTATTTTGGATAAGTCTAAAGGTTGGAATGAATTACGTTTGCAAGGTTATTTTTGGATTTTTATAAAAGAAAAACACACAGACCGTGTGACAACCCATCGCGTCGGACAAAGATGTGGGAATAGAACCCACAACCATAGTGCGATTGGGATTTATCATCTACCGCTAGACAATGTAATGTTCCTGGATGGTATAATATAGTTTCTTTTTTATAAATTTTTTATTATAAATTCATTATATATGGAACCATATAAGATTAATTTTGAGTTGTATTTTGTTTTGGATTGAAGGATGAGTTTGTGGTAGAAATTTATTAATTGATAAAACTATAATTATAAAGTAATTATATCTCCTTATGATCTTCTCCAATCTAATAAATAAATTTCTCAACATTAAGAAAATGAACTTAGAACAAAAATGTTGTCGTAGATGGTACCTTAGATTATCTCAAATTTTCAGATTTGTGATTGTTGGATTTTTTATATCCATGTTCTCTACCACTCTCCATCAGATATTGATTGATATATTTCCCTTCCATATCCATTTTTTCCTACATGGAACCCTATTCAGTGTTATTTTCGATAACCTTCATACTTACCACTCATTATTTTAAATAGAGGCCACATTAATCCATTTTTCGATGTGGGATTTCAACTAATATATTTTGAATTGTCAACCCCAAGATTCCAATACCGAGCATAAATTAGGAGGAAACAATTTATTTAAGGAGGGGAGAATGTAACACCCCAATATTCCATGATACACATCTCTTTGAATAATACAGTAGCGTGTGTTGTACGCAACTTCGAGTTCTAACACACACTACAACCAATCAAACTAGCTGTTATGAATAGTAATACCCACTTTTTGAAATGTTATAAATTTTATCTTTCAAAATGGACTTCATTTTTGGGTTTGTAGTATCTAAATTATCTTAGGGTGAGTTTTTGGCACTTTTTGGATAAATTTCATATTTTGATGAATAGTGAAAATTACTAAATTTTAATTAAAAACATCTTTTTAAATCCAAATAATTTATAGTGTTAAATTTTACATTATAATGGTTTTAAATTATATTTAGAATATTTTTTTACCATTTAATACAATATTGGTCACTGAACATAATTGCCCATTTAAACCGGACATAAACAAGCTTCAATCTTTTGATAGTTATTATTTCTTAAAAACACGCTTTTAACAGTGGGAATTAATTTTAAATTAATTTCTTCCACTTATGTGTTTTAAATTTATAAAAATGGATTCCATATTTAGAATTATGAGGTTCAAATTGTGTAAATAGGTAACTTTTAGTTTTATACATTTTGAAGAATTACTTCGGTAAATATTTTATTTACCATGGTTATAGGGTAAATCCGGTAAATAAGGATAAAACTTAATATTATAATAATAATAAAGTACCCTAAAACGTTTCCTAACCCTTTTAGTTGATACATGTCCAACAATGTTCATATTTGGGTTGATTTTGGGACACCATGGATCCACTTGTAAGTGATAATGACACTTTATATTAATTAAGTTAAAGTAAATACAAAATTGACATAAGCATATATATTTTTCAAAGATGTAACAATATAAGAAGACTCTCGAAGCCTATATGGTATTTTTTAGTATCCATTAAGAACAATTTCTTTTGGAAATATTCTAAAATAATTTATGTCTTCAAGGAATATTGGAATCTAAATCAATGGTTCATTATATAATTTTTTGTAAAATAGAGCATCTATATTAAAAAATTACTATTATATCATTCCATATGATTTCTTTCCTTACAGTTTGGATGTGATGCCATGAATAAATATCAATCAGCACATTCATCTTTATTGTAAAACCCAGATAACTAATGAATATTGACTTTTTTCATCAATAGGTTGATAGGCTTGATTCAAACCAACCTCAATTTTTATACCATGGCTCCTAACCTTAATAATTTTATTCATCACTATGTTGTTGAGTTGTTGTTGTTTTTTCATCATCATGTTTTTGATCCCCAAATAATTCTACAGTTTTATCAGAAATTTTATATTCTTCCTCAGAATTGGTAACATCATTATTTGTAGAAGACATTTCCTTCATGAGTTGTCAAACATTTAATTTATTATTAAATAACCACAATAAAATACACTCCATGTATAAAAGTACACATTTTCATTCATATTTTTTGAATATTATTTTTATCTTGAATTGAGATATTGTAACACCCCAAGCTTCCACAGTACGCTTCTCTTTGAATAATACAGTAGCGTGTGTTGTACGCAACTTCGAGTTCTAAAACACACCACGACCAATCAAAGTATCCATTATAAATAGTAATACACACTTTTTGAAATATTATACATTTTATCTTTCAAAATGTACTTCATTTTAGGATTTGGAATATCTAAATTAGCTTAGTGTGAATTTTTGGCACTTTTCAGATAACTTTCATATTTTGATGAATAGTGAAAATTACTAAATTTTATTTAAAAACAACTTTTTTAATCAAAATAATTTATTGAGTTAAATTATAAATTTTAATGGTTTTAAATTATATTTGGAATATATTTTTACAATTTAATAAAATTTTGGTCATTGGACATAATTTCACATTTAAACCGGACATAAACAAGTTTTAATCTTATGATAATTACTATTTCTTAAAAACACGCTTTTTATAGAGGGAATTAATTTTAAATTGATTTCAGCAAATTCTTTGTTTTGAATTTAGAAAAATGGATTCCATATTTATTATCAGGAGGTCTAAATTGTGTAAATAGGTAACTTTTACATTTAGACATTTTGAATAATTACGTCGGTAAATATTTTATTTACCATGGTCAGAGGGTAAAACCGGTAAATAAGGATAGAAAAGAATATTATAATAATAATAAATTATCCAAAAACGTGTCATAAACCTATTTTTTGATATATTTACGACCATGTTCATCTTTGGGTCGATTTTGGGACCCCATGGATCCACTTGTATGTAATAATGGCACTTTATATTAATTAAGTTAAAGTAATACAAAAATGACACAAGCATATATCTTTTCGAAAAAAAACTTTTAAATAGTGTGATATATGTTATATTTTCGACAATAAATATTCATTATAAATATAAAAGGATTTATTACATAATGGTATTTTTTTTATAATTTTTAGACATTGATTAATTAAATTTATTTATGACACAAAAATGACGCAGTATTTTTCTTTATTAATGAAAGAATAAAATAATTGGTATTATAAATTTTAAAATAAATACAATTTGAAAGTTTTGTTTCTATCCATAAATGTTATTGAATAATATGACATGTTATTATTTCTTAAATGGATTTGGTTTGAATTAATAAATATGTTAAGACTTTATCAAAAATCAATTATTAAATAGTGTCAAAATTGATATAAATGAGTTTTTAAAACAAATATTATATATTAATCGATATTCTATTCCTAAAAATATATGTTTAGGCCAAAAAAACATATATCATTATATTTTTATAATTAATGGACCACTTGGGGGTCTCTTGGAATTATATTGTAAGTTTATTAACCATATAATAAAAAAATAAAAACTGACATGGTAAATGTCAAACTATTTAACTAAGAGTTAAATATAAATGATAAGGTTAATATAGTAATCCAAACCTGTATAAAATCTATTAGATGAAATTATTTCGACCCATCCTCCCCTTGGACTTTCAATAATCCACTTTGGAGCCATTAGAAACCGAATATGAATTTATAATAAATTAATACTTTATGTTTTTTCTAAAGAGCCACTCCTCCTCCTTACAAAAGGACACCACTTCTAACCAATTCTTCATACCTTTAAAGACTTTTGGTTCAGACAAAATATACCCAAATACCCTCTCAGCTATCATCCCTTAATCTTAGAAGCCTTCCTTTAGTTAGAAATCCACCCTAAGGATCCCTTTTGATCAAATCAAAAGGAAGAACCCAAAGAAGAGGTAATGTTTTCACCGCCCCTTTTCAAGTTCCATTCTTCTTCAAATTCTTTATTTTTTGTTTCCATTATAAAATAACAACTCCTATATCCTTTATATACTGAGATGTTATTATAAATATGGTACAACCATATTCAGGATTCTATCCATCCTTTGAATGACATGTCACCATACGTGCGTACGTACGGCTTACCGTCTCCACATCGTGGTGTAATTGTTATTGAAAACATTATTATTTTGATGGGTATGATAATGATGTGTAATGGATGTAAATAATAAATGTAACATGAAAATTATTCTGTATATATGATATACCATAAAATTATATATTATTTTAATATCAAAAGAATGATATTTTCACTCGTGTGTATGTACGGACTACCGTCTCCACAAACGCGATGAGATTCATTCCCCATCGTATCCATTCAAGTATAATTCTCATTTTATGAATAAAAATACAGTTTAATAACTTGATATAATTTTGAATATGAATAATATATAACCTATCCAAATCAAAAACGGCTTATGTATCAAAACATATAAAAGAAAACGAGTAAGTTAACACCCGAAACAACGATAATACTAAGATATTATGAACAAAGCAATGTTAAAAGATCATATATGATAACATATTAATGTATATGATTCTAGTATAATTTAATCAAAATTATTTCACCATTATACATTAGGTTAACCTACCCTAAACCAAGGAAAAGTACAAGGAAAAGGGTTTTCATCTCACTCTTTATTCCCGTGAGATTCATGCTATATTGCCACTATTACCTTTTGTGTGGTGTATATACTGCCCATAATTGTATTCTTTGTGTAATACACTTTAATTTATGTGTATTTAAATATTAATTGTATGATACTTCTTTCATGTGGTGCATGTTTTGTATGTTACCAAATTGGTAAGGGTTAATTTCACAATCTCTTAAATATCTGAGGTTTTTTTTACTTAAGTATTTATTGGGACATTTTTATCATCTATTTTTCATAAAAATGATTTCAAAATGAATATTTTAAAGATTTGTGAAAGGTACTCTTTTTCAATATCATAATTTTAAATGTTTTAAAGAATTATCTTTCTAAATCATTCTAATTAATGTACATGTTTTCAAAATGATTTTAAGGATTTATTTATATGGACATGAATTTCTTGAAAAAATAATTCTGTTCAAAGTTTGAAAGTGGTTTGGGACACTTTGATTCAAAAACATCTTTTAAATTACTTCCTTTATAAATGTGTGACTTTTAAATGATTTTAAAAAAAGTATATTTCTCTCAAAAAGGTTTACTCATCATTTTCAAATATGTCCTAATCCTTTACAGGATACTATTTTTGATTGAGGTTGATTAATTATAATACAATATTCAGTATTGTATTGATTGAGTTATGATATGTTTGACTGTGGATGTGTTATTTTTATACCATTCATGGTTTATAGTTAAAGTATTGACATTTTGTACGCTAGTTCTAATGAGAATGTTTATGTTATGTTTCAAACTTTTCATATGAGGAATGTATTGTACATAGTAAGTGACGGGTGGAGCCCGCTATAGCTCCTCGATGCATCAGTAGGTCTCATGAGATGACTAGATGTGACATTGGCCGAGGCCTTTTCCCAATTTGATTTATGGTTTTGGCCGAGGCCTTAATCATTTTAGACGTCTTGGCCAAGGCCTTGAAAAACTGTTTTAGAATGTCTGGCATTATACATTCCCTCATTATGGAAATAATATTGATGGTTCATGTGGTCTTTCGACTAGTAGGATACCCATGATTATGTTTTACTATGGAATTATTTACTCATCTCATATTCTTTCCATAAAAGTATTCATTTTTATTAGTAGTAAAGGCATGTGGTTTCAATTATTTACGATGCTTAATATTTATGTCATTTTCTGTTGTATTGCTTACCCTTACTAAACATTTGAGCTCACCCCTTTCTATGTTTTATTTTTCCCAGGATTCCCAGAAGTGTATTATGAATGATATGTAGGGATAAGCTAAAGGGAATAATGGTGTTCTCAAATAACTATTTACGCTGTGTTTTATGTTTGAAATTGTATTTTAATGTTAATATATGTAATCTATTTTCCAAGACTTTTAAAATGATCGGTCCTTCGGGACTTGATTATTTGTAATCATGCTAATGTATTAAAAAAATGCACCTACTCTTGGTAACTAGGGTCGGGGCGTTACAGTTGGTATAATAGAAAGTTTAACAATAAACTTGGATACTAGATTTAGGTAAACTCTGATTAGAGCACATTACCGTAAGATAGAGTTTGAAGATTAGTATAGAAGAAAATCCTTTAATTTTGTTATTGTAGAGATTTTGTGAGATTTACAAGAAATACATCCCTTTCTGGATACGATCAGGTAGATATGGCTCTTGCACAAATGTACCTAGGGGTAAACCCCAAAAACCCCTCTTTGAGCTAGACTCAAACGAGAACTGGTGCATGACAATGGGGCTTGCTGCACTCTTGATTACGAAATTCCCAAGGGATATGCTTAGGATAATTCTCATTTTATTTACAAACCATTATGAAGGGATTATGAGTATATACTTCCTCAATGAAAAAATCATTATTATTATGGATTATGTTGATAAATAATTCAATTTATGTTAGGTATTTTACAAGTTTGTAATTATCCATTGCAATTCATATACTGACCTAGTGTATTCCATTGTTTTGAAATGGCACCCAGTAGAAGGAATGAGAACTCCAGCAATACGCATGATCTAATGAGTAAGAAGGATCATATCTTTCATGGCCTTAAGCCAAAATTTAGAAGGTAAATAGTCTCCGACGTATTATCATTATATGAAGAAATAATATCATGTGTTGATATGATAAGTAATGATTTCTCGGAGTCCTATGGATTCGAAGGGAAGCCAGAGAAGAAAAAGATAGTAGATATAAGGATAGATAAAGGGAAGAAGGTAAAGAAGGATTTCCCATATGTGATAAATGTGGAAAGAATCGCCATGGAAAATTCTTGAAAGGAATGGGAGTATGTTATAAGTGTCGAGAAAAATGAAATCGTGTTCATGATTTAGAGGGTAAGATAAAGGTTTCAAACGTACAATGATTCATCTGCAAGAGTGGGGACACTACGCGAATCAATGTAAAAATCATCAGAGCATGACCCAAATGATGCTATTGGATAATAATAAAGTTATGATACTACCACAGTTGAAGAGGAATGACTAGTGTTCTTATGTTGTTATGAAATAATTATTTCATTTGAGTTTTGTATTAATGATGTGCTGGTTATATGAATTGTGGAGATAAATAAGGATTGTACTCCAGTACTATTTCATTGAGGATTTGAGATTATATGGTACTATGAAAAGTGAATCAACAAAAAGTTAAACTTATTTTTTTGAAAATACATGGTTGAAGGAATGATAATCCTTAATATGGTCTGGATACTGAGGTAGTAATTTTAGAATAAGAGATGGTTTATTTGGATAAATTATATTGTATATTCGTGGCTACCTTAGAACTAGTTAATAGTTTGTTTATTTCATTATTGTTGGAATATTAAAAAAATTTGGATATAAGGAATATATCCAGTATTCTATAAAGAATAAGGGGAGTATGAATGTAATCAACAAAGGTTTTATGGTAATTCAGAATGTCACCTTGTTTAAAATAATACATGATGAAGGTGTCCACATGTTATTACATGGAAAAAAGGATCTTCATTGTGTTTAAACTCCTTATAAATTTTGGATTGTGAGTTTGGATAGAAGTATTTTGGATAAGTCTAAAGTTTGGAATGAATTATGTTTGCAAGGTTATTTTTGGATTTTTATAAAAGGACAACACGCAGACCGTGTGACAACCCGTCGCATCGGACAAAGCTGTGGGAATCGAACCCACAACCATAGTGAGATTGGGATTTATCATCTACTGCTGGACAATTTGATGTTCCTGGATGGTATAATGTAGTTTCTTTTTTATAAAGTGTTTATTATAAATTCATTATATATGGAACCCTATACGATTAATTTTGAGTTGTATTATGTTTTGGAGTGAAGGATGAGTTTGTGGTAGAAATTTACTAATGGATAAAACTTTAATTATAAAGTAATTATATCTCCTTATGATCTTCTCCAATCTCATAAATAAATTCATCAACATTAATAAGAGGAACTTAGAACAAAAATGTTGTCATAGATGGTACCTTAGATCATCACTAATTTACGGATTTGTGATTGTTGGACTTTTCATAGCCATGTTCTCTACCACTTTCCGTCAGATATTGATTGATACATTTCTCTTCCATATCCATTTTTTCCTACATGGAACCCTATTAAGTGTTATTTTCTATAACCTTCATACTTACCACTCTTTATTTTAAATAGAGGCCACATTAATCCATTTTTCGATGTGGGATTTCAACTAAGATATTTTGAAATGTCAACCCCAAGTTTCCAATACCGAGAATAAATTCAGAGGAAACAATTTATTGAAGGAGGGGAGAATGTGACACCCCAAGTTTCCATGATACGCTTCTCTTTTAATAATACACTATCCTGTGTTGTACGCAACTTCGAGTTCTGATACACACCACAACCAATAAAACTAGCCGTTATGAATAGTAATACCCACTTTTTGAAATTTTATACATTTTATATTTCAAAATGGACTTCATTTTTGGATTTAGAATATCGAAATTATCTTAGGGTGAATTTTTGTCACTTTTTGGATAACTTTCATATTTTGATGAATAGTGAAAATTACTAAATTTTAATTAAAAACAACTTTTTAAATAAAACTAATTTATAGTGTTAAATTATACATTATAATAGTATTAAAGTATATTTAGAATATATTTTTACCATTTATTACAACATTGGTCACTAGAAATAATTTCCCATTTAAACCGGACATAAACAAGTTTCAATCTTTTGATAGTTATTATTTCTTAAAAACAGGATTTTTACAGCGGAAATTAATTTTAAATTAATTTCTTCCACTTATGTGTTTTGAATTTAGAAAAATGGATTCCATATTTAGAATTATGAGGTTCAAATTTTATAAATATGTAACTTTTAGTTTTATACATTTTGAATAATTACTTCGGTAAATATTTTATTTACCATGGTTAAAGGGTAAATCCGGTAAATAAGGATAAAAAATAATATTATAATAATAATAAAGTACCCTAAAACGTTTCATAACCCTTTTGGTTGATACATGTCCAACTATTTTCATATTTGGGTTGATTTTTGGACACCATGGATCCACTTGTAAGGGATAATGACACTTTATATTAATTAAGTTAAAGTAAATACAAAAATGATATAAGCATATATCTTTTTCAAAAAAAATTCACATAGGGTTATATATGTTATATTTTCAACTATAAATATTCATTTGAAAGATGAAAATATTTCTTACATAATCATATTTTATTTATAATTTTTAGACATTGAATAATTAAATTTATATATGACACAATAATGATGCAGTATTTTCATTATTAATGAAAGAATCAAATAATTGGTATTACAAATATAAAAATAAATATAATTTGAATGTTTTGATGCCATATAAGAATTTGATTGATTAATATGACATTTTAGGATCTCTTTCATGGAATTGGTTTGAATTAATAAAGATTTTATGAATTTATCAAAAATCAATTATTAAATAGTGTCAAAATTGACATATATGAGTTTTTAATAAAAATATTATATTATTAATTGATATTATATTCTTAAAAATCTATGTTTCGGCCAAAAAACATATATAATGATATTTTTATCATTAATGGAACACTTGGGGGTCACTTTGAAGTATATAGTAAGTTTATTAACCATATAATATAAAAATATATAGTGACATGGTAAATGTCAAACTATTTAACTATGAGTTAAATATAAATGATAAGGT
Source organism: Viscum album (assembly GCA_963277665.1). NCBI lineage: Eukaryota > Viridiplantae > Streptophyta > Magnoliopsida > Santalales > Viscaceae > Viscum > Viscum album. The sequence goes on from OY728119.1 coordinate 1,569,606,306, forward strand.
TAATATAGTGATTCAAACCTGTCTAAAATCTATTGGATGAAATTATTTAGACCCATCCCCACCTTTTAATTTGAATAATCTACTTTTAAGCCATTAGAAACCGAATATGAATTTATTATAAATTAATACTTTATGTTTTTTCTAAAGAGCCCCTCCTCCCCCTTATAAAGGGACACCACTTCTACCAAATTCTTCATACCTTCAAAGCCTTTTGGTTCTGCCAAACTCCGCCCAAATACCTTCTCAACTTTCCTCCCTTAATCCTAGAGTCATTCGTTTAGTCATAAATCCACCCTAAGGATCCCTTTTGATCAAATCAAAAGAAGGAACCCGAAGAAGAGGTAATGTTTTCACCACCCATTTTCAAGTTCCTTTCTTATTCAACAGCTTCATTATTTGTTGTTTCCATTATAAAATAATAAGTTCAGTATCTTCTATATACTTTTATGTTATTATAAATATGGTACAACCATATTCATTATTCTATCCATCTTTTGAATGACATGTCACCATACGTGCATACGTATGTCTTACCGTCTCCACGTCATGGTGTAATTTTTATTCAAAACATTATTTTTTGGATGGGTATGATAATGATGTGTAATTGATTTAAATAATAAATATAACATGATAATGATTCTTTATATTTGATATACCATCCAATTATATGTTATTTTAATATCAAAAGAATGATATTGTCGCTCGTGCGTACGTACAGACTACCGTCTCCACTAACGCGATGTGATTAATTCCCCATCGTATCCATTGAAGTCTAATTCTCATTTTATGAATAAAAATACTATTTGAGGACTTGATATCATTTTTAATATGAATAAGATACAATCTATCCATATCAAACACATCTTATGTATCAAAACATATAAAAGAAAATGAGTAAGTTAACACCTGAAACGATGATAATTCTATGATATTATTAACAAATCAATGTTAAAAGATCATATATGATATCATATTAATGTATATGATTCTAGTATAATTTAATACAAATTATTTGACAATTATACAGGAGGTTAAACTACCCCAAACAAGGAAAAGTACAAGGAAATTTGTTTTCATCTCACTCCTTTTTCTCATGAGATTCAGGCCATATTGCCACTATTACCTTTTGAGTGGTTTATGCACTTCCCATAATTGTATTATTTGTGTAATACACTTTAATTTATATGTATATACATATTAATTCTATTATACTTCTATCATGGGGTGTATGTTTTGTATGTTACCAAATTGGTAAGGGTTAATTTGACAATCTCATTATTATCTGAGGTTGTTTTTACTTAAGTATCTACTGGGACATTTTTATCATCCATTTTTCATAAAAATGGTTTCAAAATGAATATTTTAACGATTTGTGATAGGTACTCTTTATCAAGATCAAAATTTTAAATGTTTTAAAGTTTTATCTTTCAAAATCCTTTTAATTAATGTCCATGTTTTAAAAATGATTTTAAGGATTTATTTTTATGGACATGAATGTTTTGAAATAATAATTCTTTTCAAAAGTTTCAAAGTGGTATGAGACACTTTGATTCAAAAATATATTTTAAATTACTTCCTTTATAAATGTGTGAATTTTAAATGATTTTACAAAAATTATATTTCTCTCAAAAAGTTTTACTCATCATTTTCAACTGTGTCATCATCCTTTACAGGATATTATTTTTGACTGAGGTTGATTTATTATAATACAATATTCTGTATTGTATTTATTTAGTTATGATATGTTTGACTCTAGATGTGTTGTTTTTATAACATTCGTGGTTTATGGTTAAAGTATTGACATTTTATACTCTAGTTCAAATGAGAATGTTTATGTTATGTTTCAAACATTTCATATGAGGAATGTATTGGACATATTATGTGACGAGTGGAGCCTGCTATAGATCCTTGATGCATCGGTAGGTCTTATGAGACGACTAGATGTGGAATTGGCTGAGACATTTTCACAATTTGATTTATGATTTTGGCCGAGGCCTTAATCATTTTAAATGCCTTGGCCGAGGCCTTGACAAAATGTTTTATAATGTCTTGCATTATACATTCCCACATTAAAGAAATAATATTGATTGTTCAGGTGGTCATTAGTCTAGTAGAATAACCATGATTATGTTTTATTATGGAAATATTTACTCAAATGATATTCTTTCCAAAAAATTATTCATGTTTATTATTTTTAAAGGCATGTGGTTTCAATTATTCACCATTCTTAATATTTATGCCATTTTCTACTGTATTGCTTACCCTTACTGAGCGTTTGAGCTCACCCCATTATATGTTTTTTTCCCAGGATTCCAAGAAGCGTTTTATGATTGATATGAAGGGTTAAGTTAAAGGGAATAATGGAGTTCTCAAGGAACTATTTACATTGTGTTTTTGTTTGAAATTGTACTGCAATGTTAATATATGTAATCTAGAATTCTAAACCGATCGTTCCTTTGGGACTAGATTCCTTATAATCATGCCAATGTATTAAAATAATGCACCGACTCTGGGAAACAGAGGTCAGGGAATTATAGATATAATACATCAATACTCTAGTACAACTAACCATTAGAACCTTTATTTAATGCATCCTGATATGTTGATTTTATTCTACATCTTAATGATGAATTAGAATCTATCATTCAAACTGGCCTTCCTCCCACCATTGTGGTTCCAAAGTCCCTTGATGACAAGCCTCCTAAACAATTATTATTTCATTTTGTTTTATGATATTTTTATACCATATTTTTTTCGACATCCACCTATGATGATTGAACTATTGTTACTAGAATTCATCCCATATCATGTACTACTGTCCATTTTGGATGACTATTGCTTAGAGTAGTTCAGTAAACTTGGAAGAGATGGGGGATGAGTCTCAAGAAATAAAATAAAATGATAACTATTAGAGAGATTAAATTATATTTTCCATTGATGTTAAAAATATCTTAAATTCAATTTTAATTTTTTTAACAAATTACATTACCAAAATGAAGCAATGAATATTAAAATCCAAAATAATTCCACTCATAGTACTTTACTTACACTAATAAACATTTATTGTTTTCTACTTCCTCTAAAATTATTCTTTTTTGTGAATGGATTAGAGGATTCAAAAACTTGTGGTGGTATTGATGTGAGGAATATGAGAGAGCTTTCCATTTTGGAAATATATCCAAGATTCCATGTGAATTTATGCATAAGTTGAATCCAAAAAATGGACGATGATTTCTCCTCATTGTGGGCAGAATACCTTAGAGAGTTTGATTGTATGACTCATTATAGTAGTATTCTCGTACATAGTTTCTTAATTATGGAGTTTTAATAGGACCTAATGTGACCGAAAAAAAAGTAATTTTTGATTATATTTTTTCAAAATATATTGAGTGATTCATATAAAAAATGAATATCCGGAAATAAAAAAATCATTATTTATGTTTTGAATAATTTTTTGGTGTAATTTTTTATTTTCCCAGGAAGTAGTAAATGAGTAGGTTGGAAGGCTGAAGGATTTGAATAATGAGTTGGTAGATGTGGTTTTAAAATTCATCAGGGAAGCATTGAGGGTGATTAACAAATACAATCCATGTGACAGTTATGTCATCAGGGATATTTAGAATGACAGTGATGGGAGGAATGATAGTTTGAAAGAGGTATTCCAATCCATCATCAAGAGATGAATTGAAATAAAAAATCTTAGGAAGGATTAAATAAATGAAGTAAAGCTTAGTTTCAATTCAGTATTAAAGTATTATATCTCTGTTCCATATAGTAACAATTATCATGCATGATTCATGGAATTGTGTACTTTTATGAATGTATTGTATTCTATTGTATATATATCTTACAAAAGTGAAACATTATTTATACAACCTTATTTGTAAAACCCTTGTTACTTTTTTATGAATATTTATATATGTTTCTTACAACTATTTCGTGTTGAATTATTCTTTTATAAAATCTGGTGGAGGTGCAGTTCGAAGAGGTATCACATGAAGTTGGAATGAGTTTTCAAAGTAGGGGTGTAATTGTGTAGGTATAGGTAAGATATATATATATATAAGATACTCAAAAATAAAATTTTCAGTTATTAATCTTTTTTTATTTTTTTACATATATAAAATATTGATGTTAAAAACATTATGAATAAGTTCTAATATCAATTCCATATAAAATATATGTTACTAATAAATAAAGAATAGTATGATTTTGTGTCCTAAAACCATCATCAAGAATATAATACACTATGGTTGTAAGTTTCACTATAGAAGAACCCTGTCTAGCATCATCCATAGACTTATCATCGATAAATAATATACCAATCACATCTAATTACACTTCTATTAAGGAATGGATCAAAATGATAATTATAGGTTCCCAAACTAACCATATCAATAGAAATTGTTCACATAAAATATGCAATAAATATTAATGATTCCTACAATCTTACATTGATGGAATCCCACAGAACGTATCCTCAATTAAAGATGAATTTGAATACCACCACTCTAATGGTCTTGATGAAATGAATCCCACCCCAGCTACATTTGGAATCACATCTGTATACTCAAGGATTCCTCACCTTCCAATTTTGGATAATTTTTTAATCCACTATAATTTTAACACTCCAAGACTTCATAGTATGTTATCTCTTCAAAGTATTTCAATAACTTGCGCTACACGTAAGACCGAGTTCAAGCGCACCAAGACATACCAAACTATCCATTCAAAAAAGATTATTTGACTTGTATTGACCACATTTTAAATTTTATATATCCTATATTATTTTTTACATTCATGTTTTATGTTTCTTAGAAATAATATAAGAAACATTCAATTTTTACGATAAAAGAGGTATTTTTCCAAAATGATATTTTTTTTCCTTTTAATGGTGAACACTTTTTAAATCCATTATATGACACTTTTATATATTCAATTTAGTGAAACTAAATTCATATTTAGAATAGGGACATAAAATTGTAGTTTGGGAAATTTTTTGGTACTTTTCTGATAAATTTTATATTTTATGAATAGTGAAAAAAAACTAAATTTTAATTAAAACATTTTTTTAATCGAAATAATATATAGTGTAAAATTATACATTTGAATTTTTTTAAGTATCATTAGATTATATTTTTTTCATTAAATAAAATTGAGGTTATTGAATTTAATTTCACATTTAAATTGGATATAAACAAGGGTCAATCTTTTGATAGTTATTATTTATAAAAACACACTTTTTATTTTGACAACGGGAAATAATTTTAAATTAATTTCTGCCACTTCTTTGTTTTGAATATGGAAATATGGATTCTATATTTGGAATCATTATGTCTTTATTGGGTAAAGAGGTAACTTTTATTTTTAGAAATTATGAATAATTATTTTGGTAAATATTTTATTTAACATGGTTAAAGGGTAAATCCGGTAAATTTGGTTAAAAAAAATATTAGAAAAATATTAAATTATCTTAACATGTGTCCAATTCATATTAGTTGATACCTGCCCAACCATGGGAATTCTTGGGTCGATTTTGGGACCACATGGAACCACTTGGGAGTGATAATGACATTTTATATTACATAATTTAAAGTAAAGACAAATAAAACAAAAGAAAATATATTTTAGTAAAAAACATTTATATGAGGTTATATAATTATTCTATTAGACTATAAATAGTAATTATAAAGATAAAATTGTTTCCTACTAAATGATATTTTATTTATAATTTTTAGACATAAAATTAATATATTTATATATGACACAATAATGTTTCTGTATTTTCCTTATTAATGATGAAATCAAATAAATGATATTATAAGTACTATAAAAAATATAATTTGAATTTTGTGATTCCATAAAAAAATTATAGGAGACTATAACATTTTATGGTTGATTTAATGTAGTTATTTCTATGCAATAAATTAGTTAGCACTTTTACAAAAATCAATTTTTAAATAATGTCAAAATTCACATTAATGAGTTTTTAAAATAAATAAATATTATTGGTTGATATAATTATCTTAAAATTATATGGTTCAGTCAAAAGACTTGTATAATTAGATTTATATCATTAATTAACCACTTGGGGTTCTATTGAATGTTTATCGTATGTTTATTAACCATATAATATAAAAATATAAAGAGACATGGTAAATGTCAAACTATTTAACTAAGAGTTAAATCTAAATGATAAGGTCAATATAGTGACCTAAACCTGTCTAAAACCTATTGGTTGAAAATTTTCGACCCATCCCCAACTTAACCTTTAAATATTTCATTTTTTATCCATTAGAAAATGAAAATTATTTTATTATAAATTAGTATTTCACGATTTTCCTAAAGTGACCATCACCTCTCTTATAAAAGGTAACATTCCATTCTCTCAAATTCACATCTTAATAGCTATTTATCTTGACCAAACCCTGACAAACAATCCTTCCAACTATCCTACATTCATCCTAGAGGCATTACATTAGTCATAAAGCCAATCCTAGGATCTCCTTTGATCAAATAAAAGGAAGAACCCGAAGAAGAGGTAAATATTTCATCACCTCTTTCACGTTCTTTTCTTCTTCCACTTCCCCTTTATTTATTTTTTCCATTGTAAAATAATAACTCCATTATATTATTTGTAATATGATATTATTATAAAAATTTTACAACCATATTCATTATTCAATCCATCCTATAAATGATAAAGTCACCATACATCCGTACGTACGGATTACCGTTTCCACGTCGTGGTCTGGTTTGTTATTCAAATACTTCATCATTTGGATGTGTATAATAATGAGTATATATGATTTAAATAATAAATATGAAATAATAATTATTCAGTATATATGATATACCATAAAATTATATATGATTTTAATATCAAAAGAATGATATTTTCTCTCATGCGTACATACTGATTACCGTCTCCATGAACGTGATGAGATTCATCCCCGTCATATCCATTCAAGAATAATTTTTATTTGGTGATTAAAAATAATTTTTAAAGACTTAATATAATTATGAATATGAATAAAATACATCTTATCCATAACAATCATTACTTACATAAAAAAACATATAAAGGAAAATGAATCGGTTAACATCTGAAACGATGATACAACTGAAATATCATTAACAAAGAAATATTAGAAGATCATATATGATATCATATTTATGTATATAGTTATTTAATAATTTAATAACAATTATTTAACTATTATACAAGAGGTTAACGTACCCTTGAACAAGGGAAAGTACCAGGTAAAGGTTAATTCTATAACCTCTTCATTATATGAGGTTGTTTATATGTAATTATCTACTGGACCACTTTATCATCCACATCCATGTTTTCATAAAAATGTATTTCAAATTTTTTTTACTATTTAACAGACAATGGGTTAAATTAATTTATACCCTAATTTGACCTTATATGTTTTACAATAGAATATTTTTGTCATTTTCCAAATAAGTTACTTTATGAATTTTTTGACATAATTAAGGTAAGAATGTTTTTTAACATATACGGCGGGCGCATCTATTTTCTGCCGTTATAACATCGTCAAAGCTTCCCTTACAAGATTATAATAATATTTCAAAATAAATGTTTTCTTTATAATTATTTAACTTGTTAATAATTTTAAAATAGAAATATAAATTTATCTAAAATAGTTTTGATTTTATCTATGTCAACATCGTTTGATAAATTTCAGACTTGTTTGAAGTTGATTTACTATGATACAAATCATCCATATTGTATTTCTGGTTTTGTGATATGTTTGACTGTGGATGAGTTATTTTTATTCCATTCATGGTTTACGGTTAATGTATTGACATTTCGTATTCTTTTTTTAATATGAATTTTTGTGTTATATTTCAACCTCTCCATAAGATGAATGTGTTGGACTAGTTTGTTCTGGGTTGGGGACTGGTAAAAGTAAGCCCTCTAGGTTGGGGTCTGGTTACAGTAGACCCTCCGGGTTGGCATCCGGTTATAGAGGATCTCTAGGTTAGAGTCTAGTTATAGAGGCTCTCTAGGATGGAGTCCGATTACAGAGGCTTTCCTGGTTGGTGTCCAGTTACAGTTTGCCCCTAGGTCCTAGCACGAGGCCTTGACACAGAAATTAATGTCCGACATTTTGTATTCCATCATTATGAAAGTGGCTATTGATATTTCATGTGATTACTAGACTAGTATAATATCCATGTGAATACGTAAATGGCATTATTTTATTTTATATTTCCCATATTATGCTAAAGTTCAATTTAAAAAGGCTTATGTTTTAGTCTTATAAATTTCCTTAAATGTTTATGCTTATTTGTAAATTTTTTTTCGCTATATTATTATCTATACTAAGCATCTGAGCTCATACATTTCTAAGTTTTATTTTTCCTATGATGTAAAGAATTATATTATGACACTCTATAGGTATAGTCTAAGGGATATGAGTGTGTACTATGGAGACTTTTTTGTTGTAGTTTTTAATTTTATAATATATTTTAGAACATATGAATGTATCTAGTATTTCCATGGAATCTAAACTAATCGGTCTTTTGATACTTGATCTTTTCTGATCATTCCAATGTTATATAGTAATTCACCGACTCTGGGTAACTAGGTTTGGGGTGTTACAGTTGGTATCATAGGAAGTTTAGTACAAACCATGGAAACTAGATATAGATAAACTCTGATTAGTGCACCTTAACCTATGATAGATATTGAAGATTAGTATAGAAGAACGTCATAGAATTTTTTTTTATTGTAGAGATTTTTTGAGTTTTCTATGTAATACATCCAGGTCTGGATATGAGCAGGTAGAGGCAAATCTGGCACAGATGTGCCTAGGGGTAAAACCCAAAAACACTGCATTGAGATAGACACAAATGAGAACTGGTGCACGACAATGGTCTGTGCTACACTCTTGGTTATGACACTCCCAGGGGATATGCTTAGGATAACTCTCATTTTCCCTTAAAACCATTATTAAGGATTTATGAGTATATACTTCATCAAAGAAAACCTTTATATGATTATGGATTATATCCACAATCTTCTTCATTTATGTTAAGTGAATTACAAGTTTGGAATTATGTATTTCGATTCATAAACTAATCTAGCGTATGCCATTGTTTAGAGATGGAACCTAGTGGAAGGAATGGAAACTTTATCAATGCATGTAATCCGTGTAGGTATTTTCCTCCTACTAAAGATAATTATAGTGGTTCAGGTGAAGCAACTGATGATGACCATCTTATCACCATACTGGGACAACTCACTCAGGTTATGAATAATGACCTTACCCGTATGGATCACCCTGATCCACAACGCGGAGGATCAATGTTAGACTGCTTCATGAGGAATCATTCACCAACATTAAATGTGAGTAAAAATCCATTTGTAGATGAGAAATGGATATGTTTCGTAGAGAAAATATTTCATGCTTTGGGGAGTAGTGAAATGGAAGAAATCATCATGGCAGTTTATCGCCTCACTGGAGATGCTGATAAATAGTGGACATTGATTCAAAACAAAAAGGAAGATGAAGAAGTATCAAGTAATTAATGGAGGGAGTTTAAAGATATTATCATAGAAAAATACTTTCCTTATGTCCATCGAGTGGATATAGAAATGAAATTTCTGGGTCTGAGGCAAAAGGAGGACGAGAATGTCGCAATGTATGAAGCCATCTTTACAAGGTTAGCAAGGAATACAGTAGATTATATACTTATACCACTAATTAAGATTGATATATTATTTGATGGGTTAAAACCATTTATCTGGAGAGCATTAGTCTCACAAACGTTCTTATCATACGAAGATATTGTGTCATGCACTATCAAGACTGAAAATGAATTCTCTAAATCTTATGACAATAATGTAAAGAAACAAAAGAGGCGAATGGTGGATCAAGAGACAGATAAAGGGAAAAGGGAAAGAAGTATTTTCTATTATTTGATATGTGTGGGAATAAATACCCCAGTACTTGCCTAAAAGGAATGATATTCTGTTACAAGTGTGGTGGAAAAGGTCACCACGCTCGTTATTGTAAGGGAAAGAAAGTTGATTTCAATATTGAATGCAACAATTGTATAGAAATAAAGCATTATGAAAATAAATTTCCTAAGCACCCAAGAAACATACCTCAGAAATGGACAATAGAGAAAGGCTATGCTTATGCTGTTACTAAAGTTGAATTGGAATAATTAATGTATTTTTGTTTTCAGACTCAAGAATTATGTTCTGGTCATTAGAATAATGTGATATATATATAAGGATTGTAATGCAATACTTGTTTTTTTCATAAATGTTTTAATATGGTGAAGGTAATCATATTTCTAGTATGTGACAATAAAAGGAACATTACTCTGTTTGGGGAATCTGATGTTATAATTGATTTTGGAATTTAGAGACCTTTTAGAGAGAGTCTAGACAGAGGTATTTTGGATAACAATAATAGTTGGAATGGATTAAGTTGAAATTTGGATAGTATTGTTTAAGGTTAAAACCTTTCTTAAGATTATTTTTTTTAATATTATAATACTATAGTATTAGGAAAAGGACAACCAGCTGGTTGGGCGATAATCTATCACGTCGGAAAAATCTATAGGAATCAAACTGACAACCAATGTACGACAAGGATTTATTACCAACAACTAGCCTACAAGAAGTACCTGGTTTTTACAAAATATTTTTCTTCATTTGAATGGTATATGTTAATACTTGTAACCTTATACGATTAGGTTAAATATAATATTTTTGAGTTCGATTATCTTTTGGAGTGAAAGATGAGTTTGTGGTTGAAATTAGTTGAAGGGTGAAACTCTACTTGTCATATATCTATATATATATATATATATATATTCACTTATTCTATGAAGAAACTAATTTTTAAAATTTAGGGAAGGGATATTAAAAAAATGTGTTATCCCAATACCTTATGTTTTGTTGAACTGCTGATATTTCAAATCATTATAGAATGATGGATTCGAGGCCCTCAATTTTACACTTGTTTGTGATTGATGACCAAAATCACTCCCTATATATATTTACTTTTTTACTCTAATTATGTGACTTTTATTTCCATTAATGTTCTTCTAATAAGGATCATAATTTGGTGGTGACTTTTTCATTTCCCTCTCCCTCTTATTAAGATTAAATTAAATTTACCCAATTTCCGATGAGGGTTTTCATAAAGTTATTTTTATATTTTTACTATTTATTTTCAAAAAAAACAATTTAAAATTGAGAGGATGAAATTTATTGAAGTTGGGGATAATGTAATACCCCAATATTTCATAGTATGTTATTTATTCAAATTATTTAAATAACTTTTAGTACACGGAAGACCGAGGTCGAGTGCACCATGACATACCAAACTATCCATTAAAAAAATAAGTTATGAATAGTATTAACCACATATTAAATTTTATATATCCTATATAATTTTAAAATTCACATTTTATGTTTCTTAGAAATAATATAAAACAATTATATTTTTCAGATAAAAGTGGTATTTTTCAAAAATGATGTTTTTTTGCCTTTTAATGGTGAACCCTATTTAAATCCAAAATTTGACAATTTTATATATTCTATTTAGTGAACATAAATTCATATTTATTATAGGAACATAAAAATTTATTATGGATAAATTTTTGGTACTTTTCTTATAACTTATATATTTTGATGAATAGTGAAAAATACTAAATTTCAATTAAAAACAACTTTTTAAATAGAAATAATTTATTGTGTTAAATTATATATTTGAATACTTTTTAAGTATAATTAGATTATATTTTTATAATTAAATATAATTTAGGTCATTGGATTTAATTTCACATTTAAATTGGATATAAACAAGTGTCAATCGTTTGATAGTTATTATTAATTAAAAACATGCTTTCTGTTATGACAACAGAAAGTAATTTTAAATTAAATTATGCCACTTCTGTGTTTTGAATATTAAAAACTGAATTCCATATGTATAATCAAAAGGTAAAAATTTTGTGAATATGTAACATTTATTTTCCGATATTATGAATAATTACTTCGGTAAATATTTTATTTATCAAGGTTAAAGGGAAAATCCAGTAAATATGGGTAAATAAATATTGTTAAAATAATATTAAATTACAATAAGATGTGTTCTATTCCTATTAGTAGATACATGTCCAACCATGGACATCCTTGCGTCGATTTTGGGACCAAAATGAGCCACATGGGAGTGATAAGGACATTTTCTATTAAATAATCTAAAGTAAAGACAAAAATAACAAATGAAATTATCTTTTAGTACAACAATTTTTATACGAGGTTATATAATTGATATATTAAAATATAAATTTTCATTATAAATATAAAAATATTTCATACCTAGGGATATTTTATTTATAATTTTTAGACATAAAATATATATATATATATATATGACACAATAATGATGTAGTAGTTTCCTTATTAATGAAACAATCAAATAAATGATCTTATAAATACTAAAATAAATATATTTTGCAAATTTTGATGACATAATAAAATTTGATAGGTGACTATGACATTATAGGGTTGATTAAGTGTATTTATTTCTATGTAATAAATTTGTTAAGACTATAGAAAAATTCAATTATTAAATATTGTCAAAATTGACATAAATGAGTTTTTTAAAACAATACAATATTATTGGTTGATATAACAATCCTAAAAATCCAATGATCTAAAACAATACTTATATAATGATAGGTGTATCATTAATTAACAACTTGGGGATCTTTTGGAAGTTTAAAGTATGTTTATTAACCATATAATATAAAAATACAAAGTGTCATGGTAATTTCAAACTATTTATCTAATAGTTAAATCTAAAAGATAAGGTTAATATAGTGACATAAACCTATCTAAAACCTATTGGTTGAGAATATTTTGACCCAAACACACCATATAATTTAAATAATTAATTTTTTAGCTATTTTAAACCGAAAAGTATTTTATTATAAAATATTATTTCAAACTTTTCCTATAGTGACCCTCACCTCTCTTATAAAAGGGCACTTCCCCTTCTCTCCAATTAAAACCTTAAAAACCATTTTAATCGGAAAACCCCTTCCCAAATATCTTCCCAAAATTACTCCCTTAATCCAATAGTCCTTCCTTTAGTATGAAAGCCATCCTAAGGAGCCCTTTTGATCAAATCAAAAGGAAGAACTCGAAGAAGAGGTAAATATTTCATCACATCTTTCATGTTCTTTTCTTCTTCCACATCCTCATTCTTTTTTTTCATTCAAAAATAAAAAATCTAGTATCTTATATATATTGTGATATTATTATAAAAATGGTACATTCATATTCATTATTCTATCTATACTATAAATGACAAAGTCACTATACATGAGTATGTATAGATTACCGTCTCCACGTCATGGTGTAGTTTGTTATTCAAATACTTAATCATTTAGATGTGTATAATAATGAGTATAAATCATGAAAATAATATATATAACATTATAAAGATTATTTATATATGATATAACATCCAATTATATATGATTTTAATATCAAAAGAATGATATTGTCGAGCGTGCGTACGTACGGATTACCGTCTCCACGAACGCGATGATATTCATTCCCCCTCGTATCCATTCAAGACTAATTTTCATATGATGATTTCAAATAATATTTATAGACATAATATCATTATTAATATGAATAATATACATCCTATCTATAACAAACATTACTTACATAAAAAAACATATAAAGGAAAACGAATTAGATAACACCCAAAACGATGAAACAACTGAAATATCCTTAACAAAGAAATATTAGAAGATCATATATGATATCATATTTATGTATATAGATTTTTTATTATTTAATAAAAATAATTTAACTATTATACAAGAGTTTAATGTAACCAATACCAAGGGAAAGTACAAGGTAATAGTTAATTTACAATCTCTTTATTATCCGAGGTTTTTTATACGTAATTATCTACTGGGACATTTTTATCATCCACATCCTTTTTTTCTTAAAAATAAATTTCAAAATTTTTTTAATATTTAACAAATAATGGTTTAATGTAATTTATACCCTTATTTTACCTTATATTTTTTTGAAAGTAATCTTTCTATTGTTTTCCAAATAAAGTACTTTATGAGTTTTTCGACATAATTAACATCAGAATGTTTTTTAACTTATACGGTGGGTGTAATTATTTTACACTGTTATAAAATTGCCAAAGCATCCCTTACAAGCTTATAAGAATATTTTTAAAATAAATGTTTTCTTTATAATAAGGTGACTCTTAAATGATTTCAAAATAGAAAGATATATTTCTCTCAAATAGTTTTGATTTCATCTTTGTCAACATCCTTTGATAAATTTTACACTTGTTTGAAGTTGATTAATTATTATACAAATATTCCATATTTTATTTAAGGTTTTGTGATATGTATTACTTTGGATGCTTTGTTTTTATGCCATTCATGTTTTATGGTTAATTTATTGACATTTTTCAGGCTAGTTTTAATACAAATGTTTATGTTATATTTCAACAGATTTTTAAGATGAATGTGTTGGCTTTGTATGTTTTGGGTAAGGGACCAATAAAATTAAGACCTTCGGGTTGGGGTCTGTTTACAGCAGACCCTTCGGGTTGGAGTCCGGTAACATAGGCTCTCTGGGTTGGAGTCTGGTAATAGAGGATCTCCAGGTTAGAGTCTGGTTACAGAGGCTCTTCGGGTTGGGGTTTGGATATAGTTATCCCCTAGGTCCTAGCACGAGTCCTTGACACGAAAATTAATATCCAGCATTATGCATTATATCATTATGAAATAAGCTATAGATATTTCATGTTACTATTAGACTAGTATAATATCTATGTGAATAATTAAATGGAATTATTTTATTTTATCTTTTCCATATTATGTGAAAATTCAAGTTTAAAAGGCTTTTGTTTTAGTCTTAAACTTTTCCTTAAGTGTTTATGCTTATTTATGAATGTTTCCTCTATATTTCTATCCTTACTGAGGAGCTGAGATCACCCCTTTCTATGTTTTATTTTTCCCTGGATATGATGAAGTATATTATGACTAACCTGCATAAAAAGTCTAAGGGGTATGAGTGTGGCCAATAGAGACAATATTGTTGTAGATTTTCATTTTATAATGTAATGTAAAACATATAAATGTATCTAGTATTTACATGGCTACTAAAATAATTGGTATTTTAAGACTTTATCTTTTGTGATCATGAAAATGTTATGTAATAATGCACTGACTATAGGTAACTAGGGTCGGGGCGTTACAATAATATCCCTTCAATAACATATAACTTTTTGAAGGGTAAAAATTTCTACTTAATCCCAGTATTAATCTAGAATTTTTTAACTCTTATAAATGAAATGAATATTTTCAATGCAATACTAAATATATTATTATGATATATTACCCTAAAATCATAGAGGATCCATAGATTCTATATGTTCCTATCACTGAAAATTATACCGCATAGCATGATGTAGATTTAGAATTAGCCTTTGAACACGAGGATCAATATAATTTCTAGTATATTGATGATGTTCATTGGATCCTTCCTATGGAGATCTAGGGAATAGAGTGGTAACATATTCTATATTAATTTAGAGATTCACAAAATTTCCCCTTCCAAAAAATAACAATCATTTGAAAATAGGCCCAAAATATTATATATTAATTGTAAACCCCATTCCCCCTTTCTCTCATTCATTTCCATTTTAATAAGTCTTTTCTTACATTCAATATAATTTAAATGATATTAAAAGAATTATATTAAATATAATTTTGAAACCTCTAACTAAGAGTATCGATAAAGGGGGGTAATAAATAAACATAATCAATTGAGAAGTTATAAAAACCTTATCATCACTAATTAGTAAATAAGAATATGCTATTTAATTATTATTCATGTTTATATAAATAGAAATTTATAATTGATTCTAGGAAAAAAATAAAAAAATAACACATAATAACATTAAATTCATATATTATTACTAATTCATAAATATCAACTCATAAATAAGAAGCATGCGACTCGGGAAGGCAAGTCAAGGAAAAAAACATGATTTCATATGGTATCTCTAGTATCCAACATATCTATGATATCCAAACAATATATATAGATTAATTATTATGTTTGGAATGTTTTTTGTTTTTTATATAGTCAAAACCAATATCATTAGTTTCACTCTAATTCAAATTTTTATCATTTTTTATAGTGTATACCCAAATAGTTTCCAATTCAGGTCTTCACATATCCTCAGACACACTTCCCGATCACTGAAGTTATATGTCAATGCTAAGGGATATGGATATCATTACCTTTGTCGTAGTGTGTGGTGAAAAATATATTTCATCTATCCATATAAGACCATACACATATGTTGACTATCCCTTCCATATAAAAACATCATTATCTTCTTTCAAAACCATTTTCAATAGAGGAAAAAGTTGGAATAGAACCACTCATTTTATTTAATTGGTATGATTTTGAGATGTAGGGTTCATCATTGTTAAGAACAACACAAAAATTCCAAATTAGGATCCAAAAAATAAAACTATGATAGAGGAAATGTAGAAAAAAATACATTGGATGTTAGCCTTAATTGATTTGAGAGAACGTAGAGGAGTCACACATGAAATACAGGAGTTCCGTGAGAGCTTCAAAATCCGGAGAGACTGAGTTGTGGTTAGGGTTCTTTTAAATAGACATGGGAAAATTTTATTAAGTCTTTCAAAAAATCACTGATAAAGATATAATTTATTAGTGGTAAATTGATAACCACTGATAAAAGGGATATTTATCAGTGCTAATGTTTTAGCACTGACAAACATTTGTTTTAATAGAATTTTTTGAGTGATGATAAATATTCCTTTTATCAGTACTAAAATTTTAGCACTCACAATTAATATATAATAATTATTATTTTTTAAAAAATATTATAATTATATAATTATTATTTATAATCATAGAAATACTTATTTAATAAATAATAACTATTTATTTATAATAATTATAAATTTACAAATTTAAAAATATTATAAATATACACTTATAAATATATTTATTTATATATACTTATTTATAAATATATTTCTACCCTTATTAATGGTTGTATAATCCTAAAAACAAGCATTTTAAAAATTATTGAAATTTAATAATTCCAAATGAGTACACTTTAAAAAAATTGAAAAAACAGAGATGTTTTATTAATTATATATATATATATATACATTATAAAATATGGATATATATATATATACATATATATTAATGTTAAGATGAATACATATTGAAAATACTAAAACATACTAAATAAATATATATAAATAAATAATAGAAAATGAAAAAATTGAAAGTAAAATAAAAAATATTAAAATATTAATAATGAATGCCCTAATTGAAATTTTATTCAAAATACATAAATAAAATTTACAAATTAAAAACTTAATATATTAAATTTATCATATTATAATGAAATTATAAAATATACTAAAATTTGAAAAAAAATACATAAATATTAAGTGTATGTGTTTTAATATATTTCATATATATATTTATGTTTGTGTGTCTATATAGAAATGCATTAATTTCATATATATATATATATATATATAGCTGAAATCTATGTAACCCATGATGTTTGATATAAGATAAATTAAAAAATCCAACAAAATTAAAAATAAAGAAGTCATTCATATGTTTTTAATTTAGATTTTATTCCTTATATATATATATATTTAATTTGAATTAGTTTTTACTATTTATAATTAATAGATATATGTATATATTATACTTGTACATTTTTATTAATAATTATTGAATTAATAAATTCTCAAATATCATTGAAATTTAATCATTTTTAATTTTTTAGATTAATTATTGAAATTGTTTATTTCTTTGTTATTTCATATTATTGTGGACCTTTGTTTGTGCTAATAATGCTCTAAAAAAGGATTTCATTTATCAGTGCTATAAAAAGAACTTATATAGGGTTCCATTTATCATCAATTTCTTTATTCTAATAAAGATGCACTTTATCAGCACATTTTTCTAGTGCTGATAAATGACAACACTGTTAAAGGTGTGTTTTGTAGTAGTGTATCCAAAACAATGAACTGTGAATAAAAAATATAAAAATCTTGATAGTTTTGAAAACATATCAATGTTGGCATAAAATATTTCAATTATTCACTTTTTAATTGATTAACATTAATAGACTAAAAAAATATAGTGCAAAAAATAGAGGTAAGAAAATTTTTTTGCTGAAAAGCCCCTAAAGGGTGGACTAAGAAATAGTCACTTATTTACTCACTAATTCGTTACCAATACCTGCGTTATAAAAATGTTAGAGCATTAAAATATAACATATAACATTACATGTTTATGAACGATAAAATTTGATATAATAAAAAATTGAGTTTTTCTTACCAGGACATCCCTTTGGCACAATAAACATAAATAAAGATTTCAAGGACCCATATTTTTTTCAAGAAATTCAATATTTTCTCACTGAACCCACTAGTATTTATAAATTATTGAGAAAAGCCTCTTTATTCCATGTACATGGGTACACACAATTCGAGGTTATCATTTATCTGTGTTACCAATTTAAATCCATTTATTATTCAAGTACATACACATAGGTTTTTTTACTTCATATCAGTATACCATGAAATTAACATCAAGGTATGAGGGAATAATATTTAGGGTACTAATACCAAATACCCATTTCCTTATAAATACAAATAAAATATTTTATATTTATTTCATCATAATTCAAATCATTTTTCAGAAAATGGTAACAAGATAATTGATTTTCTTTAATAGACCCCCTTAGAAGTATAGGAAACATAATTTACTTTCAGTTTCTGTGAAACCAACCATCGAATTCCCATGGTTTGATAGGGAACTCACCATAATTCAATACATTATCTATTACCTTAAAAAATATTCCCATTTATAGAAATTGGTACAAGGTTCTATCTCAAATCTGAATTTACCTACCTTGCTTAATTCAATAACATAATTTACTACTATTAACTATATATTAATTTGGTGAATTTTGATTTTCTAAAAAAATGTTCCCCTTAATTCCCTGTATTATTTTCTTATATAAAAATTGTGATATTTTCATTAACAATGATCAACTTATTTTTACTTATCACAATTTCCGAATTATACTATGAAATTCTAAAGCTATTATTTACTTTCTCCACATTCCAATTACTCAATAATATATTAATACAAAAAATCATATATTCATTATTACAATTTTCAAGGAAATTATTTCATATCATTATCTTTTACCCAATCATATAAGTGTTTCAAATATCATTAAGACCATAATCAATAAATCGAAATCATCCTCATAGTTAAAAAAATGAATGAGTTGAGTTCATAATCTTGTTAACAAATTTCTAGAGATAATATATACCTAGGTAACAAAATACTTGAGTTGAGATTCTATTATGGGTAATATAATGCTTAATTTTTTTATCTTTCACTTATTAATAGACGTCTTTTCTAATATCCCTTATTAGTAAGAAAATCATATAGTTTAGACCATATTCATAGAAATCAAAACCTTTAGTTAAGATTATTCACTTCGAAAAACATTTCCATTGGTTGAGATTGTACCCTTGATAATAAATTGTTCATGTCAAGATCTCCCACTTTTAAACAAAATCCTTGAGTCGTGATCATCCTCTTTGTAACAAATTTTAGAGTTCAGATCCCCTTATTGATTATAGAATATATTATTTTACGTCCTCCTCATGGTAAACAATTCTTTAAATATTTATCCTCCTCTTGGTAATAATTTCATTAAATTGAGATCCTAAACATAGTAACAAAATCTTTGATTTAGGATACTATTTTTAGTAAAAATATATTAGAATCAAGAGAATCTTATTGAATAAAAAATCCTTTATCTAAGAACACCATCTTGTTAAAAAAATACTTGTGTAAAAATCCTCCACTTAGTAAAAAAATATTTGAGTTGAGACACTCCTCCAATAAATAAAATCCATTAATAGAGATAATCCTCCCAATTAGTTTTTACATAAATATTTATATCTACGAAGCTACTTAATTTTCATGGAATAATGAAAAAATGACCCATCACACATCAAAATAAAATTATTTTCAATTTCACTAAATCTAATATTTATAGGAAAAATTTGTATGAACATAAAAATTAGGAAATTTTTTTTCATGAATAGGATGATATGTGATTAACCTAAAATATATAAAGATAATATATAATCTCACTATATAAATAAGAAAAAAGTGGAATCCCAATGTGTCACATAAGTCTCATTTACTCAGGGTATAGATCCTTAATAAATGTTTCCAAATTTATTTATGGGGTGAAGAAAACATCATTATGTTGAAATAAATATCAATTAAGCTATAGTCAACCAATGTCATGAAGTCCATCATTAAAAATAATTCCCAATTTTTTGATGTGGTTATGGGAGTATTCTATTAAATGTAAGCTATATATCTCATACTCTATTGAAGGAAAACATCTCTTAATTATTCATATGAATATTAATCGAATTTTAAACTTATTTTGGGCATTAAAAGATATAGATATGGGTTTAACTAATATGTAAGGGGAAAATGGTTATGTGAAAATATATTTTACTACTCATGAATCCTAAATGTCCGTTAAAATCAAAATATAATATTTTTTATGTTATAATTTTTAAGAACATGTTCACAAAATTTTATATGATCAACCTATGGAAAATGATGTGTTTGGGTTCTCTGTTATTGTACGAACACACACACAACAAAATACTACCACAAATACCCAAGTATCATAATAATACACCCCCAATGAAATTCCCCACATTCCCAACTAGAATCCCATGTGTGAAACCCGCTGCAATCTAGTGTGTGAGACTTTCACTAAGGCATTCTGAATTCTTTAAAAAATATAAAACATACATATCAATGGGACCTAGGAACTAGGAATAGTTATAAAAAGGCTATCCACTCAGAGTTTCATTTCATATAAAATAACCACCCAACATAAAGTATGACAAATAAGGTGAACATAAGAGGTAGAACACATAAATTTCCAGTATAAACAATTTTGTGTTTTATAAACACCTTCAGTTTATATAGAAAAATCTAAGTAAAAACTAAAAAGATAAGTGGTATTTGAGTCATCTTAGCCTTACATACAAAAAAAATATCATGAGAGAACATTTCTATAATGTATTAACATTTAAATGGATGAACCTTGTAAAGGATATATGTAGTAAATAAGTGAAATATTCCGTAGTTCCTTGGTCCCTCTAATGTATTATTATTACAGAAAACCAGTAAGGATCAACATGGGCGTAGAAATCACTAAATACACATACCTAGGTGAATTATTTCCATTTTCCCCTAATTTACCCCTACACCCTGGTGGCATTATTCTTCCATTGTCCTTTTTTGTGAGTGATTTTTAATTTCCCGTATAGTAAACCCTAGGATAAACCCTTTTCATGGTCCCCTACCAATGATAATCATAACAATTTCACCCAAATAGCTTTCATAAACCTAATAGGAAAATTTTACTTAGACCTTACTAAATATGAGTGGTTATAAAAACCCTTATGCGTGGGCTCAACCTCTAACAATTTTACTGTAAAATCATCATTGTGGTTATCATTTCTTGTATAATCTCAATAACTTTACCAGGTTTATTAAATTACTCAAGAATCATTGGAAAAAATTCTAGTGTATACCGCTATGCATTTACCTTGTTCACCTGTCAATGAAATCTGTAAAGGGAAAATCAAGTGTAAGTGCAACAAAAAAACTATTATATAAACATGTATCCTTGTGTTCCTAGTCATATAAACACAAACAATAATCCATAATTGAATCTATATTCACAACATTAAATGTAATACCAATTTTCTTGTCAACATATCCTTATAAGCTATAGCGGGAGTTGATATATTTCCTTGAACTGTGTGATTTTTTTTACATTATAGGGATATAGAAGATACCCTTTTATGGGCCAACCATAATAATATAACACCTTATATTCCCCCTTTATATCATAAAACTTCATGGATGATTTCATACCCTATAGTTCCTTCCTATACAAAATTAAATTAAATGTTGATTACTAATATAAATTAAATGTGAAATTATATAAATCCCTTATTTAAAATTATATTAAATGAATTAGATTTAATCAATCAGTTTCTCTTAAAAGATAACTATTATTTTCACTTTAATGGATTTCAAAAACAGGCTTAAACATATAAGAGAGTCCTAAATTAGATAATAATATTCATCGTGTGATTGGTCATTTTCTCGTCCCCTCTATTCATAAATTTATGCCCCATGAAACCAAATCAGGTAGTCCATGTGATGAATCATAAAAAAAATATTATTATTATTTTTATTAGATTCATATAGATTTTATAATCCATTTAATATTTTCATGAACCTATAAATATATCTTTTCTATTTTTCTTTTAGTTTTACAAATAATATCTTCATACTTTATAAAAAAATTATTTTTATTTTTTGGTTTCTTGATTTTTTTTTTTTTTTTAATGTATGATATTTAGAATTTTTATATATTTATTATTCCATTATTAATAAAAATATATGGATTTAAATAATTATTTGTTTTAATTTGTAGAGTAATTTATTCTATACAATAAAATTCTATTGAGATTCTTATTTGAAATAAAATTATTAGTGTTCCATTAGGTTGTAGATGAAATGTTTACACTTAGATTTTTTAAGTTTATATGATGGTTTTAATAATATATAATTTTGGAGATTTTTAAAATTTACATAATTAATGTTAAATTAATTATTTAAGTAAATTTATAATATTTTTTACAAATAGTCGCTATGATATATTATGGAGATGTTAAAGAAGGATTTTTGGGCCAATATGATGAAATTTAGTCTAATCAGTAAATTTAGTGAGATATTTAGATTATAAATTCAATATTTTTCATTAATATAAATGTTTTAATAATTATTACCTTTATATGGATATAAAAATTAATGATGAAAAATGATTTCATATATATATATATATATATCATTACTTAACATCTCATTTTTCACAACATAAATCATGTGTTCTTTTTTGTGATGGGGTGTTTAAAAATATAATTATGTGGAAGATCAATGGTAGGGGATAATGAATAAAATGTAAAAAATTAAAAATTATTATTGAGTAATACTTAATTATTATGAAACTATGTTATGTGACTTGATAGTTTAATCTATTTAAATTTTGAAAACTTAGTGTAATTCTTATTTTTACGGTTACTGGGTAATTCATAGTAGATCAGGGAAGAAGTTAAATTAATAAATTAATAAAAACTCTGATTGAAAATAATTTATATGCATTTTTAATTGTGGAATAGGTAATCTAAAGAAGAATTTGGTATGAAAATATAATGACAATAATATTTTTCATTTAATAGAAGAAGATATATATTAAGGATAATTGATTAGAATTTTTTATATGAAAAATTAAGATGTTCTTATTGATTATATTCAATATAATTTAATTGTTCAAAATATTCATATCTAAAGGAAAAAAATGTTGGTATATATTTTTTATAAAGTATATTATGGATTTTATTTGAATGATTTATATTAGAATATTTAAAAAAATGGGATACAAAATGATGGTAAACAAGAATCAGTGATGTTGCAGAATATGAAAAAATAATTAGTTTATTTGTATTGGGTTTGTTGGTGGTAATTTTGAGATTTAAATTTTTGGCGTGAGGTTATTTCAAATTGAATTTGGGCTATTCCTCCTGAATGGAATATACCTCAATAATGATTTAACCTTATAATAATGAGATAATATCTTACATGAAATCCATATCATTTACTAGTGAATTTAATATTCCATCCAATAGATTATGTATGGATTATGTAATACCCACATGTTCTCTATTAAATTACTACTGTCCTATAACAAAAACACTTATGTTATATGAAACCCACTTTACTTTTTCCCTGTCCCTCTCTCTTTATCTTGGAAATGTGTTATAAACTATGAGAAACAATACAATCAAAGATGTGATTACTAAATTTCATTAATATACTATAGTAAACATCTCCAATGATAATATTTTTTCTCTAATAGAGGTATAAATGTGTAGGAATGGATATGGGTAATTAAAAATAAGTGAATATTGATTTTTAAAAATTCAAAAAGTTTTTTAAGTTATTATACAATTTATTTTTTATGGACTATATATTTGGATTATATATGATAATAATTTTCTAGGAATTATTTTTGAGAATGAACAGGATGAAATTATATTACAATTTATAGTGGTTAATATTATCTTAAGAATTTTATCATGGGTGAACATAGTGGTGGTATATAAAGTCAGAATGTATGGTGGGGTTGAAATCTTCTTGAATTATATTTAGATGATAATATGATGAATATTTGGGCTTTGGATCCATTCAATACAATTTGACCATACTAAATAGATTTTACGGTATGTTTTGTCATGAATATACAAAGTTTCAGAGTATACTATATTTTTATTATTTTGAGTGTGCATATGTTTCTTTATTCTATCAAGTTCTACACAAAATTCATATGAAATCAAATAAAATTAGTATAGTGGAAAACATCTCACATTCTAAACCATTATCCTATAATAATGACGATAATATTAATTGTAATTCGATAGTATAAATTATGATGTATCTAGAGAACATAAGGATGAGGGTAAGGATGTGTTAGTTTGGGATGCTTAGTGAATATTTGGTTAGTGAGTGGTTATATACGGTTCTATCTAGCTACCTTTAATAGGATATATATAAATATATCATTTCATTTAAAAGTGTTATTATTAACTAATAAGAAAATGAACTAGTATTTCAGGATTTCCATATTTTGATTGGATAGTTTTATTATCTTACATGATCTATAGAATGATTATTATTGTTTATTCACAATTAAATATATATGTTTAATGGATGAACCATATGTTTATATATTTATATTTACTATACTTTTTACACTATTTTTTTAAAATATACAGGATAGAGTTGAATGTTTTGACATGAAACCTTACATCTTGGTTAAATTTACCTTCATGTAGAGATTTACATGTTCTAATTTTGAGTTATATAATAGACTATGGTTTTTTATTATACTACATATTAGTATTTTTTTATTATAGGCATGAAATTCATTTATTATTAATTTATATATATATATTCATTATTGGGTTATATATTTTATATTTTTTTGAGATATTGAGTTTTATTTAAAGTATAATTCCTTCAATTAATGAGTAAATAAAATTTTCACTATTCATCAACCCTTTAACTATCAAATGAGGGATTGGGGTGTCATCACTTGAACACAGGAAAGCTCAATTTGGGTATCGATGTGTTAGTCCCTAGAAGCGACTTATTACAGTGAGTGTTTTTAGATAATGTTTGGATTTGAAACTAGGGAATGGTTTATTGGGTCTGTAATTTGATAATATTCTTGAGACTAATTTTTTATTTTTGTTTCACAAACAAACTATGACTACAAAGGACATCAATAATTCAAAACATCTGCTTTGATTGTCTATTAATTATTAATATGGTAGAGTTAATTAATTATAGTGAAACCTTAAATGTATAAGTGAAATGATTGTAAACCTATAACATGTATTATTTTATATGATTTTGGTTATCAAATCATGTATTCCCCTAAATATACTTGTGTTTTATTATTATAAAATATTTATTATTAACATTTATTTGATTTATATGATAATAAATTTTTCTTGTTTGTGCATATATTTTTTATATTAGTTCACTCTATAATTATAGAATATGAATTCAATAAAAATATTTATAAAAATATTTTATATGGATTATAAATATAATTCTGATAAGACTCAGATGATGTTTGATTATTATGTTTTGGAGACCCATAACATTGAGAATTATTGTCCTTAATTTCTCACATGGTGATCTCCAAGAAGGGGATATCAAAAGTACAAACCATCCAACAGAAATTCCATATACTAATCAGGTCATAATATATTTCAATAGTGATCATATGTCATGGTCTATATATTTACGATAATTATTAATATGTATCATGAATATTATAATTTGATACATAAATAAAATCATGATTTTTACAATCATGGAGATGTATATTGTGATGGGTATATCACATGTGATAGGATATTACATAAATTTTCATGAAATAATATTTCTATACTATTTTATAAAATAATACTTTTTATTCCATTGATTTGGGGGATATACCATGGAAAAATCTATATCCAATGTGTCTATAAATTTTTTTATCACAATAAATAAAATAAATATAAATCAAGAAATCATGGATGATAAAAAATTTACACATAAAAGATGAGATATTAGTTGATAAATGATTTTTTGTATATATTTTATGTTAAAAAAACTTATATTTCTAATACTTTTAGAATTCCTTATAAGGGATATGGTGTGTCTCTAGATACGACACTTTTTATTTGGGTTTGAACTACCTCCACTGCAAAAGGGAAGATAAGTGTTACAAATGAAGTGTATATGGAATCTCATATATTTTAGTTAAATCTAACAATTAAAATAAAATCTATCAAAAGGTAATGATTACTATATATTTATATTTTTTCAATTTTAATTCAATCCAAATCTATTCTTAATCAAAGTTAGTGAGTTGAATTTTCATTTCCCATATATCAAAAAATATTATTTGTAAGGATAAGTGAATTGATATTAAATAGGGGACATTGTAACAAATTAATGGTAAAATTACAGAAATGAATTTTGATGTTTGAATTATTTAATTACATGATATTTATTCGATGTGATGGTTATAAAATTTATAATTTAAGAAAGTGAATATTTAAATAAATATAATTATATAAAATCTATTTATGTATCAACTGAGTATTTTTTATTATTTATTTAGTAACATATTACCAAAATAATTAATTATATGAGAGATAAATTTAAATTACTGTGAAAATCAATTTACTGATATAATATTTCCAAAATATAAACCTTGATATTAAATTTTACAAAATCTATGACAACTAAGAAAGATTCCATTACTGGAAAGGTTTGGAATATTTTTAAAATGCTGCTTTTCATTATGGGGTGTTTGGTAGTTAAGAAGTGTTTATAATATTGTAATAAAGGAGTTTAAAATGGTTTTACTATCTGTGAATGTAATTTAAAATCCCTAAAAGTTTATTTTTAATTTAATTTTAATTTTTAAGAAGTGAATAAAACACCTGAGAAGTGTTTTTTGGATTTATAATTGATAATAAAGCCTTATATTAATTATCATTATGTTTTCATAAGATGTAATATAATAATTTTTTGAATGTTATTATTATTCTTATACATGGAATCACTTCTACATAAGAGGAAATGATCATTTTTAAAAGGGGATCATACTGGTTGTGGGAATTTTATTCTTTTTGTGTAAAGGTACCTCCTATCCTACATAAAGTTCATCTAGTTTTTTCATAATATCATGTAAGGTTAATTGATTTATTCGATGGGCTACACAAGGGTAATTATGATTTTACTCTATGTTTCAAAAGTTGACCATGAACCACTGAGTGTTACGTAATTGTAAATGGCCATTATGCATTATGTAATAGTTATCTCTAGTCCATGTAAAATATGTATGGGTTTTCCTATACCAATTTAAGTGTAAAATAACTCTCACATAATTGGAAAATGTTTTTCCTTTAGTGTTATGAAGGTATTCCTTACCTCACATATGGGTGGTTGTGAAATTAGTAATGATATTTAAGGGTAAATAGTTATTTTTCTTACTCATCTAAATGTAGTCCACTATTCATTTAAAGGTATGTTGTGGATCTCAAAGCTTACAAAAGAGTCATCCATGAAGATTGAAGCCGATATAAATGGGTCATCGATGTAAGGGTAAAAACTTGCTGACATTATGAAGTGTGTATATCTAACATAGGGGAATTGATATTTTCTTAAAAATTCTTCATTCAGATCTAAGTTCAACTAGTAATTTAATTTTAACCAAAACTAATAAATTAAATAATGAAATTAAAAGGTTTTTAATATGTTAATGGTTTTAAATTTTATATTTGAAAATAATTTTTTAGTACTTTTCTAATGAAACATCCAAGGAATGAAAATGGAAATGGTTTTTATATTAATTTAGTGGATATTTTGTATCTATGTATATACTTATTATAAAATAATATTTTCTCCTACTAGAATATCTCCTCAAATCTGTTGAGTTTAAGAGACCCAAAACTCACCTTCTGATATTCTAAATCCTATTTTTAGTATTTAGGTAAATATATAATTCGTATAGGTCTCTTCCCCACAGGCTATATATGTGATTTCTAAAATGAATAAATCCCCCTCTAATGTGTTTTGGATGTAGTGTGAGAATACCCTTTCTTATATGATGGAGATCTATTACTTCTCTCTAATTTATGTACATGTATGATAAGATAATTATTTTCTTTCCATTATCTAAATGGACATGATTACCCATAATCAAATTATAATATGGAAATCATTGGTAGAATAAATATTGTAAAAACTAGAAATTTTAGAGGAAGAATATGAAAATTTAATTGAATTTACATAATATCATAAATATTATTATTAATGAATAGAAATATTATGATATGATGCATAAATAATTTATATAATTAGTTTATAGTTTGATACATATAAATATCTATTTTCAATAACATTCAAATTTGGGAGATAATGTTTATTATTAAATATTAGAACATGGATTAAATTTATTTTACTAATTAATATATGGAACTATGTTGCTATAGCATAAATAATTTGGGATCTATTATACTAGAAATTAACATTGAGAAATAGATGAATAATATTTTCTACCAAAAATATTATTTTTTACCTAAATTTATTAACATATACTCTAAAAAATACTATTTCATATTTTTTAGTGATAATATCGCATGCATAACAATAGAATTTCATGAAATTAAAATTTAGTAATTAAAATGTGGATTATGACATGTTTAGATACTTTTTTTATTTAATTATATGTAAATTAAATTAATTTTTCCAAAATTATAATCGAATGTGTTTATTTAATCCTCATTAAATTTAAAATATATTTGGTTACACACTTAGATATTTTTTTAGGTTTAGGAAGGTTGAATTCTTGAAATTTATAAACAATGTAAATCCATATGTTATTATTAATTAAATTCATGTGGAATGAGAAAAAAATTACAACTCATTAGGGAAGTATTTAAACATGGATTTAATGCATGAATCATTTTGTGTTGATTGCAGTTACTTATAGACAATGATATAAGGTTCTTAACATGGAAAACCTATACAAAATAAACATGTTAATAAAAGATACAGTTAATATGGTTATTTGATAAAGAATAAATGTTTATGGATGAGATAGCCCAATCTTGATTTTAGGTGGATTGGATTCCTTGATGACATGGAAATAGTTTCCATTAAAATTATGTGGGGAACAATGTATTTAATATGTACGTATGATCTATAATGTATAGAGTTGATGTGAAAGATTAAAAACCATAAATTATTAGTTTGATGACAAGTATTGGGTGGGGATTCTGGAGGCTATGATGGAACGATCTAATAGATTATATGATGATGGTGGCACATGGTTCTAGTTAGGATAGAGGTAGTGGGGATGGGTACAGATTAATATTAGGATAGTATAACAAGGTACTAGTTATAATGTTTATTTTTAATAAGATATCAATTGTGATTTTATTCACAAAGGCATGAGACCCCAGAGAATTTGGGATATGTTTAGAGAAGGTATTTCTCATTTATTATTATTTATAGATTGATTCATAGTTCATGAAAAATTGTGGATTATTATTTATTTGAAAATATTCCTACTATATGGTGAAATTTGATGTTATAAACTACAAGTGAAAATTGTAAAAGGTAGATTAACCAAAGTCCTAGAGTACCCACATGCTTAGGAAACAATGATTAATTAATGAAATAACATGTTTGGTCCTTGATTGTTACATATTATGATGGCATACATTAGAAAATAATAAAATAAATAATAGTACATAATAACATTTATTGGTAGAATAAAATTTAAATCGTGGAATGAAAATTGTGTAATATTAATTATAGACTATTGAATTAATTAATATTGAACATGATTCTTGTATGATTTCTTGATATCTATACATTAACAGTGATAGTTTGGTGTCTTATGTGATAATAACTATATATGAGTCTATGTCTGGGTTTTTTTACCATTATTTTTTTGTTTGGTATATCTATTATTTATATTTTTTATTACATACACACCCCACCCATACAAGTAGGGAAACTGAAAATAAAATATTTCAAGTTTATTTTCACCAATATCCAGGTTATTGGGGACATAAATGGATGGGTTCTACCTTTCCCTTACTCTCTCTTCAGCTGTATTATTTTGTGAGGGTATGTAAAGTAGTGGTTTCCCACACATGTGTTATGATTCTTGTGATGGATTGAGGTTATTGCAGATAAATTTATTCCATCCTTAGTATCAAAACAATTATTACAATTATGTCATGTATGGGTTTTTATGGGTTGTGTTATAATAGAAACTATACATAGAAGAGTGTCTTCTAGAAATTAACTGGCTATAATTTTGAAGATGTGGATTACATTATTTTTAAAAGGTTTTAAGGTAGGATATTGTTTCCCAAGTGTTTTTGATATGGACTATTAGTGGAAGAGATCATTTTTAGTAGATGAATTAGTATCATTTATTTATTCACTAGTCCATAGTGTGCTCCTCTCATATTTTTTGAGTTGTTTTTGGGAGGATCCTACTATGTATAAGTTTAATTCTCAGCATAAGAATATATAAACATTTTTTAGGATATTAGGAGTTGTCTAGTGATTAAGCTAGACATTACTAGTTTAAGGAGTTATTCAGGAGCTATTTGAGAGTTATGGTCACTATTGAGGATTTATCACTTTTTTGATTTTTAATAATGTCTATTTATATATGAAATCACAACATGTATTGGTATTTATTTTATATTTGTTATGAGTAAGAGTTTTTTGTGGTTATTACAATCTTATATCTTACTTATCAAATCTGTATTATGGTAATACATCCAATGTGTGTGAAATTATAATCTTAGTAATTGTATTAATCTCTTGACCTATTTTAGGTAGGCTTTGAGGGATGTTATATATCTTCATTCATGTATGACCTAGGAGGGGTATCCTTTGAAGGGATGGGTTAGTGATATAGTGGCATCATTGGTTATGGATGAGAGATATGATGACGTTACAGTTTAGAACATGCAAGGATGGGTTCATTTTTAGACAAAACATTCCTACTGTAATTATTCTATTCTAGAAATAAGAAAGGCCAACATGGAAAGGGGAATTTATGTTCTCATGTGATCCAATTAAAAAATATTCATGTTTAAAAGACATTATAATAAGTGGGTACCTCTTTCAGGGTAGAAACCTTGGAAAGGATCACACATCATTCTTCTAGGTTCTTATGTTTAAACATTATATAAAATGAGAATATGTCAAAAATGAATTAATTAATGAATCAAAATTGAGTCAGTGTCCCGTGATATTAGTCCCTAATGATTTTTATTTATTAGTAATGGATCTGGGAAAATGTACCAATTACATTCATATTAATAAAATTCTACATGATATGTTAGTAAATCATATATGGTGAAGGATGAATTTGAAAATACCTATAGGAGTACACTATCACGAACCAGCCCGGGTACCCTAGTAACCTGATGACCAAGCCGGCATTGACATATCCTGAAGGGAATTCTCGATCCCCACGGGTCGGTGACTAGCACCTGGCATCGTAAAACATACAAGTGGGAACAATTTTTCTAAAAGAGTGCAGAAGCAAAAAAATCAGAGCAGTATACATAACATAAGAAACTCCACTGGGAGTGATGTACCAGAAGACAACATGGCATAAAAAGCCCAAAGTACAACAACCCAAGTACTGATTATGGGGAAAATAGACCCAAGGTCCCCAAGGACACAACTCACCAAGACCAATGATCAACAACTGGATCCACCTCCAAGAGATTCCTTCCCTTTGCTCGAGCCTGGGAAAAGGAAGTCTACAAACACCTGAAGGAAAAGATTGGGTGTGAGCCTAAGCCTAGCAGGATACCAAAAATGATTCTGTAACAGATTCCAAAAATAGATTATCCAATTAAAATCTTTCAATTTTCAAATAAATAGGTTTGGAAACACAAAAGCATATCTCAACAAACATTCTATACATTTTCATATGATGGGAAAATTACTTTAAGAAAAGGCTTTACAAATGATGGAATATTTCTAAAAGAATGGATTAAATAATACATTTATATAAAACAGTTTATATAAATTTAGCAGGAATGTAAAACAGTTCACAGTAATTGGCATACATTTATATCTCAAATATAAATAAACAAGCTAGCAACATGGTCATATGCCAAAAGGTACAATAGTAGTAACCAGTTATAGGATTCCTCACTCTATGTGAACTCAGAAAGATGTGTATACACACATCCCTATGACAATTGCCAAAGGAGACTCGTTACCAACCCGTCAAGGATGTGACCCGCTGCATATATGTTTTAGAACGTTGTTGTAGAGTAGAGTGTATCCAAATAACTCACTAACTACTCAAGTCTTGAATGATCTCTTAAATGATGGGTGAACTATTTTAAGAATGCTTAAAATATGATCAATCTCATTCTTCCATTTCAAAATTGACAATTTCATTCCATTTAAAACCAAAACATGTTTTATTCCAAACAAGCCTTTTTCAACAGATAAAACCAATGGGTTTCTATCAAATAATTCTAAGCCATTTTCATAAGTTTTAAATCCATTAAAAACCAATTCCATCATTACACATTTCATTTCCCCAATTAAATTTAACAATTTAATTGAAAACATTTCCATCAAATCTAAAATTTAAAATCAACAATTTAAATCGGCCAATTTCAATAAACAGACCCAATTCAATGGAATTGGGGTTCTCCCAAATTTCTATGCCAAAACCATTTCAAATATCTCAGTTCAATGGAAATGAGTTTTTATCAATTAATTGAAATCAACTTGAACAATTTAATTTAAATCAATAATTGAAATATATCATTCAAATACAATGATAAACAGTTTGGCATGTCGGGATGGAACCAACTACCTCGAGGTTTTTGACCAAAAACACAAAGGTCGGTAATGCTCAAGAAAACTGGGTCTCTTCTTCAAGAACCCGCCTTAGATCTCTTCTCCTAGAATTTTTAAGATCAAATCTCATCATATTTGGTACCACACACTTATATCTACCCATAACAGGTGTAGATCTATGAAACCGAGAGAAGAGGAGAAGTAGATCTAGGTAGATCTAAGAAACCAATCAAGAAAGAAGAATAACGATCACATACCTTGAGAATACCTCTTAGATTCACCAAGAGGATACTTTGGATCATCTCCGGAATAAAGGGAGAACCTTCTATGACCCTAGGAGAAGACAAATCCTGAGTTAGGGCCACTTAGGAGAAAAAAACAAAGCATTTAGAGAAAAAACGGACGAGATCCACAATTTAAGGATCTATATTTAAGTGACAACACGGTTTGTCCGCACGGGTCGCCAAAAAGTACGCACACCGTGCGTATCTCACTATCCAGGATTGCTGTTCCACACGGTTTGGTCTCACAGTTTACCAAACCGTGCGCACACAGTGTGTACCCTACTATCATGTACTGCTTGGTTGGCACAGTTTGATCACACAGTTTATCAAACCATGCGCTAACCGTGCAGAATCCATTTCCTTTTTGTTTCACTTAAAATTTCACCCAAAAACACCCCCCAAGTCACTACCCCAAAACAAAGTCACTTAGAGACAGTACCTAAAAACATAACGGGATGTTACAACCTCCCCACCATAAGATCTTTCTGCCCCCAGAAAGCCTATGAAGAAACCTCCACGTCAAAAAGATGATGCCACTACTCTCTCATTAATGCCTCCCTTTCCCACATCTCATTAGAATCTTAACCATGATGAAAAAGTATACAGACAAGAGGTATCGTTCTCCCATGAAGTACCTTGGATTCAAAATCAACAATCCTGACTGGTCGTTCAGTCACAGATAAATCTGGTTCAATTTCAAGATCACTCCATCTCACAACATGAGATGGATCTTAGAGGTACATCCGCATCTGCGATACATGGAACACGTTATGTATCGACGTCAGCTGTGGTGGTAGAGTTATACGTTAAGCAGCTTTCCCCACAAGACCAACAACCTCGAATGGTCCCACAAAATGAGGATCAAGCTACCCTTGCCTCCCAAGCCGTCGATGACCCAATCAGGGTGAATCATTCAAGAACACCTGGTCACCAATAGAGAACTCTAAAGGTCTACGGTGACTGTCAGCATAAGACTTTTATCGACTCTGTGCTGTCAACATTCTCTGACGAATCAACTGAATCTTAGCTGTCGTCTCTCACACCAAACTCGCTCCTACCAAAGAACTTTCACCAATCTCTGACCAACATAATGGAGACATACAAGGATGGCCATAGAAAGCCTCAAAATGAGCCATCTTAATCACATATTGATAACGATTGTTATAAAAAACTCAGCTAACCCCAGATGATCATCCCAAGATCCACCAAAGTCGAGAACACAAGCACGAAGCATGTCATCACGGATTTGAATATCTCTCTCTGTCTGGCCATCTAACTGTGGATGGTAGGCCGTGATCAAACGGACCTGAGATCCCAGTGCCTCCTAATGGCCTCTCCAAAAGAAATATGTAAACCGAGGATCCCTATCAGTGACTATTACAGCTAGAACTCCGTGCAAACGAACAATTTCTTTCACATATATATTTCTCAATTCCTCAACTTTGGTTGTATCTCGAATAGGTATAAGGTGAGCCGACTTGGTCAGTCTGTCGATCACAACCCATATCTCATTCTTCATCCTTTGGGTTTGAGGTAACCCAACCACAAAGTCCATTGAGATTTCATCCCACTTCCATGTAGGGAATGGAAGTGGTTGAAGCAAACCCGAAGGTTTCTGGTGCTTGGCAATCACCTGCTAGCTTGTATTGCAACGAGATACAAAATTAGCAATGTCTCGTCTCATACCTAGACACCAAAACTGTCATCGCATATCAAATAACATCTTTGTGGTTCCTATGTGTACCGGCCACTGAGAGTTATGGAAAACCCCCATCACATCCTTCATTTCCGATAACGGAAAAACATAACAGTTTCGATAACACAGGACACCCTCTTTGGAGAACGACCACAGGGTGTCGGTATCCCCACCATAAAGAGAGTCCCTAAATCTATGGAATTCATCATCCAGTTTTTGTTCCTGAAGAATCAATTCAAGGAGTGCCGAAGTCAACTGAACATTGTCTAATGAAACTTCATTCCCCTTCCACTGAACTCCAATATGAAACTGAGAAAAAAGAGACATCAAAATATACTCTTATGAAGATTCTTTCACAACCTGAGTTGTAGATTTCCTACTTAACGCATCTGCAACTACATTCCCTTTCCCCGGGGAATAGGCAATTTAAATGTCGAAAGATTGCAGGTACTCCACCCAACGCCTTTGGAGAAGGTTCAAATATTTTTGAGAGAAGATATAACTTGAAATCATGTCGTCTGAATACATAGTAAACCTTTCTCCATAAAGTTAATGTCTCCAACATTTATGTGTTTGCATTACAGATGCAAGTTCGAGGTCATGGGTAGGATTGTTCTTCTCATGAGGCTTAAGCTCACGAGACCCATAGGCAACAACATGATTACCCTTCATGAGGACACATCCCAAACCTAAACCCGATGCATCACATAAGACCACATAAACTATCCAATCCCCAGGAATAGTTCACACTGGTGCAGTAGTCAAAAAACACTTTAGCTCAACAAAAGAACTCGGAAATTTATCATTCTTGGAAAACTTCACTCCCTTTTGAGTTAGTGCAGTCATTGGAGAAGCTAACTTTGAGAAGTATTTAACAAATCGGCGATAATATCCTGCTAATCCCAAGAAGCTATGAATCTTGAAAACATTTCATGGTTGTTCCCAAGTCATAATAGCCTTAACCTTTTTAGGATCAAATGATATTCCTTGTTCTAACACAACATGTCCCAATAATTTCACTTCTCGAATCCCGAAATCGCACTTAAAAATCTTGTCATAAAGTCTAGGATTACTTAGAAGACTCAGAACTGTTCTCATATGATGCACATGATCCTCCTCGGATTTGGAGTAGACAATAATGTCATCCACAAAGACTACCACGAAAGTATCTAGGTACTCACGGAAAACCGTGTTCATCAAAGCCATGAAAACTGTAGGAGCATTAGTTAGGCCGAAGGGCATAATATGGTACTCATAATGACCATACCTACTCCGAAAAGTGGTTTTAGGGACATCATATTCTTTTATCCTCAACTGATGGTAACCAAGTCGAAGATCAATTTTTGAAAACCACTTTTCCCCTTTCAATTGATCAAACAAATCATCAATTCGTGGTAATGGATATTTTTTCTTTATCATAACTCGATTGAGCTTTCGATAATCAACACATAAGTAAATAGAACCATCTACCTTCTTAGCGAAGAGAATAGGTGCTCCCCAAGGTGACACACTCGGGCGTATAAATCCTTTCTCAATAAGATCGTCTAACTGAGACTTTAGTTCTTTTAGTTCAGCTGGAGCCATTCGGTAAGAGGTAATAGAACCCGGTTGAGTACTAAGAATTAAGACGATAGAAAGGTCAGCATCTCTTACTAGTGGCAAACCAGAGAAGTCAGAAAGAAACATTTCTAGAAACTCAATGACAACTGGAGGAAGATCACAACACATTGAGTCTCTCTATAAATCAAAAGCAAACACTGATATAACTTTCCCCAAATCTGGATAAGAGGGTCCTAATCTGCTTGACCATGGGTCCCATTATCCTTTATAAATAAGAGACACACCACTGGGTGTAGTAATGTAGACATGTTGATGAAAACAATCAATCCAGGATTTATTGGCAATGAGCCAATCCATCCAAAAAATTATGTCAAAAGATTTCATGTCAAGAACCAAGAAATTCCAAGAATGATCAACATCTGATAGAGAGAATACACAAGCAGGACTACGGAGACCCTTCTCTCTCATAACACCAAGGTGTGTAGTAATATCCATTGTACAAGATAAAATATGCATAGACTGATTACGAAGATTAACAAGATGGGTTGAAATAAAAGAGTGAGATGCACCAGTATGAAAAAGAGTTGTCACTAAAGATGAATCAATAGTAATGGTACCTCTCACAGTTGCAGGACATGTATCAGCTATTTCTTGTGACTCTTCCACTACGTGAAGAATCTTCATTCTGGATTCCTGTGGCTAGAACCCTTTTGTGCGTGAAGCATTTGTTTTCCCCATAGTATTTGGAGGTGCTGATGATCCTATTCCACTACGCGGAGTAGAGAAGTGATGGAAGAATTCCTGTAGGTACCCTAAACGTCAGCTGGAGTTATAGTTCTTGGGTGCCTCAGTGCAAACCCTTTCAGAATGTTCTGGCTTCCCACACTGATATCAAGTCAACAAAGCCCCTCCTGGTGCTAACGGAGGCCTGGGATGACTCTTCTTTCGAGAACTACCAAGAGAAAAGTCACACATCCAATTTCCTTTAAAGGAACCAACACTACCACTAGAAAGAAAAGGAACTTCCTACAACCCTACCTTTCCTTCCAAATCCATCTCAATCATCATTGGTCTATCCAACACATCGGCATAAGAGGGTAGCTTCTGTAAGAAAACCTAAGAATGGATATCTGATCGATGCCCCAAATCAAATCGTTGAGCCTTCATCCTCTCATTCGATACAATTTTAGGAGCAAACTGTACCAACTCAGCAAAGCGATTTGAGTACTCAGTCACGGTTTTGTTGGCCAGCTCAAGTTTGAAAAACTCTACAGCCTTGGCCAACAACATATATTCTGGATAGAACTGATTAGTGAAAATAAAACTAAAGTATTTCCACTCCAAACCCTCATGTTTCCCTGCCGTCATCATCATTTCCCACTATCTTCTACGTGGTCCCTCTAGCATGAAGGTGGCACACTTCACTGTGATCACATCAGGTGTCTCCAAAAACCCAAACAGACATTCGATCTTACTCAACAATTCCTCGGCATGTTGAGGATCAGTGGAGCCTTTGAATACTGGTGGATTTGGGTGTAGGAACTCTTGAGAACGACTTCAGATAATTTCACTCTGAGGATCTATAGCTGGAGTCTGAATAGGGACTGGAGGTGGTGCCTGTTCCAGAGCTTGGACAATGCGAACAATCACCTCTACCAGACTTGGATCCACAATAGGACTTGCTTTCTGAGATTCAGCAGTAGCCTCTTTTTGGATTTGAATTCCATGTCTCCTCAGAGGCAAGATGCTACACAACATCAGCAGACAACAAAGAAGACATTAGATTAACACTCAACCTGAGTAACGAGGAACAATATTCTTAAAAGAAGGGATAACAAGATTTGGATTCCACTCTATCCAAATCAAAATAGGGAAAATACTAGAACTAATCCACATGTCTCCTTTCCCTAACCACCCCTGGAAATGTAAGGTTCATTGTGGTGAGAGCTGGCCAGACACTAAATCACAACTACCTCCTATGTCCCGACAAGAAAACTCAAATGCATACTATCATCAAGGAAAGATGTTTCAACCTCCCATTGATACCAATTTTTCACGAACCATCCTGGGTACCTTGGTAACCCGATAACTAGCTAGCCCTATCATATCCCGAAGGGCATTCCCAATCCTCACGGGTCAGCAAAGAGCACCTGACATCGTACAATATACAAGTGGGAACGATTTTCCCAAAAGAATGCGGAAGCAAAAAAAACAAAGCAGTATGCATAACATAAGAAAATCCACTAGGACTGATGTACCAGAACAAAACATAGCATAAAAAGCCCAAAGTACAACAACACAAGTACTAAATATTGGAAAAACAACCCCATGGTCCCCAAGGACACAACTCACCATGACCAAAGATCAAAAACTGGATCCACCTCCAAGAGATTCCTTCCCTTTTCTTGAGCCTGGAAAAAGGAAGTCTACAAACACCCAAAGGTAAAGGTAGGGTGTGAGCCAATGCCCAGTATGATACCACCAAAGATTCCGTAACAGATGCCAAAAATAGATTATCCAAAGAAAAGATTTCAATTTTCAAATAAACAGGTTTGGGAACACAAAATCATAATTCAACAAACATGCTATACATTTTCATATGATGGAAAAATTACTTTAAGAAAAGGATTTACAAATGATAGAATATTTATAAAACAATGGATTAAATAAAACATTTATATAAAATAGTTTATATAAATTCAGCAGGCATGTAAAATAGTTCACAAGCATTGGCATACATTTATATCTCAAATATAAATAAACAAGTGAGCAACATGGTCATCTGCCCAAAGGTACGATAATATTAACCAGTTATAGGATTCTGCACTCTCTATATGAACTCACCAAGATGTGTACACACACTTCCCTATCACAATGGCCAAAGAAGACTCATCACCAACACATCGGGGATGTGACCCGCTGCATGTATGTTTTAGAACATTGTTGTAGGGTAGAGTTTATCCAAATAACTCGCTAACTACCTAAGGCTTGCATGCACCCTTAAATGATGGGAGAACAATTTTAAGAATGTTTAAAATATGATCAATCTCATTCTTTCATTTCAAAAGTTCCAATTTCATTCCATTTAAAACCAAAAGAGGTTTTATTCAAAACATGACTTTTTCACAATATAAACCCAATGGATTTCTATCAAATCATTCTAATCTATTTTCATAAGTTTGAAATCTATTCAAAAACAATTCCATCATTACACATTTCATTTCCACAATTAAATTCAACAATTTAATTTAAAACATTTCCATGAAATCCACAATTTAAAACCAAAAATTTAAATCATCCAATTTCCATAAACAAACCCAATTCAATAGAAATGGGGTTTTCCCAAATTTATATTCCAAAAAAAATTTAAATATCTCAATTAAATGGAATCGAGTTTTTATCATTTATTTGAAAGAAACTTGAGCAATTGAATTTAAATCAATAATTGAAATAAATCAAGCAAATACAATGATAAAAAATTTGGCATGTCGGGACAGAACCACCTACCTCGAAGTTTTTGACCAAAACCGAAAAGGTCAAGAACGCTCAAGAAAACCGGGTCTCTTCTTCAAGAACCCGCCTTAGATCTCTTATCCTAGAAAGTTTAAGACCAAATATCATCAAATTTGGTACCACACACTTAGATCTACCCATAAAAGGCGTAGATCTAAGAAACCGAGAGAAGAGGAGATGTAGATCTAGGTAGATCTAAGAAACCAATCAAGAAAGAAGAAGAACAATCACATACCTTGAGAATCCTGCTTCGATTCACTAAGAGGAGCCTTTGGATCATCTCCAAAAAAAAGGGAGAACCTTATCTGGCCATAGGAGAAGACAAATCCTGAGTTAGGGACACTTAGGAGAAAAAAACGAAGCATTTAGAGGCAAAACGGCTGAGATCCACAATTTAAGGATCTAAATTTAAGTGACTGCACGGTTTGTCCGCACGGTTTGTCAAACTAGGTGCACACCGTGCCGATCTCACTGTCCAGGATTGATGGTCCGCGTGGTTTAGTCGCATGGTTTACCAAACCGTGCGCACACCATTCATACCCCACTATCCAGTGCTGCTAGGTTGGCATGGTTTGATCGCACGGTTTATCAAACTGTGCACTAACCGTGCACAAGACATTTTTTTTCACTTAAAATTTCACCCAAACACACCCCCAAGTCACTACCCGAAAACAAAGTCACTTAGAGATAGTACCTGAAAACGTAACGGGATGTTACAAACACTATAAGAGTTTTTGTTTTAGTTTATAGAGAATTATGAGGTCTCTATTTTAGATCATGAGACCAAGGGTTAGTAAGATGAGGAAGTCATATAGTTTGATTTAAATTTTTCTCAAAGGGATCACAAAACATGATTTTCTATGGAAATATATTGTAGGATAGATCAATAATAATGTTTTATCTCAGTATACATGGATATTGAATTTTTATAGGGGATGTTTATAGACTATTTTTCAAAATTATTTTATTGCTTCGACCGCCAGGGTTTTCTTCTTATTCAATTATCTTTTCATTATATTTCGAATTTATTATATCTAGTCTTATTATGTGATGATATAATTGAAATAAATTTTTGATACTAAAACCATTTGGTTATTATCCCCTTGAGTTGAATTAGTAGGATTATCATTAATCTTCAATTACTATCCATTCAGGAAGAGTGTATAGAAGAATCCTTTCTTAATCGTTTGAAACCCACCAATGAAATTTAAGAGACATGATTGTTTGTACCACTTAAAATTTTATTATTCAACTCACATATAATGGAATTAAGAAATGTAGGTATTAATAATTCCTCATACTTCATGTTGAGGTGGAGATATTGTTTCATAAAGGGGTTTTTCTTCCCTAGTTCATATTTTTATATAACACTATCACTACATTTAGTGTTGTGAAGATACAGTCTTGGAAGTAGGGTTTCTATCATCTTTTTCATACTATGCAATTCTTTAAAGCTTCTGGTCATGGAGAATTGGATTTAGGGGAGGGGTTATTGTATGTATTAAATTATTCTATTCAATATAAAAATCAAGCAGTCCTAGGAATATGGGCCACATTTTGGGTAATATAATATTTTATGTTTATATTAAAAATTTTTATTCATAGTATTAGATTATTGATTATTACGTTGATAAGAAAATTCTTGTATTATGTGGGATATACATGTGATTTTTTATTATTTGGTTGTGGAATTTTTTTCTTCCTTTACCATAAGCAATTTATCACATTCTTGTATCAGTTGTTATAAATTTTAGTATATGAAGGGAGGAGACATGTCACCCATTATGACATGTTATTTTTCTTGATGCATTTAAAATCCATGTATGTTAGTCAGTACTATCCATAGCGAACAATATCAGGGTGTAGTGGATTGGTTCTTTTCTTTTTCATTCTTGTGGTTTCCCCTTTTCTGTTTACATAAGTGATTTTTTTTAGGAATAATATATAGTCTACAAAAAACTGATTGATGTAGTTATGTTCACATATAGTAAATGGTTAATGCAATGTGAAATACTTTATCGTTATTTCCTCTGTATGATTTTTGTAAATAATGATTAGTAAAAAATCATTGAAGATTTAAAATTTCCATAAATTAGATTGATAAAATGTCATGTGTTTTTATGATTCATGGAAGATGATAAATTTGGTTCTCTAGATCATGTTTTATGTGTCTTAACATATTCCTGGTAAAAAGGATCGAAGAGTTATATTTGATGATTAAAATAAATTCGATGAAATCATATGACTTGTATATATATATATATGAGTTATAAAATAATCATATTAAACTTGTAATGTTAGATTTTATTCTCATAATATTTTAGTTTTTATATAATTTTCAATAAATTCGATATGTAACATGTTTTATTTTTAAGTAATAGTAGCGAGCGAATAAGTTAAATTCTATGATGGTTGTAGAATTAAGTAGAAACAT
The DNA here is from genome assembly GCA_963277665.1 of Viscum album. Classification (NCBI taxonomy): domain Eukaryota; kingdom Viridiplantae; phylum Streptophyta; class Magnoliopsida; order Santalales; family Viscaceae; genus Viscum; species Viscum album. Next base: position 1,569,649,034 of record OY728119.1, read on the forward strand.
AGTGGTGTGACTAGTAATGAGATATCTTTAGGGAAATAGATACATTTATGGTGTTATACTTTGATGTTTTTTCCTTATATGTGATAATATGTGTGATAATTTTTAGTGTTACCCACATAAAAACAGTATTTTTTTGAAAAATGTTTTCATATAAAATAAAATTTCACTTTAGGCTTGGAAGAAGTTTTTATTTTAAATTCATTTATTCATCATGTATTAAAATTGTTTTCACATAGTGGATTTTTATAAATAATTTTCTATGAATATAGATAAAATGTTTTTCATTTTAATATTTCTAAAAATGTTATATTTTTAATGATGTAGTCTTATTTGAATGTTTTTATCATTATTATTTGAAATTTAAAATGTTTTAATATGAAATGTTGTGATTCATATAACTAAATTAAATACACATTTGAAAATTATATTCATATATTTAATTCTGTAACTTACAAGAATGAATTATTTTATATGTTGACTATCTAATATTAATAATAAAGTATTATGGCAGAACAAAGACCACTTAGTTCATGATATAGTAAAATCTATATGTTTTGAAATATATTTTTTACAAAGATAAATTAAGATAAAACATGTCTATATTTTCATTTCATGTCATTCCCAAGAGAAATTTTAAATGATACAAATAATATTAAAATTTCTATTAAAAGAAGTTCTATATTTTATGTTTAAATTAATGTATTGTGATTGTTTCTATAGGTGTTTCTTTCTATAGTATTATTTTATTATAATGATAACTAAATTGATATATATTTATTTTTTGGTTTGTTATATAAATATTTGTATAGTTTTTTTGAATATGTAACCTTAATTTAGAACATGAGTCATAAATGAGTGATCAATATTTCAAGTTGACTAATGATTTCTTTTTTGGGTTGAATTATCAAATCTCATATTTATATATGAGATTTATTCTACACTGTGATATAATGTTTTATTAATGGACTTATTCCAATTTGAGAGTTATATTCCCTAAGATATTATTTTGAGAGTCTTTTAAAGAGGTTTATTAGCTATAAAATTTTACCATTAGAATTTTATTTATGTTTAAAATACAGAGAGATCATTTATAGGCATCTTATGGGGTTGTTGAATTATTTCACATTCCATTATCACTCCTTGGATTTTATTTTATTTATCAGAATGAGAATGTTTTGAGTGCTATATAATTTAAAGGTTTTGAATATTCCCAAGCATTTCATTGTCACTATGGGATGCTAATTAGTTCCAAAGGGGATGTCTTATTTTAATAAGTGGATTTTAATTTTTTAAAAATTTGTAAATTAATTTAAAATACGTAAATGTTTATTGGAAAATTCATTTAGTTTTTTTAAAAGTGAATCAAATATTTTAGATGTGCCTATATTATTTTTGAAATTATAACAAAGTGTTATATTTATGTTCTATTAGTTTTTTAAGTTGGAGTTTAAATTTTTTTTAATGTAATATTTAACCTTACGCATAGAGTCACATATATGTAAAGGTAATGAATGTTTTTAAAAGGGGATTATAAATTTTGAGGTATGTTTATTATTCATATATAAGGGTATGAAATAATATTCATGGGTTGTGTAATGGAAATTGAGTTTTCCTTCTATGTGGTTTAAGGAAAACATTACTTTCCATGGGATACATAATGGGTACATGGCCTCTTTGCACCGCTTAATGGTCTTTCTTAAATAGCATAAAGGGAGTGTGAGTTTTCTTATACATACGAATGGGTATCCTAAGTCTCACATTAGGTTAAACCTATTTTTCATTTATCAATATAATGATATTCCTTATCATGTGTATGGGTGGTTATGAGTTTCTAATTTCTATATCAAGGTTTCTCTTATAAAGGTATGTATGAGGTCCGATGTTCATACAAGGGTATTCTATAAATTATGATGCCCATTAAATAGTGGAAAACCAGGTTAGAGTGTAATTTTATTTCCCTTACATATCATGTATATAGTATATTGGGTTTGGAATATTTGTCTTAGAAGTTCATATTTCTTTAATTTTTAGACTCGTTAGGTAATTTTAACATAAATTAAGATATTAAATGAGGTAGTAAAATGGTTTTGATTTTATTAAGGGTTTTAAATGTAATCATTTATCTTATCTAATTTTGAGAAATTTTATAATGATTTATTAGGGGAATTAAAATGTAAATAGTTGTAATATGAATTAAATGGGTATTCAATATATGTGTACCTATGTATATTAAAGTAACAAATTTTTATAATCTTATTTTCTCATTTTTTCCACATTTTTGGGTGACCCAATCCACACCATATGAGTTCTACCTACCTTTTCATTATGTATTTTAATCCATCTACAATTAATTTGGGTTTCTTTATGATCTAAAAGGCCTACAATTTCCATGTTAATGAAATATCTCTATCTCCTTTATTTTTTTAGTAGCATGTGAAAATTATTTCATCTAGGTAGGATATTTTTTACTTCTCCTTAATTTATGCACAAGTGTGATTAGACCATGCTTTAGTTACTTTTGTGAAAATGGGTTTCATTACCCTTAATTAAATAATTATATGAAAATCACGTTTAGAATGGTTTTTGAAATAATTGTATTTTTTAGTCAAAGAAGATGAATATTTAATTACCTAAAATTAATATATTAAATATTATTATTCCTAATAAGACTTATTATAATGTTTTGGAAATTAATTTTGAAAATTTATTGATTTCTTCATACATTGGAATAATTTTTCCCCAGAATATCTACATTTCATAGATATTATTATTCCCTAAAATTAAAATCATATAGATACTATTTGTTTAAATCAAATATGGAAAAAATTTTATAACGTTAATAATCAAACTTCTATTATTCTATAAATTATCTAGGAAAGATAGAGGATTAACTACTTATTGCTGAAAATATTATTTTTCAATAAAAATTACTGTCATATACTGAAAAACATCTTATTTCTTGTCGCAGAAAGATAATATCACTTGTATAATATTATTATTCCATTTTATGAAAATGTATTATATTAAATGGGGTATATTCCATGTTTATATATTTTAATGTTTCATGATGAAAATATTAAATTATTTGTCAGGACATTGTGGTAAAATGAGTTTATTTTTTGTTCATGGTATTTACTAAATATTGTTATATCAACATGGATGTAGTCTTTTCATTTTTTAAAATGGTCAAATTCATAAAACAGATAAAAAAATATTAATTATATAATTAATAAAAAATTATAGAAGAATGATATGAGTAATTACTACTCATCTTCTAATTTTTTAGATAAAGAATTATTTTTTGAAGCATGTTATGTTAATTTTATCTACATGTAGCTATAGATTTATTTTTGTTAATGTGAAAATTTAATACATAAAAAACAATTAATTAAATATAGAATTAATATTTCTTCTTTCTAAAGAAGGTAACTTTAAGGATAAGAGAGAAAATTATTGATTGCAAGATGATTTAATGCCTTGATGTTGTGGCCATAGTTTTATTTATAATTATGTGTGTAACAATACATTTGATATGTTTGTATGCTCTTGAATTTAGATCCACTATTTGAATGATTTATAATCAAATATCATTGGTGAAATGATGATTAATGCTTGGGGACGCCTAAGTGTATGATGAAACTAAGATCTAGTTATGACGATGGGGGTGGAACGTTGTGCTAGTTTTGCTGAATTTTGTGGAACTAGGTGTTGTTTAAGATGATGGTGGTATAAAGTAAATGTTATGATGATGATGCAGGCGTAACATGTCGAATGTGATTTTATAAACAATAGTTTAGGACACTGGGGTGTTTAGGATGAGTTTGGAGATGGTATTTCCCATTCATTCTTATATATAGCTTGATTATTACATGATGACCAATGATTTATTGTTATTTATATGACTAATTTCCACTTTTGGGTTGTAGATTGATGTTATGCGCTATGAGTGAAACATTTAACTATTATATTTTGATAATTTTTGGAGTACGTAAATGTTTTCGAAATTATAATGAATTGTTGAAATAACTAGGTTGATATTTTATAATTACTTATAACAATTAGATACTTGAGAATGTAAAAAATGATTTAATTATTTCATAAAAAATTGGAATAGAAGATGAAAAATGCAATCATTGAAAAAAATAGAGTAATTTTCCCAATAGATTAATTAATATTAAACTTGATGTTGGTATGTTTGCTGGATTTATTGAAGTTAGTAATGGTACTTGGTTGTCCTGTGTAATGATAATGATATATTATTCTATTTCTAGGTTGTTTCAATCTGAGTTTTTGTAAGATATATCGAGTCTAAATGTATTTATTTTCATATTTACCCCTACCATGTCATATGGAAAACCAATTACTAGAGTTTTATGGTGTGTTGTCCTCAACATCAAGGTTGGTGAAGATAAAGATTATTGACTTACCCCTCTAACTTATTCCCTCTAAGACCGTGTTATTATATGTAGGTATGAAAATTTATTACATGTGTGTTTAGAGCTCTATTGGATTGACGTTATTTCTCATGTAAGTATTATTGATGTTTTATCCAAAGGATTTTTATCGATTTATATATACATGCTATGATGGTTTTAGGCATTTCACATAACACATAGGTTATGATGGTTTTAGGAAATAATGAGGTTGCTATATAGAGGGTTTGTATGTGATGATGTGCAATATAGGGTGCATGATATGATATGATTTAGCATGTGTTTTGGTTAGGATTATTTATGGGAGAGACGATGGATCCATATTTGTGTTTTTGGGATGTGAGAGTAAAAATCTAGTGGTAAAGTTATTGTAAGGTACCCACATCTACATATATGTGAGAGTGGACAACCAATGGGGAAGTGGTTGTGCGGTAACAATATATAAATATATTCTGAATGTTTTGTGCCAATACTTCTATATGAAATTTTGAGAGAGATCCATTACTAAAATAGGAAAATAAAAACTAACATATCTAGTTGATGAGTTAGTTTTATTCGATTATTCACTAGGATTTAGTATGCTTCTTTACCATTTTTCATGAGTGGGTTCAAGGAGTACTTGCTAATTATACATGTTAATCTCAAAATAATTATATATAAATTGTTTTTAGGTAAATTAGTGCTGGTTGGTGATTAAGATAGACATTACTAGTTGAGGGAGTTGTTCAAGATGTGTTTCAGATGTATGTACACTTTTTGGGATTTATCACATTTTCATTTTCATTTCAGCCATATAAAATTTTATATGAAAAACATCATATATTGGTATTGATTGACTATTTATAAGGATTTTTTTATTCTTGTTGTCATCCTATATCTTACTTCTCGGATATTCAGGAGGGTAATACCTCCCATGTGTGTGATAATATAACTATATTCACAGTCTAAAACCCAGTACCTATTGTTGGCGGGGTTTATCTCTATAATCATTGTTAGCATAGGAGTGTTACATTTGGATAGATGTGGTCATGATAATGTTTATATTTTTATTTTGAGAAAAAACATGATCACTCTCACATTCCTCTTCTGATTTATAGATAAATAAATAGGGTATTTATATAAAATCGATACTAGTATTTGTAATATTATTATTTCACCTTTCTAAAACAAAAAGTCTTAGGACTTAGATATTGAACATTATTGATAATTAATGGATATTATGAACATAATTTACGTTTAGTTTCACGAAGAAAAAATAATTTCAGGTTGTTCAGTGATCAGAAAAAAAATAAAAGGTGTAACACCATAACATTTAATGTATTTTCATCAAATAAATTTAATTTATCTTATGTATTGTGTTACTCAAAATACAAAGTTTATATTCCCTATGATATTCAATAAATATTATTATTTACTGTGATAGTAATATCTTATTCATTGGATTGGAATTCATGAATAAGAATAAATAATTTATAAAAAATATTATGGTTTAAACCTGTATAAAATAAGTAAATTGTTTATCAAATCATAAAAATGAAAATAAATTTAATTTTAAAGTAAAAAAATGTGTTCCTGAAAAAATAATTTTATGTGATCAATTTTTTTTATCATAATAATTTATATTAATCTCTATTGGTGAAATATTTTAATTAAAGTTATATATTATATATTCAATCAATCCTTTTAGGCTTTATTTACTATTTTTTATATGTTTGGGATAAGAATAAAAAAATCATGCTTAAAAATATAATATTCTAAGAAGTGGGATTTGTTGCGCTTTGGACACATATTTTTAAAATTACATTATATCTAATATATAAACTTAATTTTCAAAAAATTATTATAAATTTGGAATAAAAAAGTTCATATTTTTTTAATAGTCCCATTTTATTTTTTTCAAAAAGAATAGTAACCGTGGTAAAATTTATCACCTTGGTATAGGGAAAATTTTGTTAATATGTGTTCAATATAATTTATAATGACTTATATTTTAATCGTACTTACAATAGAAGGAATAAAATTTTACCCTTATCACATTATGTAATAAAATTATTTGTTTAATGTAATATTTTCCAATAAATTAACCAATATAATATTTAATGTAGAAAAAAATACAAAATATCACTCTCTTAGTTTCAAATATATCATATTTGTTCACATAGGAAAAAATAGATATAAACTGGTATAAATTTCTTTTTTATTCAAAATGAATTTATTTTCATGATGGATATGTTATTCAAATTTATTTTTATTATATAACTATGTTAATGTAATATCGATATAGTATCAATAAAATTAATTGAAAAGTAAAAAAACTGATTTTAGAAATACTAAAATTAATATAAATTGAGTTAGTTAGAGGGTTCCATGATATTTAGAAAAATATATCATATTAGTTATTTTTAAAAGGAATTCTATGACCCCTTCCCACAAAGGGTACCCCTCTTGGGCTTGAAATTCTAGAATGTAGATAATGATCCCCGAGTCCCACATCTAGTAGGCCCCTAGTCAGCGACTAATATTGACGGTATAACAAACATAGAGTTGAGAGACATTACCCTCTAAAAGAACACATGCAAAAGGAATGGATAAGATATAAACCTACCAAATCCTTCTCAAACTACAATATAAAACAGAACCCAAGAAAAAATATGTAATGTCATGAAAAACAACTAAAACTAAACAGGGAAAACTATAGGCACCAAAATAATGTAAAATGATAGTGACCAAGAATCCCAAACCATTTCTGCAAACCCGCTGGCCATTAGTAACTAGCCTGATTTCCATGATTCTCCATGTGACCTGAAAAACAGTTTATATGACATAGGGTGATTATAATAGTATACTCGATAGGATCCTCCCTAGATCCTCTTGTGTAAAAGTAAAGAAACTATACTAAATAACAGTGAACAACATGTGAAAATAAATTTTCACCTAACCAGGTATACTATAATCCCAGCCCCACCATAGCTACTATCAGCATTTTTCACATACAAGAGTATATAATATAACAATGAATATCATGGGTACCCTCCTTCCACTTTCACACTGATTTTCCACTTTTCCCCAACGTCACACACCCTAAGCATCTCTCTTTAAAAAGGATTTCCCGTAGGCACATGGGTGATGCACCACAATATGAACATCATGAAACAAACCCCCACATCCACATAACAAAATTAACCATGTAGTTTTTGGGATTCACCAGAGCATTCATAACAGGTATCATACATTAGGTATAATACATCTTGTTGTTACACAACATTCACCAAGAAAGGATCCTCGGGCCATTATAGCCTATACAAGTTACATCTATAGTAGTCCATACAAATCTATATCCATAATATATTTTTGTTAAATAATCACAATCCATTAAATGTTTTGATTAAATAAAATTGACAATTTAGTTATTTCTTGATACTTTTTTATATTTTTATCCTAAAATATCCACATTTCATAGGTGTTATTATTCCCCGAAAATAATAATATATAGTTCATATTTTTTTAATTCCAATGTTAAAAAACAAGGTATATAATTTATAATTAAACTTCTACTAATATGTAAATTGTCAATGAGTGATTTAAGATTAACTTCTCATTGATAAAAAGATTATCTTTAAATAAAAATTACTATCACATACTACAAAAATATTATATAATGTTAAAGAGAAATAATATCACTTGTAGAATATTATTATTTCATGTTATGAAAATTTAGATACTGAAATGGGGAATATGAAATATTTATAAAATTTATTATTTCATGATTAAGTGATTAAATTATTGGTCAGTACATTGTAGTAATGTGAGTTTATAGTCTCTTATTGATATTTACTAAATAATATTTTTATCAACATAGCTGTATTTTTTTGTTTAGAATTTTCAAATTCTTAAAACAGATAAACAGAAATAAAATCTGGATGTTATAATTAATAAAATTATAGATGAATGATATGAGTAATTACTACTCATCATTGAATTTTTTAAAAATAAAATTAATTCCTAAATAATTTTATATTAATTATAGATACTTCTAGCTACAGATATATGTTTATTAATGTGAAAATAAAATCAAAAATGAAATAGATAATTACATATGGAATTAAGATGTCTGTTTTCAAAAGAATAAAACTTCAAGAATGTGATAAAAAATTATTGATTACAAGGAGACTTAATGCCTTGATTATATGGCCATATATTCCTTTATAATTATGTGTGTAGCAATAAATTTGATATCTATGTATGGTATAGAATTTAGACCCACTATTTTAATGATTAATTATCTAATATGATTAGTGAAATGATGAGTAATGTTTGGGGACACCTAAGGCAATGATTTAACAAGGATCTAATTATGATGATGGTGGTGGAACATGGTGTCAATTATGAAGAATTTGGTGTCACCAAGTGTTGTTTATGATGATGATGGAGGAATAAAGTACATGTTATGATGATGATGTTGGAATAAAATATCAAATGTGATTTTATACAAACTGGTGTAGGACACTGAGGTGTTTAGGATGAGTTTAGAGAATGTATTTCCCATTGATGATTATTTCTAGCTTGATGATTACATGATAGACAATAATTTATTGTTATTTATATGAATTTTTTTCAACCGTGGTGTGTAGTTTGATGGTATTTACTATGAGTGAAACTTTTAAATTTAATATTTGGATGATTATTGGAGTACCTGAATGTTTTAAAAAGGATAATAAATTATTAAAATAACAGGGTTACCTGGGGGTCTCCTGAAAATTGTAATTATTGAAAAATAGATCAAATTTTATATTGTACTAATTAATATTTAACTTGATGTTGGTATATTTTATTAACATGGAGAAATTAATAGGGGTACCAGAGTGTCTCATGTGATGATACCAATAAATGATTCAATGTCAAGGTTGTTTACCTCAGAATGGTTGGAATTTATATCTGGTATAAATGTTTTTAATTAAATATTCAACCATATAATGTCAGATGGGAAACAAATAACTAGATTTTAATGGTGTGTTTCCCTCAACATCATGGTTTTTGAAGATAATGTTGATTGACCTCCCCCTATACCATACTCACTCTCAGACTGTATTAATACGTGCAGGTATGCACACTGATGTTTTTCAATACATGTGTGTTATGATATATGTTGGATTTAGGTTATTTATCATCTACATATTATTGATTTAGTATCCAAATGAACATTACTGATTGTTATATACATGCTACGATGGTTTGAGGCACTGTACCTAGCACATTTATTGTGATATATTTTGAAAATAACATGGCTACTATATATTGGGTGTGGATTTGATGATGTTCTCTATGGGGTGAAAGATATGATAATAATTCCCTTTTGTATTGGGTAGGATTATTTTAGGGAGATATTATGTATATATATTTGGGATAGTGGGATGTGAGAGTGAAATTATAATGGTAATTTTTTTCTAGGGAAACCATTTACATATATATATATATATATATATGAGAGCAGAAAACCAGTGGGGAAGTGGTTACAAAGTACCAATATATATATATGTGTGTGTGTGTGTATGTTTAATGTTTTTATCTTAATACTTATATATGAAATTTTTTGAGAGATCCATTTCTCGTATAGAAAAAGATTTGTTTACCTATCCTCTAGATGAGTTATTTTTATAGGTATTTTCATGGGGATTTTGTAATCTTCTTTAACATTTTTCTTGAGTGGATTAAAGGAGGAATTACTGAGTATACATGTTTTGCTCAAAATAATTATATATAAAATGTTTTTAGGTCATAGAAGCTGGTTGGTGATTTAGCTAGACATTGCTAGTTTAAGGAGTTGTTCAAGTTGTGTTTGAATTTTATTTCCACATTTTTGGAGTTATCAATTTTTAATTTTCATTTCAGCCGTATCAAATTTTGTTTGAAAAAACATTATTTATTGGTATTGATTAAGTATTTATTATTTGAAGGATTTTTTGATGGGTTTTCTCATATTTTCTCTTACTTATAAAATATTCATGAGGGTAATACCTCACCTGTGTGTGATAATATAACCTTTTTCATAGTCTCCAATCTAAGACCTATTGTAAGTGGGATTTTTTGGACATTATCTATCTTCATTTGTTTTCAGCATATGGGGGTAATATTTGGATAGATGGGGTCATGATAAACTTTATCATATTAGTTTGAGAAAAATCATGAGCACTCTCACATTACTCATGTGATTTATAGAGAAATAAATATTGTATTAATACACTATCGTTAATGGAATTTTTAATATTATTAATTAGCCATTATAAAAAAAATCTTAAAGACTGAGATCCTGATTATTTTTTATAATTCATGGATATTATTAAAATAATTGACATTTCAGTTCATGAAGAAAAAATAATTTCATGTTGATTAGTGATTAGATAAATATTAAATGTTGTAACACAATAATATTTAATGTATTTTAATTAAATAAATTTAATTCCTTTGATAGCTTGCATAACACAAAACATCGTGTTTGAATGAACCATGATATACTCTAAAAAATATTAGTTACTGTGATATTAATATCATATCCTTTTAATTTCAAATCATGAAAAAGAATACTAAATTATGAAATATTTATGGTTTAAACATGTATAAAATAAATAATTTGGTAATCAATTCATAGAAATAGAAGTAAAATCAATTGTTATGTAAATGAAATATGTTTCTGAAAAACAAATTTTTTTTGTGATCAATATTTTGTTATAATAATATATTAAATTAATCTTTATTGGTCAATTTTTTTTATGAATGATATAAATTATATATTCAATCAATCTTTTTAAACATTATTTAATATTTTTTATATGTTTATGACAAGAATAAACGAAATTTCATTCTTAAAACTATATTTTTATATGATATGGGATTCATTGTGGTTTGCGCACATATTTTTAAAATTAGTTTCCATCATATATAGAAATTTAATTTACAAAAATCTGATTATAAAATTGGAATCAAGAGGTTCAAATTTGTTAAATAGTCCCTGTTTATTTTAATCAAAAATAATTGTTATCGTAGAAATATTAATCACCTTGGTATATGGTGAATTGGGTTAATCAATGTTCAACATAAGTGATAAGGGATAATATTCATTTTAATTATATTAGAAAGAATATAATTTTAGCCTTATCAATTTTTGCTATAAATTTATTTGTTTAATGGAATATTTTTGATTGAAATGACTCGTATAATATTTAATGTAGAAAAAGTTACAAAATGTCACTCTATTAGTAAAATATATATATTATGTGTTCACATAGGAAATAAAATGTTATGAACTTATAAAAATTACTATTTTATACATAATGAAATATTGTCATGATATAAGTTTTATTCAAATTTATTTTAATTATATAATTAACTTAATGTAACACTGATACAATATCTAATAAATTAATTGAAAAAAATAAATTATTTAAAAAATACTAAAATTAATATAAATTTATTTAGTTATAGTTTTTAGTGGTTTTTTGATTAATATATCATATTAGTGATTTTTAAAAGGATGACCACAACCCCATATGCATAATGTGTACTCCTCTAGGGCCGGAAATGGGAGAAGAGAGCTAATGAACCCCGAGTCCCGCCACCCGTAGGCACATGGATAAAGCACCACAATAAGGCCCTCGTGCATCAAAACGCCACATCCACATAACCAAAGTAACCATGTAGTTTCCAAGATCGACCAAAGCTTGCATAACATGTATCATACATTGGGTATTATACTTCAATCTGTTATAGCCTATACACCGATCAAGGGTCCTCAAGATATCATATCTTATACATGTTAGACCAATAGTAATCCATATGAGACTATATCCAGAATATATTTTTGAAAAATAACCAAAATATATTATATGTTTTGATAAAAAAATTACAATTTATTGATTTCTTGAAACATTGGAATATTTTTTTCCCTTGAATATCCAAATTTAACAGATATTATTAATCCCTGTAAATAAAAACAAATGGTTAATGTATTTTTTTTAAATATTAAAAAGAATATTATAACATTAATAATTAATCTTCTATTAATCTGAATATTTTCCCAAAATGATAATGGATTAAATACTTATTACTGAAAAAATGATTTTTCAATAAAAAATACTATCACATACTGAGAAACATCTAATTCCGTGTTGAATAGAGATAATATCACTTGTATAATATTATTATTACATGTTAGGAAAATTTAGAAATTGAAATGGGGAATATTTGATGTTTGTATATTTTAATATTTCATGATTAAAGGATTAAATTATTGGTTAGGAAATTGTAGTCAAATGAGTTTATTATGTTTTCTTGATATTTATTACTATGGTTCTATCCACATAGATGTATTTTTTTCCATTATAATGGTATAATTCTTAAAATGGATAAATAGAAAAAAACCATGATGCTATAATTAATAATATAATAGAAACAAAATATGACTGTTTACTACTCATCATCAAATTTTTTAAACAAAAAATTAATTCTTGAAGCACGTTATATTAATTATATCTACTTATAGCTATAGATATATGTTTCTTAATGTTTAAAAAAATATATAATAATATAGTCAATTAAATATAGAATTATGATATCTCTTTTCCAATGAATACAACTTTAAGGATGGGAGAGAAAATTATTAATTGTAAAACGGTTGAATGCCTTGATGCTATGGACATAGATTCCTTTATAATTATTTGGGTAACAATACATTTGATATTAGTATATGATCTAGAATTTAGATCCACTAAATGAATGATTTAATCTAATATGATTAGTTCAATGATGAGTAATGGTTGGGGACACATGAGGATATAATGAAATGGTGATCACGTTAGGATGATGGTGGTGAAACATAGTGTAACAATGTGTTGTTGAGGATGTTGATGGTGTTATAATGTACATGTTATGATGATGATGCTGGTATAACATTTTGAATGTGAATTTATACACAATGGTGTATGACTCTAGGGTGTTTAGGAAGATTTCAGAGAAGGTATTTCCCATTGGTGATTATTTCTAGCATGATGATTACATGATTTATACTGATTTATTATTATTTATATGACTAGTTTCCAATCATGGGGTGTTATTTGATGTTGTTAACTATGTGGAAAACTTTTAAATGTTTTCTTTGTAGGATTTTTGGAGAAACCAAATGTTCTGAAAATGATAATGAATTATTGAAATAAAGAGGTTGGTATATTACAATTACATATTATGATTAAATACATGGGAAATTTAAAAAAGGAATTAATTTTCTCATCAAAAATTGGAAGAGTAGATGAAAATTGTAATCATTGAAAAAAATGTGGTAACATTTCTGATGGATTAAATAATATTGAACTAAATTTTGGTCGGTTTTCTTGATATATAGAACTTAGTAGTGGTACCTAGGTGTCTTGTGTGATGATAATGATATATGATTCTATGTCTAGGTTGTTTCCATTAGAGTGTGCATAATATATATCTAGTATAAAGGTTTTAAATTTCATATTCACCCCTCACATGCCAGATGTGAGACCAATAACCAGGATTTCAATGTGGGTTTCCCTAAACATCTAGGTTGGTGAAGATATTTTTGATTGACTTCCCACTCTATTATACTCTCTCTATGACTGTATTATTGTGTGTAGGCATGCACATTGATTATTTCCAATAAATTTTTGTAGAGATCTCTATTGGATTGAGGTTATTTCTTATTTAAGTTTTCTTGATGAATTATCCTAAGGATTATTACCTATTTTATATACATGATATGATGTTTTGAATTCATGCACAAAACACATAAATTGTGATGGATTTAGTAAATAAATGGGTTACAATATAGAGAGTGTGGATGTGATGATGTGCTTTATAGGGTTCATGATATGTTAATATTTATGTTGTGGTTTTTTTTTGGATTATTTATGGGATAGATTATGGATACCTATTTGTGATATTTGGATGTAAGAGTGAAAATATAGTGGTAACGTTGTTGTAGGGTACCCATTTCTAAATATATAAGATAAAGGAAAACCAGTGGGGAAGTGGTTATGAGGTTAAAATTTATATATATATATATATGTTCTAAATTTTTTTATGTTAATACATACATATGAAATTTTTTGTGAGATCCAGTGGTCGGATTAGAAAATAACAGTTGACCTACCTAGTTGATGAGTTAGTTTTATTTGTTTATTTACTCTGATTTGTTATGTTTCTTTAACATTTTTAATGAGTGGGTTTAAGGAGGAATTTTTAAGTATAAATTTCGTTCCATAAATAAGTATATATAACCTGTTTTAGGTCAATAGGTGCTAGTTAGTGATTCATCTGGACAATAATACTCAAAGGAGTTGTTCATGAGGTGTTTGAGCTTTATGTCAATTTTTTGGGATTTATCTCTTTCTAATTACATCTTGGTCGTATCAATTTTTTTTATTAGAAAACATATTTTCTTGGGATTGATAAATTATTTATAATGTGAAGGATTTTTTTTATGGTTGTTCTCAACATATCTCTTACTTCTGAAATATTCAACAGTGTAATACCTCCAATGTGTGTGATAATATATCCTTTTTTACAATATCAATCCCAAAGCATTTTTTTGAATAGATTTGTGGGTAATTTTCTTTATTCATTAATTTTCAGCACTAGGGGGTTAAATTTGGATAGAGGGTGTCATGGAAAACACTATCATATTAGTTTGAGAAAAAATTTATCACTTAAATTATGCATGTGATTTATAGATAAATAAATAGTGTATTTATACATAATCGATTATGGTATTTGTAAAATTATTTTTTCACCATTCTAAAACCAAAAAAGTCAAGACTGAGATCATAATATTTATGATAATTCGTGGATATTATTAATGTAATTGACTTTCCAATTTTGGGAGAAAAAATAATTTCATGTTGATCGGTGATCAGATCATCTTTAAAAGCTGTAACAATATAATATTTAAATTATTTTCTTCAAATAAATATAATTTCTAGGATATATTACATTACACAGGACACCATGATTAAATAAACCATGATATAATATAAATATTATTATTTAATGTGATAGTAATATCCCATCCATTGGATTGGAACTACTGAATAAGAATAACTAAATTATGAAAAAATTATGTTTTAAATATTTATAAAATAAATAAATTGGTTATAAATTCATAGAAAGTAATATAAAATTCATAAAAATATAAATGAAATATGTTGTTAAAAAAACAGTTTTCATCTGATCAATGTATTTTTATCGTAATAAATTATATTAATCACTATTAGTGAAATATTTTACTGAATTTTATATATTTTATATTAAATAAATCCTTTTCAACTTTTCATAATATTATTTATAAGTCTCGGATAAAAATAAACTAAACTATATGTTTAAAACTATATAATTCTACGAAGTGGGACTCATTGAGATTTCTACAGATATTTTTAAAAATAGTTTCTATAACCTATAGAATTGAATTTTCAAAAAATGATTATAAATTTGGAGATAAGAGGTTCAATTTTTTTTAATAGTCCCCTTTTATTTTTTTCAAAAAGAAAAGTAACCGTGGTAAAATTTATGACCATGGTAAGGGGTAATTGGGTTAATCTAGGTTCAACATAAGTAATAAGGATATATATATTCATCATAATTATAATAGAAGGAATATAATTTTACCCTTATAACCTTATGATATAAATTTATTTGTTTAATGGAATCTTTTCAATTGAAATAAAAGAATATAATATTTAATGTAGAAAATTTTAAAAAATTCCACTCTCTTAGTTTCCAATATAACTTATGTGTTCACATAGGGAAGAAACAAGATATGAAATTATATAAATTTTTATTTTTTTCATAATGAAATTATTTTCATGATAGAAATTTTATTCACATTTGTTTTAATTATATAATTACCCTAGTATAACACTAATGTGGTATCTATTAAATTAAGTAAAATGTAAATGAAATGATATTAAAAATAAAAAAAGTAATATAAATTGAGTTAGTTATAGTGTTACATTATTTTTAGATAAATATATCATATTAGTGATTTTTAAATTTATTTACACAACCCCCTCCCCCCAAAGTATACCCCTCCTTGGCCAAAAATGTGAGAAGTGAGATACTGACCTCCCAAGTCCCACCTCCAGTGGTCCCTAGGTTGGAAACTAGCACTGAGGGTATAATAAACACACAGATGATAGAAATTACCCTCCAAGAGTAAACATGGAAAAGAGAGGGATAATACAGAAACCAAACAAATACTTATAAGAATATAATATAAAACAAAACACATGTACACGTATGTTATTCCATTAAATCCACTACAACTGAAAGGGAGAATCTATAAGTTACAAAAAGAATGTAAAACAACCACGACAAGGAATCCCAAATAGTTCATGAAAAACCAAAATATAGTGAACAAAATGTGAAACTAACTTGTCACCCAACCAAGTATACCATGTTCCCAGCCTCACCATGGATAGTCTCGCCAAGTATCACATAAAATATTATATAATATAATGAAGAATGTCAAAGGAACCATGCTACCACTCCCCTACAGGTTTTCCTCTTTTCTTCAACGTCACACACCCTGATCATCTCTCTTCAAAAAGGTTTTCCAACAGTCACCAAAGTGAAGCACCAAAACATGATCCTCGTGCAACAACCCACCACATCCACATATCCAAAGTAACCATGTAGTTTTTTGGAGCCACCACAACTTTTATATCATATATCATACATTAGTTATTATACCTCAAGCTGTTACAGTCCATACACCGAGTAAGGATCCTCAAGACATCATAGCATATACACGTTACACCTATAGTAGTCGATTGGAAACTATTATTCAGAATATTCTATGTGAAATAACCACAATCCATTAAAACCATACACACTTATATATGGGAAAAATAACTACTTTTAATACCATCAAATGTATATACTAAGATAATAGAGCATGGACAATGGGGGTAGTTAATAATCCATCATCCCGTTAGGATGTTGGCACCTATCAAGCTCAGATTCCATGGGGTGTTAGTTTCCCTAACCAATAAGATGGAGTATCACATATATAAAAATACATGATATAATGTATATCACAACCACAATATGTGAAAATAATATTATTAGACTCATCTAAAACTAACGTCTCTCGGACTACCGACATCCAATTCTATGACTTGATATCCTATAAGGACACAACCATTTAAAGAGCTACATTAATTTAATTTATCCATTTTTATTAGTTTCTGTTTAAATGAATTAATTTGTTATCCATCAATTACCCAATATCATTTTTACACATCACATCCCATTAACATTCTTACCATGTTTCATTACCTATTTGTATAACCAAAACTGAGTCCACAACATATAAGAATGACAACCCCATCATTGATACCCATAAAGCTCCAACCCCATGGGTTAAACAGTATTTATTCTATACAAGGTATTGAAAATATGAATTTATATTAATTACATTTATCTCTACTAACTCTCTCGATATCTTATTTAATTTAATAAACATATTATTTCAAGACTACATTGATAAGTTTGTAGTAGTCATTATCAATGATATTTTTATATATACGATGTGTATGAAAGATCATGGATATCATTTGAGAATTTTTATGAAGAAAATGAAAAAGGATAATCTTTATAAAAATTTTACCAAGTGTAATTGTTTTTTCTTTAAAATGGTTTTTTTTGTCATAAAATTACATGTGAGGTTATATCATTAGTTCTTTCGAAGAAAGAAATTATTGAATTTTGGACCAAACCAACCACTATGACTAAGATCCAACGTTTTTTTGGATTAGCATGATATTATTTAGGTTTTATGGAGAATTTATTATGACAATGTAATCTGCTCTCAAAGATAACTCAAAATGTGGATAAGATCATTAGTATAGATGAATGTGAAGAACAATTTATGGAATTTAAGACATGTTTAGTTAGTTCACTTATTCTTGATCTAACTTTTACTAGAGTAGGGTTTTTAATAAATAGTGATGTATAGAAAAGGGGACTGGGATGAATTCCAATATAGAATGATATGGTGATATCTTATAACTCATTCCAATTTATTATTCTATAGAAAAATTACCCAACTCATGAATTGCGGTTAGATTTGTAATTGTCTTCATTAATGTTATAAATGCACTATAATTATGGATAATGGTGTGATATTAATATATATATCATAAAATATGAATGTATATTTTTACATAGAAATAGTTTAGTATAAACTAGATAAAATGGTTTGAGTTGATAGACATCTCAAGGCATTAAAACTCTAAGAAATTTTACAATGTGGAAGATGATATGAGTTGAAAGAAAAATAATGTCTTATCTATTATGAGGATCAAAAGAGAACCAATAAAAATGGATTCATAAAGGATGGGTCTTGAAATATAGAATTAAGGGTGAAAAATTATCATACACAAATGTGTGTTAAATCATCCATCCAAATGAATATTAAAGGGGTGCATAAAAAAGATTCAGAGATATAGAAGAAGGTGTGAAATGTTCCTGAGTTTAAACATGATTGTGAGGGAATGATAATTTTCAATAAAAATATATGACTTACCAGCATAATAGATTTAAATATGATTCTTTTGTATAAGGATCACATTTCATAATTCTCTATTCATTTTGGATTTATAAAGATATATTGAGATCTAATAGAGTTTTTCTAGTGGGAAAAGGTGAAGATAGATATTTAAATATTTGTGTATTGGTTCTTGGTATGTCAATAATTTAGTTTATATAGAAATAATACCAAGGGAATGTTATATAAATTACCCATACTAGAATTGAAATAGGAAAACACCACCAGGTATTTCATCATCAACCTCCCCTTAACATCAAAATTTCATTATGATATTTTGGTTATATCTAATCAACATAACATTTTAGTGCACTTAATCTCTATTAGATAATATTTATTTCGTAGTAAAATTTATTTTTTTGGATAATAAAGTGGTAAGTTATCTTGGAGTATAACTTTCTATTATATCTAATCAGGATCCAAGGTTTTCCCCATTGTTATGAAAAATTATTAAGTAGGATCTTGATGTAGACTAGTGTTTTTTACAAGGTATCATCCTCAAAAAATGTCCTTTTGAGAAAAATATGAAAATCCTAGAAGATATTAAGAGATATGATTCAATGTATTTTAATGGTAGTTAAAATCAATACCTTACTCTAGTATTGTATTCATAGAATAATAGCTTTGACCCAAGCTTTTAGATCGCTCTCTATGAATCCTTATACATAAGAATTTGTAGAGCTCCAACATGTTGGGATAAATTCAAAGAGAGAAAACTATTGGGACCTGGTCAAGAGTAACAAATGCAATGGAAGTTTATATCCATTCGACAACACATCAAGCAATTCCGAGTCAAAAAAAATACTAATTATTTTCAATGTGATTTGGAGATTGATGTTGGTGAGAAGTTGATTCTATAAATATACCAATTGAAGATGTTTATAATGGTTAGTAAGAAATGAATTCTAAACCTTATGTACATTGGACCCTTCATGATTATTATTTTAATACGGATGTTATCATTTTTAATTGCACTGTAAGTGAACCTCTATCAAGCTCATTATGTGTTACATGTGTCCCTCCCAATCACATACCCACATGATCTATCACATGAACTGAACTCAATGGTTATACCCTTTGATCATGATATTCGTTATAAATAAAAACTATATGACTTATTTTTTCTTAGAGATAAGGTTATACCAACCATGAATACACCCATGTTTAATGATCTCAAAAGAAATAAAATATTTTAAAAATAAATATGGGAACCTGATGAAGAGATAAAATAAAGACATGATATTTTGTTGTCAAAGTTAGGAATTTTGATGGTGAAATTAATTTTATGTGGTGTATAATTTAACAACCCAATATTTTATTATTTTTTTAGAAAATTTAATTTATTTGTTAGCTTACATTACATTTAACATTGAGTTTAAAGAAACCACAACATATTATTAAAATATTATTTTTTAATTTGATAGTTATTTCTTAGAGACTGGTTGTTGGGTATAAATAAGATATAGGAAACTATGAAAATAGAATGGTTTACAAGTATATAAATTAAATTCATTGGTTATCATTGTATTATAATTGAATATAAAAATCATTTCAAGGTAAAATAAATATTTTTTTGGAAAACCTATATTTATTCGCACAATTGCTTTAGCTTTATTAATTAAATTAAAAATTATTTTTAAAATATTTTTCAAAAAATTATATGTTATATATTAAATTAAATTTTTAACCATTTGTGAAATATTTTTTATATGAATTAGATAATATTAAAGATATTTTTATGAATAAAAATGCATTTTCCAAAAATTAGTTTTTATCACACATTGCATTATTATTTTTAAAAATAATTCCATCCACTTAATGAAATTGAATTTCTGAAAACATTATCCCATATGATAGTTTAGTAGGTTAATATTTGATCAATAGACCACATTTAGTTTTGGTCAATATGAATAGAACTGTTGTAAATTTTATCACCATAATAAATGGTAAATCGAGTTATTATTGGTCAAAAAATGTGATAAGGCCATGATGTTTCATATTAATTATAAATAGATGAATGTAATTAAATAATTATCACATTAGGCTATAAATTTATTTTATAAAATTTTAATTATATTGGAAAATGAAATATATAATATTTAAAGCATCGACAGTTAAAAAGTCCACTCCCATTGTTTTAAATAACTATTATGTGTTCACAAAGGGAAAAATGATGTTATTGATGAATATAAATTCATATTTACATAGTAATGAAATTGTTTTCATAATGGTAAATTATTTATATTTTTTTATTAATTATATAATTCCCATTAATTCTTATTCAACAATGATGATGTATGTCTTCAATTAATAGATAATTAAATTAAATGAAATAAAAAAAATTAAAAATAAATAAATTGAGTGCTTTATAATGTGACTTGTATTTTTAGTAAAATATTACATATTAATGATGTGTAAAAGGATTATATTCAAATTTAACAAAAATTATGTATGTTATGGGAAATGTAATAAATAGTGTCAAAATAGTCATTAAAAACAATTTATCAATATAATATTTTATTGATTTATTATAAATTTATACAAATAATATATGAAGAAATTTATTAAATTATATGGTAAAAAATGATATCATTTTTCCATTTATGATTCAATAGTTACATTATAGTTAAAATTATAAATATTTATGTGTGATAAAGTTGTTACCATGGATATTGATAAAATGAGTTTACTAAGGGGATAAAAATATGTTTTAAAACAACACTTAACAGAATCCAAATTTCATTGGATTATGAGATTAAAAAAACCCATTTATTTTAATATAAATTCATAAGGAATAATTTTTATTGAGAATGTATTTATTATAAATTAATTTCTTAATAATTCAAAAGAGTTATCCTCCCCTCAATTATAAAAGGTAACCCATCCTTTAAATGTTTCAAACTAGTTTGAGCCACATAGATTGACCATCCCCTACCAAATTCACTTACTAACCTCCATATTAACATTATAGAGGTAAAACAACTTCCCTATGACCATTAATAGGTTATATAAAATATTTAATTTATATAAGAGGATGTTATAGCCATTTCAAAGAAAGTAGGATATGATGTAAGTGTTTATTGTCTTAAAATGTCTTCCTTGAGATATACATTATTTCCTGAACCTATATTATTTTATAAGGTGTGTACACTACCATTGTTTATGTTATGTAATTATTATACTTATTTTCAGGATATTTAATGTTTCGTTTTATGTTATTCTGTCATGGGGATTAAAATTCAATTGTTATCAAAATAGTAAGGGTATTATGTTACTATCTTTTGTTATAGAGATAGTTTATGATTATGTTTATTATTATTTAATATTATAGTATACCTCTCAATGAAATCATGTAAATTATTTTTATTTATTTATATTATTTTTACCACTTTATGTATTCAAGAGACGTAAAATATATTTTTATGGAAAATCTTTATTCATTCTCTCTTTGGTCAAAAACATAATTCCTTCCATATCTATGTTTTCATATAATATTTTGAAAATGAGTTTTAATAATTTTTTATGATTATTTAACCTAAAATTAATCTTGTCTTAATTGTTAATGTTTTTTGGAGAAATATTCTAGTCATTTTCCAAATAAAGTACTATTTATCATTTTCTATAAAATAATTAATGTAATGGTTTATTTTAAAATATATGACAAGAATATAATTTCCTTAAATCATGAATGATCAAATATTTGATGATTGTTTTTCAAAATTTCATGTTTATTTTCGAAGGAAATATCTTCAACGATATTTGAACAATTTTTATGCTCTTAAAATTTTATTTCAATGTTTAAAGGATATGTTCCTTACAAATTATACAATTGATTCTTTCAAAGAATATTTCAACTATGAAACAACCTTTAATGGTACATATGATTTACCAAGGGTATTTGGCAATGAAGGATAACTATTATATTAATTGTGTAATGTGTTATCTTGATTTCATGTTCAAAATTTTTTAGTAGAGTTGGTTTTCATGTAAATATAATTATGCACGGACATGGTATTTCTTTTCATATGATTAGGTATGGAACTTATATTCAAGTCCAAATGTTTATGAATGTTCCTAGAATTCAGGTCCTTATGTTTATAAATTAACCTATAATTATTTTCTATAATATAATGTTTGGATCTAGTTTCATGATCTAAAATTTATGAGAGGGCCTAATTTCATGTCTCTAATTTAATGAGATAACATGTTTCTATTCATACCTATTTAAAAATATATAATATTATATGTTTAGAATAAACAAATGTCTTTTTCCAATGTTATAACTCATCAATTTGGTTCATGGATTAATTCAGGATTCATTTCTTATGAACTTCCAAAATTAATTCCATGAATTAATATTATGATATTTAATATACTAGGAATTGTTTTCAAATATTAATATCATGTCCTAATACAATTATAAACATTTTATGGCTATGTAATCCCTAAAATATCCTTTTTTTCTCCTATTATGCATCTAAACTCAATCTATCTTATTTTTTTCTTTTCCCTAGGTTATGAAGAATGTAATTATGTATGTCATGTTTAAAAAGTGATATAATTATGAATAAGTTAGTGGGATACGATTTTGTTCACATATGATTGAGTTGTTTATGTATCTAGTTTTTTAAAGGTGATATTCCTATATGATTAAAAGATGGGTTTTCCTTTTATGTAATGAATATTTATCTAAATAGATGTAATATCTATATATACAGTATGAGTTGTGGTAACAGTTTTGAACATGAATTAAAATAGAAAATAAAAACCTTAGGTAATTGTTTTTAAATTAATAATTAATTATAAATTTATAAATTTCATCCCTTTATAGAATTCAAGAATTGCTAATTTCATTTTATAATATCTATGTTGAGAAATATATGGAATTTATAAATTTGGTATCTATTTTTGATGATTAAATTGTGTTTAGATCTTATAAGTTGTATTGCAGCTATCACACATAGTTTATAATTAATTCTTTGCTTAAATTTAAATCAATTTGTCCTTATGTTTTAATTATACCTTATAATTTATTTATAAATGGAAAAAAACCAATAATGTTTAAAAAAAATCAATAGTCTTCAGTGGTCACCTGTAAGTATTGTGTTTACATGGTTTCCGGTGTTGTATTTGACACAATATATCACACATAATCTAACTCTAGATACATTTTCTACAAAAAAAATTATATTGGGTACCTATGTGGGACATAAATTACAATTATCTCTAATTCTGTGATACACAAATTTTCATAAAGGTGTATCACTTGGTTCGTAGTCAGAAATTTCAAGTCATGATACATAGGATAAAAATCATACAGATCATGAAATTTCATGTGGTTTTATGATACTAACTAAAAGACACAATTTTAATGTATAAGTCATCGCATATAACATATATTCTTACCATAATTTTATATTCAGGTTACATATATTTTTAAAAATAATTTAATAAATGATTATATTTTTCGTTCAAGCATTAAACAACATATATAAATTTTTTATAAATTCTTATTAATTAATAATACTATATTAAAGAAAAGATAGTAAAAAACTGAAAGTTAAAATTTATTTATTTAATTTTAATTATATAAAATTATACTAAAATTAATTATAGTTATAATTTACATCATTATAATTGTTGGTTCAAGCTGAATGATCATGATTTAGAAAATAATATGTACGTTTATTCTTATTTATATATGTATTTTTATGAATATTTAATTTAGTATAATAACTATTATATTAAATAATTATGATATAAAGATCAAGCTTCATATTTCATGATGCACCATATTGCATCTCCATGATATTTTTTTTGTTACACCTCACCAATTTTCACCTCAGTTTCATGTGATTATTTTGGTAAAATATAGTGTTCCCACTAGGTGGGGGTCAAAGAACTAGACCAAAATAAAACAAAACAAAGGATAATAAATAAATAATTTTCGATGTTGCATGTTGTGCAATGATTGACTCAATGAGTTACTAATTATGATTTTTTTTTATTATCACTACTCCCTAAACCAAAAATTGGATTAATGTATGTAATAATTTCACATGAATTTTATGTATGATTAATTAATTACTTATTTATGGATTGATATAAAATAAATTATGTATCAACAATTCGTGTAAATAATTTAGTTATTGTGTATATTATTTTTTTCATGGAGGGATAGCTATTTGTATAAGAACTCATATGGAATTTTGTACTAGTATGAAAAGATATATTATATTTCTTAAACAATGATAATTTAGAAACACCCCTAAAAAATTATTATATAATAATAAACCATTAATTAAAAAATATTGAGTGAAATATTTTATTTATATTTTTATCTAGCTACAGTTGACGACATATCCATCTACTAATGAGTTTCATCGAAATTAATTGTTCAAAATAACCAATACAGCATCAATAAAAGAAGATATAATTTGATTAATGAAATTTAGAGGAAAATTTGTAGTGAATAATAGAATATGATTGAAATAATGGGATTAAACTCAATTGTTCAGGGAATTATGGGTTAATATATTTATAAAATCATTATAATATCTTAATATCATTGAATACTAACATGATCATAACCAGTATAGTTCAAATGAAAATATGTATCCATGACCCAATAGAATATCTACGTGACGGTAAACTCTAAATCTGGTGTTGAGGGATACTAAAATTTGATACAAATAAGATAAGCCCTAAATGATTAACATAATTAATAATTCCATAAATAGTAATAAGAAAAATGTATCAATAAGATCATTTTTTATTTTATATAAGGATAGTAACACTATAAATATATTTTTACTTGGAGTTGTTTTACAAAGAATAAAGGTCCCCACATTTGAAAATTTTGGAGAGTTATAAAACTATTGATCATAATACTATGATAAGAAATGAAATCATATATACAAGAATCAATGTTACTTGTTGAGGATATTTATAGAAAATGTAAGGATGTTAAGGAAGAAAACTCGAGGAATATATATGTTTCATTACATTTCTAATGCATCATGTTATCTTTAATTTCATGTGAACTGATTATTTTAATTAAAAATATGTACATAATTTTTTTTAAATTATAATATCTTTGTATAGAAAACAATTGGTAGTGAAGCTATATAATTTCAAATAAAATATTTACATGAAGTTCCAAGGAGGCAATATATTTTATTCATCTCGATCTCATGAGGATTTGGTACCTTAATTGATTGGATAAACAAGGATTCAAAGTGGATAAGAAAATATCAATAATCCTCAAACATTTATCATTACAAGTAATTTTTTAATGTTTAATTATCAATTTTAACATAAAAATAGACAAGACACTAAAAACATTATCTATGGTTTATCAAGATTATAAATATATGTATAATATAAATTATTAGTATTTATAGAAAACTATAATAAATGAAATGTGAAAATGCTAAAACAATTTATAAAAATGTAAACCCAATAAATTCATTTCCACAAATCAAAAATCTTGTGGGGAGAAATGAGTAATATGTCATCTACTTTTCATGTGGTATGAAATAAAATTAGATTAATAACAATACTTTAGTAAAAATAATCAAGTGGAAGACTTATATATGATTATCAAAGAAAAAAATCTTAAATATTTATATCATGGGAATTAGACAAAACTTGTGACTTATATTTTTTTTGTAAATAGATGATCCAAGTAGATTCTATAAAATAAATAAAGGAATTGTGGGTCATAACTATACTAATGGAGTTATACTATATGCATTATACATTGGAAAATACAATCTGTCTTTTCTATGTAATATCATTTAAGTATTATAAAACAATTATTATATGTGATGGTATTATCTTGATCATTATTTATGATTAGTGTTGATATAAAAAATATTTATTTCATGTATTTTTTAAAGAGATGTTTCTTTTATAAATTAAACATATGTATTTGTATGAAATATATAAATATGGTTTTTATAAAATTGAATTTAAATTTTTTTTACTATATATAAATGATGAAATAAGTAAACATCAATCATATTATTCCAAATAATGGAATTTTTGGAATGATTATGTAAACAATAATTTTAGTCAAAACGGAATTTAAATTATTTTAACATGAAAATCTTGTATATTTGTAATTATTTCATACTTAAAAAATTTACCATCCCAAATTTTAGGGTAATATGTCAAGTATATATATTTTTTTATGAATTTATTCACTTATATTTTCATAGACCATTTTCTATAGATTATATAAGTTTATTTTTAAACATCATTCATTTTACTAATGATATTATTAGATATGATTATGTCAAAATGATTATGTATAAGTCATGTTCTTATGAATAATTTATGGAATACAAAAGTGATTTATAAAATAAAATATGTGAGAATATAAATAAGATTCCACTTGATTTAGGTTGAGTACATATTAACTAATAGTTCATTGAAAAAACCAAAGATTATGAGATTATATCCCGACTTAATCTTATTTATATTATTTAGTGGAATGGTGTTAGTGAAAGGAGTAATTATTAATTTTTAGATATGGTTGGATCAATTAAATTTTATTAGAATTTTATTTTAGGATTTTAGGAATATGTTTTCAATTAATTGATATACTCACTTAACTATGTCTTATGTAAAATAGATGATTAAATCACATGCGATTGTTTTCATGGAATGAATCCCACCATATAACATATTCATATGTGGTGATGATAAGAATTTTTAAATAAAATGCATATAAAAAGATTCCATAATGATTCATTAATTGAATCATTATAGTTTTGTTAGAGTGAAACAACATGATATTACAAATATAATTACTTATATAAAAATTTTATATGTTAATTATGAGCCATATTTGGAATTAAGATATATTTTGATGATATTGAGAAAAAATATAATCTAGTTTCATATTATTTTTAATGAATAAAATTCCACAAAACCATGATGAATATTTTTCGAGAAATATATGTACTACATAGGTAAATATATGGATTTTATGAATCAGTGACATACAATTTCTAGTAATTGATGAAAGTGACACATTATTCAAATATAATTGTGAATCCCTATCAAAAAATAATTAAATTGATATCTAAAAAGAGTATAAGTTGAATTAATGAATGAATTTAAAATTTTTACATATAAATAATCCATTAATATTGAAATGGATTGAATACAATTTTTTTTTTATAATTTGATAGAACATTAAGTTAAATGAAATAATATTAGATATAAATTGTTGTTGAATAAGAAACAGTACATGGATTGTAAATTCAGTTAATATAAATATGATTAGATACTAAAATATTCAATCAAAATCAATAAATATACTATGAAAAAAAATCACCAGTATCTATGTTTACTTTATACAGAATTATTTTTTCAATAGAATCTTATGCATATTATAGATTTTCAAAAATAGAAATGAATACTATGTTCATAAATTATATAATAATATATAATTTATAAATTTTACAAAAAAGGATGTGAGGCATTATGGATATCCAAATAACTATATAATATATTGTGACCAATTTAGGGAAAAAATTTGAGCTCATGTAACATTCATTTGGATGAGACAATAAGAGATTTTAATTTTATTAATAATAAAATTGAGTATTGATTCAATAAAAATGTTTTCTATAATTAAAATATTTTATTAAAAATATATTTCAACGAAATATTATAAATGGATATTAATATACTTTGTTAATTATATAATATTAATCATAAACCAAATATTTCCCTTACAATTAATGAAAACATAGTTAAGTTAATTCTTTTCTAGGAAGTTCTTAAGAGCGGTAGTTTATGTTATAAAAATCATGACCTATAGAGATAAACCAAAGAAAGTATTTTTAGTATATGGATATATATATATATATATATTGTAAATATATACAAAATATAACATATAAATTAATCCATTAGAGGATTTTTCCTTTATAACATAAAATAAATGTCTTCAAGAAGTTGGGTCCTTAGAAAAATGATGATAATGATTGAATTAATATAATAATTTATGCTTTAGTGATTAGATTTATTATGTATTCTATAATCTATCCTATACTTATGATTTTTTATTCCTTTAGTATGGTAGGAAATTATCATGTAATGGTTTGAGAGTTTCATTTGTAACAAGATAAAAAATTATTATAAGATTTTGTAGTCTATGCATGATGTGGTGAATTAGTATTGAAGGGAAAATCATCTATTATCTTAAAAATGGACCATGATGAGTATAAGTCACTATCAACATATTTTTTAGTATAAATTATAATGCAAACATATGAACAAGCTCAGAGTATCCAATAGTCACCAATTATATAGTTGTGTCTGAGTTTTCATAAGTTATAATTTCAAAAAAAGAAGAAATTTGGATCCATTGTTGTATCTCAAATCATTGTATAGTAACTGATATCATATATTTTATCAAAATTAACTATGATAAAAATATAAAAAATATATCTTTCAAAATAAATGTTATCACACCATCAAGTAAATAAAACACTTTATAAATAAATTCTTTTGAAAGATTTTACTCCATTTTATAAAATCACTACTAGAAGTGTAATTTTATAGGGTAGTGTGGTCGACCCATTAACACAATATATTTCATAGCACATGCATGAGTATCCTATTTGATATAGCTATTTGAGGATTATTAGAAGTTGAATTTATTGAAATTGAGATATTTTTAAAGTTAGTTAAATAAATAAAAAGATATATATTATATATGTATGATACCAAATAATATATTTATTTTGATGAATTTATATTTTATTACTATCAAATATTTGTTTCGCTTATGTGTGATTTATGTGATAATACCAATTGAGTATTTATTTCACCAAAATGAAACAAAAATTAATTCCATAAGGAGAACATGTGAATTCCATGAGAATGTTCTGATAAATATATATTATGGTCTATAAACATTAGTATGATATAACACATATAAATTATTACTATTAGATTTATTAGATGATAAACATCATGTCTGATTCCTAGGAATTCCCCATTCATTGATCTCCAAGTGGAGCATGCAATTTTTTCCAAAATTCCAATAAGAATTCCAAAAATTGTGTTTGTAATTAGATAATCATACATGTGAGTGTTTATATACTTATTTAGACAAAAGATCCTTATTAATTTATACAGAGAATTAAATTGATGGATGATGACAACTATAACGTATATTTTAATGGAAACAGTTCGTAAATTAGGTATATTGTAGTGACCTAAATATTTATCAATGAAAAATCCCTAATTATGATAATTTCATAGAGTATAAATATAATTAAATCACATAAAGATCACAGTATAAACTTTATGAAATAAGAATAAATGAAATAAGATGTATTTCAAGAAGATAAAGAACCTAATGTGATGAAATATTAAAATGACATTTGGAATAGTAATGTGAACCTTATGAATTTTAAAATATAAAATAGAATAGTAACTTCACCTATAAAAGTATAAATAAAATTAATTCATCTTATAAACGTAAACATGATATAATTATATCATATTATAATTAAATATATATTTTAAAAATTAAAAAATATATATTGGTTTTCTTGTAAGTCATAAATATTTAATTAAACTTCTATGACTAATTTTATAATTTAAAATATAATTTATTTTCATCAAATATTTTCATAAATTATTATTTTGATGTTTTATGATTAGAATAAAATTTTATGAGACATTAGTTAATTTTTAAAAGTGTTATAAAATCATTTATAATTTTATAAAATATATTTTTCAAGTAAATGAGGATGCTAATTAAAATTAAAATTATTAAAATTTAGAAAATTATTTTCATAAAACGGAGTTCATTTTTGAAATATACATGTATAAAAATGAATAGAATTAATTTTTTGGATTTTCTTAAAATACTTGAGTTATTTTTAATAGAAAAATACGATAATTTATGATAAATGATAAATACATGACTTATAGAGTCATAATTGATATTCCATTGATGTAAGACAATTATCCCAAAATAACATGATTTAATTAATTTTTTTATCATGAATCAATACTCTTTATTATTTTTATCAAAATAATAAAATAATAAATAAAATATTCAAAAATCACACATCTACTCCACTATAAATACTGCCTTAAACACCTATTCTCCTACACCTCTCAAGACTTCATCCATATCCATATTCTAAAAAATAATCATTCAAAAACACTACCCCATGCATGTGAGATTTTTTCATTATAAAATATGAAAACTAATTTTCTAAAGTAGTTCCCAAGAAGTAATCAAGTGGTAAAACCCTCTTCTGTTTTCATTCAATTTCCATTTGTTGTCCTATTTTTTCATTTTATCTCCTTAACTACCACCATCCAAGTGGAATGGAAAATCCATTATCCTAAACATTATATAATTTTATCTTTTTTATGGAATAATTATTCATAAAATATTGTCTCCACCCTATTTTCCTTTAATAATGAAAACATATTCTGTGAGGTGTCGATTAACCACCTTCATGGATGATGTGCTTTCATATTTTAATTGCTTCTTCATTTATGGTAATAAAACCATTTTATGGTTTAAATATATTATAATATATGTATTATATATTATTTAAATATATGGAATAATGTTTTACACATGATATTAATTCATAAAACAAATTTTGTTTGTTGTGATCAAAAAATAGTAAATCAATCAAAAGGATAGTCATTAATGGTTTATCTAATTAACCTTCCTAACTTATTAAAAAATAATTGTTTTTTAATATTTTATAATTTCATTATTAATCTATAAGTTCATTTCTGAAAAAATATCATTATTCAATAAGATTTTACGTACACATATACAAGTAAAATGATCATTAAAAAACAAAGAAATCAATGTTCTTAAACGCCACAATTCAATCTCTTAACACATCAAAAAGTATATAAATGAACATAATAAAGTTTTAATAAATAAAATAAATGTAATAATGGTTCTATAATTATTAAATAATTAATATAATTTTATTATCCTGGACACTATGATCAAGTGCATAATTGTTTTAGACACAAGGTAAGGGATTATACCCGTACCACTTTTATTCCTTAGGGTTACTCATTCTCTATTTTTAACCAGGTGAAATTATATTATATTTTTATTTAAATATTATAAATGTTGTTTATATGTTTCAAAATAATTTTTCAATATCCATTAATACTTATTTTTATGGATATACATATTTTTAAAAGATTCTTTAATCAATTCATTCTAATAAGCAATCCTGATTGAAGGGATCTTCTTGAGTTATAACACATTTGGATGTTTGATCAATAACCTATTATAATTCCCAATTTTTTTCATAATATCACTAATTTTATAAAAAAAAATACCACAGTTAAATTGTTGATTAATAAAAATAAATATTCCCTTTCTATTTTAAAGAATCTTGAATGGTTTCCCTTAAACAATACTAAAATGTTTTATTTCTAAATTGACTTAAAAATATTTTCAATTCATTTTGACAACACTTATCATTATATATGATTATATTCCATTATTAATGTTCATTTATTATTTAAATCCATCCTTTCAAGGAAACCACTATGATATTCCCTTTTGATATTCCTTTTTTGACACAATTAAGATTCCCAATTATTTCCAAGGGTAACCCTTATGTTTAGGTTTGATTTCATATGTATGATTATATATGTGGAAAACAGATTCATGAACATGTTATGATGGGTTATCGTATATATATATATATATATAATTAATTGGGAAATTTTTAGTCTCATGAGACGTTATACGTAACATTATTGGTGGATTAGCCTTGACTCATGGTCCTTACGGAAAAAACATGGTGGTTTTCCTTGACTCATGATCCTCTATATTCTATGATCCTTTATGCATGATAAAGTGATGATTTATATAGAAAAAAAATTAATATGAATCCATGATTATATACTCCCATTTTATTATTCATTATGATTAATCATGTTCCATTCCTTTTTATATCATTATGGTATGCTTTCTAACCCATGTAGTATGCTTTATTTTATTTTATTTCACTTATATGAATTTTTATTTTATCCCATTGTTCATGATATCCCCAAGTTATCCTATGTTTTTGTAGATGCTCAAAAGAATTTAGGATTTCTCAATGGATGATAAATAAAAAAATGTTTTATTAAGTCTCATGTTATCTGTTTTATGTACCTAGTCCTACAAAACAATAGAATTTATGATCATTGTCTTGTAATTTGGTTTTTAATTATGCCTGAAATCATTTAATGATATGTGTAAAAGTCTAGGGACTCTATAATTTTAATCATATGATGGTTAATTAGTTTTGGAGGCTAGGAATTAAGAACATTAGTTATGAATCATAGGGATAATATTAAGTATGTGAAAACATACCTAAATTTTATTTAGAATAGAGTAATTAGTTTATCATGAAAATACATCCTTGAATCTATAATACAATTTGATGTGGTTCTGGAACATATTTTCTTAGGAGTAACAACTCTGACATGGTGCTCCAGGCCCAAATTGGGGTAACCTGATGCACAAAAATGGACCTTACTGTGAACATGGTTTGACACTCCCAAGGGATATACTTTGATAAATTCATCTGATCATTTCAAAACATTATTAAGGGAATCACGAAAATTCTCATAAGAAAATATATTATGAAATTGATCACACATAACCTAGATTGAAACCTAGGATATCACAAGTTAGGATACACATTTTCATTAATATTTTATCCTTCTATTTTTAAATTTTTTTATTCTTATTACATAAGTATTGAATCCCTCTAATTAAACATTCTTTTTCTTACTTAATGGAGGTAAATAGATTAAGATGTTCTAATAATAAATGTGATAGGATATATAACTATTTTAATAATTATATTCAAAATTTAATGGAAATAGGTTCTCAAAACAACATGATAATACTTGATCAACTATGTCATGTTATGAATAATAACTTAAATAACATGGAATAACCACCTTTTCTAGGGAAATATAATGTTTCCATTGAATACTTCATGTGGAAAAGGTATCCCATGCATTGTATATCTTCAAATCCACTCTTAACATAATAATGTATTAAATCCATTGAAAATATATTGTGTGTCTTCTAGTGTTCAAAAGGAAATAAATTTTTAATGGAGGTTTATCATTTTGATAGGGAAGATTATAAGTGGTGAACAATGCTAAAAAACACGAAGTCAAAGATGGAAATTGATTCCATGGATTTTTAGGAATTTAAGAAAAAAAATTTCAATAAATATTTTCCATGAACCCTCCATATCATGTTGGAAACAGAATTCCTTAGACTTAATCAAAATGAAAATTATTCTAAGAGAGTATGAAAAAAACACTAAAAGGTTTTCAAGTTATGCCTCTATATTTGTTATAGACACAGAAACTGTGTTTCATCAATTTATTACCAGACTAAAGAGAAGTATACAAAATCAATAGTGATTTGGGAGTTAGGCAGTTGTGAGAAGATTTTCTTGATGTGCCCTCAAGGTTATAATGGATACCATATACTCTCAATGGTCTCTTGGGCCTGGTGAAAAAAGGGTGAAAATAGATTTTAATATCAGTGGATCGAAATATAAATCTGATGATGTAAAAAATATAGAGTATCCCACATGTCAAAATTGTGAGAAGAATAATGCGGAGAACAATGAAAATGGAACTATGAAATGATTAAAATTTGGAAGATTGGGACATATGGTGTTGAACTATCAAAAGGATGTGAATAATATCACTAACGTAGAAGATGAAAGGATGGTTCATATCAATACTCAAACCATAGTGCATTTTTTCAACTGCAAGGAACGTGATCATTTTGAAAACTAATTCTCTAATATAAGTTTTTTCAGAGGAAATCAACCACAACCTCTATGGTAGAAATGAAGGGATAATTCTTTTAATACTTCTAATGTGATGTCAGGCAATTATGTGGTGAAATTTATGCTGGTTATTAATTCAAGAATAATGAACATTCTATTCAATTCTAAATCTACACATTCTCTGATATCATGAAAGTGTAGTAGAACTATTTAAAAATCACTTAAAATTTTGGGGGTTGTGTTATCTATGAGAATAGATAATGGGAAATTTTTGCATCCAAAGTACATAAATCCTGACTTGTTAATGTTTATGGACTGAACCTCCAAGAAAAAAATTCCATACTCCCATTGGTTGATATTGATGTCATTTATTAATGGATGGGGTAACTAAATTTAAAGAAAACATCATCTTTTGGGAAAGGGAGATCACAATTCCCATCCCAAAGCATCCTACAATTCATTATAAGTGTTAGGAGAAAGATGAATCTCTTTCAGAATCGTTGTCTCATGTGTGGATATTTCTAACTTATGAGCAATCATATCATTCTCAAATGATTGAGACAAAGGATATGATCAAGCTCAAAGACATTCCCATCACAATAGATTACACTAATGTATTTCTTGAAGAATTTAGTAGTATTTTTTTTTATCATGATTTTGAGTTCCAAATTGAACTTCTCCCTTGTTCTTTGGCAATATCAAAGATACCTTATATAATGAACACCGTTGAGCTAAAATATATAAAGACGTAGTTATAGGAGAATATGGAAACGTTTTTTATATGATCAATTTCTTCACCATGGGGTACACCAATCCTCTTCATCAATAAGAAGCATGAATAAATGTGCCTATAAATATATTGTCATTATATTAATAAAATCATGATAAATATCAAGTATCCCCTTCCTCGGATAGATGATTTGTTGAATGAGATACGTGGGACAGTAATTTATCTATGGTGGTCCTTCGGTTGGGATATCACCTATTAAAGGTGAGGAAGGATAATATTCCCAATAATTCCTTTCAAATGAGGTATGGACACTATGAGTTCATAGTAATTCCCTTTGGAATTCTGCATGCTACCACAATTTTAATTGAATTAATTAATAATGTCATTAGACATTACCTTGGCAAATATGTAGTAGTATTTATCGATGATGTTCTAATAACTCCAAGAGGAAGGATGAAGAAGGGGGTCATTTGAATATTTCAATGAATAATTATTTATGGGATAAACGATATAAAAATTAAAATAAATGTACATTCTAGATTAAGGATGTATCATTCTTGGGGCATGTTATCACCAAAAAAATAATATTTTTGGATCCATCAAAGACAATGGAAATTGAAGAGTGTACCAACCCAACATCTTCAATGGTGATACACATAATTCTTGATTACACTGAGTATTATATACTATTTGGGAAGAGCAGATCATGATTTTCAAACCCAATAACCATGATGACATTGAAGGGTGTGAAAATTATTTGGACTCAAGAATGTGAGGAAATATTTAAGGATCACAAAAAGAGGCTTATCATTATAATAGTACTCTAAATCCCAAAAAGTATAGAACTATTTTGGGTAAACAATGATAATTCAAATAAAGTAAAAGGATGTGTACTGATTAAGAATCAAAAAATGATCGCCTATGCCTCAATGAAGTTTAAAATTCGCAAAAAAACTATAGTACGAATTATCTGGAGTTTTAAATTGCGATCACTCTGTTGAAAATGTGATGGAATTTTTAATTTTGGGAGAAGTGTGAGATATATACTGATCAAAAGAGTCCCGAATATATATTCACATAGAATGAGATTAATATACACCAACGAAGATGGTTAGAGCTCATCAAGGATTATGACTGCACAATCCGCTGCCATCCTTGTAAGGAAAATAGGGTGGCATATTCTATATATAGAAAGGATCATGAATCCTTTTCCATGATGATAATTGATAAGGATCCAATATTCTTAGACTCTCAATTGATGTATATGTATATAATTAATAGAGGAACATCACCAATCGTTTCTCAAATTATAGCGTAATCACCCCTTATAGAGAAAATAAAGGATGTTAAACAAATGATTTGGAAATTCATAAAATAGTGGAAGCTCTTTGAAATGGGAAATCCTTTATGATTAATATAGATGAGGATGAAATCATTATATTTGTGAAACAACTGTGTATACCATCCAATCTAGAGATAAACAAGGGGCTTCAAAATGATGTTCTTAAGTCATCCGTCTCTAGTAACCCATGGAGAATAAATATGTATCAAGATCTCATTGAGATATTTTGGTTGGAAAATATGATATCTAAGACCAAAAAATATATATATAAGTTCATGGTATGTCAGTAAGTGAAGGATAAAATGAAGAAATCTAATGGTATGATACGAAAACTACTCATAAGATCAAGGAAATTGTAAAACATAACAATTGACGTTGTCACTGGACATCCAAATACATTCAGAGAAAACAAATCTATATGGGTTGTTTTGGATCTTCTTATAATGAAAGATCACTATATTGTAATACGAGATGACTTATCACTAGATCAACTTTCACGGATATACATCAAATAAGTGGTAAGACTGAAGGGAGTACCACTATCTATTGAATCTGACTGAGATACGAGATTTAACTCCAAGATGAGGAAAAGTCTTCAATGATATCTATGAACTGAGATGATCTTCTGCAAGACCAATCACCCTCAAACTGATGTCCAATCTGATCAAACTATTCAAAAACTACAAAATATTGTGAGATCATGTTCTATGAACTTTAAAAGAGGATGGGAACAACATCTTCAATTAGATGAATTCTCTTACAACAATAGATTCCACTGAAGCATCAAAATGAATTCATATGAACCCCATTGTTGTAAAAGGTGAAGAACACATGCATAATGGGATGATGTTGGTGAAAAAAATACATGGACTAGTTATGGTCAATGAAATATTGGAGAAGGTGAAATCCATTCAGCATAACATCATCTCAACCTAATTTTGACAAAAAGGATATGCTGACAATCAGTGATGGGACCTATAATTTAGGGTTGGAGACATAGTATTCCTCTATATATCTCCCTAGAAGAGGATAATGTGATTTGGGAAGAAAGGGAAGTTATGTCCTAGGTACATCATCCCCATAAATATTATTGATCATGTTAGAGCTCTAACCCATTGACTAGCACATCAACTAACCTAGTCTCAGCTGAACCCTCTATTACACATATACCTCTTAAGGAAGTATATACCAGATCCTTCACATGTACTAACTATCAATGAGGTATAGTTGGAGAATGAAATTTCTTACGAGAAGCATCCAGTGGAGATCTTGGATCGTAGAGATACAGTTATATAGAAAAAGGCTACTCACCTGGTCATATTACAATGGAGGAACCATATGTATGAAGGGGAAACATGGGAACTTGGGAAAGAGATGATGGAAAGATACCCACACTTGTTTTCATCTTCAAATGTAAAATAAAATTTGACTCTAAAAAATTTATTAGGGGGAAGAATGTAATCGCATAATGTTTTATCAATGAAAATTATATTTATTATAATTATGTCATACTGTATAAATCACACTAAATCACATAAATAACACAATATAAACATTATAAACGAAAAATTAACAAAATAAAAAGTATTTCAAGAAGATAAGGAACCTATAGTGATGAAATTGTAACTTGACCCTTGGAATAGTAATGTGAAACTTATGAATAGTGAACTAAACAATAGAATAGTAACCACGTCTATTAAAGTATAAATAAAATTTAATCATCATATAAATGGTAATATGGAATAATTATATTATAGTATAAGTATATAAATATTGTAAAAATTATTAATTAATTGATGGTATTTTTATAGGTCATAAATATTAAATAATAATTATATGATTAATTTAATAATTTTCAAAAATTATTTTCAAAAATTTTATACATAAATTATTATTTGTATGTATTATTATAAAAAAATATTTTTATGATACCTCACATAACTTTTTCAAGTTATATAAAATTAGTTATAATTTTAAAAGTTATATTTCCCAAAAAATGATGATTTTAATTAAATTTAAAATTTCTCATATTTAGAAAATAATTTTCATAAAACATGTGTTATTTTTTTGATTTCTAAACATCAAAAAATAGAATGGGTGTTTTTTTATTTTTCTAAAATACTTGAATGTTTGGTGAATAGTTAAATATGACAATTTAAGATAAATGATAAATAATAGAATTATAGAGTAATAGTTGATGTAGTGATTATTTAAGCACATTATCAAGAACTCACATGATCAAATTATTGAATTTAGTTTTATGAATCAACACTATTTCTTGTCTTGAGAAAAATAAGAAAATAAAGATTAAAATATTCAAAAAACAACCCTATCCACCACTATGAATTCCACCCCTCACCAACCCTTCTCGTCAGACCTCTCAACCCTTGACACTTGTACAAATTCTACCCAATAATCATCCCAAACCTATAACTCACTTTTAATATCATTTTTTTAAAATACACAAACCAATTCCCATAGGAGGTTCCTAAGAAGAAGGAATCGAGAGGTAAAACCCTCTTCCATTTTCATTCAATTTCTTTTCACATTCCTTAATTTTATTTATATATCCTCACCTACCCTCATCCAAATGGTATGATAACTATAATATCTAACATACATTATAATTTTATCTTTTTTAATGATTAATTATGAAACAATGATCTTCCCCTCTCTCTTTTACTTTAAGTATGAAAACAACCTCCGTGAGGTGCTGATTTACGACCTTCATGGAAGACATGCTTTCATCATTCAATTTGTGTATACATGGATAGTCATGATACCTTTATTACAGTTTAAATATATTATAATATCTTTATTTTATATTATTTAATGTTTTTGAATCATTTTTTACACATCATATTTATTTTTAAAACGAAATTTGTTTTTTGTGATTAAAAAAATGCTAAATCAATAAAAATTATTATCATGAATGATTTATAAAATAAATCATGATATGTTGGGAATATTTTTTAATATTATATATGTTAATTAATAATATATTTTTTCAAATTTGGACAACTATCATCATTATAAATTATTTTCTATATGCATAGACAAGTAAATCGATCATGAAATCCAAGGAAATCAATGCTCCCAACTAATGAAATTTAATATTTTAACCCACCAAAAGGATGTAAATGAACATAATAATGTTATAAAAAATCAAATAAATGGTAAAATAATTATATAATTATTAATTATTGAATATAATATGATCATTCAGGACATTAATATAAATTTAAAGATCATTTCATACATAAGGTATGGGATTCTACCCGAACCTCCATTATTCCTTTGGGTTACTCATTCTCTCTTTTTACCCATAATAAATTACCTTTTATTTTTTTTACATACTCTAAATTTTGATTATAAGTTCCAAAAGAATCTATCATGGACCATTCATACTTCTTTTTTAGGATATACATTTTTTTAAAAGTTTCCCTACTAAATTATTTCCAATAAGCAAACCCGATTTAAGGGAATTTTATGAATTCCAACCAATATTCATGTGTGCAACATAGTATGATTTTAGACACAATTTTCATTCTAAAATAACATATTTTATAGTTAAAAACTACATTGGTTCTATTTTTGTTTTATACAAACAATTATTCCATTTAAATTTTAATGAATCTTGAATGTTTTCCCTTAAACCATACTAAAATATTTTATTTCTACAGATTCTTAAATTCTTTTTTCACATTGGTTTGAAATCACTAATCATGATATATACCAATACTCAATTTTTAATGTTTGTGTATGATATAAATCCATCCATTCATGCACTACACTATGATATTCTATTATTATATTCATTTTGAAAAAATTATGATACCTAATTAGTTTATTGGGTAAACCTTATGTCTATGTTTGATTTGTTATGTTTGATTATTTTTCTAGAAAAATATTCATGAAAATGTTATGGTGAATTCTACTAGATAGCGCTAAAATTAATTTGTTAATTTTCAGTCTCATGATACATTATATTCAGTTTTCTTGGTGGTTAGTCGTGCTTCATGATCCAAGTGCAACAGTCTTGGTGGTTATCTATAACACAAGCCCCTCAATATGAAAAGCTCTTTGCCTCATGCTCCTCTATGTGCAGATATCCATGAAACAAGTTAATGTTATTTTTTATGTTGCTGAAAAATTACTATGAATCAATGATTATATGATCCCATGTTATAATTAATTATGTTTAATCATTTTTTATTCCATATTATGTCATTATAGTATGCCTTCTAACCATGTGATAAGATTTATTTTAATGTATATTTCATTATTGTTCTTCTTAGATCATCCATTTTATCATGTTATCCATATGTTATCCTATTTAGATGTATTATCTCAATGTATGTTAGGATATCTTAATGGATTATAAATAAAGAAACCTTTTATCATGTCACATGTTTTCAGTTCTATGTACATACTCTTCCAAGGCACTAGATATTATAATCCTTGGCATGTAGTTTGATATTTAATTATACTTTAAATCATGAAATTATAGGTGTAAATGGTA
Source organism: Viscum album (assembly GCA_963277665.1). Taxonomy (NCBI): domain Eukaryota; kingdom Viridiplantae; phylum Streptophyta; class Magnoliopsida; order Santalales; family Viscaceae; genus Viscum; species Viscum album. The sequence continues at coordinate 1,569,690,517 of OY728119.1, forward strand.
GGGTCACTATATATATAGGGGTGATATGAAATTAGTTAGTAATATTTATTAATGAGAAATATGTTATAAAATTAATTTTATTATAAAGGTTATCATTTATATAAATTGTTTATTTAACAATGATCTCATGATGTATCAGATGATATATCTCTTGGTTTTTCAGTTTGAACTACTTCCACTTTAAAAGGGAGATACATCATTACATATTAAATAAGTCCAAAAAGTCATCATATTCAGTTCAATTTGTGTATTTGAATTGAATCATTATTACTGTGAAGTATAATTTCTTTTCTTATTTTATCAATCACAATTCAATTCCATGTTATCCTTAAATACAATAAAGAAATTAATTTTTTTATTTCTAATATATTAAAAAACAAACCTAGTAAGGATATGCTAAAAATTATTTCACGGGAGATCTTGTATTGAGTTAACAGTCTAAATCTACAAAATTATTATGTTTTATAAATTATTGAATTTAATTATACTTATTTTATGTATTTCTCAAATAATATTTTTTTTATGAAATAATATATTAAAAAAGTATAATTATCATTTAATTTACTTATTTAACACATAAATTATAATAATTATTTTTTATCAAAATAATAAACATATAATTAATTCAAGGGGTAATATTTTCACTAAAATGGAAGTAGATAATTTTTTTGTTTATTAAAGGTGGTTTTATATAACATCTTTGAATTAAAAAAACCATAATTCCATCAATTTATTATCATATGTGTAAATAAAACCATCATTAAATAATTTTTATTGGTATTTTCTTCACAAAACACTACATATTTAGTATTTAGTGGAATGTTTTAATATATTTCACCAATTAATGTCTAATTTCATCCTTCAAATTACTATATACTTGTCCTATCTCCCTTATAGAACTAAATTTCACTAACAATATTTAAATTACATATTGAACTTTCTCCCCTTCCAAATACATCCTTCAGTATCATAAGGTATGATCTCAACTCCAAATAATCCATTCTCCTTTTAAGAAAATAGATTTTATTATCTTTCTGTCATGATCATAATCCAACTTTGAATGCTTCTACTATTTTTCCTCTTTTATTGATATCTTGATAAACAAATCACTCAACACCGATGAAAATATTATGATCGAGATTTATTTTCCCACTCTCTATTTTATTTTTTATTTTTTTATTTTTTTATTTTTTTAATCTGATCAAAAATTATAATATTATCTTTTACTTATCTGTTAAATTTGTGAATTTTCATTGAGAATGTGAGCATATACCATGATATATATTTTAGCAAAGAATTGGTTAGTTTAATTTTATAATTTTTATGGAATAATAAATAAAACATCTGTATTCTATATTTTATTCCATGATGATTAAGAATTTTTTCAATGAGTGAAATTATAAGTATTGTGGTTCTGTCAGTAAAATGATTAATCTATTTATTTACTCTAACATATATGTATTCAAATTCCTATGGATGTTAAATACAAATTTTTTTATAGTTTAAAATGTATTATGAATTTATTTTTTATTATTTTAATAATAAAGGATTTATATAAATCAGATATAATATTCTAAAAAAGATTTCAATTCAGTAATATGTGATTTCTTTTACATTTATTTTTCAATATTACGAAAATGGATAAAAATTAGGTTAATTTATCTTGAAATAGACCTTAATATCTTATTGGGCTTGAGACTTTTTAAGATTATTATTTAAAAATAAGTCAATCGATAGATGAATTAAAATTCCAAGACATACCTATAATTTTATATATAAATTTAAAATAAATAATGTGTATAATCACTAGATACTGAGCTAATATCCTATTGGATATGTGTGATGAATCTGGAATGGTGAATCATATAGTACCAAATTTTTTATCATTGTCCAACATCATAATCATCAATCTAATACTCTAGTTGTAGATATTGAAATTAAAAACTCAATTATTGATTTTTTGTCCACAAAAACACAATAATATAACGATTAGAACCTATTATTGGATTCCCATATTGAATATAAATGAAATTAATTTTGTTTGAATCCAAACTAAGAAACAAAATAATTTTTATGAACTTATAAAAGATCAAATTAATGAGTTGTATGAGAGGTTTAAAAAATATTAAAAATTTTCCATTATATTGGAATTTTACCATATCACAATTTTTTATGGAATTAAGAAAAAAATTCCATTCATATTAGTGTTGTTTCATGGTACTTTTCTAAATATTTAAATCATTTAATCTTTTTATGAGACTAAAAATGTTATTTAAATGTTGATTCAAAAAATTTATGTCCCAATGATAGTATGTTATATTTTGGTGATATTTTAGATTGAGGAATGTAAAGGATTCCATATTTTTATATAGAAATCTCTAATAATAATGAATGGATGAATAAACATGCTACTAGGAAGAGAAAGTTAAACTAATCATAATGAATTTTAGGTAACTTTGCAAAGAAAAATGAATTGGATTATTTATTCAAATAATTAAAAAATTCAGAAAAATGATGTGGAATAATATTGAAAAAATATTGATGGGTTTAGTAGATAATTTTATGATTCATCATTATGAAAATATTTTTTTTTACCAATTTCCCTGAAGTGCCGATAAAAGTGAAATGGGGATCAACAATTTAGGGATTTATATTCAATTGGGACATTATGTACAAGTTATAGCATATGAACAGTTATTTTGATCCATTAAAATCATATTCCATGTTTCTGAATATGATTTTTTAAAAATTTTTATTATTATATATGAAAAAACATTATAGACATAAGAGTTATACATACCTTCAGACTCTTATAGAATAACAAAAATATCTATAGAAATATGGTATGGATATATATGTTTCATCATCTAAAAAAATTGTTTAAAATTAATACTTCACACATGTGTACCACCCATTAATTTTGAAGAAAATGAAATCTATCTCATTATAATACTCACATTAGCCTTGTATACCTAGTTTGTATCTATAATTTTGAGTCTAAAAGGAAACATTATAGTCTAAAATGGGGTTTTATATGGCATTTTTTATTCCAAGATATGTTTAATATATTTTGATTTTACAATTCATGATTTTATGGGAAAATAATTTGAACTCCCCTCCGAAATTGTTATTTGGGATGGAAATTTTGATAAAATTTTCAACTATTCATACAAGATTTTATAAATAATACCAGTTGAATAATTGTTGGAAAAAATTTTATACCCCATATAATAACATTGTGATATAACAATGGAAGAAACAATGTAAAATTTTCGAAAAATATATATTTTTGGAACAATAAATGTTATCATGTAGTTTTAAAATTAGACACATTGAGAAGAATGTGTCTGATAATGTGTTTTACAAAACATAACAAGATAAAAAAAGGAAGGGTCTTCTTAATACACATAATGACAAAGAATAAATGAATAAAAATAATTTTCTATAGGAAATTGATAATAGGAATAATCTAGAAACAATTTTTATATTGAAATACCAAGAAGAATATATATTTCTTCTAAGACTTAAATATATGAATGTAACTAATTAATATTTTATTAACCATTTATAATTTGGTGATTTATAAATTTTATAAAACTTGGAGTTAAACATCATGATTCACTTATTTTTTTGGAGAAAATTATACCATTAGGACTATGTAACTTATTAACAAATAAATTAATAGAAAACCTAAATGATTTTATCTTGATCATCATGAATATATTTTTGAAAAAATTTTACCAAAAAAATTATTGATGAATTGCATGAATGAAATTTGAGGATAATTTTTAACGTGAAAAATAATTTTATAGGTCATTGTTCAATATGATGACTATTTTAACAATTACATTATACGAGGAATGTTGGAGGGAACATTCACAATCAATGGATGTATCTATTATAAGAGTATTTTATCTTGAATTTTCCCGACATCATGTGTTGATTCATTAGGTATCTTGTTAATTTAATGCCTTATGTGAAGAAAAATGATAAACTAGAAGGATCTATTATTGATGGTTACATAGATGAAGAGTGTATAAATTTTATATAAATTTATATTGATAGGATTAATAAATTATTGAATTTTTTAGCCATGTAGAACAAAATAGAAATCATATTCAATAATTCAATATTTTTTAAAGTGTTAGGTAATCTGTTTATAAATAGGTCCCAATTTTCCCTAACTCATATAGAAGACATACATTTAAAATTATTTTTTCCATTGAATTGAGTTATCATAGAACGCTTCATTGAATAATCAAACAACCAAAAAAAGTGATTAATTTTTATTTGAAATTGAAATGAGAAAGAACAAAAAAAATCTATAAAAAATAATATTAGTGAATAGTTTACCAATCATGTAATTTACTAATATTTTGTGTCTATATATATATATTATGAAAGTTAAACTATATGATTATTTTTAATATTTAACTTGAGGTAAATAAAAGAAATACTATAAATATGATGACTATAATATTAATTATATTTTATTTTGTATTTATTATCAATAATAATGTTTGAAAACACCAAATGGAAGAATGATCTCAAAAATTTATAACATAGGATATTATGGAAAGTTGATAGGCATTATCATATTACATTATTGTGGATAATTTCACATTGTGTTACATAAATTCATGTGGTTCAATATTCATTTGGGTATAATGATTGATATATTATAGTTTACTTATGTTAATCAAAATTGATTAATTAATAATGGTGAGAATTGTGAAAATGATCAATATATTTTGGATTCAAAAGCTAAAATGGTATATTATGCTCATGAAAATTTTAATTATGGTAATAGTTTTCTAATACATGGTAAAATTATAGCTTTGTATTATATGTGTGATAAATATAAAAAAATGGTTTGCTGGTATTGATCGGAGTTAATTAGAATGGATTTATGTTGTTTTATAAGTGGAAATTGAAATTATCAGTTTGTAAAGAGAGGATGATGATGAGGAAATATTTTTAATGGTGGATGATGACTATCATTTATGAATTAAACCACTTCAATCTAAATTATCCTTTTATATAGTAAATTATATTTTTTTTCTATAATATAATTATGAATCATTTTTTAATATTATTTTTTCAAATGGTATTTTTTCTCTATAATTTTCAAATATTTATATTCATGTGTATATTTTAAATTTTTTATTATTGAATAAAATAATATAACTAACAATTACTATGATTTGTATAGGGGAATTAAAATTACTTTTTTCTGTTAATGAGATTAAATAAATGATATGGGGGAAATGTTAAAAGTTGTATAATTCTGATTATATCATAATATTTAAGGTTTAATGAAATATATTTTTTTGTTTTGAGAATAAAATATATTTTTTTTAAAAACCACATATTATGATACTTTTTTAATGTTAAATTTAAAAAAAATTATTATATTTTATCAGATAATATTTTGAGACTAATCTAATGATTGTTTATTTTTTAGCATTATTTCCAATTAATAAGGTGTTGGAAGACCGTATCCATTCTATATAGTCCAAAAAAACTTATACTCCACAAGTTAAATTCTATTCTTGTTCATGTGCATTACCTACTACTACAAATATTATTCCTAATAATATGGGTCTACTAGTGGATATGAGTTCTAGGTCAGTGATTAAGCAAGTAGATGAGCAAGATTTAAATACACATACTGTATTAACTAAGATAGCTTGAAGGTATTAGTGATTATACATTATATCTATGTATGTAACTGTGAACACAGTATTAATTTCACACTTCTTCAAAGTATTTAATATGTTTATCTAACATATATATATAATAAAATAAAATAAGTGAACTTGGAAAGAATTTATTATTGGAGGTTGAATACTTTGAATGTTTTTGTTTGTATGAATGTTTTAAGGTATATATAAATGATATTAAAGTCATGTTAATATATTGTTTTGGGTCATCTATCATATGATTTTATTACCCACCTCTTCACATTTCATGATTGGTTGTATGTTCCAGTAAATTATAAATAAGTAATATATTATAATAATACAATGTTAAATGAAAAAAAATATTGATAAAATATTCATTAGATTGATATTAATATAATGATAGTTGATTAATAGTTTATATATTTCTAATATATATAACTTTTTCTATTTTGTGGTGTATGAAACAATTTTGACTCAATAGAAATTGAAAATATTGAGAAAACATAGAAATATTTCATGTAAATATTATATATTTATTACAATGAATGAAAATGAAGAACGCAATAGACATATACTAAGGTATGTTAAATTATACATAGAGAGTAGTATAATACTTTTGGGGATATGATATTTTTTTATTCATGTATGGTATTTAACAATGTGACATTATATTTTTTTGAATTTCTTAATTGTATTAATTTTTTTATTTCTTAATAACATTACATTTTATAGTAATATACCTCTATGTTTTTCAAGAAAGATCAATGAAAAAAATAGTGAGTATATTGAAGTAGGTAATCTAATAAACAGTAGGGTTGGTATGTTCCAAAAGAATATGGTAAAAAAGGTAATATATCTATTTTTAACATATATATGTGTTAAATTTGCAGTAAATATGATTTTATAATTTATACATTTCCAGTTTAATAATATTGGAATTAGAGGATGGTTGTCAGGTTCGGTGGACTAAGACATGAGTTAATGGGCCCAAAAATTTAGATAAGAGTTAAGAGAATGAACTCACTTAGAGAATAGGGGAAATAATTTGAATATTGATTTATTATAATTATTTAATTTATTATTTTATATTATTTAATGTGTTGGATAAAATTAAGTTGGTATGTGATGAAAATATCTTATAGAAATCATAGATACCATATACAAATTTTATATCCCATGTCTTTGGAAATGATCATCCCTGTTATGTATAAATAATGGGTTTTTGATACCATCCTCATAAAAAGTCATTTGGAGGTCTTCAACATCATTAAATATAAATAAGTATCCTACATTGACAGCTGATTATGTTTATTATCAAAAATCACAACAACAAAATTCTATAATGGAGACCAAAATACATTATAAATAGTGACTCCTAAGATATTAGGATGATAATTTTTCTATAAAAGGAATGGTTTGGATATTTTATTTTAAGAAATAAGAAATAGTATTCTCTAGGGGATTTCATCCATGATACAATTTTCTCAATATGTGAAATTTTTTCTTTACAGTATATATATTATTGTTTAATATAACATAATTTATGTTTTCAAATTTAATAATTATTGGAACCAGAGGTTGTATCTGATTTGGAGTTTCTATCATCTTGAGGCATCCATAATGACTTAGAGACAATTCATAAATGCATATGATATATTACATGTGTTTATGATTTTCATCCTCTTCTTTTATTATATTTTTCATGTATTGATAGAACACTTTTATGCCCATAGGGTGGATGTTACATTATATATTTTTTAAATTTTTTGTAATCTATTCGGATTTGTTTTTATAAAAATTCTTATATTTATTTTTTGTCAAAATATTTTAGTAGCTCTATTTTTTAAATTTTTATTGAATTAAACCTTTAAATACAGAAGCATTTTTTCAATTCTATTTGTTATTGTATTATTTACAACATCTAATTGGGTTAATCTATAGTGTTTATTATTTATAATGGTTATAAAAATCATTTTATAATGAAAACCCCACAGTAGCTACTCAACTATCTATGGAATTTTCATAAAAACAATTATTTGGGGTTATAATCGCTATAATATAGTGTAAATATATATTATATATTATACGTTTGTTATAACTGTGTTACATCATTAAATAATTGTTTTTTTCAACATTGGATTAAACTATTGTCGAATTATGGTTCCAAAATATTTTATGTAAACATATTCTAATAAAAAATATTCCACATTAAAACTAAAAAAAATAATTGTTTAAGAAACCATCACAAATTAATTTATAGTAGTTTTATTATCTAGGTATACCAAAAATAACCAAATTTTATTCTTTTCAATCTATTTCAAGAAATGGATTATTTAAAAATATTATCGCTCTACCATAATTCTATCTCTATGACCATATCATATAAAAGGTTCATTAATCAAAGACATGTAAGGTATTTTATTATGATGTTATAATCTAAACATTATGATTGGTATTATATAAAATTTTATATAATAATTCTAAAAAAATCTTCTATCTTTTTTTTAATATTTTTTATTAATCTATAGATATATAATTGATATAGATTCATGAAACTAACCCTAAGTAGGTGTAACAACCCACATGAGTGAAATTTTATATTTTAATTGAATTGAATGTTTAAAAATATAATAAATAATGAGATGGTATGATTTATTTTTATTTTAAAAATATGATTTATAAAAAGCATTGTATTAGAGTTTATAAAAAAATGTCTGAGTAGTGTCTTGATATGGAATATATTATTTTTCATCAATTCTTTTATTGGAGTTTCTTGTTTATTTACTGTTGAAATGATGTTTGAAGTGTTTTAACATTGATGTAAACTAATCCTATAGTGAAGTGGTTATTAAATTTATATAATGATAATTTTTTGTTAACTATAAAATTTAAATGTTCTCGTTAGATATTTCATGAAACATTTAATTTTTTTTCATTTTTAAAAAAAAATAGTAATTTACCCAATATGTTTTTATTGTTCTGTTATATAAGTTGCTAAATAATTATCTAAAATCTCTAATTAATGAATATATTATGGTGATAATTTTTTAGAAATCATTATGAACTTTTATTAAATCATTTATTCTCATATGAAAATTTATATTCAGAAAAATTGTTGAGAGAGTGGTTATTTTTTAATTGATTCTTCAACAGTTGAATATAGATGTTTTCTAGGGAATTTTTATTAAATTTTTATAATGAAATGTTATTGATGAAACTAGATTTGATACATCATGTGAAATGTCCATTTTATAATAATCTACATAAGAAATACTTTATGGATGAGTTTAGTGAGAAGATGATATTCTTCTTTTTCGTGATTTATACATTGTTGACATTTTCTTCAATATGAATTGAATAATTTTTTGAATTTGATATATATATATATATATATATATATATTTGTAATCATAAACATTTGAGGTTATTTTTTTAGGATTGAAAACATTTTATTGGTAACCATTATGATATAATTTATGATTTTTTAAACCCTATTTACTAATATAATTAATTATTAAGTGTGTTATAATTCTTTTTACCAAAATTCTTCTGGTATTATGTATTTCATATTAATGGTTGAATAGTTTTGTTTATTGAAATTATGATTATCAATCTAATTATTAATAAGATATATATGATTTATGGTTTGGTATATTATATCAAAAATGATTTGTGAAAAATATTAGTTATTTAATAGTCACTATTGGTTAGTTTTATTACCATGGATGAAGGGATTATCTGTGTAAAGAATATTATTTTGGAAAAACACAAGAATTAAAGATGAAAAATTAATTTACATGTTCATGGGGTAGATGGTTAAGAAGTTGGGTTATATATTGATACCTAGTTAATGGTTCTTTATTTTAGGTGCTTTTTTTTGAATGAAAACTGTATAACACATTTGGAGATGTTATCAGGAAATTTGTCGCTAGTATCAAAGGAATAAACTGAAAAGAGAGTTTGTTTATTTTTATTATTTAACCCTTATCCATATAACATATTATTTAATGTATTTTGGTTGTGAATTTATTAAATTGACACCTTTATTACCTTCAAACTATATACATTTACCTCTATTCTTAAAATAATTTTGGTGTGAGTACCGAATTGAGATACAATGTTTTTGAAACATATAATCATTTATTACAGTTATTTTCATTAAAAAAAATATTTAATATATTTTTATTATGTATGAAAATTAATATAGATTTTATTAGAATGTATTTTGGTTGGTTTCTATATAGAATTGGTATATTACATCTTTGAGATATAATTAATTGAATGGAGGTATCAAGTGGTTGGTGTGCACTTGAATTTCAAATTCAAATTCATATGTTATTATGGATGATTTAAAATGGTATTGAATTTTTAATAATTGTAATAATGTATGTTGAGATTTTGTTTAAGTTTTTTTAGAATAATTTTTTTAATGAATATTTGGTTTTATATTTTTTCATATACTGATATTTTATAAATAAATTATTTGAAGAATTAAAATAAATTTTTAATGGATATAATAACTTTTTCAGTCTTTTTGGGATTATTATATTTCTATTTTTTTAATGTTAAACTCTTATTGATGAAATTATTCTTTCAATATAATTCTATGGTAAATTTTTATTGTATTAAATAACAATTATTGTGCAATATTTAATCGAATTTTATAAATAATAATGAAAAACATGGGTGATAGAGTGAAAGTATTGTTACTAAATTTTAGGATGGTTGATTTTTTTATAATAATATAATTAGTCTTTGTACTGATGACTATATAAATTTATGATTATAAATTAAAACAATATATATATATATATTTATTGACGCAAAAAAATTATTTTTAGTAGATATTTGTGACTTTTTCATTGGTAAAATGAGTAACTGTGTATTAACATTGTAATCCCAAGGAAGTGTTAGAAGTTGATATCATTATTAACAGTGATGTATAAGTTAGTTGGTTTGAATGTGGGGATTAAAAAATCACTTAACGTGAATGATTACATGTTTCCTTATATGTGTGTGTTGAAGTATAATGGTTATATACAAAGGTCTGTTAATTTACAACTAAGAAGGGGGGGAATTAGATCAACTATTTTAACAAATTATTTATAAAAATGAACTTTAATGTTTTTAGGTCTATATAAACTCAAATTAAATTCTCATCATCTGGTATTAAATTATAATACAAAATTAATAAAATGGAGGCTTTTTTACATATTTTGGTCTCAATTTTTGAACCTAAAACATTATAGGATTGGTATGAGTTCAATGTTCTACAATATCACTCTAAATATTCAATTATTAAATGGAAGTAGAAATAGTATTCCTTATCTAATTCGTGACTTGTTATGATAGTACATGATAAAGGATGTATATACCCTATAATCATTTCAGAAAAAAGCAATAATAGTGGAATTTTTTATATCAGTACCACCACTATTTAGAATGTTTCTCAAATCCTGAGTGGGAAAAATATCTTCAATAAAATTTTTGATGTCCCACAAAAGGAGAATAAGACCATCTTCATCAAAACTGATATTATACTTCCATACAAATATCACCAAAATAGAATTCATTTAGTCCTTCTTACTTACTATATTAGAATAATCAATCCTAGATTAAGAGTGGGTATAAAAACCTCAATATTTATTCTTACAAAAAAAATTCTTCTAGTTGATAAAAAATATAATATATTAAATTGGGATATATGATGAATTACGTTATGTCACCAATAAATCTTTTATTTTTTATCCCATTTATTTAGAACAACACTTATAGATGTTAGTGAAATATTAACTTATTTAATTCTAAATTATTAAACATTGATATCTATAATCACTTATTTACTTGCACAATTTATGTTCATAGAATTATTTTTATAAATATTTCCCTATTTTTTCTATAAAAATTCTCCATAACATATGGTTTCAAGATACTCACGTATTTTAACCAGGATACCAAAATCCACTATTATAATACTTATTAAATCAAGGAGAATTTGTTTCAATATTATTCCCTAGAATACTTGGGATTATATTCTTCAATACATATAATAAATTCAAAGAGATTATAAATATTTTCCATATTGGAATGCATGTATAGAGCTTCACATTAAGAAAAATCCTTATGGTGAAACTACCTATCATTCTATAAAATATTATTTTTTGTTATTCCTCATTCTAATATTGAATAAAAACCCTTCTAAATCGTCATGATTTTTCTTCCATGAATATCATTTAAAAATCATCAAAATTAACATACATATATATATTCCATAATTATCCATCGTAAAAAAACACTCATACAATTAGAATATTATTAATTCATCATAAGTCATAGATATCATAGTGAGTCCTTTTACCTTTTACATGATTTCAGTATGTAACTAAAATTTCATAATATAGAGTATGTCTTATAGAATTTCAAATAATGTCTCATGTAATCTCAGAAAAAGTCAAACATGAATTAAATGCCTTACGGGATCTCAACAAAATTAATTTATTGTTGAAAACAATGTCAAATGTGATTTTAATATATTGTGAATATTTAGAACATCATTAATGAAACTCATAACACTTAACAAATTACTCAAATTTTTATCTATAATAAAAAAATATAATGGGAATATTTTAATTTGAGAAATCTCAAAAATAAAATATGAATACTAAATAATCATTATGAGATATAAAATGTCTTTTTAAAGCATCCAAGAGTCTTATGAAAAATTTAAGTCTTATACAAACATTAAAATTTATCTATTTTCATCTCTACCATTGAAATTTGTAATTTATTATCCTATAAAAAAAACTTCCACCAATCACCTTAAAATCATATCAATAGTTTTTAGGCTAAAAAAACAAAAAATTGAACATCCAATGCTTTTTATTCACTGTTGACATAAAATAAAACATTATTAAATAACTCCACTTGGGTATTAAAAATCCCCCATTGGATTTACTTTCTAAGTCAATAACACACTAAGAGAAAAAGAAAATAAAATCCTTATTCACAAGAAATAAGTTGAGACCACACCACTAGATAATGTAGTTTTATATGATAATTACATTTATCAAGGATAAGAATATTTTTCCAAGTGACTTAGATGTTCTTCCCCTCAATCAAAACTGTCACACACTAACCGAAACTTTATTTTAAATTGATTAATTTGGCGGTTCTTTTGCGAGCATGCATCCATGCACGGTGACTGTGCGCACGATCCTGTGCGTGACCGTGCATGCAATCATGCGCGCAGCCGTGTGTACGACCCTGTGTGGTATTTCTCCATGATAAATATTGTTATTATATTGGTTGATTTTATTATTTTCTTTTTATTATAAATATTAAATATAGAATTAAATAGGATATTAATTTATCCTTAATTTTTTTATTTTTTTATTTTTTTTCTTTTCCTTTTTTTCATTCCTCTTTTTCTTTTCTCTCATTTTTTCTCTCCCTCTCATTCTCTCCCCCACTCTCGCACAGGACTCTCCTCCCCTAACCCTAGACAATGCTCATTCTTCCTCGTCGGACCACTCGCCGCCTCCGCTACCTCTCCCGGACTGGCGCCGCCCTGCCATCCTCCTCCCTCTCCAGCCGACTGTGCCGCCCTGCCTCGCCCCAGGCTCCCCCGTGTCGTCCCCACTGCCACACACGGCCGGACCCACATCGCCCCTCCCTTCCCGCCGATTTTTCTAGTGCGACGCACCTCCGTCCTCCCTTCCCCTCACCCGGTTTTCCATCCACACCTTCACCGCAGGTGCGTTTTCCCATTGTTGGGTTGTTTTGTTGATTTGGGGATTTTTGGGTTAGGGTTTGGTGTTGTGTTTGATTTTTTTATAGTGAAATTGATTTGATTCTTTGATTTTAGGGTTTATTTGTGTTATTTGAGGTGCCACTAACATGCGGAAAAGGTTTTGTGCCAAAATTTTGAGGATTTGATACACCGAGGTAGGTGGTTCCGCGTATGAATTTTATCTGACAAATTAGTTTGTTTATTTAATTAATTTTTCATATTGATTAATTTATTTGTGCGCTTCAAATCTTGTTTAAAATCTATTTTGGTGTGTGTATTTTTTCAAAATGGAATTTTTGTATGCTTAATTACTTGTGTAGTTTATGTGTATTGTGTTTTAGTTTGGTGTTGTTGTTGCGTACTTTGTTCTGGTTGGGTTTATGTTTTGGTTTGGTGTTGATGTGTGGTGTATTGTATTCTAGTATTGTTTAAAGTCTTGTGATACCTATCATGAATTTTTTTATAAAATTTTTAAATGAGTTTCAGAATATTTTGCAGGACTTTAAATGCGAAAAACTTCACTCGAAACATCCTTTTAAAACCAAACGCACTGTGGCCCGATTTCCCATCTACACCTTCATCGCAGGTGAGTTTTCCCTTCATTGGTTTTTTTTGTTGATTTTTGGATTTTCGGGTTTGGGTTTGGTGTTGCATTTTATTTTTTTCATGGTTTAATTGATTTGATTCTTTGATTTTAGGGTTTAGTTGTGTTATTTGAGGTTCTACTAACATGCGGCAGAGGTTTTGTGCCAAAATTTTGAGGTTTTCCAACACCAAGGTAGGTGGTTCCGTATATGAATATTATCTGAAAAATTAGTTTGTTTGTTTAAATAATTTAGAATATTGATCAATTTGTTTGAGTGCTGTAAATCTTGTTTAAAATCTGTTTTGGTGTGTGTATTTTTTCAAAAAGGAATTTGTGTGAGCTAAATTAGCTATGAAGTTGTTTTGTATTGTGTTTTAGTTTTGTGTTATTGTTGCATACTGTGTTTTGGTTGGGTTTGTGTTTTGGATAGGTGTTGATGTGCGGTGTATTGTATTCTAGTATTATGTAAAGTCTTGTGATACCTCTCACGAATTTTTGTATAAAATTTTAAAATGGTTTTTTAAATTATATTAATGGTGCGATATATGTTTGAAACGTGGTTTGGTGTTGCGCCAAGGTGCATTGGGTTTTAAAAGGATGTTTTGAGTGATTTTTTTGGCTTTTAAAATCATGAAAAATATTTTGAGAACTGTTTAATAAATTTTCTAATTTGTTTGTTTATTTGTGGAAATGGTATTTATAATTTTATTTATAAAAATTTTAAAATGTTTTATGAAATAATTATTGAGGATGAAAATTATTTTTTAATCGAATTGGGTAATGGTTTTTGGCATTTAAAGTCTTATGGTTGTTGCAGTGTGTCGTCAACGAAAGTCCACGGCAATGCGGTTATCGGTTAGCGTGTGCTAATGCGCAAGTGCGAAGTGAGTTATGTCACCATGATCGAGCAGCGAGTCAAGGTACGTCCCCCGCTACACTTTCCTTTAAATTTAGAATTAATTAATTGTTTGATATTTTATAAATTTTAATAAATAAGAAATAGTATTAAATGATAAATTTATAAATGATCACTCGATGTAAGAAGATCCGTTTATTTTATACACAACACATGAAATGTTTTCTTCATGAGCTGACACCCAGTAGTGAAAGAATGCATGTTTGGACTTTAAACATAGTTCACAGAATTTTAAATGTAGTTTTGGATTATTATTAAATGATTTATTTTGAAGTGAAAACAAGTGTTTTGGTTCACTTGAGAATTGAGTATTTTACTTAAAATTGGTGAAGGCCGGTTTGGTACTTTAATAAAATAAATTATTTGGAAAACTCTATTTGGGGTGACTCAAATGTGATATTTGATGTAAGTTAACCACATGATTTTTATATGATGTTTGTTCTGATTTATTGAATTTTTTAAATCACCACCCCACTTTCTTTTATGACACACGTTGACATGGGAACCTGACTTAGTAAGTGGATTTTTGTGAACGATGTTGCACTAGTTTAGATTATGCACTAGCTACTGGTCCCATAGTAGGGGAATACTGTTTTATTGCTGCTATGGGGATTGGCCCCCTTGGTTAGGCCGTGCAGATCTATACTGTGTAGTAGTATGAGCGTTATGATGTCATCGAGTTAGGGAATACCTTCAGGATGTTTCACATGTATGGTACATTCTAGATTGTTCACGAGCTCCTAGGTTCAACCCATGTCTATTCAGATTTTGTTTCTTATAGTAGTGATTACAATTCTTATATGTATACATACATTTCCCTTCCTATGTGATTTCTTTTGTTCATTTCTAGTGTATTTTTCTCCTTGGAAAGTGGTAAAGTGATTTTAATTAGGTTTCTAAAAATTCTTTTCAAATGAATGTGTTTAATCCTCTTTGTACAAATTTGAAAAAAATATAAACATCACTTTTCATATCTAAAAATCCATTGACACTAATGAAATGAATCTAGATTTGAAAATGGTTAAGGGAAATAGTTTTTACTTTTCTTTTGAGAAAAATACTTAGAAAAAAACATAATTTTATAAATTATAGTTCAAACTTGAAATTAGCGAATTCTTTATTTAATGACATATGGTTTGGGAGTAGAATTAGTAGGCCCTACCTAATGAGTTTTAATACTCATGCCTATAGTTTTTTCTTGTTTTTAGATTTTACTGTAGGTTTGAAACTAACTTATTCGTCGTGGGTGAGACTTGGTTGTGGTTTGGAGAGTGACTCTCGATGTCATGAGGAGTTTTTGGTTATGGTCTAGTTAGTACGTTGTTATACTTTTTTTTCACTGCTTTATTTATTTTCATTGGGAGAAATCGTCCCCACTTTCCTTGTTGATGCCCAGGTAGTTTCCACTGGTTCGGGAGGATCGGGAACGCCTCTAGGGCCTTGCCGCGGACATGGTTGGGCACCGGGTCAGATAGCGACATGGTCTGGTTCATGAAAAAAATGTTATCAGAGGAGGTTTTTCTCTTGTTATTTGGGATGTTAGGTAGATTGGAGATAGGACTGTCGGTACTCGAAGGATAGGTGAGAGAAGAGCGTCGCGAACTCTTACTCATTTCGATCCTCGAGTAACTAGGGTTAGTCCAAGATTTAAGTTTTGGACTTGGTCTTTGTGGATGGTGGATGACAATGGGAGTAAACTGGTACTGTGCACGGTCTCACATGGAGTAGCGGCCCATGTGATGCCAAAGAGAATGGTTCGACACTCCTAGTGGTTGATGCTTTCTTAGGGCATGCTCTTCTAATCCATATAGCCGGGATAGACACAACCACTAGTCCTCTACCCTGGTTCTTTAATGTTAGTGATATCTTGCTTCAATTTTGGGATTGGCGCAAGATTGTTTTCCTTTAAAAAGGGAGGTGGACTTTGGTGGTTCTCTTATTTTATTTTGGTGTGTGATTGACATGATATTTGGGGTGCATTTCTCTTGGACCTTGTTTTTGGAATTTGAGGTTGATTTGTCGAAGTTGAATTTCTTAAAGGATGACTTGGTTTGTTTGAAATTGGAGTGGGTGGTTATAAATGGAAATAATTTTGGAAATTTTGTCTTTAGTTTTTGAAATAGTTAGAAAAAGGTATTTTGGAAAATTTAGAAGGTATTGTTTTGAAAGCAAAATATCCTTGTTTATTTTCCAATGGTATTCATATGGGTGGTCGCATGTGCATGTGGAAGTGATTAACAGGTAGTTGGTGGATTGTGTGGATGGGTTCCTGGGAGGCACAAAAATGCAAATCTGTGAGGCATCCATGAATATCAGTGGTGAGTGATTGATTTTGAAAGCTACTTCTAGTTTCCTGAAAAGTGGGGTTTCCTCTAAAATGAGTTTTTGTGCTTCAATGGTTTTGAAAAGTGGAAAATGGTTTTGAGTCCGGAGTGAAAGCGATGAATTCAAATGAGTTGTTCGGTTTTGTTGTACTATGTCTGGTTTCTCAAGCAGGTGTTTTTCTTTAAGAATGAATTGATCTTTTTGATTGGAATTATTGGATTTGTGTTTGGAATATGGATGTTTGCTTTGTGATGTGTTTGGATTTGTGGAAGGTTGTTCTGTGTTCCTCATTTGGGATACGCCCCTAGAAATGTCTTCTGGGTTTCCAGGAGGACTCTCGATTCTTGGCTCAGCCCAGACTCCCAGGGGAGTGGCGGAGTTGGGTTCTGCTTGATTGTGTCGACTGTTTGTAGACTTCAAGGTTGATTCGATATAGTTGAATACTTTGGGAAAGTCAGGAGTGTCTATGGTTTCGGAAGAACTCCAATAGTTGTGTGGGTGTAAGTTGTCTTGAGTATGCTTGGTGGAGCGGCCCTAAACCAGTAAACGACAATCGCTTCATTTTTGTTGTGAATAAGAATGTCTTGAGGGATATTTAAGACTAACCTCATCCCACGGTTTTACCTAAGGAAGAGAGTGTTCCTTATCAGATGAGGAGTGTGAACTGAAGGGGCCTATTCTTGGAGCACTCCTTCCATCAGTTCGTGTTGCATGTCGGATAGACCGCTCAAATTCCTATCTCTAGTGTGGTCAGTCACACACTCTATGTCGTTCGTTGAAATTCTCAGTTGCTATGTTGATAGAGTGGCCATGTGGGACACTAGGAGAAGTATGCAGGCCTCTTTTACTACGGTGGAAGTTCCAGTCAGAGGTGGTCAACATATGACTGCAAGGTGGTATATGCTTCAGACATCATGGCCCCAGCCATAGGTCTCAGGGTGAAGCTTGCATGTAGTAAAAACTCATCAGACATGGGATGAGCTTGGTCTGTCTTAAAAGTCTGCAGTGTCAGGATGGGGACGTCTTAAGTTTCCCTACTGCAGTATCATCTCTGAAGGTTTCATTTTTGTTTTTTGGGGCATAAATTCCTCATCTTCTTATGGTGGTCTAGACTTATGGAAGTTCCTCTCAGGTTTTAGAGAGGTTCAGAGAATCCCTCTTGCAACGAGTGCACTCTGTGACCCTTCTGGTGGTCGGTAATGGATCAAAATTGTTATCGTTTTAGAGATTCTCATGTCTTTTGGGATTGACACTCGTCTGTCCAGTTCATCTCTTGGTTAGGGGTTCTATTGTCAAAACCCTCCAATGTCGTGGAGTTTTGGCTAGTGTGGGAATCGTCTGTGTGGGTCAGCTCGTTTTGGCGGGTTTGTGATGTAAACTTCAATCTGTATCTCTCAAAGTAATCTGGTAATGCCCGAGCAGGTGTCGTGTTATTAGGAAAATTATAAAATGGTGGGGAGGCCCATTGCGGGTCTCGACGACGTGTCCTCTTGTGTTGGTTGGTTAAACATAGGGTGCTTAGAGGGTCAATCCAGTGTTAGAGGTTTTGTCTAGGTTTGTGAACCTTTTTGGTTTGGAGAACCAATATTTGAAAAGGATCCTAATATTGTGGAGAGACCACCATCAGATGAACTTATCGAAAACTATGTCTTCAAAGTGTGCATGGCAGGAAAATCCCTTTCTTCTGCTCCGACTGACCCTAATCATTGTAATTGGTTCGCTCGGGCAGTGGGTGACCTTTCGAGTGGTCTTGGAGGTCTCGAGCGAGCCCTAGTGTTTCCTATGTTAGGGGTCAGAGTGTTCTATGTTGAAGTTGTGTTTGGTGGTGGTCTTCTTGCTGTTGGTCATTTTGTTTGGTGATTATAGTTTTGAGATCTATGGAATTTCTTGTTATGGGTGTTTTAAATGCTCGGTCTTCGAGCGATGAAGGTTTGGTTTAAAATATCTTCCAGTCTTCACTGTATCTCTTGGAACCCTTGGTTAACCAAGTCTTCTTGGGAATTTCTGTGGGCATAAAGTGTCATGGTGGGGAGAATTGTCACACCTCGACCAATGCTTTATTTTAAATTGATTTTTTTGTGGTTCTTTTATGGGCATGTGACCATGCGCAGTGAACGTGCGTGTGACTGTCTGTGGTTTCCATCATTGATAAATAATTTTATTATATTGGTTGATTTTATTATTTTCATTTTATTATTAATATTAAATTTAGAATTTAATAGGATATTAAGTTATCCTTAATTTTAATTACATTTTTGTTTTTAGTTTCTTTTCCTTTTTTTCTGTCCTCTTTTTATTTTCTCTCTTTTTTTCCCTCCCTCTCATTCTCTCCCCCTCTCTCGCACGGGCCTCTCCTCCCCTAAACCTAGTCGATGATCCCTCTTCCTTGCTGGACCACTCACCTCCACGGCTCCCTCTCCCAGACTGGCGTTGCCCTGCCCTCCTCCTCCCTCTCCAACCAGCTGCGCTGCCCACCTCTCCTCAGGCTCCCCCGCGCCGCCCCCGCTGCCTCGCATGGCCGGACCCGCAGCGCCCCTCCCTTCCGGCCAATTTTTCTTGAGCGACGCACCTCTTACCTCCCTTACCCTCACCCGGTTTTCCATCCGCACCTTCTCTTGTAAAGAACCGTAAAATTCGAGGGAAATTTTTTCTTAATTTTCTTTGGGATTTTACAAGAACGCAGTTTATGACGGCACCTGATTCCGAGGCCCGGTGTGCCCAGAATCATTTTCCGAAGTCTGGCTCGGGTACGTTCAGTGAACGAACGAGCGGGTTTTTCTAACTTTTGAACCGTTGCTTGGAATCGAATTCTGAGGGCACTGATGGAACCGTAGCGCTGGTAATTTCTTAGGAACGCCATTTCCAGAGTTGCGTTTTCATGAGAGAAGATGATAAAAATTATGGAAGATTAATTTATAAATTAACTACAATTTTTATTTTCTTTTAGTGGTTTAAGGATTTGGGTGGAAGTTGGGTAACTACCCAACTTCCCAAGAGAGGTTATGAGGGTGATGGGGCCCACACGAACCCCAACCCTTCATGTTCTTCAACCCCCCTCAACTCACCATTAACCCTTGATAACTTAAACATTAATAACTTGTGTTATTAATTAAGTGAGTTAAGTGTGGCTTTTTAAATTTCAAACTCTTGAAATTCAAAAGTTATGTTATGTTAATAAAATAAGAGGTGAGCTTATTTTATTTTGGGTTAGTTTCTTGTGGTGGAGTCTTGGGGAGAAAAAGGCTAAGGATTGAAGAGTTTCTTTATCTCCTTCGTCGAAGAACACGAAGAACGTGAAGAACGTGAAGAACTCCGGATTCCTCGGAGTTCGACGTCTTCTTCCGCGAAGCCTCTTACCACGAAGCTGATGACGTCTTCTTTCGCGAAGTCTCTTTCCGCAACGAATCCTCGTTCAACGAACCTCCGTTCAAGCAACGTCGAGGTAGGGAATTGTTTTGTGAATATTAATGAATCCCATGTTACTTCCTTCTAAATCAAAGAACGCAGATCAACTAAACATCAAGTTGATCCGTGAAGAATATGTTTCGGGTTGGGAATTCTTGTTTGTGGAAAAAACTATAGGGGTTTATTTATTTATTTTGTTCATGATTATTACCTTGACGTTCTTCATGAAATATGACCAATTGCTATCAATTAACAAGAGGGGGCCGGACCGCACAAACATGGTCGACCCTCCTTTTTATACATGTTGGTTTCTTTTGTGGATTGAAATGAGAATAGCGCGGTGCCTTCGCATCGCGTGGAAATCATGTGGAAAGGAATGTGCGGCGGCGTCGCGCCGCGCTGTGAAAACGAACAAGGACGCGATGCCGTCGCACCGCGTCAGAGAAACCCGAAGACATCCGCGGACGGAGTCGGGCCACGGCGAAGGGGCGTGGCGCCATCGCGTCGCACCGGAGAACCACGAGGATATCATGATTTGTTGATTGACGAGCGGATTGGCGGGGAATGACAAACGGGGCCGCAAGGTTATTTTTAAGCTTCCGTGGTAAAGTTCGAGACCCGAGATGAACGTCGGCACATACGGTTTTGAAAACGGACCACCGGAGAAACTCCGGTGGCCCGCGGAAAACCAGGAGGCGCGGGTCGCCGGCGCGGCGACGCCCCGGTGGCTCCCGGCTTCAGCCGCGGCGGTGGCGGTCAACAAACCCGCGATCACGCGGGTCCGGTGAGACATGGGACGTGGCTCTGCCACGTCCGCTGACCAAGGGTGGCCCCACGCGGGGCCGCGGTGTTCTCATGCGGGGGCCGCACGCCCCCCGCGCCGCTCGGCCGTAACCGGCTGAGCCGACCCCGGCTGCTGTGCCGCGCCCGCGCCGGCCAGGCCGGGTCACGCCCAGGCCGGGCCGCGCCTGCTGTTTCGGACCCGGACCCGAGTCGGATCGACCCGGTTCGGGCCAACCCAGGGGGGGTTGGGCCTGGTCGCTCTGGGCCGAGACCCCCCGTTTCTGGACCTTTTTGGTATTTCGCCCATATCTTGAGTTGTAGACATACGATCGATGCACCGTCAGTGGCGATGCGATCCTTGGATCGAGATGGTCGTTTCGGTATATCGCACTAAAAGTTTCGGAACACTTTGGGTTCGGCCGGGTTGGCTCGGATACGAAACCAACCGGGCCCTCGGAGCGGAAACACTTATATCTTGAGCTCCGAACGTCCGATTGACGTGCCGTGGACTTTGATGGATTCCTCTGAGTGAGATGGATCTTTTGGCTTACTCCTCTCAAGGTTTGGATGTCGTCGGAGTGCGTTCGAGTTAGTTCACTCACGAAACCAACCGGGCCCCTGGAACGGAAAAGCCAATAGCTCACAGACCGGGCGTCTGATTGATGCGCCGTCTGTCTCATTGAATTTCTCTTGATGAGACGGAACTGGCATACTTCGCCTGAGTTTTGGTTTTTGTTGGATAGTGGCCGGGTTGGATTGTACCCGAGATCCAACCGGGCCCTTGGAACGGAAAAGCTGTTATCTTTCAGACCAGACGTCCGTTTGACGAACCGTCAGTGGCGTTGGTGATCACGTTGAGAAACGGTCCCTATGAGTATACCCTATGAGAGTTCGGGGTACAGTTGAGATACAGCCGGTTTGGTTCACACACGAAACCAACCAGGCCCCTAGGACAAAAAGGCTAATAACTCACAGACCGGGTGTCCGATTGACGCGTTGTCTGTTGCGTTGAGACCCCTATGATGAGGCGGTCCCTTGAGATACTTCTTCGTGGGACTTTGAGATACTTGGAGTATCGACCTGAAGCTCTTGGAGCGGACCCTCCCACAGATGAGCGTGCAGAGTACGGAGACCGTGTACCCGAATGAGACCTGACGACTGCTTGACCGACTCGACTTGGAGTTAGCCGACTAGCCCAGTGGACGGAGCACTACTTTGTTTGGGTGCAGACCCATGGAGGATGGAGCACTACCTGTGTGACAGTGTAGACCCGCGGTACTCGTCCAGAGAGTACCTCAGCAGGCTACTAGGGTGTGTGCACTACTGTGTTTGGGTGACATACCCCAGCGGGAAGCACTACTGTGTTTGGGTGGCTGACCTGCGGTACTCGACAGGAGGAGTACCTCAACAGTCTTAGTTTAGTGAGCAGTACCTCGAAGTCATGACAGGACCACTGTACACTCAAGAGACGGGGCTCTTCAGCAGTTACAGTTTCGATATTGAAAATACTGGTTTGAGCTGAGACCTTTGACCTTTGTGTTTACCTCATGATTGAGATGGGTCACTTGATAACTTAGGTATATGTATGGGCATATACCTGGGTAGTGGTTATCCGTTGATTTCATGATCTTGGTGTTTTCCTCATGTTTGAGATGGGTTACTTGATAACTTAGGTATATGCATGGGCATATAGCTATGTAAAGGTTATCTATTGAGATCATCTTTGTGGTTATACATGTTGGTTTAGTGAGACCTTGAGGGTCTCGGGGTTCCTAATGAGTATCGTTTTACTCACCCCTGCACGGGCTATGCCCGCACCTTGTTGTGTTGGTTGCAGACGACGGACAGTGCTGACGGAGGCCGAGTGTTCGAAGACTAGACGGTACCCGGTGGTGGACCACACGACGAGTCAGTATCCGGAGGTGGAATTCGCAACGAGAAGACACACGGAGGAGGTTGACGGACGAGAGAATTTTTGATGCTATCTGTACCTACCCTTCAGGTAGGATCTGTGGTGGACAATCGAGGAGTTGTGCCATCTGTACCTACCCTTCAGGTCGGATTTGAGGAGGACGTCCCAGGAGTCGCTTACGTTCTTCCAGCTATTGTCTTTTTCTGTTGTACTTTGTTCAGTTATAGTTGTACTTTCATTTGGGTTTGTATTCTGCCCCATTTACCTTTCAGCACTTCTCTTTGTACTTAGTGTTTTAATTCCGCTTGTACTCTATGGTGTTTTGTTTACTTTTATAAATGGAAATTCCTTCCCAGTTATCAGGATTTACGCCTTTTTTGCTAGTCACCAGCCCCTGGCCTATGGAAGGCTGGCTTGGGGTAGTCACGGCACAGGCCCCGAGGACAGGTCGTGACATCTCTGTAGGTGCATTTTCCCTTCATTGGGTTTTTTTTGATATGGGGATTTTCGGGTTAGGTTTTTGTGTTCCATTTGATTTTTTTATGGTGTAAATGATTTGATTCTTTGATTTTAGGGTTTAGTTGTGTTATTTGAGGTTCCACTAATATGCGGCTGAGGTTTTACCCCAAAATTTTGATGTTTTCATACACCGAGGTAGGTGGTTCCGTGTATAAATTTTATCTAACAAATTAGTATGTTTATTTAATAAATTTAGCATATTGATTAATTTGTTTCTGTGCTAAAAATCATGTTTAAAATCTTGTTTGGTGTCTGTATTTTTTCAAAATGGAATTTGTGTGTGCTTAATTAGCTGTGCAGTTGTTGTCTATTGTGTTTTAGTTGGTGTTGTTGTTGCGTACTGTGTTATGGTTGGGATTGTGTTTTGGTTTAGTGTTGATTTGAGGTGTATTGTATTCTGGTATTGTGTAAAGTCTTGTGATACCTCTCAGGAATTGTTTTATAAAATTTTTAAAGGGTTTATTAAATTATATTAATGGTGCGAAACATGTCTGGATAGTGGTTTGGTATTGCGCTGAGGTGAATTTGGTTTTAAAATAATGTTTTGAGTGATGTTTTTGGCATTTAAAGTCATGTGAAATATTTTGAAAACTGTTTAATAAATTTTCTACTGTTTTGCTTACCCGTGGAAATTGTATTTAAATTATTATTTATAAATTTTTTAAAAAGTTTTATGAAATAATTATTTAGGATGAAAATTATTTTTTAATCGAATTGGGTAAAGGTTTTTGGCATTTAATGTCTTATGGTTGTTGCAGTGTGTCATCAATGAAATTCCACAACACTACGGTTATCGGTTTGCGCATTCTTATGCGTAAGTATGAAGTGATTCGTGTCATCACGATCAAGCAGCGAGTCGAGGTAGGTCCCCCACTACACTTACCTTTAAATTTAGAATTTATTAATTGCGTGATATTTTATAAATTTTAATAAACAAGACATAGTATTAAATGATAAATTTTTACATGATCACTCGATGTAAAAAAGATCCCTTTATTTTATACATGACAGTTGAAATGTTTTCCTGATGATTGGACACCTAGTAGTGAAAGAATTATCATTTGGCCTTTAAACATAATTCACATAATTTTAAATTTAGTTTTGGTTTATTGGTAAATGATTTATTTTGAAGCGCAAACAAGTGTTTTGGTTCACTTGAGAAATGAGTATTTTCCTTAAAATTTGTGAATGCCCATTTGGCACTTTAATAAAATAAATTATTTTGAAACACTCTATTTGGTGTGACTCAGATGTGATATTTGATGTATGTTGACTGCATGATATGTGTGCGATGTTTTTAGTGAATTATTGTCATTGTTGACTCAACCCATTTCTTTTATTACACACGTTGACATGGGAACCTGGCATAGTAATTGGATTTTTGTGAATGATGATGTAATAGTTCAGTTTATTCACTAGCTAGTGGCCCCATAGCAAGGGAATAAAGTGTTATTGCTGCTATGGGGATTGGGACTTTCAGTTAGGCCATACAGGGCTATATCGTGTGGTAGTATGGGCGTTATGACATCATCGAGTTAGGGCATGCCTGCACGATGAGTCACATGTATGGTACATTCTATATTGTTCACGAGACCCTAGGTTTGACCCATGTCTATTCGACTTTTGTTTCTTGCAGTAATGATTATGATTCTTTTATGTACACCTACATTTCCCTTCTTGTGTGGATTATTTTGTGCATTTCTGGTGTATTGTTCTGCTTGGAAAGTGGTAAACTGATTTTAATTAGTTTTCCAAAAATGGTTTTCAATTGAATGTGTTTAATACTCTTTGTACAAATTTGAAAAAAAATATTAACATCAATTTCCCTTTCTAAAAAGCCATTGACACTAGTGAAATGAATCTTTATTTTAAAATGGTTAAGGGAAATGGTTTGTACATTGATTTTGAGAAAAATACTTAAAAAAACTTACTTTTTTAAATTGTAGTTCAAACGTGAAATTTGTGAATTCTTTATTTAATGGCATGTGCATTGTAAATAGAATTAGTCGGGCCTACCTAATGAGTTTTAATACTCTTGCCTATGGTGTTTTCTTGTTTTTAGTTTCTACTGCAGGATTGACACTAGCTTTTTCGCTGTGGGTGAGACTTGGTTTTGGTTTGGAGAGTGACTCTCGAGGTCACGATGAGTTTTTTTATGTTCAGGTTAGTACATTGTTCCATTTTTTCACTGCTTTATTTAATTTCATTGGGAGAAATTTTTCCCACTTTCCTTATTGATGCCCTGGCGCTTGTCGCCAGCTCGTGAAGATTAGGAATGCCTCTCGGGCCTTGCCGCGGACCGGGTCGAGTGCCCGGTCAGAAGGTGACCCAGCCTGGTTCATGACAAAAACAATTATTGAAAAGTTTTATCACAATTTTTCATATAATAATATCTCCATATTTATGAAATGATTTGATATGTAGTTTTTGTACCTCTTCGACCCGTTGGATGGAAAATACAATGCATTTTGGGGGTATTCTCAATGTTTTTCATGTTAGAGGGAAGTGATGATAATCAATGTTCAGCCTCAACATCTAAAATCGATAATTAGTAATTTCCTTATTGAGGATATGAGTAATATGATCTACTGTATGAATGATATCTATCTTTATACACCTTTGGAGAAAATATATTTAATGAAATGAAATATGATTAAAATTTTCTTAAATAAATTGTGTTGAACTGTATTTTCATAGTGGTTTGTTTCATTCTGATTTTCATATAAATTCTAAGATGTCTCTAAATATTTACACTCAAATAATCAATCCATTATTTCACCTAGATCATATGGGTATAATAATTTATATAATATACATATTCTTATTTTATAGTGAACAATGTATCTTAATTATTCATTATATAGTTATATCTAACAAAATTTCCTTTTTAATGAAACATCCCACTTGAATTAGACATCATGTTTTCACAATCAACTACCTAGTTTTCATTTGAAAACATGGATAGAACCATGTTCCCACCTCTTTTTTACATCATCCAAATGTTAAAGTATACATTTATATACATTATATTGTTTTTTGAAACCATTTAATGTGATTCCTTAGGGTATCATTGATAATTTACACATCAGTTCACTATATTGATAATATTTGTCCTTGATACAATGATATATGTTATATTGAAAATTTGTATTATAAACTATCTAAAATTCACACTTTCTTCTTCAATATCCACCCCACACTACATCCCTACCTTTATATGTGTATAACCTAGTTTGGATGATTCCATTTAAAAATTATTAAACAATTATCTCAAACACATTTATTAAGAATGAAAAAGACATGCTTCGTTTTTTATCACCTATAATCCTAGAAAATATATCATTTCTTCCAACATTGGATTCTAAAAATGAATATTTTTTATTTCATAGTGTTTTTTGAAAACACTCTCCCAGTCACATAAAAATATGAAATTATCAATAAATATAATAATAATGAGATTACCATCCTCCATATAATTTTTATAATGTTTTCGTACACCTTTCCCTTAGTGAATATCATCCCTTGAGAATTTATCCAACCCTAACAATAAGGATTTAGTGGTACACATTATCCTATAGAAATACATTTTGTTCTTGTAAACTCTTGTTAAATAACTATCAAGAATAAATCATTTTTTTATCAATATATAATTCTTTTACCTATCTATTAAATAATGAATATATGATATTCATTTGACATATTTTATATGGTATGTGATATTCAATTACTAATAAAACATTTATTTCATCTATTTTTGTAATAATTTAAATCGTATATTCAAAATCATCTTTTTTAATATAAATAGAGAATAAAGAAAGTATTTAGTTTTTATTTGTGACTTATGATTTCTAATTTAGCTTTCTTATGAATACCCACTTGGTCCTAATAAATGTTTTTCCTTGGTTCTATGTAAGAAATACCAAGTAAATTTTTTCTATATTTTCTATTTTATTATTCATTGAAGATTATCATTCATTGTGTTATGTACGCTCATAAATCTAATGTGGATAAATTTATGAAATAAATGTTATTATGTTTTCATTCCATAATCATGTTTTATTCTGAATTAGAGCAATATGGTCTATAGAAATAATTTTTTACTTTGACATTATTCTTTAGTTTTTTATAGTATCGTTTTTCAACTCCAATAGATTCATCGTCATCATTGGTATGTTTAGAGTTAATATTAGCAATATGTGGTTCATTTATTTCCATTTCATCACTAAATTTTTAAAAAATATTCCAAATTTCTTCTTCAATGACATCAAAATATTCATTATTTGATACATTAATGCAGGGTTTATTATAAATCATTGTAAAATCATAAAAGTGTACAAGTTTATGAATCATATTATTATTAAACTTTTTCATCAAACATTCCTAGATATATATTATTGATCTTCATATTTCAAGGATAATAAAAACTCTAATTTAGTTTGTAGTTGTTTTTATATTATAAAAACTCTAAAATATGTGAATATTTGAATTTGGACTGAGTAAAAAACTATTATTAATATGAAATTATGTGTATATAATGTATGTATTTTTAAACAAAGATTTATTATACTCTACTATAATGGTTCTTAAATTTCAGAAAAACTCTTATCATTCATTATATTATTCCTTTATTTTTTTTACGGAGTAATATACAAATGTTTAATTACATAGTTTTCATGGTATGACTCAAATAATATTCTAATGTACCTTCATCCATTATCTTATTAGAAATTATTGATATAGATCCCCATTCCATTCACAATACTTTTTATTAAACACCATAAACATATTCATTTATTATAATTTTTTGTTGAATATTAAATTATTTAATATTATAAAATATTAAAAGAAAGTTATGATGTGATGATCATATTTAGTTTATATGTTTCGAATTGGACTAAAAAAACCTGTATGTATCAGCTCAACTGGATTTTAGGATTTGAATTCCAACATTTTTTATCATTAAAATTTAAATTTTCTCTTTTGTATGGTTTCATAAATTTAAGGAAATTATCAATTAATATGAGGAAAGGATCTTACAACAAAACAATTAGTGATATTACTTAGGTTTATTTGATATAGGTGGTCTAATTTTCCATGAAATAATTTATTTATATCTCTTGATATCAAATTGAAAAAATTAAAGGAGTCTCAATGTCAAAAAACTTCCTCACATGTAATTTCACATATAGAGATAAATTTCCCAATTTTAATCCAATTTATTTGATAAATAGTTATTTTAAAAAATAATATCATTTTTTGAACAAAAACATGGATTAAATTCAACTTGTTATTATTAAGGCCGTCAAAAAACAATCTATAATTTTTCTCCATTTTACAGCATTTGATTCTCACTATAATAATACATTTTATAATTTGAGATATTTTAGTAAAAAGGTAATATAACCAAAATATTTTTCTTCAATATTAATCAAGATCATGGTATCTCTAGTAATATGTGATGAAATACCATTACTATGAATCCATGTCCTTTTCTTATTTCTTGTTTTAAAGTTCCACTCCAATTGTGAGAAACTTTTACATTTTCATTATTTATTAAGTATGGTTTATTTAACGAACCTATTGAAATTAACTTAGAATAAGAGTCATACAATCCTTAGTATAGTGAATTTATTTTTCAGTCCTTCAATAGATGTCCTTTACAAAATTATATTTATTTAGGATAGGTAACTAAGATGAATTTAGATTTCATTCTAGATTATTATCAAAAACTATCCTCATATTGATTGGATATATCCCATAAATTCTTACATTCTATAATTCCTTGAAGGTAAAATTATTTATGAAAAAATAAGATTTACTCCTATATACTCTAATACACTAATAATATCCTTTTAATTTTTTTCTAAAAACTGTTGAGTTTTACTATGAATTTTATCATGATATTTTAGAAAAAATCCAACATCCTTTTATGTTGTATTTGGGGAAACATTAAATATGAGGATTTCCTTATATTATTTAGATAAAAAAAATTTCCTATATGTTTTCTTAACTTAATTGTGCTCAAATTTTATATATAAAGCTAAATTTTTAAAATAAATAGATATAAACTTATTTTTCTCTCATAATTGCATTTTCAACCTATGAATAGGTACGTAATCTCTTATCATATTGAAATTACTCATCCTTCATTTCAAAAAATCTGTAAAAAATATCTATATATTATTTAAATATTTTATTAGATTAAATTCACATTCATTCCTCCAAGCCTAGCTTGTCTACCTTAATTGTAACATTCTTATCAACCTCCATCAATATACTACCGTGATAAATAAAATTAATAATAAGAACTATAATTTTCCAAAATTAATCACATTATTTTTTATATATTTCATGTTTTAATCTCTTTACCTTCATAACTATTTTATTCATGGATTTTATTTCCTTATTTTGTTTAGTGTTTCTCTTAATAGACACTTATTGACGACCTTTTGTCATTTGGTTGAGGATGGGTATTTCTACCTCTTCCTCTCTTATTAAGATTTATTAATGTTTTCAACATGATCCATGAATTACATAATTTTCCAAAATTATCATCATTAGACTAACACATGAGGTAGTTTTTATATATTATTTGTTACTCATCATAGATTTTCATTTCCATATTTGAAATTTTTTCCAATTCTCCCTAGAATTATTGGTCTATCCAGAACATCATCCTAAATTCATTCCATAACACCATTAATCAAATTTTTATCATAAAAATTATTTACTTTTTTTGGAAATCAATAGAGAAGTTTCCAATCACACCGTAATAAAATAACATTAGTGGATGTTTTACATTGTACATACCATCTCCCTCTCTCATTTTTAGAGATAGGGTCCATCATTTTCTTATGTTCTTCATCATTTTACTCATCATATTTTGAATCACTAATGGATTCCATTACTTCATCTTTTATCATGTGTCTATCCATGGATCTCAATTTCATTATATCCTTAATGTTCCTTTTGATCATTGGTTATTCACTCATTTCATATTTGAGGAGTGTACTATAAAACTCATCAAGAGATAAGATTTATTTTTATTCTAGAATGATATATTTATCTCAAACCTATAAATAAAACATCTAATTAGCTTTAATAAAATAGTTAAATCCTCAAATGTATCAACAAGAACCTTGATGAGACTAGCAATACTAGTGACTCTGCTGTAGTAGTCATTAATTCTCTAATCTTCAACAATTAATATGTCTTCTAATATGGATCTGTAGATTTATAGAAGGGATTATTCATCATTATTATTTCACTAAGAAAAATTCCGAAAATTTTTTATATTTCCATTGTCGTTTTAAGAATTATTAATTTGATGTAAACTTTATAAAACAATTAATAAATAATTTTTTTAATTCTATCTACCAATATATTTCTCTTTTCTGAAAATTTCATGAGAGAAATTATCAATCCGTGATATTATTATGAAAATTAATTTTTAAAATTAAACTATTTTATTTTCAAGGTCTATATATACTCACATTAAAACCCACTTAACTAAGTATTCCAATTTTTATATAAAAATTCAAAACATACATGGTTCATTACAAGGTTCAGTGTAACTCCCCATACCGACCCACCAGGTCCAATATGGATAGAAACAAGACCTCATGTGTGCCTCCAGGTATGTAAGTTGCTAAAAACTAGATGATAGGGTCAAAACATTTCCAATGGGGAGACAATACCCTTAGTATCATATCTATGCACTGAAAATATAAAATATAATACAACAAAGAGTAAACTATGTGGAAGATAAATTATTATAATATAATGTGTAATGACAGCCAAGGAATTTAAATAAATATATTGGGATCCCAGTGTGGTATGAAAACCCAAATTATATTGAGTGAAATTAAATAAATATATAAATACCTTATAATACCCCCAAATTAATTTCTAGTATTGTTGCAAGCTACGCGCTCCTCTACTCAGCTATCATCAATGGGTCTCATATTATTACTTATATATCAATATAGAATATTCATATACACATAATAATTACCATGTAATGAATGAGTAATAATACTCAATAGTATACGACTAACGCATCCATAACAAGTTTGAATAGATATAATAGGTTTATAATATGATATAATACATGAACATGAAATCATAAAAAATCATATACCAAGTATTCATGATGTAATGAAGCCACCATGAGCCTCAAATGTATGTTCTTCAACTCTATACTAAAGTATAATCATAATATATCCAAAGTGATTAAAAACAATGAAAAATTAAGGATATATTTTTATCCGACCATGATATGTATTAAATTTTATAGATGTATCACTGAACTATGAAGAATTTAATAATTCATCATTAGATCTTTATAGAATTCAATTATTTATAATAGATCCATTGTCATCTCTGAATAAGGAAGGAAAGAAGTGTGGGGGTATAGAGGGAATACAATCCAAGAAATGTATAACCATATCATGAGGGTGCACCTATTCTTTGTACTATGAAAAAACCTGTAAAGTCATGGTAACAAATGTAAGAGGGTAGAAAATAAAATCTAAAACAAAACATATAACCAAGGGAATATAGTAGCAACATATAATATATTTTTCCAACTTCAAACACAATAAAAAAATCTACAAGTATACACATGATACTAGGAATCATAAATGATACTCACATTCTTAAAAAAACTAGAAAGAGTTTTGTAACATGAATGATAAAAAAACAATTGCAATTCAAGTATCATTACAAGGAAATAATAGTATACAAGAGCCCCAATAGATAAGGAAATTTCAATATAAAGATTATTGAAAATATACCCCTAAGTGAACCATAGGATTAAAGACAATCCACTTTATATACCCATGATGTAGTATATAAATCATCATGTAAACCACTCCCTGGTTCCCATTAATCCAAAAAAATGTTTTAGAAAGAGATTCCCAAGGAGTTTCCATGTCAATATGATTAATAAATAATTCCACACCTAACATATAATATTAATTGAAATAGTTCTGAGATATATTGTATAATAGGGAATCATTTCACCAGATCTATAGTCAATCTAGGAATAGATATTGAATTCATCATCTTTTATAGTAGATAAAATAGAGACAAGTCAATGATCATTGAATGACAATCAAAACATCAATGAAAAAAGATGTAAGATCAAATTAAAGAAGAATAGTGTTTCAAGATGATTTATCTATAGAAACATACATAGAAATGTCCACCATTAATTAGTGATCAAGATTATGTATAAATATTTCATTGAAACATTGAATCCACCACTAATCTATCAGAGTATCATCAATGGATTATAGTCATACCATCAATATTCCATCAAGATGTGGTCTAGGAAGATGATTAATAAACACATACCAGTAATAAATATTTAATAGATTATATAACTTGACATGAAAAATAAATGTATTCAATGTTATAGATATATCACTAAACTAATAAGGATTTAATAATTCATTATTGGATCATTTAAGAATTCAAATATCTATAATAGAAATATTATCATCTCTGAATAAGGAAGTAAAAGGTGTGTGGATCTATATTGATCTCAGTATTTATTATTAATCAATATCTCTAATGTTAATGAACCAAGGGAAGACGATTAGGATAACATTATATCCAATATAGGAGTTCTCAAATTTAGAATAGTATATTTTTGGATGGAATTGGCTATTAAAATAGTTTATAATTAAGTGCAATGAAAAGCATTTATGGTGCATTGATTGACACATTGGCTTGCGTGAACCTGATGCTTGATGTGATATACTGAACAACCATAGATAGTACAAAATAGCCAGACTACTTGTGTGGTCTATAGATTTCAATGTACATAAAGTAACTCCATGGGTTGGTTGATGGCCTCCATCGGTGAGGCGATTGAAGAATACAACTACTGTTAAACCATTCCTTTTCACGTTATTCCAACCTTCGACTCCTAAGAACTTTACACATAAAAAACACATAATCACCCATATGAGAGAATAAAAAATATACAAAGGAGAATTTAATAAACTCAAAACATTTCATATATTATATTTATGAAACGATATTATAATACCCAATCTAATGAATTATCTTCCATGAGATGTACATTAAAAGGTGTTACTCAAACAACTTAGGTTATTTTTCTCTATTTTCCACATCCCAGCACTAACACTTATCATATATCTATACATTATCCTATATAATCCTGACCAATGTACTATATTAACTAGTAATACATTCTCATTCTAGTCTACAATACACACCATACTATCTAGGTATAATTTTTAATGATTCATCTCTATATCCTCAAAGTCAATGATATGTTTCTGATCCAGTATTTACCTCCATAGATGAGGAACATGAAAATAAATGTTCATACCTCAGTATAGAGATGAATGATCTATATAGTACACTATTTTCCTGACCAACTCTCTATCCTCAAAGAGCCATAGAGAGAACAACACCAGATTCCCTTTCTTCCTCAAATTCCAATGCCCATACTATGTATCACTCTCAAAAACACCTGGTCACATATAACAATCTAATATTGTTTACTCTTAATATATTATTAGTAATACTTCCTTACTTATGCCAGGATCATCCTATTTCAAATTTTCCACACCCTCTCTAAGGTCATAGGTACCATATAGAGCCCCAAAATTGCTTCCACTCCAACCTCATCCAACTAAAGCGATGAGTGAAATTTCATACTATAGAGAGATTAATAAGGGACAATATAAATAAAATCATGTAAATTATTGTTGTAAAGGAACTCAACCAAGGCTAGTAGATCATCCAAATATCATCCAAAATCTTGAATGCATGCCCAAATCTTTTCCTCCAATAATGAATAATCCTCTATGACTATTCATATATCATGGGATGGTATGATGTGCCCAATATTAGATAAGTCACTAATGAAAACAATAATCACTATAATAAATGAAATGTAAATCATGCATATCTCAAAAAATAAAATATGAGTGGTTACCCATTTTTTGTATGTATTCTCTATGCATTGGGTATACTCTTGAGCAATGTCTCAGGAACATGAAATGCTCTATTTTTAAATCTGTGGGACTTGCCTCAAATTAGTGCAAGAAGAACTGAGTTGACATTAACGTTAGTAAGAATTTATTCAGGAGGATGGATCCTAACAATGTTGGAACTTCCTCATTTGTTGAGGCTATCAAACAAGGTCGGTCAAAGCCAACTGTATTTTCTCAGCAACCTTCAAACATTGATTCTCTACTGGTTAATGGTGGATTGATCAAGAAGGAATCCATTAGATTCACTATGGTTC
Organism: Viscum album; assembly: GCA_963277665.1. NCBI lineage: Eukaryota > Viridiplantae > Streptophyta > Magnoliopsida > Santalales > Viscaceae > Viscum > Viscum album. The sequence continues at coordinate 1,569,725,723 of OY728119.1, forward strand.
TAGATAACAGGTCCAAGGCAGATGTGGATAAGGTGGAGGAAGAGAATAAATATGAGTATGAGGCTGCTATCAAGAACAAATTCAATCAAGAGTTAAGCTATGATGCACTAGATTATACATGTATGAAGGGTAATGTGAAGGTAATGGAGGCTGATTGTAATGGAATGGACCTCTCTGGTCCATTACTTTGTTGAATTGTGGTGTTGGAGGTGTTCCAGAAGGTCAAGGTGACTTATCCCCAACACTTTTCCGAATTTCTAGTTCTGTGAACAGTGCTTCCAGAACGGTAACCTTATAACAGTTTCCTTCTAACGGTAGACATGAATAGTGTTTCCATAATGGTAAACTTCTAACGGTGACCTTCTAACGGTATACTTGAACAGTGTTTCCAGAACGGTAACCTTCTAACGGTAGACTTAAACAGTGTTTCCAGAACAGAAACCTTGTAACAGTGACCTTCTAACGGTGGACTTGAACAGTGTTTCCAGAATGGTAACCTTCTAAAAATGACCTTCTAACAATGGACTTGAATAGTGTTTCCAGAATGGTGAGTTCTAACGGTGACCTTTTCTTTCCTTTGCCAAATTTTGAGTATGTCAACAGTGTTTCCAGCATCCTACATTTTTGCCCCTTTGACATTTACTTTGACGTAAAATACATTTAAAGCCTTCTTTTAAGGACTCTTAAAGATGATTAAAAATCCATAAATCCTATATTAATTATTCCTATGAATCAGGATGTTTTACTTGGTCAAACCACGTGGGTTAATGCGATCCGATTTTAATGGGGAATTAAACGTATCTTAAACTGTCGCCCCATTAAATCTTCAAAAAGGGACGAGATATCATTCTCCCATGTTCTTCCTCTTTGTTATCAGCTAGGAGATACAAGAACCTTTATATCCTTTACATAGGAGTTGTACAATCAAACTTTAATCCTAGGATTGGTTCTTCTCTGTTTTGATGCAACCGAGTTGTATCGATCAATCTTCCATATAAGGTATGTTGTATCATCGTTCTTTTCAGGTTAATCTTCTCCTATTATCCATTCCATATTATATCATGCAATCTCCATGCTTATAATGGGTTTTTCGTGGGGTTTGGTTGGTGCTGTCATACCGTGGAATCTTCTGGTGGATGTAGTTGTCGCGGGGGGAGGATTGTGGCCCGTTGTGTGGATAAAGAACATCATGAATTGTTGAGGTAGGGGACTCGTGGCTCCTCTAATTGTATATATGCAATAGTAGTATTATCATGATTTAGCCCTTGGGATCATAATGAAATTGACCTAATTAAATACATGATCTGGATTAAAAGAATTGGTTGAACTCATATTGTTGCATTGTACCGTGATAACGGTTTGCCTCATGTTTTGCTAGAAAAAGTGATATATATGATTTCATTGATTAGTTTTTCATTCTTGATGGAAGTTGATAATGAACGTAAAGTTGGAATTAATTTTTAATTATTTGGCAAAAGATATATATTCATGTAAATAATTTTGGTTGATGTTGTTGTTGTAGTTGTTCTAATTTGATGTTAATCAAGTTAGGGAAGTAATAATGGTTGTTTAATTGTGATAGCTTACTGATTCAGCCTCCTATAATTGGAACCTACGAATAAAAAATCTGGTAATTCAATGAGGATTAAAAAAACAGACTGTGTGAGAATTTCATAAAGGGTTCTGAGTTACCCTTTTGATTGTTAAATGGTCAAGAGCCCATTGATGTGATGTTGTGTTTTCATGCTACTTGTGCTGTGATGTGAGCCTGGAGGGCTGTTGTGATATGTGGAGGCATGGGGACTTGTGGTTATGGTAGTGGATGACGCCTAGGGTGGCAAGATGCATATGCTTATTATAGAGACCCGAAGCCTGACATACATGGACATTACATTACTTTTTCGGAATACTTAGTACATTACAAAAACACACACACAAGGATCGTAATAGTTTAGTGTCTTTGGAAACTCGGAATATAATCTTCTAATCCTGGTGAAAGATCTTCAACATCTCCCATAAAGATTTTCTTTTTTTTATACCTAAAACCTTTCTTTATATCCTGGGGAAAAGAAAACATAAAAGGGTGATCTCAAATGCTCAGTAAGGGTAAACAAAAGAAACATCAATCACATCATATACATAAGCACATAACTTTTGGAAATCTTATCCTGCAAAAGAGATCATAATTTCATAACATGGGATAAATTATGGCAGTGAAATGTAATCACAATAATCATAACTTAAAACATGAAACTTTGTGGCATACACACATAATCATAGAGAATCATTTCTTGTTAGTCAAGACTCATTGCCAAGACTATCTTAGTGTACAAAGTCTCTTTCTGAACCGAGTCACCCTTGTTTCAGTCCTGTTTCACTGAACCGGTATAACCTACCATTCCAGCCATGTCTATCTCATGAGATATAAAATCTTTACCCAATGAATTGGAGGGAGATATAGGTCCCACCCATCTCATAGTGATACCATTCTTATGTGTGCCACAAAATCATAAATCATACATCATTGCATAACCCATGTAATACAAATGGGAATCTTAAACATCATGACATCATAAAACAAATCATATAAGATAAAGGAATTCATAAAAATAATTCCATCACAACATAATCAAATCAATGTAATAATAGGGATAAAAATAGAACCCTTTATTATCTTAGATGGAAAATAATTTTGATAAAACACTTGAACTTCATTCTTGAGGAAAATATCATTTCTTCTTAAAAAACATTTTTTCCTTTCTTAATATGTCATACAAATTTAAACTAAAAGAAGTTGATTAAAAATAAAATTGAAAACTTGTAAGGGAAGCTTCTTGGAAATAATGTTTTAAAAATCCATTCATGTCGTATAAGTTAAAAGAAAACATTCTTCTCGTACTTTTGTCGGAAAAGTCAAAAAGTACCTCGTATGAAAAACGACAAAAGATTCCTTTCATATTCTTTACTAAAAACTCACAGAAGGGTAAAACTGGATTTAAACTATTGTAAGTGGATGGAAAAAATATTACATATTGAGGGAACATGGATGTGGATGATAAAATACACCCCATTAAATACTAAAGTATAAACAATCTCGGATAAAAATGAGATTGTGATATTTCCCTTACCTTAGGTCTGATATGCTTCGTAAGTGTCCGAACCTCCTCTTCTTTGAATCACCTCTTTGAGACCTCCTCTTAGGGCACTAAAATTGGTCTTTGAGGAAGAACAGAACCTCTAGGATGTTTCTAGGGAAGTGGAGAAGATATTTTGGCAGGGGTTGTCCGAGCTTGAAGGCTCAAAGTTGTGTGAGGAAGAGAGGGAGGAGGTGTCCTTTTATAAGGGAGGAGAGGGGCACCTTTGGAATAACTAAAAATATTATTTTATTATAAAGTCAAGTTCGGTTTTAAATAGATCCAAATTGATTTATTTCGAGGCTAAGGTGGGGATGGGTCGAAATCCTATCATCCAATAGAATTTAGACAAGTTTAGGTTCCTATTTTAACCTTATCATTTAGATTTAACATTAAGTTAAATAATTTTACTTTTACCGTGTCTTCTTGTGTTCTTATACTATAAGGTTAATAAACTTACTATAAGAAGCCAAAAGAACCCCAAATTGTTTATTATTAATATATATAACCTTATATAAGTCATTTGGCCGAACCTTAGATTTTTAGGTATAAAATAACAATTAATAATATAATATTTGTTTTAAAAACTATTTTATGTCAATTTTGACACTATTTAGTAATTGATTTTTTTGAAACTCATAACAGAATGATAAGTTCGAAAAAATTTAATTAAATCAACAATAACATGTCATATTAACCTAGAAAATTAGTTTAAGTCATAAAAAGTCTCAAATTATATTTATTTGAGTATTTATAACATCAATTATGTCAATATTTCATTAATAAGATAATTACTTCATCATCGTTGTGTCATAAATAAATTAAATTATTTAATGTCTAAAAATTACAAATAAAATTCCATTATGTATTAAATATTTTTAGCTTTCTAATGAATATTTACAATCGAATTTATCTTATGTATAACCCTATATTAAAAATGTTTTAGTAAATAAACTTTGATTTTAACTCTTTTAACTCTTCTTTGAATTAAATAATAATAAATGTCCTAATCTAATCCAAGTGGGCCTAAATGGTCATATTTTATTCCTAAGCTTGTTTTTGGTCTAATTACACTTATCCAATAGAATTTGGACATGTTTTAGGGTAATAATAATATCATTTTTACCCTTAATTACCCTATTTACTTTTAACCGTGGTAAATAAAAGTAAAAAGTTACTATTCACCAAAAATTATTTTCATCTCATTGAACCACATTTTACTTACTGACATCAACCATGTCTCTCGGATTTTTGAAATTCCACTCACAGAAGCGGTAAAATTAAGTTTTATGAAAAATTCAGTTTTTTTAACTACCACTTAGTGGTTTCACTATTCATCAAAAATTTAAAGTTTTTAGAAAAATACCAAAAATTAGGCCTAAGATATATTTGATATTATGAACTCAAAAATGATTTCTATTTTACCAAATTCAAAACATATCAGTTGCATTAATTAATTTAAAAATTAATTCTCGTCGTCAAAACAAATAGCGTGTTTTTAAGAGATAATAACTATCAAAACATTGACACTTGTTTGTAACTGGTTTAAATGTGAAATTACATCCAATGACCAACATTGTATTAAATTGTAAAAATATATTCTAAATATACTTTAAAACCACTCAAATTAATAATTTATCACTATTAATTATTTCAATTGAAAAAGTTGTTTTTAATTAAAATTTAGTAATTTTCACTATTCATCAAAATATGAAAGTTATCCGAAAATCACCAAAATTTCACCCTAAGCTAATTTCGAAATTCCGAATCCAAAAATGAAGTCCATTTTGAAAAATAGAAATTACAAAATTTCAAAAAGAGGTTATTACTATTCATAATGTCTAGTTTTAATAATATTTTAATAGCATATCGTTGTTTAGTGAAACTCGGTATTGCGTACTGCACACGCTATCAAGGAAGGTCGCGATTGCGTGTAATGAAAGGCAAGTCAAGGATGTGTGTTGTGAAAGCTCCTTTTGGTGTAGCATACAACAGAAGACATTAATGAAATTAAAAAGAATATTTTTCATAAAATCTCGGGGTGTTACATTTTACCCCCCTTAAAATGAATTTCGCCCTCGAAATTCGTCGGGGTTATAAATGGTTTACTATTCGAAAATTTCTTTGATAGAAACCCACATTGTAAAAAGTAATACCAAAACTAATCTTTAAAAACAAAAGTATGGAACTTAACGGTTACCCAAATAAACTAATCACTGGGTTTCCACATAGGTGAAAATATGGATATGGAAGAGAAATCTAACCATCATGTTCTGATGGAGAGTGGTAGAGAACATGGCTATGGAAAATCCAACAATCACAAATCCATAAATTTGTGACGATCTAAGGTACCATCTGATTCATCAGATATAAGAGGACTAGGACAACATTTTTGGTTTTCAAGATCATTTCCCTAAAGTTGATGAAATTGGAATTAGAAGAAATACTTTCGTGATTTCGGTATAGTCTCACCGTTGGTCGTTCTTTGGACAATTTCAACTTCATATCTTAAAGAAATGAAGTTGAATTTGTCATTCATGATGTGTTAGCAGATCATGTAATATAATGATGGGTCATTCCATCTGTCTCAAACAAAAGGTTAGAAAAGTTATAAGTTCATCTTATGGTTAGATTAATCGTATATGGTTCCAAAAATGAACTTATACTTCATATATCATACCACTTAATAAAATAAAACTAGTTTCTACTAAACAGGGACTTCCTGTAGGCCAGTGGTAGGCGATAAAGGCCAGTCGCATTTCGGTTGTGGGTTTGATTCCCACAGCCTTGTCCGAAGCGATGGGTTGTTGCCCGTCCTACAGGTTGTCCTATTTCTAAAACTATACTACTATAACATCCCATCAATAATATCTAAAAAACTTCTATCCTTAAATAATAATAACTTATGTCCAACATAATTCATTACAATCTTTAGGCTTATCCATAATACTGCAGTCCACTCTCATAACATAGTGAAAACGATTACCAGAGATTTAATACCATCGTTGATCCCCATATGTCATAAGATATGTTTTGTTGGTCACATTCCAAACATTCAAAGTCCTTAATTATTTATTCTCTTGAATACCCATTGAACCTTAGTGAAAACATGAATGCAGTTAAAATTTAACACCTTCCACATACCAAAATCCTCAAAATTATATATACTCAAACCATGATATCACTTAGTCCTTATATCAATCATGAGCTCATGAATACTGTTAAACATTTCATTTTCTCATTTTCCCTTCATTATGCGCATATCATCTTATTTCCAAAAATATCTCAATCACTTTGAATACCACATTAGACCAATACATAAATATTCCAATACTCCATGATACAACATTATTTTGGAATCCCTTTACATAAACACTTAATCATTCCACCACATCGTTGTCATATTCAACATCGCCAATAGTGATCGCATGTGACTTCCCTTTGTCCTTTGCCTTAAGCGGTTGCTCATGTCGATCATCACTAACCCTTGGATTAGGGCATTTATTAGCATAATGCCCCATTTCCTTGCACTTGAAGCATTGAAGTGTTGGTGGTGCGTTTTCTGCAGTGTTGGATTTATTCACATCATTAGAAACCCTCTTTCCATTACTTCGACACTCAGCTACTCGATGACCTTCTTTTCCACACTTAAAACATTTTCTAGTCCCTTTAAGACAATCTCCACCATGCTTCTTTCCACACTTTGTGCATAAGGAAACATTCATCTTCTTTTCACCATTATTCTGAGATTTCTCCTTGAACTCCATCTTTCGTTTCTTGTCAAAACCATGAGATGGATATGTAACACTAACTTCCATTTCTACCTTGATAGAACAACGCACAATTTCTTCATAGCTACTGAAGTCTCTTATATCTAATGCCCTTCGAAGACTTGGTTTTAAGCCACTGAAAAATCTATAAACTTTACTTTCAGGTTGGATGATAATGCCAGATGCATACCTTGCAAGTCTTGTAAAATTCGCTTTGTATATACCAATAGATTCATCATCCTTCTGTTTCAGATCAAGAAACTCCTTTTCCATCTTTGTTCGAAGAATACGAGGGAAGTACTTACTGAAAAACAAGTTCTTGAACTCTTCCCATTCCATGGACTCAATTTCATCTCCTGGCCTCGTATTCTTGATAAGATTCCACCATTGATCAGCTTCACCTTCCAAACAATATACTGCTAAGATGACTTTATCATGTTCAGAACATTGAAGAACTGAAAATATCTTTTCAGTGGTACTGATCCATTGTTCAGAAACAAGTGGATCGGAAGTCCCACTGAAATAAGGTGGACGTTGCCTCATGAAGGAGTCAATAGTATATTGTTCCCTTCTCTGCTCATTTGGAAGTCCACAATGATTCATAGTTTGTGTAAGTATAGCAATAAGATTTTTCACTCCATATCCCATAACATTTGTTTGTTCAGAAGGACAATCATTGCATTTTCCATTGCATTGATCAACACAGTTCCTTCGGGTTCCAGCCATCGTCTAAAACCCAAAAAGAATAGTGTGAGAGGCAAAAATCATGCTAGGGAAAACAACATTATAAAGGGGGAGTGTCCTCAATATCTAACTTCTTAGGTTAAATTATATGATTGTTACCGTAGTTCTAGGACTGTATCTTATACGTATACTTATCCTTAGGGACATCCCTAGACATACCTAATAAATATCTCTAGGGATCTCACTAACGCTCTCTCATCCTAGTTTCCAAAGGTTGACTAAACCTTTCCTCTGATACCAACTCTAGAGACCCGAAGCCTGACGTACATGGACATTACATTACTTTTGTGGAATACTTAGTACATTACAAAAACACACACACAGGGATCGTAATAGTTTAGTGTCTTTGGAAACTCGGAATATAATCTTCTAATCCTGGTGAAAGATCTTCAACATATCCCATAAAGATTTTCTTTTTTTTTATACCTAAAACCTTTCTTTATATCCTGGGGAAAAGAAAACATAAAAGGGTGAGCTCAAATGCTCAGTAAGGGTAAAAAAAAGAAATATCAATCACATCATATACATAAGCACATAACTTTTGGAAATCTTATCCTGCAAAAGAGATCATAATTTCATAACATGGGATAAATTATGGCAGTGAAATGTAATCACAATAATCATAACTTAAAACATGAAACTTTGTGGCATACACAAATAATCATAGAGAATCATTTCTTGTTAGTCAAGACTCATTGCCAAGACTATCTTAGTGGACAAAGTCCCTTTCTGAACCGAGTCACCCTCGTTTCAGTCCTGTTTCACTGAACCGGTATAACCTACCATTCCAGCCATGTCTATCTCATGAGATATAAAATCTTTACCCAATGCATTGGAAGGAGATATAGGTCCCAACAATCTCATAATGATACCATTCTTATGTGTGCCACAAAATCATAAATCATACATCATTGCATAACCCATGTAATACAAATGGGAATCTTAAACATCATGACATCATAAAACAATTCATATAAGATAAAGGAATTCATAAAAATAATTCCATCACAACATAATCAAATCAATGTAATAATAGGGATAAAAATAGAACCCTTTATTATATTAGTTGGAAAATAATTTTGATAAAACACTTGAACTTCATTCTTGAGGAAAATATCATCTCTTCTTCAAAAACATTTTTTCCTTTCTTAATATGTCATACAAATTTAAACTAAAAGAAGTTGATTAAAAATAAAATTGAAAACTTGTAAGGGAAGATTCTTGGAAATAATGTTTTAAAAAACCATTCATTTCGTATAAGTTAAAATAAAAAATTCTTCTCATACTTTTGTCGGAAAAGTAAAAAAGTACCTCGTACGAAAAACGACAAAAGATTCCTTTCATATTCTTTACTAAAAACTCACTGAAGGGTAAAATTGGATTTAAACTATTGTAAGTGGATGGAAACAATATTAAATATTGCGGGAACATGGATGTGGATGATAAAATACCCCCCAGTAAATACTAAAGTATAAACAATCTCGGATAAAAATGAGATTGTGATATTTCCCTTACCTTAGGTCTGATATGCTTCGTAAGTGTCTGAACCTCCTCTTCTTTGAAGCACCTCTTTGAGACCTCCTCTTAGGGCACTAAAATTGGTCTTTGAGGAAGACCAGAACCTCTAGGATGTTTCTAGGGAAGTGGAGAAGATATTTTGGCAGGGGTTGGCCGAGCTTGAAGGCTCAACATTGTGTGAGGAAGAGAGGGAGGAGGTGTCCTTTTATAAGGGAGGAGAGGGGAACCTTTGGAATAACTAAAAATATTATTTTATTATAAAGTCAAGTTCGGTTTTAAATAGCTCCAAATTGATTTATTTTGAGTCTAAGGTGGGGATGGGTCGAAATCCTCTCATCCAATATAATTTAGAAAAGTTTAGGTTCCTATTTTAACCTTATCATTTAGATTTAACATTAAGTTAAATAATTTTACTTTTACCGTGTCTTCTTGTGTTCTTATACTATAAGGTTAATAAACTTACTATAATAAGCCAAACGAACCCCAAATTGTTTATTATTAATATATATAACCTTATCTAAGTCATTTGGCCGAACCTTAGATTTATAGGAATAAAATAACAATTAATAATATAATATTTGTTTTAAAAACTATTTTATGTCAATTTTGACACTATTTAGTAATTGATTTTTGTGAAACTCATAACAGAATGATAAGTTCGAAAAAATTTAATTAAATCAACAATAGCATGTCATATTAACCTATAAAATTAGTGTAAGTCATAAAAAGTATCAAATTATATTTATTTGAGTATTTATAACATCAATTATGTCAATATTTCATTAATAAGATAATTACTACATCATCGTTGTGTCATAAATAAATTAAATTATTTAATGTCTAAAAATTACAAATAAAATTCCATTATGTAGTAAATCTTTTTAGCTTTCTAATGAATATTTAAAATCGAATTTATCTTATGTATAACCCTATATTAAAAATGTTTTAGTAAATAAACTTTGATTTTAACTCTTTTAACTCTACTTTGAATTAAATAATAATAAATGTCCTAATCTAATGCAAGTGGGCCTAAATGGTCATATTTTATTCCTAAGCTTGTTTTTGGTCGAATTACACTTATCCAGTAGAATTTGGACATGTGTTAGGGTAATAATAATATCATTTTTACCCTTAATTACCCTATTTACTTTTAACCGTGGTAAATAAAAGTAAAAAGTTACTATTCACCAAAAATTATTTTCATCTCATTGAACCACATTTTACTTACTGACATCAACTGTGTCTCTCGGATTTTTGAAATTCCACTCACAGAAGCGGTAAAATTAAGTTTTATGAAAAATTCAGTTTTTTTAACTACCACTTAGTGGTTTCACTATTCATCAAAAATTGAAAGTTTTTAGAAAAATACCAAAAATTAGGCCTAAGCTATATTTGATATTATGAACTCAAAAATGATTTCTATTTTAACAAATTCAAAACATATCAGTTGCATTAATTAATTTAAAAATTAATTCTCGTTGTCAAAACAAATAGCATGTTTTTAAGAGATAATAACTATCAAAAGATTGACACTTGTTTATAACTGGTTTAAATGTGAAATTACATCCAATGACTAACATTGTATTAAATTGTAAAAATATATTCTAAATATACTTTAAAACCACTCAAATTAATAATTTATCACTATTAATTATTTCGATTGAAAAATTTGTTTTTAATTAAAATTTAGTAATTTTCACTATTCATCAAAATATGAAAGTTATCCGAAAATCACCAAAATTTCACCCTAAGCTAATTTCAATATTCCGAATCCAAAAATGAAGTCCATTTTGAAAAATAGAAATTACAAAATTTTAAAAAGTTGTTATTACTATTCATAACGTCTAGTTTTAATAATATTTTAATAGCATATCGTTGTTTAGTGATACTCGGTATTGCGTACTGCACATGCTATCAAGGAAGGTCGCGATTGCGTGTAATGAAAGGCAAGTCAAGGATGTGTGTTGTGCAAACTCCTTTTGGTGTAGCGTACAACACAAGACATTAATGAAATTAAAAAGAATATTTTTCATAAAATCTCGGGGTGTTACACTTATACATGCAGGTGTCGGGGAGGACACCAAGGATAATGATATGGGATGGATGTGGTGGCTAGATGTTGGTGATTTTTTTTGGTTGTTTACCTTCTTTAGTTTTCCCCACTGCTCAAGGCAGCTGGTCTTGCTTTCCCTTCTTCCAAATGAGGTGAAAACACATGGGGTATGCCACGTGCTTTCCGTGTTTAGACTCTCGAGGGAGAATGGGTCTTAGCTCTTGCTATATGAGGCAAAGACTCGATGGGTAGTGTATCTACTCACCGTGTTGATCCCCCTTTGTGTTTAGTAGCACATGATTCCTTTCTAGAATGGCTGGGAATATTAGAAAGTAATTCTGTAATGAAAGTTTGATTAAATAGTGGTAATCCACAAGGATGGAGATACTAGAATTTAAAGGTGATGTGAATCATAAAAGGAGGATTTGATTTTGATTGTGATGCCAATTCAGTTTAATGTGGAATTGTTCATGGTTAATTAATGTTTATAGATTTAATTAACGTATAGTGGAACTGATAAAATGAGAATGGAGTAATCTAATAAATCTCTTCAAATGTTTGTGTTCTTATAGTATACTTAGTCTTAGAAGTAGCAGCCTGGAGTCTAAGAGACGTTAGTTGTAGTTGTATCTAATACTAGGTAATGCCAATAGTGTGGATGTGAGTTATATTTATATATTCTGTACTTTTTGTGTTTCTATAAGCTACTCCACCCTGTCGGTAAGGGTAACTGACACCCCAGGGATTCTGAGCCCTGGGGGTGTTTTCCCCAACATTCTGGTGGGAGGACGAATGGATAACTACCCCCTTTGGCCCCACTCTCTTCTCTTGGTAGATAAATGTGCCAACAGGCACAACAGTTAGTTTCCCCGTATATGTGTGTAGTGGGCTGTAATGGCTTGTGTTTATTTCACACACATATATTATTGATATAGTATCCTATGTACTACTATAGGTGTAACATGTAGAGGCTGTGATGGCTTGAAGATCCCTACTCGGTGTATGGGTTGTAATGGCTTGAGTTATAATACCTGATGTATGATACACGTTATGCAGGCTGTGGTTGCTCCCGGAACTTACCTGGTAACTTTTGGTTGTGAGGATTGTGTGGTGCTTTACCCAGGTGTCTGCGGGAAAGCCTTTGTGGTGCACGAGGTGCAGATTGTGGAGCTTAGCCCAGGTGTCTGCTGGCAAGCCTTTGGGGAGAGATGCACAGGACGTATGTCGTTGGGGAAAAGCGGAAAACCAGTGGGGAATTAGTAGCATGGTACCCTTGATATTCTTTACTATACCCTATATTCTTGTATGTGTTACTTGGTGAGAGTAGCCATGGTGAGGTTGGGAACCTAGTATACCTATTTAGGTGACGATTTAGTTTCACTTGTTGTTCACTGGGCTGTAGCATGCTTTATTTACTTTTTCATAAGAGGCTTGGGGAGGATCCTACTGAGTATACTATTATACTCGCCCTATGTATATATAAACTGTTTTTCAGGTCACTTGGAACAGGTTGGAGATCAAGTTGGTTACTACTAGCTTGTGGTTGGAGGAGATGTTCGGGCTTGTGGTCTCTGTCGTTTTAATTTCCTTTGGGTTCTTTTAGTTTTCCCTTTCAGTTGCAGTACTTTTGAAAGAAATTTAATATATGTACTTGGGTTTCTTTTATATTTCAGTTCTGAGTTGGAGTTGATTGGTGTATATCTTATCTCTCTATTCTGCATGTGTTCTCTTAGAGGTTAATGCCTCCCATTTGTGTGTTTACTATACCCTCGATGCTAGTCGCCAACCCGGGGCCTACTGGAGGTGGGAATCGAGGGTCATTATCTTCCTTCTCACATTGCCGGACCAGGAGGGGTACACTTTGTGGGGAGGGGGTCATGAAAGAGTGGTATCAGAGGTCTGGTTGAGGGATAGGATGGAGTTTGGAGTTGGCCACACGTGAGGTTTCATGGGTTGGTAGGGCAACAATGTCATTCATGTTTAGCAAGTGAGTTAAACACTGGAGACCGACTGAGACATAGGCGTTTAGGGCCCCCTATGATCTGACGTACGGACCTTTAAGTTTACAATGGCTACTAAACAAAGTGATACTGGTTGCAGGGTAGAGACCTAAGAAAGGATCATGCATCATTCTTCCTTGTGCCTGTTATTGAATGGGTAGACCTTGGGATAAGTTAACCTAAAATTTATAAAACAAAACAATTAATTAATTAATGTTGAGTCTTCCATGTTCTAGGCTTAGGAGCTCTAACGGTTGTTATTTTACAGGTATGGATCCAGGTCAACGTCCTCGTCATGTTTGCGCAGAAGATACCCAGCTGGTTGTTCCAGCAGATCGGCACCACGTAAAGGTTGATGACGATGACACTAGGAGGAAGACACTCTAAGAGTTTCACTGCCAGAGTCTACATAAGTACAAGGGCTCCGTTTCGGATATAGTCACAGAAGACTCGTTGGAGTTGGTCGAGATAGGCATCAGTTCGATTTGTGCTCAGAAGGAACACTGGGTGTCCTTGGTTGTGACGATGCTGCGTGGAGTAGTGAGGCAGTGGTGGTTCTTGTTCCTCAGGGATTGTGAGGAGTCAGCGATCTCATGGGAGGAGTTTCAAGATAGGTTTAGAGTCGAGTTTCTTTCTTTGTCTGTGAAGGCGTCCAGTTTCAAGGAGCTTCTTACCATTCGACAGGGGAGCTCTAGTGCTTGAGAGTTTGGAATCTGTTTCAAGAACCTTCTACGGTATGCTTCATACCTGTTACCAAATGAGGAGGCCAGGGCGAGTCATTTCGAGGAGGCTTTGCATCCAGAGATCTAGTGCCTGGTCACCACATTTATGCTAAATACATATCTTGAGGTGCCGGAGAGGGAAGAGGTTGTTGAGAGGAATTTGACTAGGATCAGATCGCCATGAGAGGGGAATCATCATGATTCCTCACGAAGCAAAGATGTAGTCCGTGGATCCCAGTTTTCAAGGCAGAAGAGTTTTCGTTCACCTGGGTGTAGGTCCCATCCCTTCCCATCTTGTTTCTCTGGAGGCAACAACTATCAGGCCTATGCCAAGAGATCAGGCGCTTGTTTTTCTTGTGGTGGTCATGGTCATCAGCAGTGGGAGTTCCCGAATTTTCAGTGCAGTCATCATGCACTGGGCGCTCCACTCCAGGTTCCTCCATTGAGGCAGTTCCAGCCGAGGCAGCAGCAGCAGGTTGCACCAACTTTAGATCCCCAGATGTTAGATGGAGCAGGCAAAGGATATCCCCATGATTCTCCTAGTCCTCCGAGAGTAGAGCGTGGTCATGGTGGTCGTCATCATTAGGGTCAGAGAGGTCGTGGAGGAGGTCGTGGTCAGCTTTATGCTCTAGTGTTGCCAGCCCTAGGCGACCCAGATGTCGTTCGAGGTACCCTTTGCTTGTTTTCTACCTTGGTGTATGCCTTGTTTGATTCAGGAGCAACACACTCCTTCATATCACCTACCCTTTTCCATGCTTTGTGACTTGAGGTAGAGAGACATCCAGTGCCCTTGGCATTGACTACACTAGTTGGAGGTCGAGCCGACTTGTTTGAAGTATGTAGAGACTGTGATCTATGGTTGGGGAAACACCGCTCTTAGGGAGATTTCCTATGTTTACGAATACAACCATATGATGTCATCCTCGGCATGGATTGGTTGTATTTGGTGCAGGGTATTGTAGATTTCTATAGGAAGAAGGTCGTTTTCTTTGATGCATATGGAGAGAAAGTGGTGTTTGTTGGTGAGCAAGATCCTCGGATGAGTCATAGACAAGTTCCATCCTTATCATCCATGATGGCTGAGATGATACTGAGTTCTTCAGAGGTTCAGCAGTTGGAGTTTCCTAGGGTCAGAGAGGAGTACCCTGACATCTTTCCAGAAGAGGTTGTAGCCTTACCTCCTCGATGGGAGATCGAGTTTTGGATAGAGCTACAGCCAGGAGCGTCTCCTATCTCTATGTCTCCGTATAGTATGGCCCCTTCTGAGTTACAAGAGCTATGTATTCAGCTTGATGGTCTGTTGCAGTGTGGTTTTGTTTAGCCAAGTGTGTCACCGTGGGGTGCACCAGTTTTGTTTGTGAAAAAGGGTGACAAAAGTTTGCGGTTGTGCATCAATTATCGTCAATTAAACAAAGTGACAATAAAGAACCGCTATCCTCTCGCACGGATTGATGACTTATTTGATCAACTGAAGTGTGTAAGATGGTTTTCAAAGATCGACTTGCGGTCAGGATATCATCAGATACATATAAAGGATGAGGATATCCCAAAGACTGCTTTCCGTTGTCGTCATGGGCATTATGAGTTTGTTGTAATGCCATTCGGCTTGACGAATGCCCCAGCTATTTTCATGGGGTTGATGAATGCTGTGTTCCGTGAATTCTTGGACAAGTTTGTTATTGTTTTCATTGACAACATCCATGTGTACTCCACATCTGAAGAGGAGCATGCAGAGCATCTACGAGCCGTTTTGGGAGTTCTTCTCCAACATCAGTTGTTTGGGAAGTTGTCCAAGTGTTTGTTTTGGGATCAAGAAGTTCATTTCTTGGGGCATGTTGTGTCCCAACAGGGAGTAGCTGTGGATCCGTCGAAGATAGAAACAGTGGTGTCTTGGGAAGCCCCCAAGACCATGTCAGAGGTGTGAAGTTTCCTTGGTCTTGCAGGCTATTATAGGAGGTTTCTAGCCAATTTATCCTGAGTTGCGAATCATCTGACAGCTTTGACTAGGAAGGATCAAGCGTTCATATGGACTGATCAGTGTCAGGCAGCTTTCGAGTATCTAAAGGATAAGTTGTTAAGTGCTCCAGTCCTTTGTCTTCCAGCGGAGGGAGTCCAGTTTGATGTTTTCTGTGATGCTTCACATCTGGGGCTAGGTTGTGTTCTCATGCAGCAGAGGTCAGTTGTTTCTTATGGGTCTCGGTAGTTACATCCCCATGAATGCAACTATGCCACCCATGATCTTGAGTTGGCAGTCATGGTGTTTTCTCTGAAGTTGTGGAGACATTACCTCATTGGTGAGCACTTTGTGGTTTTCACCGATCATAAGAGTCTAAGGTATGTTTTCTCCCAATGTGACTTGAACTTTCGGCAGCATCGGTGGATGGAGTTCTTGCAGGAATACGAATTTGAAATATTGTATACACCTGGAAAAGGGAATGTTGTAGCTGATGCGCTGATCCGAAAGTCACGTAATGACGTTGTGCGTGAATCTGGTGATTCCTGGAGAGTAATGGAGGAACTTCTAGCTTTGCATCTTAATATGGAAGATGTTGGAGGTAGAGGTTATCTTTTCTAGATGACGGTGCAGTCGTCCCTGATGCAGAAGGTGGAAGAGTACCAGTTGGGTGATTCAGATGTGGAAGTTTGGAGAGACAGAGTTGTTTGTGGTGTGGCCCTATGATGGTTGGTCAGAGGATGAACAACACTGAGTGTTGTATCATGGTAGGATTTTTGTTCCCTTTGCGATGTGTGAGACGGTTCTCATAGAGTTCCATAGTTTTCCCTTGGCAGTAAATCCTGGTGTGACAAAGATGCACCGATCATTGAGGAGTCAATTTTGGTGGCCTAGGCTGAAGAGTGCGGTTGCAGAGTGTGTTTCTCGGTGTTTAGTTTTCCAGAAGGTGAAGGCCTAACACCATGTTCCTGGTGGTCTTCTCCAGTAATTAGAGATTCCTCAGTGGAAGTGGGAGGACATATCAATGGACTTTGTTATAGGTTTACCTCGAGCTCCGGGAGGAAATGAAGCTATATGGGTGATTGTTGATCATTTAGAAAAATCGGCCCACTTTATAGCGATCAAGGAGTCGAGCTCAGTGGAAGTTTTGTCGAGGTAGTATCTAGAGGAGCTGGTGAGACTTCATGGAGTCCCTAGGACGATTATTTCTGTTCGAGATCCACGTTTTACCTCCAGGGTGTGGAGGGGTCTCCAATATGATTTTGGTTCTCAGATATGCCTTAGCACTGCTTTTCATCCTCAAACGGATAGTCAAATAGAGCGAACCATCCAGACTCTTGAAGACATGTTGTGCTCTTGTGTTCTTGACATTGGAGTTTCATGAATGAGGAACCTACCCTTGGTGGAGATTTCTTACAATAATAGATTTCACTCCACCATTGGTATGGCACCGTTTGAAGCCCTGTATGGTCGGCCTTTCTATTCTCCGTTGTGCTGGACTGGGGTCGAAGAGTCAGCAATCCTCGGACCGGAACTAGTGCAGAATACAACAGAGTTGATTCAGGCGATTCATGAGAGGATGAAGACAGTGCAAGAACGTCAGAAATCATATGTTGATTAAAGAAGGAGACCCTTAGAGTTTAATGTTGGGGATCATGTGTTTCTGAAGGTGACTCCCTGTCGTGGGCAGCGAAGGTTTGGTCGTGGAAGTAAGCTTTCTTTCCGGTTTTTTTGGGCATTTTGAGGTGTTAGCTCATGTTGGAGCTATGGCGTATCTAGTATCACTTCCTCGTCAGATGAGTCGGATACATGATGTTTTCCATTTATCACAGCTCTGTCGTTATCTTCATGATGAATCTCATGTTATCGATTGGGGAGAGATCGATATTGATAATGACACAACCTTCGAGGAGTGACCTGTGGAGATCCAAGACTACAAGGAGAAGGTGTTGCGTGGGCATTCTATTCCCTTGGTTCATGTCTTGTGGCGACACAGTGGCATGGTGGAGAGTACCTGGGAACGTGATTCACATATGTGTGTCCAGTACCCAGAGCTATTTTAAGTTGTTCTGCTGAGTTTTATTTATGTACCTTTGATGTGATGTTATGATTGAATTGTTTGGATATGGATTGTTTGTTCCCATACTCCCGGATGTCGTAGTTTTGTTCCAGCATTCGAATAACTCATGGTGGTTTTCCCCTGAGAGGTATCTTATGGGGTGGTTGTTCGGACCCCTCTTTTCTTCTGGGTTGGTTTTTAATTCTCTAGGAGAAGAATGTTCTGAGAGGTATCTAATGTAATGGCCCGGACCTCTCTGGTCCATTACTTTGTTGAATTGTGGTGTTGGAGGTGTTCCAAAAGGACAAGGTGACTTATCCCCAACACTTTTCAAAATTTCCAGTTCTGTGAACAATGTTTCCAGAACGGTTACCTTCTAAAAGTGACCTTCTAACGGTAGACTTGAACAGTGTTTCCAAAATGGTAAACTTCTAACGGTGACCTTCTAACGGTAGACTTTAATAGTGTTTCCATAACGACAACCTTCTAATAGTGACCTTCTAACAGTAGACTTGAACAGTGTTTCCAGAACGGTAAACTTCTAACAGTGACCTTCTAATGGTGGACTTGAACAGTGTTTCCAGAATGGTAACCTTCTAACAATGACCATCTAACAGTGGACTTGAATAGTGTTTCCAGAACGGTGAGGTCTAATGGTGACATTTTCTTTCCTTTTCCAAATTTTGAGTATGTGAACAGTGTTTCCAGCTTCCTAAAGTTTCGCCCCTTTAACGTTTCCTTTGACATAAAATACATTTAATGCATTATTTTAATGACTCTAAAGGATGATTCAAATTCCATAAATCCTATATTAATTATTACTATGTCTCGGGATGTTTTACTTGGTCAAACCGCATGGGTTAATGCGGTCTTCTTTTAATGGGGAATTGAACGTATCTTAAACTGTCACCCCATTAAATCATCAAAAAGGGACAAGATATAATTCTCCCTTGTTCTTCCTCTTTTTTATCTGCTATGAGATGCTAGAACCTTTAAATCCTTCACATAGGAGTTGCAAAATCAATATTTACTCCTAAGATTGGTTCTTCTCTATTTTGATGCAACCAAGCTGTATCGATCAATCTTCCATATAAGGTATGTTGTATAATCGTTATTTTGGGGTTAATATTCTCCTATTCTCCATTATATATTATAGCATGTAATCTCCATGATTATAATGGGTTTTTCTTGGGGATTGGTTGGTGCTGTCGTACCATGGCATCTTTGGGTGGATGCAGTTGTCGCGAGAGGAGGATTGTGACCCGTTGTGTGGATAAAGAACGTCATGAATTGTTGAGGTAGGGGATTTGTGGCTTCTCTAATTGTATATGTGCAATCGTAGAATTATCATGATTTATCCCTTTGGATCATAATGAAATTGACCTAATTAAATACTTGAACCGAATTAAAAGAATTGGTTGATCGCATGTTGTTGCTTTGTACCGTGATAAAGGTTTGCCTCATGTTTTGATAGATAGAGTGATATCTATGATTTCATTGATTAGTTGTTCATTCTTGATGGAAATTGATAATGAACGTAAAGCCGGAATTAATTATTAATTAATTGTCTAAAGATAAAGAGGCATGTAAATGAATCCGGTTGATGTCATCATTGTAGTTGTTCTAATTTGATGTTAAACAAGTTAGGGAAGTAAGCATGGTTGTTTAGTTGTGATAGCTTACTCATTAGGTCTCCCGTAATTGGAACCTCCAAATAACAAATCTGCTAATTCAATATGGATAAAAAACATATTGTGTGAGAATTTATTAAAGGGTTCTGAGTTACCCTATTGATTGTTAAAGGGTCAAGAGGCCATTGATGTGATGTTGTGTTTCCTTGCTGCTTGTGCTGTGATGTGAGCCGAGATGGCTATTTTCATATGTGGAGGCATGGGGACTTGTGGTTTTTGTACTGGATAACGCCTAGGGTGGTGAGATGCATCAGCTTATGCATGTGGGTGTCGGGGAGGACACCAAGGATGATGGTATGTGATGGATGTGATGGCAAGATGTTTGTGATTTTTTTTGGTTGTTTATCTTCTTTACTTTTTCCAACTGTTCAAGTAAGTTGTTCTTGCTTACCCTCCTTCCAAAGGAGGCAAAGACACGCGGGGTATGCCATGTGCTTTTCGTGTTTATCCTCTAGAAGGAGAATGGGTCTAATCTCTTGCTATATGCAGCAAAGACTCAACAGGTAGTATATCTACTCACCGTGTTGATCCCCCTTTGTGTTTAGTAGCATAGGATGCCTTTCTAGAATGCCTGGGAATATGGGAATGTAATTTTGTAATGAAAGTTTGATTAAATGGTGATAATCCATGGGGATGGAGATATTGGAATTTAAAGGTGATGTGAATCTTAAAAGGAGTAGTTGATTTTGAATGTGATTCCAATTCAGTTTAATGTGGAATTTTTCATTGTTAATTAATGTTTAAAGAATTAATTAACATAGAGTGGAACTGATAAAATGAGAATGGAGTAATCTAATAAAGCTCTTCAAATGTTTGTATGCTTAAACGATACCCAGTCTTAGAAGTAGCATCCTGGAGTCTGAGAGACGTTAGCTGCAGTTGTATCTAAGACTAGGTAATTCCCATAGTGTGGATGTGAGTTATATATATATTCTGTACTTTTTGTGTTTCTATAAGCTAATCCACCCTTTCGGTAAGGGAAACTGACACCCCAGGGATTCTAAGCCCTGGGGGGTGTTTTCACCAACATTCCAGTGGGAGGACGAATGGCTGACTACACCATTTGGCCCTGCTCTCTTCTCTTGGTAGATACATGTGCCAACAGGCACAATAGTTAGTTTCCTTGTATATGTGTGTAGAGGGCTGTAATGGCTTGTGGTTATTTCACACACATATATTTTGGATATAGTATTATATGGACTATTATAGATGTAACGTGTATAGGCGTTGATGGCTTGAGGATCCCTACTTGGTGTATGGGCTATAATGGCTTGAGGTATAATACCCAATATATGATACACGTTATGTGGGCTGTGGTGGCTCCCGGAACTTACCTAGTTACTTTTGGTTTTGAGGATGGTGTGGTGCTTCGCCCAGGTGTCTACGGGAAAGCCTTTGGGGTGCACGAGGTGCAGATTGTGGAGCTTAGCCCAGGTGTCTCCGGGAAAGCCTTTGGATATAGATGCAAAGGACCTATGTCATTGGGGAAATGCTGAAAACCAGTGGGGAAGTAGTAGTGGGGTACCCATGATATTCTTTACTATATTCTATATTCTTTTATGCGTTACTTGGTGAGATTATCCATGGTGAGGTTGGGAACTTATTATACCTGTTTAGGCGATGAGTTAGTTTCACTTGTTGTTCACTGGGCTTTAGCATGCTTTCTTTACTTTTTCACGAGAGGCTTGGGGAGGATCCTACTAATTATACTGTTATACTCACCCTATGTATATATAAACATTTTTTCAGGTCACATGGAGCAGGTTGGAGATCAAGCTGGTAACTACTAGCTTGTGGTTGGAGGAGCTGTTCGGGCTTGTGTTCACTACTGTTTTACTTTCCTTTGGGTACTTTTAGTTTTCCCTTTCAGATGTAGTACTTTTGCATGAAATTTCATATATGTACTTGGGATTATTTTATATTTCAGTTCTAAGCTGGAGTTGATTGGTTTCTATCTTATATCTCTCTTCCGCATGTGTTCTCTTAGAAGGTAATGCCTCACATTTTTGTGTTTACTATACCCTCGGTGCTAGTCGCCAACCCGGGGCCTACTAAAGGCGGGACTCGGGGGGTCATTATCTTCCTTCTCACATTGCCGTCCCTGGAGGGGTACACATTGTGGGGAGGGGGTAGTGACACTTATGGATTCCATTTAGTGTAGCCTATGAAGCCAAGGGCCTGTCCAGCAAAGTCTTTTGATTGTCATGATGAGGAGCAGGGGGCCAAGGTGGGCATTTGGATGGAAATAGTGTCTCCGATGGTGGAAAATGTTGATGCATAAGCTATTGATGTACAACAAGGGGTTAAATATGGTGTGTATGTGGCTAGATCTATATCTTTTGAGTAGTTTAGTGATCAGCAAGATGCTCCAGTGGGAGAAGGTATGCCCAGATCTGATGCAACTCAGCAGGGTGCTACGAAGGAAGGTTCTACACAGTTAATTTTAAGAAAGCTTCTACGGATGTTTTCCCTAGTGATGTAATGTAACTAATGTGGCCACATCCTACGGTTAAAGACCAAGAGGGAGATCATCTAGATGTAGTTTCAAAATATTCCCCCAATAAATGTAGCATTGTGAGGACATGAAATGCCAGTTGTTATTTTTATTTCAATGTTAGTGTCTATTAATAATCTTGAGTTTGATTTGCATAATCTTCAAGGCCTTGAGAATGATGGATGTAGTCATAGATTGAGATCCTCCTCGACACCTTAATTCTTTGATGGTTTTGATCCTTTAAAGGAACTGGACCAACCTGTTTAGAAATCTTCACAATCTTGTGTGGATGTGCATGGATCCAATGATGTATAGGAGGCTCCTCAGGATCTTCTTGAATAATCTCTTCATGGGAATGCTAACCAGGATGATTTTTCCACTATTGAGGCTGTACATTGAAGGTTTCACATGGAAGCATCTCATGAAGAGACATAATTTCACACTATTGTGGTTTTGGTGATGCACAACGAACTAATGATGCATAGGGGAAGAGAGTTCCATCCAGTTAGTCAAGGAGGATCTCGGGGTAAAGGTCGACCTAGAAAAAGGTAACACTTGGGTATCTGATGTTTATGTTTCATTTTAAATTTGGGTGTGGTGTTTCACATGTATAAATTTCTTCCAGGTCTGTTGTAGTTCTAATATTTTTTAATAATTTTTTGGGGCCATCGGTTTGGGTTCAGAAATCCATGGTTGAGTAGATTTTAGTAAAACATGCATATCTATTACATAAAATTCTCAGGGGTACTCCATGGAATCATACAAATTCACAGACATATAGCCTTCAAGACTCATCTACTGAGTAATAATCATAGATCAGTAAGATATATTTAACATCCATTAGATTATTAATAAAAACCAAAATTCCATC
Organism: Viscum album; assembly: GCA_963277665.1. Classification (NCBI taxonomy): domain Eukaryota; kingdom Viridiplantae; phylum Streptophyta; class Magnoliopsida; order Santalales; family Viscaceae; genus Viscum; species Viscum album. The sequence continues at coordinate 1,569,748,733 of OY728119.1, forward strand.
ACAAAACCTAAGTTTCCTATGTAACTATGTCTAAAAATCCATCACAATTCATTCCCACTTCGATATAGGTAAAGGACGTTTATGGAGTAAGACACAATGATACGAGTGATTGACCTTTATCCTCTAGAAGGTAAGGATTTGAGAAACATATCCATCAATTTCCATCTCCATCCTTGACTAAAATATATACTGAATAAAGTCAAAATACATATTCATATCTCAAGGATGATCCATTGAAAATATTATAGGAAAATATCTAATCATATTTTCCCTGATGGATGTCTGGACTACAACTATACGATGTAATAGAATCACATCATCACTATCAAATGACCCCCAAGGTATTAAGTCATCATCTATTATATATTTATTAATCATAATAAAATCTAGTTTGTATTCCTAAAAAGGCTTCACCTAATCTATTAAATAAGAAATCACCACTAATGGGGAACATGTCATCAATCATAGATCCAAAAAATAATGCATCCACCAATTTCTCAACAAGGTCATTAGGTTGTAATGTTCTTGAAGGACCCTAGAACACCCTAAGAGAATATGGGTGAATCAGCATTTCACATTTTTATTTTTAATGTAATTTATCTTGTTCTCGTGTTGGTAGAAACTTGTTAAATCTATCAGACAAATGACAGTCAGGACATGACCCAACACTTTTACATGGTTCACTGAAAAGGGCTACGTCCAAATAGCATATTCCTGTAGTATGTTAGTAATAACTAATTCCACTAATATTCACTGGTTTATATATTACAAGTTTCAGTCATATTTACTCTTTTTTAAACACACTTCATTTACAATGGTTTGGGGATAGCTCACTGTATCCCTCTGATCACATTCATTGACTCCCCCTAGCCCACTACCTTTTGTGAAATATAACTCAATTTGTTGACTTAATGGTTGCATAAATAGATTTGCATTGTATTCATTGTCTCTGTTCAGCATGAGACACTACTTGCATCAGTGTCTTAAATTGATTTACTTGAAAGCAATAATAACAAAAATCATATATTCAAAAGCCTGTAAGAATAACAATAATACACATGCACGCAATACCTCATCTTGAACGCCAGATTTGGGAATTTCCAAGAACAATGACTTTCTCACAACCCCTACTCTCTGAGAAACCCTTATATTTCTCTCAACTACACCAAAGTTTTCACTTGATCTTTTCAGACTAAAGGAACACCTTGAATGCAATATCAAATTTCTTTAATTAATTTTCATGCAAAACTGTCGCGCATTAGAGCAACTGGATTTTCATTGGAAAAATTATTAAGTCTTTCAGGGGGTACACACCTATTTATAGGCCTCTATGTCCATGCATTATAGTTTCTACCATGTCTTTATTAGTGCATAGAAGATACTTATTAAGATTTCAAAACCCCTTTTGACGTCGCTTTGTGTGCATAATATTCTTTTGTGCAACCTCATCTTTTATGTATCTTTAAGACATGCACAGACTTTTCTCCTTTTCCATATTTTGATGCACTGATCCCAAATTAGACCTCGCATGCATGTTTTTAAACACCATTAAATCATGTATGCAACTCCCTTTTCCAAAAACTATTCTCTCCATATTCCATTTTTTGGACCCAAAAATTAGGCAAACACTGGGAAATGGCGCAACCTTCAATACTATTGTTCGCATAAACTATATGATCCCTTCCCTAGAAAAATTCCTAAACATATAATGAGTATTAACAAGAAACACAAACCACAATCCATTTATATCATAAATCGAACACGGTTCTAAGAGTCCCCCCATTTGGGATTCTTGGCAATATCTAGAAAAATTAAATAGGGAACCATCAACTATCAAAACCTAATACACAAGAATCAACTCAGCCAACACTCAAAGTCTACGTTAGCATTCTATGGTGTAGAAAACAAGAGGCTAATATTGAATCTGGTTCCCATGTTTTGAAATTCATAATAACGTCCAAGATATTCACATAATGTTTCATAGAAGCATTACATTTAATGAATGTATTCCTTCTTCTCCTAACACCGAATTCTCATCACGTCACCGAATAATTACATGTCCATTACATGTCCTGAATTTATTCCTTCTTTCCTATTGAAAATAAACCCAAATACCGATATTTGTTCATTTTCCAGATCAAAACACCCCTGTATAGTATCTCCCTCATAAACCTACATCACATTCACAAAATGATTAAAAAGAGTTAACAAAATTAGGGAGATGTGGAAAATCGTAGCCTCTTCATTGACTATGAGGTTGCAGAACAATGTGGTTCAATCGATGTTTCTCAAACACATCTGTTTACAGCGGCTTGGGCATAATTTTATCCACTTTCTCATATGTTCCCACTTGTTCCATGTTGATCCTTCCTTGTAAAACTTTTTCCTTGATGAATTGATATCTGATTTCAATATATTTCATAGGAGAATTATGAACAAGATTCTTTGTAATATCAATTGCACTCTTTTTATCATAGTAAATCACCAATGGTTGTTTTACCATAGGACCTATTTCAGTCAGTTGATGATTCATCTAGAGTAACTAATTTCATGCCATTGAAGCATATATATATTCAACTTCATCATTACAAAGATATGTACCCTCCAATTTCTTGCTCAACCAGCCCACACATTTCTTTTCAATTTAAAATTCTCCACAACTGGTGGATTTTCTATCAGCTACATCTCTATCCCATTATGCCTAAAAAATGATGATAATTCAATGTCACTTTCTATAATAATGTATAACCAATAATTATGAGTTCCTTAAATTCCCCACATGATTATTTTTACTACGGTCATATGTTCTTCCATCAGATTTCTCTAAAATTGGGCCGCTAAGCATGTTGCAAAGAAAATATCAGGCCGTGTCTCCGTTAGGTCTAGTAAGCTTTCAATAATCCTCTTGTACATGGTGGGATCTATAGAGGTCACATCCTTATGCCTTCCATGTTTGGTTCCAACTGCAATTAGAGTTGACATTGGTTTAGAGTCATGCATATTAAATTTGATCAACAGCTCTTTAGAATATGTTTCATAAGAAATGAATGTGTAATCCTTATTTTGAATCACCTTTACCCTAAGAAATATGTGAGATCCACAGTCATATACATTTCTAATTCTTATTTCATATGACTAAAAAATTCATGCACTAATCTCTACATACTACCACCAAATATTATTTCATCAAAGTAAACTAGAACAATTAAACAATCTTTATAAGAATTATTCACATAGAGATTGTGATCTACTCCTCCTATATTGAATTACAGCTTCATAAAATAAGAATATAGCTGAGAATTCCATTCTTGTGGTGCATTATTAAAACCATACAGGTCATTCTTTAATTTAAAATCCATTATTTCATATGTACCTAGAAGAGAACCCACTCGTTGTTCGATGTAGACTTCTTATTCGAGAACACCATTCAAGAATGTTATAATAACATCCATTTGATATAATTTATAACCTCCTTGGATAGCCATGGTATGAAATAACCTGATTGAATCTTGTTTAGCCACTAGAGTAATGGTTTCTTCAACATCGACACCTTAAATCTATGAATATTCTTTACATATAAGTCATGCCTTATTTCTGATAACATTTACATGCTCTTCGAACTTTTTCTTGAAGATCCACTTCATACCAATCACATTTTAACCTTCGGGTCTCTTGACTAGGTCCCATGTTTTATTCTTTTCGATTTGATTTAACTCTTCATTCACATATTTCACCCATGATTCATCCTTTTCAGATTCTTCAAATGAGGATGGTTTTACAACTGATAGAAATGATGATTATGCATTATTACACATTCTCCCTATCTATATGGGTCTAGTACAATCCCAAACAATGTTGGATTGATCAATTTATAAGTTTCAATTCCTCTTTTAAGATATAACTAAATTCTATCCAGCCATGATTCCTCTTCAGATTCTTTTTTTCAGTCAAAATCATGATGTGGATCTTAAGAATTTTGTACAACTTCTTCTATTTATCTATTTTCATTTTCTCCATGTTTACATTTTTTTATCATCTTCTATCACATCAGCATATTAATTCCTTGAATAATTTTTGGTTATCTCTTTAATGATATTAACATCACTGCTTTCCATCATACTTCCCAGGTAGTTGTTGAAACACTGGTAGGCTTTGTTGTTAATTGAGTATCCAAGAAATTTTTTTTCATCTAAATCGTCACCATACTTCTATTTATTTCCTTTTTTATGATCTAACATTCAATTAAAAAAATATGAAATTATTTCTACGAGGGATTCATTACATTAAACAATTCATATGGTTTCTTCCTCTCACCCATATAAAGCCCTATTAGATTTTTAATATTCACTTCATCTTGAACAACCTCTTTCCAGAAATGTGGGGGAATATGACTCTAAATCAACATAGCTCTTTCCATGTTGTTCATCTGCTGATTCCTGTGCTCAAAAGCTCTATTTTGTTATGGAGTTCTCATAGCAGCTACCTCATGTTGTATCACATGTTTCTCCAAGTAATTTTCAAATTCAATGCACATGTATTCCCCTCCATTGTTAGATCAAAAAATATTAATTGTTTTATTGGTATCATTCTTGGCGATTTGACGATATGTTATCATGCTATCAAGAACAGATCATTTATTGTGTATAAACATTACCCATTCCACTTTGCTGTAATCATCAATGAACACACTGAAGTACCTTTCCAATAGAGTTCTGAAAACATTTATCAGGACACATACATCTGTATGAATGAGATCAAGAAGATGAGATTCCCTTTTTATCTTTGGATGATTTCAATTGTACACCAACTTCCCCTGAATGCATGCAACACAAAACCTTTCATGTTCACGCTTCAGGTGGGAATATCTATGAAAATATTAAGTTTTGATATCTTCTCCATGTCTTGTTGATTGTTTCTCCCCTGTCTTCGATGCAACATGTTATTTTATTCTTCTACAGTCATGTAGGAAATGTTTTCTTTTCTATCAATATGATACATGTTGTTTTCTATTTTTCATCCTTTCATAAGTGAATTTCTTATCATTCCATTGATATGTAGCCTTTCTAATTGAAAGTAAATATATTTTTTGAGTCATATACTTGACTCACAGTAAAGAGATTATTATGTAGACCATCCAAATAAAGGAAATCAGTTTTATTTAGTTATCCAGTAGCTAATTCAGTACTTCCACTTCCTTTAATTTTTAGAGCTCCATCATTACAAAACCATATTGTTCTATCAACCCTACTCTTAACACTTGTTAACAAGTCTTCATTACATCTCATATGAGATGAAAACCCACTATCAATAATACATGTGATTTTATATTTTTTAGGTTTGAGGGCTACCAATTCATGTTTGGATTTCTCAATTTTATTCTTCCCTCTCCATGAGATATTTGATTCAGTGTAGGTCAATAAGGTCCTTTCAATTCTCACTTCCATGTATACTGGTTATTCATAGTAAAAATATTCTTCCAGAGGAGAAAACCTATTTTAAAGAGAAAAAATAAATTGTTGATTAGTTTTGACTTATCTTTAAAATTTGTATGAGGTGTCCATGTCACTCTTCTACCTGCAATAAATTGATTTATGGCCAAAGATAGAACAATGAAAACAATATCTATATAAATTTTTTCTTCTGTAAGTAGTAGGATATGAATTTTTTCCCCTATATTGAATTCCTATATCTCTACCATTTAGATAGCTCCTTTCTTCTTCAAAATATGTCATAGTATGACCTAGATATCTACAGAACTGACACTTCATGAGTGGAAATGTCTTCTCACTTCTATTTGTCCTCATGCCATCTTCCTAGGGAATAATATTTTACTTCCTGTTATTCTTGGAAGCTCAAGGATAGTATTTTTTTCTACATTCAGTTTGATTTAGAGGTCTCTATTTATTACTTATGGTGATTTTACAACATGATCCACATTCAGCTTGCCTTTATGATGGTCCACTTTATTTGCAGTGTTTGATGTTTCCATATCTCAACTGATTTCACATTTTCCCATGTGTGCAGTTCTTTGGTCACTCAAAATCTTGTCAACTCCATCAGACCCCTGTTTAAATATCTCTAGTAGATTAACAATAGAGAACCTACCAAATATTAATTTCTTATTTTTTTATTTTGATGTTGATTCACTTTTGAGTGTACTCCTAGGAGTAACAATTTCTTCTAAGATCCCCCAAATAGTTTTGAAACTCCCTTTCAGTCTCAAGGTATGGCCATTGATGAACTTTTCCTGTTATTCGATTCTAATCTTTAGATCCACTACATCATTTTTCCTATCATGGATTGATGACTATAATTTCTCGAGTTCTTCCAGTCATTCAATTTTGGCTTCAAGCTGATCAATATATTCTGATGATTCTTCTACCATTTCCATCCACTTATTTCATCTCATACACTTATTCTCAATATTACCGAAAGCATACTTAGTTTTTAACTATGTATCATCATTATTTTTAAATTGGTTCTATCTATTTTTATCTATTGGTGGTAACTAATTAATTGTATCCATCATGGAAGCATGGTTTGTAGTTTTAAATTCTGCTTCTTCTTATTCACAAAATTCATTATCATCATCTCCATCTTCATTGAAAAAACATTTATTATGTACTATCTTTCTAGATTTGAAGTCTCCCATTTAGAAAAACCATTTCGGAGGCTTCTCAAGGAGTTCACATTGGTTTTCTTTATCATCAAACTTTCTTGAGCACTCAGAGGCAATGTTCCCAACTTTTCCACCACAAAAGAAAGACAGAGGGAACATACCATTAAATTTCCCATTTCCCTTATGGATCAGCATGGAAATGAGAGAAATAATTTATCTTTACTCACCATCTTATACACTAATATATTATAATATTTTTTGTTTTTTTGTGGATTTTAATTCTATTTAATTACTCACTCGAGTTGTAACATCTTCTGGCTTGAATCTCATTTCATATGCCACCAGGCAGCTCATCATATCATCTAGAGAATGTTTGGAAGGATCTCTTTCTCCAAGGGGTGACACCTATGAATTGTATAGGGTTAGAAGGATTGTCAATATTTTCTTAACAGTATCAACATCTTATATTTCTTCTCTTAGACCTAAAATTTATCCAACCACTTCAGTAATTCGATTGAAGAAGCAGTTTGTTTTCTCATCAGGATGAATCTTCAAATTGTCAAACATGTTGTGAGGGACTTGTAGTTTTTCTCCTTTACATTGATATCTCATTCGTAAATATTTTAAAGTTTATACCTCATAGACTATTCTGAGGTGAAACTCGTCAACTTTAGATATATCTTATCAGAAAGGGCTACAATCAGAGAATTTTGGACTTTAGAACCTGCATCATGAATTTTTCTATCTCTATCAGTCATAGCATGCCCTATTAGATCAGTGACATGTATTCCTTGTATAGTTGCAAATGGGACTTCCATTCCAAGATATCTTATATGAGATATCATTCTGTTCTTCCAGATCTAAAAATTACATCCATCGAAGAGGGGGGCTCCCATAACATTGTCTGGATTCTCTATGACAGTATAAGATAGATCAATTACCAGTAAGCTCATTATAATACATCATAGAGGATGCCAGAACACCTTTAGAGAGGTGGGGTGAATAATAGTGTCAATTTTTGTTAATGATATGGATCTTATTCCGACATTGGTATAAAGAAGTTAGTAATGTAATAAAAATGAAATTAATTAGATTACATAGCACTTTTACTTGGATCACCGCAAAGTGCTACGTACAAGGGGAATATGCTGACAGTGTGTCAGTCATACCTAATTCCAAAAATCTTCAATAGTTTATGGATAACAAAGTAAGGTCCCACTCACTTTGTTCCTAGAACACTACCTTAATATTTTTCATGAAAATATCATTGCATCTCTCAGATCACTTCTGTCGACTCCCCTAGCCCACTACCTTGGGAGAAGTCTAACTCATTTTATTGACATAAATTTCGCTTCAATAGATTTTCATTATAGGCATTGTCTCTATTCCACACAATAAACTTCTTACATAAAATTCCTGAATTGATACTAAAAATCACTGATCACACAAATAAGATATTCAAAATCCTATCAAAATCACAACACCACAATTTCCTGCAATACCTCAACTTCCACACATGATTTAGGAACTGTCACAAAAGATTAATTTTGCACAACCACTGATTTTTGTGCAACCCATATCTTTCACGGAACTACACCGATGGGTTTACTTTTACTTTTTATACTAAAGGAACTCCTTTTGCGTAAGATTTTCTTTTTTTTAATTCTTTCACCCGTAAATATTTTGTGCATCATAGAAACTAGATTTCTGTTGGAATAATTCTTAAGTATTTCATGTGGTAGCCTCTTATTTATATGCATCATTGAACCTATTCAGAAGTTTTATATTAATCTATGTTGGTGCATGTAAGATTATTCTTGAGCACGAAAAACCCCTTTTGATGTCTCATTGGGCACGTAAGATTATTCTAATCAACCATAGACTGTATGATCCCTTTCATAGAAAACATTCTGAAATTATCTAAAGGATTTAAAACATACACCAACCATACTCCATTTATAGAATAGAAAAACTATGGTTCAAACAGTTATGTCATAGGTTGTTCCCAAAGCTATTGACCTACTAATGTATTAAAATTTAGAGAATATGAAACGATATTACCGTGATGTAATTCATCGTCCATATCAAAATTGATTATATATAGAAACTCTACCCAGTGACTCTACCTAATGTTTGTGTCCTTTTTTGTAATGATATAGAAATGGATATTCTTGTTTAGGTAGATAAAAATATCTCAATTTTGATATAGTGTAATTAAAAAAATAATGGACCATGAATTAGATCTCTATGTCATGGGTAGGATGGTTCTTCTCATGGGGTCATAGGCTACATGACCCATAATATAATTGAAACTCCCTATTCATAATTACTTCCCTCAAAACAACTCCAAATGAATTATAGTAAACAATATATCCAATAAAAAGATAAGGATGTATCAATACTAGAGATTTTGTGAACCTTATCTAATGATATTGAAAAGATGCCTCAAATTAGACTGACCAGTGAAACATCACCGTTTTATTTGTTAGTGTAGTAATCAATACATATAATTAGGATATGTCTTAGTTAAAATGAAGATAATTTCCAACTTATCAATGAATTCTCATAATCCAAAACATTTTACTAGGTCATGTCCAAGATGTCACTGCCAAAAATTTCTATGGTTCCATGGATATACATATCTCATGCACCACATTCACAAAGAACTATACCTCCTAAATACAAAATATAAAAAATTAATAATTAGAAAAAATCCAATTTTCTTAATGTATAATCATGTATATCTTAAGATTTCGGAAATGATTCCCTTGGATTGTTTACTAAATGAGCATATAAACAATGAAGATAATGAAAAATTAGTCAAGATATTGGGGTAAGATATTGTCCATGAGGTAAATGAACACAATCATTACATTACTCAATAAAAACAACACCACCAAGTAATTTAATTGCTAATACCTTCTCACAAATACCATCATCAAGATTTAATCCTCTTTAACCATGAACAAGTGATAGTTTGACTGAATATCCTAATTAAATATAAAATTGGATCTTCATAACTAATCAAATATGTCATCAATATGGGTAAAAGTATCCAGTATTTCACATCCACCCGATTAATCTAATGGTAAATTAGAAATTGTATAACAATATCATCCACTATCTTGGAGAAAAAAGAGGTGCACACAATAGTGATCTACTCATCCTGACAGTGTACTTTTGTTCTATGTCCTTGAGTTTTCTTAATTCTCAATAAACATGATCGACGCCATATGATAAGGGTGTATTGAATTGGGATAAAAACTTTGGATTATTATTATTTTTATCCTATCTCATCTATAAAGGGGGATACTCATAAATTCATCGAGGAATATATTTTCAAAGAGAACTAAAACTGGAGGAAAAGGTATGAGGATACCAATTATCCTATAAAATGAACCAATCCTATTATATGTACCATTATTTTTTCACAATAACTCATATATAGAATGACAATAGTTTATCTAAATTACCAAATGTTTTTAATCACAAGAATCTTCTCCTAGGTGATGTAAATGATACCCCTCTTCAATAGTAGTTGATATCGACATCAATTATGGATAGCCATTATATGGAAAGAATTAAATCAACCCACTTTATCTCTAAAATAATGATGAAACAAATATTTCTATAATTGTAAATGACTAAAAAATACTTTATCCATTGATGAATATGGTAAAAATCAATGATCAACAATGTATCAATCTAAATAAACTATGAAAAAACATCACTAGTAAGGAAATTCCATCAATAAATTATATACATATAAATGAATAAGTGTAATTGATATCAAACAAAGTGATACCCAATGAAAAAGTGATCAAGACAACATATTTAATAGTAGAAATTGCCTCACCTGTATCTAATGGAGTCTAATCCAATAATTAAACTCATCCCACCTAAGATCTAAGACCTTGTCCATGAGGCATGTGATTGGAGAGAATCATCATTTTTTAAGTCAACATTAGAGGACACACTATGGATACATAGTTCTATGATCCCGTCCGCCATGATCACATATAGAATTCTGACCTCAAAGATCTATATAAAAAATTATTAAGATTCCCCTTCGTTCCAAATTACCGAAACTTGATCAATATTTCTATATAGACCACGTAGTATAGTATGATATTTCTATGTTTGAATCACTATAGGCATATTCTTGAGTTTTCTTGAGAATTATTTCTCCTATTATCCTATATACCACAACCCTATGTCATTTCCATGGACTTCTTATTCCATCATCTAGAAGAGGAAATCATCATAGCTATAGGAGGTCCACTTACCATAGAAATTGAGGGTGGAATATGACTAACTACTCGACCCTCCTCTAGGCCCTTCTCAAAATTAAATTACATTATCATGAACTCCATGTATTTATTAATGTAAAAACTCCAAACTATCTATCTAATGTTAGATAAAAGACAAATTTTAAACATCATGGCCTTCTCTTCCCCATATTTATCCAATATAGAAAAAAAGAGTCGGTTAGTGAATTGAGTGATGTATATAGATATTTAAATGGACACCTATTGTGGCTCTATGTAATTTTATTCTTCGTAAAGATTCAATATATTAGGAAATTTCTAAAAAATAAGCATTTGTAGGCATCCCAAGTGAGTCCCTCACTTATACTTGCCCTACCCGATACACCCCACCACCTCTTAGTGGTTCGCCATAGTATGAATAACTCTAGAATCACATTTATATCCTCAGGTGTCGCTAAAAGGTGAAAGAAACCCTTGATGATATTTATCCATCCTTTCGTATCATGTGGCCCTATAATTTCATTAAAGGGTTGGCAGATGCTGGATACATATGTCTCTGGTGTTGTAAACTAGTGACCTCGATGCCCCTCCAAAATGGATCGGAAAATAGGAAGGCCTCAAGGTAAATGATAGAAAACTAAATGTGACAACATAAAAGGTATAATATCATTCTCTACAATACCCCATACATAGAAATGAATTTCATAAGGGTACCCATCTTGCTGGCAGCATTTTTACCCACAATAGTTGGTGGTCCCATCTATACCCTTCATGGTAAAATCTTCTCAAATGTGAAGGAAACATTTATAATAATCATAATTCAAAAAGAAAAATTGTAACACCTTAATATTATATGATTTATTTCTAATTAATTTAAATTTTTGGATATTTATCAATTCATGGAACACTTAATATTGCTTGTGTTATATAAAATAAGAAAATAATTCATGCTTTGTAAGAAATACCAAGTTGATATTTTTCTACATGGAAAACATAGATTTGATTGTCTTGCACAAAACACTATTTTGGGATTGTGTTATACAAAATTTAGAGCTACTTAAATTACATTCATGACACAGATGACCTAGTTTAACCAATCTACAAGGTACAAATAATAATAATATTAAAATTTTATTAATGTTATCACATAGCTATTTGAATGGAGGTTGTGAAGAATATTAATAAAATATGAAAATACGGTTTACCCATGTATATAAGAAGAATTATTTGTTGACTAATTATCTAGATATGAAAATAATTTTTTTTTGAAAATATTGGAAATCTTTTCCTGGAATACTATATTTATAAAAGAATCCACAGTTTACCTAAATAAATAATATAAAACCCAATTGATAAATTGGATTAATGAAATATTTTTTTACATATTCAATACACTACTAATGTTCATATTATTTGTTTTATAAGTAATAGGTAATAATGATACAAATTTTAAACATTAACATATTTTTTTTCTAAAAGTGGTTTTACCATATTTTAGAGGAATGTTTATTGTAATTATAAATTTGGACAAAATTATAAATTATATTTGAAAAATAAACATAATTTTTGAATTTGAAACATCCATATTAGAATAAAGAGTTTTTTTAATTTTTATGAGAATATTCATTTTTGAATGAATAGTGAAAATAGTGAATTTTAATTCAACAATGAATTTATTATAATTTGTTTATATAGTTAAATTTAATTTAAGTTGGTTTGAAGTTATAACTAGACCAATTATACATAAATTAATCCAATATGTAGCTTTTTATGCAATTTCACATTCAAAATGGATATAGAAACATTTTAATACTTTGAAATTTTAATATTAAAAACTGGTCATCACATCCCGTATGTGGGATTAATTATAAGTTAATGCCTTCAACTGATATTTTTAAAATTTGTTAAAATATCAGCTTCAGAATCAAAATAATTTAAAATTAAAAATTTGGACGACTGAGTTTTTACCAAAAAAAGTAGCTATTGAAATTAAAATTAATTACAATGATTGAGGTATTGTTGAGTTTAATTTGTGGTTAAACATTAACTTAGGGTTCCAAATAACATAGACACATGCCCAAAATCTACTTTCTAGAGAAAATTTTAAACAATCCTCAATTTTCTAATAAATGGATTATTGTTAGAGAAAAACTATGTAACAAAGACAAATCAATAGTGTAAAACATTTTATATTTAAAAAAATGACACACATCCTCCATTAAAGGGGAACTCAACCCGATCAATTCCTCAGACCACTAAAGAAATTTGTATGGGACAAACTGTACCTAAATATCCTACAAGCTTTTCTACCTTCATCATACATGCCTAAAAATGGGAATAAATCTTTCCATGTAAGCCCTTGGTGATAACCAAAAGGAGTAACCCAAAAAAGAAGTAACATCATTCCTCAAGCACTTTCGTTTTATTACATTATCTATCTCTCTATTACCCATGTATAAATATTATATAATATCCTTAGTCTCCTAAATATACTGATATTTTGTTTTTTTAATATATCAACCATCACTTACAATTAATTCCCTCCAAATGTATATGAAATCATTGTTTGTGTGTACAAAAGACTGCTGCCTCACGAGCCTATGGTTTTTGTTCTTCAACTACCATCTTTCAATGTTTTGAATAATGAGGGAATTACAATTTTTATATGATATATATAATATTTATAATAAATATAATATTTTTGATATATATAATATTTAGAATATATATATATATATACTATTTGAATTATTGTGTTACACATACCTTCAAGTTTTCTATTTTTTGAGATAACGATAACATCGTTTTTGGAAATGTGGACTACTGCCTCCTCAATGGGACGTGATTTCTTCACTCTTAACAAGGAATATATTAATTGTGGGTTTAGAAAACTTATATTATATTTATGAAATAATAATTATAATGGAACTTTAATATACATACCCACCCATATATATACACATATATTTAATTTACATTCTTTCTATAAACATGATAAGAAAACAGAGAAAACCTTCAAGCGTGTGTACGACCTACCATCTAAATGAATGGTGTATTCCATTTAATATTACTATTTGATATTTATTATTATAAATAACTATATAATTAATATATAGGCTCTCTAAATAATGTTCTACATTATTGAAATAATTAAATCACGATCTAAGTAAGAGGATCAAGAATAAAAAGTCAAAACATATACAAAAAAAGTAGTTATTACTCAAAACGTTATTTTAACATGATGTTTTTATTAAATTGATAATATATATTCAAAATAATTTCAAATATTGTATGATATATAATAATTAGTGTATAGAGTATATTTATTTTAAAGTAATATTTACTATAGAATAGTTTTGAACATCTACGATGAAATTCAAGTCTTAAGGTAAGAGTTTTTTAATATCGCTTTTATTTCCATGAGATATATGCCATATTAACCGGTTATTCTTTTTATGTAGTTTATAAACTGACCGATAAAATTTTATTTCATTAATTCAATTTATTTTAGGATATTAGATTCTTAAATTGATGTTATTATTTCTCATATCTCATGATCCAACAATTTTTTAAATCATTAGGGGATTTCTCATTTCACTATTAATTTTGAGATACTTTTTCCCTAATCACCACTAATTTCATTTCTGTTGATTATAAAATACCCATTAATATATTCTATTTGTATTATCATTAACATTACGGTTATTTACTTGACCATTTTATGATTTATATTTCATAGGATTTATGGTTCAAAGTTTTCCAATTCAGTAATGTAATTTTTTTTTTGAATTTTCCATCTTTGAGACACAATCAATGTTATAAACATACATAATTGTTTAAGGTGTGCATATTACCATTTTACATGTTATATCATTAATCTTTTTATATTAATTATTTTTAATGATTCATGTTATTTTAATCGATCTTTGGGATTTTGATTCAAATTTACCAATGTTGTAATAATTTATTTCTACAATCTCATCTTTTATTGGGATAATTTATGATTATTTATCCATTTATAAAATATTATGTCCCATATCTCAATAAATATAATGAATTTTCTTCTCCTTTGTTTCTTTATGAAATCTTAATAAAATTTTAATTTTTTTTAAACACAAAGTCCTTAAGCTAATTAAGAAATTGTTTTAAAGAAAGATGACATTAACCCTCTCATTGGTCGGAACCCTATGTTATTTCAAATATATATTTTAAAAGTCATTTTAATATCATTTTAAAGTTAAATGTTTTAAAAAGAATTTATTTTTTAATAAGTGATTTTAATTTTTTTTTAAAAATTCATTATAAGTATTCAATTTTATTATCAAATGAAAAGGTTGTCAAATGTTTTATTTTTTAAAAAGTATTTTTTAAAGGGGAATGCATATTTTTCTCATTATATTTTTTAAACGAATTTTAAGAATCCCTTAAATTTCTTAAAATGTGGATTTCAAATAAATGGATTTTTAATATTTTATATCATTTAAAAAGTGATATTGTAGAGAAATATTATTTTGAATGATATCTATCAAAATATTTTTCATTAGAAGATGATATCCTTTGATATATTTTATTCTTTATTAGGGATATGATCAAATTATAGCATTCATGTTCTTCATTTTAAGGGTTTATATTTTTTTGAAATGATGTTAATGGGTCCTATTTCATTTCCATGGGCCAATCACGATTAAAAAATATTATTATGAAACCAATTTCCTTTTCAACTTGATAATCACATTCCCTAGTGATTGACATGGAACCCACTTCTTTTCCATAGGATAATATAGTTATAAAATATTAATTTTTATTATTATTTGTATAATTATATGAAATCAATTTGTACATTATTCAGGTTTTGGCGGATAGACATAGATTTTATAATGGAGTGGCCTAGATAGCACATGGTAGGACCATTATATATTATATTATGGGGTGTACCATAAATAATTAGGTAAATTTATTAGATATTATATGATATGGTGGCACAGATAGCACCAGGTTAGCTTGTTACAGCTTATATGAGCCTAGAGTGTGCTAGTTGAGCCCGTTATAGATCTCAAATAAATTGGTTAATGATTTATAACTCATAATATTATTATGGGAAAGGTCAAAGGGATTGAGCTATTATGGTATTAAGGTATAAACTAATCCATTATAAGTAAAGCGTTGTAAATGGGGATGGAAGTGTGATATTCCAAGTACATGTAGCCCCATGAATTTCCATTATATGTTATGGAAATGAGCCTTAACTTATAGAGAATGATTTTATATTCTTTTGTGTCATCCAAAAACCATTGTCTTATTCCTTTGTTATAATTTCATGGATATTTCTCTAAATAATCATATGATTCATGTATTAATAACTTAGAATATTTATTATATATTCAAGTTTATGATGTTTGATATGTAGTGTATGTTCATATAAGGTTACGATTATGATATCATACCCTCATACTCATGTTATTATAACATATATCCTTTCTTACCCATACTAAGAATTTTAACTCACCATTTTTATATGTTTCCTTTACCCTAGATATTAATAAGGATTTTATGAATGATTACTAAAGGGGAAGATCTTATTGAGAGATGTTAAAGATATTTCATCAAGATAGAAGATTATGTTACCATGTTTCCAAATACTGTAACCTATTATGGTCCTATGTGATAAATATTTTGTAATTTTATAAATATTCATATAAAATTATGTAATACCCATGTATGATAATCATGGGTATCTATAGTTAGTGTCAACATAATGTTCCAGTCAACTTTTGGAAAATAGGATGAGAAGACAATGGTGATATCCCTAGGGATATTTCTAAGTATATGTTTGGTGAGTACTATAATGATAAGTCTAAGGAGGAGTATATGTATTGGAAAATGTCCTAATTTTTTTAATGGATTGAGAAAAATGTTTCATAGAAATACATGATTGTCTGGATACTTTAATTAGAAGTGGATCTCAAACATATGTATATAGGGTCGACAACCCTGGAAACACCATGTTGAGGTACAATCGGTCTAGAATTGGTGCACGATAAGGGGCATTGTTGCAAACCTAGTTTGAAACTCATGTGATATAAGTTTTAGGCATTAAAAACTCATTATGAACAAAAATGAATGATTTTTATAGATAATGACATTGAATGACCAGGGATTAACCTAAGGTGTCAGAGACTAAAGAATTTGGTGTTTTGATTTATACATCATATGAGTTATTTTTTCTTATTTTGTTCTTTTTCCTCTATGATATGTATTTCTCATTATATTATTATTGGTTTTAGTTAATGGATGTAACAAATTGAAATAAAATTAATGCTGAATGTAAGGTAAAACGTGATTATTTTCCTCTTGAGAAACCAAATTATATGGTATCTAGAATAGAATATGTTTTTGATATGATCAAACAACATTATCAAGTTATGAATCATGTTTAAATTCCATGAAAGAATAAGAGGAAAAAATTTTCTATTGAGCCTTTTATAAGGAAACAAACACCATATTTTAGTGGTTCCACAGATCCACTATTTTTTGAACAATGGATCAGTGCCACAAAAAAGATATATTTGAATAATTAGTGCTTAGATCATGAAAAAATAATCCTGGATACTTATCTTTTGGAAGGTGAAGAAGATCAATGATGGAATCTTGTTAAGAACAATAGGAATAAGAAAAAAATAAAACTATGTAATTAGAAAGGTTGAAAGGGATATTTTTAATAAGCACTTACATCATATAGTATGAAAATATATGGGAAAATAATTCATTGGGATAAATAAAAAGAAGGATGAATATATTTGTACATATGAAGATAATTTTACAAGACTTGTATGGTATGCTTTTGGTTTGATCACTATCCCTGAATTCAAAATAGATCAATTATTTGGTAGAATGAAACCATGTTTATGAAAGGTCTTATCTATAAGATACTTTAGTAGTTATGAAAAATCCATTCTATGTTCACTAAAGGTAGAAATGGAAAATAGATATTCCCAAAATTTTCTAGTTATGAAAAGAAAAGGAAAATCTAGTCTCATTAAATCACAAATAGTGGAACCCAATTTTAGGCATTTGTGTTCTAGAAATATGGAAAGAAACATCAGGTGAATTGGTTGAACAAAACTATGAGGTTATATAAATTGGGAATGGTAGGTAAAAAGGTCAATGAATGTTAACATATTATTAATTTGTCAGTTAATGTAGTGTAGGAGAATAGAAATAAAACTAATGCACCACCTACACTCTAGTATTTCAAGTTTATAGAGTTTGGGAACTATAAAAATAAATTCCCCAATCCAATTGAAAATATTGATGAAGAGACATAGAAATATATGGTGAAAAAATAGAATATTGAAATTTAATTAAATTATAATGGTTAAATTGAATCATTATAATCAGGGAGGATTTTTCCTCCCATCCTTAGTTAGTGAACATCATGTTTTATTTTGTATGAATAAACCTGAAGAAAATTTTATTCTTCATCCATTTGTGAAGATTCATGTGATTATCTCTATATATTTGGATTTATGAATAATAAAATCATATTTGATATTCTATCGTTAAAATGGTGGATCCATGTTTCCAATGAAAATGATTTTTATATATGATAATAGATTATTTAAGGAATAAAAGGTGAGATTCTCCCAAAATATGGTAATTATATCACCTTGTGGAAATTATTCAATTATAAGAAACAGTTCTTGCAATAAAAATTTGTACCATTATTTTTATTTTGATGATATCGAAAATGTTTTTCAAGCCTATTTGGTTTATGACATTGTGATATTTAACAATCTCATAAAAATGTTCTCTATCACTCTGCATCAGAAATGGATAATTAAATTTCTCTTCTGTTACTATTTTTTTCTATACACCTATTTTATCCTATGTGGAAATCAAATTATTAGTTACTTTGTGTAACTTTTATGTTTTCAAAATTCATATTTTATGAAATGATATTTTAGTATTAATTTTTACAATGTGGGATTCTATAAACGGAACTATCAAGTATTGAAAAATTGTTTAGCAAGATAAAAATTAAGGGTGAAATCCATTTTTTAAGGGGGTAAGAATGTAACACACCAGGATTTTGTGAATTTGATTCGAATTAATTTAAACTTTTTGATATTTTCATTTCACACCAAAATGAATATATCTTGTGTTATATGAAAGGAAAAAAATATTATTCCTCTTTTATAGACAACACCATGTCAATCTAACACTACATAAAAAATTTAGATTAGCATTCGGTATACACAACACTATGTTTGTCTTGTTTAATACACAATGCTAACTTCCTTCAATAACATGTGTGACATGTGTGACCTAGTATTTCCAAACAAAAATGTAATATTAATATTATTATTAAAATACTATTATATTTTTCAACTATCTGTGGGAATGGTAGTTATAAAAAATATTAATAAAATTATAATATTATAGGTTTTCAGGTTTTTATAATAATATTTTTTTAGTGACCAATTAACTAGAAACTAAAATAAAAACCTTTGGAAAATATTGGGACTATTTTTCAAGAAAAATATATTAAAGAAACCAATCAATTTATATCGAAATAAATCAATTTAATTTTTTTGTTAAATTATTTTAATGGTATATTTATACACCGTATTTAACCAACTATTAACATTCAACTTTTGTGATTTTTAGATAAGAGATAAAAATAAAACCAATTTAACACATAATGATACATATTATTCTAAAAAGTAATTTTACCACCATTTAATGGTGTTTCTATTTTAAATATAAATTTAGAATATTTTGTATATTTATTTTATTAAATAAATAATATTTTGGAATTTAGAACATCAAAATTATCTTTGGGTGAATTTTTGGTATTGCACTAATACATTTCATTTTTGAATGAATAGTGAAAAATAATAAATTTTAATTCAAAAGTAAATTTTTGAAAAATTTGTTAATTGGGGTAAATTATTTTTTAAATTGGGTTCAATGTATAATTAGATGAATTAAACATCAATTGATTCAATTTAGGTAATTGGAACCAATTTTAAAATGAAGTTGGATATAAAAACATTTCAATCTCTTTAAATTTTTACATTAAATCCTTGTCGTCTCATCCAATTTGCGACATTGATTTAAAATTAATTTCAACCCCTTATGTATTAAGAATTTGGAAAAACAGATTCTATATTTTTTATCAAAAAAATATGTAATTTATAATTTGTTCAAATTATTTTATACAAAAAATATTTGAAATAGTAATTAAAATAATGTACGACAATTAATGTAAAAATGAGTTTTCTTAGGTAGTAAACATTATCTTAAGGGGAAAATTAACCTAGATAAATTTTAAAAGGCCATTGTATGGGAATATTTGGACAATAAAATCTCTTTTATGGAATGTAAAACATTATTATATATAAATGATGGAAGAGAGACCTATCAATAGTGTTTTTATTTAATAATTACAAGAACGCCACTCCTCCACTATAAAAGAGAACCCACACCACCTCAGTTATTAACACCTCCAAATAAATTATATTCAGACAATAACTGAATTAATATCTGAAAGAATTCTATAAATTCATCTTGCAGGCCTCACTATGAACAGAAATTCAACAAAGGATGCCCTTTGGTGCAAACCAAAAGGAGTTACCCAAAGAAGAGTTAACATCCTTCCACAAGCACTTTGTTTTATTTCTTTCCCCACCCAATCTATTATTATTATATCATGATTTTATAATAATCTTAGTATCCTGAATATACTGAATTTTATTTTATTTTATGGGTTATACTTACACTCACACACACTCTCATCAAATGGGATACACAGTCATCATTCATATGTATGGCAGACTACTGCCTCCCGAACCAATGTCATTCGTTCTTACATTACCGAATTTCAAGGATAGAGATAATGAAGAAATGAAAAAAAATTATATTATATATATGATATATAAGATTTATTTATGAATCATTAATTATTATTAAATATATTAAATTATGATTTCAATTTTTTGGGAATACAACATCACATGGGGACGTGTGGACTATTACCTTCTCCTAGAATTGTGATTCATTCGCACATTACGTGGAATATACTAAGTATTGGTTTAGTAAAATAATATGATATATTTGATATAATAATTCCTCAAGAATTATTATATATATTCATATATTTCATGTTGGGACCACTTTCTATTTGAAGAATGCATTTATTTTCAATGGGTGTCAATGGATGTCAATGATGATCAACATGAAAAAAGGAACTCTTCTATGTGAAATGGAGAATAAAAATTAGATGACAGTTGTACTGATCTTAATAATGAAAGTAGTTGTATCAATGTGTGATAAATGGTTTACAACATTGAAGTATCATCTTTTTATGTATCATTGAATTTCATTGACATTGATAATCCAAAAAGAAATGTAAAAGAATGATGGTTGAAGAAGATGGGAAGAGAAAGAGAAATGTGGCCATGCATGGGTTGGTTTGTGCTTAAATATGGACATGCATCAAATTTTATGTTGAAATTTGTGTTACAACTTCATTGTGTATTAATTTAAAAAAGAGGTCCATCCCACGCGTTAGCTATCCATACCTATCCTGAGGCACATGCGGGACCACATGGTTGACCGTTCCCATGGGGAAGCTAGGCAGATCCAGGCCGGGAGTGGGATATTGCACTGAGATTGGGCTCCACCGTGCGAGGTGGCACAAAGGCATGAGTCAATTTCATGGGTGCAGAGCATGCCTGATGGGAGCAGGGGGGAAGAGAGCATACGGTTAACATGGTACGGGTAGGTACCATGGAAATGGGTTGTGAATTCTGAACCAATGATGAGATGATTTTATTGATAAACCAAACGTAACATGAATCTACATTTTGTTATGGGATGAAATTTTTAATTGGAAAAATGATCTCATCTATCCATCCAATCCCGTGAAAGATCTTAGACGCATGCCTCATCCCACATCCCATGATATAATCACCCCCATCCACCGTATTTGTGTCTCACATGATCAAACAGGGGTCATCTGATTATACAATGGTTTCTGAAACCCCGGTGCCATTGTTTTCTACCACTATCCCTCTCCATTGTCGCTCCCACTTGTTGAAGAACAAGAATAACCATGATCTGATCACCTTGGATGACCATCTCTATATCGTGATGATCTGTTGGAGTTCACCTAAGACATGGATGCATTAAAGTATTACCATGCACACGAAAATGTTGGAGAAGAAGCTTTGCCCGAGGCAAACGATGATTCTGTAGCCATAAGGATCCATTTGAGAGTCACGAAAAATATTCAATCCAGAGAATTATGCATGTGTTATTGACTCCATGCATGTAGATAAGAGCCCATATTGAAAAGAAAACACCTCTATGACATTAGCTAATCTATTCCGAAGATTTTAAAATTTTCAAAAGCTAAATATGGAAAGCATTCGAACTGCGATCCCAATGGATTCTCTAACAAATTGTGGATGAAAAAGAGGGTATATCATCACCTATAAAAGGAGGATTCCAAGAATGGAAGTGCTGCTACTCCTATATACCTGAGAACGTCTATTTAAAAAAAAGAGAATCTCTATGTTCACCATTTTGCAATAAAAATCCCGGAGTCCCACAAGCTTTCTTCTCTATGAATTAGATTTCCAGTGAGTGTTTGATAAGTGAATTTCACTCTTAAAAAACTTCACTATGGACTGGTACCTGTGAACACATGATTGGTTTCCCAAAACCCTTCGTTGTGATTTTGTGAAGGCTGCACCATTGTGAGCCATTTATTGAGCCTCTGTCTCTCACTGATCTGTGTTAAGAAGAACCTCACATCATCGGCATGAAGAAAATGACCCCTATCCCCAATTTTTTCATGAGGTCTAGAATAATTCCTTTAGTATTTCATTCATATAATATATTTCTTACAGGGGATCATGTTTTGGTGAGGAAAGAGATTATATTTGAATGGTAGTGCGCATATATACATATATATGCTTTGATTGAAGGAGCCTGAGGTTGTGAATGGTGGTGAGAATAAGATGTTCACACAAGAAAAGAGGTTTCACCCATTCAAGTTTAAATAAACACACATATAAATCTAATGAAACACCATAAATAAGTGCAAGAGAAATAGAAGAATAATGATCATGAATCCATGCATGTGCATGCACATGTGAATAAAATTAAATAAGGAATAAAAAAGTGTTCGTGCAAGTGTAAATACTAAGAATAAGTTGGAATAAATGAGTTCAACCAAAATTACACATGAATTAATGAATAATAGAGAATAAGTTGATTCAGATGATGCAAAGTGAGTTTATATTCATTTCATGAATAATCACATAAGATCATGTGATTCTAGTCAAGATGAAGAAGTCCTAATGAATTTAATTGTTTCACTAAGGAGAATACTGAAGATAGAAGAGCATCAATTCAGTAATTTGATGCATGCAATGTCTCATGATAAACAAGAGACAAAGAACATCCATACTAATATGTTGAAGATACCGTCATGTCTATAAACTGAGTGAGACATCACCTAAGGAAGTGTTCCAAGGGGAGTCAACAGAAGTGATCTTAGGGTAGTAGTGAACTATCCCTAAACCTTTAGGTAGTTTCATTGAGATAGAGTGACTTTTCCCGAACCTTTGTAATCCATAGCTAATTGATGATTAGTGAAATTAGGTATGACCGAAAACCCGTCGGCATATTATCCATGGATGTAGCCATTAGTGGTGAACCATGTAATATTATTTTGTTTTCCTTCTACATGTGAATTTTTTTATTACTACACATATCCATCATATAGTGTTAAACATGTTCATACAATCGTGGGACCATGATCTGGTAAAGAAGAGAAAATGTTGGCACCTTGATTCACCCCCCTTTCAGGGTGGTTTAGTGTCCTTCAATTGGTATCTAAACTCAAAGGTTTAGGAATCTTGGATACTCTAAAGTAATTTTATCCATTTGAGGATTTATGTTTTCTTTCCTATTTCAACAATGAAGTGCAATTTTGTTGAATATTTAGTTACCTATGAGTAGAATTCTATATCCAGCAAGACCTAGAAAAACATGAAAGATAATGGAAAGAAGTAGTTGAAGAATTCCTGATTATATAAATAAGATGTAGTGTCTAGTTCTCTATTCCGTTATAATAATAGAGAAATTTTAGGCTTGGAAGGTAAATTGTAGGTGCCCTAGGTAAACCCCAAAAACAAGGATTCCATCATAAGTGGTGATGTTGATCAAACCTTTACCTCCCATGAGATTGAATGTGATCAAGATAAATTAAGAACCTATATACATGATATTACTGATGAAAGAGTTGTTGTTGTTTTTTGAATATTTAAATTCATACAGGTTGAGATCACCCAACATGAAAGAGAATCTGATAATGTGGAAAAGGGATTAGTAGGGAAAATTTCAGAATGTTTAAAGCTCAACAGACATATTGATTCCCTTGAAAATAATTAAAGAGTAAATTAGACACTGGAATAAAAGACTTGTGCCCTTGAAGATGAGATGAAGAAGAACACTAAAGTCAAGAGTTTGTGTTTAGAAGTAATTTCTAATAAATTCAGAAAAATGACTATTTTTTAAAAAAAAAGTTAATATGAATGGATATTATGTTTAAAAAATTTTAATTCTTGTGAAGAGAAGATGGAAATGATTGAAAACATGAATATCTTCCTCAATATTATATTTTTAGAATTTAAAGCTCAATTGACCAATATTTCGAAGACCCATATTGAGTCTTCAACAAAGAAGGAAAAATTAGCTGATGGAACTCAATGTTCACTAGGGGATTCTACTATCAAAGGAACTACAACAAGTGATAAGAAGATCGTAGATTCACTCATTAATCTATCACAAGAATCTTAGAAGAAGGTATCATTCATACCAACTTGTAAAAATGTTTCGAAAATTGTTTCTACAAAATGTGAATGGTGGAAGCAATATTCTAAAAAAGTATGGATGAAGAAAAGAGAGGCGATACCCATCACCATGGCTATGGTGAATAGGAAAAAAAATAATGTGGTAGGTGGGTCCCCAGATAGCATACAAAAAATCAAGAAATCAAGATTTGGGGGCCAGTTTTGGTGATGAAATAGGTTTGGACATTGTGCATCAGATTTTTGGTATAATCCTCAAAATGAAAATCCACAAAGGAATCCCATCTATAGAGGGAGCAGGCCAGAGAAGAAGAAGCAACATCCATAGATCTAGAAGCTTTTATATTCTGCAAACAAACTTGGAATTCTTGAAAACAAATGTGATATATGCAATATAAGTGGATACAAGGTTGTAATATGCTCATCATAATATGAATCAAAATATGATATGAATATAAGGCCACATAAGTTGGTTAAGAAATAAAAAGCATGTAATGACCCAAACATTCATTAATGGAAATTTATATTGATCAAATTAAATGTATTATCATGGTTATATAAAATTTGAACTTCATTGGTTTTATTTTTCTTGATTTTAAATTATAATTATGAAATTTGTCCATTGCTAATATAGCTGTTAAACAGTGATCACATGATTTTTATAAATATAGGGTTTTAACTAATCCAATTTACCCAGACAAAGAAATTGATGGCCTCATCTAGTAGACTTTCCCCATACAAAGCCCATTTGTCATAGCTTAGAATGGAGGTGGTGTAATTGGGATTTTCTCTTTACCAATCCCAAGCTAGGATTGAACACCTTAATCATGAGTGGAACCAACTATGGGAGAAGTGGAATATAATAGGGAATACCACCGAGAGATGTTATCTGAACCACCCCAAGAGTCTATCACCTTCGCACACCTTAATCTTCGATCTTTTTCACATGTTATAAAGGGATATGTAACAAGACCCTAGAACTATGACTATGTATATAATTTTTTTATAAATAATGTGCATTCATTTTATTATTATTACTTTGTAAATAGTTTTTTAACCACAAATAGTATTTTTAGTTAATAATCAACAACGAAATCTATTTTGATGAATTAATGGATCTTTGAATTAAATAATATTTTAATAAAACATTATTATTATTAAATTAATATTTATTAAATATAAATGATCATATAATTTTATGAATGCAATTGTTATTTTTATTATGGTTTGAAAGTAGTATTTGTCAAAACCCATGATTTTTCGATAAATTTCGGTTTTTATTTTAGAAGAAAAGATTAACATATTTAGAAAATTATTTAGATAAATTGAATATTATTTTGGGAATCAAGACATCATAATTATTCAATGGTTAATTTTTCATAATTTTATGATAGTCGAATTTTTTGGTAAAAATAAAATATCATTTAAATATATAATGTGTTTTATGACATCATAATGACCCAATAGTGATGTAATAAAATGCTATAAACATTAGGTTCGGTAAATATATGTTTTTACATTAAAATAATGTGATTTTGGTTTTTTTGATTTATTTTACCAAGCTTTAGTTTAACCTTCAAGGCTTATAAAACATTTTTCCTTTTTAAATTATTTTCCTTCAGAGTGCGACTCACCTCTACATAAGCAACCCTATAATTTTAAGAAGTTTGGAAATTGGCCTAATAAAATATTTTTTTTTCACTCCCCTTTTTAAAAAACCATGTTAAAAAAACATGGTCTAGTTTGTGTTTTTGATTAGATTAATATGAGGTGTCCCAAACCTAAATAATAAAAAATTCCCTCTCGTTTATTATATAAACCCATCCAAGATCCCACTTACTCTTTACTCAAAGCATTTGGAGTTTCACCAAACCCTGACCTCCTCTCTCTATAATTCTCATAAGGCATCCCAAGCTCCCAAGAATCCTCTCTAAAAACCTCTCCCATGCTTTTGGGATCACACTTCCATGTAAGGTATTTCTTCCTTTCTCATTTTTTCCAATTTTCATTAAGTTGTTATGACATTTTTTCAATTTAAAATGTTTTTTTTATGATTTTTCACCTCCACCATAATTCCATATTCATGTTTTTATGATGGGATACCCCATTCTATCTCATTAATGCCTACCATGTACACATGTTACTATACAGAAATGCCTTGAGGGATTTATCTCTCTTCTTTTACATCCAAGTAATTATTTTTTATTATGCATCTAAATTCCTTTATGTTTGTTGGTAAATGTATCTATATGACCAAAATACTATCCATTTCACATAAATATGATGAGAAATCCTTTTAACTCTCATCAACCATTTTCATGAATCCTTATGTCACGCTGTTATGCTGCTGAAATTGCACCACATTTTTCCAAGCCAAGATCATTGTGTAGTGAATACCATACCCATGTCTCTAACAAGGGTATTCACCTTCATGAACATATACATATTGAATGGTAATTTGATGTATTTATTCCACTATTCTTATTCATGGAGTAACTTATGTTTTTGATTTATTCCATGTTATATGATCCATGTGGGACACTTATGTATGAAATGAAATTTTTAAGAAGTGTGTGCCCTAAAAGCACTCCAATGCATTGTGTAATGTATAGTATCATGATACATCATGTTCTATGAGTGTTAACTCATGATAATTCTAGTGAAATGAGGGTTTCCTCGTGCTTCTTGTGAAATTAGGGTTTACTCATTTTCCATGTGCAATGATCCTTGGCTCAAGATAATTTTTTGTTAAGTGTTGTTGCCACATTTCCATGCTATGATTATCATGCTTTATCATGCCATTATTTTCATATTTCTCCTATTCCCCATTGATATTCTTATTGTCTAACATATATTGTATTACTCATGATATTACATGTTTACTCCCTTACTAGGCATTATATCTCACCCTTTTCTTATGCATGTCGTCTGGTAATCCCATGTGATGCTAAGTATAGGGGAATATAGTGGTCATGTAAAAGAGGTTTTCAATAAAGATATTCTATTTCATGTTTTTGAGTTCTTATGTAATGATACTAATCCAAAAATACACTAGACATCTCGATCATCTATGTTATATCAAATTATGTTTATGTAATGAATCATGTTTAATTGTATAATAAAGAGCATGGTGGTTATAGATGGTATCAGAGGATTTGTTTAGTTATTTTTGGGATTAGGATTAGAAAACCATAGTGAATACATAAGGAAAAGAATAAGTATAATAAAAAATCACTAAGTATTAGTGATTATTGAGTAAGTGTTTTATCATTAAAATACATACCTGTCTGGATACGAGTAGGTGGAGGCAGCTCTGGCACAGATTTATCCTAGGGTTAAAACCCGAAAACAACACTATGGGCTAGAATCGAACAGGAACTGGGGAAGGACAACAGGCCTTGCTGCACTCTTGGTTACGACACTCCTAGGGGATATGCTTTGATAAATTCAAAATTATAGTATTAATCCTTGTTAAGGGAATAAAAAAACCCCCCTAAGAATATATGTTAGAAAGTAGATAATGTATATCCTAGATTGAATCCTACAGATTCATAAGTTAAAGAAATAGAAGTTATTTATAAGTCAATAGTTTTTTCCTTGGCTTACCATTTATGTGTTACCCCTAATTTTACTTTCAATAAGGAATAATAAATTGTTATATTTCAAGTAGTTTAATATAAACATTTTATCATGTCTAGAGTTTAACTAAAAATTTGATATGTTTTGTCAACAGGATAAAGAATAATTTCGAGATGGAATGGGAATAACCTCATACAATAATATTGTCCATTATGGAGTACAATCTAGCTATATTTATTGCGAAGTGAAGCTTGCATAGCATCAAAACAATTTCTAATGTCAAAATTTCTTTCAAGATTCTATAAGAAATATCAAACACCTCCTCTATACCACGAAATCATGAAGGATCATGGCACACCTATGATCAATTATTAATCTCCCAACTCTACCACCTTTCATGTTTAGGGAAGTACCATCATGGTATTTTCAGATATTTCACCCTATCCAGAGATTATGTTGCACTATTTGATTTTAGAATAGTTGCTGAAGAGGGATACCTCCAAGCAGCCTATATATATAGTCTTATTTTAATGTTTTTTTGGAAACATAGACAATATATTAGATGAACCACATTTAAAAAAAATTAATCTGAATCTATCATACTATTTTATAATAACCAGGTACATGGTGCTGTTTTAAAACTATACGATAGAAAAAAAAATCAAAAAAGTGCATCATATTTTCCATAAGTACGATCCATGATGCACATACTGCGTCTGGACTAAGGAAGTGGATAACTTTTCATATGAATTAATGTATTGTTGCACTAAGTGGACTATATATCTCCGTTATCGATGCGATGATGAGGGTTGGAAACTTTTTAATGGTGATGGGTAAGAAACCTTGAAGTTATGTTTATGTTTCAGAGTTCTTTTTGTATGTAATCAAATTTCGAGGACACAATTTTTCTTATGGGGGGAAGATTTTATCGACCCAAACATTAATTAATGGAAATTCTTCTTGATCTGATTAAATGTATTATTATGGTTATATAAAATGTGAACATCATTGGTTTTATGTTTCTGTATTTTAAAATAACATTATTAATTGTGAATGTTGCTAATATAGTCATTGAATAGTGATCACCTGATTATTATAAATATTGGGCCTTAACAAATCCAATTTACTTAGACAATGGAAGTGATGGACTCATCCTATAGACATTCTCCATTAGATTCCAATTTTTCAAAGATCGAAAAGGAGGTAGAATCATTGTGCTTCACTCTGACCAATCCCAATCCGAGCTTGAACACGTTAATCTTGTGAGGAACCGACTATGAGAGAAGTAGAAGTTAATAGAGATTACCACCCGATCGATGTTATCTGAGAAACCACAAGAGTATATCACCATCGCAAACCATACACTTCAGAGTTATATGGGTGTTATAAGGGGTTATGAAACAATACCCTATCAATATGATTATTTACATTAAATTTTGTATAAATAATTTGCATTCATTTTATTATTGCTACATTTTAAATAATTTTTAAAGCACAAATAGTATTTTTAGATAATATTAAACTAAGAAATATATTTTGATGAATTAATATATTTTTAAATTAAATAATGTTTTATTTAAATATTATTATTATTTTTAAATTAATTTTTATTAAATATAAATTATCATATAATTTTATGAATGCAATTGTAATTTTTATTATGGTTTGAAAATAGTTTTTGTTAAAACCCGTGAATTTTTTATAAATATCAATTTTTATTTTAAAAGTAAAAACTAAAATATTTAGGAATTTTTTATAGATAAAATGAATATTATTTTTGGAATCAGTATGCCGAAATTATCCAATGATTATTTTTTCATAATTTTATGAGACAATCGAATGTTTGGGTAAAAATTAAATACCGTTAAAATATATAATGGGTTTATGACTTCATAATGACCAAATAGTGAAGTAATAAAATATTATGAACATTATTTTTGGCCAATATATGTTTTACCATTAAAATAATGGTGTATTGGTCTTGTTAGATTTATTTTAAAAAGCTTTAGTGGACCCTTCATGGCTTATAAAACGTTTTGTCGTTTTAACTTGTTTTCCTTGAGAGTATGACTCACATCCAAATAATAGACCTATTATTTTAAGAATATTGGCCATTAGCCTTATAAAATATTTTTTTCCACTCCCACTTGGAAAAAAACATGGGAACAAACCATGGTCTGGTTTGTGGTTTTGATTAGTTTAATGTGAGGTGTCCCAAACCTAAATAATAAACAGTTCCCTCTCATTTCCTATATAAACCCACCCAAGATCCAACATACTCTTCACTCAAAGCCATTGGAGTTCCACCAACCCATTACCTCTTCTCTATATAATCCTCCCAAGGCTCCCCAAGCTCCCAAGAAACCTCTCTCAATCCTCTCCAAAACTTTTTGGATCACACTTCCATGTAAGAGATTTCTTCCTTTCTCATTTTGTCCAATTTTCATTACATTGTTATGCCATTTTTGTTTTCAATTAAAAATATTGGGTTTTGATTTTTCATCTCCCTAATACTGACCTCTTTATGTTTGGATTATGGGAGACACCTTTCACTCTCATTAATTCCTGCCATGTACACATGTTACCATGCCGAAATTCCTTGAGGGATTTCTCTCTCCTCTTTTACATCCATGTAATTCTTTTGTATTATAAATCTAAATTCCATTACTTTTGTTGGGAAATTTAACTATATGAAACCCTTACTATCCATTTCATGTACATATGATATGACACCCTTTTCTCTCTCATAAAACATTTCCTTGAATCCATATGTCACGGAATTATGCTGCCGAAATTGCATCGCGTTTTTCCAAGCCAAGATCACTGTGTAGTGAGTACCATACCCATGCCTCTATCAAGGTTATACAACTTTTATACACATATACATATTCAATCATAATTTCATGTATTTATTCCGCATTACATAATCATGGGATAACTTATGTTTTTGATTGATTCCATGTTATATGATCTATGTGGCACACTTATGCATGAAATGAAATGTTTAAGAAGGGGGAACCCTGATAGCGCTCCAATGCATTGGGTAATGTATAGTATCATGATAAGTCATGTGAAATGAGTGTTGACTCATGCTAATTCATGTTCAATGAGGGTATACTCGTTTTTCATGTGCAATGACGGTTTACTCATGCTCCATGTGCAATGAGCTTTGGCTCATGCTAATCACATGATAAGTGTTGTTGCCACATTTCCATGTAATGATTATCATCCTATATCAAGAATTTGTTTTCATGCTTCTCTTGGTCTCCATTGAAATTCCTATTGTCTAACATGCATTGTATTCCTCATGATATTCCATATTTATTCCCTTACTGGGATTTATAGCTTACCCTTTTCTTATGCATGTCCTCAGGTTATCCCATGAAATGCTATGTATGTTGGAATGTAGTAGTCAGGTAAAGGAAGTTTTAAATAAAAATTATGTATTTCGTGTTTTAAGTTGTTATATAATGATACTAAGCCCGAAATACACTAGACCTCTCGATCTTCTATGTTGTATCAGGTGATGTTTATGTAATAAATCATGTTTAATTTTATAATAGAGAGTTGGTTTGTTATAAAGAATCCTTGGGAGGAAATAAGAAGAATATTTCAAAAAAAATTCCATTAAAATTCTAAGAATGAAAGGTGAGAAGTCCTTGGATTCCAAATCCATGAATGTGAAGTGTATTGCATCCAATATAAATTCAAAGAAGGTTGAAACTTAGAATAATGCATGTGTAAGATCCTATCTTGATTCCTCAATTCCTAATGACATATTAGTAATCTAGCCAGAGGATTTAAATAGAATGAGGGAAATGGAAGAAGTAATTAGAACCACAAAAGAATATTCAGAATTGAATATCAAATGTGAAAGTGTGTATAATAGAGAATCTTGGTCGGGAAAATCATCTCAACCATATTGTCCAAATTGATAGATCAAGGAGGATCCACCTTATTCCATTTACTCATTGTGTTTTGTACCAGTTTTTATTTTATAGGGAATTGAAGGTTAAGTAAAACTATTAGGGGAGAACCTGAGAAGTGTTCCCCTAAGGGGGGACGCATAAAGAAGTTACTAGAGTTAATATTCCAATTGGTATCTACTCCAGTTGTATCAAGTTAAATTACTCTAAATAATTTTTTGAAGATCATCTCATTGGAAAAGGTTTTTCATTTCTCAATATCTCATCCATAGTTACTCAAAAAAAATTATAATGTGGGAGTAACTAAATCAACTAGTTGGATAAGTAAATTTTAAGATCCTCAAGTTTACTTATCCTTCTTATTGTAATTTAATGTCTTCATCCATTTGTAGAAGTTAGTGGAAATGTTTCAGGTTGATTGTTATTATAATGATTTCATCTCTTTAACCTGGAATGGAAGTAGAGAGGCCCTTGAATACAAGAATACGGGTTCTCATTTCATTAGTTATCGTGATTAGTGGATAATGGAAATATTTTTTGTCTCCATCAAATCATATTGTTTTATGCACTGAGCATTGCTAATGTAGAATTAGAGTTATATTATTGTTGAAACATTACTTAAGTATAGATTTATACCCTCTATACCCTAAAATATTCTTTTATAGTGAATAAGAGGAAGATAATGTGAAATGATAGAATGATAAATGAGAGAAGACATGTGAAGGGTACAGAGAAGATAGAAGACTCTCATTTTGATATTTACATGCCCATTTTAGAGAACTCTTATGTATTGGAAAATAACACAATGGGGGAGATCATTATGACCAATATGGGTATGAAGAATATATTTGTTTTTAATGGGTTTCAGTGGATTTCAATGATGATTCACAAGAAGAATGGGACTCTCCAATATGAAATGGGGAATGAAAATCAGTTGATTATTATACAGATCATAATGTTAAAAGAACATGTATCAATATGTGATACATGGTTTAAAACATTGATTAAAACATGAACATCATTTTATTATGCATATCATAACATGAACATAATTTTATCCAATGGTAATCTTTTTACTAAAACAAGAAAATCATTTTATTATGCATAACAAAACATAATAAACAACATCATTTTGATTAAAAGTTTTTTATTTCGATACAAAATTGTTTTCTTGTTATGATAATATAGGTACGAATACAATATAGCTCTCCAAGTTAAATAAATAAGTCAACATTAAATGATTGTGATTATTTATTTCAAGAAAGTTACTATGATTTATCTAGACAACACAATAATACTCTTTGTGTATGATGGAAATTTTAATCGTTATGATCCATGAAATTCAGAATCATTGAGTAATATGAAATTCATAATCGGGGTTATAACCACAAAAATGTGAAGAGTCATTTCCATAAAACCCATAGATACATTAATAATCAATATTAAAATAATTGTAAGCATATATTAAATCTTAATGATATAATGAAATATATAATCCATGATACAACAAAATATGAATTCATTTAAAAATAATGTTGGTTATTTCAAAACATGAAGGAATAGAAAAGTCAGAAAAAGTATTTTGACTCAACAATCACCCCCTTTTTGGAAAGCATAGACCTCAAGTCAAAATAAAATGATATTTAAAAAGGAAAATAGACTTCATATATAGAATAATTATACTTATCTATCATTTAGTTATAAAAATAATTGGAATAATTGTTTAATATTACTAACCTTCCTCTTAGGATAACAAAATCCCTACAGATCATAATCTATTAAGATAAAATCCCCCTTAATAAACGTTTTCTCCTTATGAGAATTCCTCCCCATGTAGAATAAATTTTCTCTTTTATAACACATTCTCCCTCTTTGTGATATCCCCCTTTATCACATTCTCCCCTATTGTGATTTAGAAAACAGAATAGGGAATATATTGTAATCTATAAGAAAGTGTTATAAAAACAAAATATATGAGAAAATGAATAATTTGATCATCTAAAAATAAATTTAAAGAAAATTTATCCAAAGAAGTAAAAAATTCAATCAAAAAAATATTGATGATAAAAAATTCTTATTGTTTTTTTCGTATAATACAACAAGGGTTCAAAAAAATAATTTCTTGTCCTTGTCTTTCGATTTATGTTTCTTTATCAAATCTATAACAGTCACCTCATTCTTCTTGAACTCTTTCATATATTCCATTATATTATATAGATATTCATACTAAGACCACAAGTTTTCTACCTGGGATATAAACAATTGATCCTGATTCTGAATTTTTTGTTCTTGAGAAATCAGATTCTCTTCTAAAGATGGAATTTGAGCTTCGTGATCTTGAATAATTTTAGCCTAGGGTTTTTTCCTATATTAAAAGTTGAACATGTAATTTTTTAACATATATTTATTTATAAAATAAATTAACTCATATTTATAAAAAAATATTTGATTTCACATTATCTAGCATCATTTAAATCACTTTAACATATACAGAATGACTTTTTTCATGGACTCTGGCAATTTAAAATATATGGGAAACATTAATTTATAAATTGATAATAGTGTTGGAGAGTTCATTCAAAATAATTCTAAATATTTTATATTTTCTTCATGAAGATTACTAGTCTCATCAGACTTGATTAACCACTCTACCCATTTATTACATGGTTTCTTGAGATCCATATATCTTTCATCAAAAACTATAAAGTTTTTCTTGAGATTGATTATTGTATTTATTTTGATATTGATTGCGTGTGATATTTTTTTTTGATTCTCATCCAAAAAATAAATTTTCCCATTGACTCATTATAATTAGGGGTGATCTTTTTCAATTCTTCTAATAGATTGGAGAAGATATTGATATCTATTCAGAGAGATAATATGATCAAAATATATTTCATTTTCATAACTAGGAAGTTTTCCCCAATAGATTCTAGAATCATAATCATCTAAATTCTGATTTCGATTGATATCAGATCTGGTTTATTTTTCCTTATCCGAAATTTTATTAAATTTATAATATTTACATCACTTAAAATCTTTCTTTGAAGGTTGAATTCCTTGGGATGGAAATTTTCTAGATGACTCTTGAGTAGATATAATATAAATTATATCAGACTCATACTTTTGATCATAACTATTTTGTTTCCAACCTTCACCCTTTTCTCATTTTTATTCTAATTCACTCTTATCATTGTCCTTTCCCATTATCTGTGACATTTTCTTCTACAATATTTTATAATATAATCAGAAATAATCTTTTTTACTAGGGATTCAGCAGGATTGATACCGAATTGTGGGTCTCCATATTTGTTTTATACTTCTTCCTTTCCAAACATGGTTATTGTTTCTTTACTATAAGAATTTTTCTTCACCATCTTTATAACTGAATTATCCATGGATTTCTTTTGTTTTTTTTGAAACAATCGCAAATTGTTTTTGTATTCCTTTCTTTCCTCGAACTATCACATTTAGATTTTCAGCTTCTACTTCATTAGTGAACTTTTTTGATTCTCGTTCGAAATAAATATCCATTATGCCTACAATTTCATCAATAATCTAAATAACTATTAAATATATCAATATAGAATGAAGGGGAATTTTGAAAAACATTATGTTTTCTAGAATGAATTTATTCTGAATTAATTGAATCATAATCAGCTAGGATTTTATAGATTTTTACTTGCTATTACTTATTTTTTTGAATATATAACCCTTTATGTTTATTGTCCTCATATACACAAGATAATCAAGGGTAAAAACATCTATAACATTATGTTTGTCTCTATCACCACTCATACGAATTAGAAAAAATGGCATCCATTATGCAATTAATTGAATGTTTACTGAATGATGAGGGTTTCCCTCTTATTTTATTATATCTGAAAGAATTATTTCTCATCTCATTCCTTTTCAAAAATTCCCTTTTATTTTGGTAGAATATATAGGGGGGGGAATTTCTCCTTCCAATGGAATATTTATGAAATGTGTTTCCTCCTTTGCTGACATACTTATATCACAATCAAAGATATGAAAAGATTACTTCAAATTATCTTCATCAACCATCAAAAAATTATAGAACCTAATGAATTCATCTACAATGACATGATCTTGAAATTTGGGTTTTTATGAATGTTTTGATTCACATTAATCTTATTGAATCACGAATTTCTTTGTCTTTATAAACATATCAATCCTCTCAGGAAACCTGACATTGTTTAAATGTTTATTAGTTGTAAATAAATATCTAAAATTTGTTTCTTGTCTTTTTCTGCATCTATTCTTAATCTATTTATGTGTTGAAAAATAGTTCCAAACAATTCATCTATAGTAACACATGTGAACATTCCCAGCTCATCAGTAATAGTTAGTTTTGATTCCAAATAATTTGGAATTAGGTGTATAATCTTATGAATAATGTTTTCATCATCTGGTATTTTCTTTCCCATAGATTGTAGACTATTCACTATTATCATAAATCCTTATTGTATATTAAAAATATCTTCTCTATAAAGAAACTCAAATGAATGATAGTCCACTCTTATCATAGATCTTCTAGTCTAAACCACTTTAGATGTACCAAAATGATTAATATATAGTTTCATCCATGATCTATTGGATGATTCATAAGTCGAAATATAGATAGATATATATATATATATATCTACACATTGAGAACAATAATATATTTTATACCTTGTAAATAAATTGATACTCTTGTTTCTCTTAATGGGTAATGAGTCTAACTTTCTTGACAGTAATTTTGTACTCCCTAGTTAGCATAAACAAATTTCAACTCTAGTGTTAATAAAAAAAATCCTTCATCCAATCTCTTCAATATTCTGAATCATTACCATAGAAAACATGGGTCTAGTAGGATTTTGATTTTCAATTCAACTAACATTAATTCATGGAATCTTTAAAACAAGACAATTTTATTCAATAATTCATGTTATTGTACTAAATTATTTCTTAAAAAATATTATAAAATATATAAAACTAACTTGAAAATTTAAAGTATGATAATATATGTTCAATTATATAAGCAGTGAAATCCTTCCCTCAAACCAATTGTAAGATTGTAGTGTAAAAACTAATCAATATAAGTGGGGGTGAATTGTAGGTTTTTTTGTTTTTATCCCTAAAGAGATTTAGTTTAAAATAATTTAAAATAATTCATAACAAATACCCTTTACTGTATTAATACATTAACAAGATAGGTCCTTAGGCTCGGTTATAAATGTATCATAATATAGTTGACTGCAATAATGTTATACAAATGTTGTAAATGGAATAAATCATATTAACAATTTAAATGATTTAAATAGGGAAGGCATGTAAAAGATCATAATAACTATGGATACAATGATCAGAATAAAACAATACATTGATTCAATTATAATGCATATTGAATCATATAGAGTAATTGAAAATATTTCAATCACAACCATCAATGTTACAATGATTTTAATCAGAGTATATAATAAAATAATCATACATGTATTGGTTATGATAAAAAAAAGTAAGCAATATAAAAACAAAAATAGAAAAAAAATCATTATCTATTATAATGAATTATAAATATAAAAGAATAAAATTCTTTAACACAAAATAAAATTGTATCAAATAACCGTAGATAAATGTATCTTGATTTATAATTTTAAGAATGTCTGTCTTACCCACACTAGGGTAAGTCCTTAATACAATGACCATATGATGTCTTTATATCCCTGCAATACCTCTATTAATATGTTAATCCAATCCTCTTTCTTCATATCCTTGGGACCCCTAAATTTGAAAATAATTTCCACATTTTTCTTTTTATCCATGATATCCCTTTATTGTAATCCCCAACGATCAGTGTCACACTTGGAAAAAACTATTGAAAGTCACAAGTACAATGAATGAGCAGTTCACAACATGAATTCGTATTATTTGACATGAAGTAGAGATTTAATAGATCTCTCTCTAAATGTATTGAATTTTTCAAAAGTTTTGAGCTCATCCAAATGACGTGGTATTAATAGGCCTCATCCCAACGGGTATATTTTGGCTCCAATGGTCAAATTTCTTCCTGAAATCTCAGAAGGACTTGGACATCTGGAACATCAATTTTCATCTTGTAATTGAAACAAATACATCATTTTATCATACCTATAAAAACATAAAATGTGATATAATTTTGATTAAAATGTTTTCTTTTTGATATAACACTATTTTCTAGTTACGATTAGGTGGGTATGAAAAAAATATTGATCATCCGATAAAATGAAAAATTGAATAGTAAATTATTACGAGGATTTATGTTAAGAAAAATAGTACATTATATCTAAATAGTACAATAATTCTTGGTGTGTATAATGGAAATTTTAATTGGAATGACCAATGAAATATGTAATTAGTCAGTACTATGAAAATAGTAATCGGGGTTATGAGGATAAACATGTAATGATTAATTTATAAAAAAAACTAATGGATATGATAATAATCGGTATGAAAATAATTATAATAATATAGAAAATCATACTGATAAAATTTAAGAAAAAATCCATGAAACAATAAAATATTAATTCAAATATTTTTTTTTTATTATTTCCATAACAAAAATAAATATAAATTTCAAAATAAATCATTTGACTCAAAATCCATCCCATTCATCTTTTATAGGTATCTTTTGGAATTATTCAAATTTTAAAATTTATCATACTTTCGGAGACATATAAATTCAACATAATTCTTATGGATCATAATAAGTCCCCTTTCATTTTTTGAAATCTTAGTCAAAAAATGATAATTTTCTGGACAATGTATGTCTTATTAAATATCTAAATAATAGATAATCTATGAATGTCTTACATAACCTCAAAGTCCCACACAACATCCAAAAAGTTCTATGTGATCAATATTTTTTATGAAATATTCATAAATTTCATCAAAAAAACTAAAATTAAAAATGAAATTACACCAACATCATAAAAACTACAACATTTTTATGAAACATAAAAACTACTATAGAATATCATCAGATTATTACAATAACAATTATATATTAATAAATAGTCAATTAGTTATGAATTCTTCCAAGAGTCTTATGAAATCTTAAATTCTTATATAAACCTCAATAATTATCTATTTTAGCACTATATTTAATTTTTAAAATTTATTTTACTAAGAATACAACAACCTATAACACCATAAAATCATTTTATAAATGTATAAGAAGTCTCAAAAAATAAAATGTCTCATTCAAATGTTTCTAACCTATGGTTAACAATAAACATAACAATATTAAAAGCTGTTATTGGTTTCTTAAATAGGATTTTAATTTTCTGATCTATATTACATTTAAGAGTAGGGAATATATATCTAGTAACTCATGAATAATAAGGGAAGTTTTTAATGAATAAATATATATTATATCATATGATTAAATTATTTTCTTCTTAGTAGGTAATGAAATAAATTACTAACTTTCATCCTTGTAGTTTCATTATGTAATATATAATGGAAATAGGAAACAATTACCATGAATTTGGATGTAGAATACATCATGTACTTATAGTATTTAATAACTTTTTTTATCTTAGATAGATTGAAAATTTAATTTAATTTTTTATTAATCAGTAAGATGAGATTTATTAAGACTTTTACTAAAAATTTTATGGAAAAATATTATGATTTCATATCATTCATTGGTGGACAATATCTAATTATAGAAATCTATTTACATCTTGCATATTGAAAATATTTTAACCAAATATTTTAACAGGGTTGTGTATGAGTATAACATTCTATAAATACAAAAAATTTCTTACTAATAGAATGATTTACACATTATCAAATATTCTTAGATTATTTTTTTCCGGATTATGGATGGATCAATTATGATTTTATGTTTTTAGTTATATTAATAACTATCATTTTTTGATTTATACTGAAACATATTTGATATTTTATATAAAATCCCATAATTCTATGTTATGTAGATTTTCTATTAGTATGTTAATTATTTTTAGACCATAATTTTTATAGAGTATGGTGAATCATGTTTATATTATTTTGGACTATATGACGAATTTATATAGTTGATAAAAATATTATGAATAATGAAAAAGAATACTATTACTGATTTTTGTTCGATATCATGAATCATTTAACAGTTCTCATTGACATGGATAATGGTGGTATGATAGATTTATATATATTTTACCAAGATTAACATGATCATTATAGGCATTAAAACATATGAGATAAGTAGCATATTAGTTCTTTCTTCCAAAATTAATATATATGATTCATAAAATCATCCATTGTTTCTTGGACTTATAAGTGTAGTAAAAATTTATCTTTTATTATTAATTTAGGTTACATGGATATTATAGAATACATGATTTTTTTGATAATTTGGATGATATTTAGGATATTATAGAAATGCTCATAAAATATAAGGTATTATAATATATAAGTTCTTTAAAACATGTTATAATAATCAAATTTTTTAATAAGAGAAATCTTAGATAGTGTAGTACCATAAATTATTTTTGTGAAATATTATTTATTGAAATTATATTATGCTAATGGATAATAAATTATTAATGATTATTAATGATATTATTTATATTTATTTTTTATGATGTGTATGTTTAGTAATTTTTATTACTAAAGGTTCTGAAGGTGGGGACCATGTGGAGACTCATATTTATATTTTTCATGTTTTTTTTAAAAAATGAAGTTATTTAGATCTTTTTTTATAATTGAGTGATAATTAATTTTTTAGGTCTAAAATTAAATTTTCAGTTCAACATTTTCCTTATTACTATATTTCATAACTTGTGTGAAAACAAATTATAAATTTGAATGAAAAACAGGTTTTTTCATATTTTTTTACACATATAAAACTTTTCAAATTATTTATTCAATTAATTTTTTGTGGGGTTTCTTTTATATATGTTTTTTATATATGGTTGGAATGGAATATTTTGGAGATGTGGTGTATAAAGTTTCATTTGGGGTAATATATTTACATATAGTATATTCCTCATATTTATGTATTGTTCTAAATTAGGGAGACAAATAATGAAATTTAAAATAATATTATGATAATTATGATTCCATTGTGATTAAAATAATTGATATTATAGAATAATTTCAAACATATACATGTTTTTTACTCTATAATTCTCTATTACCGAGATTAAATCATACTTTTATTAGTGATTTCCTTGCACTACTAATTGTGAGGAAAATCAAGGGAAATATATGATGACTTATGAGTGATAAATTAACAATGAAGATCATGTAAAAATGATTTTTTTAAATGAAGTAAGTTGTTTCAATTTTTCATCCATTTTAATCAATTTGAAATAAATATTATTTCTTCCTAATATTAGTAAAAAAAATTGAAAAAATTAGGAATGTGTTATTTTTCTAAATTAAATTTTATATAAATAAAAATATTTTATTGGTTATATATAATTAAAACTATAATATAAGAGGATAAATCCGGTCGGGTGAAAAGATATAAGTATTTTTTCAATTGAATATAAAATCGATATTTTTTATGTAATAGCTTGAATATAATTACTTTATATAATGAATTGTGGGGTTATTTTTTCATATGCGTAATTATAAATTTTTAAAATAATGTATTAAAAAATAAACAAAATAATATAATATAAATTTGATAAAGTACGTAGTCTATTTTTTTGGATAAATTATTTCATAATATGTTTAATGTTAAGGATAAATAATATAAGTATAATAAAATCAATATAGTTGATTTATATTTTAAGAACCTTTTTATTTATTTAGAATAGTTTTAAAACATTCAATTATATGTCATGAAGTATTTTAATATGGATCATGAATCCTTATATAAATAATATCTTAGGATGATCTATTCTTTAATTTGTGGGGTGATATCTTCATAGGGAATATTCTGTGATGTATGTTGGATATGAATCTTATTTGTAATGAAATACTTTCATCTTATT
The DNA here is from genome assembly GCA_963277665.1 of Viscum album. NCBI lineage: Eukaryota > Viridiplantae > Streptophyta > Magnoliopsida > Santalales > Viscaceae > Viscum > Viscum album. Next base: position 1,569,791,000 of record OY728119.1, read on the forward strand.
TTGTTAGTAGTATTTGATTCTTATAGTGGGGAGAACTGAGAGATCCATATGTGTACACTTTCATAGAATTATGAATGGATGATGTGTATAAATTCTATTTCAGTTTTATGATTTTTTGTACTAAATTGTGTAATCCAGTTTTGGATGTTCTAAAGTGGAAGAAGAATGAGAATTTTAAGATTAGTATTATAATAGTGATTAATTGATAAATAGGATAGGTAGATGAATTTATGTGAGATAGCAGTTTTGATTTATATGGATGAAATGGGATATGGTGGATAATAAGCGACATTTAATAGTATTATTAAATTATTAAATATATTTGTTTCCAATTTGGAAAAAAAATAAATAGAGATAAATGTGGGATTGTTTGAGTTTTCAAATATTCATATAAGGGGATATTTATTTTAGTTTATTTTAGAAGGATTAATGTGATAATTTAGGCATGGGATGATGGTTGAGAAATAATTAAAGAAGTATTTTTCAATTTAGTGGAAGGGGATAATGTGGGATGTAACAATTGAACATTTTTCTAGAAAAGTTTCTCTCCAGAATATACATGGGGTTCATATTTAGTAGTGTTTTATTATATAAATAACATGAACCACAGTATATAACAAATGAAAAATTATTTATTTTATCAACAAATTACAGATATAGTATATATGTACCCAATAAAATTACATACACTAAAATAAGATAAAAATAAGAAAATAAGATTACTATAATATGAAATGATGGATATTGATGATGACCTAGAGTTATCAAAGTCATGAAAATCGTTGTTTTAATGAAATAAAATAGTTGTAATGAAATAAAAATTTTGAATGTAAAAATACATATTACCATTATAGAAAATACATTTGAATGTAGAATAAAAGAAAAATGAGGTATTAAATAAAGGTAAGGGGCCTATATAACCCTTATAAATATGCAATTTGGAATAGTAATATGACCAATATAATTAGTTAAATTACTTTTAGAAATTTAATTATAAAATAATATTTATTTATCTTAAAAAATTAAAATATAGTAAAAAAATTCATCATATAAATAAATAAATCATCTATAAATGATAATGTTTTCTGATTTTTGTATACCAAAAATGATTTTTTACCTTTTTATGATTAATATAAAAATATAAAATAATGTGTATTTACATAAAAGGGTTTTATTAAATAATATTATGTTAAATTTTAATTATATAAAAATTTTATGAGACCATAATTAAAATTTTATTAGGAAGTAAAATTCATCGTAATATATAAATATGTATATTTCAAATAAATAGTGAGTGGGTTAAAAATAAATTTATCATATTTAAAAAATTAATTTTATAAAATGTTTGTAAATTTTGGAGTTGATAGGTAAAAAAATTGGATATGTTATTGTTATCTTTCTAAAATTGTTGAATTTTTGTGGTATAGAGAAATATAGAAAAATACTATACATTCCATTATGAGAAATATACCCGAATTTGTAATTAATAACCAATTTAATAAAAAATTATTTCACGAACCAGTCCCCCAAAAGGATACCCATTAATTTCTTAAATGAGATAAGTGATATAAACCCCTTGAATCCCTCCTCTAATAGGCCTCTAGTTAGAAAAAATCATTGAGGGTATATCATACACATAGATAGAAGTCATATACAGATAAAAACATAGGGAAATAGAGATAATATTGAAAAAAATCTAAAATAATCAACTACACAAGATAAAATACATGTTATCATGTACATGAATGTAATGTCAAACAAAATGAATCAACTATAAAAGAAACTATAAAAACCAAAAATAAAATCCTCTGTGGGGACCACACAGCACAAAAAGATCTTAAACAAAAACAAGAGAAAGTAATGACAATCCCAATAATCAAAGAACCTATGTGAACCTGAAAATAGTTTATATACATAGGTTGAGTTTAATATGTATACACATTAGGATCCTCCTCAGACCTCTCATAGAAAAGGTAATGAAAGAACACTAAAGGCTAATGGAAAAAATGTGTAACAAATTTGTTACTAAATAAGGTGCACTAATTACCTAACCTCATTATGTATCTTAAAATACGTATCACATATATAACCTCATATAATTTCTAAAAATATCTAGATGGTAATATGATACCACATCTCAACTAGTTTTCCTCTTTTCCCCATCATCCCACATCTCGAACCATATCTCTCTAAAAGTAAGACATCGTAAATAAATATGGGATACTATATATCAACATGCACCCTATGCATCTCATAATCTAATAATTCTATACCAAATCCCTAGATTTTAGCTGAGTATTGTTTGGGATCCACCAGAACCTATATATTGAGTATTATTACAAATGTTATCAAAACCCATACATGAAATACATATAATAATATATACATTACTATATATGGATATAAATGTTTTTGAAATAACCACAAGAAATTAAATATTACTAATTACATATATTAAAATTTTAACCACCATTTAGACAACTATATAGTTCAAACATGAAAAGAGAGTAGGGAAAGTGGGGGTAGTATGCCATTAGTTCCTCACCAAACTGGATGTTGGGGAAATCACCCTCCATGAGTCCACTTGTAATCTGTTGCCCTACCTACATGATTGGGATAGTGTTTTAAATCATATAATAAACCTAAAATAATATAGATAACATCCAAACAATGATAAAAAACCAATTTAAATGATGAACTACAACTATTTTCACTCAGACACCCGATTTCCATTGCTAATGACTTGATGTCCTTTAATCAAAAAAGAATTCATAAAGAATTTAACATATTTAATTAAATAAAACTTTTTATATTAAATAATTTTTTATTAACCATTATAAATTATTTATCATGATATAAAAACTGTAAAAAATTGATTCACATTCCCTCCATGCATAAACTAATTGATTCCGTGGTTTCTAAAGTGTTATCATCATTAATCAATCAAATAACCATCAACCCTATAACACCTAGAGTTTTTATGAAATTTAATTCAAAAAAATAATCATTTATTGGAAGGACTTATTTTCCCATTACCCCAAGACACACTTTTGTTATACACAACACCACGTTTAGCTTGTTCTAAACGCAACACTGACCAAACATGTGTTACACATGAGATTGAGTTTTAAAAAAATAATGATATACTGTTAATATAGTTATTTAAAACGTACCATTATAAACACTCCATTAAGCTTAATAATATTAATAATAATATACAAATTTTAAATGAAATGGTTATATATGAATAAAAAATGTTTATAATGAAATACATAATTTTCAGTAATGTCTTTATATGTATTGAAAATAAAATTTGATACAAACATTTTCGTATTTTTGCAAAAAATAATAAAATTAAGTACTAATTATTTTATAAAATTAATATTATAAAATATAAATCATTTTTAAATTCATATTTTCTTAAATTATCTTAATGTAATTTTTTCAGTTTTTTCTGAATGTTTAATTTTATTCTAAATAGTAAATAATTATGAATTGTAGTAGAAAACCATCAGTTCACTTAATTTATTAAAATTGAAAAGGATATATTTAAATTAGAAATTATGGGATATTTAGATCAATTATACCTATATTAATCCATTTTAGATAATTTTAATCAATGTAATCAAGACATTTAATATTAATGCATTGTAAACAATTAATTTGTTTGGCTTTTAAAAACCCACTTTCTTGAAATGTCTTCGGGATTGATTTTAAATTAATTTATTCAAATTTTGTGAATTTAAATTGAAAAAATGCAATCCATATTTAGAATAATTTTTCTTTATAATTTCTAATAAGTCCATATTTATTTTTGACCAAGGCGATTTGTGTATGAAATTTATATTAATTATAATGACTGAGGTAAAAATAATATTACTTTATGGTTAAACATAGAATATATGTTTTACAAATGACCGAATACGTTCCAAAGAATATTTGATGTCTATATTTTGACTTTATATATTCTATTATAGAGATATATGAATTATTATATCCTCTTTACTTGAAAGAAACATCCCTATAATTCACAAATTAAAACATTTCTACAATAGTGCCACTCACCTCTTTTAAAATGGAAACCCGCTCTTACCCATTCATCACAAATTTAAATATTTTTGGATCATCCAAAACTTATCCAAATATCAAACCAAATTCAATCCCATCATCCTATAATCTTTAAATAGGTAATAAATTATACTAAAGAAGTCCTTTGGTGAAATTCAAAAGAAAATACCTCATGAAGATATAACATTCATCAATGAATATTTTTGTTTTATTTCTTCCTCAAACACCATTATTTAAAATTATATTATGATTATATAATAAAATTAGTATGTTAAATATAATATTATCTTTTTTAGGTTATTTTAGTGACCTAAAACCATACATAACTCCAACAAATGGGTCATAAAATCATTGTTACTGTGTACGGTTGACTACCCCTCATGAACTGATGTCATTCAGTTTTTCCATTACCACCTACCCTGTTTTGAAATAATGGTGGAAATAATTATTTTATGTTTTATATAATTTTTTATGATGTTATTATTATTTTATAATCTTAATTTCACACATATCTTCATGCTTTTTTATGGGAATATGATAATGTCATTAATGTGTACGACAAACTACCACCTCATGAACTGATATGATTTGTTTATGATATAAATAGATTGAATTATGGATATTTTTAAAAACCATATTTGATTTAAATTACTTTATAATTATTATTTAATGATAATATATCATTTTTTTAAATTATACAATAAAATCTAAATAACACTCATGCGTATGTACGACCTATCGCCTCAATGAACAGTATGTTTCATTTCCTATTTATATGTTTCATCAATTATTATAAATACATATAAACTAAATATAAATTATTTTTATATCAGGTTTATAATTATTTATATTATGAAATCATTATTAACTTAAGATGACAAGAAATATAACAAACCAATTTATATAAGTTAAACAATGATGGTATTACAAAAAAAATAACGTCAACATAGAATAATTAATAAACTGTTAATAAAAGGTCATAAAAAACATATATGGTATGACATTGATGAATATGATTCTTCAATATATTTAAAATAAAAGTATATTCATTACAAATTACTTCTGAATTATGGTTATGGATGTCTAGACTTATGGTATAGAAATTGTGTCTCAACATGCCTTCCTTGATACCAATGTTATGTTATAAACATATACTCTTTTACAAGGTGTATATACTCCCACATTAAAATTTTATAACATGAACGTAATTATTTTTTTGATCTCTTAAGATCCATGAAATATTATTATTTCATGCAGATTATGATTCAATGTTACATTAGTGGTAAATGATTATTTCTACAATCCCATCATTTATTAGGATTGTTTATGATTATGCTTCCATTTATGAAATATTATTACCCATATATCAATAAGTAACTTAATTTTTATAATCCTATAATTAGTCATTATATATTCCTATAATGGAACTATTTTGGAACTCTTTGGTACTTATGATAATTGGGGAAAAACATTTAAGATATTGTTGATTTATTTTCCTCCTAAATCATAATCTATTTTGTACCAAAATAATATTTTATAAAAAGGTTTTGAAAAATACTATACAATTAAACTATTATTTTTTTAAAAAATTAATCCATGGTTTTACATTTTAAATATCCTTTTTAAAAGTAATCTTATTTTAATATTTTGATAAATGATGTTTTGACTTCTACTGAAAATATGAAAGGAATATTTGTTTCTATGTATACCTCATGTATATAATTATCCACAATAATGGTGTTCATCAAAACATCCTTTAGAATTTTTCAATGTTAATTTCATGAAAAGTAATTTCAAAAGGTATTCTGTTTTAAAAATAAATTTTCAAATATGAAATGATACATTCATCTCAAAATGTTTTAAATTATCTTTTAAAATGTTTTTACATATATAATTTCATATATTGATGTCACTTATATCTTAATTATCTTATAATCCAAGGATACCATTCATTTTTATTTCATAAATGGTCTATGTTTGTGATGAAAAGTTGTTTCTGGGACACATTTCACTTCCACATGTTTTAAAATTATAAATTTATCACGAAACCTACTTTTTTCGTAGGATATACTATGAAAGAATGATTAGAAAACAAATCTATTTTAAAATAGTAACAACATGATTAAATTCATCAGATACTAATTAAATTACATGGGTTATGATTTGATGAATGTTTTGTGATATCGTGGAACACATATATACAGGTTTTAACATATTATGGGTGGTAAATATATATACCTTCAAGGAATTAGATAAATATTCATACATCATTAGATTGATTGGATTCGAATGGGTAGTGAACTTGGCTCTATAATACATGGATAAAATGGGAAGTGAAATATATTCAGTAATAAAAAGATATATTTGAATGTGATCCTTGTGTAGTAATATAGTTTGAATGGGGTGTGAAATATGTGTAATAAGGGAATAATTCCATTATTTTGTGCCTTCAATAATATGGAAATGATTTTATATTATTATGTATATTCCCCAAATTCCATGCCTTATGATCTCAAGGAAAATGATCTTTGATTCTGTTATGACTCATGTCTTATGAACGCACAATATATATTCCATGACCCATGATTAATATCATTGACATGAAGGGTATGGTTTTTAAATGTTATTTACATGTTCTTACAAACGTATGGACATGTTATTCTTACGTATCTCACATATTTTTCCTTACATTGAATATGATCTCACACTTTATTTTGTTTCCATTACCTCTTTTAATACGAATTATATTTTATATGATATGTCTAACAAGGGTGATAATTATGACGAATGTTATGGTAGATGACATAGCTTATATACAGAGTAGTGCTTATGTTTCCTTGTTTCCAAAGGCACTATACTATTATAGTTTTGGAGTGTGTTTTTAGGAAATGAAATACTTATTTCCCAAAAATGGAGGAACATATATTTATGACAAGCTTAGGTTGTTATAGTTGGTATTAAAGAGAAGGTATAGTTATCTTTTATAATATAGGATTATAAAACCTTAATGAGTTCTTTATGAACATGTCCCAGGATATGTTTAAGGATAAGTCAAAATATAGGAATATGTCCATAAATTTTGGTAAAGGATAGAGATATTTCTTTCCTTGGAATTCATCCCTTGTAGGATAAAATACGTGGATGTGGCTCTAGCATAGATATATTTCAGGAAACAAGCTCGAAATTAGTGTATTGATATATATATTCAATTAGGAACTATTTCATTAAAATGGTCCATGATACACAAATATTTTGACACTCTTAGGGGATATGATTTGGAAATTTAAAACTCATTGAGAACCATTCTTTCACCTTACCATTATTTTCCATGGAAAATTCTAGCACCATCGCATAAAAAAAGTGATCACTACACTCATTAAATAATCCACTCCATTTTTTAAATTTCATTGAACGCATACCATAATTTACTCTTCATGAAGTCCTTTATGTTCCCTAATGTCTCTGGTTACCATGAAACAGCCTAAGTCCCTAAAATATAATCGTTCTTCAAGAGAATGTTCAATGTATCAACATACATAATGAATATTTCCTTAAATTTATTTCATATAATTTAATTTATAATAGAACTAAAAAAATATTAAAATAATATAATTAGAATTATTATTGTGTCAAGATGTTAATATAATAATTTTACAACTATTATTTACTCTCTTAATTATACTAAAAAATAAAAAACATCATCAATGTTTGTCCACAGATTACATCTTCTTGAAGCGACGATTTTGATTTTTCATTAACACCTTTAATTCATGTTTAAGAAATGATATTTACTAAGATAATATAATATTAATAACCTTTTTAATGAATCTAAAATTTAATTATCTATATTTTATACTTTCTACCAATTCTATAAAAGGTGGACCATCATTCGTGTGTGTAGGCATATTGCCACCCATATGAGATGATGTTTCTCTATATATTTCCAGATCAACTGACATGAATTGATTTAAAAATGTATTTAATGAATTCAAAATATTATTTAATATCACAATGGATTAATAATATTATACATTCCTTAATAAAAATTTGTAATAAATGGTTATATTAAATAAAATAACTAAAATAGATATATAAAGGTAATTTTTATAAATTGAGTCCTTTCATGTAGAACATATTTATTTATATAAATTATTTTCTAATGGAATATTAAATAATATAATAATATTCAATTTTTTATATTATGTAACTACTTTATAACAACATTTACAATGTTCTACAAACCAAAATAATTATGATGAAATTAACCAAACAACCCAGAGTGACTGATATATGCAAGAAACCATTTTATTTAAATGGTTTATTTCATTATGTGGGGATTATTTTCAAGTGGAATGCAAATATATAGATTATGATATGGATGGGACTTATATATCCCATTATTTCATTGGACTATGGATTATATCTTATGAGGTATAAATTTTTTGTGAACAAGATAAAAAAGTAGCAGCATTTCCAAAGGGTGGGTGTTATAGAGTATATATCAACTCACAATTTTACAAGTTAGTCGTTTTTTAGGTAGATGAGTTTACAATGATATGAAATCATAAATTTGTTATTTTTCCATATTTTATATAATATTCCTTATCTCATGTTTTATGTTTAACTTTTATTGAATCGTGGTTCTCCACTATTTTGATTCATGTAATAAGTTATTACATGTTATATGAAATAATTTATTATCTTTTCTTGGTTTGGTATATATTATAGAAGTTTATATTTTAAAACCATTTTCTCGTATTAATATCACATATAAAATTCAATTTTTATCTCTTATTTTTACCGTTACATAGTATATGAGATATCACATTTCATAGATATTGATTTCCCCAGATTATGAAGAAAAGAACATGCTATATTTTTCTTAAAGTGTATCTTATGAGAATAAATCATGGGATTTATTGAAGACTTCTTATAGATTAAGCAGTTTTTATTAATTTTGGAAAATGTAAAACGTTTGGAAAACACATGAGTTTTTTAGTAAATATTTTTTCCTAATAAAATAAAAATACAATCCTAAAAGGTCTATAGAGTATGTTGTTTTCCTAATTTTTTTAAATTGTTTATTTATGATAAAAAAAATTCTTAGGTGTCATAGTAGGTATCAGAACATTATTTTGATAACATTGAATATTATGATGCATTCATTTGAGGAAAATTTAAAAGTTTTAAGCATCATAAAATTTTACAATTTATAGATTAGCCTTACATCAAATGTTTATATAACACTTTAGTATAGTTATGGTAATATTAAATATATTTGGGATTTGGATAAGAGAAAATTAGTGAACACCAAATAAATATGATAATTTATAAATTAAAATCATAAACTATTCGTAAAATATAAAATGTGTGGTATTCTTGATAATAACATCTTGTTTTGGATATTACAAGTATTTATGGGATATACCATAGTTTTATAAAGGGATAATAACCCTGAAAGGCATGATTGAGTATTTACTCGATTATAACCTCATGCATTATAAATAACCATAATTATACACCTAGTTTGACACTCCTGATGGATATTCTCTATTTGATTTCATATTATTTGTGATCCATTTTCGAGGATTTAATTATAAATTAATTTATTATATTAGGTTAATATGTATGTGGAAACAAAACGTAAAGTAATCAAAGTATTACCATGAGTGTTATATTATTAACCCTGTGAGACATAGTTCAAATGAATGTATAATATGTTGAAATAATGGTTTCATTATAGGACACATCATATTATTGAGATTTTATATTCATATACTCTAATTCGTTAGTATATTATTATAAAAATTATGGTTTTACTATTTGGTTGAAAAAGGATCACAAAAACAATGCTGAGAATGGTATGTATCCAAAAAAACATTATATCTTATAACCAAATAATAATGTATATATATATGTTGATGAATCATAGTATATTATTATTATGATAAAAAATTTAGTTTCCTAGTATTAACTAAATTAACGAGGTTGAGATTATAACTTAAATAAAATTTTGATTCTATTAGATATTTTTATATGTGAAATCATTTTTCTTGATGAAATTTATTATATTGTTAAATATATTGTTGTTTATATAAATCATCTAATGAAAATTCATTAGAAGGGTATCATAAATGGTTTGATATCTTATATTAAATTGTTAAAAAATGAAAAAATGGTATTTGGTATATTTTATGACTGACCCAATAGGAACGACCTAGCCTATGGAAGACTTAGTTGTGACTACCCCAAGCCCACATCCATTATCTTGTTTATGTTGACCTGTGTCAATAGGAAGAAATAAAATTGGTGTTCTTTACCTAAATTACCTACACACATACACCCAACCATCTCCATGACAATGTCCGGAGGATTATAAATAAGAGATATCAACATCCAGAGTAAAAGCCATACATTTAATAACCTATAGGGAGATACAAAAGAGTGAGATTGTGAAATACGAAAAGTAAAGTCGATAAATACATGACAAAATAGAATAAATGACCCAACCTAAAAACATATGGAAAATAAATGTATAGAGTTCATATATCAAGAACACTATGCCCTAACCACTATCATTTTTCAAATACATAAAGGCATCTCTATACTCTATAATCATATCCAACATATATGTTGACTTCATAGGGCAAGACACATGTGCAAAACACCATGTAGGTAAGAGAATATACATATCCATTAGTTAACCACAATAATCAGAGGGTTAGAAATTGTATACATGATAGAAGAAGTAATCCTAACCCCAACGAAATAAGGAAAAATACCAAAAAAGAATAGATTTATATATGCCTGTAGGAAAAACTAGAGAAGAGAGAAATTGGATATCCATCTCAAAACAAAACCCAGTAAAATATTTTCCAATAGTTATAATGTGCACAAAGGATGCCCCTTATCTCATGTTCTGGTCAAATGCAGTAACCATGTAGAGGACCCACACCTCACCACTATGTTGCATAGTTGAGGGGGAACAATATTTACAAAGAATACCCACACCCTAATCCTTCAAGTGGGTACAACCCACTAGGTAGATAAAGGACCCACACCCTCATCTATCTTTGAGGGGGAGGGGGTGACACTTGGATGGTTAATATAGTAACCACACCCTATTTTTTTAGGGGTGAACCACTCAACATAGAGAAAATACCCACACCCTTGTCTATTAGTTAACAACACTAAGAATATGCGTAAATGATACAATACCTTTTCATATAAGGTGGTATATATCTTTATATGAAATAGATATCCACACCCTAGTTCACAAGGTGTACCACATTGTAGATAGAGGAAGCACACCCAAGTTTATCATGGTGGTACCACTATCTAATGACCCTTCCCAATCAATGACATCATCAAGTACTCCATAAACAAATATCATGCTAAATAAATTCACATAATTTCCAAATTACACTAAAAATGAAACCATTACATTCTATGTGGAAAAAAACTCTATATTGGTTACTCACCGGGAAACATCAAAGTCCAAACAAATTAGATTGAAGAGGTAGAAGTTGGAGAAGGAATTACACAACACATAAGGGATTCACATGGTGTGTGGACCTACTCCACTATAAGATCTTGTCATCGTCATAGCATGGTTTTATATTTATATAGTAATAATGGTTTTTTATTGGCCACATGGGGCCTACGTATGCTCCACTGACCATGTCTGTCAAGACCTTCCGATGTACCTAATCATGTGCCGGTACATGGCATGTGGCTAGAATATCATGTTTCCATGTACTCCAAATGTACATAAACAAGCTTCCAGAATCAATTCACTAAGAGTTTAGGGGTACCACACATTGTGTGATATTTGTCTCAACCACAAATGTTATCCTCTACAGCTAGTGTTCAACATTTCATGGGTTCATCCGACTTTTTGCTGTGTACAGTCAGGTTTTCACAGAATGTCTAGTTTCTATCAGCCATCATCATCACGCCTCCCCTTCCACAATTTATTTCACAAATCATTCTAGAATAATTATATATAACTTTCTTAATGCATTATATATCACCATACATTGATTTGTAGGCTCTGGTGGCTATAAATCATGATTCCAAAATACATATATGAGGTCGTAACATTTTCTAAATTCCACCCATCTTTAAAATTTCTATGGATCCCATATCCATAGAGTATCACCAATGTTCTATCCTAATATTTCTATATATGGTTGATCTATTCATTGTTTAAACATCTATATTTAATTTCAGTGTTAGATCATGCCAGGTCCATCCAGGTGATAGTTGAAACATGAATCCATTGTCGAATGATAAATAACATGAAGAACGGGTGGGGGAATGGCAAAAGAACCAATGTGATAACATTATTTTTCATGAGTTATTATCCAAAGATCAGTGAAAAAGGTATTTTTCTGTGGTGATTTTATGGAATATTCATGGAAATAAATTGAAAGAATCATTTATCTTGATACATGGGCCCATGCAATGTATTAATATTGTCACAGATCAATGAATTAATATTTATAACATTTTCAATATTATAATAAAATTTGGAAACAAAAATGGATGAGACCTACCTCATTATTGGATCTTTCATTGGAGAATTATGTATTTTACAACGATGGAGAAGACCCATTGCATTTAATGGGTGTTGATTCAACTTGATCGAGTTATTGGTCATCATCTGATATCAGTCTTCCAATAGAAAATGGTGAAAACTAATCTAAATGATATTAGTGTTATGTGGATAGCCCTATAAATTCTCTATAGAATCCTATTAATATTGTAAAATAATTTAGGACATTCAGTCCAAAATAAATAAATAGATTATTTATTTTAATTTACTACACCATCCAATGGATTTCTCTGCTGAATGTCTTATTCCTGCTAATATTTAGTCTCACCTATTTTATGTCTTGTTCTATATATTGAACTATTGTCTTCGATTTCTGATCTAAGACTCTATTAAATATATATTCAATTATTTTTTTAAAATTGTTCTTTCAAGAGATAAAATATTTTTACAATTTTTCTAGAATTATTTATTAGATCACCGAGCCTTGGAATCAAACATCGTATCAATTACAATCATTGAAATTTTTTATAATATCAATTCAATGTGTTATTGGGAAATAACATAGTCTCTAAATTAATCACTAATTCAAGATTTTTATCTTCAAAAACTATACACTAAGAAAAATGGTGGGGATATTTTACTCGTATATAGCTCTTCCACTCCCACGATCTATCCTGAATATGACCATTATTACATATCAAATGAATCAAGGGAATGATTTATCCCTAAGGAATCCACTTTTCCATACCATTGATCACCACTAGGTGCTCCAAAAATGTATACCCATCCTCAATTTCCAGCTCACTCGAATCAATAATGTGTAGTGGATCAGGAACATATCTCTACTACTCTAACACATGGATGATTTCATGAAGCTGATATAACTATGGGGATAATACAATGCAGTAAGAAACCTTATCATCTATAAGAAATATCATGAGTTGATTGATGATAGTTTGGCAAGCCTCCAAAAACCTCATCATGGGGAGACTCTATGAAAACGTGGTCTACATTATCAATCTCCAAGGGCCAAAGTTATCAACTTCCATAAGGTTTCAACCTTCTCTAGTATATCCCAATGTTCTTGTTGATAACCTAGAGCTTCACTATCATTACGTGCACTATCTCTGGCCCGGAAAGAGATTCCTCACCATTCTCAGTCAAGTATAAGGTTAAACAACACTTTCCCTCATATAGAGCATAAAAATTTGTCATGATGATTATAATGTGATTTCTATTACTATAAGAAAAATATTAAAATTTAAAGTAATCCACATAGATCTGATTGTTGTCTAACATGAATGATCTAAATATTCCTACAATATCATGAGACTATACTATGTATTCCCATCCCTCAAGGTCTGAATAGATTTACTCATTCTCATATGAGTCCTGAATGACTAATGTGTTCCACTCTAGAATTGTGATTTCGACCACACATAATGGTTAGAGATAGTTTTTGAGGGGAATTCATGATGTAATAAAATCTCCTTTATCTAAAAATACCCCCAAATCTCTACCAAATCTAGATCCCTAAATGGATAGAAGTGAACAAAACTAGTATGTTGTTTGACTATGACCTCTATAGCATCATGAACTCTCACTATATATTGAATCTCTATCGCAATTTCAATGGATATTCCATCTTATTTCAAATCTATGATCTAAAATAGTTTCATAAAAAATTTGGATCCCAGTTCATAGCCTTCAGATGCTGACATTTGAGACATCATGAGGAAGAGTTCTGAACTCTCCACCTCATTCAACCCCATATAAACTACCACTGATGGACCCTTTAAATTTTTCATACACAAGTATTTATAGCTATATGATAAGTGTGAAACATTTTCATCACCATCTATCACATCACGATTAGAACCATCATTCTTCCCTAAAAAAGGATAATGTAATTTCCTTTATCAATGAATGCATCTGGGGAATCTCTTTTGGATATAGGGTCTTGTATGATCTCACTATCAATGTATCCAAAATTCTTATCCTTGAAATTCTGAAGAAGATGAGGTGTTAACTCTTTTGACTTAAGAAATGATAAACCCTCCTCCTCAACTAGTGTCAGCTACAAGAAATAAATCTTCTTAGATTTCTCTTTCACTATAAGAGAACAATACTTCATAATTATGGAATCTACCACTAGATTTCCTATCCCATGAGTATAGACTGTCTCAATGTCCTTGTCCTATAGGAACATAAACCACTTCCTCTTTCTTATGTTCACTTCTCTCGATATAAATACATACCTGAGGCTCATATGTTTTGAGTGAAAAACAAAAAACTCCCCCAAGAGATAGTTCCTCCACATACATAAATCATAGACTAATCTTGCGAACTCCTCGTTAGGAGTCACATTGTTTTTCTTGTGGGATTTAAAACACCTCAACCCATATGGGATAGCTACCTACCTCTACAAAAAAAAATTACCAATACTAAAACTAGAGGTAAAAAAACACAACATACTCCACAACCTCCTCAAGTAGAATCCAAACATGATTAATAATTAACCCCAACCTCTACACTTCAAATGATCTTTCTAACTTCTTTGTCCAGTTAAATGATTTCACATTCTACATCAAGGTAGTCAAAGGGGATGTAATCCAATAGAGTTTAAGTAATAAACCCAACTACTACCCCTCCAAGAAATGAAAACTACATACCTCTAGGACACTCATGGGTGGACCCCAAGAATGTATTACATCATTATTCAATTGTCCCACTACTAATCAAAGAACAAAAATGTTTTTTCAAATAAATTTAACTTCTTATATCCATAATTAACACTTTGAAAACTTACCATAAATATGGTTCACACAATAACATGTATATGACCATCATAATGTACTACAAATTATCCTACTTTAATAAAAATTAGATTAGTATTCCATGAATGATGATGAAAAGAAATAGGTCCATGTATGGCTGGAAATTGAGTTCATTTGAGCCAAAAAGTAGGTGGGGCATTTTTCACACTAAAATGAATCACTAGAAACAAATTGTGTCTATATCAAATACAAAATTCAGTCATTGAAATATCATCCATGAAAACTCCCAATTTTTTGGTAGGAAGGAATGATATAAACCTTTAACAGTAATTTCATCGCTAAAATATGGAAAAAGTGCTCACAAATCCTCATAATTTTGTATTTGTTCATTATTTTGGCCTAGTTTGGTTGATGATAATGATAAAAAATCATTTATATACCATGAACCTTTATCATAAAAAAATATAGATCTTATTAGTGGGACATAATAGGTCTAACAAAAAACATCTATCGAAGGTCCATAATATACACCCTCAACTACAAGAGAACATTAAGGGCTACTAGATATTATTTAGAATATATCAGAGTTGTTCAATGAAGAAATTAGATTCAAAAAAATAACATCTCCCAAGTTATAGGTAGTCCCATAATTTCTTTTAGTATGAAATCTATATAATCACCAATAAATGATGGAATCCAGATGATCGATGAGTATAATTAACCAGACCATAAAATCTATATTTTATGGGTGATGGATTGTGGCTTCCTAATCACAAAACCCACTCGTTCCACCATGAGATCTCTTCCTACAACAATGGATAATCTTGTACCATATTAATGAAGGTATCTAACTTACCTTTGGTGATATTAAATATTGGATTAAATTGTGGAAGGAAATTCCATACAGAAGATAAATTTATAATGTATAATTGTGATGACCAAGAAGTCCCCTGAGAAACACTCCCCACCAAGTGATGGCTCACACTATTGGAAGATAAATAGTATTAATGAGGGTTACTTGTAGGAAAATCAACAAAAATTGATGGGATAAAGTTTCAATTGGGATATCCATACCCCACACTCAGAGTAAGCATATAATTTAATGACTAACACTTATGTTTACTAGTATTAAATCAAGAGTGTAGTAAACAAATATTGTACCAATAATCATCTCACATGTTTTCATGTCAAATGAATCTGTACCCTACAAATACCAATGGCTACAAATAAAAAATCTATAAACATGAAATGATATGGATATCATTAGTGGTGAAAGAATATAAAAAATTCATCCACCACCACCAAATCCTCCCATGGGAGCCCCAACTAGTCCTCTTGTAGCTCCACCTCACTGAAGGATTCTCGAGCCATGGTTTTCATATCAATGATCATGGTACTATTTCTATCTTGGTTATCCATCTGCTATCTATCTAGCATACTCAATTATTTGGTATTGAAAATCATATTCCATGTTTTTTCACATAAAATTTCATACATCATCCCTCTCATTTCTTACCTACTCCTATATATGGTCCCTATAAAGTTTTCCCACATTCCCATGTACAACCATGAGGGAAACTCTTAATCCAATACCCTACCTACTAGATCATAAAAGAAACTATCGATGAATCTACCATATGAACCCCAATTCTATCTATAGATATTTGTAATCACTTGAATAAAAATATCTATATCTCTAATTCCCTCTCTAACACTCCATTATACATGGGAATGAAATAGGGAACCACATTGGTATATATTTATCGATAGAGACTCTATACAAACTTTTATTCCATGAAGTAGCCATCCCGAATCATGTTAAGGGAGTGTTGAGAATGGTCGGTGAACCTCTTATCATACTCATCAACTATCATCCAACCCTACTAGAACACCAAAATCTCCTAAATTTGGATTGAGTGTAAGCATGTGGGGTAATAATCTCTATGAAACCCATGATGTAAGTCCAACCCTGAGAGTTATGACTCATAATGTGAATATGTGGGTAAAATCAACAAGTGGAAAGATACTCTAGAGAAAATGATGTCTACCATTAATAAAATATAATCAGTCCGGGTATAAAATGCATGAAAACATAGATTATAATCTCAATATAATCCTCTACACCTAGGGGATCTTGCTCACCATAGTGCTCATGCAGGATTAGGTGCTAGAACTCACAGAGTGCACTAAACCTATTCACATCCTCATCTTGATATAGTGGTATTAACTACTTCCGTACAAGAGGTTATGAATATTCATGATCGCCTATAATAAATACCTCACTTTATGTCCCCTAAATAGAGGCTTCATCACTCATCAAATCTTCATCATGATCCTGAATGTGTTACAATTTTAACCGTCATCATAGAGGCATCCTAAAAATTTAATCAAGGATTTCCAAGTAAAAATTAGAATATTTATAGATCAAGAGATGATTCAAGAAAGATAACTAAATGAATCAATATTATATGATTATTTTACACAATTTCTCAAAAAGTAATGTCTCTGTTTGCCGATTCAATAAGAAGTTGGTCAGAGTCCTGGTGAATGGGAACATCCATTACCACACCGACACTAGGGTATCCCAACCATAAAATTCACACATGATAATCAATTAAAATTATTCCCTATGTAAAAAATAAATATTAATAAGGTGAAAAAACACGAAACACTATCCCATGGTAAATCATCCAGTAATAATAATATGTCATGACATGAACCACTAATGCTCACATGAATGGAGGAAGACTGATGTCCAACTAACCCATGTATTCTTTTATTTTCTTAGGGACAGAGACCAACATTGTATGTAATGATTAAAATATGAGGTCTTCAAATAAATATCTTATATCCACAAACCCATCAATATACATTCAATAGTTAAGTGTATTAACAATAAAATATTACAAAATCTAGAGTTGAAACCATTCATGTCATAACCTATAGGGAATTTAAAAAGGGAGAGACATTGTATTGTATATGGTTAAGGGGAAATATCATGCCAAACCAGAACTTATTTCCCAAAATAATAATCTATAATATATATTATAAGAGAGACTAGATCTAGATCACTAAGACCAAATAACCTTACGTTGTCAAATGCTCCTAGGTATCCCCATGCTATTCAATAAACACCGTTGACCTATCTGTTGTCTACATAAGATGCAAAATATCTTTAAAACACCAAACATGATTCAGTATATACAAACAAAGTAGGATTCCATTATAACTTGGGGGGATATGATACATGATAGAACAAGTCATCTCAATACCAATGTCGTAGGGGAAAATCCCAAAACACACACACAAACACACACACACACACATATATATATATATTAATATATATATTCTTATAAAAGAAACCTAGAAAAGATCTAAAGGGGGTATCCATACCATAGATTATCCTAGGAATAGAGTCATCCAATTGTTCCACGGTCCATTAATGATGCTTATTATCTTACATGACTACGCAAAGTTGAAACCATGTGGTTTACCCAATCCATGAAATTTTGATGCACTACATAGGGGAGAACAACATACAAATAGAAAAAAAATGCACTAGTCCTTTAGTTGGGTACCATTAAGTAGGTATGTAGAGGATCTATACACTTTTTCGTCATGAATACCACTCATATGGGGTATACAGGACCCTCACCCTAGTTTGTTTTTTGGATTCCACTCAGAAGATGGATAAAGGACCCACACTAATGTCGTTTAGGGGGTACCACAATGTATTTGGATATAAAACTCATTCCTAGTTTTTAGGTGGTACCACACTGTATGAAAAAGACCAATACCCTTGTCCATTAATGGGGGGTTCCTCTCTCTGATGATCTTTTCCAATCACTACCATCATTGAGTACTGCATAAAGAAGTGTAACCTCATAATTTCTCATATAAAATCTCAAAATACACTGTAAAGGACACCAAAATGTTCTATGTGTGAAATAATCAGGACAGAATTTTCATGGTCCAAAATAAAATTTATATTCAAAGAGATATAAGATATAGGAGTTATAGGGGAATGTACATGACATTGAAGGGATTAAAACAACATGGGACCTTGCACCTATTATGACCATGGTCCTGGCTAGTACATGAGTCTCCATATATATAGAAAAACATGGTGTTTAAGGGTACAAAGAAACATGTCATATCCACCCAGGTCTTGTCCATGCTGTCCTGGTCCTGTCTATCATGTTGTGCTAGTATACATGATTGTGTGCTATTACATGGTATATGGATACCTTATACCAAGTAAGTGTACTCCCATAGTACATGCTAGGACACCTAAAATGAGTTACATAGTTTTTGGGTGTCCTAAAGAGTATGTGAAATTGATCTCACTAAGAAACTCTAGCTGCTACATCTCGGATGTAACAAAATATTTCTTCCTTAGACTCCACGTCATGTTGTCAGGTTGTTCATAGAGTGCATTGATTTCTTCACAGGTTTTTTCCGCACCTTCAAAACCACCAATTATTCCTTGAATAACACTGTATGCATTGGATATAGAGTAATCCATTCAAAATCCATTTTCATCCATCAATTTCCCAGATCCTGTGGCCACAAATCTAGAATAAAAAATAACTAAATTAGGTCATAGTGTCTCCCGCATGATTACTGTCATCATCGCTAATCCATATCCTAGATCATTAGAGTATCACCCACTTTCCATCACATAATAACATCAAATAATTGATCTAGTAATTATAAAAACATCCCCCATGAATCCAAGGGTTTAATCTTACTCGGACTAACACGACAATAGTAAAATCATAATATTATGTTCCAATAAAAAATAACATGAAGAATCGGTGGGGGAAAGAAAACTAAAAAAGTGGATAACATCATTGGTTAGGAGTTCTAGGACAACTATCACAGAAACATTGATTTTTAGTGGTGATTTAATTTCATAATAAAATAAATAAATTTAAATTAAAAATTATTTTGATACGACAGATCATGAAAAATATAAAGATAGACACAGATCAAAGAATAAAAAATGAGATCATGATCAATCATTTAATCATTGTTGGAAAGAAAAATTCATTAATCCAAAATCAATCTTTGATCATTTATGGGGTAATAATGTAGTTTTGAATGATATGGAATACCCATTTCATTCACTGTTCCTTAATTCATCTCGATCCAGTTGTCAGACATCGTCTGACCTGAATCTGCCAACGAATAATGGTGAAAGATACACATAATGATCCACAGGTTATGAAAAAACCCAATATTATTCAAAATAGAATATTATTTATTGTGAAAAATGGATTAGTCCGTAAAATGATGAATTTTTAAATAAATAGTTATTTTAATCAAATGCACATTCCTATGAATTTCTGTACCAGACATCCTATGTTGGGCATATTTATGTCTGCCTATGGTAAATATGATAGTTCAAATTCAACATGGTCCTAGATTTATGATTCAATACTTTATTAGGGTAGATTCTATTAACCCTGAAAAACATGGGTCACATGATATACAATATATTTAATATTCTTATAAAATTTATTACAGTCTCATCGTGCCTTAGAATCGCACAGTGTCTCACCCCTGGTTCTAAAAATATTTCTTAAAATATAAAAATGTCATTTAAGGGTAACCAAGTCTCGGTAGGAATGGATATTTTTGGGGGATATCTATTTATGAACACAAGATTTACCGATAGATGAATTTTAGTTTTAGTACATGCTTGTTGTCGAGATAATACAGGGCTGGTTGATTTTGAAAATGTATGTTATGTAGTGTTAATATCCTGAGTATGGATAATAATGGATGATATTTTTGGGGAAATTTAATAATTTTTGGGATTAAGGTATACAAAATATAATTTTTTATTTGATGATATATTGTATATAACCATTTTTTCCATTTATGATAGAATTAAATTTTGGAAGAGTATGTGATTCAAATATGCTTAAATGGCATGAAGCCTTAGTTTGTTAGGTGGAATGTATACTCTATTGAATATACGGTTAGGTTATAAACAATCAATTTTTTGAGTGAATATAAGTTTGTGGAAATATATTACGATACCAAGGTACATTTCATATTTGATGTCTATATAGGATTAATAAATATGGTAAAAATACCATATCCTACCTTCATTAGTGGGTACTGATTAAATTTTAAAGTACGTAATTAATTCAATGGGGTCAAATGTAACATCTTGCGACTTGGGATCTTTAAAATAAATTATATGTTCTATATCCTTTATGACATGCTACAACCGATGTAAATTAACAAAAACAAATTAAGAAGATATTATAAATAAATATATATTAAACACTAGTATTGTAAACCATAAATAATATTTACAATTATAATGTAAATAATCAATATAAGTTAATATTGAAATGTAAATTTTTAATAAAATATTATTTCTACATATTATAAAATTTCTTTTAAAAATATATTTTTAAATATTTTATAATTTAAATTTGATAAAACATTTAATTTTGGTACTCTTCACAAAACAATTATATTATGATGAATTTTATAAAAAATAGATTTATATGTTAGTAGTGAAAACTATTTGAGTGAAAAAGTGAAATTTTTTACACAATTAGTATATATTAAACGCATATAAATTTATAACTTTTTAATGGATAAAATATAGATTTTAATGTTATAATTAATACATATAAAATATTATTTTGAACATATGTATTCTATTTTACTAATTGTTTTACATAATAATCATTTTATTGTAATTTAAAAACATTATTCATTTATTTATTTCAATTAGACATTATAATGGTGAAATTTGGGTTTGGATTGATTTTAAAGAAATGTAACATTTTTTTATGATAATTTAATTACTATAATTAAAATACATAACTATAGTAAATTTATCTTAAATATATGTTTGATGTTAATAAACAATCTATTATTTAGATTTTTTTTTGTCAGTGTTTAATTAAAAATAACATTTTTTAATATTTTGTAAATGAATATGAATAATTGGGGCCAAAATGCAGAATCAACAGGTCAATTTTTTTTAATTAAGTCCCACATGTATTTTTTTAATAAAATAAATGATATGATTAATTATTTATTAAGAGTATGAATAACAAAAATGACTAATATATGGTTTCTATAAATTTTTTTAATTAACATGAGTTTTATACCATTTAAAAATATTTTGATAGGTTTTAATGACATAAATACATGTATTAACAACCTTTAGTAACCAAATTCACCTAACAATCATTCTAATCCATTATTACCCAATGCAGAACCTTCATTTCTAAGTAAAATTCATTCATATTCACCTATAAATATAGTTTTTCATCCACCTTATCAATAATTAAATTCTATTGAATACTTATCTTGAAAAACTATACATATTTCTTCTCTACTTATTCCTCGAAATGACCTAGTCCAACTGATCACCGAAAAAATTGTATAAGTCCCTCAAATTTATTACATTCTTCAAGAGGATGTCATGGTATTAATTTAGGTAACACATCTTCTACAACATTTCTATCATATCCATCAATTTCTAAACCTAATGTTACTATAGTATAATATTAATAAAATCATAATTATTTCATTGAGATTCTATTGAAATATAGGTAAAATAGTTATTTATTTTCTTCCATAAGTTAATAAAAACAAGAATCATTGTTAATGTGTATGCACAGACTACTACCTTCATGAAGCAAGGATTCTAGTTTTTCGCCACCCACTTTTTTGTAATGTTCCAAAATATTATTTCTTAGGATGATATAATATATATTATTATTATTATTTTTAAATTATAATTAACTTTTTTTCTTATTTATTTATATTATACAGAAATGATAGCATTGTCCATGTGTATATATATATTACCATGACTATAAGATCATGATTATCCTTCTTTGTCCACATAAACTAATATTAGTGGTTAAAAAATATAATTAATGTAAAAAATTGGTTTATTAACCAACCATTAAGAATCATGATTTGTAAATTTATACGTTCTATAAGTAATATTAACAATAATAGTTTAATGTAAATTTTGCGGCTCAAACTGAAATTTTTATGTAATTTTAAAAAATTGAATCTATTAATGGAGAATCTATTTATGTGTATAAATTATAATATAATTTAATATCAAGGGAAATAATAATTTTCATTTTTTGTAATTTTGAATGTATATTACAACATCATTTACCATGATCAAAAATCAATAATATTATGATGAAATTTTCGAAATAATCTTGAGTGGTTGAAATAAACAAAAGCTATATTAGAAATAACTACCAAAATGAAATAAATATACATTATCAATTTAAATATAGAAAAATAATGTCCTAGGGTATATAAATAATTAAATTAAATTAATTTATTGTGAAGTTAAGTGAAAGTAAAAAACTATTTCAGACTTAGGTAAGGGTGTTGCCTTATAATACACTACACAAAATAAGTGAGTGGTGAATAAGTAATGTATCTCACAGAACTAAAAGGGAGATGAAATTCCCTTAACTTGTGTCATTAATCTCATTGAACACGTTCAAACCTCCTATATAATAATTTTAAATTTATTTTAAATTTATCACAAATCCAAATTCTAACTTCTAATACCATATATGTTGTGATTATGTCTCAATATTAACTTCTTGTTATAAAATTCTATGTTAAGGTTTCATTTTTATAATATCAGTTTTTTTCATGTGGCTTGTTTTTTATATATTTGGAACTTCTATTTATATCATGTTTTCCATAATTCAAGTAATATTTAAATATAATATATATTTTTATTGTGATAATCCTTAGAATATAGAAGAATTAAATGGAATACACTTTTCAAGGAGATGGAATCAATATGTATGCATGAATGATATTTCATTCTAATTGTCATGTTGAAAGAAAAAAGTTAAAACATATATACATATATAATTTTTAAGGTAGAATTATTAAATAATAAATATATAATATGTACACTAAATCCTTCCTTAATACTTTCTATGTAGTGTATTCATGAAATCAAATCACGTTGACAGGGTGTTAGTCTACAATTCCTCAAACAAAATTATAATATTAACAAAAATTGAATTTATAATGATATGTGTTGTAAAATAATTAAAGAATCTTAAATAAATAATAAATAAAATATATAACATATAAAAATACATTTTCCATCAGAATTACCACCAGGATATGTATTAAATGACAAATGAACAATATTCTTTTAGTGGGGTGATAGTTTTCCATACACGCAATCAGTATGTTTGCTACCAATTATATGGAAGAGTGTGTAAGTGTATGTAAATCCACATTCATAAAAACATACAAGTATATTTATAATTGTAATTTTTTAATTTAACCATGTAATAAGAATATTTGATGTAGTGGAGAGAGAAAAAAATAAAGGTTTTTGAGGGAGGGTGTTACCACTTAATTGGGTATCTCTTTTTTGTTTACAATAAAGGGCCTCATTATAAAGTAGTTTTTACAAAGGGAAGATTCAAGGTGGAAGTGAGGGATTTTGGTAAAAAAATTGGATAGATTTATGTCAAGACAATTTGTCTTTAGAGGTTATTATTTGAATTTCTCTCAAGTAATAAGGTTTCTATTTCAAACTGCATTTTAAAATCATTACATCAGAAAAAGGATAGTGTATCTTGGGAATTTTAATATAATTTGATTTTGAGATCGGAATCATTTAATTATACACTTGTTATCCTCTGTAATATATTTTTCTATTTAACATGATTTGAACCATATGTTTTATAATTATTTAAATAGATGTTTTTTTGAGAAATCAATAAAAATGGAATTCCTTTTATCATAAACTCCATATTTTTTAATACATTACTATATATATTTAAAAAATTGAAAACGGTAATTTTGAACTATATTTATCTTATAAGAATATTTTTGGATAAACATGTAATATTTCTAATATGGGCCATTTTTATACAAATAAACTCCTGAAATTTTCATATAAATTTAAGTTTCATATATATTTTTTAAATTATTTGAAACTCCCCGTATGAGTTTTTGTTCATTAAAAAATAAATTATTCTTAACTTATATTTATAAAATATTTATTTTAAAATTTATTCAAATTATCATGGTTATTTATTACCTCCAAATTGAATTTATATCTAAAAATATTTAAAAATATTTTTCATCTGTGTTAACATACCTTGATATATATTACAGCTGATTCAGTATATTCATCAAGTAAAACTATGCCCAGAATTCCTATACATTGATTTTATATTTATATCCCATATCAATGGAGTTATCCATCACATATTTTTTCAATCTTAAAAGTTTTTGGTAAAAAACCATAATCTTTCATTTTATTAATTTCTTCTATGAATACCTTATTTTTGTTTACATTTATTGAAGGGTTTTCACCAAGATTTCATACATAGATTTATTGGGAAAAACAATTGTGTTAACCATATTAAATATATTGTTTTTTGTGTTTACCATATTATTTTTTATTTTATTGAATGATATATATCTATAGAGTTACCTGATGTCATTATATTACCATTTATTTTTCATAGGACTATAATGTTATGGTAATTAATGTAATTACTACTTAATTACTTATGGGAATCCATATGAAACATATTTTTTACCATGAGTTCCTTAAAATGTGTTTCATGAATATAATTTCATTTCCATTTTATCTTTTTATGATGATTTTGAAATTTCACAAATCTCATTTTATTTCTAAGGGTTATTTTATAACGTGCTGACTCTTTTTTTTTTGTAGCACACAAAACTATGGATTCTAAGAGAGGTGTCAAATATATCTATCTATAATGTATTAGTTAAAATACTGTATCTCGTGAGATAGAAATGTTATGTGAATGGGATAGTATGTAGCAAGGTACACAAAGGGTGATTTTATTGGTGATTAGTTATACTCAAAATTTTATGAGTAAATGGTATATAGGGTAGCTAGGATTACATAAATTAGAAATCAAACTATTATTATAAGGACACATTTTTACAATGTTTATTGCATCAAGTTTGGTTCTTCATGATTTTTGACTTGCGTTTAAAATATATTTTGATTCATGTATTATTTTATTTCATGTCACAACCCATGATTTATGATATGATGTTGTAGGGGTGTTTATTTCCTTATATTGCTTGATTAAACCCATATTCTCATCTTATGATAAATTATGATAGTTGGTTTTTATTTATTATAATATACCTTACATATAATCTAGGATTACCCCATTCTTTTGTTTATATTTTCCTAGGTTATGACGAAATGAAATATATATGATGTCTCTAGATGAAAATTTATGATAATATTTTATCAAATATATCAAGGAATTTGTATAGGTTAAGATGTTTTTATATTGATTAAATGTATAATGGATATAATGTCACGACCCGCCTTCACCAAAAAAGAGAGAAGGGATAGCAGATTTCCAGACCCTTCCTTCTTTAAGTTGAAGGAGAGATAATGACCCACGAGACCCACCTTCGATTGGTACCGGAGTGGTGACCAGAACCAAGGGTATAGAATCACACACAAGATGGAAGGCATTACCCTTTTTATTTTTATAGGATCATGAGATAAGATAGCAACTCCAATAACACCAAAGTTGAAAGTAATGGTAAATTTGAAATTTAACCATTCCCATATGCATGTTCAAAAGTAAAAATACAATCCACAAGAACTCCAAAGGTAATGTACCAAGAAAAGTAAAACGACAACAACAACATCCCTAATGTCTAAGCTAGTACGGTCCCGCACGATCCCTGAAGTCCTCCTGGAAACTAGAAAGTATTTTTATATACATAGGGTGTGAATATGAGTATACTCAGTAGGGTAAACCAAAGACTCTCATTCCCAAGTGGGGAGGCATTTCTAATGCCCTTTGAGAAAAGATACAACCAAGCACCTGGAAAGGAAAACTATCCACCCAAGACTCACCAAGGCACACTCCCCAAATAATGAAAGTCAAGTAATGTACAATAACAGAACATCAATATTTGGGTACCCCACGCCACTTTCCCACTGGTTATTGAAGAAATCCTACGCATCGAACCAATCCTACCATTCTAATCACAATCCCACCGCCACACCCTGCCCGCACATACCTGGGCCACAGCCACACATCCCACCCACAATCATCTGGGACACAACCGCCATCCCACCCGAAGACACCTAGACAACAACAACCACATGTAACTATGCCCGCATACACCTAGTCTAGAACAACCACTGCCACTCCTGAAGACACCTGGGACTCATCCCGAAGATACTTGGGAAACAACCTGCCTGCAAACACCTGGGCCAACCACCACAACTATTATGCCCGAATATTCATGGGCTAATAATGGACTTCATGCCATCACAGCCTGCCTGAAGAGTCTTGGGATATTTGGGAAAGGGAGCATAAAAGGATTTAATAACTAGCCACTCATGAAAGTGTTGGGAAAAACACCCTCCCCCATGAAATGGGGCTGTTCGGCACTAAGTTCTCAACTTGTGGGGGGAGAAAATAAGAAAAAAATAAAAACTACAGGTATATGTATAGTTAACAATCACTCATCCTAGCCTAGGGTTCCCTAAGCAAACTGAAGCATTACACCCTTGTTACTATTCATCCATAAAAGAAGCCACAACACTCACGACAAAGTCATAACTCATTCCAAAACTAATTCACCATTTAACCCATTATTAGTTTCATGTTCAAGTGACCTCATTTGAGTAAATTATGTACTAATGGGAAATTAACAAGCACAACCAAAATCCAAGAAAAGAGAAACCGCCAAACAGAAATTTAAGCATTCACACATGGTTCTCTTGTGAAGTCACAATAATAAAGAGATATATGTGATCCCTCGAAGTGCTGGAACCAAACCAAGCCCTGTAATACATCCCCATGCCATTTCAGATTCACAACCAACAACCCTTCCACAAAAGAGGATCCCATCCTCACCCACATCATCCCTCAAGCATAAAACAAAACAACACACCTACTGCCAAAACATAGTGGGAAATTCCAGGTTCAAGCACATTATTCATTAAGTTATTCTTTTTATTTGTTAATCGGGGTGATCACAAAGGGATTCTTATTTTACTGAACATACATTTAATCCAAACTCTGTTTAGGTGACTAAAAAATTCCATTTTACAGTTATATAGTCATCTCAGAAGACGAGGGTTCATTTGGATGCAATGAAAAACCACCAACGGTAATGATTTTCAGTGAGCATGAGTCCATACAGTTCACAACCCATATCAACATAAAAGAGAATAACATTGATCAAACCCCCTTCATTCTATAATGTTCTGTTCATTATCATCATTACGTTTGGTTCCATCAATCCCCATAAAAAAAGCATACCCAACCCACATGGTAGATAGTAAGGATAGGTGAAGGAAAAACCCTACATGGTTGATCAAGGATCGAAGCTCTTCTCCACACGCCAAGAACATGGGATGCACGACTTGCAGGGGTAGAACATCAGGGACTCCATGGACGAGCAGAAAACTCCAGCACAAGTGCACCAAAAGCTCAGGAATGATGGAATTGAGACGCACAAGGAAGAAAGATGAAAACTAGATGAGAATAAGATGATGGAAACTCTAGAGTGAGATAAAAGAGGAGGTCATACTGTTATGGGATATGGAATTTTGAACGCCTGTAAAGTAAGATTGTGGTTTCCTACGCAGGTGGGCATTTACACACGATGATATTAATGTGTTATTTAATACCCCCCCCCCCCCATCAGGGGGTTTCTATAGATTTTTAGAAATTAATTATGGGATTTAAATGACTTTAAATAGGGTATTAAAATTAATTTACGTCAAAAGATACGTTGTGGGAGAAGAAATGTTGGGGACTGGAAAAAGAACAAACGGATCGGTGAGGACACAGTTCCACCGTCACGGTGTCGCCCTTACGGTGCCACCGTGACCTGTGCAACCGTCACGGTGCCACCATGACCGGTTCCACCGTCACGGTGCTACCGTGAGAAGCGCCACCGTTTTGGTGGAGCTATGTTTTGGAAATGTAAATGGCCAAGAAGGTCCGAGCCATTACATCAGATACCTCTCAAACTATTCTCGCCCTCGAGAATTAAAACTTGACCTGAAGAAAAGAGAGGGGTCTGAAAAACCACCTCGAAACATACCTCTTAGGAGTAGACCTCTTTGTTACCACGGAACGCCCCCTTCTCCATGAATCTCCTGAACAATCACAAACATACCGATCCTCTCCCCCATGAAACCACACAAAACAAAATTTTAAACCATCCAGTCATGTGGGTGAGGTATTTCCCTTCCACCATGTTAAGATACTGTTCTCTTTGGGAGGCACTAACTCACCCGCACGGGTTTAGGCGCATCCACTTTAATGCATCTTTACTGGGGATCGGGTCCTCCCCTCCCATATTTCCGGACACTTCACACACATCCACAGAAAAAGGAAAACCTCACATTCCATAGTTAACAAGGTAAAGTATTCCATAAACCAAGTACAAAAAACAAAACAAATCTCAAAACAGTTCTGGGTACTGGGCACCCATCTGTGCTTCCCTTTCCCAGGTACTCTCCTCAAGCCAACCATGCCTCCATAACACACGAACCAAGGGAATGGTTCGCCCACGAAGCACTTTCTCCCCGCATTCCTCGATCCTCACTGGCCGTTCCCAGAAATTCATGTCGGCCTCGATGTCCAACTTTCCCCAGTCGAGGGCATATGAATCATCGTGCAGATACCGTCGGAGTTGTGACACATGGATAACATCATGTATCATTAGTAGCGGCGGTGGTAACACTAGCTAATAATTCACATCTCTAACCCTCCCCAACACGTCGAAGGGTCTGATGAACCTTAGATAAAGCTTACTCCCCCTTCCGAACCTCTATTTCCCACGTTGAGGGGAGACCTTCAAGAAAACGTGGTCCCTGACCTCGAACTCCAAGGGTCTTCTTGTATTGTTGACATATGACTTCTTCCAGTCCTGGGATACCTTCATTATCTCCCGTATAAGCTGAACCTCCTTTTTCGTGCTCTGCACCACCTCTGGGCGAAAAACACATGCCTCTCTGACTCCTGTCCAGCACAGGGGTGAGCGGCACGACCTTTCATACAAGGCGTTGAATGGAGCCATGCCAATGGTAGAGTGATAGCTATTGTTGTAGGAAAACTATACAATAGGAAAGTGTTGCACCAATGATCCCCCAAAATCTAGGATACATGCTCGCAGCATATCTTCCATTTTCTGGATGGTGTGCTCCATCTGTCTATCTGTCTTGGGGTGGAAAGTAGTGCTAAGACGTAGCTGGGTTCCAAAAGCATGATGCAATCCTTTCCATATTCGTGAGGTAAACCGCACATCCCTATCCGAGACTATGGACCTCAGAACTCCATGAAATTTCACCACATCATCGACATACCTCCGTGTTAGGTCTTCCACTGCGCCCGGCTCCTTGATCGCTAGAAAGTGAGATGATTTCGTCAACCGGTCCACCACCACCCAGATGGCATCGCAGCCACCTTGAACCTTAGGGATCCCTGTGACAAAATCCATTGAGATGTCGTCCCAATTCCACTCGGGGACATATAAAGGTTGCAACAAACCACCTGGAACACGGTGTTCAGCCTTCACCTGCTAACTCACTAGGCACTTGGCCACAAACTCTGCCACCACCCTCTTTACCCCGAGCCACCAAAACTGACTCCTCAAGCCCTGGTACATCTTGGAAACTCTCGGGGTTCACTTCTAGGGGTGATTTGTGTAACTTACCGAGAAACCTTCCGTACATCCCCTCTGGGACAAACAACGTCTCTTGGAAAAGCTTCTGGTTCTGACCATCATCCATCTACCTTTCCAGAGCATCACCTTGGTTAACCAGGTCACACATCACTTCACTTTCTGAGTCTCCTCTCTGGGACTCCTCCACCTGAAGTAGTAGAGAGGACAACACTGTCTTCTAATACATTCAACATCTACCACCATCAATCCTTGTATCCAGGTGTAGGGAAGCCAACTCCTCAATCACCTTCCAAGCATTTACCGAGTCTCGAACCGCATCCTTCTACGACTTCCTGCTGAAGGTATTGGCCACCACATTTACTTTTCTTGAGGTGTAGGAAATATTGAAGTCATAGTCCTAAAGGAAATCCACCCACCTATGCTGCCGTGAGTTGAGGTCCCACTGGGAGAAGATATAATTCAAGATTTTGTGGTCGGTGAAGACCACGAAGCACTCCCCGATGAGGTAATGTCGCCACAACATTAGTGCAAAAATGACCGCTGCAAGATCCATGTCGTGGGTGGCATAATTGCACTCATGGGTACGTAACTACCTAGACCCATAGGAGATCACCCCTTTCCACTGCATCAACACACATCTGAGGCCTTGCCCTGAAGCATCAACGAACACCTCAAACGCCGCCCCTTTTTCTGGAAACCTCAGCACTAGGGTACTTACCAACTTCTCCTTCAGCTAGCTAAAGGGTGCCTGGTACTGCCCATTCCACATGAAAGCCTGGTAATTCTTGGTCAAAGCTATCAAAGGTTCTGTAACTCTAGTGAAGTTGGGCACGAACCACTAATAGTATCCTGCCAGTCCAATAAAACATTGATCCTCTTCCACGTTCTTGGGTACTAACCAAGAAAAACCCACTGCGACTTTCGATGGGTCCACCGCTATCCCCTGCTCGGACACCACGTGCCAAAGGAAGTGTACTTCTTGTGTCCAGAACATGCACTTGGACAACTTCCCATAGATTTGGGGATACCGGAGGACCTCTAAAACTGTTCTCAGGTGCTCAAAGTGATCCTCCTTTGATTTTGAGTAGATCAGGATTTCGTCAATAAACACGACTACGAACCAGTCCAGATACTCCCGAAAGACTGAGTTCATGAGCGCCATGAATACAGCTGGAGCGTTCATAACTCGGAATGGCATGACCACAAACACAAAGTGCTCGTATCTACACCTGAAGGCATTCTTAGAGATATCTCCCTACTTCACCCTCAACTGGTGATATCCAGACCGCAAATCGATCTTAGAGAACCATCCTTCCCCATTTAACTGGTCAAAGAGATCATCTATCCTTGGAAGAGGGTAGAGATTCTAGACCGTGACCTGATTCAGTCTCATGTAGCCTACGCACAGCCTAAGACCACCATCCACCTTCTTTATGACAAGACTAGAGCACCCCATAGCGATGCACTTGGTCGATCAAAAACCTTCTTCATCAGATCGTCAATGTGAATATGCATCTCCTGTAACTCTGAAGGTTCCATCCGGTAGGGGGCCATCGAAATCGGATGGGAACCAGGTTGCAAGTCTATCCCAAACTCAACATCACATCGAGGGGGTAGAGTTGTCACCTCTTCAGGGAATACATCCATAAACTCACTGACAAACCCTAGAACTTCCACCATCTCTGCATCCACTGAACCCAATGTCAACTCAGCTAACAAGGAAAGGAGGGGTTCCTCTCTCCTGCTGATCTTCTGGCCACTTCGCTCACCGATGAAAGTTATAAATCGGCCTCCCAAGTCTGAAAACACGACCCTTCCATGGATGCAGTCAATGAAGGAACATACAGAGAACATCTAGTCAATGACTAGTATGGCATCGTATGGATGTATCTATAGCAGTAGAAGATCCCTGATAGACTGGTGTGTCCCTATCATCAGCTTACACCCTCAGAAAACATAAGACAAGTCGGTCTGACCTCCGACCGGTGTGATCAGCACTAGGGGCACTAGAAGTATCTCAGTGTCTAAACCCAGAGAATGGTCCAGGCTAGGTGCAACAAAGGAGTTTGAAGATCTTGTATCGAACAAGGCATAGGCAGGAGTACAAAATAGGCTAATCATACCTCGAATGACTTCTGGACCTCCTGGAACCGCTGCCTCTGTAGTGTGCAACTATCCACGCCCAGCTCCCCTAACTCTCGGCTATCGGCCGCCTCCCCAACCATGCCCTGTTAAAGGTCCCTGAGGGGCACCCTGAGGTCAGCCTCCTCCCACCACATCAGGTCTCGGAGGGGCAGGAGACTGCTGTCAATGCTGCTGCTGTTGAAGGGGCCTACCTTGAAACTGTTGCGGCTGAGGTGGGCACTGAACCTACCCACCCCCTCTATATTGTACTCTATTTGAACACTGATTCGAAAGGTGTACATGGATCCCACAGATGAAGCACCTCAGTTCTGGGCCCGAAAGAAAAGGGAAAGGACTAGGGGATCAGAACTGGAACTGATGTGGCCTGCTTCCTGCTGGTCGAAACCTAGAGGGTCCTGACACTGGAGGCATGTTGCTGACGGCCTTCCCATTCAACGAGCCCAACTGGATTCCCCCTCGTGATACAACTCCCAGCATGTTCATCCTTTCCACCACTTTAGCTTTCTTCTAGACCTATAAGTAGGTCGGTAAGGTGAAGGGAGTAACAACATACTAAGGAGAGGGTCGAAGCGCCTCCTCCAAACATCTCACTCGAGACTCCTCATCTGGAAAGAGGTCCGGAGCAAAGAGATGGAGATCCTTGAACTTGATCCCCAAATCTCTTACTGACATTCTCCCCAGCTGGAGGGAGAGAATCTCCTGCCTCTTTTCATCCTTCATCATGGAAGAGAGGAATTCTGCCCAGAACTGGCTCGAGAAGTTAGCCCACACAACCTCAGCCTCCTTTTTTTTTCCTAAGGTAAAGCGTCCACCATTGATGCGCTGCTCCCCACATCTGGCTGACGGCCAGAGGAACCCATTACTTCGTCAGAGCCCAAATCAAGCTGAAATCTATCACTAGCTCCTCGAGCCATCTCTTTGTCTCTACATCTGAGAAGCTACCCTTGTAATTCCCAAGGGTCTGTCGCTGAAAGGTACAAAGTGACCTCTGCCACTTATCGTCCTCCTCTAGGTCAGCCCTCTATTGATCAACGAAAGCAACCTCTGGGGCCTCCATCATCCGCACTATTTATAGTCGTCTCCCCGGTTCCATTGCTGCAAGGTAAATAAGGAATGCCTAAGACCGAGTAGTGTAGAATATTATTCTTCAATTTTTATTAGACATCGTTTTCATCTTAAATCCCCAAAATACCCATAAAGCACAAGAACACAAGTCATTATGATGCATGTACCTTTCTTAGGTTCTCTAACCTATAATCAGTGTAGCCTCACTTGGTCGTTTGGTAGGTCTGGTGTCCTTTCATCAGATCATGGGGGGCCCTAAAATCTCATGTCCTAGCCTGTCTTCCCAAGCCTATTTCACACACCAAGATCACCCAAACTGTTTCCCTACCATCCCATGCTATCCTCCCTGTGCCTAACTCCGGAATCCATCCTATCTCTCAACCATCACCTTTGATACCATTCTATCACGACCCGCCATCACCAAAAAGGAGAGAAGGGACAACAGATTTCCAGATCCTTCCTTCTTTAAGTTGAAGGGGAGATAATGACCTCTGAGACCCGCCTTCAATAGGTCCTGGAGTGGCGACCAGCACCAAGGGTATAGAATCACCCACACTATGGAAGGTATTAATCTTTTTATTTTTATAGGATCAAGAGATAAGATAGAAACACCAACAACACCAAAGCTGAAAGTAAAGGTAATTCCGAAAGTAAACCATTCCTATATGCATGTTTAAAAGTAAAATATACAAGCCACAGGAACTCCAAAGGTAAAGTAAAAAATAAATGGAAAATGAAAACAGTAACTACCCCAAGGTATGAGCTAGTACGGTCCTGCATGATCCCTTAAGTCCTCCTAGAAACCTTAAAGTAGTTTTATATATGTTGGGTGAGCATACGAGTATACTCAGTAGGGTAAACCAAAGACTCTTGTGCACAAGTGGGGAGGCATTTCTAATGCCCTGTGAGAAAAGAGACGACCAAGAACCATGAAAGGAAAACTATCCTCCCAAACATCAACAAGGCACCCTCCCCAAATAGTGAAATTCATGTAATGTATAGTAACATCACATCAATGTTTGGGTACCCCGTGCCACTTTACCACTAGTTATTAAAGACATCCTACGCATCGAATCAATCCTTCCATTCTCACTGCAGTCCCACTGCCACACCCCGCCCAAACACACCTAGGCCACAACCACACATCTCGCCCGCAAACACCTGGGCCACAACCGACATCCCGCTCACAGACACCTAGGCCAAAAAAACAATACATAACCTTGCCCGCAAATAGCTAGGCCAGAATAACCACTGCCACACCCGAAGACACCTGGGCCTCATCCCGAAGATACTTGGGAAACAGCCTGCTCACAAACACCTGGGCCAGCCACCACAACTACCCTACTCAAAGATTCTTGGGATAATAATGGACTTTAGGTCATCACATCCTTCCTGAAGAGTGTTCGAATATTTGGGAAAGGGATCAGAAAAAGAGCTAATAACCAACCACTCATGGAAGTGTTGGGAAAAACACCCTCCCCCAGGAAATGGGGGTGTTCGAAACTAAGTGCTCAACTTGGGTGTGGTGAGAATACAAAAAACATAAAAACATTAGGTATATGTAAAGTTAACAAGTACTCATCCCAGCCTATTGTTCTTTAAGACAACCCAAGAATAACAACCTTGTTACTATTCATTTATAAAAGAAGCCACAACACTCAAGACCAAGTCAAAACTCATTCCAAAAACTAATTCCCCATTTAAACCATTATTATTTTCATGTTCAAGTGACCTCATTTAAGTAAATTCTGAACTACTGGGAAACTAACCAGCATAGCCACATTCCAGGAAAAGAGAAATAGCCAAACAGCTATTTAAGCATTCACACCCAGTTCTCTTGTGAAGTCACAACAACAAAGAGATAAGTGAGATCCCTCTAAGTACTGGAACCAAACCAAGCCTCGAAATAAAGCCCCGCACCATTTCAGATTTACAACCAACAATTGTGCCACAGTAGAAGATCCCATCCTCACCCACATCATCCCTAAAGCATCATACAAAACAACACACCACTACCAAAACAATGTGGGAAACTTCCAGGTTCAAGCACATTATTCATTAGGTTCTTCTTTCTGTTTGTTAACTGAGGTGATCACACATGGATTCTTTTTTTACTGAACATCCATTTAAACCAATCTATGTTTAGGTGGCTAACCAATTCCATGTTACGAATTTATAGTCATCTCAAAAGACAAGGGTTCATTAGGATTCAAAGAAAGACCACCAACGACCATGCATTTCAGTGAGAACGATCCTATACAGTTCACAACACATATCAACATAAAAGAGTAGAACATTGATCACACCCCCCTTCATTCATTAATGATTCGTTCATTATCTTCATTAAGTTTGCTTCCATCAATCCCAACAGAAAAAATAGCATACCCACCCCACATGATACACAGTAAGGAGAGGCGAAGGAAAACCCCTACCTGGTTGATCAAGGATCGAAGCTCTTCTCCACGCGCCAAGAACAGGGGATGCATGACTTGCAGGGGAGGAACGTCAGGGACTCCATGGATGAGCAGAAAACTCCAGCACTAGGGCACCATAAGACTCGGGAAGGAGGGACTCTAGGTGAAAAGGGAAGAAAGAAGAAAACTAGTCGAGAAGAAGAAGAAGGAAACTCTAGCGTGAGATATAAAGAGAAGATCCTACTGTTACGGGATATGGAATTTTGAATGCCTTGAAAGTCAGATCGTGGTTTCCTACGCTGGTGGGAAGTTACACACGATGATATTAAGGCATTATTTAATACCCCCCCCCCATTGTAGAAGTTTCTCTGGATTTTTAGGAAATAATTATGGTCTTAAAATGACTTTAAAAGGGGTATTAAAATTAATTTACATCAAAAGATACGTTATAAGAGAAGAAAAGTTGGGGACTGGAAAAAGAAAAAAGGGCCCGGCGAGGACACAGTGCCACTGTCACGGTGTCACCCTTACAGTGCCACTGTGACTAGTGCCACCATTTTGGTGGACCCGTGTTTTGGAAATGTAAATTTCCAGGAATGTCTAGGCCATTACATATAAAATATGTGTTTATCACGTTTTTTTATTATAATTATCAAATACTCTAAACTAAAAAGTTCATGGGAATGTATTATAATGAAATATTTTTCTTTTAATCTTGTAATTTCCATATTATTTAGTCTGGGGTGTCAAACATTCATAAAAATATTAAGTATGAATTTGAATGACTTTTTTTATTAGATGTTTTTATGATATTTTTTAGTTAGAAATAGTTTTTTATAGAGAAATTAACATGGGAGATTTATTTTTTGCAGGAATAAAGAATGTTTCGATAAAATTTAGTAGAAAATTTGTTATTTTTATGTTTCTAATATAAAAAATTAGATGATGGGTTATATCATTTAGGTGATGATACATTCTTTTCCAAAAAAATTAAATCCAACCATTTAGGACCTTAAATAACTATTATAATTTTTATTATAATACATGGTAAATAATTTTCTTAATTATAAAAATATATAATTATTTGTAAAAGAATTATTAGAAGTCATAAAATATAATATGACAAAAAAAATTAGTAAATGTAAAACATATAAATGTTATTTATAATTAAAAATCTACTAATTTTTAAATATTTAGTATCGATGATTATATAATTAACTAAAAAACATTATAAAAACTCATAAACAAATTAATAATAATATGTTTTTAAATTCATTTTAGAAAACATATAGAATTATAATTTAAATTAAGAATATGTCATTTATGTTATATTTGAATTAAAAAAAATTAAATAATTTTTTATTAACATGATCAATGATTATTAAATAAAAAAAGATGCATTATAATTTTTATAGGTGTCAAAATATTCTAATTAGATAATAGTTATTTCATTGTTTCTTACTTTTTACCAAAAATGAACCCAATCTATGTTCATTTGGAACTCAATTTTAGAGTATTTTAAAAAAAAAATTGAACAACCAAAAATAAATAAATTACTTAAAATATTATTATAACGTTATAAAAATTAAACCTCAATAAATTATGATCATAAAATAACCTCTTATAGAAAAATTACATTTTCCAAAACATGGTTTTCAATAAAAGTTTATTATATTTATTTAGAGAAATAATATTCTATGTAGTTAAATATTAAATTTACGTAAGAATTTTACATATATGATAATAATTATTGACCATAAAAACAATATTTTTTTGATTTAGTGAAATTCAGTAGACTAAATGAAGATAATTGCAATTCAAATGTAATTTTAAACCTTATTTCCAAATAAATGAATTTTACTATGATTTTCCCGTAGGGTAAGGTGTGTGGTTAGTTTGAAGGGAACATGTTGGATGGTTCATTGTAGGTAATGGGTTGGGAGATTCATGGGTGGGAATTGGAAATGAGTATAAGGGGATTTGTATATGGAAGGATTGTATCAATATAAATTTTTAGGCCATAAATTTTCTAATAATTTTATCCACATATCTGGAATTCTAATCAAGTAGAGTATCCTCAATTAATTTACCATCAAGATACTCATGTATTTTCTCATAATTAATAAGAATTTGATCAACTTATTAAATATTTATTCCTGGTTTCTCCCCTCCTTAATGGGACATTAATACTTTATAAATTTATTATTTGGGAATTTTTATTTAAATCATGTCATAAGTATGTTAACCTGATTTAAAAACATAAACATCATTTTAATGACATCATATATGATAGTTTGAGTATTTTTTTATAATTATATTATTTAACAATATGAAAATAATTAATCTAATATATCTGTAATGTGGATTATTTTACCTAATAAATCATTTCATTGAAGTGTAATACCAAAAATCCCAACCCATAAGGGATGGGATCTTAACTCTCCCATAGTATTCCACTATAATTAATAATACGCAATACATAAGAAAGATGCATATGATTAATATTCATTAGCACTTAATAATACACCTTAATGAACATTGTTATATCATATGTAATCAAATCTTCGAAAAAATGAAGTTTCATTGTTTTCAAGAATTAGACCCATATGAAAATATTAATTTCTATTTTTGGGAATAACAAAATTTTCGTTCATCAATTAATCCTATGAAATTCAAGGTATAATGACTCCAAATCTTGTAACCTAGATCCGGTTTCTACTTTATTACATTAGCATAGATACAAATTCTATAATTGAAAATGATTGATCAGTTCAACAGTTTTGGAAAAATATATACCTAAATGAGACATGATTTAAATTGAAAGAATAAAATGAATCATAAAACTGAAAATGATTAGCATCCTTTAAACTCATTCAAAGGATTCGACGTCATAAACTACGGAAAGGAAACCAAATAATTGTAATCTCAAATTCTCATTAATAGTTACATAAATCCCAATCAATCAAGATTAAACCAATAATATTAAATATGTAAATTTGAATAACTAAAAACAAATTATATTTAATCAATAACTTGGGCATGAAATAATGAATTAAAAATATGGAAAGGTTTTTAATTGAACACACATTCCATTTAATAAATAAAATGAGAGTGAAATGAATACAAAGATAATATCAACTCAAAAATATGTTGCATAATAATATTAACTAAATTGTCAATGAAGTAATTTCATAATCTGTGGTCATAATGATTATATAGATCATGATACATATATTTTAAAAAAATTAAAAACATAGTTTAAAACTATGCGAAAGAACCCATATAAATTGGCCAAATTATTTGTCTCATGATTGTTTTCAGTGCATAATGGGGTTATATATAACCAGTCAGCACCCATAACTACAAGTACATTTCAATCATCATATATAAGATAACCGATTTAGTTAACGAACTAATATTCCTTATCATTAAATATATTAATTGAGTAAATGATAAAAATTTAGAACTATTTCCGTAGTTAAGCATATGAAATTTAATGTATACAAGGTAGGAAAATATGTAATATGGTTTAGGAAATAATATTATTATTCATAAAATTATATTGATATTTAAGTTAAATGTAATTTCGAATAGAAATTTATTGTAACAATGTTTTTTTATGTGGAAGAAAACAATCATAAAAAATGTGAGATGGTAGAGTAATCTTTATCTCATTGGAAACATTTAATATTTATCTTGTTTAAAAATAACATGAAATTAAAAACAAATAATAATGATTTAATATTTATTCATGTTAAAATAATAAATGGGGTATTATATAGACCACTTGAGTGTGAACATGTGAATATTAACAAACATGTCTCAATGAAATTGAAATTCAGATGAAATCACTTACCGCGCACTTCCCATTTGTCTAAATTTAATTAACATAAAATGTAATGGTTTTATGAATGTTATTAATTATATTAGAACCATATTGTTAGACCTCAAGTTTTTATGAATTGTTTTTTTAAATTCTAATCATTTTGATAAAAAAAATTCACACAACACTGTGTACAACTTGTGTAATATGAAAACACTATGTTTGGATTGCATTATATAAAACACCATGTTATTCTATAACTAAAAAACTTATATTAGCTTTAGGTACACAGGAAAAAATATTTTGATTGTGTAACACACAATGCTCAATATCTTTAATAGCATTCATTACATGCATGATCATGTTTTACCAAACTATAATGTACTATTAATATTATTATTGAAATATTGTTATAGTTATTTCCTCACTGTTTAAATGGTGGTCATTAACATGATTACTAGAATTAATAAAAATATGGTTTAAAAATTTATAGATGAATGATTATTTGGTGACCGATTGACTGAAAAGGGAAGAAATCCCTTTTGAAAATATTGGATATCTTTTGCTACAAAACAATATTTATGAAATAAATATCGTTTTACCTCAATAAATTAATGAAACCAACTATAGTAAATTTTTTAAAGAAATATATTTATATATATAATATTATATTAAATAAAATTTTATTGTTCATCTTATCTATTTTCTTGATAAAATATATAAATAAAACAAAATTTACAAAAAAAATATATATTTTTCGAAAATGTAATTTTACAAACTTTTAATAGATATCCTATTTTGAATATAGTTTTTAGAAATTTAATAATTTTTTTTGATCCACAATATTCATTTTTAAATTGGAACATTAAAATTATATTAGGGTGCATTTGTGTAATTTTTATGAAATATTTAATTTTTAGATGAATTTTGGAAATATTGAATTTTAATGGAAAAATGATTATTCATCTAATTTATTTTTATAGTTATATTATATTTTAAATTTATTTTTAAAGTTTAATTAGATAAATTATACATAAATTAATACAATTTATGAAATTCTAACTAATTTCTCTTTGAAATTTAATATAAAAACATTTAAATCTTTTTGACCTTTTTCACTTAAAATACTTGTAATCTCATCCTGTTTATGAGATTAATTTTAAATAAATTTCATCCACTTATTTTTTTATTAATAAAATTATAATATATTTGGAATCAGAATAATTTTTAAATTTTAATAATTTAATATTATTCTTCACCAAAAATACTAGTGACCGTAATTAAAATTATTTAGAGCGATTAAGGTAAAATCATGTGTACATAATAGTTAAACATTAACAGAAGAGGCCAAATAACATATAACCAGGTTAAAAATCCATTCTAGGGATATATTTTTACCATTTACTCAATTTAAAAAAATAACCATTATTGTAGGAATATGATATAAGGTTGACCTCTGAATATTTTTTTACCTTTTTTTAATTACCAGAATGTCATTCATCCTTCACTATATTAGGACACACACCCACCACCCCCACACTTATAAAAAACCCTCAGGACCATTGTTTAAAAAATTATTTCTTA
The DNA here is from genome assembly GCA_963277665.1 of Viscum album. Classification (NCBI taxonomy): domain Eukaryota; kingdom Viridiplantae; phylum Streptophyta; class Magnoliopsida; order Santalales; family Viscaceae; genus Viscum; species Viscum album. The sequence goes on from OY728119.1 coordinate 1,569,833,150, forward strand.
AATATGCTACGAAATTCACTAATATTATCTTAGAAGAGTCACTATGGGAATAAAGTAAACCAATTTAGAACTTCGGTGCAAAGAGAAAAAATTACCCAAAGAAGAGGTATCATCCTTCAGTAACATGTTTTATCATATTTAATTATCCACCTCTCAATTATTTGTATTCAATGATAATATAATAAAATTAGTATCCTTAATATATTTACATGTTTTAATGTTATTTTTTGAGATAAAATTTAATATAATTCCATAAAATGTGATATAAAATCATTGTTCGTGTGTATGATGAACTACTACCCAATGAAGTGAAATAATTTTTTCTTCCATTACCACCTCTCATGGTTGGGAAAAATAATGAAATTACTATTTATGTTTTCTAAATATGACAATTATGATATATTTATGATTGTTTAATTTTTATAAATCACATACCTTCATTACATCCATTTGTGGGAATACAATAACATCGTTTGGGGATATGTGGATTACCACATCCTCAAAGTGTTGTGATTCATTAATGGTTTACATGAAATTTATTAAAAAAATTATATTTATGACATAAGGATGAAATTTTAATGATAAAATATATAAATATATACGTTATTTACATTTCATTCTTTCAAAATGACAATAAAATGGAAACAACATTCAAGCATACGTTTGACCTACTATCTCACTAAATGGTGTATTTAATTAACTATATCTTTTTTATAGATTATTATAAATAACTATATATAAAATTTATGTGATATTAATATCATGGATTACATTCTATAAATATGTAAATAAAGACTTATTTAAAAATACAATGAATGACAGTTCAAAACATGTATGAAAAACAAATCTAGTGAAACTGAAACATAATATTAACCAAGACTTATTAATAAAACTACAATATAAAGTCATAAAAACAATATAAGTTATAATATGTAATAATATTGTTCTTTGGTATATGTATAATAAAATTATATTAAATATACATGAGTTTTGAACGTGTTCATATAATGTCAAGTCTTACTGTTAGGGCCTTCTCGTCTCTCTTTTATTTAAGTGGGATATATGATATACTGAAAACATAATGTTCTTGTGTGGTGTATATACTAACATATGATATTTTGTATCTTTAATTTTCTTTATTTAATTTTATTATAAGTTTTAACTGATTTATTCTTTCGTGAGGACTGTGATTCAAAAGTTACACAAGTAGTAAGGGGATTCTGAGACTCACTTTTATTTCTAAGAGACTTATTCTATCTTCATTACTCTTTCATTTGTGTGGTGTATAAACTTCTTATAGATTTATTATATGATTTTCATCCTAAAATTTATAAATATTTACATATCGATTTTATTATATATATTTCATGTTGTATAATGATTCAAAAGTTTCCAAATTAGTGATGAAATTTTGTCTCATTTTTTATTCATTGAGAAAGTTGTTTTTTTGTGCTAATATTATTTCATGAGGTTTATATAATAACATTTGACATGTTATTTCATAAATATTTTTATTTTACTGATATTTTATGCTTAAATAAATATTCTTATTTTTCAGGGGCTTTGTTTCAATGATACCGAGGTGGTAAGAGTTTCTTTATTCAATCTCATCGTTATTGGGATTTCTTACAATTATTCTTCCATTGATGAAATATTATAATATATCTCTCAATAAATATACTGAATTTTTTTATCAATTTTTTATTCATTATATATTTATTTAATGGTACCATTTTCCACTATTTCTAACTTTAGTTAATTAAGAAAAAAATTTATGTAAATCCGTCTTTATCTCTATCTTCGTTAGAAAATCAATTTTCTTTCAAAAAAATGTTTTCAAAAAAAATGTCTAAAAATGTTCTTCTATTATTATCTGATCATTAAAAAAATTAATTATTTTTTACCCTTCTATAAAAATTGATTAGAAAAATATTATTCTTTTCATATTCTAATTGAGGAACTTTTCAAAAAAAAATCCCCAAAAAAGAAATGTTTGGAATATATAAATTTATCCACGGTCAGTACCATAATATCGTTGATGCTTCATATCAATGTTTACAAGATTAATTTTTTTAAGAATATATTTTCATAATATTAATGAAATTAATTTTTTTGATGCCTTTTTCAATGGAAAATGACTCCAAAAATCATTTATGTTTTTTAGTAACACTATATAAATTTACAATAAAAACGGTTTTGAAAACATTTTCAAGCATCTTATATAGTTTTTCAATGTTATTTTTAAATAAAAAGGATTTCAAAAGCTTTTCAATATTCTTTAATATGTTATCAATATACTATTTAATTAAAATTCTTTTAAGATTCCATTATAATTTCTCATGTACAAAGGTTTTTATAATATTTTTAAGGATTCATTTATATATTTTCAAGGTTATATTCATGGAAAATGGTTTCTAAATTGTTTTTTATTTCAAAAATTATTTTTCAAATTAGAATGAATATTTTTCTCAAGAATTTTTCTAAAAGATATCTCAAAATTAATTTCCATCTATGTTGACATCCATTGGTGTTACTCATGCATTATTGGGGATATGATAGAGGGTTTTCATTCGTATTCTTTCTATAAATAGTTTACTTTTTTATGTATTGATATTTACCAAACACATTTCTCTTTCATGGGTTATTTGTTTTGTAAAACTAATATCTCTTTCATGAGTTACATTTTTGCAAAACCCACTTCTTTTTCATTGGTTATGCATCAAAGGAATGATTATTAAACCTTACTATTTTACAATGTGTATGATATGAAAATGAGTTTATGATACCCATTTCATTTCAAGGTTCTTTTCATGATTATTTATGAACTTTTGGAACACGTATGTATGATTTCATTATGTAATGGGTTGGACATGTATCTCTCTCCAATGCATTGGGTAAGGATTTATATCTCATGGGAAAGACATGTCTAGATTATGGAGTTAACTCGGTTCATTAAATGACATTGTTAGCTAAGAAGGTATTGGAAGTGAGCCTTGACTATTATGATGGTTTTAGGATTGATCCCATTATAGTAAGATGGCCTTGGAAATAATCCATGACTAAAATAAAAATAATTTTTATATGCTTATTTTTCTTCCACAATAGCATGTTTTATTTATATGTTCATATTTCATGTATTATGCTCTATGTTACCTATTGATTCATGTCTTATGAACATCCAATATTTATGACATGACTCTTTTATATTATCTTAGATATGATGGGTAATATATTCAAATGTTATTATCATGTTCTAATTCTTATATTCTCATGAATATGATTACATATCTTTCTTATGTACCCAAAGTGAGAATCTAACCTCATCATTTCATATGTATACTTTCCAAAAGTTATGAAGAAACATATTATGTATGATGTATCTATGAAGGGTTCTATAAATGGACAATATTGTGGGATATAATGCATCCCACTTAAGAACTAGTGTTTATGTTTTCATATTTCCAATTGTGCTAAATTAATATAGTATTTGGGTGTGTGTTTTAGTATTGTATTAAGTATTGTTAAAAAATGTATATCTATGAGATATGAGAGTTTCTATTATTGGTATCATAGTGAACATTTAGTTGAACTTTGTAATCTATGATGATAAAACATTATTGAGAAACCTAATATCATATAGAAGGATAAGTACAAGGACATGTTAAATTATATGAAAATTTCATTCAACATTATTAATATATATAGCTAGTGGATTCCTAGAAATACATCCCAATGTGGACAATATAGGTGGATATAGATATAGTAATGATTTAAATAGAACCAATAACCTTGAAATCATCATATTGTGCAAGACTCGATTAAGAGATGGTGCACAAAAATTGGCCTTCCTACACACATTGTGGGACAGTCATAGGGGATATGCCTTATAAATTCAAAAACTCTCCAAGAACCATCATGATTAATTTAAATTGATTTTAGACATGAATAACCTAGGATAAAAATAAGGTTCCATGTTTTAAATATGGTGTCATAATTTATACATCCTATATGTCATTTTCATGGTTTTGTGGTTTTCCACTATGTTATGTGTTTCTCCCAATATGCTTTTTGGGATTAGTCAATGGTGGGAAAGATAAGAGAATCAGTTACTATTTGATGTGAGGAAACATTTATACATGAGTATGAAAATGGGATGATGACTTGATTGAAAGACTTTGTGATTATGAATAATAAGTTTACATGAAAAAATATTAACAATATTTATCTTAATAACCCTTAGCCTCACCAAATAATAAAAGGAAAGAATTCACTGAGATATTAGGTAATAGATACCAAAGTGGGGAAAACATCATTTTAATTTTTGATGAGAATGTGGAAAGAATCACCCATGTGAATGTGTTAGAGGAATGTGAAGTTATTTTGACTATGCGAAAGGACACAAAGTGTGTAACTACAATGGGGAAATGAAATTTTTTTTCAATGTAATGAATGAGATTAATGGCCTCCTAATAACTAATAGATGGCTTAATGCCTTAAATATGAAAAAATGGGCAGTATGAAAATTGATATCCTATGTAGAATGATCATGAAGAGAATCAACATGTTGGTTTGAGTAATGGTTCTATTATTTATGGTGTTGATTCTACAAGTTAACTCTGAATGAGAAGATGTATTGTGTAATATAATTTGGTATCTTTGTAAATGGATTAAGGAAGAACTGGAATTATCGATGTCTTTTTGTTTATGGAATCAAATTTTATAAAATATTTAATTATTGATCATTATATGTTTTTCATTAAGGATTTTAAGTAAAATTTTGAATTGTACTGATGACCTAGAATGCTTATTTAACATTATTGTTATATTTTCTAGAAATAAAATGATAATGGGAAGGAACCCATTAATATGTTCTGAATGATTATAAATTGATGCTTTGTATGGATAAATAGATCATTGATATTTATACACTAAATTGGGTAGTATTGATAACCTCATGAGTAATAAAGGATATGTAGAAAAAAAATGTCTTCTATCATGGATTGAGATTACAAAATGTTTGGGTTTAAAGAATATATGAAATTATCATTCGACATATAAAGCATGTATGTTTTCAAAAAGAATGTATAGTAATTATGGGTATTACGATGTTTCATGAAAATACATAATGCATTTGTTCACATGTTTAGATTGTGACAACCAAGATCTAATTTATTAGACTCGGGTGATCAATGATAATAAGATTTTGTGATGTCCTTTATATGGGTTTTCACTTTCATATTTTTTAGTGGTTATGAGGATAAGTATTTATGGAATGGTTTATGTTAAACATAAGATGAGATATAGATATTAATGTATTATATTTCCTCATGAGGATTTATTCATATTGGATGAAATTTGATAACCTTTTTTATGGTAAAGAAATATGAAACGATACATCATTCAATTTATGGATTTCATTACATGTTAATCACTTAGGAATAAAAAAATACACATTTATTTCATAGAATTAGGGATAAATTGGATGTCAATATGAGAAAAAAAGGGGTTAGATTATGCTAAAATTAGGTTAGTTTATCTTATCATCAAAATTCTTCAATATTGGAAAGAGGATATAAAAAGAAAATGTGTCCTCATTCAAAGGATTTTGTATGATATAAAATACCTTTTTAAAACCTTTTTGGGTTATGGAATTTTCATCATTAACATTCCCCTAACCATGTTCTCTAACAATCTACATCTGAACATATTATCCAGATTTCTCCATGTCCATGTTTTCACATACCACCTCTGTTATCCTATTTAGAATCCTTGTTATGAGTAACTTTGGGTGACAAATACGTTTCCAATTTCCCTTTTCATAGGATGTTTTGTTATTCATTTTTATGATTTTTTAAGAGAAAGAGAATTCTTGGGTTAAATATTTGATAAACTAAAAAGAAATTAGGGATAAATTTATTTTTAGAGGTTAGAATGTAACACCCCATGTTTTTAAGAATTATTATTATATTATTTAAATCAATATTTTTGATATTTTCATTTCTCGTAACACTGAATGCATCTTACGTTACATGAAAGATATATGTTTTGTTTTAATTAAACACAACACCAATTTAATATTACACTACCTGCAACACTTATATTAGATTTTCATACATGAAATATTGTACTTATTATGTGACACACAATGCTGAGTTCCTTCGATAGATTGTGTTACACACAATACCTTGTTTTACCAATCTACAATGAACTATCCATATTATTATTAAAATATTATTATAGTTATTAGCTAGATATTGGAATGGATGTTATGAAAAATATTATCTAATTTATGAAAGTATGGTTTAAAAATTTATATAAAATTAATTATTTTGTGACCAATTTACATGAAATTAAAACACAACCCTTTTGAATATAAAGGTAATATTTTGCATGAAGAATATATTTTATCCAAAAAAATTGTTTACCTTATTAAATTAATCAATTTTTATGGATAAATCGTTTTAATTATATATATATATACATATATATATTCCACTAAACATTTTAACTTTCATCCTTTTTGTTTTCTAGACATGTTATATGTATAAAACCAATTTTACAGATAATTATATAATTTTTTTCAATGTTAATTTTACCTCCTTTTAATGGCACAACAATTTTAAATATAAATTTTTAAACTTTTATTAACATTATTTTGAAAAATATACTTCATTTTTTAAATTATAATTTCAAAATTATATTAGGGTTATTTTTTGGATTATTTTTAAATATTTGATTTATGTATGAATAGTGAAAATTGCTGAATTTTAATTGAAAGGTAATTTTTCACCCCATTTATTTAAATCGCTAAATTATATTATAAATTTCTTTTAATGTTTAATTTTATAAATTATAAATCCATTTATACAATTTAGTTAAAAAGGAATGGTTTTTACATTAAACATATCATTAACATAAAATTATTAATAAATGGGTAAAATAAAGACATAAAAAGAATATATGGTATGATATATAAGAACATGTATTGGGATTGTATGTATGATAAATAGGTAATTATTATATATTAGGTCTAAACATGTGCTAATTGAATGAAATTTATTTTTATTGAGATAGACCCCCTTTTAAGGGGTGGGGGGGAACCAATAATGACATCAAGACTTAAACAAAACAAGGCCCCAATGAACCAAAAACTCAAGATAAAAAATTAATCGCACTATTAATAGTAGCCCCTCCTAATAACAAAAAATTACATAAATCTTCTATTGTATCATCACTACACGTATGTATATCCCATGCAAAAGAGAATAGGCCAAGTAATGATAACAAAATCCATACCCGCTCAAATGTATAATTCTGAATAGCCTTGATATAGTGAAATATCATTTCCCTGGACATCATCTAATGTAGCATCTTGTATACAATCAGTTGCAGAATCTCTTGAGTCACATACCACTAAGGTAAATACTAAAAAAAAAATGAAAAGTTCATAACTGTAATAAAAAAAATTAAAAAATAACCCAGAAAAACCATAATTATCCTCTCTTCCATCCAATCCTCAAAATAATATTCAATGAAAATAATCCTATGATTCATGAATGAATCCTATATATAAACCAATTCATCCTTCTCAAATGGAATATTAAGTGAACATCCATCTGACGTAAACATGAGAAACATCTTGAAAATATTAGTTTCTAAATAAATTTATATGGTCTTTGTGAACTGGTTCAACATCAGGGTCACCTTCAGCCTCTGCTTGTGTATCATTTTTTCCTTTGAATATGAACAACCCTAATCCATACAGGATGAAAAAGTAATGAATAAACTCCCCCGTTTTTCTTCTGAATCTGCATGATATAAACATGAGACAATAATTTCAATTCTTATGGTATGGGTTTTATTGTATCACTTGAATTCTTATGATATATATGCTATATTCAATACTTATTCATGTTATGTGGTTAATATACTAACCCATGATATTATATCTCTTGAATTTCATATATTTAATAATATTTAATGTTTCAATTTATTTTATTCTTTCATGGGGATCATAATAAAAATTTAGTTAATTTATAAGGGGAATTCTGGTATCATATTTATTTATGTGAGACTTTTTCCTTATTCAATACTACCCATTAATGTATTATCTTTTTATAATAATAATGTTTTTTTATTTACACACAAATTTTATGATCTCTATTTCCTGGGGTTTTATGGTTCAAATGTTACCAAATCGGTAATCTAATTTTGTCTCAATTTTACTTCATTAAGAATCACGTTGTTTTATTAACCTATATTGATTTTTGAGGTACATATACTTCCATTTGACATATTATATCATGAATATAAAAAATTTGAAGAACTTTTAAGATTCATTTATTGATATTATTTCATGGGGTCTTTGATTCATAGTTACTGATGTAGTAAGATTTTATAGATACAGTCTCATCATTATTGATATTATTTACAAATATTTTTCCCTTAATGAAATAAATTTTTCTATATCTCAATATCTCTCATATATTTTATGATCCTATGATAATTCATTATATAATCATTTGTTGGTATTATTTTCCACTCTTTGATCCATAATATAATTAAGAAAAAACGTTTTTAGAAAATCTATATTTAATTATATTTTCAGTTACCAATTTTTGTTCTTTCAATACCATGTTGTCGAAAAATAGCTTAAGAATGTACTAATATTAATATATAAACTTTAAAAGTAATTTTTACCCCTAATTTACCTTTGTCTCAAATGTTTGAAAAATAATATACTTATCATTTTCCAATCGAGGCACATCTCTAAACTATTTATGATGAAAAACAATTATTTGGTATGTATGTATTTATTGGCTATCATGACCATTATCCCTTTGAATATTACCATTAATGTTTACATGTTTTTAGTATTATTCCTAACAATATTAAATTATTTATTTTTAACAATTTTTCAATTAAAAACGTTTAAAAAAAATTCTACATGTAAAACATTTTATAAATTATATTGATGATTCTTTTACAATTTTTAAAATAGATAGATTAAAAAAAATAAATCTTTATTTATAAATTTTCATTATTATTTTCAAAATAAAATGCTTTCAAAATATATATATATTCTTGCATTATAAATTATCATTTTTATTTTAAAGAAATATGGTTTAAAAAAATTAAAACATTGTTTATTAATTTTCTATGAAAAATGATTTCCATTTGTTTTTACTCATCCTTTATAATTTCTCATGGTTATATTTTAGGGAAAAATTCTTTGAATTTTTTTTCAATAATCCTTTATAATTTTTCATGATAACATATTTCAAAATGATTTCAATATTCAGTTTTATACCTTTAACAAAAAACGTCTTCAAAATGTTTGCAAGATTTCACTTACCTGTTTTCAAGGGAAATGGTTTTCAAAAAGTTTTCAAGATTTCATTTTATGATTACAAGGTTGTTTTTAAATAATTTGTCTTAAATGTTTTATGTTTTTAAAATTAATTATTCAATTAAGATAGAAAATTTTCATAATTTAAGATTATTAAAATATCTCTCAAAATTAGCTTCCATAAGATATGACATATATTGGTGTTACTCATGCTTTAATGGGGATATGATCTTGGGGATACATTTATATTATTTATCTAAATGGTTTATGTATTTATTTAATGAAATTAATCAAACCTTCTTATCTTTAAAGGGTTACATGTCTAGAAAAATCATTCATATTTCAAAGGTTATATGCTTATGAAACCTACTTTTTTTTCTAGGTTATTCTTATAATGGTTATGATATGATGACTTTTTATTATACCCATTATATTTTATGGGTTATGGTATGATTTTTTTATTATATTGGGGAAACAAAATATATGATTTCATTAGGTGATTTTTGGGACATATATATCTCACCAATGGATTGGGTAATGATTTATATCTCATGAGATATACATGGATGGAATGGGGAGTTAAATCAGTTTAGTTATGGAATTTTTTTACTAAGATGGTCTCGGTTGTGAACCTTGACTTCTAGGATGGTTTGGTGAGTGAACCCATTTCACTAAGATGATTGCACAAAAAAACATTGACTAATATGAAAATCATTTTCATATACTTATATATATATGCCAAAATTCCATGTCTAATTCTTTTATTGTTCTATCCAGGCATATTTATTTCATTCTCTTATGATTCATGTCTTATAAAATGTTAATATTTTTTTACATTAGCCTTGGTTATGATCTATTAAATGAATGTTATGATATTCTAATGTTCTGATCTTGTTATCCAACCCTTATGGTCCTGATTATTCTTATATGCCTCCCTTGTTTACCGTTATTGTGAATCTAAGATCACTCTTTCTTATTTTTTATTTGACCATGTTAGGAATATATGTATTATATATGTTGTGTCTAAGAAGGGTGATTGTCTTGGAGATCTTAGTAAGAATAATATAGCTGACTTATATACCAGTGTATAAGTTTCCATGTTTCTAATGGCAGTAAACTAATATAGTGTTTGGGCGTTTCTCTATATAATTTTTTATGTATTACATAAAAATGATATAATTTATATTCATTATATGTGATTATATATATAAATATTCATTTTTATAATATCATATATAATCCTTTTACAGTATTTTTCCACTTTTTTTAATAATATTTCATTATTTTCATTGTTCTGTGTTGTTGATTTCCTTATATTCTCATTCTTTCTTTCTTTTGAATGACCCAATTCATTTTCATTAGATATAGATACACCATCTCCAAAAATTTATTATTGTTATATAATTTATATTTTCTCATTGTATTCATTTTTTTGAATCATTCATGAAGGATTTACATGGAAAATAAATTACATCACTTCGTAATGAATGTTGGTCATACATACACATAAGTGATGTTATCTATAACATAATTGGTGAAATGGAAATGAAGTTGGTTATATATTTATTTTATAGAATAAATATAAGTTCATATATGTTACATATATTTATTAAAATTATCTTGTATTACATTCCATGCAATGATTTATATGAAAATGAGTCACATCGTTTTGTCAGGATGTAGTTTGTGGTACACACAAGAAACATTATATTATTTTAAATAAAAATGAAATTTTTTAATTTATATGTGATATTATAATAACATAAGTATAATTGTATATATAAACATTAAATTAATCATTGTATCCAACTAGGAGAGGCGTTCATGGAAAATTAGTAACATCAGTACGTGAGGTAGTACTCCACTATACACACAATCAACAATTTCATTTTCCATTTGTTGGAAGATGATATGGATATTGGTTATAAAAATAAGAAAATAACATCAAAATATATGGTATATAGAAGTGTTATTATACTATCATTAATGAATAATATTTTATTTAGGGGGGAGAATAAATACAATTAAAATAATCATTTAAGAACATTACCACTTCCTCAGATGTACTATGTAGGGGTTGTACCAAAATCCTTAAAAGAACGGTTTTATGATCACAAAATAGATATAAGAAGCTGGTATCTGAGTTAAGAAGTTATTTGGGTTGGGAAAAGCGGATACAAATTTCATTGGATGTGCGAATAGGGGAGGAGAATGGGTTACCTTTTATAAGTGTTGGAGAGGACACACATGGATGTTTTAAGAATAATCAATTACTTCCATGTTTTGATCATGAAAAAATACTCCAAAATTGGTAATTATAAAAAGCTATTCTCTATATGGTCAATAATGGCCATAAAATGTTTTTTTTAAATGTTATTGGGTCATTTTAACCATTAACTTTTTAGATTAACTCCTAGTTAAATCAGTTCTTTCCTTGACTACATAAATTAATTTTTAAAATTTTCATTATTCACTACGGTCAATAATGAAGTTGAATATATTGTATAAAATTAATTAATATTATGGTAAACATGGGATCCATTTTACTATATTGAATGCACAGAATCAACCTAATTTTTTTAAAAAAATTACACCCACATGCACGATGAAAACTGGGTTTCCCATGAGAAGATTGTCACAAGTATATACGATCTCAATACCAATATTGAACATGAAAATTATTCCACCAAATGAAATTTTAGTTATTATAATATAATGGAGATAATTTTAATTTAAAAAAATTATATCAAATTTTAATTTTTAAATAATTTATAAGAAAAGGGATATTTTCAATAAGAAATCTGTATTTATCATTATTCATCGAAAAATGAATCTTTCCAGAAAAATCCCAAAAATTCACTAAAACAAAATTATGATATGATAAATTAAATAGGAATTTAATTTTATCAAATAATGTTTATGAAATTGGTAATTAATTATATTCAATTATGTGCACAAAGCATGTCTAAAAACCCTATTAAAAGAATACCATTTTTAATAAAACATTTTATTTTTTCATAAAGTGAATACTATTTATTTCTAATTAATATATAACTATAATTTTAATAATTAGTATGTCATATTCATACCCAAAATCATAATGTATAGGTTATTAAGGTCATTTTTAAATAATATTTTAGTATAGTACAACATTTAATTTAAATTCAGTGTTTCATCCATCACAATATATCGAAGATATTTTATATATTTAAAAGGAAATAAATCCAAAAGTTTTGGGGTGTTACATTATTACCTCCTAAATAAATTCATTCTCCAAAATTGATGGATATTACATTCTTAAAATATGAGGGTATTTTTTCTTTATAAAATTATCTATTTCCAATGTTTCTTCATCGATTTTTTGATTTCAACGAACTGCATTTACCTGGTGAGTTATCTGATTCCACAATAGTTTCTCATTAATATTTATGAAATGGATGGCTTATTCATATTAAGATATATTTGGTTGAAATTATATTTCATTATAGGTGAAAAACTAAATTTTGTATATAATTTACTTCCTTAACAATGATATATGGAACACATCATGTTCATTTTAGAGACTTGTTATCATTTCCAAATGATAACTATCTGCTCTAATTATTTCTACAATTTCAGAGGTGCTGGTTTACATGGGGCTCATTTTTCCCATCATACCAAATTTTATGACATAATATCATTGAGATACATTTAAAAAAAACAAAATATCGTAATTGAAATTCAAAATCCTTCATCTCACTATTGACATATCACCTCTTCAAACATTGAGTTTCTTTTTTTTATGAATGTGGTGACGTGAATTGGTTTCCCAGTTCATGTACCCAAATTAATTTATTAAAAAAAAGGTTACAATACAATCTCTAGGTGTAAAGAAGTTACACCAGTAGGGAGTTGAAGGGATAACTAGTAAAAAGTACCAATAAAACCAAAATCAATATTTGAAGCACATGTGGTCACCAGAGAAGTAACAGAGCCTTCCTTCAAACATTGGGTTGATTATCCAGATCCGGCCTTCTCTTTCTCCAAGTCTGAAACTTCATGAGGATGGTTAAAATTTGGGTGAAAAGCACTGCATCTTGTCAGTGCCTAAAGCTCCATCATCAGTAGCATGATAGGCATGGTCGCTGTTCTCCTTCAGTCTTGTGTGAGGCAAATGCAGGAAGTAAGAATTCAGTATGGATTCAATTTCTCCAGTGATTTTTTTGACCCATTCCATTCTGTCTGCATCATTTTCAGCCATCGAAATATGAACACCAAGATTTCGATGAACACCAGAGCATTCAATGCAGAACGAAATTCCAAGATTTAAATGTGCCCAGTCAGGATCAGGGGAGCTGCCCTTCCCAAAATGATCATTTCCAGAAATTTCCCAGATAGTCTTAATAACAGTCTCTGCTTAATTGACCCTCATTCCTTTAAGATTCTGCATGTTGCCTAAAACTCCATCATCTATGACCTCAATTTATCAGAATCTTCATCATCTCATCAAAACCCAACTGGGTAACATCTTCCATGTTCATAAAATCCTCCAGCACCTCCATAAAGCATATGAAACAAAACATGATGAATTAATACAGATATAACAAATTAGAACAATAGAAATCAGGAGAACCAGTGTCTTTCCTTCAAACAGAGCATAACCATCATTAATCAATAATTCTGATAGACAGCATAAACAACCAGGTGCAGGTATAACAGATTCAGCACAGACTTCCCTCCAAATGTAGCTGACCTCTCCATAAGAGTGCAGAAAACTTCCAGATATAGCCATCCATGTTCTGCACATCAAGTGCATAAAAAGAAAGATCTAGCCAGAATGAAAACCTTTTAGAAAAAAAAAACAGCCAAACAGAATGAAGGATTCTCCAACAAAGAAACATCATGATGCTCTCTAAAAGAAATTTTTTTCCAGAATCCATAGAGAACATAAAACTCAGACTTCAAAATAAGTTTATAGAAGATCAAACATGCCCCAAGCTGCCACTAAAACAATAATCTGTCATTCAATTCAAGAGGAATCCAACAGAAGCAGTAATCCATCCAACTAAATTCTTCACATCAAGCAGAAAAGAAAACCAGCCTGATTGAAGCTTCAAAAAATGCATCAAAGAAGCAGACTGAAATGACCTTTCAAAATCACCAGAGTGAAGATAAACACAAAACCTTATATTCCATCAATAACCTTCCAAACCAGTCTAGCGGTAGAGGTTCAAAGAACAGTAATAAAAATCCAAACAACCAGATTTAGATCAGTCCAGTTGTAGTCGTAAAGCATAGAGAAGACAACCTTCAAGCAGATACACATTCAGGCAAGAGATCCCCAAACCTCAATTGCAACAGAGAGACTGGTTGAATGCAGAAACCCGAACTATACATCAAACATCCATCATCAAACAAAGTCGAAACAGCGAGAGAGTTCTATCCTAAGGATTCCAGCAAAAATATTTCAAACAGCCTCAAAAAGCAAGCCAATCCAAGGTGTCTAGAAAATAGAAGCCCAGAGCAAACAAAAGAGAACTTTGCATGATGGAGAGTACTGACAGAAGAAATCTTAGCACAAGAAAAACTAATGTTAGAGAAAAGTAGGATTATTAGTCTTCAAAATCACAATAGAGATCATTTCCATGGAATCCCTTTGAAGTCAAAATTTGAATTCTTCTTGATTTCCTCAACAACAAAGATGAGCATTCTTTTCCGGAGTTCCAGATAAGTGTCAGCGCTCATGTCACCATCTTTGTATTTTCTAAATGAAATTCTATCATTCTCGTCTATCCATGAGTCTAGATCTTTTGGGAAGTCCAAATTTTCTTCTATTACATAAGCATCTCTAATAGCAG
The DNA here is from genome assembly GCA_963277665.1 of Viscum album. NCBI lineage: Eukaryota > Viridiplantae > Streptophyta > Magnoliopsida > Santalales > Viscaceae > Viscum > Viscum album. The sequence goes on from OY728119.1 coordinate 1,569,848,336, forward strand.
GGTCATTTTCATCATCCTCACTGAAGGAGGATTCTGAATCTGTTGCCTCAGACTCAGACACCATTTCGGTTGGCACAATTTGTGGAGGGATGAAGATTTCATCCTTGACCTGGGCAGCCAGGGATCTTGTGATAATTGTTCTTTCAATTTTGAAGTGGTCCTTACCTTTTTTTTCTTGTCTATATTTCGGAGTGATAAAACCATCTGAGTCAACCATCGGTTTCTTTCCTTTTTTAGACCTTGATTTCAAAAACTCTTCCTCTAGCTGATGAGATTTGTAAAATTAGAAATCCCCCACGCTCCTCAAGGTGAGGAGAGAGCCCTCATTTATAGAAAAGATAGGGAAGTTACAAAGAGAAGTTACAAAGTAAGTGGGGCAGGAAGTTACAAAGGAAGTGGGTCAGAAAGTTGCAAAGGAAGTGGGGCAGGAAATTACACATACTCCAACACTCCCCCTCAAGCTATGTGTACCTAGCTTGGACACATAATGAAAAACAGACAAATCAATAAAAAGACCGCAACACTCCCCCTCAAGCTAGACATACCCAGCTTGATGACAAAACAAGACGAAAACAGAAGAAACAGAAATAATAAAATCGTTGATGATGCTGCTCCCCCTCAAGATTGTAATGTGATGCCGCGGAAAATGATGGGGCATCGCCGGAAAAGTGCGGGGCCGGACAACAGAGCGTCGGGAAATCCACACTGGCGGGTCGGTCGTCAGAGCGTCGGGAAAATCCGCACTACGAGCCGGTCGTCAGAGCGCTGGGAAACCATAATGTCGGGCCGATCGTCAAAGTGCCGAGAAATCCGCTCGGGAGGGCCGGTCATCAAAGTGCCGAGGAAGCCGCAATGGCGGTGTCGGTCGTCGAAGCGCCGGGAAAACCGCAGGAGGCCGGCGAAGGGATGCGGTGATTCCGCAGGAGTTGCTGGGCAGAGAGGCGGGGATTCCGCAGGAGGCACCGGGCAGAGAGGCGTGGATTCCGCAGGAGGCAGGAGGAGACCGGCGAGGGAGCAGGACAGCGGGAGGCAGTGCTGGAAGCTGGCCAGGAATGGTGGTCCGCTGTCGCGCAGAGAGGGGCCGGCGAGGCTTGAGGTCGGCCGCTGCCGAAGGAGCCGGCAGGAATGGAGGCCGACTGTCGAAGGGAGGCCGCCGGCAGGGAAGCCACCGGGAGAGAGAGTCGCGCCGGGAAGGAGGGAGCAACCGGAGGTCGCCTGGACGAGGGCACCGGGAACCCACGCTGGATCGCGAGCGGGCTAGGAGGGCCGCCGGGAAGGGGAGCCGCGCCGGGGGAGAAGGCCGGCGTGCGCAGCAAGGGGGAGACGTCGGGGGAGGAAGCCCGCCGGGAAGGGATGCGCACCGGGGAGGAACACCGCCGGACAGAGGCAGAGCAGGGAGGCTGCCTGGATTCGCCGCGTCGGGAGGGAAGACGGGAGTGCGCCGCCGGGAGGGAGGGCCGCCGCGACTGAGGATCCGCACTGGATCTGGACGTCGCCGGGAAGGGATGCGCACCGGGGAGGAACACCGCCGGACAGAGGCGGAGCAGGGAGGCTGCCTGGATTCGCCACGTCGGGAGGGAAGACGGGAGTGCGCCGCCGGGAGGGAAGGCCGCCGCGACTGAGGATCCGCACTGGATCTGGACGTCGCCGGGAAGAGCCGCGGAGGGCTGACGACGGGAAGGCGGGAGAACCGTCGGGCAAGGAAGCCCGTCGCCGGGAGGAGTCGCGCGCAGGAGGAGCGGGCGCCAGGATGAGCGCGCAGCGGGACCGCGAGGGGCGACGAGAGGCGTCACGGGCAGCAGCGGGAGGCGCGGGAGCCGTGGTTGCCGGGACCGACGGGGAGGCGTCGCCGGGAGAGAGGCCGTCATGGAGGGAGCCGCAGAGTCGGGCCGCCGGGGAAAGCCACAGGGGGCGGACGGGAAAAGAAAAAAAAACTAAGGCTCGTAGGCCATGGAAGCCGCCGCCCCCTGTGGGGGAGAAAAAAAAATATTAAACCCTAGAGCGGAATAGAAAAAAAATAGATGGGAGGGGGGATCGGGATTAAGTTCCCTCTGATACCATGTAAAATTAGAAATCCCCCACACTCCTCAAGGTGAGGAGAGATCCCTCATTTATAGAAAAGATAGGGAAGTTACAAAGAGAAGTTACAAAGTAAGTGGGGCAGGAAGTTACACATACTCCAACAAGATTTATCATGTTCATCCTGAAAGGATTCATCAAAATCAGATTGAACCTCTTCCTCTCCTCCTTGTTCATTGCTATTGGTCTTTGCAGTAGGAATTTCAGCACAGGTTTTGACCTCATCCTTCTGCATAACTGGTAGGGACATGGAGGCATCATAAGGAATTTGGGTACCTTTGTTACCAATAATAGTTAATGGTTGGGTGGTTTTGGGTTTATCCTTCTCTATCCAAACTGATTTTCATTTGGGAAGGGGAGGTGGTATCCTCTTTTTCTTCTCACACTCAGCATGATGATGTCCAATTCTAGAGCATTTTTTACAAAAAACAAGAACATTTTCAAAAACAACTTCCTGGACAAAACCATTTGATCCATTTTGCAACCAAAATCTAGAAGGCAACGATTGAGAGATGTAAACTTCAGTACACAATCGAGCCACTAATGGACGAGACATGTTATGCGTGGAAAAATCATGTTTAATTAGGTGACCAAATAAACTAGCAATAGAGAAGAGTGCTTTCTTCTTGAAGAAATGAAGTGGGATACCTGGGAAGCCCAACCAAATGAGGACAGTAGGTGGTTCGAGGTCTACACTAAAATTAGGTGTCCATTTCATGACTTTAATAATACAGCCTCCGAAGCTCCAAGAACCCCTCGCCCAAAGTCGGTAATAGTCGTTTTCAGAGGAAAAGCACAAAAGAACATGAAATGAGTTCAGGAGACCAACATGAAATTTTTCGAAACCTATGTTCTCCAAGGTTTTCCGCAGAAAAACTAAGGAGGGTCTGTGATTGTAAAACTTTCCAACCAAAACGAAGCACAAATCTGAAGAAAGAATCTGTACCTCCTCATTCGAGAAAGAAATCGCTGATAGCCCACGATGACGAAATTTCTTTGGTTCAACACGCTCAGGGGGATTCGATTCTTCTCTGGGGATTCGACCTGCGACGACATCAGCGAAGGATCGAGAGTCTCTGCGCCCGGATTGATCGAATATAGGGTTTCTCCATTGTTAGCCCGAGGGCGGGTTCGCCAGCGCGCTCCGTTCCATCATTCACCTTGATTTCAAACATTGAGTTTCTTTAATATGAGCCCGAATAGTATTTCTCTTAGTTTTTGTCTCATTAAAATGTTATAGGAATATAAAATTCCTGTAAAAAATTCATCCCAAAATGATAAAGTACAACTCTTATTTCCATATAACTCGTCATTAATAACAATTTGATTAATTGAATTAATACTATTATTATACGCAAACTCATCAAAAGGAGACACTAATCTCACATACTTTGAATTTCAAGTGAGCAGGGAATCAACATTTCTTCCATTCCAAAAACAACACTTTAATATTTTCTATCAACTAAGGATGATAGGTTGTGATCAAATGATGCTCAATATCAATAACCTTCTAAAGACGCTTATTTAATATTGATGTAAAATGGAAATCATGATCAGACATGATCAAAAGGGTTGTTTGATAATTTCTAACCATATCATTAATTTAGATACATCCAAGGCGATCAAGTAAATAAAATGTTCTTATAAAGAGGAAGTTTTCATAATTGGTTAGGGAATCAATAATAACCCATAGTGCATCATTTTACATGGAGCCATTCGTAGTCCCATGATAAAGTCTATAGTAATTTACACCCATATCCATATAGGAATAAGAATTGGTGGAAATAATTTTCTAGGAATCTATCTCACAACATCCACTTATTAAAAATAATATCTAGATGCATAATTATAAATTTCATACTTTATATTATCCTAGAAATACTATTCCCTCAATTTATTGTACATCTTTATTCTATTAGGGTGTATATAGAAATATCACCTTTGTGCATCATACAAGAATTCATTTATTTAGATGAAATATAGATGAAACGTATAATATTCTCCCAAATTTCTAATATCATATTAAAAAGATAATTATACTAGTATCTCATCATTCACTAGATTAATCTTTTTTTGAAAACAGTCATAATCATACTGAGGACTTTTTATGTTTTTAATAAATATGTCTTTCAAAACATTTGAGATAGAAGGGACCACCCTATTATATAATAATTCCCATATATTTATTTATTTTCATCCTTGAACATAGGTTACCTCTTAATCCGCATTTTGGTTAGAACTCCATGATGCTTCCAATACAACGTGTATTCTTCCTAATTTGTATTCCTTGGGTGGTAGTGTATCGAGCAATATTAATCAATGAGTAACTTGATCCACCATCGTTTTCTCATATTGACCTATTTTGGTTTAAGTATGTATTTTAGGATTTCATGATCCATGTATATCACATATAATTATCTATATAGATAATATCTATATATCATCAATGAAAATATTACAAGTACTAACTCAAGATCATGGGTTTCATAGTTCTATTCAGGAGTCATCAATTTATTTGTTACCTATGAATGATCTATATCATTTTACTATTACGGAGTCCCTTATTCATTGAAACACTATATACCACCAACCCATCATATCCAAATGGAGGAGTGAAAATACGATCATTGAGCATTCCCTAATTCTGTTCATCAATATATTATTTACGTTACTTTGACAAAATGAACATAGCCCGCTATCATGTAATTTTGTTTAATGAGTTAACAAATAAAGAACAATTATAAACTAATCACTTATTGTAACCTTCCAACCCAATGAAACTGTATACCTTAGTTGCGTTCATTGGTGTATGTCATTCTATGACTACCTTTGTCTTTACAGGATCAATTAAGATTCCTTCCCTTGAGATAATATATAAAATAAAACAAACATTTAATGCCAAAAATCACACTTACTTAATTTCACATATAACTCTTTAATTATAAGATTCTTAAGTATGATACATAAGTGATTCTAATACTCATCCTATCATTTATAATACAATGATATATCATTAATGAATACCAAAAGAAAATTATCATGAAAATATTAAAATACACTATTAATTAGATCCATAAAAATAGAGGATGAATTATTCTATCCAAATTTCCTTACAATAAACACATAATTTTTACACCTCATTTAGAAACCTTATCTTTGAAATGCCTTCATTTTATACACTCAATTGATGATACCAAGAAAAGAGGTCAATATTTGAAAAATATTAGGTTATGTGATGTTTATTTAATAAGTCATAAATGAATGGAATTGGATAAATGTTCATAATAGTAACATTATTTATTTCCCCATAATCAATTAAAATTCTCATGGATCCATCATTCATATTTAAAGGGTCTCCCAATATTGAAACATAGGAGTGGATAAATTAATTATCAAAAAATATTCTAGTTGTCTCTTTAAATCCATTAATTCTATAGTGGTAATTCTATTGGGAGTCATTGATATAAGTCTTGAATAAGGTATTAATTCAACAGAAAAATCATTTTCATGCTCTGGTGGAATTATAGGTAATTTCCCATGGAATACAATAACGTATTCCTATACAATAGGTACATCATAGATTCTAAGAGTACATTACCCACAATTAGATTTTATTTTCCCTTATTCCCAAATAATCTCATTTAGTAGTGCAATTGGGGGTGGATCTATACATGTCTCAGATTATTATATATCTTATCTCATGATAATTAATTTTTAATCTTCACCACTAATTCTATATTCTGGAATTAAGTTCTTGCACCATATTTTGAAATTTATTTAATACCATGTATTATATTAAATAAAAACATAGGAATGATAATATGTTCAGAAAATAAATCATATTTCTGTTTCTTTATAAGGATTTCATGAAAAATTCTTTTGGTAGAGTGACATCTATGGGAAGTTGTGGTAGACAAATCCCTTCTTAATTTTATATGGTAATGTCTAATTTTCATGGAAAACATGGATGATATAAAAGTGTGGGTGGATATAAAATCAAATAAATGATTAGATAAATATGAATCTATAATTAAAGTTTATACCACCTCATTATTGTCTATTTACACCATTTTTTAGTGATCACATTACGATTTCCTACTCCACTTGTCTTTTTATTAGGTATATTTCTTTGACTCACGGGGGATTCATTTCTGTAGTTCCCCATCTCCCTATATTTAACATCAAAATGATTTTATGAAATATATTCATTAAAATTAATAAAAATTATTTAATAGATTGAGTTACAAAAAAAATATTTTTTATTTCATCACAAGAAACACAATATTTATCTTGTGTTTCACAAAACATTGAGTCCCACTGAAGACTTAAGTTACACACAAGGATAAGTCTTAACAAACAATAATATACTATTAATATTTTTTATTTAACATAATAGTCATCACATATTTATTAGAATGGAGGTAATTAATATGATTTAATAAATTATTAAAACATAATTTACACATGTTTATAAAATGTATTATTTTGTTACAAATTAATTATAAATGAAAATAAAGACCAATTAAATTTTAAGGATATTTTTTTGTTCAAAAATTTATGACTAAAATGGAGTATTGTATTAATAAATTGCATTAATCATTATTATTTAATGAAAATTTTGAAATTTAAAGGCTATATATTTATTAACAGGTTTTATAATTCATCTAATATGTTTGATAGGTTTAAGAAAATCATCATTCCAATTTTAATCATAAGACGTTGAATATTTATAAATTGAATGGTAGTTTTAAAACTACATTTTGACACATTTATATTTTTATTTTTAAAAATAATATTAAGTTTTTGAATTTTAATATCAAAATATACTTTGGGTTATTTTTTGTTGTTTTTTTGAGAATATTCATATTTAGATGAATAGTGAATGAAAACAAATTTTAATTGAAAACATTTTTTTGTAAAAATAATATAGTGTAAAATTATATTTTTAATTAATTTAAAAGTATAATTTGATAAATATCATATGATTTTAAAAACATCACGTCACTGTAATTTACATCATGTTGAAATTTTATATAAAAATAGTTTAATATTTCGAACACTTCTCTTGAAAACCAAGTTGTCTCATCCATTCTACTCGAGTAATTTTAAATTAATTTATGCTAGTTATCTTATTATAATTGGAAAAAATGGATTCTAGAATTGGAATTAGATTAATTTATAATGTTTATTAACTAAAAAATATGTTTTGGATAAATATATTAGTGAATGTAATTAAAATTAATTGTTTTGATTATGGTAAAATGAGCTTAATTAAGGGTTAAAATTAGAATATCGGATTAAATATTGAAACTAAACATGTAAATTAATTTATATGTCCATATTTAGAATAATAAATATATAAATATATTTAATGATCTATTTTTGACATATGGGTAAAATTAAAACGTGCGGAGCACTACAATATTTTCAAGAATACACATTTTCTATTTTCCTCACTTGTAAAAGGCCATGTGTCCTCATACTCCGATAAAACCTATCAAACATTTATTTTTGGATCTTATAAAACCTACCAAAATAAGATCCAAAAATCTCCCATATTATCCAAGAATACTAAATATGGGTAGAAAGAAGTCCATGTAATCCCTTTGGGGTAAACCAAAAGGAGTTACCTAAAATGGAGGTAACATTCTTAAACTATCACTTTTTATTGTTTTCTTTCTCGACCCCTTAAATTTTTCTTCTTACATTATTACTTAATAAATTTAGTATATTAAATATACTAATATTTTTCTATGTTAGTGGTTTTAACTTCATCTACACACACTTCCATCAAATGGGTAAATAAATTACCGTTCATGTGTACATTGAACAACTGCCTTGCAAAAGGGCATCATTCATTATTATTTACCAACTAATGTGGTTGGGAATAATGATAGGAATTATATTTTTATATTATATATATTAGATTTATAATTTTTTCTATGTTATAAAATAATTAGATAACCAATACCTTCTTGATTTCAATTTTTGGGAACATGATAACATTGTTCATAGACGTGTGGACTGCCACCTCCTCAATGAGATGTGAGACGTTCACCGTTTACATAGAATGTATTAAGGAGGGATTTAATTATAATATGATATATAAATTAAATATTATATATATTAATGAAATAATTATCTATCAGGACATATACCATATCATTTTTTTGTTTCTATTTCACATTCTGAAAAAGTGATAAAGTCAGTCATGGACGTGGGGATTACAACCTCTTAGAGGTGATGTGATTTTTCTTTCATCATCATCACATTAAAAGAGTTAAATATATATAGGTAAATAATATTTAATAATATGTCATTTATTATATAATTTTGATAATTTAATGATTAACATTACTTATATTCTATCTATAATGAATATTGAAAAATGGTAACATTACCCATGTGTACGTACGACATGAAGTCTCCATGATGATAACATTGGTTCATTTTAGAAAACCATATTCCATGTATGATATTAAAATTAAAATTGAATTGAAAATTTGATAATTATTTAGTGGTTATATCTCTAGATACATTTAAATAAAAAACTCATTGCTATAGTCGACATATCGATGTCAGTTTGGACACGTTAGCTGAATATGGTCAAAATATCTGACTTTAAAAATTTTAATTAGGTAATTTTATAAAACAATTTTATAAGTGAAATAAAATTAATAATAAAATTTTAAAAGGTTATGAATAAATTAAATAATATACATATGTATATTATTCATGATGATAGTGTACAAGTGTGATAAATGAGATAGAAGGTAAGAAAGTTTCATCTCTATTTTTACATCAATGATTTTAATGTCATATTCACCACTTAATTATTTTTATGTGGTGTATATACTACCCATTTTTATATATTATATAATTATTTATTTTATCACCATTTTATTTGTATTACACATTTTATTAATATTACCTTTGGGGTTTGTGAATCAGATGTTACCATATTAATAATAGATTCTTGTCTCAATTTTACATTCACAAGGAATATTCAATAACAACCTATTTAATTTTTTTATTGAATATAATAAAAAATGTAACTATATATCATGAATAAATTTATATTCATGGAGTTTAATGTTTCATTTGATGTTATTTATTTTATAGGTCATATGATTCATAAGTTACCAAGTAGTGAGGGTGTTTTTAACACAATTTCCATTAATTTGGTTAAAATTAAATTTCATTAGTTATTATATGATAAGAATACTTATGAAATTAAAAATGATTGTATTATTATGTATTTAAACTTTTATTGTTTGGATTTAAAATTTTACAACATAATTTTTTCTTCAATTTATTCCCACTCAAAAAAATGTTCTTTGTAACGGGATATCCCATGTAACATTGATTCAGTGAGATATATTAAATATTAAATATTTATTTTTGTTGTGTGGTTTTTTAATATTTACTACATGAATTGTTCAACCAATTCCTTCCCCCAATAATTTTTTTTAAAAGAACACGTATATGTATAAGAATGAAGTGTATAGAGCTTACACAAGAAATTATTGATGGGAATACTAGTTGATATTACCAAAGAAAATAATTAAGAAAAATATCATGTAGAAAAAATGATTGAAATAACATATCATCATGTAGTCCATGCTCTATATAAGAATTTTATGGGATGCAATTATCCAAGAATCCTATTGGAATCCATCAGACCATCATATTTAAATTTGAAATAAATGAATACTTTTTATATAAATAACATGAATTTAGCTTCATCTGGAAAAGTGGAATATCTCTAACTAGACCGTTTATGGGGTTTTACATAACCTTTTTATGACCTTTGTTTATTTATTATAAAATTTTCAATGTTACCAAAGCGGTAATAATTTTTTTTTCATAATTTACATTTTTTGAGACATCATTTATATTATAGAAATATCATCTTTTATGAGGTGTGTATACTTATCCTTTGACATGATAAGTCAGGAATATCCTTATGTGTATGATATTATAAGATTCATTTAAAATTATTCCTTCATGGGGTTTCTGATTGAAATCACTCAAGGTTGTATGGGACACTTTGGAATTTTTATTGTTATTTTACCCTGAATGTTTTTCATGATATTTTAATGATATTTTAATTCATTAACATAACAAAAGATTTTTATTTATTATCCTACAATGGGGATAATTTGTATTGATACCATACTCATTATTTTTTTTTTGGGATTGTGATTTTTTCAAATATATTTTTATGGAAGACAATTATTTTCCACAGAATAACTATGTTCCAAATATATTTTCATAGAATGCATTAATTTTTTATGCTCAAATCATGTTGGAAGGATATTTTTTTGGAAACCATTTCATTTTCATGTTTAAATTATGTTATAAATGAAATTTTATAGAACCCATTTATTTTACTTGTCTTAATATTATTTCAAATTGATTTTTGTTGAACCTGATTACTTTCTATTAGCAATCATGTTGTAAATAAATTATTTTGGAACCCACTTTTTATCTATGATTTCATCATGTTTGAGAAAATTATCATTAAACAAATTTAATTTACAAGAGTTAAAAATGTTTTTAATATATTTTCATTTAAATGATTTTATTTTAATGGGTTAATAATTTTTAATGAAATTTTTATTGAAACCATTTATATTACATAGGTTAATCATGTTTCATTGATATTGTTATGAATACCATTTACTTTCTATGGGTTATTTATTTTTTAGAGATATTGTTTTGGAACCCATGTCATTTCTATGTTTTATTAAATTATCAGGGATATTTTTATAGAACTCATTTCCCTTCCATTGGTTAATCATGTTTCAATGATATTATTATAGAAGTCATTTCATTTTCATGGGTTAATTAGGTTATGAATAGGGTTATTGGTTTCTCCAATGAGTTTATATAAGATTTTATGTGTGATGATTTTTCAATGGTACTTGGGAATATTTCATGGTGGTTACATGATAATCCAATGAAGGGTGGTTTAGTGATACACCAAGGATTGGTGGGTCTTCGATAACCCTTCAACGTATTGGGGATGGAAGTCGGTCGTATTACAATTCCATTTATTAGAGTGACCTGTATGGAAGTCGAATTCATGGTTATTACATTTATAATAAATAAATTATAATGGTTTTCCAATATATATATATATATATATCTATTATTGCAATATTTTTTAGACATTTCTAATGAAATAGATTTTATTACATGGATCATGATTTTTAATTCTGATGACACATTCCTTTTCTATGTTTTCATAATGGAAGGCCCACGTATTTATGGGTATAAGTTATTTTATGTTTTTATAATGTAATTTGATTATTTCATAATTATCTTCTGCACTATCCTTGTCATTGATTGAATTCATTATTTAATGTTCATGTTTTCCATTAGTCTTAATTTTAGCTCACCCTTCTTATATTTTATTTTCCCATGTTTTATGTAATGATGTTGAATGATTTATGTTGATAAATTATTTCTATAGGATGATGTTGATGAACTAATGTGAAATAAAAATATCTAGGTATAATGGAGGATGATGAAAAACTTGATGAACTAGTTTTTCATGAGTCCATGTTCATGTTTATTGTAAATGTAGTTGTGTATCCTAGTTCTCTAAAAAAATAAAATATAAAGGTCCTAAAAATATATGTGATCGATTTTTTCCCTTTTAATCTAGTATGATTTTGATGGGAATAAATCAGCTCACGATTATCAGCATCATAGCTATAAGGAAATTTTATTAATTTCATATCAATATCTAGGATTTCGTGTTCAAGACTGTTATAGTTGGTATCAAATGTTCGTTTCAATAAATTTGTAGATTATGATATTTTAAGGTGAGGTTATATTATGAGTTATGGATACCTTCATATGTTTATAAGATTATGGTGGGTCATATGTTCATTGCTTTAAGACACACTACTTGATAATTTTAATAGGTAAAACTTTTTATGTAATCAATGATGTTTTTGGATACGTTTACATGGGATGAGTTATTTGTAATCCCTGGGATCAAAATGAAATATTTTCATAGTGGAATTATTGTTCAGTATTAAATAAAACAGGGGAACCCATATACTCGTTAACAACATGTCACATCTAGCTATGCATCGGGGCTCGAACCCATGAACGAAAGACAAGAATGGTTACTTGAACTACCACTGGCCTATATGATATCGTGGATACATTGAATTTTATTAATTATAAATACGAGGTTTACTATATAATCACATGGTATTTTATTTGAGTAATAATGGTTAATTTATCTTGGAAAAATATACGATCGGATACCTCAAGTAGTTGGTTTTGAAACATAGTCAGGAAAAGCTTGAAAAATTTTATAGATAGTTTCTTAAGAATTAATTTAGTCCGAACCTTTTGTATTACTAATTAATATTGTTGATTAGTATATCATTTTTAGGTTTACTCATTCTGGATATTATGTTACCATGTTCTAACCATTTTGGTTTTGGTTAATGTCAAATGATATGTGGGATATATTGAATATCCCTTTTATTTTCATGTGGTATTCAATACATTATTATAGTGATTTAAGAATTAAAAAATCATATTTAATACTCATCATTTGGAGAAAAATATAACATTTTTGTGGAAATTTTTTAAAGGTTGAAAATCTTTTTATCTGGTAAGTATACTTCCATTTTCTTTTTCTCTTGGTCTACAAAGTAAGAGATTTTTTATCACTATGATTTTCTTTTGAAACAAAAGTATTAACCCATTACCTTCAATTATTTTGAACTAATAACATTATATAGTCATATATTTATTTTATTAGGACCTTGTATTTCAATTTATCACTCACTTGTGAGCGATCAATTCCCTCGATCTCTATATAAAATACTTTATGTTTTTCCTACATTCCCACCTATATTTCCCCTATGTGGACTCAATGATAAGCATAACATACATTCACCATAATTTTTTCCACTTTACCTTTTAAAGAGTTTATTTTATTTATCATCATTATGATATACAATTCAATAGAGGAATTATATAAATGTTAATCATTTGATAACCAAGATGAATTTCATGGGAAAATTTTATTTTAAGTGGGTAAGATGTAACAACATGAGATTTTATAAAATATATTATTTTAAACTAATATAAATTATTTAATAGATTATGTTACACAAAATACACTGTTTATATTTCATTACATGCAACAAAATTTTTATCTTCTATTACACTAGACATCGAGTCCCTTTGATGACTTATGTTATACACAGGATGAGTCTTACCATGTAGAAATATACTAATAATAATATATAATTAAAAAATTGTTATTTCCTAGCCATTAGAAAGGATGGAATTGATTTTTTTACCTAATTATTAAATCATTGTTTACACATATGAATAAAATTAATTAATTTGTTGTAAATTAATTATAAATTAAAATAAATACCAATTAAATATAAATGATATGGTTTTAGGTAAATCTATTATTATGGCCAAAATGTTATTTTAGATTAATAAGTTAAATTAATCACTAATAGTGAAAGATATTTATGATATATAAATTTAATATATTTATTAAATTTTTCTTATATTATTCCAATTATTTTGAAAGAATTCTGATAAGAATGATTTTAATTCATGTATGAAAATATTTATATATTTAAAAGTCATTTTTACAGCCTTTGAATGGAATGATTATTTTGAAAATAAAATTTGAAGTTATTATAATTTCTATGTAAAAAATTTATATTAATTTTGAAATTGGGAATATTAAAATTTACTTTGGGTTAATTTTAGTTATTTTTCTGAGAAATTTCATATTTTGATGAATAAAGAATGACACCAATTTTTTTTAAAAACATCTTCTTCAACTGAAATATACATATTTTTTAAATTATATTTTTAACCAGTTTAAATGATAGTTATATACATAGTATATAATTTAAGAAAATAGCTAATTTTAGTCAATGTTTTAATGAAATTGGATATAAAAATATTCAAATATTTTGATCTATCCTCTTGAAAGAAATTATTGTCTCATCCTGTCTATAGGAGAAATTTTACACTAATTTCTTACATTTCTATGATCATAATTTGGATATATTTTTTACAAATTTTTAATATGAACAATTTATAATGTATAGTAGTAATAAATTAGTCAATTACAAAAAAAAATTTACATAAATTAATATAAATTAATTGCACTGATTAAGGTAAAATAGTGCTCAATTATTGATTTCTTTTCAAATAAAATGTGTAAAAATGACCCCAAACTTACCTAATGAGTATTTTATGGACACATTTTGTCCATTAAACCTCTAATAATATTTAATGGTCTAGTTGTAACTTTTGTGGTACAATAATAACAGGGGTATCATTTAAATCTATTCAGGAATACCCAATATAAACTTTTCTAAACTTATAAAAGGCTTCCTCTCATCCTCCTATCACACCTCTCAAGAAATTTGGGATTATACATCCCTTAAACTAATAAGATCACATAATTACTCCTATAATACTAGGTTCCTAATTTTTTTATAAATTAATAGAAGGATGTCTGTTGGTGTAAACCAAAAGGTGTTACCCGAATATAGGTATCATTTTTAACGATCACTATTGGTTTATTTCTTTCTCCACCTCATAAATTTTTCTTATTTAATTATAATGTAACAAAAATATTATATTATATATAATATTATTTTTTATTTTATTTTATTTCTATAAACCTAAACATACTTCCATCAAATGGGTAACAGAATCACTATTCTTGTGTACAACGAACTATGGACTCGTGAAAAGATGTTCATCGTTTTTCCATTAATACCTCTTGTGGATGGAAATTACGATGGATATAAAATTTATATATCATATTTTTAATATTAAATTTTTTAAATAATTTTTTAATTATTATATAACACATACATTCATGCGTTCAATTTCTTTGAATTTGATAACGTCATGTGTGGATGTATGAACTACCACCTCCTCAAAGCAATGTGATACTTTCAACAATTACATGAAATTTATTAAAGATTTTTTAAATAATAATATATGATATAAATTACACATTAAATATATTTATTACATAATTAACTATATTTAAATATAACACATCATTTTCATCATTCCATCTAACACACTGAAAAAGTGACAACATCCTTCGTGGATATGTGGACTACCACCTCCTCGAAGTGATGTGATTCTTACTTTTTCAGCACCAAAATTTAAATAATTATATATATATGTAATTTTATTTATGATATAATTGTCATACTATAATAACCAATGTTACTTACCTTCTATCTATAATGATCAATGAAAATGAGAATGTTACCCATGCATACGTATATCCTAGAGTCTCTATGATCGTAATGTTGGTTCATTTTTTATAACCATCATTCATGTATTATTTTAAAAGTAAAATTTATATAAAATTTTATAATAATACAATTTTTATTATTTCTGAGATATTTAAATAATATCCTCATTATCCATGGTCAACCTATCAATGTCATTTTGGACACATAATCTGAATACGGTAAAAATATGAGACTTAAATATTATTAATTAAGTAATTGTATATACGCTGTTTATAAGTGTAATAAATGTAATAATAAAGTAGAAAAATTATTTGAAATAGTTGAAAAATTTATTTGTTTTATTATTCATAAAGATAGAGGGCAATCATAAAAAATAATATTGAGGGTAAGGGATTGTAATCTCACATTTTTACATCTCTGTGATAAATTTCAAATTCCCTACTTAATTATTTTCTGAGGTGTATATAATGATAGTTTTTAAATATTATATTCGGAATTAATTTATATTTATTTTGTTTAAATGTAATTTATTATTATTATTATTACATTTTTGGTTTTTATTTCAAATATTACAACAATATTAAGGGGTTCAGGTCTTAGTTTTACTTTTGTGAGGCATTCACCATAATAACAAATTATTAATTTTGGGTGGTATATATAATTTCCCTATATTATTTTATAGACTAAATAAATTTATATTCCTTAAATTTGTTTTTTATAATTAGAATTTATGTTTATCATACAACTTATTATTAAAAACATACCATGTTTATAGAGAATTCTTAACTAAATTTTTATTCATTGTGTTAAACTTATATGTCATTGGTTGTGTTATGAAAAAAATATGTGTGAAATGACATATCATGGTATTATTGTATATTTCCACCGGTATTTTATGGGATTATAATTTCCACACATAATTATTTGATCAATTAATTATCACTCCAATGATATGATCTTTGTAAGGGTTTTCCCATATCATGTTTGTTCAGTGAAATATATTACATATTCACAAATTATATTTTTTGTGGGGTATATACATACCATTAATTCATTTGATGATTCATGTCCTCAAATTTAAGGGGGTTTACATGTCCTTTTTTTATATCAATTTACTTGGGTTTATGGTTTCAATGTTACCAAATTGGTAATTGATTTTTTCACAAATTTCCTTCATTGATACATTTCTTATGTTATATACATATCTTCATTTATAAGATGTGTATACTTATACTTTGATATGATATATCATGTACCACACATTCCTTAGAATATTCTTTGTTTCATTAATTTTATTCCTTCATTGGGATTATTATTTAAATGTTTCAATGTCTTTTGGGACACTATTTAAATGATTAATGTTTATATTCCATAGGAATTTTGTAATGATATTTTAATTGTATTTCAATTATTCATTTTCAAAACCCATTGTTTTTATATATGATAGAATGGGGTTATTTTTTATTGATACCATCTTCAATATTTTATAGATGGATTAATGTTGTTTCAATAATGTTGTTATAGAATCTATTTCTTTTCAACGGGATAACTGTGTTTCAAAGAGACTTCAATAGAACCCATTTATTTTACTTGGAATAATCTTATATAAATGTGATTTTATGGAAATTGGTTTTTTCCATGGGTTAATAGTTTTATAATGGTTCTTTTATAGAACCCATTTATTTACTTTATGTTTATCTAGTTTAAAATATAATTTTATTGAACACATTTTGTTTCCATGAGTTAATAATGGTATAATGAGATTTTGATGAAACCCATTTTATTTCAATTGGTTAATCATTTTTATAAGATTTACATTGAACCCATTTATTTTCTAGGGGTTAATCATGGTTTTATTGGGATGTTATTGAACCCATTTATTATACATGAGTTAATCATTTTATCAAATAGATTTCTATTGAAATGATTTCTTTCAAATGTGTCAATAATATTTTAATGATATTTTTATGGAACCCATTTCATTTACTTGGCTTATTATTGTTTCGAATGTATTTTTATGTAATCCATTGAATTTCTTCATGTTATTAATGTTTCAAGGATATTGTTATGGAATAAATTGTCTTTCTATTTGTTAATAATGATTCAAATAGATTTTTATAAACCCAATTTCTTTTCCATGGTTTCATAAAGTTCTGAATGGGGTTATTGGTTTCTCTAATGAGTTGTTTAAGATTTTATTTGTGATGATTTCTCAATGGCACTTGAAAATTGGATGGATGGTAAAGTGATAAAATAATGATTGGTGGATCCATGATTGGATAAGGAATCATGGTTCTGTGATATCCATCCAATGCATTGGGTATGAAATCTAGCCATATGGATACATCATCTGCAAGAGTGACATGAATGGAATTAAACGACATTGTTATTCCATTTACAAGAATGAAAAGTATAATGATTTACAAAGAAACCTTTATGTGTTTCATTATTCTTTATATAGGTTAATAATGATAATAATAATTGATTTTGATATCACATGGTTCATGATAATCGATTTAGATGACTCTTGAGTTTTATATTCTTCCATATTCGATGGTTCAGGTATTGATAGGTATTAGTTATTTTGGTATTCTATCATTCCCTTAGATTATGTCATCACATTCTTATGCAGTCTTATACTCATTGATGGGATTAAATTTTTAATGCTTATGTTTACCAATACTGATCATCCTATCTCACCCCTCAAATGTTTCCATTATTCCATGTTTTATAGGATTATGTTGAATGATTTATGTATAAAATGATTTAACATGGATTTTTTTTGAAACCTAATGTGAAATAAGAAATGATGGGTATAATTGGACATTATTTTCAACTACATAAACTAGTTGTTCATGAGTCCATGTTGTTGTTTATTATTTATGTAGGTGTTTTTTTCCTAATTCTTTGGACCTATAAAACTAATTGTTTTTGCACAATGTAGTTGGAAAATTACTTTTTTTCATTGTATGGTTTTCATTAAAAACATAGGGTCACAAATATCGAAATCATAGTCATAAATGTAATGTTATGGATTTACGCATAGGATCAAAAAGTATAGGTAATGGGATATTATACTATAGTTGAAACACAAAATAAAAATATTTTAATTTTTAGCTTTTATTTATTTATCTTGATGGAAATTATCACAACAATTATGAAAAATTTCAGTCCATTCAAGAATTTCACATGTTGAATCTTTCCACAGTTCACAAAAATGGAAATTAATTAATTAATTTCTTTTATGACACATTCTCTTTTAATTGGTGCACATTTAACCTATTATTTTATTTATATCCATTTAACATACTGGATCTGGATAATAAATTCTCCATTTTTATGTAACATTAAACTATTTCTCCCCATTAAGAAATGATTTGAGAGTTCAAATCCCATTAGATACATTTCATAGGCCCTTAAAAAGAAATGGTCATTACATTACTCCATATTGTGTATTCAATCCTTATTATACATGGATATACTCTTAATGGTATACTCATAATTTTTAACACTTTATTACTCATTTTAATTTATGTTATGTAATATTCTATTATTTTTGGTTTGTTACTCATGAGAAAAATATGTTTCAAAGAATTTAATATTAAAATATTTCCATTCCTTGTGTTCAATTTCCTCTTCTTTTCTAGTATTCAGGATAAATGAACACCATTGATCATAATTTCCTTTCAGATAATACACTTCAAGTATAATCCTTCCATTTTCATGTAATAAAAAGGCTATAAATTTTTTATCAAGAGACCTAATCCATTTCTCAACTACCTTCACCTAAGAAGTCCCTTAAAATGACAGGGGATTCAATCATATTAAGCATTCCAAAAAATGAGAATCATGTTACGGAATAGGTTTCACTATCTAATAATGATTATTTTCCATGACCGTATTACCCTTTCCAAATATATCAATGATTTTTGTTAGTTATAATAAAAACAATATTGTATTTCTCTATAGGAAAATCCTTACATTGGCCATCTGTATTGACACCCTTATTCCTTTGTGGGGAAATTCATAACAATTAAATATACTAGATTATCTCAAAAAAATTGTGTAATTTAAATAATAATTTTTAACTCAAAATATAATGAAACACTTAACGTAAATTAAAAATGTATGCATTGATAATATTTGAATCATAAACATGGTTACATTATGGATAAATTTATCGTCAAATCCATCATAATGTTTTTTAAGAAATATGTGAATAATTTCAAGAATATCCCCTAGAAATGTCAAAGTAGGTTCACATTACGGCATGTTTTCTTGCACATAGTTAAATATATGTCACACCCAATGCATTATTTCGGGATTTATTAACCTTTAGTAAAAATAAACTAGAACCACATCCACTTATAAAATTCAGATAGGGATGTATTACTAAGAGAAACCAAATAATAAATTCTTATAAAAAATTTAGGATGTTCTTATATAATAATCCCCAAAGTATATCATATGGTAATATTTCCTAGTATAATGTTTCCTTAATCTTCTTTCTAAGGATTCTACTAGAAATTATCCAATACCAACTACTAAAACCCTAACTCCATCAACTCTAAGCAGGTTCTAACTTTATTTTTGGGGTCATTATCGATCAATTATTAGGATGTAAAATAAATTAATATAGGGACTACAAAAGAAAAACAACATCACTATCTATAATAAAAAATTTATCTGTATAAATTAAAATATAACAAAGTGATTTAAAAATACACAAAAAACAGATTTAATAATTATTACAGTATAAAATAATTAAAATATAAAATATTCATTTCTATATGAAAATATATAAGATTTTTCTTCATAAAATCTAATATATTTGTTTACTACATTTAATAACATAGTTCATGATTCCAATCCAATGTAAATAAAAAACAACCAAGTAATTTTACTACTAAAAGGACTACTAGTGACCTCCATCAACTAAAACATTAAAAAAATACACGTATAAATAATGGATAAGAGGGAAGCATTGATCAATCACATAGAGACAAAAACTAATCTATAAAAAGAGTAAATATTACATTCCACATTGGAAATCACAATTATAAAAATTAAATGATTTTATATATTAATAAACGATATTTGTAGAAACTCTATATTTACAAGGTGATATTTATATTTTGACTTGGTTGTTTTATTATATTTAATTATAATTTTTTTGTGTAAAATTTTATGTTTTGGTTGAAAATTTTGAATATATGGTGATGAAAGAGTGTGTTCTTTTTGGAATCCAACTATAAACACTTCTGGGTACTTTTTTGTATTATTCATGGATTTTATAGATTTGGAAAAAATACTTACCTAGGTCTAGCCATTGGATAGTTGTTTGGGTTACCCCCATTTAATAATAACCACCAGCTTACTAGTGGTAATTTAATAAAAAAATGTTATTTTATTATAAAAGTTTTTACATGGGTAGTTTGGTAATATAATTTTAATGTATTTTTAGATATATTTTGTATGTTACTCATTAAAAAGGAATTAACAAAATATTTCTTCACCTAATTATATCTCATCCTCTCTCAAACTTCTATTGATTATTTTTACATATTGTTTCGACTATTAAATGATACATTTGTTCTTTTGATATTAAAAATAGTGTGTACCCCATATATTATATCATATAATCTAAATGAATATACATTTTATTTTATATATGTTTCTAATAATGTTTTTTATTTAGTTTTGTATGAAATATTATAATTTTATTTAAGGGTATAAATTATGCTTCGTTGTAAATATTGTTAATGTATCTTGAGGGAAGTGGTATATTGTAACATCTCAGACCGAGATTACAATGAAATGTGCCCTCAATTTGGTTGGTCACATGCCCTTATGTACGTTAACCAAGTTCCATATGTTTCCCACTATCATTGAGGGCCTAGGTGTGTTGAAGGGGAGACTATGTCTTCAGTACCAGAGTGTAGCACACCAAAAAATTAATAACAGAAACAAATAGAAAAATAATTAAATCATACAACATTAGTAAATAGTATGGGATAATAGTATATACAATGCCAGAAGTCATATCATATACCACATGATGATACATGTCACATGTTTCTAAAAAAAACCAAACCAGTACACAACATGCATATATAATACGTGAACCAAAAGTAACAAAGGCTAAAAATAATATCATCAGCATCTGAAACCATAGCTTGGTCCCGTGTTATCCTACCCATAAACATCATATCACGTACCTGTGTTTGGGTGCTTTCTGTAATCATTATCTACAATCATATATTCGGTTTGGGTCCAAAATCAAGATGCAATTACGGTGTAAGACTAAATCCCAATAGAAAACCACCTATGGAATGATCCAACCATTCATTGAATATATATTGTCGAAAGTGTGAAATAAGAAAAGTAGTAAGAAAGAATTTACTCAAAATTCAGCATCCCATATGCACTGGTTTTCATTTAAATTAAATTCATATTCATTCAATAATTAAATTACACTTAATTTATAAGTCTCAAGATCCAGATCAATCCCAATATCCTTGTATAGCTAGATTCACAATAGATACCACAATGGACATTCAAATAATACATGTAAATAATGAATCCCTAATTGTGCTTTGTCATGGAATACGTGGTGTGATTCATTTCTTTTATAATTCAATTTAGAATCTGATCATTTCATTGAAATTCTTAAGTGGGAATTCATTATCACTCGAGGTGAAATATGTTCTAACACCCTATAAGCCCATCACTGGTGATACTCTCAAGAACCTGATATCCCTGTAGGTGAGGTATAACATCCCATCCAATCAAGTCCATCCTCGGTGCTCCAAAACGTAAGCGTGAGTATAACCCTTGGCATAATAGTCAAATTACATTTGATTCCATCCATGGAATTCTCATAATAATCCATGTATCAGTTGGCATACAAGTACATTCTCGATGATTATATCCACAGTATCCCTTAATGAACCAATGTATCACTCATGACATAATAACATTTAACCATTGAATCTATCCATGGAATCCTATATTGGATGCATGTGTCACCCAAGGTATAAAGGTCGATAGTCACATGAGCCCATCCATGGAATTATCATTTGAATCCATGCATCATCCAAGGATATTTATCATTTAACCAATTACATTTCATTTAACATTTCATTTAACATGCCAATGTAAAATCCAAGAGAATCCTTTAACAAGATCTCCTCAAAATGTGTATCAAGAATTAGACAACCACAAAGGCTTGGTCTTTAATTTACTCATGTGGGTGTAATTTATATAACAATAATCCCATGCATTATAAAATAATACATTTCTTTATCATCATTTAACTCACATGGTCATATCATGACAATTATCTACCCATGATTAATCAATTCATTACAAATAACAGTCTCAACATAAATCACATGTGCGAGTAAATAAAGGTCCATTCAAATACTCACATTTCCATTTTCACTATACAAAGCCTAAAAATACTAACAATATATCGCATAGATTAATTATAGTATAACTCACAAGAAAAATAAACTATTATAGAAATTCAATCCAATTGGATCAACTCATATCATAGAATTTACTTTTCTTTCATGGGAAAGGCATCACAATGCATACATGCTAAAACAATCAAATAGAATAGATGGGTGAAGGTTTAGTTCATCCATCATGTACCCTTAATTCAATTCAATTAAAATCATAAAATATATCAACTCAATTTATAACATATTCTATTTTTAACATCCAATGAAAGGGATAATGGAACACCTGAATTGGGTGTCCAAGGAATAAATCCATAAAGGGTCATTCAAAGAAACTCACCCATGGGTAGTCATTATTCATGGTATACAACCTATAATACTCATAAACATGACTATTCAATAACCTAAAACACAATAGATAACAATATGGTACAATTTCAATTAAAGTGACACCCAGAAAATGTGTTTGTGACCCCCAGCCATTTATAATCAACTTGATATTTAGTGAACGGAAAAAGACCATAAACTTCAGGATATTCCTTGATATACTATCTTGTATCAAGATCTAATTCTTCCTGGTTTGGATAAAATCTGTTGAGGGATTTCACAAAAAAAAATTTGGGCATATGCACCAAATCTCAAATAGTGAAACCAATATCCAGATGAATGAATAATGTCTAAAAAATAATTATATCTTTACCATTGTACATTCAAAGAGAATAACTAAATTAAAATTGGAGTCCAGACGTAGATTAGATATGAAATCCTAATTTATGCCCAAAAGAGAGCTTCTACCATTTTCAATTTCTATGAAAAGTATAAGGAAGAAAATAGTTTTTTGTTATGAAACATTTCAGGGGGATAATTATCATTTTAACAAAAAAGCATAAAAGAATGGTTTTGGTGTATAGTTTTTCAGACCATTATCTATGTCGCACGTTCTAATGTATCAATAAGGGGCACACACAAGGTTTGACCATATTGTTAAAAAACACATGCAAACCATGCGAAATCCCACTGTTAAAGTCTACTAAAATGAAAACCTTGCCTCTTGGCCATGCGGCTCAACCCTCATGGTTTTCACTAACCATGTGGCCTCATATATTCATCCAAAACATGAGTTTTGGTCTCTAGAACATCCCATGAAACACAGGAAACCTTCGTGACCTCAATGACATCAGAAATTAGGCCACATTTTAGCTGTTAAAATGAGAAAATATGGTAAAAAAGATATCTATACTTCAATGACGATCTGGGTTTTTACAAGCATCAACCTTAAAGTAATTCATCACCAAAATATGCTTTTGAGGGTGGAAGAGCATGATATGAGAAAAAATTTATCCACTATGATTGTACATCGGCCTCCCACTCCTACGTCTCATCTTGTACTTAGTAGTGCTACCACAGAACCCATACTAATGGACTGAAATGGCCTCATATAACCTTCATGCTATGATGTACAATTCATAGAGGATTCTCCTCAAAGTATTCTTCTCAAAGGATTCATACGCTTGTAACTCAACCTCCACAGGGTGAATGGAATGAGACTATTCTCAATTGTAACACCATAGCTGAGAAACATGGAAGATTTTGTGAATATCATGATACTTATATGGTTACTACAACTAAAAAGAAACTAGCCCAAATCTATCCAGAAACTTGAACGACCCGACATATCTTGATGATGGATTACCCTATCTCATAATTATCTTGTGTCCCATCCCTGGTGAAACATGTATGAAAACTTGATCCCTAACCTCAATCTCTTGAAGTCATCTACGATGATCGATGTTATATTTTCTATGAGAATACATTGTAATCATCCTCTTATAAATCAAATACATTTGATCTTTGGTATCCTAAAGAATTCGAGCTCCCAGCATCGCTTCCTCTCCTACCTCCTGTCAATAAATGGGTGATCAACATGTCCTACTGTACAAAGCCTTATATGGGGAAATCTGAATAGTATCCTAAAATCTATTACTATAGGAAAACTAAATCAGGGGTGTATGGATCCCCTAGGATCCCCTTAAATCTTGGAACCATGACCACATAATTTATTAAATCACCTAAATTTTGTGTTGTGATTGGCCATCATTCTGGTGGTGGTATGTCATACTCAAAAGAACCTATGCACCCAATGCCATGTGTATCCCTTTCTAGCATTGATAAGTAAATAGGAAGACCGTATATGAATTGACAGTATACGGGACTCTAGGAAGTTGTACAATCTCACTAATGCACAACAACCCAATATCATAAACACTGAATGTTTCCTTGATAGACAAGAAAATAGAATCATTCGTGAGTCTATAAATAACAACTCATACATCATTATTGCCTTGCTTAAACAATGGTGAACCTATCACAAAATCCAACAAGATGTAATTCCACTTCAACTAGAGAATGGGTACCTATAGTAAAATTCCAGTTGGAAACTGGTGTTCCATCATCTCTATCTGAAAGATGAAACACCTCATGACATAATATATCTTTTCATTCCCAGCCACCAACACTGTTGATGTAAATTTTGATACATCTTAGTGACACTAAGAGGAGATTATCACAAAGAGTAATAAAATTTTATAATTAAGGCTATTTTTTTTTCTAGAAATGGAGTGTGTTTTGTTTTTTTGTTAATCCAATTAAGGTTGATCAAGGGGATCACATGTCAAGTTATCTTATAGTACAAGCTGAATAGATCTCAGATCATGAAAGGCATTTTGTGGAAAGAAATATTTATGAACAGATCATAGATCACAAAATGTGGTGTGCGGATTGGTGAATTGGGATCCATGTAGCAAGAACTGTTTTCAGAACAAAAAATAGTATGTGAACAACATAAGAGGAATGATTCGTGGAGTGAATGAGGTTCGTCAGAATGCCTTCAATTCACAGAACGCTAATAGTTCACAGGATGGCATGCACTTCACGATAATGTAGTAGGGTTTTGAGATTATTCATGGTGTGTTGGTTACGAAAACTAGGTGTTGATTTGTACTACTACGTAATATGGGTGGTGGTATGCAGACCTTTTAGGGAAATAGTTGATGGGAGATGAAATGTATGTGATAAATGTGGTGTTATATCGCTGATTTAGAAAATCAGAGTTTTCAAGATTTTTCAAATCTATTTTCTTTTATGAGGAGAACTATTCCCCTCATTAGATAATGACACTGAGATTAAAAATCTAGAAGGAATTCAATGAAGTCTATAACGGTTCATAGGAAGAGAACCTCATAAAGAAAAAAAGGTTCACAAGGAGGATTTTGTGCAAGGAGATGATGTTCGTGTAGTAGAAGTGGTTTTCTGAAGATGTAGTATATTGAAATAAGTGTTATGTGGATTCACGAATGCGGATGTGGTATGCGAAATTGGTACACAGAAGTGGTTAATGGAATATGGTTCAGAAAAGATAGTTCATCAAAATGTGTTTGTTGATGGCGGTGTGCAGAGGTGGGTTGTGGGGGAAGTATGAGGAGGAGGATCATGAAGCACTCACAGTACACAATGCAATGCAGTGTATAGAGAAAGGAGGCTAGTTTACGGAGGACAAGTTCACAAAAAATCAGTGTGAAAAAAATTAGATTACATATACATTGAAAAAGAGAACATGAATGGATCATCTATCCCTATTTGAGGATGCATTTTTTTAGTTCCAACCCATTAAAGATACCATCATGTTGATAAAATACTTTCAGATTCTTCTGACATAGTGATAAAGGGGGATTCAATGGTCATGATCTAAGGGATATAATGTGAAATATGTAAAACCTTGTAAAGGTAGTGAGCCTGGGACAATGGGACTATGCTAAAATTTTTCACTCCATAACTAGTGATGATTAGTTGAATTTGGGATGACCAATAACTTGTTGGTGTATGTTCCTTGGAAGTATTAGTTAGCACTGAACCAAATAAAATTGGTGTTTGTTCATTTGGAATGCGATTTTTTGTTTTCTAAACATTTTGATAAGATTGGTTTAACAGGTTTCTACCAATGTGGGAACAAGATCCATCAGTGTAAAAAGAAAAAGTTGAAACCCTGAATCACCCCTTCCCTATCAGGGTGTTATAGGGTCCTTCAAATCCCACATAAGATCCTCATGCATGTCTGAAGAGACCCATACATGACCATATACTCACATGATCACATCCTCATATAAATTAAAACCAGGAGGGGGTCCCCACCTGCCACACACTCCCATATAACTAAACCTTTTAAATCTGATAGCTACCACATCGTCACTATATCTAGCAGTGTATAGGTAATAGATAACTAAGAATCGAATGTCATACCCTAATAGTAGTGAACCTCAAAAAAAATTTCACAGAGAAGAACTCTATAAGCATCCACTCTCTACTGGCATGTAACATTTCCTATATCTATTTCCTCTTACTATGTGAATTAGCCACTACATTGACTTTACTAGGCATGTAGGCTGCATCAACGTCAAAAGGTTGAAGTTATTCAACCGACCTTACCCACCATAGGTTCAGATCATGTTGTGAAAATATATAATTGAGGGTTTTGTAGACCATGTTCACTATAAAATACTATCTCTGTAAGTAATGTATCAAACAACGTAATACATGAAGAACAACATATAACATGAGATTGTGTTTTGGGTAGTTACTCTAATGTTTCCTCAAATACCCAGACTCGTTCTCAATGACTCGATCCCTCTATATAAGAACTGCTTCCAAACAGATACTTTATGGATTTTAGTACACTATGTAACTCTTTCCTAGTTCTGAAAATAACTGTATCTTCACAGAAGTAATCCCCCATTCAACTCTTGAAAGGTCTCCTTGTAGGAATATACCCATAAATACCTCACACCCTTAATATTCAAGCTCATAAAATGAGATTCTAATCGTGATCTGATCATAATAAAATGATTATAGTAACAATCCATCCATAAGAAACTCCTCACCTCAAAGATGTTCCTAGGCTACTCACACGTAACACCCTCTCTCACCATATCTTGGTCCACTGATACTCTTATATCTAATATGACGTGACCCAAAATTTGAATATGACCCATCCAGATGTAGACTTTTGTGATCTTATCATATAATTGATTCTCTATATGAGTATTCAAAATGATATCAAGATGTGTACAATGGTCATGATGATTGTTAGAATACACCAAGATAACACCCATGAAAACCACCACAAACGAATCTAGTTTAGGATGGGACACATGGTTCATTAGTTCCATGACGACCATAGGAACATTTTTGAGATAAAATGGAATAAAAATATCTCATATATGATCATACATCCTCTGAAATGTTGTGTGAGGTATGTCTAATGGTATAACACACACTTGATTATTACCAGATACCAAATAAATCTTTTAGAAGACCTGAGATCCTATGAGCTAGTCTAATAGAACATTTATTTGTGATTGAGGATACCCATTCTTAACCATGAACTGGTTCATCATCCAATAATCTACATATATCCTAAGGGTACTATCTGCATTTTTTTTTGAAAAAAGGATCACCAGACCCCATAGAGAAGACCTGGGTTGGATGTGGCCATCCTCCTCTAAATACTCTACTCACCTCTTGATATCTTGGAACTCCATCACAACCATCATCTAAGAAAGAATGGATATCATTGATGATCCTGAAACTATATTGATAGATAACTCTACCTCTATAAACATAGGTCATCCCAAGACATTATCTGAGAAGATGTCCCTTAAATGATTAACCACTGGAGGGAAATTAATATGTCATGTCCCCTGATCATCCAGCAAAAAACTCATAATCTGGGTTATTATCACACCCATACCAAAATGATTAGGTCCACCTATGGTCTCTTAGACATCCCATTCACCCTTTTGAATGAACTTCCCTATATCTGGTGATTAAAATCTCACCCAAGAGTATTATAAATCAATGAAAACATGAAAAGAACCAACCAATCCATCCCTAGAATGGCATCGATGCCTTTCATCTCATGTAATAAAAGGTCCACATGATGTGACACTTACAAAACTCATGGGGGATCTCTCAAAACTAACAATCACCTTCCATTAGAAAACCTAACAGATTTTCTAGCATCACAACACCATCAAAATTGTGAACCAAGATCCCATGGATCTCCACAACAAACGTAATTATAATGCGATGTGAAGAACATGTATCATAGTGTTCTAAAGATAAACAAAATTCTACTAAAATAGTATCATTGATATTAGAAGGTATGATATCATTCATATGAAGGGTCTATTTCACTGCATATTCCTACCTTGTACCGGGGCCCTGTGACACTTCCTGGATACCCTGATCTGATCCACCGTTCTGTCAATTTGAACCTAGGGTCTGGCTACCACAACCATGACCACCACCATGAACTCATCAGCGTACAATACCCAAGATCTCTATCTAGTGAGAAGCTAATAACCATGATCATGAATGTGGAGTCGGTGTAGACCCTCTCTCACTGGATGGTGGTGGAAACAATCCACAGAATCAATTTAGATGTCCCGTGTTGCTGCAAGATTGGCCCTCGACTGAGTCCTTTGTATACTATGGCCTCATATGTCCTAACATACTGCATTGGTATAACCTCACCTAGAAACTTAAATATATGTTATGAATACTAATACCACTATGTGGAAGATCCAAATGATGCTTCCTACTACCAGTTAATGCATTCCCAGACCTTGGTGCTGAGCCTCCCTAGCTCGTAGCTACATATTTCATCAGGTTATACTTTTTGATCAGCACATGATTCACTATCCCAAATACAATAGTCAGCCAAAATAAATTTACATATGATAAAATGTCATATTTTTGACCTTCCTCGAATCCTCTGTCTTTCAATAACTCTTCACCCATTAGAATAGGTGTGAAGAACTAAATATGAGTAAATCGGGCTGAAAAGTTCTTGTCTAATGGCGCACCGAACACCTGATGTAAAAAATCCCATGATATATCAGACCTCTACCTCTTGCGATAGAAATAGTCATATAAGGTTGTATTAAACTCACTATATACCACCTTCTGATAACGATTTGTCTAGTTTATAACATCCCACAACCTCACGGAGGAATCACATAACATGGAAATAGTAAACTTTGCCAACATCTTAGAAGGCGTCTTTCTGTTATCAATGATAGAAAGCATGACCTCAGTCCATGATTACGTATCCTATATCCCATAATAACCCTAAAACATTGGTGGATGATACTACTAAAAATCACGCATCGACTCTTGCATAGTCAGGGTAGGTCGTGACACTCCATGAACGGTCTGCATGAACTACATAAAGCCTTCACAGAACTGTGCCACAGCACCTGTGTCTGGTATAACAGCTGGTGTCACTTCTATCACTACTAAAGTATGAAAGGGGTTCCCATTGTCTACCACATCTGATGTGTTATCATTTTCACCCTCCTGATTTATAAAAAGTGTTCATCATTGTAGAATGGCTCTACAATTCCAAACACATGACTCAGTTTTTGATCATTACAGAGTTCACATCTCAAAAGTGCAGAAACATATAGAGGAGAGATGAAAGACTTCATATATGAAAACAAACACCTCTTCCTCACCCATGGGTTAGTTCTGGTGGTCAAAAAATATATAGAAACTACCAAAATCCCACTACTATGG
This sequence comes from Viscum album, assembly GCA_963277665.1. Lineage (NCBI taxonomy): Eukaryota > Viridiplantae > Streptophyta > Magnoliopsida > Santalales > Viscaceae > Viscum > Viscum album. Next base: position 1,569,878,802 of record OY728119.1, read on the forward strand.
TCGGGTCAGGTGATGTTCTCTGTCAAACCATTTTAGTTTCATTTTCTTCCATATTCCTTTTATTTCAAACCAAGTTCACATTCACATTTATAGAATTGATACTTATTTCATGTTTATAGAATTCCATTATAAGGGAAAATTATTGTTACACTGTATTATAATCTGTGGGGGCCTATACTCCCAGATAAGAAAAGATTAGGATCCAGTTAGGGAACATCATATCACAATTCACATTAGGGCTAAATCATGATCCACTAAATTCCTACTCAAGATGGCACATACACCTTAGGGATCAAATATTTACATTCATCTTTTTCACATTATAATATTTCATGATATACCTAACAAAACAACCTGAATGTATATACAAAAACACTTATCACAACAACATGCATTTAGCAGTTCATTCAAAATGGCATAACATAATGCATGGCATGTTAAATCTAGAAGGTGAATATATGATGCATGAGATGAAACACCCTCATCTCATTGAGTTGCAACATAATAGAAGACAAAATCATATCAACAATAACAATATAAATCACGTGTATCACCCAATGATGGAATAAATTCAAATGTAATATTGAAAATCTAGAAATTATATATTCAGTTTGAGGTAATTTGGTTTTTCCCTATATTAGGGTTAGTTATTCCGGGAAACATCTCATAAACAAATTCATGTTCTTTCCTATCCCATCTTGTTATCTAAAAATAGTATGTCAAACTAGAAAAGATATCCTATCATACTAGTTTGAAACATCCCAAACCCAGATTCCACGGAATAGTTCCCCAAGCCCGGTGGGTCACATAGCCCCAAGAGTATCACCCCAAGCCCCGTAGACTTCTGACTAGCAGCAAGGTAGTAGGTGTGTTAGTGGGGAGTCTATTCCCTCATTACTTTAGTGTATCACATCAGAATATATTTAAATTATTAAAATATAATAAGTCATAAATCATACAAAAATATGTATACAATGGAATACTGATAGTATAAATAAAGCCATAAGTCATATTGTATACAACCTGATGATACATGTCAGATGTTTATCAAAAAACAACCATACAGATATAAAACATATATATACAATACATGTCCCAAAAGTATAAAAAGTCCCAAAAAATCTCAGTATCATCACATACCTCTTCTTGGTCTCACACTCCCCTTCTACTAAGAATCATATCAAGTTCATTTGTTAGGGTGATTTCCTTTAACACTGTCTTCAATAATATAATGTTTTTGTTTCCAAAAGTATGAACCAAGTAGGATGTGAGACTAAAACCCGGTAGGCAAACACCCAATGTCTATTCCAATCAGTTAGTGAATATATGTATCAAGCAGTTTACAATAATAAAAGAAGTAAATACGGAAGTACTCAAAATTCAACATCGTACATGCACTGGTTTCCATTTACATTCAATTTATTTTCATTTAAAATTTCAATTACCATAAATTTATAAGTATCAAGATCTAGACCGAGCTTAACATCAACCATATAGTTGGAAGCATAAAAAATATATCAAAAGTCCATCTAAACAATAAAATTCAAGACGGAATCCCAGTATCTTATTTGGCTTGGCAGAATCGTTGTGAGTCATTTCATTTTTAATTCAAACCCAATCATTATACCATCATTGAAACTACAAAGTGGGAATTCAAGTATCACATGAGGTGAAATATGAACCAACACCCTATAGGCTCATACATAGAGAACCTCTCTAAAACCATATATCCATCTCGGTGAGGTATAAAATTTCATCTAATCAATTCTATACTTAGTGCTCCTTAACGTAATCCTGATTATCACCTTTGGAAAAATAGTCATATTCCATTTGAGTTCTTCCATTGAAATCGGAGAATAAAATATGTATCATTTAGCCTATAAGTCTTGCCCCAACAAGTACAACGATGGAGTCTCTCAATGGATCCATATATCACCCACGACCTAATTAGAATTTACCATTTAGTTCATCCATGGCATCCTATGTTGGATGCATGTATCACCCATGGTATAAAGGTCTATAGTGACCTGATTCCATCCATGGAATTCTCATTTTTATCCATATATCACCAATTTATATTTATTATTTAACCTATTCCATTCTATTAAACATTTAATTTAACATTTTGAGGTAAAAACCAAGGGAATCCTCTAACATGCTCACCTCTAAAGGTTTATCAAGCCTTGGCCAACCTCAAAGCCTTGTCCTTTCATTTAATCCCATATTAATAAATCAAATAACAAGAATAATATGTATAAAATATAATAAATTTCTTTAACTTAATTTAACTCATGTGGTAATATCATGATAAAGAGATTATCATGCTTAATAAATTCATTGAAAATCATGGTATCAATATATATCACATGAGATAGTAAATAGAGGTAAATTCAAATACTCACATTTCCATCTTCACTATAAACAGAATAAAAAGACTATTAATCTAGCATGTGGATTAATTATAATATATATCTCATCAAAAAATAGGCAATTAGATAAATTAAATCCAATTTCATTAACTCATGGCATAGACATCAGTTTACTCACATTGGAAAGTCATACCAACACAAACATTCTTATAATAGAAATGGAACACTGTTTAAAGGGAAAAATAATCCATCCCATACCCTTAATTCCATTAAATTGCAGTCTTGAAATATTTCAATTCCATTTATACAATATTCCAATTTTAACAACCCATTAAAGGAATAAAGGAAAACCTCAAAGAGGGGTCAAAAGCATAAATCCTTAAATGGTTATTCGTTTCAAATCACCTATTTGGTGATCCTTATTCAGTGTATACAAACTATAATATGCCTACAAACTCTTATTCAATTGCCTAAAAAACAACCATTAATAACAAGTTTTAATTTCAATAAATGTGATTCCTGAAAAATTGGTGCATGACACCCTGACATATATAAATAGCATAAGATTTAGTGAAAGGCACGAGACCACCTACCTTAGGTTCATTCTTTATCGATCATACAATACCATGATCTCATTAATCCTGATCATTATGAAATTGAATGAATGTAAAAATATTATTAATTTATGGAATATGAGTATAAAATCAAAACAGTGAATCCGATAGCCAGTATAATTAAGAATGATTCAAATATAATTAAGACCTTATTATTGGAGAATAAAAGAGGTAAACCACAATCTATTTAGAGTTTGGACTAAGAGGAGATCTTGAATCCAACATTAGGTTCAATGTAGATCATACATAGTTTCCTTTTTTTGTGCAACAATAAATGGAGAAATAAGGTTTAAGATATAAAACACATCAGGGTCAAAATTGTTATTTTATCCAAAAAACTGGGAAGCGCATTTTAGGAACACGAGTTGTCAAATGGTGCACCAGGTCAGATGATTTATATTAGGAATTTAGGGTTCTTGTATGGTTTAACCACAGTGTTTACAACCCAATTGAATACCATTAAAAATGACTCTATTAATGAATACAATAAATATAGACATGTACACATAGTCTTGCGGGTCAACCCGTACAATTTTCACTAACCGTACGACCCTCTAATTTCAACCAAAACATGAATTATAAGCTCCATAATTTTCGCTGACACCCCAAACACCCATGATACTTCTGCGACCTCAACGATAAATCACTTTAGGGAATATTTACCCAATTGAACTGATAAAATCTTAAAAAAAATAGATCTGAACCTCTAATAAGAACCAATTTCATACATGCATGTAAAACCCTCATTTAATATTTTTGATTATTTTATATTATTTTATGTCAGTATTTAGTCTATTATGTTTTAATTTTTTTAATATTTTATTATTTAAATAGAGGATATCTTTAGATGCCACAAGATCTTTTCACGGTTAAATGCAACCCTATGGTAAATGTGAAATGTTGAAGTAATTTTGGACAGTGTGATTTTGAATGGAAAGCATATGATTCACCATTGTATGTGGGGTGTTCCGAGAAACCATGAAACACAATTTTTTCTTTTTGGATAAACAAATTTTTAGAGTTTTATTATGCGTAAATGTGCAACAAAACTATGTAGTTTCCTTTTAATTATCATGTTCAAGCTACACAATTCATGTGTGGTTTTCCAAACTATTAGAGCTTCCCATATTTCATTTAAATGCCAAATTACTCATTACCCATGTTTTAATTAAAGGATTTTCTCCAATCCTCAACTAATATATGTTTAATTAGGTTCGTATGGAGTTATATGGGATTTATCCTTCATATTCCTCCTTGATTCCTCTCTCTTTCATCACGATTCATATAGATTCTTCCATGGTATGTTCTTCTTTGTATATTCTTCCTTATCTCTTCTCTTTTGTTTTAAACTTATTTATATTTCTCCCTCAAATAAAAAACGAAATTATTTTAAAAGATATTTTTTATGTTATTGGTAGATCCAACATAAGTTTATTATTTTCCATGATCCATAGAGGGTGTTTCCTTACCCTTTCTAATGTTCATAATGCATGATTATGCATTACAATTTGTTTGTGACTATTTTTAGGTATGTATTTTATGATCTTATTTTATTATGTAATTCATGGTATTATTGATTGTTATAAAAATTTTGAAGAAAAATTATAATTATTTAGTATTATTTTAATGAAAAAAATGGTTTATAAAATTGGATTTTCATAAAATATATCTCCTATTAATTTTATTAAAATATTCTAAATTTAATTTCTTCATGATCTAAGAATCCTAAAATTATGTTTGTTTTTTATGCAGTTTTAATAGAAAAAATCAATCATTAATCATTATTATTCATAAATTATTTTTATCATGTTTGTAAATAATGTATTTTGATTTTATAATATGTTTATATTCTAGTGATTTTAGGATGATTGGAAATGATGGGGTTTTAAGGAAAATTCAATTTTAATCTACAACTTCATTTGGAGGTATTTTAAAGGAAAATTTGGATTTGTTCATGAATGGATTGTTCTATTAATATGATACACTTATTAACTTCCACAGTACTTTTTTAAATTTATGAGTTGTTCATGATGATATGATGCTTGTAAGATGTGAAAATTGGTTGTTTATTATGATGATAATGAAAGAGATATAGATTTATTTATTATTATGTGTTTTTAATACTTCCATTAATTTGTACCCACATAATCAATAGAATATTAATGTAAAAATGTTTATCATGGTGGGATGTGACTATTAAATTTATCAATGTTGGTATAAATATGTATAGGTTCTCTTATTGTACTTTAGTCCATGTATAAAGGGAATGTAATATTTTAATGTGGGTGTTGTATGATATTTAGACATCTTATTTTATTATTGGATGTAACACATACCGACTAAGTGTCATCATTTGAATTGTTCTATTAAGACCTTCTTATGTTAGTAACTATGGTGTATCCCATGAAATTTAATTCTTGATTGGATGATTTATGTATGGAATTTATATTTCAAAATTACTTATTTCCCCTCGTGCTAGGTTGGATTGTTACAACATTTATATTTATTCATCGTTTTTATATTTATCATTTTTTATATAGTGAACTTATGTATTGTGTTTGTCTCCATTATATAAGGGTGTTTTAAAAAAAAATATATATGGTAGGTTTCAAAATAATTATATCAAAATAAAAGAAAGGAATTTGGTTCAATATTTATCTTTTATGTATGGGTTTTAATGCATTAAAAGGATATATTTTTTATCATAAAAATAAAAGGCCCAGGTTCTGAGTTTCCACATTTCATTCATTTTTTTATATTCAAAGGGAATGTATTAATTATTTATATTATTGAATATTTTATCTATTATCTAGAGAGATTAATTAAAATTTGTAACCTTATATTTATTTTTATTTAATATCAGAATACATTACTTGTTTATTTAAATGAATTTCATAGAGTCAATGGTTAGATCTTGCAGATCATGTTATCTTTGAAACTCTCTTCAAATTAGTGTGAATGTATGAAGGAATCATGTTTAATAAATATTCCATGTTTTTTCCTTACTTTTTACCACCCTCTTGGTCGATGGTGGATGACTAGATATGTGGTGAGAAACCATGGGTTTGATGAGGATGACATTGTGGTTCAATTTCTAATTCTTTTAATTTTTTTATGTCGACGTATAAAAAATGAAATAATTATTTTTATATTTTTTGTTTCTAATTATTTAAAAATATAATAAATTTATTTTAATATGATGTATATGTGATTATACAATTGGTTTTTATCATATATTCGTGGTTATGACTAGATTTTTATTGGGTTCTTCTTATTTGATATTATGTTGAAATTCAATGTGTGGATAATCCATTATATATTCTATGTAAATGATCTAGTATTTATTAACATTGATTTTATGGTGAAACCATTACCAATGAAATTTTATTTTATTACTAGGAAATAGAGACCCATATGTGGGGTTTAAGAAGTCCCTTATGTCCTAATAGAGTGTTGGGTTAGGTTATGGGTCTGGTAATCAGAGATAGTTTCTTAAAAATGGTATTTGTTCCTAGGATATAGGTAAGGGATGATATACATGAGAATGCATTTTTTGGAATTGACATGGTAGCATGGAGATATTATTGTCTATATTTTTTTGGATTGTGGGGTGGGGGATTCATGGTCATCCCAACTTTATTATAAATCTCAATTTACCATTGGTTGTTGATAATTATGTCTAGATTTTGGATTTCATTCTTAAATAATTGTGATTTATTATAATATTTTATGATGGTATTTGGATTCTCAATGATTTAATAATGTGATTTGGGGGGTTCCTTGAAATGATTGATTGAAATTAGATGACTAAGAATATAATTTTTTCGATCACATGGAATGGAATAATATATAGAGTTCAAGAAAACTTTTTGTGTGGAATTTACATAATTTTCTACAAAGTAGGGGAATAAATCCTAAAAAATTGTGGCCAAAATATGAAAATCTCTTCATCGAGCATGTTTTTTTTGGTTTCGATCTCCTTCAATTCTAAATGGATTTGAGGTGTTTTCACATATTATAGAAGAATTTAAATATAAATTTGATGGCATATGGTGGAGTTAAAATGTATTATTTTTTAGGTGTGGTTCTAATTTTGTAATATTATTATGTTTTAAATAGGGTTTAAAATGGAATTAAATAATATAATGATTTTTAAAAAATTAATTTTGGTTTTTTTAATAAAAAATTCTTAATTTATTGTAAAGTATTTTATAAAGAAAGTAATTCCACTATTGTATATTGAAAATGATTTATAATTTAAATTTATAAATCTGGTAAGTATTTTGAAACTCTCATAATTTATTTATGAAATGTTAATATTCCTGTAAAATAGAATAATGTTTTCTTAAAAGTATGAATATGTTATTCTCCATGGAAAATTCAATTTTAATATATAATGATTTTTTATTTTTAATAGTAATTCCTTGATAAAATTAGTTTTAAATTTTGAATAGAAATTAGTGATTTTAGAGGAAATAAGATTTACAATGTCTGACTGATGTTTTTATTCATTGAATGGGTTTTCATTTTTATCATCCACATGTTTGAAAATGGAATAATTTTTTTTAAACTATAGGGATTGAATATCAGTGGTTTATGACTTTTTGTAGTTATAAAATTCATCATAGAAGAGTCATTATAGAATTTAGAGTGCCAATATAATTGTATGATCCTTTTAGTGAATAATATTGCAATTTAGAGAATAATATATGACTTTAGGATTTACCCATACTTCAAATAGTGTATTAGACTTATAGCATTCTTTTTTTTATGCCTAATGTTGTGGTAAACTATGGTTCTAACTCTACCGGGTGAGGGTATGTTTTAGAGTTTTTATAATTTATGTAAATTTAGTCGTTCTAACCCGAGGATGTTAATGCAGAGAATCTTATTGAGTTTCACATATGTGTATTTCAGTCAATTTTTGGTCTTCTTTGGCATGATTGAATATTTTTTGTTATCATGTATGGATTTTGAATCATATTTTAATATTACTTAAAATATATTTTATGAAATAATTTTTATGTGAAAAATTTCTTAAGGTGTTTTCTTCCATCTTGTGGTTTGGAAATTGATTAATGATATTGGGATAATGTTTTCGAGATTAATTTTATTGGATTTTTTAATTGGTGTATCTTTGGTTATTTTATGGATACTAGTGTTTTTATGTTATGTTTATGAGAACTTGATTGGTTTTTTTAACTTGGGGGATTACTAGTTTTGAAGAATGTTAGTTGTCGTATGATTTTTGACAGCTAGTACATGGGAGAAAAATGGGATAGTAAATTGGTAAATAATGATGGTTTGATTTCCATTATGCAAATAATGGTGTTGTTTTTGTTAATCATGTCTTCATGAGAAGGTGTCTCAACCTTGGGACCCTAATTTACCCTTGTGGAGTGCCATGAACCCATTCTAGATCCTAATATTGTTTCATAGAATATTTTATGAGGTATTTTTCTTTATATCGTTTTAATATGATGTTTTTGGGGGTTTAAATATGAGTTATAATTTGGATTCAATACTTTTATTGTGATTTAGATAGATTTTTTTCCTTGTAAAGATGTTATTTGTTCCATAGGAATGGTTATTTTTGGTTGATGCATGGTTTCTTTCCTTGTAAAATTTACAACAGATGAGGGTTAACATAGTTAGTGGGGTCAATACTAGAGGTTTTTTCTTTCATTTCACCATATTATATAAATTCTAAATATCAGGGAGTCTAATAATGGGTCTTTGTTAATTTAGTGCTTCATGTGATATGGGAATGACTTGTTGTCTGATTAGAGATATGGGTGTTGTTTAAGGATAATTGTTTGTTAATTGTGATTATGGATCATGGTAAATTATTTTATATTGGTATGACCATCCTTTGTGATTCTTGAGAAATAATCATCTTGAATTGCGGGTGAGTATGTTTTTTTGTCATCTACATTAACCAACACCATTCTAGAGGTATAAAGTGGTTTTTTGGGAGAGATTTCAACACCACATGTTATTATTTTAAATTATTTTATATTATTTTATTAGGAATTATGATTCGGGAGATATGGATAATTTATTTTAGAAATTTGGTATAATTTTAAGAGTATAATAGTATTCAAATAATTAGTATTACCATGGGGTAACCATGACGAAATGAAATAATTAGTGATAGTGTATTTTTTTATGGTTATCCCACAATTTACAAGATGAGACTAAATGATTGGTGAATGGTTAGGAGTAACTATTTGTCTCAACCATGTGAGTGCATATTTCTTTTCATTTAGATACATCATGGCTGGTGCTTTGTTCACCAAACCATCTGTCCAAATTTGACATCCTTCTCAGATTTAATTTAAACTTTAAATTAATCTTAAAACGTATTTATATTAAAGGGGTTTCTCCCCTCCTTTCTTTTTTAGCATGTCCATCCCTGCAGGATCACCCAGGCAGATCTGTATCCTCTTCCTCCTAGATCTGTGCCTCCGACTTCATGTTTATAAGATATTATTCTTTGGTATGTTCTTCCTTCTTTTCTATTTATATTATTTTATCTTTTCTAGAAAATTTATCCTTATCTATAAATCTTACATAAATTTACAAGTTAGGATTTGGGTGTCGGATAGTTCTATAACACACTGATATTTTGTGAAATATATATTTTTAAATGAATTTAGTATTTTTTAGATTATTCTTTTTCATGTAACAATTAGTTTAGTTTTTGATACATGGAAAACTACATTTGGAGTTTGTTACACACATAACTATGTTTATGTAACACCCCGAGATTTTATGAAAAATATTATTTTAATTTCATTAATGTCTTGTGTTGTATTCTACACCAATATTACCTTGCGCTATATGCAACACCGTATTAGCTTGCAGTATAAACTATTCTTGGACAGTGTTACACACAATTTTGATAAGAGTTATTCTACGCAACATTGAGTATATATATATATATATATATTAAATGTATAAATGAAATATGGTTGGATTCTGTTATACAAAACAACGAAGGATTATTTTACAACACGTAACCCCGACTTGACTTTCATTACACGCAATCACGACCTTCATCGATAGCGTGTGTTGTACGTAATACCGGGTTTTAATAAACAATGTTATATTATTATAATATTGTCATGAACTAGCCGTTATGAATAGTATTAACTAAAATTTGAATTTTATAACATTATTATTCATCTTACCCATTTTCTAGAACATGGTATAAGAACAAAATAAATTTTTCGGGTAAAATAAGTATTTTTCAAAAAATGCAGTTTTGCCGCCTTTTGATGGCGCACCCACTTTAAATCTAGTTTTTTACATGTTTATATGTTCAATTTGACAAAATAAAATTCTTCTTTTGAATCAGGATGTAAAAATTTACATTAAATAAAGTTTTGATATTTTTCCGATAACTTTCATATTTTAATGAATAGTAAAAACACGCTATATTTTAATTAAAAACAACTTTTTTCATCATAATATCTTATGTTGTTAAATTATAATATTTAATGGTTTTAAAGTATAAATAGAATATATTTTTACCATTTAATATAATGTATGTCATTAGCAATGATTTTACCTTGAATTCGTAGGTTAAATCAATTCAATCTTTTGCAATGTTTTAAACAAAAACCCGTTTTTATTCGACAACGGGATTAATTTTAATTTAATTTATGCAAATTCTGTGTATTGAATTTTAAAAAATGGATTCCATATTTGGAATCAGTGGGTCCAAATTATGTTAATAGGCTACTTTTTATTTTTGGGAATTATGAATAATAACTACGGTAAATTTTATTTACCATAGTTAAAGGTAAATCGGGTAATTAAGGGTAAATATAATATTATAAAATTAGCCTAACACATGCCAAAATTCTATTTGATGACTAAAAGTAAACCCATATCAACTAAGGGTAGGATTAGATTCATTTTATGGTCTTTTTACCATGAAAAAAATTTAATTATTATTAAAACCAAAGAAAGTGACAACATGTCACTTTCTTAAATCTTATAAGTATAATAATTTTAACTTAGTGATAAACATCATAAAACTTCAAACATGAATAGTATCCAGAAAGCTAACAAAATTATCTACATCATGAGAATTTATTTAGAATTTTTTTGGGATTAAATAGTTATAATTAATTGTGACACAATAGTGATACAGAAATTATTTATCTAGTGAAAAATCAAGAATATAGTTTTTATTAAACTAATAGTGACCATAAAAGGCACAAAACCCTGACCAAAACTTATTGGTCATGTAAATTGAAACTATAATCATCCAATGGTCTAATATTGGACCATTTGGAGTCTTATACAAGCAATTATGACACTTATATTATTTTATTTTAAATAATGCCAAAGTTGTCACCTTCATAATTGAATAAATATAACAATTTAAATATTGTGATTTTAAGATGATAAATTCGAGTAAAATTATTATTGTGAAAGCTAATATATTTATCTTCATCATAGGATTTTATTTTAAATTTTTATGCAACAAATAAGTATATTAAATAATTATACAAAAATGATGTAGTAATTATTTTATTAAGAGATAAACCAAATAAATGGTTTTAAAAATAATAAAATAAATATTATATGAACTATTTAATGTGATCCACTAATTTTATAGATACATATGACCATTTATTAATATATTAAAGCTTTTATTTTGAACATATATTCTGTATATAGTTTATTTAAATTCAAATAAATGAATAGTGTCAAAATTGACACTATTGTTATTTTATAAAAATAACATATTATAAAATTGTTTAAAAATCACAAAAATATTTAAAAATTATAAATTTAAATTTATATGGTCTATAATGTTATAAAGTAAACAATTATTTAAAATTCCCAACAAATATGTAATTATTTGTTATAATTTAAAATTTAGAATTTTATTACCACAAATAAACTTAAATAGATTAAATAAGGATAAATCAAAATGATAAGGTTTAAAATAAGATCCAAACATGTCTAAATTTGATTGTTTGATGATATTACAACCCTATCTCATCTAATATTTGAATATGAGTCATTTTGTGAGGTTTTTAAGTGGGGTTATATTTATTATAAATTAATATTTTTAAGAATTCCAATGGTGCCCCTCTCCTCCCTTATAAAAGGGCACCTCCTCCCTCTCTTCCTCACACAACTTTGAGCCTTCAAAATCGGCCAACCCCTGAAAAATTATTTTCTCCACTTCCCTAGAAACATCCTAGAGGTTCTGGTCTTCCTCAAAGACCAATTTTAGTCCCCTAAGAGGAGGTCTAAAAAAGGCGCTTCAAAGAAGAGGTAATTTCCGTTACCGATTCTTTCACCTTTATTTCTTCTTCCACTTCTTCTTATTAGGTTGTTTCATTATGAAGTAATAACATCAGTATCACTCATATACTGATATGTTATTATAAGTATGAAACAATCCTAATTCACCTTCTATCCATCCTACGGAATACAAAATCATCGCGCGTGCGTACGTACGGAATACCGTCTCCACGCCGTGGTGTAATCTGTTTTTCCACCAACACCTTACATGGATGAGTATTATGGTGTAAAGAATAACTATACATCTTTATTATAACATCATAGTAATTCTGATATATTGTATCATCCACTCCAATTCAATTCAATAATCATGAAAACGATATCATCGCTCGTGCGTACGTACGGACTACCGTCTCCACGACGCGATGAGATTCATTCTCCACTTTAAACCATTCATGAATGATTATAAAGTATATATAATAAGTAATCATGAAATATATGACATAATAATTATACTGTATTTATGTGTATATATATGAATGTCATCTACTTAATTCAATAAAGAAACGAAAACAGCGTTCATGCGTACGTACGGCCTACCGTCTCCATGAACGGTGTATTTCTTTCCATTTATTTATCCATTATATATATGTATATTCTGAATATATATTATATATAAATAATATTCTATAATTAAGTAATAATGATCTATGTAATCATATGAATAATTACAAGTTAAAACACGAACGACAAATGAGACGATTTTACCCAAAACGCTACTTTAATATGAATTTACAAAAGAACGGGTAATATAAAGTAATAAGTGAACCATATATGATATAATAACAATGAATATGATTCTTTAATAAGTCAATGACATTATTTAAATCATTATACAGGAGGTTCGGACACTTACGAATCAAATCGGACCTAAGGTAAGAGAAAATATCACAATCTCATTTTTATCCAAGATTGTCTTTACTTTGGCATTTACTGGGGTGTATTTTATCATCCACATCCATGTTACCTCAATATGTAATATTATTTCCATACACTTAAAATTTTTTAAATCCAATTTTACCCTTCGGTGAGTTTTTAGTAAAAGATATAAAAGGAATCTTTTTTTCATTTTTCGTACGAGGTATTTTTTTGACTTTTCCGAAAAAAGTACAAAGAATGTTTTTTTTAACTTATACGGCATGAATGGATTTTTAAAAAATTATTTCCAAGAATCTTCCTTTACAAGTCTTCATGTTTATTTTTAATCAAAATCTTTTAGTTTATAATTGTACGACATGTTAAGAAAGGAAAAGTGTTTTTGAAGAAGAAATGATATTTCCCTCAAGAATGGAGTTCAAGTGTTTTATCAAAATTATTTTCCATCTAAGATAATAAAGGGTTATATTTTTATCCCTATTATTACATTGATTTTATTATGTTTTGAGGGAATTATTTTTATGAAGTCATTTACCTTATATGATTTGTTTTATGATGTCATGATGTTTCAAGAATCCCATTTTTGTTACATGTGTTATGCGATGATGTATGATTTATGATTCTGTGGAACACATAAGAAAGGAATAATTATAAGATGGGTGGGACCTATATCTCCCTCAAATGCATTGGGTAATGATTTTATTTCTCATGAGATAGAGATGGCTGGAATGGTAGGTTATACTGGTTCAGTGAAACAGGACTGAAACGAGGGTGACTCGGTTCAGAAAGGGACTTGTCCACTAAGATAGTCTTGGCAATGAGTCTTGACTAACAAGAAATGATTCTATATGATTATGTGTGAATTACACAATGTTTCATGTGTTAAGTTATGATTATTGGATTTTCATTTCACTACTATGATTTATCCCATGTTATGAAATTATCCTCTCTTTTACAGGTTAAGATTTCCAAAATGTTATGTTCTTATGAATATGATGTGATTGATATTTCTTTTTTTTACCCTTACTGAGCATTTGAGCTCACCCTTTTATGTTTTCTTTTCCCCAGGATATAAAGAAAGGTTTTAGGAAAAAAAGGAAGATCTTTATGGGAGATATTGAAGATCTTTCACCACGATTAGAAGATTATATTCCGAGTTTCCAAAGACACTAAACTATTACGGTCCTTATGTGTGTGTTTTTGTTATGTACTAAGTATTCTGTAAATGTAATTTAATGTCAATGTACGTCAAGCTTCGGGACTCTACAGTTGGTATCAGAGGAAAGGTTTAGTCAACCTTTGGAAACTAGGACGCGAAAACGTTAGTGAGATCCCTAGAGATATTTCTAAGGTATGTCTAGGGATGTCCCTAAGGATAGGTATACATATAGGATATAGTCCTAGCACTATGTTAACGATCTTAGAATTTAACCTAAGATGTTAGATATTGAAGTTACTCCCCATTTATTATGATTTTTGCATCTCACACTATTCTTTTTGGGTTTTAGAAAATGGCTGGAAACAAGATGATTCACAATAATGGAGGATATGATGGACAATGGAATGATATTATTCATAAGCAATCAAATGAAATGGGATTTGGAAGTCCAAACATCATTATTATGCCGAATCAGCAATCTCATAATATGATCAATAAAGTAAAATTTGGTAAGTTTCCTAACTCGGATAATAAGAGAAAGATGGAGTTTCATGATGATCATAGAGGAAAGAATGTTCAATTTCCCCTATGTAAATCATGTGGGAAGAGGCATCAAGGAGAATGTTTCAAAGGAACTGGAAGATGCTTTGGGTGTGGAAAAGAAGGACACAAAGCCAGTAAGTGCAATGGAAAAGTTTCAGTTAACACCATGGATGAGGTTAATGGTGTTGCTACGACATCAACAATGGTTAAATGTTTTAAATGTGGAATGTATGGGCATTATGCAAACCAATACCATAAGGTAATGTCTCATGAAGAGAATCGGTATGGTTGTATGGGTAGTATTTTTGTTGATGATGATGAAGAGACTACAAATGATATGTGAGATGAAAGAATTTTTGAAGCTCGGTCAATGGTTTAAGAAGGTAGTGGAATAATTACATGTTTATCAAGTGTAATGTTGTACTATAGAATAAAAAGACATCTAAGGATTGTTACACTGTTGTCTTTCCTTATGTTTTGAAAGTTTATGATGAATGGTATGAGTAACAATGAAAGGTTATTCAGATATTTTTTGGAAAGTGGATGATATGCACATAATGAAGTGATAAAGAGAAAATGAAATGTTTGACAGTATTCATGAGCTCATGATTGATATAAGGACTAAGTGATATCATGGTTTGAGTATATAGATTTTTTGGATTTTGGTATGTGGAAAGAGTTAACTTTTAACAACATTCATGTTTTCACTAAGGTTTAATTGATATTCATTTTTCAAGAGAATACATGATTAAGGTATTCACATGATTGGAATGTGACCAACAAGACATATCTTATGATATATGGGGATCAATGATGGTATTAAATCTCTAGTAATTGTTTTCACTATATTATGAGAGTAGACTGCAGTATTATGGATAAGCCTAAAGATTGGAATGGATTATGTTGGACATAAGATAGTATTGTTTAAGAATAGAAGTTTTTCGATATTATTGATGAGATGTTATAGTAATATAGTTTTAGAAAAAGGACAACCTGCAGGACGGGCGATAGCCCATCGCGTCGGACAGGGCCGTGGGAATCGAACCCACAACCGAAGTGCGACTGGCCTTTATCGCCTACCACTGGCCTACAGGATGTCCCTGTTTAGTAGAAACTAGTTTTATTTTATTAAGAGGTATGATATATGAAGTATAAGTCCATTTTAGGAACCATATATGATTAATCTCACTAAATAATGACTTATGTATATTTAATAACTTTTGCTAACCTTTTGTTTGAGACAGATGGAATGAACTGTCATACTAACACTTCACGAATAACAAATTCAACTTAATTTATTTAAGAGATGAAGTGGAAATTGTTCAAGGCACGAACAACAGTGAGATTATACCAAAATAAATTAAGTATTTATTCTAATTCAAATTCTTCAACTTTAGGGAAACGATCTTGAAAACCAAAAATGTTGTCCTAGTGCTCTTATATCTGATTAATCAGATGGTACCTTAGATCGTCACAAATTTATGGATTTGTGATTATTGGCTTTTCCATAGCCATGTTCTCTACCACTCTCCATCAGAACATGATGGTTAGATTTTTCTTCCATATCCATATTTTCACCTATGTGGAAACCCAGTGATTAGTTTATTTGGGTAACCGTTACGTTTCATACTTTTGTTTTTAAAGATAAGTTTTGGTATTCCTTTTTACGATGTGGGTTTCTATCAAAGAAACTTTCAAACAGTAAACCATTTATAACCCCGACGAATTTCGAGGGCGAAATTCATTTTAAGGGGGGTAGAATGTAACACCCCGAGATTTTATGAAAAATATTATTTTAATTTCATTAATGTCTTGTGTTGTATTCTACACCAAGATTACCTTGCGCTATACGCAACACCATATTAGCTTGCAGTATACACTATTCTTGGACAGTGTTACACACAATTTTGATAAGAGTTATTCTACGCAACATTGAGTATATATATATATATATATATTAAATGTATAAATGAAATATGGTTGGATTATGTTATACGAAACAACGAAGGATTCTTTCACAACACGTAACCCTGACTTGGCTTTCATTACACGCAATCGCGACCTTCCTCGATAGCGTGTGTTGTACGTAATACCAGGTTTTAATAAACAATGATATATTATTATAATATTTTCATGAACTAGCCGTTATGAATAGTATTAACTAAAATTTGAATTTTATAACATTATCATTCATCTTACCCATTTTCTAGAACATGGTATAAGAACAAAATAAATTTTTCGGGTAAAATAAGTATATTTCAAAAAATGCAGTTTTGCCGCCTTTTGATGGCGCACCCACTTTAAATCTAGTTTTTTACATGTTTATATGTTCAATTTGACAAAATAAAATTCTTATTTTGAATCAGGATGTAAAAATTTACATTAGATAAAGTTTTGATATTTTTCCGATAACTTTCATATTTTAATGAATAGTAAAAACACGCTATATTTTAATTAAAAACAACTTTTTTCATCATAATATATTATGTGGTTAAATTATAATATTGAATGGTTTTAAAGTATAAATAGAATATATTTTTACCATTTAATATAATTTATGTCATTAGCATTGATTTTACCTTGAATTCGTAGGTTAAATCAATTCAATCTTTTGCAATGTTTTAAACAAAAACCCGTTTTTATTCGACAACGGGATTAATTTTAATTTAATTTCTGAAACTTCTATGTATTGAATTTTAAAAAATGGATTCCATATTTGGAATCAGTGGGTCCAAATTATGTTAATAGGCTACTTTTTATTTTTGGGAATTATGAATAGTAACTACGGTAAATTTTATTTACCGTAGTTAAAGGTAAATCGGGTAATTAAGGGTAAATATAATATTATAAAATTACCCTAACACATGCCAAAATTATATTTGATGCCTAAAAGTAAGCCCATATCAACTAAGAGTCGTATTAGATTCATTTTATGGTCTTTTGACCATGAAAATAATTTAATTATTATTAAAACCAAAGAAAGTGACAACATGTCACTTTCTTAAATCTTATAAGTATAATAATTTTAACTTAGTGATAAACATCATAAAACTTAGAACATGAATAGTATCCAGAAAGATAAAAAAATTATCTACATCATGAGAATTTATTTAGAATTTGTTTGGGATTAAATAGTTATAATTAATTGTGACACAATAGTGATACAGAAATTATTTATCTAGTGAAAAATCAAGAATATAGTTTTTATTAAACTAATAGTGACCATAAAAGGCACAAAACCCTGACCAAAACTTATTGGTCATGTAAATTGAAACTATAATCATCCAATGGTATAATATTGGACCATTTTTAGGCTTATACAAGCAATTATGACACTTATATTATTTTATTTTAAATAATTCCAAAGTTGTCACGTTCATAATTTAATAAATATAACAATTTAAATATTGTGATTTTAAGATTATAAATTCGAGTAAAAGTATTATTGTGAAAGGTAATATATTTATATTCATCATAGGATTTTATTTTAAATTTTTATGCAATAAATAAGTATATTAAATAATTATAAAAAAATGATGTAGTAATTATTTTATTAAGAGATAAACCAAATAAATGGTTTTAAAAATAATAAAATAAATATTATATGAACTATTTAATGTGATACACTAATTTTATAGATACATATGACATTTTATTAATATATTAAAGCTTTTAGTTTGAAAATATCTTCTGTATATATTTTATTTAAATTCAAATAAATGAATAGTGTCAAAATTGACACTATTGTTATTTTATAAAAATAACACATTATAAAATTGTTTAAAAATCACAAAAATATTTAAAAATTATAAATTTAAATTTATATGGTCTATAATGTTATAAAGTAAACAAGTATGGAAAATTCCCAACAAATAAGTAATTATTTGTTATAATTTAAAATTTAGAATTTTATTACCACAAATAAACTTAAATAGATTAAATAAGGATAAATCAAAATGATAAGGTTTAAAATAAGATCCAAACATGTCTAAATTTGATTTGTTAATGATATTACAACCCTATATCATATAATCTTCAAATATGAGTCATTTTTGGAGGTTTTTAAGTGGGGTTAGATTTATTATAAATTAATATTTTTAATAATTCCAAAGGTGCCCCTCTCCTCCCTTATAAAAGGGCACCTCCTCCCTCTCTTCCTCACACAACATTGAGCCTTCAAGATCAGCCAAACCCTACCAAATTATTTTCTCCACTTCCCTAGAAACATCCTAGAGGTTCTGGTCTTCCTCAAAGACCAATTTTAGTGCCCTAAGAGGAGGTCTCAAAAAGGCGCTTCAAAGAAGAGGTAATTTCCGTTACCGATTCTTTCACCTTTATTTCTTCTTCCACTTATTCTTCTTAGGTTGTTTCATTATGAAGTAATAACATCAGTATCACTAATATACTGATATGTTATTATAAGTATGAAACAATCCTAATTCACCTTCTATCCATCCTACGGAAAACAAAATCACCGCGCGTGCGTACGTACGGAATACCGTCTCCACGCCGTGGTGTAATCTATTTTTCCACCAACACCTTACATGGATGGGTATTATGGTGTAAAGAATAACTATAAATATTTATTGTAACATCATAATGATTCTGATATATTGTATCATCCACTCCAATTCAATTCAATAATCAGGAAAACGATATCATCGCTCGTGCGTACGTACGGACTACCGTCTCCACGACGCGATGAGATTAATTCTCCACTTTAAACCATTCATGAATGATTATAAAGTATATATAATAAGTAATCATGAAATATATGACATAATAATGATACTTGATTTATTTTTATATATATGAATTTCATCTACTTAATTCAATAAGGAAACGAAAACAGCGTTCATGCGTACGTACGGCCTACCGTCTCCATGAACGGTGTATTTCTTTCCATTTATAGATCCATTATATATATGTATATTCTGAATATATATTATATATAAATCATGTTCTATAATTAAGTAATAATTATCTAAGTAATCGTATGAATAATTAAAAGTTAAAACACGAACGACAAATGAGACGATTTTACCCAAAACGCTACTTTAATATGAATTTACAAAAGAACGGGTAATATAAAGTAATAGGTGAACCATATATGATATAATAACAATGAATATGATTCTGTAATAATTCAATGACATTATTTAAATCATTATACAGGAGGTTCGGACACTTATGAAGCAAATCGGACCTAAGGTAAAGGAAAATATCACAATCTCATTTTTATCCGAGATTGTTTTTACTTTGGCATTTACTGGGGTGTATTTTATCATCCACATCCATGTTACCTCAATATGTAATATTGTTTCCATCCACTTACAATTTTTTAAATCCAATTTTACCCTTCGGTGAGTTTTTAGTAAAAGATATAAAAGGAATCTTTTTTTCGTTTTTCCTACGAGGTATTTTTTTGACTTTTCCGACAAAAGTACGAAGAATGTTTTTTTAACTTATACGGCATGAATGGATTTTTAAAACATTATTTCCAAGAATCTTCCTTTACAATTTTTCAAGTTTATTTTTAATCAACTTATTTTAGTTTATAATTGTACGACATGTTAAGAAAGGAAAAGTGTTTTTGAAGAAGAAATGATATTTTCCTCAAGAATGGAGTTCAAGTGTTTTATCAAAATTATTTTCCATCTAAGATAATAAAGGGTTCTGTTTTTATCCCTATTATTACATTGATTTGATTATGTTTTGAGGGAATTATTTTTATGAAGTCATTTACCTTATATGATTTGTTTTATGATGTCATGATGTTTCAAGAATCCCATTTTTGTTACATGTGTTATGCGATGATGTATGATTTATGATTATGTGGCACACATAAGAAAGGATTCATTATAAGATGGGTGGGACCTATATCTCCCTCCAGTGCATTGGGTAAAGATTTTATATCTCATGAGATAGACATGGCTGGAATGGTAGGTTATACCGGTTCAGTGAAACTGGACTGAAACGAGGGTGACTCGGTTCAAAAAGGGACTTTGTCCACTAAGATAGTCTTGGCAATGAGTCTTGACTAACAAGAAATGATTCTCTATAATTATGTGTGAATGCCACAAAGTTTCATGTGTTAAGTTATGATTATTGTATTTTCATTTCACTACTATGATTTATCCCATGTTATGAAATTATGCTCTCTTTTGCAGGTTAAGATTTCCAAAATGTTATGTTCTTATGAATATGATGTGATTGATATTTCTTTTGTTTACCCTTACTGAGAATTTGAGCTCACCCTTTTATGTTTTCTTTTCCCCAGGATATAAAGAAAGGTTTTAGGAAAAAAAAGGAAGATCTTTATCGGAGATATTGAAGATCTTTCACCACGATTAGAAGATTATATTCCGAGTTTCCAAAGACACTAAACTATTACGGTCCTTGTGTGTGTGTTTTTGTTATGTACTATGTATTCCGCAAATGTAATGTAATGTCAATGTACGTCAATATTCGGGTCTCTACAGTTGGTATCAGAGGAAAGGTTTAGTCAACCTTTGGAAACTAGGACGCGAAAACGTTAGTGAGATCCCTAGAGATATTTCTAAGGTATGTCTAGGGATGTCCCTAAGGATAGGTATACATATAGGATATAGTCCTAGCACTACGGTAACAATCTTAGAATTTAACCTAAGGTGTTAGATATTGAAGTTAATCCCCCTTTATTATGATTTTTGCATCTCACACTATTCTTTTTGGGTTTTAGAAAATGGCTAGAAACAAGATGATTCACGATAATGGAGGATATGATGGACAATGGAATGATATTCTTCATAAGCAATCAAATGAAATGGGATTTGGAAGTCCAAACATCATTATTATGCCGAATCAGCAAGCTCATAATATGATCAATAAAGTAAAATTTGGTAAGTTTCCTGACTCGTCTAATAAGAGAAAGATGGAGTTTCATGATGATCATAGAGGAAAGAAAGTTCAATTTACCCTATATAAATCATGTGGGAAGAGGCATCAAGGAGAATGTTTCAAAGGAACTGGAAGATGCTTTGGGTGTGGAAAAGAAGGACACAAACCAGTAAGTGCAATGGAAAAGTTTCAGTTAACACCATGGATGAGGTTAATGGTGTTGCTACGACATCAACAATGGTTAAATGTTTTAAATGTGGAATGTACGGGCATTATGAAAACCAATGCCCTAAGGGAATGTCTCATGAAGAGAATCAGTATGGTCGTATGGGTAGTATTTTTGTTGATGATGATTAAGAGACTACAAATGATATGTGAGATGAAAGAATTATTGAAGCTCGGTCAATGGTTTAAGAAGGTAGTGGAATGATTACATGTTTATCAAGTGTAATGTTGTACTATAGAATAAAAAGACATCTAAGGATTGTTACACTGTTGTCTTTCCTTATGTTTTGAAAGTTTATGATGAATGGTATGAGTAACAATGAAAGGTTATTCAGATATTTTTTGGAATGTGGATGATATGCGCATAATGAAGTGATAAAGAGAAAATGAAATGTTTAACAGTATTCATGAGATCATGATTGATATAAGGACTAAGTGATATCATGGTTTGATTATATAGAATTTTTGGATTTTGGTATGTGGAAAGAGCTAACTTTTGACAGCATTCATGTTTTCACTAAGGTTTAATTGGTATTCATTTTTCAAGGGAATACATGATTAAGGTATTCACATGATTGGAATGTGACCAACAAGACATATCTTATGATATATGGGGATCAACGATGGTATTAAATCTCTGGTAATTGTTTTCACTATATTATGAGAGTGGACTGCGGTATTATGGATAAGCCTAAAGAATGGAATGGATTATGTTGGACATAAGATAGTATTGTTTAAGGATAGAAGTTTTTCGATATTATTGATGGGATGTTATAGTAATATAGTTTTAGAAAAAGGACAACCTGCAGGACGGGCGACAACCCATCGCGTCGGACAGGGCCGTGGGAATCAAACCCACAGCCGAAGTGCGACTGGCCTTTATCGCCTACCACTGGCCTACCGGAAGTCCCTGTTTAGTAGAAACTAGTTTTATTTTATTAAGAGGTATGATATATGAAGTATAAGTCCATTTTAGGAACCATATATGATTAATCTCACTAAAGAATGACTTATGTATATTTAATAACTTTTTCTAACCTTTTGTTTGAGACAGATGGAATGACCTGTCCTACTAACACTTCACGAATAACAAATTCAACTTCATTTATTTAAGATATGAAGTGGAAATTGTTCAAGGCACGAACAACAGTGAGATTATACCAAAATAAAGTAAGTATTTATTCTAATTCAAATTATTCAACTTTAGGGAAATGATCTTGAAAACCAAAAATGTTGTCCTAGTGCTCTTATATCTGATTAATCAGATGGTACCTTAGATCGTCACAAATTTATGGATTTGTGATTGTTGGATTTTCCATAGCCATGTTCTCTACCACTCTCCATCAGAACATGATGGTTAGATTTTTCTTCCATATCCATATTTTCACCTATGTGGAAAACCAGTGATTAGTTTATTTGGGTAACCGTTACGTTTCATACTTTTGTTTTTAAAGATAAGTTTTGGTATTCCTTTTTACGATGTAGGTTTCTATCAAAGAAACTTTCAAATAGTAAACCATTTATAACCCCGACGAATTTCGAGGGCGAAATTCATTTTAATGGGGGTAGAATGTAACACCCCGAGATTTTATGAAAAATATTATTTTAATTTCATTAATGTCTTGTGTTGTATTCTACACCAAGATTACCTTGTGCTATACGCAACACCGTATTAGCTTGCAGTATACACTATTCTTGGACAGTGTTACACACAATTTTGATAAGAGTTATTCTACGCAACATTGAGTATATATATATATATATATTAAATGTATAAATGAAATATGGTTGGATTCTGTTATACGAAACAACGAAGGATTCTTTCACAACACGTAACCCTGACTTGGCTTTCATTATACGCAATCGCGACCTTCCTCGATAGCGTGTGTTGTACGTAATACCGGGTTTTAATAAAGAATGATATATTATTATAATATTTTCATGAACTAGCCGTTATGAATAGCATTAACTAAAATTTGAATTTTATAACATTATCATTCATCTTACCCATTTTCTAGAACATGGTATAAGAACAAAATAAATTTTTCGGGTAAAATAAGTATTTTTCAAAAAATGCAGTTTTGCCGCCTTTTGATGGAGCACCCACTTTAAATCTAGTTTTTTACATGTTTATATGTTCAATTTGACAAAATAAAATTCTTCTTTTGAATCAGGATGTAAAAATTTACATTAGATAAAGTTTTGATATTTTTCCGATAACTTTCATATTTTAATGAATAGTAAAAACACGCTATATTTTAATTAAAAACAAGTTTTTTCATCATAATATCTTATGTGGTTAAATTATAATATTGAATGGTTTTAAAGTATAAATAGAATCTATTTTTACCATTTAATATAATGTATGTCATTAGTATTTATTTTACCTTGAATTCGTAGGTTAAATCAATTCAATCTTTTGCAATGTTTTAAACAAAAACCCGTTTTTATTCGACAACAGGATTAATTTTAATTTAATTTCTGCAACTTCTGTGTATTGAATTTTAAAAAATGGATTCCATATTTGGAATCAGTGGGTCCAAATTATGTTAATAGGATACTTTTTATTTTTGGGAATTATGAATAGTAACTACGGTAAATTTTATTTACCATAGTTAAAGGTAAATCGGGTAATTAAGGGTAAATATAATATTATAAAATTACCCTAACAGATTCCAAAATTCTATTTGATGGCTAAAAGTAAACCCATATCAACTAAGGGTTGGATTAGATTCATTTTATGGTCTTTTGACCATGAAAATAATTTAATTATTATTAAAACCAATGAAAGTGACAATATGTCACTTTCTTAAATGTTATAAGTATAATAATTTTAACTTAGTGATAAACATCATAAAACTTCGAACATGAATAGTATCCAGAAATATAACAAAATTATCTACATCATGAGAATTTATTTAGAATTTTTTTGGGATTAAATAGTTATAATTAATTGTGACACAATAGTGATACAGAAATTATTTATCTAGTGAAAAATCAAGAATATAGTTTTTATTAAACTAATAGTGACCATAAAAGACACAAAACCCTGACCAAAACTTATTGGTCATGTAAATTGAAACTATAATCATCCAATGGTCTAATATTGGACCATTTGGAGTCTTATACAAGCAATTATGACACTTATATTATTTTATTTTAAATAATCCCAAAGTTTTCACCTTCATAATTTAATAAATATAACAATTTAAATATTGTGATTTTAAGATGATAAATTCTAGTAAAAGTATTATTGTGAAAGGTAATATATTTATCTTCATCATAGGATTTTATTTTAAATTTTTATGCAACAAATAAGTATATTAAATAATTATACAAAAATGATGTAGTAATTATTTTATTAAGAGATAAATCAAATAAATGGTTTTAAAAATAATATAATAAATATTATATGAACTATTTAATGTGATCCACTAATTTTATAGATACATATGACCTTTTATTAATATATTAAAGCTTTTAGTTTGAACATATCTTCTGTATATATTTTATTTAAATTCAAATAAATGAATAGTGTCAAAATTGACACTATTGTTATTTTATAAAAATAACATATTATAAAATTGTTTAAAAATCACAAAAATATTTAAAAATTATAAATTTAACTTTATATGGTCTATAATGTTATAAAGTAAACAAATATGGAAAATTCCCAACAAATAAGTAATTATTTGTTATAATATAAAATTTAGAATTTTATTACCACAAATAAACTTAAATAGATTAAATAAGGATAAATCAAAATGATAAGGTTTAAAATAAGATCCAAACATGTCTAAATTTGATTGGTTGATGAGATTACAACCCTATATCATCTAATATTCGAATATGAGTCATTTTTGGAGGTTTTTAAGTGGGGTTAGATTTATTATAAATTAATATTTTTAAGAATTCCAAAGGTGCCCCTCTCTTCCCTTATAAAAGGGCACCTCCTCCCTCTCTTCCTCACACAACTTTGAGCCTTCATGCTTGGCCAACCCCTGACAAATTATTTTCTACACTTCCCTAGAAACATCCTAGAGGTTCTGGTCTTCCTCAAAGACCAATTTTAGTGCCCTAAGAGGAGGTCTCAAAAAGGCCCTTCAAAGAAGAGGTAATTTCCGTTACCAATTCTTTCACCTTTATTTCTTCTTCCACTTCTTCTTCTTAGGTTGTTTCATTATGAAGTAATAACATCAGTATCACTCATATACTGATATGTTATTATAAGTATTAAGCAATCCTAATTCACCTTCTATCCATCCTACGGAAAACAAAATCACCGCGCGTGCGTACGTACGGAATACCGTCTCCACGCCGTGGTGTAATCTGTTTTTCCACCAACACCTTTACATGGATGGGTATTATGGTGTAAAGAATAACTATACATATTTATTATAAAATCATAATGATTATGATATATTGTATCATCCACTCCAATTCAATTCAATAATCATGAAAACGATATCATCGCTCGTGCGTACGTACGGACTACCGTCTCCACGACGCGATGAGATTCATTCTCCACTTTAAACCATTCATGAATGATTATAAAGTATATATAATAAGTAATCATGAAATATATGTTATAATAATGATACTGGATTTATTTGTATATATATGAATGTCATCTACTTAATTCAATAAGGAAACGAAAACAGCGTTCATGCGTACGTACGACCTACCGTCTCCATGAACGGTGTATTTATTTCCATTTATCGATCCATTATATATATGTATATTCTGAATATATATTATATATAAATCATGTTTTATAATTAAGTAATAATGATCTAAGTAATCATATGAATAATTATAAGTTAAAACACGAACGAAAAATGAGACGATTTTACCCAAATAGCTACTTTAATATGAATTTACAAAAGAACGGGTAATATAAAGTAATAAGTGAACCATATATGATATAATAACAATGAATATGATTCTGTAATAAGTCAATGACATTATTTAAATCATTATACAGGAGGTTCGGACACTTATAAAGCAAATCGGGCCTAAGGTAAGGGAAAATATCACAATCTCATTTTTATCCGAGATTGTTTTTACTTTGGCATTTACTGGGGTGTATTTTATCATCCACATCCATGTTCCCTCAATATGTAATATTGTTTCCATCCAATTACAATTTTTTAAATCCAATTTTACCCTTAGGTGAGTTTTTAGTAAAATATATAAAAGGAATCTTTTTTTCGTTTTTCGTACGAGGTATTTTTTTGACTTTTCCGACAAAAGTACGAAGAATGTTTTTTTAACTTATACGACATGAATGGATTTTTAAAACATTATTTCCAAGAATCTTCATTTACAAGTTTTCAAGTTTATTTTTAATCAAATTATTTTAGTTTATAATTGTACGACATGTTAAGAAAGGAAAAGTGTTTTTGAAGAAGAAATGATATTTTCCTCAAGAATGGAGTTCAAGTGTTTTATCAAAATTATTTTCCATCTAAGATAGTAAAGGGTTCTGTTTTTATCCCTATTATTAAATTTATTTGATTATGTTTTGAGGGAATTATTTTTATGAAGTCATTTACCTTATATGATTTGTTTTATGATGTCATGATGTTTCAAGAATCCCATTTTTGTTACATGTGTTATGCGATGATGTATGATTTATGATTATGTGGCACACATAAGAAAGGATTAATTATAAGATGGGTGGGACCTATATCTCCCTACAATGCATTGGGTAAATATTTTATATCTTATGAGATAGAAATGGCTGGAATGGTAGGTTATACCGGTTCAGTGAAACAGGACTGAAACGAGGGTGACTCGGTTCAGAAAGGGACTTTTTCCACTAAGATAGTCTTGGAAATGAGTCTTGACTAACAAGAAATGATTCTCTATGATTATGTGTGAATGCCACAAAGTTTCACGTGTTAAGTTATGATTATTGGATTTTCATTTCACTACTATGATTTATCCCATGTTATGAAATTATGCTCTCTTTTGCAGTTTAAGATTTCCAAAATGTTATGTTCTTATGAATAGGATGTGATTGATATTTCTTTTGTTTACCCTTACTGAGCATTTGAGCTCACCCTTTTATGTTTTCTTTTCCCCAGGATATAAAGAAAGGTTTTAGGAAAAAAAGGAAGATCTTTATGGGAGATATTGAAGATCTTTCACCACAATTAGAAGATTATATTCCGAGTTTCCAAAGACACTAAACTATTACGGTCCTTGTGTGTGTGTTTTTGTTATGTACTAAGTATTCCACAAATGTAATGTAATGTCAATGTACGTCAATATTCGGGTCTCTAAAGTTTATATTACATTACACACAACACCCAGTTTAAATAAAACATGAATTACTATTAGAATATTATTATTTGATTTGATAGTTATCACCAAGTAGTTGGAATGGTGGGTGTAAATAAAAATAACTATTTATGAAAATATATTGTTTACTCTTATATATAAATTTAATTTGGTGGTAGAAAATTAATTATAAATGAAAAAATACCTTATTGTAATAGATGAAATCATTTGTAATGATCAGACCCTAAAATCCCATAGACGATGCATTAAATTATTATATTTTAATGATTATAAGGAATTAAATCTAGAAGACCAGATTGGTTTACACTTTAGGAAAACCAGATTACATTTGTGACACCCATATTACATTGGTAAATTAAAAATAAAATATAATAAATAAAAAAGAATAATTAATGTAATCCTTGAAACTCATTCTATGAAATCATCTTCATATCCTGGGTAAGGGGAATAAATAGAGGTCATAAGAAATGATTGGTATGGGTCTGTACATAAGAATTTGAAATGTATCAATGAGAAAAATCAACATTGAAAAGAAAATAACCAGTCAAACATTCCATTTATATAACTATATAAGGAAAAATAAATATGGAATTCAAAATAACTAAAATATATATCATTTAATCAGTAAACTAGTTATGAAATAAATAAATTGATAACAATAAATAAAAAATATAATGGATAAAAAAATGAATAACAACTGAATTTTCAATAATGAAAGTTTTTAAGTATTAGATGTCGTGTTTCTGACGTACATGGAACCAATACCATCAAGTCCTATTAAAAGACGGTATAAATAAATTAGGTTACAAACCAAATTGGATTTTACAACAATGACACTTCTTTAAATACATCTAAGAATATTTCTTAATAAATACTTGTTACCAACATGATGTTTTATTTTTCAACTGAATTCGTCGAATGAGATTGTCGATGCATCAAGGGGTATACTATTAATGTTCCCAGCCCATGAATTTAATTTCCACGACATTCGTCATATATTAGATAATTGAATTAATTAATAAAAAAATATTTCTTATCATATAAATATTGAACTTATAATATGAGTGGAGAATAAGTAAAAACAAGGATGTTTATGTTGATGAATGGAGATACCAATGAAGGATCATTAAGACTGTTCCTGTGGAAAATAATCTTCAAACATTCCAAAGTGTCCCATAACACATTGAATTATTTGAATCATAATCCTGATGAATTAAATACATTAAATGATACATTAAATTACCAAGAAGGTAAAATAATTAATGATATAATATATAATAAGGCGAAGTTGATACACAAAAAAAAAGTAAGTGGTGAAATTGGAATATTCCTTATAGAAATAAATGAGAGGGAAGAATCCCTTAGCTTGAGTCTGACTTGTCTCATGTGTATTTATCATAATTTATAATAACCATATTTTAATAATTTTCTTTATTTATAACATTATTCAAGTTTATTATCACTTTTAATTCAATTATTTTAATGTTTCACAAAACTACCTAATCAATTAATTTTATTTTAGGTGTTTTGACTGAATTTTGTTGATGTGATAAAGACAACATTGATAAGTCATCTATAGTAAAAGGGGACTTTATATAAACATATTCATAATAATAATAATGAAGTAATTATCATATTTATATATAAATTATTTTTTTAAAACCAATCATGGATGATGGTTATGATAAATGAACCAACATTTCAATCACGGAAACGGTAGGCTTTAAAAACACATGAGTAAGATCCCATTTTTCAATGACCATTAGGGAAAGAAGGTAACTAACATTATATATTTACATAATGATAATAATAACATAAATAAAATTTACTAAATTAAATATACTTAAATATATAAAAAAATTTATGTAAAAGGAATCATATCGCATCGAGGAGGCGTTTGTCCACATTTCCATGAATGATGTTATAACTTTTGTGTGTGTGTGTGAAAAGGTTAATAAAGAATATGATATATTATATTTAATGAAATTTAATTATGTCATTAATTACATATGTATTTATATTATTTCACCAAGGATTAATTAAAATTATCCTCAATATATTCCATGTAATGTGTGATCAAATCATATAACTTTGGGGAGGCGCTAGTCCATGTGTCGACTAAAAAAAGTTATCATATTTACATCTAATAGGACACATAAATGTATGTGTCATATAAAAATTAAATAATCATAAAGGAAAAAAATAATAATCATTTCTATAATATAAAAATAATGATTCCATCATAAATACCTCCATCATAGGTGGTAATGGAAAAATGAACAATCGTCATTTCAAGAGTAAGTAATTCGTAGTACACGAATAGTATATTCGTTCCCATTTTATAGATGTGTGAGTTGGTGTAGTTGAAAAGAAAAACATTAAATAATTCAATAATTCTCTGGATAATAATTTCATTATTTAATAATGGAATAATAATTAATTATGTGGTGTAGAAATAAATTAAAAATAAATTCACATGGAATATTGTTACCTCTTTTTCTGGTACTCAATTGGATTACACCAAAGGGAATCATTGGTCTTATTTATACCCAAAATTATACATTTGGGATGAGGGGAGGGATCTAATAATATTATTTGAGTAGATTTTGGATGATCCAATGTCTCTATAGGTGTTATTAAATGGAAGGGGTTAGTGCCTTTTATAGTGGAGGAAGAGTGCCAATATTGTAATATTTTGAAAAGGGAATTCCACCCCCATTTTCCCAGGCCACGTGTCTCCAATAATGAAAACTATTACACAAAAGGGAGTATAGGGTTGAAATATGGACATAAAATCTGTTTTCTCCAAGTTTATAGGTCATTTTGTCTATTAATATTAAGGTTTTTTCCTTTAATAATATATTTTTCAATTAATTGCTTTAGTTTTTTTTAATAAATTTCTCTAATAATTTTGGTAAAAAACTAATTCGAACTTATTAGAAATTAGAAACCCTTATTATAAAAAATACAGAATTATTTTTTCTAAATTACGATCATATAATTGGAAAAAATTAATTTTAATATAATCCCGTAGAGGGGACGATAAAGAGAGGTTTTAAAGTAAAAATCTCAAAAAAGTTCAAAGTATTTTTATATAAAATTTCAAAATGAATTTAGTTAAAATAATATTAATTATGTTAATTTATATTTAATTTATCTAAAAAATCATTAAAACCATTCAAAATTTTAATTTAACTATATAATAAAATTTGATGAAAATTAAACATTGAATCAAAATTCTGTATTTTTTCACTATTCATCAAAAAATGAAACCTCACATAAAAATTATAAAAAATCACCATAACCCATTTTTAATGGTTCACATTAAAAAATGAATTTTTCTATCATATTAAATTTATAAATGTGTTAACAATTATATTTATTATAGGCGTTCTATTAAAAGGCGTTAGAACATATTTTATAAAAATTATAGGCTTTTATGTGTAAAATTAGTTTTATTCTGAACTTATGGCTGTAAAATATATTTTGTTAAAATAAAAAATATATCAGATAATATGTGATATATATATATATATATATTTATATTTCTTTAATATCAATAACTATTATTTATTATTTTAAACTATTAAGATAAAATGCCTATGGAGCATAAAAATAGTTTGTTACAAAATCATTCCCTTTATATTCATTTGGATAATATGTTTATTTATAGTTAATTCAAAAATAATGAATTTTACTATATATATTCATAATTTATTTATTCCTGTTTAGAAACTTCATTTTAATGTATACGTTACATCTTATTATATTAAATAATAATATTTTTAGTAACACATTATTGTGTTGTTAAAATTGATATTCCATGTTTTAAAAGTCATTGAGGAATAGAATTGTTGCATCTAATAAAGTATAAAATTTTTGTTTTGTGTAGTGGGTGATAAAATTTATAACGTATGTAACAAAATCATAACTTTTTGTTTTTTATTATTCAATCTTGGATCAAAATTATATTTTTTCTATATAGAAAATATAGTGATGTCTTAGGGTTTTATATTCTCCCCACCTTAATTAAATTTAGTCTACATAATATAAACATGATATTGGTCATCTGGGGTTTGAAATATGAAAATATAATTCTTGGAAAAACAACATCGTAAATATTATTTATATCAAATATTTTTAATTAGAGAGATAGGGAAGTGTGAAGGTTACATAACTAGGGTCCCATATAAGAGAAGATAGGTGGGTAATAAAAACATGGACATGGATGAAAAGTGTATATAATTATAATCATTTTTTGCACAAAAGTACGAAATCAATAGAAAGTTATGGGACCCAAAACCATAAACCTATGTTAATCTAAAGAACTATTTGATTCATCGTGTATGAATTTAATAAAAACATATATTTATTTCGAGAACCATTTTCTAGAGTTGGAGAATTTTTTCACCCTCTAAGAATATAAGTAAATATACCTCTCTATAAACAAAAACATTTTATATGTTTATGACATGAACTATTTCTAATACATATATTCTCTAATGATTCTTCATATAAGTAATAGAATATTACATAAGACCACATCTAAATATCGGCTTAAACAACTTCATAAATGGCTATCTTTGTGAATAATCAATGAATTATGATATGAAAAATTAGAATGAGTTCCATGGTATTTGGTAGTTTCCAATTTACATTATCCATGACAATAATTTATTTGTCCAAGAACCATTATATCAACATTCTGAAAAAATTAATGGTAATATTTCCCTTAAAAGTGTGTTTTTTTCAAAAAAAATTAACTTGCTACTATACCAATTTTCTTGGTACCGCTTAGCATTTGATCTCAAATCCTTTGAGAAAAAGTACTTTAGTACAATCCTTACATATTTCAAAATTAATCTAAATAGTACATCAGTAATAAATTTTTTTTACCACAATACTTAAGGATCTAAATAAATAGGTACATTAACGATTTTACTTCGGCAGTATCTATATTTTATGCATAAGCTTGATTATTTTTCTTATTCAGAGGTATATTCCACTAACATTTGGGGAATTTATTTTCATATTCCCAATATCCATATATTGGATAAATTTTACAATTGAATTGTATTTTAATTCCTTGTAATCATGAATTTTGTGGCATTTTCTCAACACTTTTATCAGACACTCATTACCTTCATGAGTATATCATAGTGTTTCATTACAAAAAATATCACATGTTAGAAAATAGGTCATTCTATCATTTCTTGTATCCATTTTATTGATCTACCTTTATGTTATCCTCTGTCTTCCCTTAAAACCATAATTTTTAGGTAATTGTTTCTCTATATTTATATCATATAAAATGATTTCATCATATGATGAAAAATTTTGGGAGATGATGCCCCTTTAGTTAGTTGGATTAATCCTTTTAAAAAAGTATTCCATATTATACTTCATGTTTCATATGTTATCTTTATCATAAATATATAAAATTTTAAAGGTAGATTTATAATACGAAAAACATCATTCATCATTTTTCTTTAATCTAAGGAAATACTATTCCCCTCAGTTTATTCCTCACTGGGTTGATAACATTCTAAGAATGTATCCTTGAAATATTTTCATTACATGAGCTTTATTTCTTCATCATCCCTAGTATTCAATATCAGAGACCGCCATTGATCAATATGTCCTTTGATACAGTATACCACAACTGTAACATATTCCTTTTTTCAATATTTCATATCCATAAATATCTTCTCTAAAGACCTAATCCACTAATCAACTATCATTGGATTAGTAGTACCACTAAATGATGAGGGAATATGTCTCATAATGTGATATAGCATCAAAGAGTATCATTGTGGAATAAGTTTCTCTATAGAGTAAAATTTATGTTTTATAACTTGATTATGTTTTTCTAATATATCCATCACCAACATAGTTCCAATACCAGCTTTATTGACTTTGATAGTAGGAAATCCTCAATATTAGACATGATTATTAATACACTTATTCCTTCTAGGTGTTTTTTCTAGAGAATGGAATACACTACATTAGATCTTAAAATTATTATATAATCATAATTCTATATATGGAATAACACCTAAAAAAAGTTTATAAATTATGTATATATAATATCATAATCATAAACTTGGATTCATTGAGAATATATTTACTTTTAAATAATTATTAATTATTTGTTAAGAAAATGTGAATTATCCTAAGTGTATCCCACATAAGGGTCAAAAGTGGTTCGCATTAAGGCTCACTTTCATGTACAATGTAATTCTCAATTTAGGCCCGAAGAACCTTATCATAGTTGTTACCCCTATGTATTTATTTTTCATAACCTCGTCAACTTTTGGTATCTAGATATTGATGTATTGCTAAGAATACCAACATAATATATACCTTACAAAATAAATAATTTTTTATTTCTATACATATCCTTAATTTATACCTTATAGTAATGTTACCAGATCTATGTTTTCTAAATATAGTTTCCAAGGTTTATTTTAAACTTCCTTTTATACCCACTACAACAACCTCACCCCCGGATCCTAGAGACAGTTCATTGCTTTATTAAATTGGCATGAATACATTAAATACAGTAACAAAGGTCTAATTAGTTTAATATTTTTGGTAGACTAGATAATATAAATGATACCCACATTACATTGGGAAATAGAATATAAAAAATATTATATAACAAGGACTAACAAACCACATATTTGAAACACATTCTAATATTTCATCTTCATATCTTAGGGAATGGAAAAAATTAAGGGTGATCTCAAGTTCAAAGTAAGGGTATGTGAAAAAGAGGCTGTAATGAATCAATGAGGATAATAAAAATGGAAAAGTAGATAACTTTGAAAAAATTTCATTTATATATTTGGAAATTAAAAATAAATATGGAAAGTTCAATTATTGAACTACCTAAAATTCAATCAATAAAATGAGAATGAAATAAATCCACAAATATTGTAAAAGAAAAAATCTCACACATAACTGTAATAAAATAATTAATTCTCAATAATAGAAATGATTAATTGTTGGAATCCATGTTTCCTATGTATATAGAAACATAATCATCAAAACCTTTCATAAGACGGTTTAAAACATTCTGGTTACAAACCAATTTGGTTTTTCTAACCTTAATCCTACTTTCAAGTTCATTTAAAAGGATTTTTAAAACATATTGGTTACAAATGTTAATGTTTTTTCCAAAAAAAATCATCCCATGATACTACTGATGCATTGAGGGGATCACATAAAATGTTCTCTTACCCATGTCTTGCATATCCAAAGTATTCATCATATATCGAATAATTGATAATATTAATAAAAATAGTAATTTTCATAAAATATGTGCATTGAATAAATAATATAGATTTATCAATAATTTATTCAGGGGATGATAAATAATAGAAAGGTTTTTTATGCATATTAATTGAAGTATAATTGAAAAATCAAAAAAATTATTCTTGAGTAAAATATATTTAAGCATTTTAAGCTTTCTTATACAACTTTGAAACAGTTGAATCATAATCCTTATTAAGAAATAAAATTAAATAGACGTTTAAAATACCATTAATATAAAATAATTCATGGTATAATATATCAAAAGATTTATTATTTACACCACAAAAAATATGTTACTGGTGAAAATGGTGTATGCCTTATGGAATGAAAATTAAGACATGAATCCCTTACCTTGAGTTTGAATTGTCAAGTGTGTATTTATATTCCTGAGTAATAAATTAAAGTTAATTACATTCATACTTTAGAACATTTTTCATGATTTTTATCACTTTTACTTAACTTATAATAATTTATTATTCATCTACATAAGCATTTACATTTAGGTCGGGTGTTTGGACAAAATTTGAGTCATGTGATTAAAATGACTTTGGTTGGACGACTATCATCAAATGCGTCATTTTGCAAAGAACTATAGAATAAAATTAAGGACCTAATAATAATATTTAAAAATAAATTATACTTTTAAAAAAATAATTGCACATTTTTATAATAAAATGATTCATTATTACAGCCATGGAGACGATAGGGAAAACACACGCATGAGTAGCATTTCCATTTTTAGTGATCGTTATTAAATGAAGGTAAGTAACATTATATCATTCCTAAATGATAATAATATCATAAATTACATTTTATTTAATAATATTTACATATATATATATATATATAATTCCTGAGATTTAAAATTAATCACATCGTATTGAGGAGGAGGTAGTACACACGTCCATGAATGATGTTATCACTTTTTTCAATGTGTAAAACAGGTAATAAATAAAATGATATATTATAGTTATAAAAAGTTAATTTTTTCATGAATATAATATAGACTAAATTTATGTCACATTTTTATAATTAAAATAATTTTTATTACATTCCATGTCACTTTTTATCGTATCACATCAATTTCCAAAAGCGGTAGTCCACACGTTAATAAATGATGTTTTATATTTAAACCAAATAAAAAATATAAGAGAATGTGTTAAATAAAAATATAAGAAGAATAAAAAAAATTAGTATCATATATATATATTATGAAAATACAGTGTTCATCATAACTCTCACCATCTTAGGTGGTAATGTAAACACGTACAATAATCATTTCATGAGGCGGTAGTTCACCGTACATGAATGGCATATATGTTACATATTTGATGATATTGTGTGCAGGATTAGGTAAACCCATTAACATAAACAAATTCATTATATTTATGTTATTAATGTTACTATATAAACATGAAATAGTAATAAATTAATGGGTTGAGAATAAAAAAATCATAAATGCATGTGGATGATTGTTACATCTTTTTCGGGTAACTCATATTGGATTGCAACAACTCGATTCCTTGGTTTTAATTATTCCCAAGATGAGGATTGTAGGATAATGGGAGGAATTATATGAGGTTATTTTATAATATTTTGTGTTAACCAATGGGCTTGATATGTGTGAATAAATGGGAAGGGTGATTTTCTTTTTATATTAGAGGTGGACTGACATTCTTGTAAATTTTTGAAAAGGGAATTCCACCCATGTTGTTCCAATGTATAGTGGATCCAATAATGATCCAATATTTATCAAAGGAAATACTGGGTTAATACAAAAATATATAATTTTAGTTGGACATTTTTTTAGATTTTTTTACTGTTAATCATAATGTTTAGTCCTTTGTTATGAAATTTTTTCTCTTATTCGATATAATTAATTTAATCACTTTGAAAAATATTTTTGGTCAATAACTAAGTTGAAAATATTGTAAAACATAATTTATTATGATTATAATTATTCAATTCATTTTCCAAGTTACAAATAAAATAATTTTTATAAATTAAATTAAATATAATCTCACAGATAGGATGGAAAAGTGGTGTTTTGAAGTAAACATGGTCAAAAGTTTGAAAAGTTTTTACATATAATTTCATTGTTAAATAGGTTCAATAAACTATATTGTGTTAATTTTTCTATAATTTATCTATATAAACTATAAAACAATTTAAAAATATGAATTTATACATATAAATAAATTAGACAAAAATGCATTTATGAATAAAAATACAGTATTTTTCACCATTAATAAAAAAATGAAACATCACCAAAAATAAATAAAATTCATCCCTAAAATAATTTTGAAATGATTATTTTAAAAAAGAAGTTTATTATTTCAATTTATATTTATAAAAGTGTAAATATTCATATATAATGCTGGTATGTCATTAAAAGGTGGTATATTTTCTTTTATAATTGTTTTTGGTTTTTTATGCGTAAAACTATGTTTGATTTTTTTCTTATGCTGATCGAATATATTATATCAATATAAATAATATTTTATAGAATATATAATAAATATATTTTATTAATTTATTTAAATAATATTAATTATTATATTTTATAATAAAAAAATCCAACATAGTATAAACATTTTTTTAAATCATCCCATTTATGCTAATTTAGTCTCTATATTCATTTATAATTAATAGGTAACCGATGAATGAAACAATTTATTTTCATAATTTAGAAAATATTATTCAAAAACATCCTTTATATTATTTTATATCTTATTGTATTAGATAATAATATTTTCCATAATATATTTTTATGGGGTAAAACTCATTCTTTCTTGTTATGCAAGCCATCACGGAAATTCATTATTGCATGTAACACAAGATATCATCAGTATTCAAAGTAGAGAAATATGAAAATTATTATTCATGTAAAATATGTTTAAAAGGGTGTTTTGTATAATGTTTTCTAGGAAAAAATTAAATTTATTCTAAAATAAAAGTACTATAAAGTATTGGGGTGTTATATCATTTTCTAAAAAAAATTCTATACATAGAAAGTCACTTTAAATAAATAAATTAAAATACTTAAATTTATTGAATTAATTTAATAAAAATTTTATATTTTAAATTTTATTTATATTTTAAGACTCATCTTATGTTTTTTAATGATAAATGATAATAATAAATCAAATTTTATTCCTAAAATAGTATTTACTAAAAAATTGTTTTGTCGACTTTTGTGAACTTATTTTATAAATATTTTTTCTTATTTTATTAAATTTAATATAAAAATTAAAATTATTTTTTAAAATCATAAATATAAAACTAGTTAATGAATAATTATTTAAATTTTTAATAAAGGGTTTAATTTTTCATGAATAGTGAAGAATATTAAATTTTTATTTAAAACTATCTTTCTCATTAATTTATTTATAAAAAAAACTATATTATAAATTGTTTTTAAAGTATATTCATATAATTATAATCCAAATAATCCAATTTAGTTCAATAAAATAAATTTAATATTGAATTTAGATTTAAAAATATTATAAACATTTTAACATTTTCTATATTAAAACCCGCTTTCTCATCACCTCTCTAGTATTAGTTTATAATTAAAATATTCAAAATATGTTAATTTAATTTGGGAAAAACATATTGCATTTTCAATAAGAATAATTTATATTATATTATATTTCCAAATTAATTATTTACTATAATTATTATTGAAAAAAATTAAAGATAATTACTGCAATTAAGGTTAAAACAAGGTTTTGTACATTAAATGCATTTTTATTAAAATTAGTTTAACTCAAATATATGATTTAAATTATATAAATTGGATATAATATTTATAATAAATATGCATAAATTACAAAATATTTTTCATTTAATTTTTCTTCATAAAGGAAAAATAATCTACGAAAATAAAAAGATACAATTTACCATTGTAAAAAAATTATAAATGTAAAATTGTTAAACATAAACGAAAAGGATTAACATAAAAAATGTGTATAATTTATTTATAGAGGTTTTTCGTTACTATATAATCTATAAACTATATTATTTATTAATTTTTTAGGAACATCAAGAAATAGTGACATCCATATAGGGAATAGTTTTCTGTATTTACTAAAATTCCACTAATCATCAGTTATAAAAAGGCACTTAATCCCTGCACTTACTCACACCTATCAAAAAGATTTAGAGAAAAAAAGATAAAAAATCACCTATAAATTTCCATCATTTATTCCTAGATGCCTTACATTTTCAAAAAACCCATCCTAGGAGTACTTTTTGTGAAAACCACAGGAGGTTACCCGGAGAAGAGGTAACATTCCTCAATAAGCAATTTTTATTTCTTGATTAACCTCCTTAAATTAAAATTATAACATGAATATTTAAAACAAATTTATCTTAATTATAAAACAATTTATTATATTGATTTAATATACTATATCAATCTACAATACCATAAAATGGGTTACGAAATCATTATTTGTATGTATGACACACATCCTCCTTGCAAACTGATGTCATTAATTTTTCCACTACCACCTATCATGGTTAGACATAATGGTGTATTTATTATATTATATATGATATTTATTATATTTTTAGTCATTTGGAAAATATTATTTCACACACACTCTAATTATTTTCATTTGTAAGGAATACGATAACGTCGCTCGTGTGTATAACGGAGTACCACATCGCAAAGCAATGTGATTAGTTCAATCTTTACATGGAAGGTAATATGGATTTATTATTGAAAACATACTAAATATATGGCATTAAAAATATTATTAATTTATAATTTATCATTATATTATATTTTTTTCAATTTGATAATGAAATGGAAACAACGCACATGTTTACATACAACATACCATCTCTATGAATGGTGCATTTCATTTTTTTCTATAAATAATAAATATTACTCTAAATTTTAATATACTAAATATATTTGAAATTTATTTCATATTAAACAATTAAATTTTAGGTAATTATAGAATAAATCAATTTCTTATTTCTTAATATGAACAAGATAGCCTTGTGAGTTATAAAAATATCAAGAATTGTTTAATAAAAAAATAATTGTTTTAATCAAACACATTTATGATAAATTTTAATTTGAAAGATAAATATATAAATATATAAATATTAAATTTATTTTATTAATATAATTTTTTAATAAATAATATTATTATTTAATTTGGCTGAAATTTTGGGGTTTTTTTGGAAAATATTGATTTTTCAGTGATGAGTGAGAAATATCATTTTTAAAGGTAAATTTGTTAAATAAATTATGTAATTTAGGAGAAAAAATATGTTTTTAATATGTTATAAATTAACCAATGTACTATTTTGTTTTATTTAACCCACATAATGACTTTTGAATCAATTTTATATTATTTTCAGTATAAATTTTTGGGATCAAAGATGAGTTTTTTCTAAAATCTTTTTTAAAATGTACAATGTTTTTTCATTTTAATTAATTAAAATATTACACAATGTGGAATGTTATAAATTAAATTTTTATAAAATTTAAAATTAAATATTATTTGGGTTTCAGAAAGTTATTATTATTAGTTATATAGTTAATATATAATCATTTTTTTAAAAACACTCTTTTTTTAATCATGTTGTGTCAATGAGACTACGATATTAAAAATAAATTATTAATTTCAATTATTTAATTTTTAAAAAAATAAATGGATTCTATATTTTGAATCTTGAATATTTATAATATTTAATAAGTTCATATATTTTGACCATAATTATTTGTGAAAATAAATAAAAATAATCACAATGATTAAGGTAAAAATGATATCACTATACGAATAAACTTTAAACATAAGGGGCCAAATGAACATTAAATTTATCAAGTTCCCATTTAATATCCATATTTAGATCATATCTATTCTATTATCATTCTTGGTTTATTATTGGGTCCATTCGATGTTGAAAAAAACCAGTGTGCAATTCCATCTTTCAATAATTTACTTGTTTTCCACTCACCCACCTGTAAAATCCCTCCTATTATCTATATCTATTCACACCTATAATATAGTGATGTTAATTTTTTTATCGGACTATTAAATAATTATAAATATAAACAACATAATAGTTTTAAAATTACCGGAATAGAAAATTTACTATCTTGTGAAAATTAGGCTTATACAAAACTTTTAACTAATCAAACACAAACATTATTTAATTCCTTATTATCAAGATTCTTATTAGCCTTCATATTATCCTTACTGCATTTAATTACCTATGGATATACATCAATGAATGTGGGGATCTAAAATCCCAGTAAGAGGATAAATATGAAATTGAATCATTGTAACATGGATGAGAATAATCATCAAAATAACATCATAACCACGATAGGAAACATTAGATAAAGTAATTTAATATTTAAATGAATAAAATTGAAACATCATTTCTTAGTGGTCCACTACCACACATAGTTGTGGAAAAATCTTTCCTTGTGTCCAAACAAAACATATGTTCATAATATTAACATCATATTTGTAAAAAAATAAGGAATAATGTTATGGAATATTGAAAATTATCTCATGAGATACTCCACATTACCCAAATCCTTAGAGTGATATATAATTCTATGTTCACTTGTCACATCATAATATTTACCTAATATCAGATTCCACCTTGAAAAGAGAACAATTTTTTCCCAAAAATAAACCATAAAAAATAAAATAGGTTTTTTTAAATTTAATAAACAATAAATTCATGGATAATCATTATTTCTCTAAAATTAAAAAGGTAATACCATACTTGATATATGAATCATCAATCTTTAATGAAGAAGAAAAAATCTCAAAAAAGTAAAAGATGTGTTTTTTAAAGGAAGAGTTCATTTTGAAAATTATTTGTATTTGACATAAAATAATATAGACAAACTGAATATACCATTAATTAAAATATAAATTGAAAGAAATTATATTTAATAGATATTAAAAAAATATACATACTTCAAATAGAGTGAAAATTTGAAAACCCAAAAAATAGAGTTGGGTTAGAGAATCCCCTTAACTAATGTATGAACTCTCTCATCAATTTAATATCATATATAATGAATTTAGATTCAATAACTTATAAAACCATAACCTATTATAAATTTACTTGATTTATTATAATTTTATTAAGTTAACTTAGGTCCATTATTATATGCCATGGAGTTAAATTTCATCATTCAGAATTTTTTGTTTTCTTGATTTTATTGATTAGTTCTCTTTTCTATATTCATGGAATATCATGTACAATGATAACGATTATAAAGAATTAATTTTTTTGTTATTTAAAAACATAAACAAGTGAAATTGGTCTTATATGTCATTTTGTTATATGGTATGAGGTTTATTTATTAGATAGAACATTAAAGAAAATTATATAATTTATTTGGGCTCATTTTACAACCATTATGAGATTGTATCATTTTAATTAATAGAATATTCATGTATTTTTTCCAATACATAATACAACTTTAAATATGTATAATAAAATATATTTGACCATAATAATGGTTGTATTACCAGCCTTGATGGATGTAATGAAAAATGAAAACACATTGTCCAAGGTGGTAGTAAATTGGCACACCATGGATGATAATAACATTTTTAGAATAAAAGGAAAAGGGAAGATATTTTATGAATGTATAAGATATTAGAAATATAAGTATTCTAGGATATGTGGATTTGAGGAAAGAATATGAAAATAAAATAGATGGAAAATAAATTAAAATAAAAAAAGAGGGTTTACCTCTTGAACTTCTCCTCCTAAAAAACCTCCTTAGAAAAGAGTGTTTTTCCTTTGATGAT
Source organism: Viscum album (assembly GCA_963277665.1). Lineage (NCBI taxonomy): Eukaryota > Viridiplantae > Streptophyta > Magnoliopsida > Santalales > Viscaceae > Viscum > Viscum album. The sequence continues at coordinate 1,569,922,225 of OY728119.1, forward strand.
AGAAAGGGATCATGGATGAGGGGTAGATCTTTGAGAAGAGTATTGGGTAGAATTTGGGTAAGGATAAAATCTTGGAATGTGCACGGAGAAGAGGTGGTAAGGCATGATATTTATAGTAGGAGGTGAGGGGTTTTTTATTTTATTCATTATATTATTATATTGTCTAATGGCCATCAATAGATTAAAAATTATCACTAAAAATATTAAAATAATTAAATATATTTTATTATTAATTTTATTACATTATTATTGATGTTTTAATTTGGGTATTTCGTTTATAATTTAAATATTGTAAATTACTCTATTGAACTATTCACCAAATATTCAACAATTTTATAAAAAAATCCAGAAATTCACAATAACCATTTTTCTACATGAAGATATCAAAAATTAAATCCATTTAAAAATAATAATAATTTAAATATGAGAAATTTAATTTTTAATTAAATTCATTATTTATTTGAAAAAAATAGATTTCAAAATTATAAGTGATTTTATAACACATTGAAAAATTAATTACAGTCTCATAAAATTATCTTATAACAATCAGACAATAAAATAATAATATTTGAATAAATATAATTAAAAAATAAAATTTCTTTTAAATAATTTTATTAATTATAAAAACAAAAACAAAAAATTTATGTTTTATAAAAGTTCCAACATTAAATTAAAATTTTAAAAAACATATATTTACTATACAATGATATAATTATATAAAAATACCATTTATATGATGCTAAATTTTTATTTTCTACTTTTATATGTGAGGTAACTATTCTATTTTATATATTACTATTCTTAATGGTTACATTTCTTTTCCAAATTTCATGTTACTATTCCATTAGAGGAGGTTCCTTGAATTGTTGAAACTCCTCTTATTCCATTCATTATTTATTTAGAAATTTTATATTTTGTAATCTATGAAATATTATGTAATTTTTTCCGTAAGAAAAAATATAAGAAAAGAGTTTCCATTGATAAAGTTTTTGTGTCGTTACATTCGTCCCCCTTATGAAATTTCACCCTCAAATTTACATTTTACATTCTATGTTAAAAATAGTTAAGGGTACATATCCATCATTACATTTTTTGGTTACCTTATTTACTATTCATACTTATAGTTACACCATAGTATTTTGATATTGTGAGTAGACTTTTTCCATTAGAATATATCTCTAATGTCCATGTTCTTCACTAACTAACCTCATAAGAGAGATAAGTTTCCCACTATACCACATATAGATTAAATACATGTGATATATTTAGTATGTACTTTCTCAAGAAGAAAAAATAGAATATATTTTGTACTTAAGACATGGAAGGTTGAAGTTCCATTCAATAGGCCGGATCTCTTAGCTCTTACATGATCGATAATATGAAAGGGGATGATGTGCCTATGACTCAACATTATTTTCCTCCCAAATATCATGATCTTCTTCCATAGAGAAATATAGAGTAATAAAATGTAACCAAACTCATACTCTTGTTCAAATAGATGATTGTCCACATAGATCTTCTTTGTACATGGGATACCTTGATGTTATTCTGAATGGTTTTCTCATTCTCCACAATTTATACAACCATTTTAGGTTTTAATATCTTATGTTATCTAACATCATTTCAGAATGACAGTGTTGTGTATCATTTCATATAAATCGATTCACATGGATCCATTTGGATTCTCATATGAAAACTATTTCTATAAGAGAAATCATAGAGAATAATATAATATTCTCATCATTCTTTTTTGTCCATTGAACATCCTTCCATCATGTATTCTAGTGTATAAACAGTCTTCTCAGATTAAACATTTGTTTGAAGATGATATGTCATACTAATGATAATATCACTGTTTATAGAATATTGGATACATTACTAGAACATTGAGGTGAAACTAGAATCTTGATCAGAAAAAATAGATTCTGATTTTCCATGAAGCCTAACCAGTTCTATGATGTATATTTGAGTAATTTAATCTAGTGATAAGTCCCCAAAAATTGTGACAAAGTGAGTTATCTATGTATGATGATCCATAATAACCCATATAACATTGTATCCCCTAGATGTATTCAGAAGTCCGATGACAAAGTATATGGTGATATTTTCCCCTTTCGATGTTTGTATGGGTCATGGTGGTATCATCCCCTTATACATTTTCCATTAACCCTTCACTTTCTAAAATACTAGAAACCTTGATGTACACTCTATGTTGTCCTTATTTATATCATCCCAAAAATAGTTATCTTGAAGATCTAGATACATATTTGTGCTTCCTTTTTTAATATACAATGTTGATCTTAGAACAATATTTAAAATACCCTTATTTGTCTCTAGATTTATCATACCCATAGTCATGAACAAAATCTCATGACTCATTCCTCATGCATTTTGAACTCTGTCGAGTTCCCGTTTCTCATATCATCCACCTTATTATGAATTTACACATCATCTCTTTGAGAGTAATTCATTTTATTCATGATGTATTTTTGAGAAACCATTTGAGAATGGATGGGTTGTGTTCCTTTTTAATTATTCCCAAGCCCATCCTGTAAAAATATAAGAAGATCAGAAACATCTCAATTATCAGCATTTATAAATATGTAGGATAATTTTTACATAGATAATAAAACAACATATTCACTTTTATAGGATGGTATTCATTTAGAAAACAATCTAATCCATTATATTATGCATTACATTATTATAGAAATAATTCCCCAATTTTCAGAAGTGTGGGTACTAGAGTGGTGATAATCCTTTTTTTAAATATTTGAATCAGTCTATACATCCATTAGTGTAGAAAACAAATTTCCATTCAGATTTATCATTCTTATTGGGTGTGAAAATTGTGATATTTTTTTCACAAAGGATAAGAAATACCCATCTTGTAATGTCCTTAGTTTTTTAAAAATTTAACACTTTGTTCGATAGCGTACATGATACACAACTTTAAGAATAATAAAATAACTAAAATTATGATTTAATATTGTAGTTATCACATATATATTAGAATGGTATGAATGATCACTATTAACTAATTTAATAAAATAGGTTTTAAACATAATAATATAATGATTTCTTGGATAGAAAATCAATTCAAAATGAAAAGAAGGACAAAATGAATATAAATGATGTGTTTTTAGGGAAAATAATTTCAATTAGAATAATTTTGTTTATAAAAAAACTCTAATGACTCTTATTGGATTATATTAATGAAATATAATGTTCAAAATTCATCCTATGTGCTTTCTAGACATGATATAGCAATAAATAAAATTTTAGACACAGATGATGTTTTTTTTCAGAAAAAGTAGTTTTGACACCTTTTGATGGTGAGAATATTTTTAATCTAGTTTTTGAAACATTTATAAATTATATTTGAAAATATAAAATTATTTTTTTAATTTGGAGTAGCAAAATTTACCTTGGATGATTTTTTTATATTTTTCTAATAAGCTTTATTTTTTAATGAATAATGAAAAACACTGAATTTTCATTCAAATTAGTTTTTCAACTAATTTATTTTTACAATTATATTATTATTTTATGTATTTTCAAGTATATTTTAATTATTTTAATTATCTTATAATCCAATGTAGGTCATTTGATTCAATTTCACATGGAAATTGGACCTAAAAATGTTGTCAAATATTGAATGTTTTTACTTTAAAAATTGTTTTTTCGTTTCTTCAATGGGGTTAATTTTTAATTTATTTTATCCAAAAATGTGTTTTGAAATTGTAAAAATGGATTCCATATTTTTAATAATAAAGTCCAAATTATTTTAATAGTCCCCTTGTATTTTTTAACATTATTAATAGTAACTTTGGTAATATTTTTTTACCATGGTAAATGGTAAATCAAATTGTTAATGGAAAAAATAATATTATCAAAAATTTAACATATCAAATACACGTGTATTAATTTCATTGGTTGAGTTTTTTTAGAACAAAATCATCCTTGGCACGAATTTATATACTTTTGAATCCATTTGGGTTTGGGTAAGATATTTATAATATTGTATTCCAATAGAAGACAATTTTTTTCACATCCATGTTTTTAAAAAGTAGTGTATTTCTAGTATGAAAACATACCAGATATCTCTAAAAATAATAATATTCTATAGAAATATTAAAAATTTATTTACATCATTGTAATTTATTTATATGTTTTATTAATGAAATAACAAAATTAAATTGTGACACAATGATGATGTCATTATTGTTTAATTAATGGAAGAATCAAATAAATTATTTTAAAAATATTAAAATAAATATAATTTGACTAAATTAATGGTATCCAAGGATTTTATGTATAAATTTTAAATGTTATTTTTGATTTACAAGATATATATCGAACTTATTATTCTTTTACGATGTTTTTAAAAAGTCAACTAATTAATAGTATAGAAATTGAAACTATCGATATTTTAATATAAATAATATTTTATTAAATGAGATAAAATTTATAAAAAACCATATATTACTCAATTTATTGGTATAAATAAAAATATTTCATCAAGGAATTATATAGTGGATTTTTATCAATTTATAATAATTATATTAACCAATTATTTGTAAACTACATGATATTTTGGTAAAAAATAACAAGGGTTAAAAATTAATTATTATAAAATAGTAAGAACATATATACTTCTCATTAAATTATATATACTATAACCAAAATTTTCATTTAATTTAAATAAATATATTTTTACCCATTAAGAATATAAAATTAATTTATATTAAATTAATATTTTGAAGATTTCCAAAAGTGCTCTTCCCCTCTCCTATTAAATGGTACCCATTCATCTCTATTATACACACCTAAAAAAAAATTTGGTTCAGAATTTATCTACAAAATAACTTTATAGAATCACTCGAAACATTATAGTGGTCTCATTTTATACATAAAACTCACCATAGAGGTTATAAGGTGTTAATCAAAGGAGATCCTCCAAATAATATGTATTGTTTTAACTAAGTGTTTTGTATTTAATTCATCATCCAATTATATGAAATATTCTTCCACCATGATGATATAAAAAAATATGTATCATAAATATACTGATATGTAATTATTTTAATATCATCACCTTAATCAATCATTAATTCAATCAAATGAGAAAAGAACTTTCATTTGTGAGTGTGGAAAACTACCGCCTCACGAACCGATATTATTCGTTTTCCGTCACCATATTTCAAAATTGCTAATAATGATGGGATTAAAGTTAATATATGATATTAATTAAATATATATCATTATAAAAATATAATATATCATTTAATTTCTCATCTTTCCATGAATAGGAAAATGATAACGTCCTTCGTGCGTACATTTAAACTATCACTTTCACAAAATGATGTGATTAGTTTTCATTAACCACATCACATTGATGATATATACAAGTATATTTTAATTATTTAAATTATATTATGATAATTATAGAATTATAAAATTATAATTACCTCCTTTTAAAAATGATCATTGAAAAATAGAAACATTACACATGCGTACGTACGACCTATAATCTCCATGATTATAATTCTATTCATTTTTCATAACCATACATAAATGGATTTATTTAAAAGTATAATTTATGTATAAATGTAATTATTATTCCTTCAGCATTATTATAGATATGATGTAATATTTTACACTTTTACTATTTACATCATATGAAAGTCATTTTGAAGAGAAGTACTTAATATCTTCAAAACATCTGATGTGAACATAAATAATTATGCAATTGTTATAAAATTATAATAACTAATAGAAGATTAATAATAAAATTGGAAATGGTCCTAAAGAAAGTAACTAATTATCCTTAGTATTTTATTCAGGAAAATAAATATTGTGTGTGATGAGTGGGACTCAATGTATGGGACATCGTCTAATAATTATTTCATTGAGTTATATCTTGATTTTATTCACCTTCATTATTATTAATCCATATATGAAACCCTTTTAATGTTATATATTTATTTAATATATTATCATGATATGTAATGGTTTTTAGTGTAAATTTTTAAATATTTTTATTCACGTGTTTCTCCTGTGGTAACAGACTCTTTAACCAAAGCATCATTTTAATGTTTTGATGATTTATTATTCAAAATATTTCTCATTCAAGTCCATGTTTTAAAAATGGTTGTATGGATCTATTTATATGGACATGAATATTTTATAATTTTAATTTCATTCAAATGTTTAAAAGTGGTATGAGAATCCTTGATTTCAAAATATATTTTTAATATTTTCAAATTGGTCTTGAAAATGGATTGGTTATTTCAATAAAATAAAATATTTTCTAATGAGTTAAAAAGAAATTTTATGCATTTCATTTTAATAATTTAATGATTTTATATGTTATAATTTTATAATGAAAGTTTAAAATAGTAAATATGATCCAGATATATCTTATATGAAGTCTTGAATCCCATTATAGCTCAGGAAAGACGAGTGAGCCCGATATTACTTATATGAAGGGTTAAGAATCATTAAAGATAATGATTGATGGGTGAGCCTGATATAGCTAATACTAATGGTGATACCTATTATATATCTCCAATTTATGAGGTAATCTGTAGGTGGAGGTTTACCATATGGTTATGTCATTAGTGAGGGTGAATGTAAAAATGTTATGGTCCCAAAAAACCTGTGTTTTTTTCTATGATTGCAAATGTGTTATTAAGAGAAAAAATTAAAGGTTTTTGTGTTTTCACTCGACAAATAATTTATATCTTTATGTTCCTTACTGATATTTTTTCCCTTACGATGTTCTTATTCATAGGTTCTAATATTGGTAATGATAGGGAATATATTGTGATACAAAAATTAATGATATGATTCTAAATGAATTCATGTTTTTATGGATTCTTTTGGTGAAAAAATTGATACTGAGTATAAGTTTCCCCACATAATTTATGGTCTTAATTTTTAATAATTATTCCTATTTATCAAAAACCTTAAACTGAAAAGATCCTAAAATGTGAAATCTTGATCAAATAAACTAGAATATGTTATGTTTATTGATGGATCTGTATAGTTGGTATCAGAGGAAAGTGTATATAACTTTTTGGATTATAATATTTTATTAATAGGTAAGGATATCATTCGGATATTATGATTTTCTGGTTGGTTATACATTCAGTTCCTTAGAAACCATTCTGAGGCTTTATGATATGAAAATTTGTTGTGATCAACGATATTTTTGGGAAAATTTATTATTGAAGAAATAATGGGATATGACTTTTTTGGATACAAAGAGAATGGTATAAGATACAAATTTGAGGTTAACACATGTGATGATTATTTTTGAGTTATTTATCATATATTTTGGATTATTAAATTAATTACAAATTTTTTGAAAGTGGAAAACTGATAGGATTTGTGACAACGCATCACGTTGGAAAAGGATGTGAGAATCAAACCCATAAAAAAAGGGAGACAAGGGTGCATCACCTACGATGGCCTATAATAATTCCTAGGCATTATGAATTTTTATTTTTATTAAAATGATTTTATACAATAATAATTAGTTTATTTGGTGGAAAAATAATTATCATATTGGAAAAATAAATTAGGGATCATATGATTAATGCTATTTCAGAAGACATTTACTATTTTGGGAATCTTATATAATAATGGAAAATAGATTACTATGGTGTTTTATTTGAGGAAAAATAGTTGAATAACATTTGAGAAGAATATATTACATAATTGTGGAGTTATGGGGATTTAGTTTATTTTTAGAAATAGTTGTCACATCATAAAGATTATTGGGGAAATTACTTTTTGGTATGAGAATCCAAGGGTAATTGATGTTATTTGGAAATAATTCATAAAAATTATATAGTAATATTATGTGATAAAAAAAATTGGTTTTGATCTTAGTGAAAAATATTTTTTAGGAATTATAAGGAATTGTGAACAATTTATGTTGATCTTTGTCTAGTACTATATAATTTTGGTGATTGAAGTGGTATTTTCTGACATATGTTAAATTTTTTTTGGGAATTATCTTATATTTTTCAAACCATTTTTTTGGATAATGTATAAAAGAAGGATAAATATATAGTTAATATTTTTTGGATTTTAGATCTCTAAGAGTAAAAACATCCTCACAAATACTCGTCGATGGGATAATAAGATGATATTTTTGTAGATATATATTAAAGGATGAAACTCATCCATTCAATTATGTATATTTTTTTAATTTTTATAGTCCAACTATTATAAAAATTCCTTAATTCTATGAAAAATATCATAAAAAAATTATTTGGTTACATTTATAATTGGTCTTTGGACTCAACTTATATTTCTTCATTTGTGATGGTTAAATACCCCTTGATCTTTATTTCTTTAAGTCTCCAATAGTATATGAGAGTTAGTTTTCTTTCCCGCATGCATGTTTTTGTACATGGAAACCTAGTGTGTGTTATCTCAAGTGACCATTGTACATTCCATGGAATATTTTAAATTCGAATTTTTATTAATTAATTTTTTGTTGTGGGATTTCAATATGTGTATTTCAAAAATTTGAACCTCTAGTTTTGTATACTGAAATCAAAATTGTGGGGAGGAAATTTCTATGGGGGAGAAAGTTTCATCGAATGTTTTTAAAAATTAAACACTATGTTTGATAGATTACATGGTAGGCCACATTGAGCTTAATAGAACATATAAATATTATCATTTAATTTTTTACTTATTTAATATCTATTAGAATGATGGGAATTAATATTATTAACTAAATTAAGAAAATTAGATTTACATATGTTTTTATAATGGTTAATTGATTAGAAAATTAAATAGAAATGAAAACTAAAACCAATTGAATATAAAGAATGTGTTTTTTTGAAAAAACTATTTCAATGAGAATAATTATATTTATATAATTATCAAATCATTATTATTGTATTATATTCATTAAATAAAAAATTTAAACTTTATATTATGTGTTTTATAGACATGATATATGAATACATCCGTTTTTAGACCTAAACGATTTTTTTTTCAAAAAATGACTTGTTTTCACGTTTTGATGGAACACCTATTTGAAATCTACTTTTTTAAATAGTTATAAATTATTTTATTTTAAAATACAATTCTTATTTGAAATTAGCGTATTAAATTTTACTTTGTGTTAATTTTGTGATTTTTTAATAAGATTTATTTTTTAATGAATAAATAAAACTATTGTATTTTAATCCAAAAAACCTTTTTCATCTAATTAATTTATATAGTAATATTTTTTAAATTGGTTTTATATTATAATTAAATAAAACTTTTATCATTTAATCCAATGTATTTCATTGGAATCAATTTTTCGTTGAAATAGGATATTAAACATTACACACTTCAAAATGTTTTTACTTTAAAAACATGTTTTCTCATTCCATCAACATGATTAATTTTTAATTAATTTAATAATGGTTTTTATTTTGAATATTAAAATATGGATTCCCTGTATGGAATCATAAGGTTAAAATTATATAAATAGGTAGTTTTATTTTTTGACATTATGAATAGTATATTTAGTAAAAAATGTATCACCAAGGTTATGGGTAAATAATATAATTAAAAGTAAAAATAACATTATCACTAATATAAAAAACCGTAAAATTGTACTAATTTAATTATATTAGTGTTTTTATACCAAAATAATACTTGGTTAAATTTTATATCCCTAGGAATTCCCACGGGTGTGAGTAAGTCATTTGTTATAATATATTCAAAGAGAAGAAAAATTGTCTCAATCATTGTTTTTAACAAGTAATGTATTTTAAATATTGGGTCATATATGAGATATCATAGAAAACAAATATAATATATATATATATTTTAATATTATATAAATCATGGTATTTTATTTATTATATTTGGGCAATAAATAATTAAATTAAAATGTGGAATAATGATAATGAAATTATTGTCTAATTAATGGAATTATCAAACAAATGATATTTTAAATATTTAAATAAATATAATTTTAGTGAATTTATTTTATAAAAAAAACATTATGTATAATTTTTCAATGTTATTGATGATTTAAATGAGTTTTTTAACTTATCTTGCTAGTTTGATATTATTAAAAAGTCAACTACTGAAGAGTATAAAAATTGACACTCTTGAAAATTTAAAATAAATAATATATTATTAAATTATATAAAATTTATAAAAATAAGAATAACTGAAACCTTATTTTTATAATTCTTAAAATTCAGTCACTTACTCATTTATTAGTCTTTTGACATTTTAGAGTAATTATATTAGCCTTTAATGTTTAAATTACATGAGATTTTGGTAAGAATTAATGAGGGATAAAACCAAATGACAAGGATTAAAAATAGTAAAAATTAATATATTTTTCCATGGATTAAGGTTATTCAACCCAAGAGAATCATAAATTTAAAATATATCACTTTGGACCTATTTATTATTTATTATTAATTTATATTAAAATAATATTTCAAACATTTCCAAAAGTAGCACTCCCTTCTCCAATACAGGGATCCCATTGTTTTATATTCTTAAAACCTAAAGAACATTTTCAGTATGAAAATATATACCAAAATAAAGTATTAAAATCCCTAACCAAACTTTATATGTCCTAGTCTAGATATAAATATCACCATTGATATGATAATGTGTTAATCAGAGTGGATCTCTGAAGAAGAGATGTCATTTTTAATTAATTGTTTCTGATTTATTTATTATTCCACTTCCTTAAAGTGACATTCCATTATGGTGGTATAATTAATTAGGTTTCCTCAATATAAATATTTATTATTATATTAACACCGTCACCTTAATCCATCTCCAATTTCATCAAATGGGAAAAGAATTTTCATTCTTGTGTGCATCAAACGACCACCTCGCGAACCGATATATTTTGTTTTCCGTAACTATCTCTCTTGAATGGTCATATTAATTTTATTAACGTTTATATATTATATTAATGAAATATTTTTCATTATTAAAATGTAATATATCATTTATTTTATTTTATTTCCATGAACAAGAAGACGATAATGTCGTTAGTGGGTTCGTGTGAACTGTCACCTTCATGAAGTGATGTGATTTGTTTTTTACCACATATCATGGATGATATATATAAGTATATTTAAATGATTAATATTAATTTATTATAATTCCTTAATTATAAAATTATAATTAGCTCTTGTAAATAATTATCATTGAAAATTGGAATGGTTACTCATGCGTATATATGACATGCTGTCTCAATGGTTATATCGTTATTCATTTATCATAAATATACATAAATGGATAGATATAAAATTATAATTGATTTATAATGGTGATTATTATGGTGTGAATATAATATTTGTAGATGATGGAATAATGGCCACTTTTACTATTTATATCATACCGAAGTCATTTTGGACTCACGTATCAAATATTACCAAAATGTCTGTCGTGAACATAAATAATTCAGTAATTGTTGTAACATTATAATATCTGATAAAAAGGAATAATAAAGGTAAAAATGTACTCAATAATTTAAATAATTAATCTATGTTTATTATTGAGGAATATAAATATTTTACGTGACATGTAATACTCAACGTCAGGGACATCATCTCAATATACTTTCATTGAGGCATATATTGATGTTATGCACCTTTATTATCATTGAAGGTGTATATGAAACCATTTTTAAGTGTTTACATTTAATTAATATATTCTCATTATATTTATAGTTCTGTTTAATTTTATTCATTAAGTAATTTATTTCAAATGTTCCTCAAGTGGTAAGGGAGCCTTTAGCAAAAACATCATTATTAATGTTATAGTAATTTATTATTCAAAATCATTATTATTCATGTACATGTTTTAAGAAGTTGTTTTTTTTATTTATTTATGTGGAAATGAATATTTTGAAATTTTAATTTCATTCAAAAGCATCAAAGTGGCAAGTTGAAAATTGAAAGCATTAATGTGTTATGATTTTATAATAGTATTTGGACACATTATGGGTGAGCTTGATATACCCTATATGAATTATTGATACCCTTTATATCTCATGAAATATGGGTATAACCAATATTGTTTATACGAAGTGTTTATCCCCATTATAGGTCAGGAAGAACATGTGATTTCGATATATCTTATATGAAGGGTGAGACCTGTTATATCTCTTCAATGCATTATGTACTCCAGATGTGGAAGTTGACCATATGGTTTTTCCATTTATAAGTTTTAATGTAAGGGAGATTATTTCTAAAGGAACCTATGTTATTTTTCTATCCATACTAATGAGTTTTTAAGAAATGGTTTTAAATGATTGTCATGTTTTAACTAGAATAAAAAACTCATTAAATAGGTTTAATACTATTCATTGTGTAAAAATCACATGATTTTATTTTTGTCTCATGTCATATGATTTGTAAGGGAAAATAAGATTTCACGATGAATGAATTCATGATAGGACTGGAAATAAGTGATTTTGTGGTGTTATATGGTTGTCAAAAATTCATAATGTGTATAAGTGTCCACATGGTATGTATGGGTCATATTTGTAAGAGTTTATCATATTTATATAATACTATACACTAATAATATCCTTGAATGTAAATTTTAGATCAAAAAATACTAGAATAAGTTATGTTTAATGTTGGGACCTTACACAACTAATCCAAGGAATCTATGGATCACCAATATAAATAATATCACAATCCACTCTTACATTTACAATATTTTATAACAGTCTATTAACATTACTTTCCTTTCGAAAATATTACCCAAGAATGATACATCCTCTATCTAAAACTCAAATTTATTTTACATCACATAATGTTAGTCCCTCCACAAAGTCATTAGAAAATTATTTTAATAATCCTAATTTCTACCCTTTATCTTTGAGTATATCAGAATATATTATATAATGACTAAAAAAACATGAAGAGGTAATATATAAATACTCTATTCATTAATTCCATAAGTATTTCTGGGGAATACGTGAGTCTAAAACACATCACTATTGTCCCATACTATCCGTACAAGGTTCAAAATAGTGCCATAAGAAAATCTTCCTCCCTCACTTTTAATTGGTTATATCCTAACTAAAGGTCCAACATAGTGAATGACCTAGAACAACACATCTATGGAACTCAATGGTGGACATTATATAAGGTTTATATAATATATTTATAGATTAAATATTAGGTTCAATTGAGAACTCAACCTCTCAGACAGGTGGATTTCTAGACAATTATTTGGGGAACACATTAGTGTATCCCCTCACAATGGGGAAACCTTCAAGAATAATCCATTATTTGTCTAAAACATTTGAGCATGATATGTTTGATCATAAAGAAATAATATGCACAGTTGAGATGATGATTTTGAAGGTGATTTACCCTCATCGTTACACATTTACAGAATTGGAGGATGCCTAACGATGTGAAGAGTGGTCTTCCTTTCATGATAGTTGTTCTTGTATTTATATAAAGATATCTAATCCATTATAAATATAGAATCAAACTCTACCAATGGAAGTAAGATGACATTTTCTTGGAGGTTCAGTCAACAAACATTAACTATTGAAGAGTTATATACATCAGATGAAATAATTTAACAATTTTCTGTTCTCACAAATAAATAAACCTCCATATTTTGATGTGGTGTTTGAATAGTTCTAATAAACATGTAAGATATGAACGAATTCTTAGAACCAGAATAAAATAGTACATTAATTAATAATTAATGAATAAACGGTGTACCAATCACCACATCATTATGGTCCCCCACCTTAGCATTAGTGATGGAATAAAAAATCCCTTTTTCCTTTGTATTCAGTGGTTTTTGACTTTAATTAACTTATAGGACTCAAGGATTAGTTTATTGGCATGTATAGTGACCTTTCTCCCTACAGTTGAAGCACCGAACCATGGGTGGTTCTCTCTTTTACTCTACCACATTGTCATGCGTCCTCATGTCTCTTTGACATTCCTGAGCTTGGTGTCCTTCTCTCCCACACATGATTCATTTTTATATCCCTTTGTGAGAATTACAGTGATTCTTTTTCTCTCATATTATATATGTGAGTGGTTGATTGTTCTTTCCTCCTTTAAAATTATTTTCTATAACTTAAAATAAAATCTTTAATCTCTTATATCCATAACCATGGGACAATTATCCAAAATACATATCAACATTGAAAGCACATCAAAATACATATTTATAACTCCCAATGTCTCAAATTGAAAGAACCATATGAAGATATGGTTTTAAATAAATAATTAATCTATAAATTTTTTATCATTATTGATAAAAAAACCCAAGGATTACCTTAATATCCTTGAGAAATGTTCCTTGTATGCCTCGAAATATTAACCTTCATTTTTCTTTAGGTCTACTAATTATCTATCCATCTTTCTATAAATAAGTTCCAAGGAATATTTCTTAAATTATTCCAACTCCATCTCTTTAATTTCATCCTTTATTATAGAGTTCTTAATCAATATCTTGCATTGATCTGCCTCTCCATCCAAATGGTAAATATATAGTGTCACCTTCCCCATATCTGAATAGTGAAGCACATAAATATTTTTTTCTACTATGTTGACCCACTATTTCATAACTATGGGATTTGAAAGTCACTAAATGTCGATGGTAATTTACAAATAATAGACTAGATATCCAATATCACCATATTAGGTGAAATAATATGTTCTATATTATTTATGTTATTGTACATAGCCTAAGATATATACGTAATAAACAATATAAATTTTTAAACTCCACCTCCCAATGCATTTGGGATTTCATTCAGGAAATCACTATGTTTCCCATCATATTTATTGTTGGCTTGTTTCCTATTGGTCGCCACTATATTTTAAGATATAAACTTTTTGAACAAAACTTAATCAAACATGTCTTGAATAAAAAATTTATTCATCTGTCCAATTTTCAATATAGGCATATATTATAGGATCACTATGTTTAGTATATTCTAAAATAAAAATTTGTGGTGATGACATATGATTTGTATTATACTAAAGGTCTTCACCAGGGTTTTTTAATCTTAATTACCAAATTAAATAAATAATTCTATGATACCAACTATATCAACCTTAAAATTTTTATACATGACTATTATATAATTTTATTGGTTACCAATATAATAGTTTTACAAATCCCTGATCAAAAGGTATATTGACATAAGAAAAATAGGATTATACATAACATTTACATAATAAAACACAAAACTTCTTTAATTCTTTCTTCTATAGATTCTTAGTGGCCTTCACATTCTACTACTTACAAGTAATCACATAAGGATACACTTCAATGGAAGTGGTGAGCTAAAATCCCAGTAACATGATAGATATAAATGAATCTGAATAACATGGGTGATGAAAATCATCATCATGAAATCATTATCCTGAAAGGGAACAATATTTGAATTCATTTAATATGGAAATTTATAAAAATAAAACATCATTTCTTTGTGGTCATTTAACACAATGAGTTTTGTAGAATTTTTTCTATCTGATTTAAATTATTATTTTAATTTTTTTCATTTTACATGACACTAAAAATTGTTCTTTATATATATATATAAATTTTTTTCTCATATTCCATTCACATGAAATATCAACCTAGATTGTGTTTCACATAATACCAACATGGCTTGCACTACAAGTAACACCTACTTTGCGTACAATGCACATAACATATAGTTTCTACGGAACATATTTATAAATCTATATAATAAATTGAATGAAATAATTTTAAAATAAACAATCAACATAGTTATAGGAATAGTAATAACTACTTTACAAATATTGTTTACTATTTTTTATATAAATAAAATATATTGATAATGAAAGCTGTGATTTTTGGTAAAATCCTTTCACGTTAAAAATACAGTTTTATTGAATGGACTTATTTTTAATTATAAAATTAATTTTATGCAAATTTAGAAATTCAATTGGATAAAAAATAACAGTTTTTAATTCATAACATCAAAATTATCCTATGGTGAATTTTTGGTATTTTTCTGAGAAACATCGTTTTTGATGAATAGTGACAAATACTACTTTTTAGTGAAAAAATTCCTTTAAATATAATAAATTATTAATGATAAATGGTATTATAAATATGTTTTAAGGTCACATTAGATAAATATTTAATCTGTTAATATAATATAAATCATTAAATTCCATGATGACAATGTGAATAAAAATATAATATATAAAAGAAGTGGTATATAGACCATACCAAATAAATAATCAGTGAATATGTTATATGTATCATGGATGTAAAAGTGAGATGAAAAAACCTTACCTCAGATCCACTTATTTTATATGTGTTGAAACCTCCTATATAATAAATATTTTTTAATTAAAATATATTACATAACCGGACTCGTATATTTGAAACCAAATATTATTTACTTATAGTCTTTTTAACCCTTTCATTAAAAATGTCTTTATTTTAATCACTATTTCAGTCGATAATTGATTTTTCTTTCATGTATGTTTTAGATTAGTAATTTTTATACTATTAATTTTATAATTTTTAAATAATCTAAAAACATATAACCATTATATTAATATAATATATATTCATTATATATATTTAAATTAATCTATTAATGTTAGATATAGGAAATGGATCACACTGTTCATGGAGATTTCAAACATTACCTACACATGAAAATTGTCTTCATTTATCTTGATAGATGGAAAAAAAGGAAAATAAATCATAATTATCCATTACAAGAATAATTTTTATGTTATATATTTAATGTATATTGATAAGATACATCTTTATTTCCATGCATATAAAAAAAAAATTTTTTACATTTCTATGTGGAGGCAGTAGTCCACATGTAAACACAAGAGACATTATTATTTTACAACATATGGGAAGGTATAAAGATATTAGTGATAATATATTTATATATTTAATTTTAGATAAAAAACATTCCATATATTTAGTAACCTTAACATTACTACCAATCATGTAAAGCCTATGTGAATGACAAATCACATATCTTCTTAATATGGTAGTCCTCCGTACTCATGAGAAGCGTTATCGTGTCCCCCATGTAATATAATGTAAGAATGTATATATGAAATAATAATTATGTAACTATAATAATATCAAAAACAACATATATATTCTTTGAATCCATCATTATAATTATCCTCAAATGTATGTGATGGAACCTAAATTACAAATGTTCCTATGTTGGTAGTCTACCGTACACATAGTGGATGGTTTCATTTCCCAGTTTATAGTTGTGGATATGGATTTGTGTTGTTAAATTAACATAATAACATCTCATTATATATGCAATAATGGTTTTTTATGTTATCATTTTTGAAAAAGGTTTCAAGGAGGTGTATGAATAAATAAAACAAATACACACATTTAATCATTTAACATCTTCTTAAGATAGCCTTATTGGTTTTATATCAAATGAATTCATAAGGTTGAATAATAGTAAAAATAATGACCCTAATATTTATGGATGGAATGATGGAAGTTATTATAGAATTCCTTTTATAACAAATTTTTTTCATGAAGTGTGAAAAAGGGAGGATAGGGGTGGGCTTTTATAAGTGGGGGCGAGGACACACATGATGTTTTTGAAAAGATAATGTGATAATAAATTTTTTTCATTAAACAATCCAAAACAATGGTTAATTATAGAACCTTATAGATAATATGTAATTAATATATCCATAATGTGGGTGTTATATGAGTTATAGATCATTTTCAAACCTTATCCTCTTAGTTTTAGTTCCGGTGAATCAATTTGTACCTTAACCATAACAATTATTTTTTAATATTTCCATAAATAATTATTGTAAAAATATAAGAGGAAATTATTATATAAAATAAATTTTTTATTTTAAAATTTTAATCTATTTTTCTAGATTTATCTAACAAAATTCACAAAATTCAATTTAAAATTAATCTGTAGTCATGACAAAAGTGTTATTTTATAATGGTAAATTATCATAAGAATAGAATATTTTAATATAAAAATATGATATTAAAATTATTAAAATTAAATTAATTTTATAAATTTTAATATAATTTTATTTATTTTTCATTCAAACAAATATAAATAATAATTTATCTTTGAAAATATTTTTAATGAAAGGGAATTTATCAATAAAAATAAACACTTTTCACAGATCATCAAAGAATAAAACTTCTCAAATATTATGAAAAAAATAACTCAAAGATATTTTCGACATGTATATTTTAATTTTTTTAATATTTTCAAATAAATTTTCTAAAAGATATAAAAAATAGTTATAAATTATCTTCAAATAGCTCGATTAATCTGCCTTTCAAAAAAATACATTTTTTCAATAAAAACATCTCATTCTTTTTCAAATGGGTCTTATTTTATAATTAGTCAATATGAATCCATGGAAATTATTTTATACACGTATAAACAAAATATTTTTATTAATTTATTTGTTACCATTAATACATTCCAACATAATGTCTAGGTTATAGTTGTCATTTTTAAATAATAATATTTTAATAGTGTTTCATGAATTATTGAAACTTGGTTTTCTAGGCATCACAAGATATAAATTAGAATGAATTTATTCAAAATAAAAAATATCATAAAGTCTAATATTGTTATATTATCTTATATCCATGCTGTGTTCTGTCATCCATGACATCAGACATGATGTTTCTCTTTTAAAGTCTCAGGGTGTAATATTATACCAAAATAAATAAATTTTACCATCAAAATTTAATCATTACCTCATATATTAATGGGTTGAAATTTTAAAATGATTTTTTGTAATACCACATAATAAAAAAGGTTAAAAAACACCCTCTTTATAAGATATAATGGTAAGTACACCGATCATCTATAATAACACATAACTAGGTTTATAACTAAGAGAACATAGATGGAAGGTAATGATTTTGACATGAATGAAAATTATAAATAATTATTGAGAGTGATATAAATCATTAACAAAATAATTTTTAGTATTCAATTTAATTATAACTACATAAAAACCATAAATATATGATTATTTAAAATTCCATTTTATTATCAGATATGATTTTAATAGGATGAAATTTTTATTTCAAGATCTATTTTTCAAAAGTTGAAAAATTATATTACTATCAAGATAGATAACTCATGAAAATATACTTATATAATATTTTTTAAAATAATATAATACTTTTGATGTACCTAATTTATTACTCCAATAAATGAATATCTATACTAATTTATTTTAATCATGAAACACTGAAACTAACTATTGATGGATAATAAGGTCCATAAAAGTGAAACAAATTTTTTATCATGTATTTATTAAATCCAAAATGGATAGGAAAAGCTTTCCAATGTAATAAATTATTCTATAATACCTCAATAGTGTATCCCAAAGTTTAACATAACTAATTTTATATTTGGTTAACTTTAATCAATGTAAAAAATATTTGTTTCCAAATTCAATGTCCAAAAATATAAATGGAAGGTCTGTAAATAAGCATTATACTCCCCACAAAATAAAAAGATTCACATAATGTCACAGTAATAATATTTATATTACTTTTTCATTGACAAACATTAATAAAAACATGATTTTTTCCAAAAAATAAAATCCCATGTTGTTTAATATATTACATAAATCCAAATATTCAGTAACCTCTAAGATTAATAAAATAGATCATCAAATTACTAACCAATTTCATGGCCACTAATATTATACCATAAGAATCTATTTATCATTACTATGTAAATATTGAACACATTTTGAGAATTTTATTTCATCAAATAACATTTTTTCATAAAACTAGTACTCGTCCATGCGTTCGCATGGTGATATGGGTCGATGCTTATTTTGAATAAGAGGATACTATTTTTCAAAAATAAAAATAAAAATTAATATTGAATATATTTAAATAACAATTTAGTTGTGCATAATATTGGAATATGAGTGGAGAAAATATTGTTCATACATTATCAATATAGTAGATAAAATTAAGGAAAAATTAAAATGGATTTTTTTTTTCAGGATGGAGATTTCATATACATGAATGAACTGAATTTGACAGGGATTGCATGTTTATACAATTTGATTTTTATTTAATTTTAAAGGTGTTCAAGAAAATATTTCTACGCATAATTATGAGTATCATGAAAGTAATACATCATGGAAAGTAAAAAATAATGTTGACTAAGCATGTAACCAAAGACGATTATAAAACTTTCAATGACCAGTACATAATGTATGCATGATAGAAACATGAAAAAGTTTGTATTGAATGAAAAAAGTTAGGCTTACCTGAAGTGGTTCACGATTTTATATGTGATTTGATGTGTAAGAGGAAGTTAACTACGCTGGTAAGAAATGCATATGTTGACAGATTTATTGACTGAAAGAAATTGGATACCATGGTTGAAATAAAAGTATAATTACTATAATAAGAAGTTTTTGAATACAAATAATACAATAATAATCATTTTGAATAAACAAATTGTATATATATATATTGAAGAGTAAGAAAAAAATTGTATAATAAGCAGTTATAATAAGCAGTTAGAATGAAAATTGTATACAAATTTTGTAAGAAAATTGTATACATAAATAGTACAATTAGATGTTTGAATGAAAATTGTATAAAATTTGTGAACACAAATTCTGGTTATAAATAGTATAATAATATGTCTGAATAAAAAAAATATAATGAGGAGAGTAGGCAAGTACCTTTGGTTCCACTTGAGAGGATGTATTGAATAGAAAAATTGTTTGAATATTGCAATTATAGTAGTAGTATACCCACATTCCTGAAAGTGGTACATACAGAATATAAAGTTAAATATGAAGATATAAAATTATAGACAATGGGGTAAACATTAAATGAATATAATGTATATGTGTAACTGTTTTTCACAATCCAGATGAACACCACTTATCAAGAATATGAAAATGATGTATCATTTTTATTTTATAAACAATTATCAATAACCGCAGGCAAGTATGGTTATTTTAATTTTATTTTTTTATAACATTTCAAAAAAACAAAAAAAACACAAGACAACTGCAATTGCAAATGCATTATCTTACATAATCCTCATTCCATGATCATTATAAAACAATTTTGAGAAACA
The DNA here is from genome assembly GCA_963277665.1 of Viscum album. Taxonomy (NCBI): domain Eukaryota; kingdom Viridiplantae; phylum Streptophyta; class Magnoliopsida; order Santalales; family Viscaceae; genus Viscum; species Viscum album. The sequence goes on from OY728119.1 coordinate 1,569,943,370, forward strand.
ATGAACATTAATTAAGATTTCCATAGTACAATTTGTTGAGCTCCATACCAAATGGTAATTATTCTGCTCGTACCCAGGTGGTAAGATTAAGGAAAATGGAAATGAGTGACAATAATACATGATAATATCATTCATTCTTGGTGATTTCTTCTGATTCTTGAATCTTGAACGTTAAATCTATTTCAGATAAACATGCACATTAAATGTGAAATGTCTTGCATATAGTTTAATGGGGAAGGTGGAAAAAAATCAAAAACGTTGAAAACAACGTAGATCCATGAACCTGGAAGTTTGTTTATGATTCCAACAATAGTAGGATTTAATTGTCAATAGTTGTGTGAGGTGTTGTCCAGGTTTTTTCCTACCCAAAAAACACAAAAAAATGTTAAAAAATAGTAAAATAAATGAATGAATTAATAAAAATACATTGAAAATATGATTTTCATCGAGTATTTCTTTCAAATAGTATAATATATTGTTAGGAATGTAGTTGGAGCATCTTGTAGTGTTATTAGAGGTAGGGTTACCTAAAAACTTTGATGGAAGAATTAGTGGGAACACATTGTATGTGAGATATTTATCTGATTAGTCTCACAAATTTCCATTACAGAGTTCACCAAATCACATATTAGATAATAGTGACCTGAATCCTACACCTTAAATGTCTTTTAGAGAAGACTTCAAATTAAATGGGGTGAACAGTGGAAAATAGAAATAGGGGGGAGGAAACTCACGATGCGGAGGTCGAGCATGTGTGGAAGCGGGAGGGAGAGCTTGGTGGAGTAATGGATTGACAGACAGTCATGGAGGTGTACAGGGTGGAAACATTTGAAAAAATGGATGTGGATGAATAGTAGATTTATAAGTGTTAGTGGGAAATTCCTAGATTAGTATATGTTGTAGATATTCTTGATTACTTTGAACTGATTCATAAATAAGAAAATTCTCCCACGCTCAACTATGAAACTAAAGTGTGGATAATTCATAAATTAATACAGAGTAATTTATTTACAAAGGCATGCATGAGAGAAAATATATTGCAGTATATTAATAAATCAAAAATATTTTCTTGATTTTATTTCATAATGAATTGAATGACATAAGAAATTAGAAAAGGCCAAACCTATTTTGAGTGGAGTATGGGGTCCTCTTAGCTGATTGCTCCACTAATTATGCTCTACTAATCGTTCCATCTCTTCTCCCTATTTTCAGTGGAATATGGGGCCCTCCAAACTACATAAAACACAAAAAAAGGTTGAGGGTAAAAAAATGAAGGAAATTTATGTTATGTATGGCTGTTTTAGGTGCTTTTTTTACTATTCCTTATGTAATGATCAATGAGGTTAGAATAGGTTCCCTTTAGAGGCCTATTTTAGTACAAAGAGAAATTTGCTAGGGAGAAAATCCATATATTTATAATAATTGAATGAAATTTTATTAAAATATGGTTTTTACATGATGTTTTTGGTATTCCATGTATGTAGATCATTGTGGTTGGGCCAGATCCCAATAAATGGACTGTTGGGGAACAAATAGAAAATTATCCTAGAAAAAACCATAAAAGTTCAAATATTTGAATGATATTTGGATAAAATATGGTTGTTTTAGGTATAGCTTTTCATAAGAAATATGGATAAAATTATGCGAAAAAATATTCTAAAATGTTGTGTGTGATCAGTTATGAAATAATTGAACATTCAGTCTAGAAAATAGATAGTTTGGAAGATATTTTACATAACATAATGAATAATGAAAAGGATTTATTTCAGAAAATAAGGTTCAGTTTCTCTCAAAAATAATTTTCTTTTCACTGTTTTTTGTTGTGTCTTTTAGATAGATTGTTTCATCCAAATTCTGATTAGTAAAAGACTTCATGTCCTTGTTATTAAAAGGTTTTTAGTCGTGGTTTGATACATTTCAGTAGTAAATCCCCCATTTTGGATATTGGGTCAACCGTGCTGTGGATCCTTGCAGTAGTTTGTATGGGGGGCAGTTGTGAATTTTTTTGTATACATTGGATAGTCATATTTAAAAAAAAATTGACACTTGGTAAACCAAAAAAAATAATACAGGAGATGCGATAGATGTAACCTCTGAAAGTTGAACGGTATTATGAAATTATGATATTTTTCATTTCATTGGTTTGGAAGTAAGAAGCGCAATGTTAATTTAAACTACAATATAAACTTCATTATAAACTATAATATGAATTTATACTGAAACATCTATAAAAATAGGAATATAAACTGCAATTTCAGTGCAACATGAACTAATATAAACTAAAATATAAAATTCAATATAAATGGTAGTAAAATTTAATATAAAATGCAGTTCCATTTTCAGTTAGAATCAGTCAGAAACTATAAAAGTCTTGGTATTCAAGAACCACTATGTTATTATGTATTGTATGATTTTTTCATGTTCCATAATTTAACCAGAATGGATTTGATAATCATGCATGATTTTTGACCAGAATGGCTTGGAAAAGGTTAATAAAATAACCTATGAATTTCATTGAGATGTATACAATGTTTGATTACCATGATTGCTAGCAGTCAAGTGTATAAGAGGACAAGATTACAACAAAACATGTTGATGGAAGAAGGGAGAAAATCACTTTGGTATGCATAGGTTTTAATGGATAATTTCAAGCATAGAATATCCCAGTCACATAAATGGACTTCTATAATAGAAATTAGTGCAGAGATAATTACATCAATTCACCCAAAAATGTATAACAATATTGAATAAGAATGATAAAAATAGACAATTAGTATAAACATTAAATCATACCAGAAGGAGGAATAATATCATCACCTGAAATAAAACACACTAAATAGGCAAGTTATTTTTTAAAAAATTGGTCGAGAACTATAATAAAATAAACTCTTTCCAAAGGAAATAGAAATAAACTATAGCCAATGAGAAATTAAAAACAATGGAAAATTGGATAAACAGTGAGAATAGAAATCGATTTCATCAAATTGTAGACCATCGAGCGGCCGCCAATGTGTACCTCAATGGAGTTGCTAATGATGTAAAGAGTATGTCGCTAATGCATTAGCTAATTCCAAACCAATTTTCACAAGGTCAAAAGTGGATGTAATATCTTGTAGAAAGAGAGACCTAAAAATCTATACCTCATAAGTGAGGTCAATTTGTATTATTTGTAGATTAATAAAAAATGGTGAGATAGTGGGAGATTTCAAATTAAAATTACAAAGATCAGATTGACCTGGTGAATCCCAATTTCATAAATATCTAAATACTCTAACCCCCTGTATGAAAGGTTTACCAAGCCTGGATAAACAAAGACAAAGTAAAAAACTCACCTGCTTGTTTCGATATGCTCTCCCCCGCATGGAATACCTCTTTGCTTTATGGATGTGAGGAAATTCAGAACCTGGATGCAGTAGACATACAACCAAGTAATTATATTTAATAGGAAAAATGATGAAACAATCGTGAAGAGTAATAGAAATGAAACTAAGTAATTTTTAAAAATCCCATAGGGTCTCATGTTACCCCTATAACTTTTTTTAAGCAGTAAAATCATAACAGAAGCTAAATAAACAATGTTAATAATGAAGAAGAAACGTAGAATAATAAAAAATTTCACGATTCTTGGTCCCATAACTGCAATAGTATACATTCTAACTGGTTGATGGAAAGTGAAGAATACAAGTACTGGAATGCACACACAAGAAAAAAAATATCTATAATGAGAGATATTTAGTAAGTATAATTCCCAAATATAGATTATTAAAGAAAAAAAATTCAAATTCATATAGAAATAAATCTGATGTAGTGGATTATAAAAGTTATAAATTTGAATACTGTAGATTGTGAAAAAAATCCAATTAAAGAGAAAAAATTACTCAATCTGAAAAGATAATTGCAGGGACTAGAGAATAAAATATACATAGAATTTGAAAAGAAGAGTTTTTATTCTAGATTTGGAGTATTCATATAAACAAAGAAAAATCTTTGATTCATAATAGAAGATGTAATAAAAGAACTTATGAATAAGTAATAAGAAAACATAAATACTGAATATTACAGAGTAGAGAAAAAATTCTATTAGGGGGTACATATAACACACCTTATGCAGTGTAGTGGAAATTTAGGGTCGGTGAAGGCATGTAGAGGTAAAAAAATATGAGACCATGAAATGCATTATATTTGGTTATTTTTTATAGAAAATAAAGGAAGTGGATCCCAAATTTTAGATTCAGGAATGAAGATAGTTTAATATTGTATTGAAATTTTGTATGAATATACTGAGATAAAATAATGAAAGGCCAAGATTAATGTTGTGGGGATTATTGGATGAGAAAATTACCTTATTCGGGAGATTGATGAGTCTCTGGTTGATATTGGGTGTCGCGAGATGACAAGTTGTTGTAGTGAGAGGATTTGTTTGCTATAGGAATTTCATTAACCCATTGAGCTAGGGTATTGAGGACAGAGATGATAGTTCAATTGACAGGGGATTCGTGGTAGCGATAAAAGATTTTGGTGGAGCGTATGGGTTCACCAAAGGCAACGAAGATTCTGAAGAAATTTCTTATGGCTGTGGAGGGAGGTGAAAATGTGACCATCATATGGAGAACACGAGCGGTGGTGAAACTGTGAACAGAAATTTTAGGGCGATATTGAACACGATGGAGAGTTATGCTAAAACCGGGAGGAGGAGGAAGACGATATGCGAGCACGACGGGCTACAAGAAATCTGGGAGGAGGATGACACCGACACGAGGAGCATGTGGTAACCCTTGGTTTCGAAGAACATAATCCCGACCATGACTGGGAAAATAAAAAACGCGGAGACTATATTTGAAAATGGGAGAAGAAGGAGGTCGAAGAAAGAAGGATATGGATGGCTGGTAGACAGGGAGAGGGAGCCTGACAGAGGGGGGAATCCAAGGGAAATGTTGGTGAAGACCTGCGATAATCTCAGTGGGAGCGGAAGTGGGAGGCAGAGAAGAAATGAGCTTTTACGGGGTAGAGCAACGTGGAGCTAGGAAGGAGTGACACGTCTGAAAAAAACTAACGTGGAAGAACATGGTTTGGACATGTGGAAGCTGGAAATGCCGGGATTGGTATATTTAGTAGATTCCAACCTTCCACAGAATCACTTTTCTTTTTCATCATTATGAATCAACAAATGTTCTCAAATCCTTAATAAAAAAGTGTCTCATTACAATTCTTATACATTTAATAATTCATATAATGAAAATTTCTGTGATAAAACAATCAAATAACATAATTCTTGAATCCCAACAAAATAATATTAATCCTTCAACATCATTCTAGAATAAATAAATATGATTTATCATCATATCCATTATTACCTATTTTCTTTCATATGTTATTTTTAGTCTCTTCATCATCAACAACATAACTATTACTCATACATCGTTGAATGTTATCATCATTTTCATTCCCTCTAGGATATTATTTTTTATAATTAATATACCTTAAACTTTTAAAACATTCAACTATAGGTAATACCTTATAGATCCCATTATTATAATCCATTACACCCAAAAAAATTATTTTTCCTAAAAAATTACTTTCTTCGATTCTATATTTACAAAAAAGAAGAATTTTTACTATTACTTTCAGACACACACATTGGTGTATGTATTAAAATTCCTAACACTAAGGAAATATAGCCCTCATTCCTACATGGTCTCTATATTAAATCTCTGAATATATATCATCCTTCTATTCCGTAGTGTGTCTGGGAGTTATTTGAGGTGAAATTTGTTAAAAATATATTTTGATAAATAATTATGATTAATCACAATATCCATCATGATATTTTTCATCCCATTTGTTTCATCATCAAAACATTTTCTATTTCACACAATGTTAATGTACTTCCTCTTGGGTCAATCCATTGACCAAAACCAAAAAGCACATTCTAAGAAAAAATAACCAAAGTGGGATACCACATAGCCATATATAATCATTTATAGGATTAATAAATAATAAATCCATATTTTATGTCTATGAAACTATATTTTTAACCTATGACATCTATGGTTATCATTTACACAAATCCTTTATGACGGTTCCTAATTAAAATTTTAATTAACCCAATAATAACCCCTATGTCATCCATGGTTATAAAATACATGAGATTTGACAATGGAAAATAATTTATTTAAAATTAATTTAAAATTTATGCTTCTAAAAAGTTTAATAAAGAATAAATTATGCACACCATAACACTCAAAAAAATATTTTGTTGAGTGGAATAATAGAAGAATTATAAATATAAACATAATATTATTTTCTAAAAAAATTCTTATTAGTTTTAGAGAGAATCCATATGTATTTATATAAACATTGAATATATATATATATATATATAAATCCCAGAAACATTTCTTAATAAATTAAATGAGGTTCTAGATGAATCTAAATTCCAAATAGTTGAAGGTGTTTGGTGGTCCTTATATTGTAATGATTGAAGAAGAAAAAACTGAGAATGATTCACGAAAATGATAATAAGTGGATATTTATTTGATAAATTTTATATTGAAGTAGATATAGATTATATAAAAATTAGTTTCATATGTTTGTTGATTTATGTGATGTAAAAAGTATTCAAAATTACTCAAAAACTGATCAATATATTGAAGCACATTTTGAAAAATCTAGTAAAAATATCATGCTCATATCTGATCTGCATATTGAAAAGAAAGTTAAAATTGATAAAAAAAATATTGATATACAATCAAAAATAAAAAATTAATAAATTGGGCCTTTATAAAATGAATTTTTAAATATTTTCAATGTTTTTAAAGAATACATATTTATGAAAAATCATTAATAATTTAGAATACCACGTGTATACTGGAGTAATACTAATAATGGTAAAACCTATTATTTATCATGTTGTACCACAAATTATATAAAAATATTTTGATCATGAATAGGAGATACTAAAAATTTATGATTAACATGATTATATTGAGAATTACGAAACATGTGTGATTTTCTGAATCCCATCTAGTAGAAATTTCACTAAAACAATGCAGGTGTTTAAAAAATAATCAGAAAGGCGAGATTATAAGAAATAAGGATAGGATCATTTGAATTTTATTTTATCTAATGCATGGAATATATTATGATGAAACCTTTTATATTACATAATTTTGGGTAACTATAATTTTTATTTTGGAATTGGCCACACATAAAGACAATAAGTCCATCCAAATAGACGTGACATCATGTTTTTTGAAAGATGAAAATGAAGAAGAATATGTTTTCATTGAACAAACTAATGGAAATAAATTTTATCTTGATTTCATATTGGTTTTTAATGTCAATAAGTAATTTTATGGATTAAAAGATTCACTTTGATCCTTGAACTAAAAACTTTATGTCAACAAAATACAAATGTTGTTTGAAAGGAAAATTTAATAGTAAGTAGTTTTTTAAGCATATTTTCATTTCTACCTTGAATTTCAGAGTGTATGATGATGAAAAAATATATTTTTGTGAAATTCTGTACAATTTAAAGGAATTTTATTACTATATTTATGTGAATATAGAAATATAAATTTGAGATGATATGAAATGTTTTTTGGACAATAGATTTAGTAAAAAAAACTAAAAATATTGTATTGACAAATACATGCAACATATTTATTCAGAAATGTTTTCATAGAATATTTATGAAAAGTTATAACTCCCATTTAAGTAAGAAAATAATAATATAAGTATGAATATGGAATCGTTATTGATCAAAATGAATTTAGAATACCTATTGAAATTGTTTTGTGCTTGAATTCTTAATCATATATCATATCCTACATAGTGACACATTGTTCTAGATTTAAAAGTAACCTTAGGTAGTAATAGATTATTTTAGTAAAAAAAATTGATATATTTTAAAAAAAGAATAATATTATGGGTTGTTATATGTATACTTTAACATTTTAATTTTTTGGCTTCATTGATGAAGATTGGGTAGGAGATAGTATAGATTGAAGATCCACATTAAGTATAACATTCATACTTAGTGGGGATGTATGATATGGTATAGTAATAAGAAAAATTCAATGAAACTTATCACAACCAAATCAAAGTATTTGGTTCATACTATTGTATATTCATATGTTTTGTGGATAAATTTTCAATTAGAATATTGGATTGTTGATAATGTGATTATATGATGGATACTTTGTGACAACCAGAGTGCCATTAATATTTCCAAGAACAATAGAAAACATTATTTATCATTTCATTTAGGTATTAGAAATCATTTTATAAATGATAAATTTCACAATAGAGATATCAGGTAAGAAATAATTTCAACCAAATATAATCTTCTTAATATCATTGAAAAATTTATTCCCCAAGTAAAATTTCTATTCCTGGGGAAGGAAATTGATGGGTGGCCTTCCCCTCTAACCATTTTTGAGTTGAAGATACCCCATACGAGTTGAAATTTAATGGAAAATTCTTGATTAATGTGATAAAATCCATTACCAATTGGTATGAGAGTACATATTAATTGGAAAAAATACACAAATTCTTAATTTTAATCGTTGTACATTGATAAATGGGGAATACATATGAAGTTGATAGATGTGATATATAGATGTGTTATTTGAAGGGATATTATTCTAATTCACCTGGATACAATTACATGTCCTAGAGGATTTAAATTATCTCAAAAACATTACCCTATTATGTAATGTGATTTCAAGACACTACATTGTAGATAAAAACTATGAATTTTTTTTTTATAAAATGATTTAATGAATTATGAAAAGATATGACTTTATTTTGATTAGATTATTTTTGTTTATAAAAAAATGAAAATGTCATACATTCAAGTTACCATTATTTAGTGTATAGATTTCAATTGTTTTCAATCAATGAATCCATATTCATCATAATAAAATATTGATACAAACACATAAAAAAGAGGTATCTAACATCTGTTTAATTTGGAATATAAACATATTGTTCATCTAAACATTTTAAAAATTTTCTTTAAGGGAGACGTATATAACTAGTAGTTGTTTGATATAATAAAATGAATTAAGGGGATTCCATATTTGTCTCATGGATATAATTTCATATCACCAAGGTATTAAATTATCAAAAAAATATTTCCATATATAGTAGTCTATCGAAAAACACCTCTCAATAAAAATAATATGAGATTTATTGAATATCACGAGATTTAATTATATTTTAATATATCTATGTTTATTTTTAATAGTTTATTGGTGTGTCTAACAACTCCATCATGGGTATATTTCATTTATTTGGAGTTTTTAATGGATTGAATTTATTTTCGATCATAGTTGAAAATAATTGGTTGTTTTTTATCTATGTTTGATAATATCTAGAAATCTTTTTAGATGATTTGGAGAGGTTTTAAGGTTATTTATGACATTATTTGATTTATATATTGATATTAGTAAATAGAGAAGTCTAAGACCATATGAATTCTTTATCAATAATACTTTATAGTATGTTCATATAAATTTGATAATTTTATATGAATTTAGAGAAAATCATGTGACTTTTAAAATTTATAGTAAAATCATGGATGATCGTATGGGTTAAAACATTTTGTATGAATTCTATTAAAATTAAATAACTTTTATAATTTCCAAATAAATATCTGAATATCATATAAACATAATAAATTTTTAGTACTTTAGGGAATATTATATTTCTTTATGTGTCTTTTGATGTGAAGAACTTATCTGTATATGACTTAATGGTTTCCTATGTATAACTGTGGGAATGAGTGTATGACCATTTCATTTTAAAGTGTTATGAAAATTCAAAAAAAATGTATATTTTAAAGAATAATATATTCTAATTTTTATTAACACAAATGATTCTCTAATATTTCATTATATGAACTATAATTATTTTTATTTAAATTCAATTCATTTGTCGAAATTAACAATGAATTATTATAATATTTCTTTTTTTTTTGAAAATCATGGTTCAAATAATTAGTTGTTTTGATTTATGATATGATGTTGTATAGGGTTAATTTTATATGAGTTGGCGAGTTTCTAAGGCCATTGAAAATATTTTTAAATTTTTATATTGAATTATGCAAATGTATAATTTTAAGATTGTATGACTTTAATGTGTATAATACTTTATATCTAGATTGTATGCCTTTGATTTTTTAATATGACCCCCATTTAGATCATATAGCTTTGAGAATTTCTTATGACTTAGAGGTACATTGTACAAAATTTAGAATTTAATATGACTTAATTGTTGATCATCATGCATCTTATATGACTCATGAAAGATCATACGACATTAAAAGTATTTAGATAGGTAGAATATGTCATCGTAGGTCCTTAAGGGATCCCAAATATGACTTTTTAAGTATGAATATGAATATTTTATTTTTAAGTATTATAAAAAATAAAATGAATCCTTATATTTTATGATATAATATATTCTGATGTCCATTAAATGTGACTATTCCTGAAAACATCTTTTAGGTCTTCCACTTCACATTTATTATGTGATTCAATCTAATTCATATGATAATTATTAATGGGTGTTCACTGATACTAACTATTTGAAGGTTAAATATTTTTATTTATATAAAGAAAAAGTATATCTAATAATTATTTGTTAATGAATAATCTCTAAAAAATCTAATTTTAAAAGGGTGATTTTGATCTTGTTTTATGATCGAATAATCATTTATATCTGATTGTAAATAGATTGTAGATGAGTTTTCAAAAGTTTGGAGATCAAGAATCTGAGTTTAGATGTGAAGTGATACTGTATTATTATATAGGTTAATGAAGACTTTTATCAGATTTTTTTAGTGGGTTATTGAATATGGTTATTCAGTGAATCGAAAAATTCATTACACATGTAAACTTTGAAAAGAATCAAGCTACATGATTTTTAATTATTCTATCTTAACTCTAGTAAATTTTGAAGAAATAAATAAATGGATAATGTGAAATTTCATAGGAGACATATAGGTAATCGAGAGATTGAATATTCTAAGATCATTACGAATGGTTTTAAGGATAAAAAAAATAAGTAAATAAAAAATATCATGTTGTAAAATTCTATTGGGAGAATAATCAACAGGGTCTATAATGAAAGTTGATTTATGGAATTAATTGAGTTCAAAGTTTTTATATTTTTATAAATTTTTATTTGCTATGAGAACCGAGTTGTATATCAAAATCAAGATAGCTAAATCAGAGTGTCTATATATTTAGAAAAGAATAACAGGTCCCAAATATTGTAGTTATATAATGATCATCTATATATATTTTTTATCGAGTATTTAGTGAACCAATCCATGTTTGAGAATCATGTTACAAATATACATCAGATTCAAAAAAATAGTGATTGTGATTTTTTATAATATTGTAGAGCCTCATAGATGAAGATTATATCTATTTTATAGAGGTATCTGATGATATGAATATATCATTTCCATCTATTTTCATTATCATTCTATATCTGTAAAACATTACAGAGCATAGTGTGACACTAACTTCATAGAGGAATATGATATACTCTGGCATGTAATATTATGCTCACATGTCCTTATTGTGAACAATTCATGATTGGGTGGAATAAACAATAATGATAATGAGTGGAATTACACCAAGGGGGTGAAACCATGTAAAAATTGTTGTGTTAAGTTATCTTTTATTTTCTGATAGTATGACTCATGATAACATTTCATATTTGAGTGGATTAGAAATTAACAGTTTAAAAGTTGATATAATGTGAAAATAAATTATATAAATGATCTCCATTAATCCATAATCCCAATACCATATCAAGATACTCAATCTTAAGAACCTAAACAATTATATGATTATGGTTCCTCTCTTATATAAAAAATGTGATGATTATGGATAGTTTAAATTCTATTAATTATATGGGTGTTTTAACATTTTGTAGAAATATGTATTAGAGTTGGAATAACATTATTCTTCAATTAATTCTTCCTTTTATCTTTCAAGTGAGATTTGAAATTATTGCTGGGATTCCAATGATTAAAATGAATCCCTTAAAAATCATAATAAATGACATAAATTTAGAGTTTTATAGGAAGAGATAAAATAATAAAATTTTATCATTTTCTAATAATTTATAAATTGATGTGATATGACTAAAAATATATAATGATAACGGGGAGAAATTTGAAAGAAAATATACATGAAATGTTAAAGTGAATGAATCCAACATATATCATTTGAGAAACTAATTTGAAGATATAAAAATGAATGTGGAAGATATAATTCATTATTAATTGATAATGGTCAATGATGTTTTTTGAATTATATAAGGGAGCAGTGAGAAATTTTATTTAATAAATATAAATAAGATGATGAGATTTTTTTGGATAGATTTTACTAAGAACACATCTTTATGAGATAAGAAGGTTATTTCCATTTATTAAAACATAAATTTATCATATCTTATATATGATAAAAAATGGAATCATTTAATAAAATGTATAAAGATGAAATGGATTTTTAGGCCATGAGAATAATGAAAAAGAAGGATGATATTTATTATATTATATGTGAAAATTATGATTATGGAAAATATGAATAGTATAAAAGAATAATTACACTTATTTAAAATGATAACAAAAAAAATTATAATAGGGAATAATGAATATTTTATTAACGAAGTGGATCATATTGATGAAGTGAAATTAACCTTTTGAAATCATGTGGACATGAGAAGATGGTTATGGTACTTTAAAATTTTATTTCTTGAAATAATAATAAATATAAATGAAATAATATAAGTATAATTATATGAAGGATGAACTAATGAATATGTTTTAGGATATAAAAATTTTTATTTTAGGGTTATCGGGTCTTGAAAACATCACAAAGTGATGAAAATACTCCCACAAGCACTTTGAAGAAGGAAACAAGCATTCAGACAAGTCTAGTAATGAAAATGGATGCAAATTGAGTTGCAAACATCATAAAAAATTTGAAGGAATTGAATTTATCATGAGTTCTAAGTGACCCACATACAATCATTGGGAAGGGTTCTCAGAAGGAATTAACCGCAATCCACCTGTATGTGGAACGATCTGTGAGGTGCTAGCCCATAGAGTGATGGATAGAGAACCTAGGATCCCGTGAACCACATCACTGGAAAAATCATGCACACGAAGGCCATCAACATACCGTCTCACAAACCCAGATGTTTTCGGATAAAGAAAATCAGTAGGGTTCCATAAACCATGACTCACGAACCTTAGCCTCTGCAAACCCTGGTTGACTGACTCCTCCACGGATCGAGATATATCTTCATGGGTATCCAATAATGGCGTCGCGTGCCAATATATATGTTTTCCCCAATCCACTATAAAAGGTGAAAAGAATGAATTGAGACTAGATGGATGAAGAAATAACTAAGGAGACTCTGGATGATGGAAGAATGAATTTGGAGAGGATTCCAACAACAGTTTTGAATCCTTGATGATGTCTAAATTGAAAACAAAAATTCCACTAGTATAACCATCCACGAACCATAAAATAAAGGATCATAATAACAATGGGAAAACCACAGACCTAATTTGTGTAACCATAAACCATACATTCCTCATAGATGAACTCCACCTAAATGACATGATCAAGTAACCTCCTTTAAAATTGTCTTCATCATAGTGTATCACTACTAGGATTGAACTGGGTGTCTCTTAATGACTTAGTATGTTGATGAAACCAGAATTAGTGCTATTTCCCCTATCTTGCATGTGAAAATAGTATGCCGAATGGGGATTCTTTGGGTGTTCTTCCCTGTAGATCTAATCCCTCCCCTCTGTTACCATCCAGTCATCCATAGGAGCTCCACAAACCAGTCCCCTGACATCAAGCCAAAGCCTCCTCTAATTCCTCTATACCCATATGATCATATCATTGAGTGCATCAGCACTCCACATTGAGTCTACCTACCCATGGTAAGTAGATTTGAGAAGGCTCTCCCCACAATTATTTGGAATCTAGGGATGTCCATAAGTCTATAATTCAATGGTAACCTGGATTCCAACATTGTGATGCTGACATGAACCTCTCCAATATTGGGATTAAGGGTGATCACTTGATTTTCCATTCAGCGAGGAATGGTGATCAATCGAAGGAATCATATTCGCTTCTCCTTGTGATGAGGGTCAACATTATTCCCCTTTCCTAGACCGCATTCTGGTGAATCCCACTGAGGTAAGACCCCAATTTTATGATGGATGAGCCACATGACCTCCAATTTCATCCCACATTGAATGTTTCATTGCTCCTCGACCTCAACCACCATCACCCTAGCTTCTTCCTCTGTTGGCCCACCCTCTCCCATTAGAGAGATAGGAGTTGTGTGTTCAGTTGGATCTCCCACATTCTCTTTATTCTCACACCAAGTATGTGTAACGTGGGTTTAAGGATTTGTGATGATCACAAAATCTACACAACTAACCCATATTTAACTATAAGAACATAGATTCCTATTCAAACCATGATACATAGGATGCCTACTTGATGGTCTGAGACCAAAAGTGCGACCACCCATATGGGTTCACCCAATCATGTCCCCTCAAATGGGAATATCCCATGAATAAGCTCCATCCCATCCTAAGCAATATGGGATATGATTCTTCTAGGAAGGATATGTAGGAGTCCCAAATTATGGGACAGATGCCAACATAAAGACATCTTTCCACCCCAATGGATGGTGATAATCTATAAAGAACCTTATTGCGTGGATTATGTTAGCGTTTCCACTATAGCTTCAAATTCATGTATACAAATGACAATCCTACAGACTTGGGGTAGACTATATATATTCTTTGGGAATGAACCATGGATATTACAAAACATATGAACATGAATTAAATCTATAAGAGAATCACGAAATAGGCAATCATCCCCCCCCCCCTCCCAAAGGGTGTGATGATACTGAACTCCCATCCTCTCAACTAATGGAGTCCTTAAGTGTCGTTGGCCAAATAGTCAACCAATGAGCCCCATCCATTGGAAAGTAGGTTCTTGAATCACGGATACCAGGGCCTTTGAGTATTTTTGGATCCATGGATAAACACACTGGAGACCATCTGAGGATGTCATATCCTATGAGGACCGATTTCACAAATACATGACCCCGTGAAATTTCCTGTTGAGACTATTTAACTATGGAACATCCTTTATAATGAATAAGATATAAATAGACCAAACCCTGTGGGGTCAATCCAACCCCCTTTAAAGGAAAACGATGCGGATTGGGTCAAAACACATATGGTGATGGGAAAGTATCTATTATAATTGAATAATTCTCTGCACCTATTGGACCATTCATTTCATTTTCATCAAACCCATAAACATGCCTCCTTTATGTCTGGAATAATTATAGTGAACCCTAAATTAATCCTTAGCCAAGGTGGTGGTCTTACCGCTCTCATGCCCCATCGCCTCACAATAAAAAAGGGGGAAGAAGGCCAAACAAAATTGTCAAAGTTTCATATATTGAAGATATTCTACATTTATGGATTTTTTCTATATATATCAAATATATATAATGAAGTTTCTCACATAAAAACCATTTATCCAAATAAAATATTTATGATCAATGCAGACACATGCCTTAACAATCCTGTAGGTTTTTGGGACCCCGATGAAGAGTTGGGACACCTCACCTAATCAGCGTCTTCAACGCTGGGAATCCAACACGTTTAATAATGAGTACCACTGAACCGGTACACTCCCCACAGTCGAGGCCACAATACATTCCCTCTAGAATAAGAAATATCTCAAACTGCCTTCTAATCTATGGTCGGTTCCCTAGAACAAAGTCGCCTCTGTTGTCATCTCAAACCATTTTGGGAGCAAATCTCTGTAGCGTGACAACGAGTAACTCCCCGGTCAAAGGGAGGCAGACGATGTTGATGTTGGAAACATTATCTCAACTACACAAGGGTCCTACTCACCGGGCCCTTCTATAGAGCTTCACGACCATCACCAGGTGAACAATTTCCCGACACTCTTAATAGGATATTATGCCAAGGGAACCTGCTAAATTCTAGAAGACCTAGACCCCTTAGGCTGCCCTCCAAGGGGGAAAATAGATAATCAAGAACAAGAAATCACCTTGGTTCTTGATGAGAAACTTTTTCATACAAATGTGGAAAAATTCAATTGGAATACATAAAACTCTACACCCTCCACACAATCCCACCACCTAAGTAGGGTTGGACAATACAAGCATGTGCACAATCCTTCCAGTGCACATCGGTACTATTATGTAGACAGAGTAGAAAATTACATACATATGTAGATATATGTCAATGCATAATGAAAAAAATCATCCAAATGACAAAAAATAGATAGATTTAGGCACAAATACCTACGGGTGAAAATCAATCCCGCCATCCAAATAGGGCGGCAAAAAAATACATGTGAAGTAAAATTCTTTCAGATTCATGAAAAGCCCGTGAAACGAAGATAGTGTAAAGTGAGCAGGTGAAAATTCATGCTCATGAATATGAAGACCACTAGTCAAATATGGCTATATCCAGATAATAAAACATGTGGCATACTCATTTATCTATCCCAAAATAGGATAATTGCCTACATCATCTGGAAACCCCTAGAGAAATAGAGCAAGCACAAACTCCTTCTCTGACATCGAAATGGGCCTTTATACCCATTCTATCCAAATATGAATCTAAGAAAATCCTGGAATTGATGGATCACAAAAAATATATTACAAACCATATCCTCCAAACATTCTAGGATATCATTACATTGATAGAAATGATGAGAAACCAATCCCATGATCCGATTTCCTCGAATAGAATGTTTTACTCGTAAAATTGGTTTGACACTCTACAACTGTTATGAATCACTGATCTAGTCCTGGAGGGTTGAAAATAATATCCCTTGATACACAGACAACCAGATCTATAAAAAATACTCATTCCAGCTGGGGGACGCCGATCTAACATGGTGGAGACACCAGGGTAGGCATATATCCCTTCCAAATCTGAAGATGTTCTTCGATATATCCTAGCAGCATCACCGGAACCAAAAAGATATGGAATCATATATGATGGCTGTTAAGAACAATAGGGGGGACCTATTACCTAAAATAAAGTTCTAATAAACAAAATGTGCCAAAGGAAATTTAAAAATTAAGAGCACGTATATAATCATGCACTACTCAAAGATGGGGTTTTTGAAGCCCTAGAATATATATCAATAATGTCTCGAAACCCTGTTAGTCTATTACAAAATTATGGAAGTAGAAGTAGTAGTGGAAAAGGACCTCCTTGAAATGTTGCTTCCACAAATCTGAAGGTCCTCCCTAGAGCACCAACGTGGGATTATTATGTGGGCTAGGAATGATCGATCCTGAGATCCTATATACTGATGCATGTCATGGTAGCCCTCCCACCACATTAAGATCAGACACCAAGAAGTTCCTTCCCTTGTTTTCTTCATCCGGATGGTCCTCTCTTGAGTATATTCCATAGATATGCATCTCCATATTGTCAGATGTCAAGTCATGACGGTAGTCCCCATAATGATGATAGTCATTACGAAATACCTCGCTAAAATTGAAATTGCTATTAAGGACCTCCCCATAGTAACAAAAAGTAACGAGAAGGTACTCCCCTCATTTCAGTACAACCTAAAGGTCCCCCCATGAGGTACACGATAGAAATTCTCCTTACAGATAGATATCAAGCTATGATAGTAGTCCTCTCCATCTTAGTATTCATCGAGAAGGTCCTCCACTTAGTAAAATCTAGTAATAAGAAGGTAGTCCCCTCGATGTAGTCTGTCCTGAAGGCCCCCCTAGGGTATACACCATAAGGACACTCCCTATAGTTAGGAATCAAGTTTCAATGATAGCCCACACCGTTGTGGTCCAATTTCAATGGTCCTACCTATAATCAATATTAATTCTAGGAATAAGGCACTACCATTTCTAGAAAAAATATGAAAAATACCTCCTATGCTGAGGCTCTTGGAAATATGGATTTGGGTATATCATACACTCTATCTATGATGAGTGATATACATTCTCAACCAAAGGATGGTATGGGGCCATGATTATCTTCTGAGCCACACCTGCACCATTCCCATATCAATGAGACTCCCACCATCTCAACGTATTGGAAAAAAATTATTAAGAAGGAGCAAGGTTGGACATGATAGGTAGAAGAGTCCCTAGAAGAACAATAGCAGGATATGTTTCTCATGAGAAGACAACTAGATAAGGATAATATAACAGTGATGTATTGTCCTATGACCACTTCTCACATTGACATACCAAGGGAGTTGTTTGAGGAATGAATGCATGACATTATCCTCAATATGTGGAAGACTATTTTTTAGATAAAAGAAATTTTCTTACCCTATGAAGGGTATGCAGACCATGTCATGATATTAAGGAAGAATCGCCATCTAATTGACCTATAAGCCTACACTTCGGAAAGAAATCCTTGATCATAAAGGTGAAATAAAAAAATGATCTGGATTTCCTCCACGCACTACACATGTAGTGTTCCTCATTGGGAATTCCCCATCCGAAGTTCATATTCAGGGATGAGGAGAACATGGATCTCTACAGTTCACCCCACTACCCGTCGAGTAGAACTCATTAGAAATGAAATCTTGTATTGTCGTTACCGAAAGACATCAATCGAATGAAATACCAACCCATGAATGATAGAATACTCATCAAAAACCATTCGAGAGTATGTCTAAAAATCATCAAGTCTAATGAGATAATTCCATTAACAATATTCTAAGCCAGGAAACTGAGAACATCAAGTAGGTTTCCCACCGAAGGAATGTCATCCTGGAAATAGTGATCATTTCTTCAAATTCCCACAAATCTCGTGCGGGCCCAGCTCCATACTCGGCTCACACCCGCACTGGAGTGCGTGGAAGCTAATAGGTGGAAATTGTTGTGGATACCACCATAATTCAAGAACAACTGCACCTCATAGGGATGGAAGAATTCTTTACTCAAAATTCCCCTATAAGACCAACAAATCCAGGCCATGATACATCATTAAAAGAACTTGAGCAACCCTAACCCACTGGGATGGGGGTATTTTTACCTCATGTTCCTGTACAATGGACGTCTGTCTTCTTCTTCCTAGGAAGAATGGTGAGATGAGAGGAATATCGTTCCTCCTAATCCAATAATTCATACCCATTGAGATGAAAGAACATTATGAGGATATATCAGGGCTCCCTTTATGTCAATTTTGGCTAAGAATCCCAAAAAATACTGCTGAATGGAAAGAGAAAGTCAGACAAAAGATGCAGAAATATTTTCTATCATTTGACACGGTGTACACGAACCCTAATGTTGTATGAATCAATGAACATGGTATAAGTTTTCCCCATGTATCTTAGAGGAAATAATACAAAGGGAGAGGATGTAAGGGAATATGGTTCCCCTCTAGAGGCATCCCACACCGAGCCTGATGGTGTGAATACTTGTAACCAGGGAGTGACCTTAAATCTGGGCACCCCCTGAGTTAATCTATCATTACATCCCTTACGAAACCCCAATAAAAATAAGAATAAATGATAGGTTCTTAATAAACCACCTCATCCTCCCCCTGAGAATGTGTCCCTCATTCTAGAGGAAATATTTTCCATGTAGGAAGAAGAAATGAAAGAGATCAGGAAAATTAATGTCAAGCTGTGTCATGGGAAATATCATTCTAGATGTGCCCCCACCCAACGGAATTTCAACATGTGTTCCTAGAAGAGGTTCCCTTTACATTGGTACACATCATGGTAAATGAACTCAGGATCAGATTCTCTTCCAACCCAGCATTGGGACCATTGCCCTACATAAATATGGACATGGATGAACATCACGACTTCCTTCCACTGAGAAAGAATCTAGATTATATTCAGGGGAATCCAAAAAGGATACCCCCAATTGTTTATCCACCACCAAATTCCAACAGTACCAACACGTCTAGATTTGGCCCCTACTGCACCCACCCAAGCTCATGTCTGGGTGGATATGCATCAACTAATATTGAATACTATTAAGAAACTAATATATTTACTAGAAGATATTGTGGGGTGGCACACACCGATACAACTAGAGCCCAAACCCTACGTTTATTGGGTGAGAAAAGTTCTTCCACCTCTAAACATAGAAAACCCCAATATTCCAAGTTTTCAATGGATCGAGAGTCCTAAAATAGCATCTAATGCACTATGCCTCTTACTGTGATCTCTTGATGAGAACTCTAGAAAAATAAGAAGCAATAAAAATTAGGTGCTTTGTTTGAACCCTGTAAGGTTCAGCTTTCATATGGTATACAAGCTTTCCAGCTAACTCAATCAAGAGTTAGGAGGAACACCAACAACAGTTTCTCTTCAAGTTCAGTTCTGCATTGCTTATGTAAATGGTCAGTGATCTCATAATATGAAAGCAGTGAATAAATGAATGTGTTTTAGACTATATTTCCATATGGGAAGGACTGACATATTCCCTGAGCAGGCCACTCCCCTAGGATGAATTGCTTGCTATATTCATCATTAAGCTATGTGATGAATTGCGAACACCGCTCTTCCCAGTGAAGTTCAAGAGTGGGTTCCAATATTTCTATATCATTTCTGAAAGTATATAATACTCATTTCAATAAAAGAATCTCCAATATCGAGAGGGTCCATCAGACCTATGAAAAGGAATGGGAAAATATGAAGTGTATTATGTCACAATTAAGACACCCCCAACACCAGCTCTAGTCACGAGGCCTCCACCAAACCGTGCGGGACCCCCTGGATTCCAAAAACCACCCCCATATCATTAATATGAATGAAAGATTTATAATATAAGATACTTTGAGTAGAGAAGAAACAAATTATACTCATTTTGAGATAACGAATTCCGCAGATACTTTATAGCCACCTTGAATTGAAACGTGTGATGGTTGTCAGCCAAAGAGAGACGATGAATTAGGTCTTGAAGACCGTAAAAATTATTATCCCTATATCCATATACTGGGGAACACCATCCATGAGTGATTCATATTCAATGATCTCTTGGAGATGATGGCGGATTCCGGTAAAGTCATGTTGTGTCAGCCGCAAGAAGATCTGGTGCATGTCTCATCCTTAGACCCAAGAGATGAAGAGAAATGTTAAGTAGTCACCAGGATAAAGGAGGAAATATTTTACAATTGGATGACCCAAAAAATAGTCAAACCGAGATCATGGAATCCTCTAGGAACAATTGAAACAACTAAATGTGCCCCCAATCGCTTCTAAGGCAACACAACCATCATCCTCAACCATGCAGTCATCTGAGGTCTTGAACGGTAGAAATAATGATAAAAAAGATGTGACTAAACTAAAGGCCAAGATTTTTTGTACACTTTCAGACATCATTCCAGTAGACTAGCGAAAATCGGCACCACACTGCCAAATAGGACAATGACCACCGCCCCACCAAATGGAAAAAAATGCACTCTCCCACCAAAGGGGAAACGGGCACCTCCCACCAAACAAGAATATAAGAACCACCCCGCAAAATGACACCATAAAATCAATATAGATAGATAGAAACATTGCCAGATCAAGAACTAATATTCAGTTACATTAATGACATTCACATGATGGACCCCTTCTCTAATAGAGACTATATCAATAAACCTAAATTCCCAACATCCAACTGTAGATCCAGAGGAAGATTCCGTAGAGGCCGAGGATTTCCTGGAAGGAATAATTGTGGCATGAGTCAAATTCGTGGCCAAAAAATTGGTCAAACAATTAATTTTTTGGAAACTCACTAAAGTACCTTCCAATAGGAACAACTAGAACCAGAATGTTCCTCTATCCCCACTGGAATAAATCCAAATCCAGGAATCATGGAGTATCCATCAGAGGAAGAACAAATATCCAATCGCCCAAGGCATATAGAAGAACCAGTTCGGTCAAACATAGAATGTACCATATCACCACTAGCTCTTACCACAATGTTCTAACCAGCTACGTTCAATGATCGATCCCCTAAAGTGTATATGAATGATCTTGGGAATCACTGACATTTAGAGCTGAAATTTGATATTATAAAGCAATAAGAATCGGTACCTGATATTCTATCGATCTTGGATGCCTTAGTTTTTCCATATACCTAAGTTATGCACTCATAGAATCCATAATTAGTCCCTATGAATTTGATGTTGAAGTAGAAGTGGACAAAGAATATCAGATAAAAATCAATTTTGATGAATTCTATGTCATCATCTCCTTCACAGAAAAGGATGAAGATGCAATCATGCATTGAAAAACAAAACCCCTGTATTTTTCTGGAAACATAAACAACATCGAGGATTGAATAATTTTCATCGAAAATGGCTCTTGAGATAACCACTCTCCACTGCGAACACTTAATCAGTTAGTCTATGGTCATGATTGTTTAACACCATGCACCACAACTCTACTGGGGTAGGAAAAAAACAAATCATAAGTCGTTGGGACTAATCTACCCTAAAACATGTCATGTAGACCACGTGTTTGATTCTGAGTTTTGGGTAGTGAGGAAAAGTATAGACTTCAATGTCATATTAGGGGGGGACTAGGCTGTATCAGCACAATATAATTCTGTCCTCTTACCATCAGTGCATCAAATATTGCACTAATGGAAAAAATGAGACTTTGCACGCCAGTAAATCTCCATTCAAATCGTGTGAGTGATATTACATCAATTTAAATATCTATGAACTAAGAGAGAATAATTCTTTAGCTGACGATGTTGACTAGATCAAGACCCCGAATGGATTTAAATGGATCCCTCTGATCTCCTCTAACAGGTTGGGGAAGAGTCTGTATTACCCATCAACCAAGGTGATTGCATAAGTTCAAGCTCAGACACAAACTCATTCGTCGACATGATTTCCTTCATGGCCACCATGTCTAAAGATGGTGAAGATCAGACTGGATCCTATTAAATTAGGGAAAGACCAAGAAAATATGATCCTAACCCGTCCTGGGGAACCCAAACCATTCTCACCATACCCATGAAATAAAAATATGATTTATCTCCCAACAATGGAGATTTCGTCTCGAAAATCCTCTCTCTATCCGAAGAGGAAGAATACAATGAAGAGGATGATGTAGATAAAGAGTAATACCTCAACGATTCCCCTCCCACATTCAGCGAAGGTGTCTCTACCACAATTGATAAACATAGGAAGATAGACATGAGAAACGAATATGACCAATGACCCACTATGATTAGTTTCGACATGCATTTCAAGGAGTGAGAGGCATATACCTCCTTCCTGGAAAAGAATCAAGATTTCATTTCCTAAAACAACATGGAAATGGTAGGCATCTATCCTGAGGTCCCCAATCATCATATAGGTTTGTCGAAAGGCCATCATGGAAAAACTCAGCATCCATAAGGTTCCACCCAATGCTTGATACCAATATAAAGGTTGACGTTGACTAGATAAAATAAAGTTAACATCATCTAGGAAGTCCAATATCTGGTCTGGATAGAAAACATTTTCACTCTGAAAAATAATAATGGACAGATTAGAGTTTGCATCGACTTCTAAGACCATAATCGGCACTGTACAGATGATGACATTCCGGTCCTAATCAAAAAATTGTTGATTGATGAAATAGCCAGATATTAGGATCTCCCTTTCTTGGACGGGTATTCTGGATACATCCAGATCTGAATGGAATGGGGATATGAAGATGCTACTAGATTCAGGGCCCCTCATGGAGTGTTCTTTTATACTGTAACTACCTTTGGTCTAAAAAATGCCATCCCTACATATCAGTGTGACATATATCACATTTTCATTCCCTTCCTGGTAAGATTTGGCAAATGTTATGTTGACGATGTAGTGGTTAAATCATTAAAGTGCTCAACCCATCTGACAAATATTGAAACTATCTTCAAAATACTATTACCGAATGGTTTATAGATGAATCCACTAATGTGTGACTTCGAAGTTACCTCTGGGAAATTCCTCGGCTTCATCGTACATCGTCACATCATCGAAGTTGACCATGAAAATACAAAATCCATCCTTTGTATGTCTCCACCTCACAACCTTACTGAGTTGAGGGGTCTCTAGGGAAAGATGGCCTACATCTGCTGCATCATATCCAAATTTGGGGGGTAAATGTTTACCATTCACCAAGTTAATCACTACTGGAAATCTGGAATTTCCCAACGCTTCTATACCAATGGTTTGTAAAAACAGTTGGTATAGGTCCCATTTCCCAACGGTTTGTCCAAACCGTTGGGGAATCCCACATTGAGGCCCCCATTCCCAAAATTGTGGAAAATCGTTGGGAAAGGTTATGGATTTCCCAACAGTTTGGCCAAAACTTTGGGAAAATTCCACTTTGTGGCCACCTTTCCCAATGTTTTTGACAACCGTTGGTATAGATCCTTTGATTTTTTATCAGATCATCTTACCAAGAAAATTATATAAATCAAAATTTAAAATAATTATGAGAATACATATATATATTTATGTAATTATGTTCACAAAAGTCATGTTAGGTTAGTGGCTAAGTCGTTCAATGATAAACTAGGGGTCCTATGATCAAATCCCAGCGAATGATTTTTTTTGAAATAAAAATACCAACGGTTCCATAACCATTTGTATAGATTTTCATATTACTTATACCAACGGTTTCCAAAATAGTTGGTGTCGGTCTATACCAATGGTTTTCCCAAAACCATTGGTGTAGACCTATCCCAACGGCTTACTTGGCAATGGTTCTCCAAACCGTTGGTATAGGCTATTCCAATGGTTTGGAGGCCTATACCAACAATTCAAAATCATTGGTATAGGTTAGTTTTCCAGTAGTGAATGATGGAAGGGTTACATATTACTGAGATAATGTTTCTTAAGAATCATTCATCAATCTAAAAAGATATCTCTAAAGACCATAGATACTAATGCTTCCAGTTGTTATGATACCACTCATTTGGTACATAACCACCTTGGAATGGTCATTTGGTTCCTTCCTCGCATTGAAGAATGATACTGGCAGTAATAAAAATCTCTATTAGCTCATCTGTACAATGATTAGTACTAGGACTCAATATTCAAGAATCGAAAAGAACCAACAATCCCTAATATTTGTGGTTGAGGAAATCAGGAATTTCCTGCTGCACCATGAGGTCTATCTGGTCTCCCACTACAACCCACTCAAATACATCATTAACCATCACATGCTAACTGAATGCATATCATGGTGGGTAGTCATCCTAAAAGAGTTCGACATACAGTATGTGTCCTAGAAGGCCATCAAAGGCCAATTATTAACAATCCTCCAGGAAGAGAACCCCTTGGAAGAAACAACCCTATTGAATACTGAAAATACGAATGAAGAAGTGTTCTCTATCCAAGAATGCCCCTAGGCATGTGAAATGCAATTCTATGGGGCTTCTAAAAGCCCGATAGGGAAGAGTATGGAGGATACCAAGCTCAGCAATGTAGGGATATGATTTATACTCATGTACACCTAGAAGACCATATTGCCTTACTCCTTCCATATTTTAGAGGGCTTCATAAATAATGAAGTAGAATACAAGGCCCTCATTAAAGGCCTAGAATTAGTACTTCAAGCATGAGCTGAACTCCTTAAGAGTTAATGTTATTCATAACTAGTCATCAAGGAGGAAAACGGATAATATTCTATTAAGAAATACATATTTACCACTTGATTAACCATGTTCGAGAATTGAGGAAAGAATTCCTATCAGAACCAATGCTCACCATTGTCCCCCGATTCAAAAATACTCAATCTATTGTATTGGAAAATGTAGCCACATCTTTGGAGGATCCAAACAGGGATAAAATGGTTAATATTATTTCCCACTGTCAGATGGTTCTTCCATTTATTCATAACAGTACAGAGGAAATCTATGAGATTAGCCCAGTTTATAGGTCTTATGGTCACACCACCGACTAGATGACTATCATTGCAAATTACCTCTGAAGGGGGGAGTTCCCACCAGATATATCTAGAAGAGAACATGTTCGAAGACAATCAGTCAACATTGTCTTGTACAATGGTGTAGACTATGGAAATTTTCTCTACAAACAAGTCCTTGAAAGAGTCCTTCCTAGGAGCATCAATGGAGAAGAGACTGTTGGGGTCATGAAGGAAGTGCATGGTGGAGTTTGTGGAGAACACCCATTAGCAACCATGTTCTTCCATCAAATATAAAGGCTTGGATACTATTGGGCCACTATGATACAATATTGTGCAATATTCACCATGAAGTTCCATTCCTTACATGTAAATTCCAATATTATTCACTGATATCCAATGGTACTTCACACATCTATGTTCTCCTGGTTTCTTGATGCTTGGTGTATAGATATTATGGTACCATATCCCCCCTCCATATCCAGACAATTCATGTTCATTCTCACGAAAACTGACTTCTATTCAAAATGAAATGAATCCATGTTATTTAAAGATGTCTGAAAACAATCATTGTTAGCTTGGTAAATGCTATGATCATTACCAGATTTGGTGTCCCTTATAAATGTTTGATAGACAACAACACCAAATTATGCTCTACTGAGTTAGAAAAGTTATACCAAGAGTATGGGATCAAAGCTAACCGTTCATCCCACTATTATGCGACAAAAAATAGGTATATATAGGCTTTCAACAAAACTATGTCTAACATATATCAAAATATGGTAGATAAGGATAATAAATCATTTCCATACAAGCTCCATAGTGCTTTATGGGATTATCAGACCATGACCCACACTTCCACCCAGGAAACCACATACTCACTAGTTTACAAGGATGAGATAGTTTGGACTATTCAAATTAAAGTCTAATCACTCCATGTGGCATGTATGAGAAATCCCAGAGATTGTTTTATGAGTCAGTGAAGATGGATAAGAAATGTCTGCACACATTGCACAATTTATATTTTTACCTAAATTGGATCGCATGAGCCTTCAACACAATTGTTCACCTTCGGTCATTCCACCAAGGGAAGATGGTGTTGGTCAATAGAACCCCGATGACACTCGGGAAGAAGCCCCAAAATCATGAGGAAAAGTTTGAGGGACCATATGTCATACATATGGTCTATTATAATGGACCATATTCCCTGTTATCAATGGATAGATAGCTCATCATGACTCCCATCTATGAAAGGTTTCTGATGAAATAATTCATATAACATCGATACCAATGGTCCAAACTCTACGAATCTAATCTATGATTCATCTTCCTAACCACATGATGTAAAAAATTATGGTATTAGTTCCTATAACACGAAATTAAATTGGGATGATAATGTTCATACTACATGATTCTAAATAGCAAAACACAGAGTCCTAGCCGTAAGATGTTAAACCACATAGCATAAATGATCATAATCACATGACGATAAAATGCATTATCCATCAGAGAACGATGTACGACTTGATTCCCATTAATCAAGTGTGATACATAGAAACTCCTCAAACATCAATCATGGCTCAACCCCCCACAAAAAGCATCTATCTTATCCTGTACCTCCACATAATTATGAGGGAAATCCCTATCACTCATTGTTTCTCACATCGAGTATAACTCACGTGAGATTAGGATCAGTGGTAATGATTCCATTAAGTAAAAAACAATAGAATAATATGGTAGACCCGACACATATAGAGGATGAAACCAAATTTACCCTACTCCTCTATCCAAGACAAATCTATATAGGAATAATTCAGAACTACATATGGATTTATTTATTCCCAGGTAAAATACATAGTGATGCCTGGATTGAACATCAGGGTCCAGCAATAAAAAAACCCTACCATGTCCGTAAACATGTTTTGAACCTCTTTATAGAATATTCAAAACTATTTATGGCATGATTCCTACCCTTGTATGATATATTGTGATGCCTAGATCTGGTATCCTAGCCCAACCACCATTTAAAAAAAATTCCCCGCCCTCCATCTGAAAGTTTGAAATGTACGGGGGAACCCAGGAAAGTTCCTTACCACATGACATTAAACATTGAAATTAATCAAGATTCAGGTATGTCCCCCAATTCCTATTCAGCAAATTTATCGAGATGATAGAAATTCCACGTATGAATTCCGACACTCTTAAAGAGCCAAATGATCATGCTTCCAGCTACATATGAGTCAGATCTTTGTAGATACTTTTTTAGTTCAGGACT
The DNA here is from genome assembly GCA_963277665.1 of Viscum album. Lineage (NCBI taxonomy): Eukaryota > Viridiplantae > Streptophyta > Magnoliopsida > Santalales > Viscaceae > Viscum > Viscum album. The sequence continues at coordinate 1,569,971,603 of OY728119.1, forward strand.
GATCATGATCAGGATATTTTTTACATTCCGAGGCACATATTTCCCATTTTTTAAACTCCATACTCTGAGAAAACATTGGTCCCAATAAATATTCATTTTCATTGTATGTGGAAGGAAAATGTTCTGCGGACACCATTATTTGAGGATGCACATCTTGCCTCGGGGGCTCTACATATGTCTCCTACAAAATGGCCCCCAAACAGTGGAAAATTAATCCATAGGAGAGTCCAATCTCACCTCAATACGTCTAATAGAATCTAATCCCCATGTCATTCTTTCAGATCCATGTATCCCCCAGGACTATGGTTTACACCTTTTATAATCACTCATGTTTAAGGAATGCCAAAATATACCATCCACAATTAACTCAAAGCTATTAATGGTCTTTGTGACATAGTTTCCTTACTACAAGACCCTAAACATCACAGCATATCATCCTCACCACATAACGCTAAACTGTAAGGCTGGAATCGTCCTTACTATAGGATGTTAAACTACCTAGAATTTGTCTAAGAATAAAATTATCCATATTTTTTATTTTTATATTTTTATGTGGTGATCCAAAATCCTCAAAATCCCATGCTTCTCACACTGAGCATAGCTCATGAGGTCATAGGGATCACAGCGAGATATCCACCATGACATCATAAAAAATCAGTCCAGGAATTTGGTCCAAGATGCATGACCCTAAAAGTCATGTCGTTGTTCCCTTCCCCATAATGGACCTCATGTCATGGATGTACAACGTTAAAATAAAAGATAATACAAATATTTGATGAATGCCTCACCCTACATGTGAGTTAGATATACATAGTGGATACCTGATCCCATGACTAAATCACCACCTGAATGTTTCTAATATATCTAGATACACTCCTACCATAGCTAAAACTCTATAGTTTAAGTAATCTTGAATCCTCATAATCATCCCTGGCCATCGGATATGGAAGGCCAGTGGCATGTGGACACAATTTTTTGACTATGCATATAATGCCATAGTGGCTCTGCATATGATCCCTACAAGATGACAATCAACCAATGGAAAATTCTTCCCCAAGAGGGTCCTCTACTTTATCAGTACGCTTGAATGCTCCCAAGCATCATGAAACCCCTCATAATTCAAGAACCCTCAGATTCATGGTTTACAATCTCTTTCCTACCCACATCCTGAATATATCAGAATATTCTGGACTAATTCCCCTATTGTCTCTCTAGAAGATTCTGTAAAATAATGATACTCTATTCATATGTGTGATGTTGATGATCATATAAAAAATGAATTCCCCACTAATTTCTGGGATTCTCAGAGAAGTTCATCCAAAGAAATGTCCTCTTTCATAGTTACGTGCACCATTTATTAGAGATGATATGTATAATCTAGAAATGTCCCATTATCCAAAATCCATCATTCTTATCAGAGATGGAAGGTCAATGTCCTATAGACACCATTGTTTGACTATGCACATCATGCCTCATTGGATCTACATGTGATGACTATTGAATATTGTCAATCAAAGGCTAATACATCTTCAAGAGAGTCCTTTCAACTTTTTGTATGCTCATATGACATTTATGTCCCATATCACCCTCCAGATTTGGAAAACCCCTCCAGATAATAGCTTACATATCCTCCCCTTTTCAAAATCCCTTATAAAAAAACATTTCCAATTCAACTAACCATTCAACGACTATCCCTCGCGAAAGTAAGAATCATGTGGGATCCGTTTCACATCTATAACCATCAAAAATGTCCCTAATACTTTTGGAAATCTCCCCTCATACGGTCCACCCACTATGGCCCCCCAAACCCAAAAAAAATTCAATGTGATGGAAATACTCCCATGTCATCGAAGATGGAAGGCTACTATCATATAGACACCATTTTTTGATTATGCACATCATTCTCTGGTGGCTATGCATAAGATGACTACCAGATAACCATCAATCCAAGGAAAATTCATCTTTGGAAGAGTCCTCCCCTACCTATGTACGCCTAAAATGGCTTTCAATCCGCATACATATCAAAAACACACTAATTAAGGGTCAAGAGAAGTCCCTCATTCATGTCTTAAATTTATATTGGCATTCATGGCTAATGAATACCAAACATGGGCCCCTACCCCGCCAGGTTTAGTCATAACAATTTTACCTAAAACATTATTAATAATTCTAATTGAAAATATTATAAAATTCTAGAGAAAAATACAGAAAACTCACCAAAGTGAAAACATGAAAAGGGAACCCCGAGATAAAAGTCATGTATCAGCTCGTTAAACTTATAATGTGTATGATTTATAAAAAAGAAAAATGTTGAGCTATCAAAAAAGAAGAAAATATTGTTTGGTCGAAAACCCTCAAAGTGCGGCCAGAGAAAAAGTCATGTTATACCCACTAAGCCCATATCAAAGATGTGTAGGAAACAATAAGGGTGATAATCAAAAGGACCCAAATGTTCATGATATTTTCCATGAAACCTAAGCACTTGTCAAACTACAATCTCTATATCTCATGGATTAAGAAAAATTTAGTGCCCGATTCAATTATTTTAATTTACAGGTTTGAAGTCACCATTTAAAATCAATACCTGATCGAAATGATATTTATATGATTGATTTTGATTATTTGTCATTATAAGAAAAGAAAGGGAAGAAATATTGGGAGGAATATTAGTTCCACTAAGTTCAAAAAAATGTTGGAACATCCCCAGTTTGGAGTCTCTACATAGTGTTAGAGGAAAATAACTACACAACATTATCTGGGTGAAGCTACAATATGTATTGGATCTCCCTTTCTAGAAAAATGTAATGGGCCTTTCAAATGATGTCAAGAGTTTTTTCTAAATATTATCTCAATTCATCTTCATCTCGGGCCATCATGTGCACACATTCCATAATGGATTTAAAGTCCCAACTTTCTTCTAGTATATCTTCGTAATTGGAACCGGAAGAGTCCAGTTGAGCCTTTAACCTCTCCATTAAGGTCTCATATTCATACAGATCTTCCTTTTGGGTGATCACCAAATCATGATCATTCGCATCTCCAGTCTTTAGGTGATGATGATACTCCAAAACATCTCAAAAGGTATCTACCTTATGATTGGAAGAATTGAATTTGGAAATGTTTTCCTCACTAGAATCATGGTATTCCAAAACTATGAGAATCTGGTAGATAAGAAGATAAAGATGTTGATAATTGAAGATCTAAAAACTCGTTTTGGTAAATAATAGATGAATGTTTTCAGTCATGTTAGTAAAGGTACCTAGAGGTCTTTCTGCGGAAAGAGCACATAACTGATGCCATGCCTGTTTTAGCACTGCCCAATGCCTCCATGCATCCCTAGGGACATATTCCTCCCATGCCATAAAGATTATATTGAGAGGAAGTGTCATTACAAGAGTGGGAAGGGACCAAATATCGGTTACCCAAGATGGGGGTCTCTCATTACCCTCATAATAATCAACCATTAGAACCAGAAGCCGAGAGATATCAATGAATTTATGGGTATCAGGTTAAAATATAATGGGAACAACCTCATTAGGTTTAATGGAATTATCCCAAGGAGAGGATCATCATGAATCACATCCCACTATGATATTTTGCACTGATGAAGCCCCTTCCATACGCATCTGATAGTGGATCAAGCATCTTCTCACCACATGGGGAAGAACAGATGGTGTAGCCATTGTGGTTGTTGCAGGGACAAGAATAGTAAACATAGCTATCAAACTCATCATAGGATATATAATATATGGAATGTCCATCAGGTTCAAGACAAGGTGACGGATGGTTAGAGGCTTCTAGACCACTCAAATTGGTTTTATTAGCACATTGTCAGTGTAATAGCCCACCTATAGTTGGGCATATTCCCATGACTGAAATGTTGATCCCATCATATTTGGGATGATAACCTCCATAGAGGTACCTTACCACATCATCATAATCTATAACTAGTGAATAAATATGGAATCATATTATCCTCTTAACTAAATAGTCAGATGAAGAACAATTTTTTGAAGGCACCCAAATTGTCTAGGGAACTGGTAAGGGAGGAATGGCTCATAAATGGCCACTCGATCTATTCGAGTAGTGAGAATCCCATCCCATATCACAATAATGTATGTGAGTTCCTATGAAGAACCTCCCATGTAACCCATTAATGACCCATGAGGGGTAGGGTGCAATGAAAATGAGAAATGAGAAGCTTCATTCATTATCCAAACTACATCACTAATTCGTGCAATTGTGAACCGATCATTCCTTGAGGATGAAATCCCCACAAATGACAGGTTCTATGAACCTCCTTCAAAATGGTGTTCCTCTGTGTGTATTTTTATGTGGATTAAACCTGGTGTCGTTTACTACATCAGTATACAAATGAAACTTGAAGTGTGTTTTTTTCTCCCCCCAACCCACATGATAAAACAATATGTGGAATGGAGCATCTTTAAGAGTTCCTCCCTTCGACTCCAATCTCTCCCCTATATTACCACCCAGTCCTCCATAGCCACTCCACAAACCAGTACCCTGACATCAAGCCAAATCCTCCTCCAAAGCCACCTTACCGATATAGTAAGATCATCAGGCACATCAGAATTCCCTATTGAGTCTACATACTCATGGTTAACGGAGTCAAAAAGTATCTATACACAACGGTTCAGACTCTAGGGATGTCTGTATGCCTACATTTCCATGGTAACCCGGAGTTAAACCTTGGGATGATGACATGAACCTCCATGTTCTTGGTATTATGGGTGATCACTTGATTTTCCACTCAATGGGGAATGGAGATCAGTCGGAGTAATGAAATTATCTTTTTCTTTTTTATGAGAGACAACATTCCTCTCCTTTCCTAGAACACGTTCTATATAAATCCCACTGAGGAAAGATCCCAATATTCTAAGGGACAAGTTTTATGACATCCAATGACATCCAACATTTAATGGTTTATCGCTTCACAACCTTTACCACAATTTTTCTAACTTCTTATACCATTGGCCCGTCCTCTCCCATTTGTGGGAGAGAAGGTGTGTGGTCAGTGTGATCTATGACATCTTCTTGCTTCTCACTCCATGTATGACTCATGAGGGAATAATGATTGGTGATGATCACAACACCCACACAACCAACCCATATTGATTTACAAGAACACTAATTCTTTTTCAATCCAACATACACAAGATTCCTACTTGAAGTCCCGCACTCAAAAGGGATCCCTTTCAAATTGGTTCACACAATCATGTCCCCTCAAATTGGTAGTTCCAATGAATAATTCCCAAACCATCCCAAAATACATGGGCTATTATTTCTCCCATGAGGATATTTATGAAGCCCATCTTATTGGTGTGATACCATCACAAAGAAATATTACATCCCCTAGAGATGAAGTTAAATTCTAGAGCACTTTATTGTATGTATTAATTCAGTATTGATTCTGTAGCATCAAATTCACGTATACCTTTGACAGTCTTGGAGACCATGGGTATCCTATAGATACACTCTTCAAAAATGAACCGGAGATTGAAGAACATATAAACATGACATAAATCTATAAGAGAGTCCCGTAATAGGGAATAATTCCCCACCCCCCACAAAGGGTGTGAAGATCCCGACCTCCCTCCTCTAGAACAATGGAGTCCTTCAATGTCATTGGCCAAATTGTCATCCAACTACTGCCTTCCTTTGGAAATAAGGTCGTTTAATCCAAGATTCCAAGGCCGTTGGGTGTTTTTATTTAAATTAATAAACGCCCTGGAGACCATTCGAAAAAGTTATATCATAAAAGGGATGATTTCACAAATACTTGACCCCATGCAATATCTCTCTAGGGAAATTTGACTATGGAACACTAGTGAAGAAAATATTTATCACGACAGTATTTTTTACGTCGGTTATATATAACCAACTTTAAAAACCGTGAAAATAGGTCTATCACATCGGTTATTTTATAACCATCATGATAAATCTATAATAGACATTTATCATGTCGGTTATTTATTAACCAATTTGATAAATCATCAAGATTTTATTTATCACGTCGGTTAAAAAATAACTGACCTGATAAAAGTAATCCTGAAGGTTTATCACATCAGTTATTTTATAACTGGTGTGATAAACTGGGGCTCATGGGTTTATCACATCGGTTATAAAATAACTGAAGTGATAAAACTTAAAAAACAATTTATCATGACTGTTATTTTATAACGGGCGTGATAAACATAAAAAAAACTCGTTTTATCATGTCCGTTATAAAATAACAGACGTGATAAATCTAAAAAAACGATTTATCACATCGGTTATTTTATAAATGACGTGATGAACTTAAAAAGAAATTGGTTTATCACGTCACTTATAAAATAACTGTTGGGATAAACTGGGTGCCGATGATTTATCACATAAGTTATAAAATAACCGACGTGATAAATCAAGCCTCGGTGGTTTATCACGTCGGTTATTTTATAACCAACGTGATAAACCCATTAAATGATTTATCGGGACCCGTATGCGTATCTGTTTTCTTCAATCTGCGGCTTGCGGCTCGTCTCTCCCGCATGGAAAACCTAGACACCCACTTAGAAATTGTCCTCTCAATGTCAGTTTGTCTAGATCCTTAATCGACTTTATTATTAGCAAATCTCTCAGATCGAATCACAATCCCTAAGTAAGACTTTCAACCCACCCCGATTTCATTTCTTATTTTTTGAGGATGCTGTAAATTAATTTTGTTTATTTCATTCAAATTGATTCTAATGTTCAAGATTATAATCTAGTGTGTCACCTATTTATGTATTTTTTCAATGCATCTTGATAGTTAATATGATGATAGAATCAAATTGATTTTTTTCAATTGAACAATGGTTGTCTAATACTAAAATTGTGCTGAATAAATTCATGAGTTTATATCATTTTGTCATTATGGGTTGATCCATTGAGGGTTTTGTATCATCATTTTTTCATTATGGGTTTAGGAAAAAAGGGTTTTGAATAATTCCATGTTTATGGTTTTTTGTATTCTTAATTGTTTTTCTTGTTATTACAAATAATTACTTTTACACATGTTTTATTTCATTTTATATATTTCAGAATTGTTTTTCATTCAAATTATGATATTTTTAATTTAAATATAAAATTTTCTTTTCTTTACAAGGTGTATAATTTTGATATTTTTATAGATAAAAATGAGTCGAAGATAGATTAAGACACATTGAACAAGTAATGAATATGAAATAGGTGTTGATGTTTTTTTGTAATTTTCTAGACGAACTAATCCAAGAAATGACAATTTTTTTCTATCTATTCCTGAAATGTTTGAATATGAAGAAGTTGAAAAGTAGAGAGATCATATATCATTTGATTTGTCATGGTATTAATCCAAGTTAAAACCCTTGGATTTGTCATTGTGAAACTGGATAGAATGTCAGATCTATTATTGATGATAATTTTAAGATGATAACTCAGATGGAATTGAAGAAATGATTCGGGATATTGCAGTAGAACAAATTGAGAGAGAACTGACAGTTGCACGTCTATATGGTGATGTTGAAATTCCATTGTATCCTGGCTATACAGATTTTATGGTTTTTTCGACAGTTTTAGGATTGATTATCCTGAAGGTGAAACATGGATGGAGTGACAAAAGTTTTACGGAGCTTCCACAATTGTTGAAAAACATTCTTCCAAAATACAAAAATATTCCAGAATCACATTATAAGGTGAAAAACATATTATGCCCGATGTGAATGGGATACATGAAAATACATGCAAGACTAAATGACTGTATAATATATAGGAAGGAATAAGAATTTCTATCAGAATGTCTTAAATGTGGGACATCACGGTATAAGTTGAAAGAAAAAGAACAGGATGATGTAGAGATTACAAAGATCCCTGCCAAAGTATTTTGGTATCTTCTTATAATTCCTCATTTGAAACATCTATTTGCTAACTCAAATGATGCAAAATGATTAATATGGCATTCTGATGAGTAGATATGTGATGGAAAAATTCTTTATCCAGGTGATTTTCCACAATGGAAGAAAATTAATGAGTTGTATCAAACATTCAGAAATGAAATTAGAAATCTCAGAATTGGATTGTGCATAGATGGAATGAATCCATATCGAAGTCTCAGTAGCACACATAGTTCATGGACTATTTTATTGGTAATTTACAACCTCTATCCTGATGTTTGTATGAAGCACAAATATGTCATGTTGAGTATAATGATCTCTGCCCTAAAGCAGCCCGGAAAATATATTGATGTTTTCTTGTCAACATTGATTGATGATTTGAAACTTTTATGGGATGATGGTATAAGAGTTTATGATTCTTATAAAATGAATTATTTTCTACTTCATACATTTCTTATGTTCACTATAAATGACCTCCCAATGTATGTAAATCTGTCTGGATACAGTGTTAAGGGTCATAAAGCATGTCCAATTTGAGAACAACAGACTTCATATTGTCAATTGCATCATGGGAGGAAAAAATCTACATGGGTCATCGAAAGTTATTACCTATGGATCACTCGTATGGAAGACTAAAAAAGGTATAAAATGGGTCATAGGAATTAGATATTTCTCTGAATCCTTTATCCCCTGGTGATTATTTTGAGAGGGTGCAAAACCTTGATGTGACATTGGGAAAGAAACATAAATCTGGTAATGATGGAAATGTTTGGAAGAAAAGATAAATATTTTTTGAGATACCATATTGGAGATATCATGGATTGAAGCATAATATTGATGTCATGCATGTGGAGAAGAATATCTGTGATGGTTTGATTGGAAAATTGTTAAATATTAAAGGAATGACTAAATATGGATTGAATGAAAAAATATACTTACTATCATTGAGAATATATTTGGAGTTAACTCCTACTTCTGATAGAAAATGAAATTTTCTTCCTCCGGATTGTCATACATTATCCAAAGGGGGAGAAAATTAGCTTCTGTCAATGTATCCATGATATCAATGTGCCTTAAGGTTATTCTTCAATTGTAAAAAAACTTTGTCTCTCTGAAGGATTTAAAGTTGATAGGTATAAAATCTCATGATTGTCACGTCATGATGTAACAAATTCAACATGTATCATTACGTGGAATATTACTCATCTGTTTCAGAAAGACTATAACGAAGGTGTGTTATTTTTGCAATTCAATTAGTAACAAGGTGATTGATTTGAATGCTTTGAATATTTTTGAAACAGATGCAATATCCATACTTTTTCAATTGGAAATGTATTTCCCTCTATATTTTTTTGATATAATAGTGCATTTAATGCTTCATCTGGTTCCATAAATAAGGATTTGTGGACCTGTATATCTTCATTGGATGTATCCTTTTGAAAGGTATATGAAAATATTGAAGGGGTATGTTAAAAATCCTTATCTAACTGAAGCCTCCATTATTGAAAAGAATATTTCTGAGGAGGTTGCAGAGTTTTGTACGAGATACTTGTCTGCAGTGGAGCTCATAGGTTTGTCTGTATCTTTTCATCAATGAGTTAATACAATGGGAAAAGGGATTTGTGGCTTGAAATTCAAATCGTTTTCAGCTAAACAGATAAATAAGGTACATTTATACATCTTGAATAACACTACTGAGGCTCAACTGTATATCATATTTCATATTAATGAGTTGAAACAATGTCATACAAAAAAGAATGAAATGTGGATTTTGAATGAGCACAACAAAACATTTTTGACATGGTTTAAAAAGACCATACTTGATAGATTAGATATCTCAGAGATGTTAAGATGGTTAGTGGGTGGTCCATGTTTAAATTTGATAACATGGTCCAGGTATGACGCTAACAACTATATATTTTATACAAAATATTAGAACAACAAAAGTGTAGTTCAGAATAGTGTGGTATTGGTGTTTGCAAAAGCAATGAATTTTTCGACTACTAAAGACAGAAGTCCAATTTCTACATCAAGTGCATATTATGGGGTCATTGAAGAAATATGGGAGGTTTATTACTTTAAAAATATAGTTTATGTTTTTAACTGAAAATGATTTGTCTATAAAAAAGTGTGAGACACGATGAATTTGGAATGAAAATTATTAATATGAATATATTGGAAGACACAACCGATTATTTTATACTATAAACACATGAAAAACAGATTTTCTATGTTGTTGATCAATCAGATATGCAATGGTCTGTTGTTTTACAAGGGAAAAAAAATATGTTGGTGAGGATCAACTTGATTTAGATGTTGATTTATGTGATATCCCTACATCCATGGAAGAATTAGTAGAAAATAATGATGTCCATGTTATAGACATGGTTTGTGCTATAAGGAATGATCATGGAAAAGGAATTTGGGAAAACAATTCATTTGTACATTCCTAATATTACAGGTAATGTATTTTTACCATGTTTACTATGTTTACCATGTTTACCAGGTTTACCATGTTTACCAGGTTTACCATGTTTACCATATTTACCATGTTTAACTTGTTTACCATGTCCACCATGTTTACCATATTTACCATGTTTACCATAGTTTACCAAAGATTACCATGTTTACCATATTTTACCATATTTTACCATTTTTTTATCATAGTTTATCATTTTTTCCTTTACGTAACATATATATTTATTGATTATGTTGAAATTCCATTTACACTACCATTTTTACCATCTTTTCCATTTTTTATCCTGAGAACCCGTATTTACCATGTTTACCATTGTGATGGTTGAATTTGTTTATTTGTGAATTAATGTTTTTTTTAGATTTCAAGGACAATGACAGATCGATTAGTGATTCGACCACATGATTCTGAAGGTGAGAAACATGATGATTCCTCTAGGGAGGAATATTTACATGCTAATGTTGATGTTACCCAATCGTCTTCATGTTCTCCCATAACAACTAAGAGATCAAGAGTTGGTAAACGTGGCAGCACACGTTTACCAAAATTATCAGTTGCTCGTGCCCAGGACCAGAGGATAGTAGTTGAATTTGATGTAAATTATATTCCAAGAGGTCCAAATACAAAATATTTTAAGAGGTTTGTATCAACTCAAGGAAGAAATCAATGTTAGCATTTTGTACAATAATTTGAAAAGTGTGGACTAAATAATAAAATATCAGATGGGAGAGGCAATTTTGGTAAGATATTTTTCTACTGTTTGAATTATCTTTAACAAAATATAGTACAATATAAATACTCTCTTCTTTATGAGATGAAATTTGATATTCCTGACACTAGAGGAGTCAAGAAGAAATTTTTATCAATGGCAGCTAAAAGATGGAGGGATTTTAAATTGACCCTCACATCTTATTTCATTTATGATCAAAGAAATCATGACAATCCATGTCGTATATATCCTTTCATAGATGAATACACATGGAGAAAATTTGTTCAGAGTAGGATACAAGAATCATTTTTTGTAAGTTCAATGTAACAATTTATAAGTTTTCTTATATAACTGAACTTATTAATAATTTGTTAATGATTTCTTATTGTCAATTTATAGAAAACAAGGAAATCTCATCAAGAGATCCAAGATAAAAATTTATACCCTCATTTCTTATCTCAGGGAGGGTATACATTATTGGAAGAACAAATGATGGAAAACAATTTAGAGAAACATACATCTGAGTCTTCAAGCTCTAGAGTTGTTGTTCCTCACTCCGCTCCATCTACACATGAAAAATATAAGAGGGATCAGATGGGAAAAAAGGGACCATATCTTTTATATTAATCTAGGATCGTAGCTGGGAGGATTGTATGATAATTATATTATTTATTTAAATTGTTATCTCTGAATTATATACTTTGAATCAATAATTTTTTTTAATTAATTAATACAGGATTATCTTGAGGAGTAGAGCGCACAGAGGGAATTTAAAGCTACTGGGAGGAAGTATATTTTTTCTGAAGCATTGGGAAAGCTCGAACACCCCAGTCATGTATGAGGATACCCGATGGGTGTATCAGTAATAATGGTGTTTCCATGTTATTCAACATCTTCCATTGAGGGTGTGTAAAAAATAGATTTTTTGGAGGTGGAAGTTCAACATATTAATGCGATGATGAAGAAAAATATTAGAGCATCAGTACAGTCTATGTTTACAGACATGAAAAGACAATTTCAGACTACAGCTCCCACACATCCAGCTCCCCCTACATACCCCATTTTTTTTACCTCCACCTCCGAAAGCAGATCCCACTCCCCCACCTCCAGCAGCATCTCCCACTCTTACACCTCACCCTGAGGCCTCCATTACTCCACCTCAATTTGCGTACCCCATTTTTGATCCTACTCCTTTTCCATAACTTACTACTTATTATGAGTTGTATGTTGATGATCCTCACCATCATATAGTGGCATATGGGATGGTATATTGTATAGAAGATATGGTTCATCATTAGCCGTTAGAGGTAGAGCAGTATAGGGTCACTGTACAAGATATTATAGATATATCAGCTCGAGTTACGGTACCTACAGATGAGGGGACGACAATTGGACATAGTATCGGCCACTTTTTAGTTTGTCCATCAAGACTTCTATGAGTCATTACTGTAGAGTTATGTGTGTTATATATTATATTTTATTTATTAATAAAGCTGTTTTAAAATTTTAAAGCTAATATATTTATCAATTTATTTATAGGAATACTTTAAAGGTAATGAAATACTTTATAGAAACTAATAAAGATAAATGGGTATGACATCAGATATAGATTCTAGTAGTCTAGAAAGATCGTCAAGATATTGAAAATTATTAGCGGATCATTATTCATTTATATTGGAAGGTCATGTTTTTGGATGTGCAATAAATGTGGGAATTTTGAAAAATGATATCATGGAGCTTGTTACTAGAGACAAGTTGGGTGTCAATGTGGTGCAGATTGTTTCCATGTAAGTCTTAACACAATATTGTCTCTGCATCAAATTTATAAAAAACGAGTACTTATTTCTATTTTGTATTAGGTATATTTATAAAATGTGCGAGAGGAATGACCAGATAGAAGTATATGGGTTCATGGACCCGCATTTTCATTCCCCTGATGCACATTCATTGGATGAGGAAGAAAGAGCAATTTATGTTGCTGAAATATTTCAACAAAATATTATCACACAGTTTTGGATGATTCCTTATTGTGAGAGGTATGAATCATATATTTGATAGTGTTCTATATCTTTTCACAAAAAAACTACTAACCTAAGATTTTTTTTATATTAGTGATCATTGGATGTTTGGTTTTTTTGTCCACAGGAGAAAACACTATATTGAATATGCTATGTCCAATGTGATGTGCAGAAAAGTATTAAGAATTCATTGGAGAAGTATGTTTCAATTTCCTAATATTTTTTTATATTATAATAAAATTTAAATTTATCTGATTTATATTATTTTATAACAGGGAATGATACATCTTTCGAAAAACCACAAATAAAAGGGGTGATGAGATCAAATATGTACAAGTGAAGGTAAATATCCATTTATAATTTGTACTTTTTGATGTATTACATAAAAATTCATATTTAAATGACACTCATTTAAACATAATTTTCATGAACAACAAGGCTTCATCGAATTCGAATACTATATGTTAAGATTTATGTATGAAATAATTTCAACAGGAACACTTTTGAAGTGTGACCTGGTTAGATTTTCTTATGAACATTTCCATAATATTTTAGTTTATTTATTCATTTTACATGTTAAATATTTTCCATTAACTTTGTAGCTATTTGATGACCCTAATCCATATAGTGATCAAGATTTCAAACACTTACAAGTGGAATGGTCAAATTATTTTACAGGTTTGATTGGATTTTAGTTTGTTTGTAATATAAAATGTAATCTTGAAAATTGTAATTGTAATTGTGTATTTGGTGATTTTTTTGGTTGGATTTAAGTTCTTTTTAGTTGAAATTGTATGTTTTAAATGTTATCAATGTAATTGATTAATTTTTCTATGGATCTTGTTTTGGTCTACTTCTATTTTTCTAGTATGAATTCTTGGTTTGGTTTCTGGTTTTTTCTTTGGAGACCAGAGGACTACTTTTTATTTTTTTAAATGGTTTTCCACGTAGGTTATTTTATAACCAACGTGATAATATAATGGGAAAGGGTTTATGACGTCAGTTATTTGAATAACGGACATGATAAACCCCTGCAGAATGGTTTTTCAGGTTGGTTATTTAATAGCCAATGTGGTAAAGGCCTGGGAAATGGTTTACCATGTCAGTTTTTAAATAACTAAGGTAATAAACCATATCCCAGGGTTTAGTCATGTCAGTTATTTAATAACCGATGTGATAAACACCCCCACACTTGTTTATCACGTCGATTATTAAATAACCGACGTGATAAACCCTCCCCCACTACTTTATCACATCGTTTATAAAATAATCGACGTTATAAAGTACTGGGAAGGGTTTATTACGTTGGTTATTCAAATAACCGATGTGATAAACCCTGGGAAATGGTTTATCATGTCGGTTATTTAATAACTGATGTGATAAACACTCCACCACTAGTTTTTCACATTGTTTATTAAATAACCAACGTGAAAAACACCTTGATGTCATGTTTTTTACGTCGGTTTTAAATAACCGACATAAAAAACACCTAGATGTTATGTTTTTTACGTCGGTTTTTAAATAACTGACATAAAAACTATAATTATAATGTCGTCTGTATTAAAGTCGGTGAAAAACCACAGTAAAAAATGAAAAATAACCTACCTAAAAATGTTTTTTTCACTAGTGGAACGTCCTTCATAATTCAAAAGGGATAAAAAATCCAGTCCCCATGGGGTTAATCAAATCCTCTATTAAAGGATAAAGATGCTGATTGGGTAAAAAAATTGGTAATTGTAATGTCTCTATAATAATGGATGAATTCTCATAACATGTCATACCATTCATTTCATTTTTTCAAACCCATAAATATACAGCCTCGAAAGCCGACACAAGGGTAAATCCCTACAAATTCTATGATATCACGCACATGTAATCCTATTAAATATGGAAATAGTAAATCCATTGTAATTAAATTTAGCTATCAATACTATTTCATACCCAAAATGGTGACAAGAGAATAAAATCAAAAATATAATGAAACATTCCCCTAATTAGTTGAATAATATAAGATATTGGGTTCCACCAAAAAATTCAAGAAAATGAATTTGATGACCTATATAGTAAAACAGATATACAATTTTGGGAAGAATATTTTGAGATATAATTTTATTTATTCAAGATAATTCAATTCCCAAGGATGTTTCTCTTATATTTGTGTTTTATTATAAATCCAAAAAATGATGGAAAATATGTTTCTAATTATAAAAAGAATTGATATTAGATGTATTTATCATGATTATTGAAATTTTGATTCTTAGTGAAGATAATATGTGAATAGAGATATTTCCATTTTTTTAAAAAATCAATTTATGTGATATTTTTTAGAGTGAATAGCGGGGAAATTGTGTAAATAAGATCATAAAAAACATACATATATAGATTTACTGCAGAGAGAAATTGAAATATATTTTTAATCAAAATGATGAATAGATGTGACTTATAGAAGTTATACTAAATGGATTAATGAGAACCAAGTCTTGGGTTATTGATAATTTTTATCTTCTAATAATATAAGAGTTATAGTGTTTTATAGAATTGTAGAAAATCATAAACCTAGATAAATCATATTAGTTAGTTATTTCTCTTTCTTGATTTAGCGTATTTCGTTGGATGAAATTGATCATCAATTTTTGAGATAATATGATGATTCATGTGTGGAATGGTTGAATAATAATAATTTATTTGTTAATAAACTGAATTATGGTGAGAATAATATTGCATTCAAGATATAATCATGTACCATTATATTAATAATAAATTAAAGTATCATTTCATAAGGAAAAATAATATGTTGTATTATATTTATAATTGGTGATACTATAAACAATTGTTACTTAGATACAAAGGATGATCAAAATCTTTGGGATTAGAGGTTTGTCCATTATGGATAATGAATTAATAAAAAAATCAATTATGATTTAGTAGGAGAACATTCTTAAATGAACGATGAATGATAAAATATTTTGGGAACCATCCAAAAAGGCAATATGAATAATGGTACTTGCAAAATTTTATTATTTATTTACATTTTTCAATTAGAGATTATTCAAAGTGACTTGTGTGGTCCCATGAAGAATTATTAAATAAATTGTGATCCCTATTTTTTTTTATGATTATACTAGAATTAATAATTAAATGTTCATGATTAAAAAGTAATAAATAGTTGAAATATTCAAAATACTGATAGGTTTGGTTAAAAATGAATCTTGGTTTGACCTTAAATAACTGATACATAATCATTTGAAGTATTATAGATGTCATACATTTCATAATTATTTTACAAAACCTAGAATAAACCATTTTTAGTAGATATAAATGATAAATATTAATAATAAAATATACTATGCATTACATGAAATCAATTTGATTGTACATCCATTATAAATAGGGATCACTAGTGCAAAAAATGTTTTTTACGTCGGTCATTTTTCATTTTTTACTTCAGTTTTTAGCCGACGTTACTACAGATGATGTTATAAATATAGTTTTTTACGTTGTTTATTTAAAAACCGATATAAAAACCTAACATCAGGGTGTTATTTACATCAATTATTTAAAAACCGACGTAAAAAAACTAACATCGAGGTGTTTTTCACGTCGGTTAGTTAATAACCGACGTGGAAAACCAGTGGCAGAGTGTTTATCATGTTGGTTATCAAATAAATGACGTGATAAACAATTTCCCAGAGTTTATCATGCCAGTTATTTGAATAACCAATATAAAAAACCCTTCTCGGTCCTTTATCAGGTCGGTTATTTTTTAACCGATGTGATAAACTAGTGGGGAAGGGTTTATCACGTCGGTTATTTAATAACCGAAGTGATAAACATGTGAGGGTTTTTTTATCATGTCTGTTATTAAATAACTGACGTGATAAACCACATAGATATGGTTTATTACATCGGTTATTTAAAAACCAATGTGGTAAACCATTTCCCAGGCCTTTATCACATCGGTTATTAAATAACAAACGTGAAAAACCATTCCACAGGGGTTTATCACGTCTGTTATTCAAATAACCTATGTGATAAACCCTTCCCCATTCCTTTATCACGTCATTTATAAAGTCACCAATGGGGAAAACCAATTTTTTTAAAAAAAATTGAAAGCAGTCATCTACTCTCCCCAGAAAAAACTAGAAACTAAACCAATAATTCGTACTAGAAAAATAGAAGTAGACCAAAACAAGAACCAAAGAAAAATTAAGCATTTACATTGATAACATTTAAAATATACAATTTCAACTAAAAAGAACTTAAATCCAACCAAAACAATCACTAAATACACAATTACAATTATAATTTTCAAAATTACATTTTACATTACAAACAAACTAAAATCCAATCAAACCTGTAAAATAATTTTACCATTTCACTTGTAAGTGTTTGAACTCTTGAGAACTATACTGATTAGGGTCATCAAATAGCTACAATGTTGAAGAAAAATAGTTAACATGTAAAATAAATAAATCAACAAAAATATTATGGCAATGTTCATAAGAAAATCTAACATGGTTACCCTTCAAAAGTGTTCCCGTTTTGACTATTTATACATAAATATTAACATATAATATTCACATTCGATGATTCCTTGTTTTTCATGACAATTCTGTTTAAATGAGTTTCAATTAAATAAGAATTTTTATATAATACCTCCAAAAGTACAAATTATAAATGGATATTTACCTTAACTTGTACATATTTGATCTTGGAACCCAATTTATTTGTGGTTTTTCGAAATTTGTTCCGTCCCCTATTAGAAAATAATATGAATGAGAAAAATTTAAAATTAATTAGATTATAAAAAACTATTTTGAAATCAAAACATACTTCTCCGATGAATTCTTAAAACTTTTCTGCTCATCACCATGGATAAAGCATATATAATATAGTGTTTTCTCCCGTGGACAAAAAACACCCAACATCCAATGATCACTATTATAAAAGAAAAATTTAGGTTATTAGTTTTTTTGTTAAAATAGAGAGAACACTATTAGATATATGTTTCATACCTCTCATAATAAGGAATCATCCAACACTGTGTGATAATATTTTGTTGAAATATTTCAGCAACATAAATTGCTCTTTCTTCCTCATCCAATGAATGTGTATCAGGGGAAAGAAAATGTGGGTCCATGAACCCATATAAATCTGTTTGGTCATTCCTCTCACACATGTTATTAAGATAGCTAATGAAAAACAGAAATAAGAACTCATTTTTTATAAATTTAACACAAGGACAAAATTGTGTTAAGACTTAAATGGAAAAAATATGCACCACTTTAACGCCCAACCTGTCTCCAGTAACAAGATCCATGATATAATTTTTCAAAATTCTCACATTTATTGCACATCCAAAAACATGAAATTCTATTGGAATTGAATAAAGCTCTGCTAAGAAATTTGAATATCTTGACAATCTGTCAAGACTACTAGAATCGTTATCTGATGTCATTGCCATTTGCCTTTGTTGTTGTCTATAAATTATTTCATTAACATTAAAGTATTCCTATAAATAAATTGATAAATACATTTTCTTTAGAATGATAAAACAACTTTATTAATAAATAAAATATAAGATATAACACACATACCTCTACAGGAATGACTCGTAGAAGTCTGGATGGTGAAACTAGAAAGTGGTTGTCACTTTGTCCAATTGTCTTCACCTCATCTCTAGGTACTAGAACTCAAGCTGATATATCTATAATATCATGTAAAGTGACCCTATGTTGCTCTACCTCTAACTACTGATGATGAATTGTATCTCCTATACAATATACTAGCCCATATGCCACTATATGATGGTGAGGATCATCAACATACAACTCACAATAAGTAGGAAGTTGTGATGAAGGAGTAGGATAAAAAATGGGGTACGCAGGTTGAGGTGGAGCAATAGAGGCCTCAGGATGAGGTGTAGGATTCGGAGCTACTGCCGGAGGTGGGGGAGAGGGATCTACTTTCGTAGGCAGAGGATAAAAAATGGGGTCTGCAGGGGGAGCTGGAGGTGTGGGAGCTGCAGTCTGAAATTGCCTTTACATTTCTGTAAACATAGACTGTACTGATGCTCTGTTCTTTTCCACCATCATCGTATTAATATTTTTAACTTCAGAATCCAAAGAATCTATTTTTTTATACACACCCTTGATGGAAGATGTTGAAGAATGTGGAAACACTTTTCTTATCGATACACCCTTCAGGTATCCTTGTACACGACCGAGGTGTTCGGGATTTTCCAATGCTTCAGATAAAATATCATGCCTCCCAGTAGCTTTAAATTCCCTCTGTGTGCTCTGATCCTCAAGAGAATCCTGTATTAATTAATTAAAAAAAGTATTGATTCAAAGTATATAATTCATAAAATATAATTTAAATAAATAAAATAAATATGTTACAATCCTCACAGATATGATCCTTGATTCATCTGAAAGATATTTCCCCCTTTTGCCCATTCAAGCCCTCTTCCATTTTTCATGTCTACATGGAGGGGTTGGAGGGACAACCTCTCCTGAGCTAGAAGACACAGCTATAAGTTTTGCTAAATTTTTTGCCATTATTTGTTCTTCCAATAATGTATACCCTCCCCCAAATAATCGATAGGGGTATAAATTTTTAGCTTCGATATCCTGATGATATTTCCTTGATTGATGTAAATTGACAATAAGAAATCATTAAAAAATTATTAATAAGTATAGTTATATAAGAAAACATATAAAAGGTTACATTGCACTTTCCAAAAATGACTCTTGTATCCTACTTTAAACAAATTTTCTCTATGTTTCTTCATTTATAAAAGGATATATACGACATGGATTGTCATGATTTCTTTGACCATAAATGAAATCAGACGTGAGGGTCGATTTGAAATCCCTCCATCTTCTAGCTGCCATCGATTAACATTTCTTCTTGACTCCTCTAGTGTTAGGAATATCAAATTTCATCTGATAAAGAAGAGAGTGTTTATATTATACTATATTTTTTTAAGATAAGTCAAACAGTTGAATTTTTTTAACCAAAATAGTCTCCCACAATTGTGCTTTTATCGTTTCGTCTACAATTTTCCAATCATTGTTCAAAATTCTAACTTTTATTTTTCCTTGAGCTGATAAAAAAATTTAAAATATTTTTCATTTGGATCTCTTGGAATATAATTATCATCAAATTCAACTAGTATCCTCTGGTCCTAGGTATGAGCAAATGATTATTTTGGAAAAAGTGTGCTTCCATGTTTACCAACTCTTGAACTCTTAGTTGTTATAGGAGAATATGAAGATTATTGGGGAACATCAACAATAGAATATAAATGTTCCTCCCTGGAGGAATCATCATGTTACTCACATTCAGAATCATGTGGTTGATCAACTGATTGATCTGTCTTTTTCCTGGAAATCAAAAAAGGAAACATTAATTCACAAATAAAAAAATTCAACTATCATGACGGTAAAAATTGTAAATACCGTTTATCATGATAAACAATGGTAAAGATGGTAAACAAGGTAAACATGGATGTTTAATTGGCATTTAAACATAATCAATAAATATATAAATTACGTAATGGAAAACATGATAATCTATAATAAAATATGGTAAAAATGGTAAAAAATGGTAAAAATGTTAAACATGGTTAACTATGGTAAAATTTGGTAAACATGGTAAACATGGTATACATGGTAAACATGGTAAACATGGTAAATGTGGTAATCATGGTAAACATGGTAAACATGGTAAAAATACATTACCTGGAATATTAGGAATGAACAAATGGATTTTTTTCCCAAATTCCTTTGTTATAATCATTCATTATGGCATAAACCATGTCTGCAACATGATCATCATTATTTTTTTCTAATCTTTCCATAGAAGTAGGGATATAACATAAATCTGCATTTACAGAAAGTTGATCCTCACCAACATATTTTTTTTCTCCTTGTAAAATAATAGACCACTGTATATCTGATTGATCAACAACATAGAAAATCTGTTTTGCATGTATTGATAGTATAGAAGAATCTGTTGTGTCTTCCACTCTATTCATATTAATAATTGTCATTCCAAATTCATCGTGTCTCACACTGTTGTTACTGACCAACCAGTTGCAGTTAAAAATAGTAACTTTAATTTTAAAGTAATCAACCTCCCATATTTCTTCAAGGACTCCATAATATGAACTTGATGCAGAAATAGGACTTCTGTCTATAGAAGTAGAAAATTGCATTGCTTCTGAAAACACCAATACCCCACTATTCTGAATTGCACTTCTATTTTCCTGAGCTTTTGTATGAAATTTATAGCCGTTAATGTAATACTCAGACCATGTTATCAAATTTAAACATAGACCACCCACTAACCATCTTAATGTCTCTTAGATATCTGATCTACCAAGTAGGGTCTTTTTAAACCATGTAAAAAATGTTTTTTTGTGCTCATTCAAAATCCACATTTCATTATTATTTGGATGAAATTGTTTCAACTCCTTAATATGCAATGTGATATACGGTTGAGAATCAGCTATGTTATTCAAGATGTATAAATTTACCTTCTTCATCTGTTCAGCTAACAACGATTTGACTTTCATGCCTTGAATCCCCTTTCCCTCAGTATTGACTCGTTGATGACAAGATATAGGCAAACCTATGTTCTCCAATATAGACAAGTATCTCTTACAAAACTCGGCATCCTCCTCAGAAATATACTTTTCAATAATGGAGGCTTCAGGTCGATAATTATTTTTAACATAACCCTATAATATTTTCATGTAACTTTCAAAAGGATACATGCAATGAAGATATACATGTCCAAAAATCCTTATTTCTCGAACCAGATAAACCATTAAATGCACCATTATATCAGAAAAAATATAGAGGGAAATACATTTCCAATTGATAAAGTATAGATATTGCATATGTTTCCAAAATTTTCAAAGCATTCACATCAATCACCTTGTTACAAATTGAATTGAAAAAATAACACACCTTTATTATAGTCTTTCGGACATGGATGGGATATATTCCATGCAATGAAACAGGTAGAAGTTGTTGCATCATGACATGAAAATCATGAGATTTCATACTAATGAACTTCAAATACTTTAGAGAGAAAATTTTCTTACATTTGAATAATATCCTTGAGGCACTTTGATATCATGAATAAACTGATAGAAGCTAATTTTCTCCCTTTTGTATAATGTATGATAAGCTGGAGGAAGAAATGTTCGTCTTCAATCAGAAGTCGGAGCTAACTCCAAACGTATTCTCATTGATAGTAAGTCTATTCTTGAATTCAATCAATCTTTAGTATTTCCATTAATATTTAACAATGTTCTAATCAAACTGTTGGAGATATTCTTCTCCACATGCATAAAATAAATATTATTCTTTACTTCATGATATCTCCAATATGGTAGCTCAAAAAATATTGACCTTTTCTTCCAAACATGTATATCATTACAATATTTATGTATCTTTTCCAATGTCACATCAAGGTTTTTCACCCTCTCAAAATAATCATTAAGGGATAAAGGATTTAGAGAAATATCTAATTCTTATGTCCCATTGTATGCCTTTTTTAGTCTTCTATACGAGTGATCCATAGGTAAAAAATTTCAATGACCCATGTAGATTGTTTTCCTCCCATGAGGAAATTAACAACATGAAGTCTGTTGTTCGCAAATTGGACATTCTTTATGACCCTTAACACTGTATCCAGACAAACTTCCATACACTGGGAAGTCATTTAGAGTGAACATATGAACTGTATGCAGTTGAAAATAAATCATTTTATAAGAATCATACACTCTTATACCATCCTCCCATAAAATTTTCAAATCATCAATCAATTGTGACAAGAAAACATCAATATTATTTCTGAGTTGCTTTGGACCAGAGATCAATATACTAAACATGGAAAATTTTGGCTTCATACAAAATTCAAGAGAGAGGTAGTAAATTACCAATAAAATTTTTCATAAACTATGTTTGCTACTAAGACTTCGATATAGATAACTTCCATCTATGCACAATCCATGTTTGAGATTTCTAATTTCATTTTTGATGTTAGATACAGCTCATAAATTTTCATTCATTGTGGACAATCACTTGGATAATGAATTTTTCCATCACATAGACACTCATCAAGATGCCATCTTAATATTTTTTCATCATGTTAGTTTGCAAATAAACTTTTCAAATGAGGAATTATAGGAAGATACCAAAATACTTTGGCAGGGATCCTTGTTATCTCTACATCATCCTGTGCTTTTTTCTTTCAACTTATACTGTGATGTCCCACATTTAAGGAAGTCTGACAGAAATTTATATTCCTTACTATATATAATACATTCATTAGGACATGAATTTATTTTCTTGTATTTCATTTCGATCAGGCATAATAATTTTTATCCTTATAATTTGATTCTGGAATATTGTTTTCTTTTGGAAGAATTTTTTTCAACAATTGTAGCAGCTCCGTAATACTTTTGTCACTCTATCTATGTTTCACCATCAGGATAATCAATCCCAACCCTACCAAAAAAACCATCGAATCTGTACAACCAGGATACAATGGTTTTTCAGCATCACCATATAGATGCGTAACTTTCAGTTCTATCTCAATTTTTTCTGCTCCAAAATCTGGAATCATTCTTCAATTCCATCGGAGTTATCATCTTAAAAATTATCATCATTAATAGATTAGAAATTCTATCCCGTTCCACAATACCAAATCCAAGGGCTATAACTTGGATTAAAACCATGACAAATCAGATGATCTTTGATCTCTCTACTTTTTAACTTCTTTATATTCAAAAATTTCACGCATAGACAAAAAACAATGTCATTGCTTGGAACATTTCATCTAGAAAATTCCAAAAAAGCATCAACACCTTCCTCATATTCATTACTCATTCAATGTGCCTTAATCCAACATTGACTCAGTATTACCTATATCAAATATCAAAATTATACATCTTGTAAAGAAAAAAATTATATTTAAATAAAAAATATCATAATTTGAATGCAAAATAAAATTTGAAATATAAAAAAATGAAATCAAACATGTATAAAAGTTATTATTTTTAATAACAATAAAAACAATTAAGAAGACCAAAAATAAAAACCATAAACACCGAATTATACAAAACCCATGTTGGATAAACCCATAGTGACAAAATAATGATAAAAAACCTACAATGGCTCAACCCATAATGAAAAAATGAGGTAAAATCAAGAATTTATTCACCATAATTTCCGTAATAGACAACCCTTGTTCAATTGAAAAAAATAAATTTGATTCTATCATCATATTAACTATCAAGATGCATTAAAAATATACATAAATAGGTGAGATACTATATTATGAACTTGAACATTACAATAAAATTAAATGACATAAAAAAATGAATTTACGGCATCCTCAAAAAATAAGAAATGAAATATGGGCAGGTTGAAAGTCTTACTTAGGGATTGTGGGTCGATATGAGATATTTTCTAATAATAAAGATGATTAAGGATCTAGATAAACCGACGTTGTGGGAATGAGTTCTAGGTGGGTTTCTAGGGTTTCCGCATGAGAGAGACGAGTCGCAAGCTGCAGATCGAAGAAAAAAGATATGCATACGGGTCCCGATAAATCATTTACATGTTTTATCACAACGGTTATTTTATAACCGATGTGATAAATCATCGACACTTGTTTTATCACGTCAGTTATTTTATAACCGACATGATAAACCGATTTCTTTTTAAGTTTATCACGTTGGTTATAAAATAACCGACGTGACTAATCATTTTTTTTTGATTTATCACCTCAGTTATTTTATATCCAACCTGATAAAATGATATTTTTCTTATGTTTATCACGTCGGTTATAAAATAACCACTGTGATAAATCGTTTTTTAGGTTTATCGTGTCACTTATTTTATAACCGACCTGATAAACCCTCGAGCCTCATTTTATCACGTCAGTTATAAAATAAACGACGTGATAAAAATCTTTTTTTAAGTTTATCACATAGTTTATAATATAACCAACGTGATAAATCGAGGGTCTTTGGTTCATCACGTCAATTATTTTTCAACCGATGTGATAAATCCAGTATTGGTGATTTATCACGTCGGTTAAAAAATAACCGACCTGATAAATTTATATTATATATTTATCAAGGAGGTTATAAAATAACCAACATAAAAAATCCAATTTTACATTTTTCCACGTCGGTTATATATTATAGACGTAAAAAATGCCACTGTGATAAACGTTTTCTACACTAGTGGAGTTTACATTTCTTTTTCATTTGGGGTTTTGGAATATTTTATATGGTAGAGGAATATGGTAATGATGGATATGGGATATGGTTGTGTAAATTTATGATGAGTTTGTCAAATATACATAGAAATAATTTATTTTCACCAAGGGAAAAATCACTAAAAAATTACCTTATCTGGTATTTTGGACCAAGATAGTTATCATCATAGAATGAATATGATTTTATGTTTATCATGAGAGTTAATGAATTATTATTTTTAATTAATTTAAATGAGTTTATTGATATTTCCAAATATATATATAAGGGTTGATTAATGTTACCATACTATAATTAATGTTTTACATTTGTTTTATGTAATTATTGAGAATAATTGGATTTTTTAACTATGATTAATGCTATTTTGAGTGTTTTTTAAAAAATTGTACTAATTTTGGAAATATTTAAGTAGTTATTGAATTTATTCACAAAAATATGTAAATAGTTAATTAAGAACTCATATGAATGTGTAGTGGGTAAGAAATTATATTATGATCATATGGATTGGAGAATTTCATATGACATTATGGATAAACATATTACATTGAGGAATTTTTTATGGATTTAGGGAAGATTGTATGACTTTCAAAAAAAATTTGGACTTTAGAATAAATCGTATGACTTTGTTCAATTTGAATGACTTTAGGGTTGAACATATGTAATTGAGAAACTGGTATCACTTTATATTAGATCAATTGAATTTCTAGGTCTTATGATATAGAGAATCATTCCATTTATGACTTCAAGGGTACCTGTATATGGTATTTTGACATTGTAAGTATTATTTTCAGGCCAAAGTCTTATGAAACAAATTATATTATTTCATTTTTTAGGATGAAATAATGAGATAATTTTTAAAAGAGTAAATGACGAAGCATATCATAATTTTATTAAACATCACATTTAAGATAATATTCTTGTTGAATAGTATTATAATTTCAAATGTTCAATCATTATTTATATAAGTTTGAATTCATAAGCTAAATATTTATAAAAACATTGAAGAGTATAAAAGATGATACTATTTTTTAATAATCTATAGAAAAAAGTTGTGGGATGTTAATGTGATGATGTTTTTCTAGTTTTATGATAAAATAATAATTTACAAATGTTTATACATTGATTTTATTTGAGTTTTCAAATGTATGCAATTATTGTTAATGATACTATATTGGAGGATATGTTGTTTGATAACAAAGGTCTAGGATGGTGAATTTGAAAAAGGTTCATTTACATTAAGATGATAAGTTTTTCTAATAATAAAAAATTCAATACTCAGAAATTTTATATATAATTCAATTATAGGAGTTTTTTTAGGAAATATAATATTAAGTTATTTTCAAGAATTAAAAAATAGTTGTATAATTTTTCATTATACAGGAAGTTAATTGATAAATAAAATATTTAATATTATTGAAAATAATTTAGGCGACAACTGAATGAGGAAAATAAAGGATCATGTTATATGATTTTATATATAGAATACCAAAGAATAATCAAGATGAGAATAAATTATTAAGATTATATTTTGTTTTTTGAGATTGGATGATTTTTGGGAGAGGTTTGAAAAGTGAGTTTTATATCCAAAAAGTGTGAGATGAAGATGAGTAACGATATAATGATAAATAAGAAGGTATCTTGAAGTGTGATGTTAAGAAGTGATCATCATCATATATTGGAGCTTGAGTATCATGAGAATCTATCAATATTTCAGTATAAAAAACATATCTATATCATATTTTTTTAAAATAATAATTTTTATCCATATAAATATTTTCATTTATTTTGGAAAAATATCATATCATTTTTCGATAAGTAAATTGAAAAATTGAAGATATATTTCACAGACAGATTTTAAATCATTGTATACCATTGTGAAAATGTAATGTCTAGTATGACTATGCATTAGTATAGTGTTATTAAATACTCATGATTGTCATATATTACTCTCATATTATTATTGTGATGAATATATGATTAGGGTGAATAACCAATCATGAAAAAGAGTAGGTTTCTAATAAATTTGGTGAACTATTTAAAAAAATGTATTCGATTCTCATTCATTTTATAAATATTTGAGTTACTCTTGTAATTTAAATTTGATATCATCAAACTCTAAAAGGTTATAGATTTTTATTTTAAGTGAATTGAAATTATAAAAACAAATTATATATTGATTCACCCCCAGTTTTAGTGAAGCTACTAAGTCCTTGGAACTTCATATTCTATGGAATATATTTATATTTACAATTACTTTAATGTGAATATTTTTTCACACAAGCATACACATTTATTATTAGTTGATTTATTGATTTTATTTCTGTATACATAACTTTTAGGTGGTTCCTTTATTTTTAATAAATTATTGTTAATCATTCTAACTGTATTTTCATGCAACTAAAATGGAGATATTTAAAATGTCGGATTTTCCATTATAATTATATCCAAGAATTTTTTAAAGAGTATTTATGATAATCCATTTCACTTAAGACAAATATTATCCATTCATAACCTATATAAATCATTTTTTGTTCAATGATAACTAAAATATTTGCCTTATATTTAGATGAATGTGAATGATGATTCATTTGAATTATTTTAATTAAAAAATATTCCCACTATAGATTTATTTTTAACCTGCATGAAATGGGTTCCTTTTAAAATATTATGCATTGGGTGTGGGTTTGATACATAATGTAATTTGTCCTCATCCATTTATAAATATATCTCTGTGTGTGTGTGTGTGTGTAATTCTGGTTTGGACTTGGTTTGTTACAATATATAGCTCATCTTTTATGATTTTATTTATCTAAACTATCATGGTACAATCTCGGGGATGATGTTGGAGCATAACCATGGTTAATGAATACATTGGTGTTAATTTTTTTTAATATTAGATTATTTATTATTTACTACACCGCAAATGTATCAATCTCCATGGATTTCATGCATCACGGGTTTTCTTAACAATATTGTTTCACATATTTAATACTATTGTTTTGAGATATACATTTAAAATTTATATTCATTATTTTTTTACCCTTATCAAGAAATATTTATTCAGTTTTATTAGACATATGACAAATAGAAGATTTATGCTAGATTCTTGTAATGTTTCCTATCAATGTTATTATTATTTTTTCTATAAGTTAAAATCCATTCCAAATTGTGATAAAATGTCCCTTAAGACCAATTTATAGGGTATGGGGATCAGTAAATCCCTTTAGGTCTTTCTATAAGCTGACTTGGCCAACCAATTTTGGGGCATCCTAGCTAGGTTCATACTAAATGGTGTCAAAGAGTGTTTTATTATTTACTGGATTCTAGTAGATTGGATATAATGGAAAATTATTCATATATAGGACGTTGTTAAATATTATTGGAATGAGATAATTTCAAATTTATATTACCCCAAAATAAAACCCCTATAAAGGTGTAAGAATGTGGCAGTAAGGTATCGATCCCATAATGAACGTGGAAGACATCAAGGATATCTCTTGAGCAACAGTTGGGGAATACTGATTACAATTTTTTCCAAATTAACTATGTTTAAAAAAATATATAATTAACATTAATATATAATTATATTAAATGGATAATTATAGGGAAACTAGATTCCATGGGTGGTTATTTTAAATGAAATTGTAACTGCACTTGGAAAACAATGATACTAATTAGTTATAAAATCAATAAATGTTTTCGATAAAATAAATTTTCAATCTGTATCATTCATTCCCATAATTCTAATTATTTATGTATAAATAAATTAAAATGCTATGATGGTTTAGAATTATACTTAATAAAAATAAATATAATCAAATTCTCTTGTCATGAAATAATTACCATTATGATTGGTCTCTTTTACTACCAAACAGTCTTGGTCTGTGATTTAATAATATATATGTGTATAATGAGACACAAAAAGTACCAATTGAATAAAATCACTATTTAAAGTGAATAATGTAATTGAAAAATTTGGAAAACTTTAATTTCGAAGAATTCCCCACTCCCCTATGGATTTAGAAGATCATCATTTAGTGATCACTTATAATGAATATACCCAAAACTATATTCAAGAGAATATAATAAATGAAAGGATAAATAAAAAAATAAAATAAATTATAATTAAAATAAAAAAAATCAAATTTAACAAAAATGTAGAAAAATGGATAAAAGTAGAAAAACATAATTATGGTGGGTCAGAACCCCAATTGAAGCCTACCAGTGGTATAACTTCTACACCTAAAATGAATACATATTGTTTTAGATAAAATACATTATTATAATAATTCACATCATCATATGGTCCACCTAGGAATTAGTTTTCATTTTATGGTGAAGCATGGACCAGACACTTATACCCCCTTCAAAAGATACATCAAAATATCATATCTAGAGAAGCTCAATATGTTTCACTGCATGGAACATGTTCACAGCATGAAAATCCTGGTCACCACTTTTTTCTTCTTTTACCTCTTCACATCCTATAGTAGGTTAATTACTTGTAACTTTTACTCATCGTGAATATGATTCATAATGTGAATCTTGTAATTATTATTTAGTAATCATATATTTCTAAATTTCTTCTATTTTTACCACCATGATCATCCAATGTTCCTCCAACACCATGTGAAGCCTTCACACAAAAAAAATATAGGTCTTTTTTTATCCACTTTATAATTTTCAATTGATATTTTCTACATTTTTTCATTAATAATTAACCCCGAATTCACTTATTTTTTCCATTTTCACACAGCACTACTTCACATCATGATGAGAAGTTCGTTTATCATCAAAAAAAATTTATAATTTTCTTCACACAGTCATATATATCAGTATTTCGATAAGAATTTATAAACCATTAAAACCATGCATGAATATCATATTCAATCAATCATTATTAATATAAATCATATATAAAAACATATGAATATATTCAAATACAAATTTGAGATATCAACATCCCTGCTCGAGATGTATGTGTGGGAAGAAACTAGATATCCTTGTCTTGTTTAGAGCCTTCAGTTTCCCAGGGTTTTGAGTAAATTGTGATGAATTTCAAGATCAATTTATTAAATTATTGTTTTATTTTTTTCCTATATAGATAGTATTTTTAATTATGTTAATTTTATTTGGATTTTTAGATATTTTTAGTTTTTGAGGGGAATTAATAGGATAACTGATGGTACATGATTAACCCACATCATTTAGAAAAACATGTGGTTCCCACTCATATGGTTATTTCATAAGATCCGAGAGGAAGATAATGGTCTATGAATTATCTTCAAGATTGTGTAGAAAATTTTTTAACATTCACTAACCCCTCGTATATTTTTTTATGGACCCCCTTTTATTTTTGGTTGATATTAGTCATGGGTAATTTATAAAATCACGTTGTTTTAATCCAAATATCCTTCATTAAATGTTATAATAATTAGTAATACATAGAATCATTTGTGGATTCTTTTCACTGAAATTAAGATCATAATACATGAAAAAATATATTCTAATACTATTTGATGATTTCTTTAGTGATTTTTCCTAGTTTACTTTTATGGAATCACATATATTTGGGACCAACATCAATGGAAAGTGGTGAAAATTAATCTTAGTAAGTGAGTTAACTAAAGAATTTTTTATCATGTGATCACGAGACATATAAATATGGAATGATCATGAGAACATGACTCATACCATGATATAATTATTATGATGCATCACATGGGAAAATGGTTATAATATTAAAATAATAAATTCAAAAGAGTATCATAGAAGTTTATCAATAATGTTTTATAAAGCATAATAGGTAAGGTTATCCACAATGTTATTATAAAATATGTCATCTCTTGATATTTTTTTCTATAAGAAATGCATTTGAGTGCTATCATGGAACACCATTCATATTTTTGAAGTCATTTGTACAAAATAGGTAATGACAAAAGTTTTCATTAATAAACTATATAAAAAATGAATGATTTTCCTCTAAAACTCATTAAATTTGTAATTTATTAAAAATATGATAATTATATAGTTTTTAAACTAAGTGAAAGAAATGAATTATTCATATTTGGAGGCCCATAATCAATGATTAATTGTTATATCTAGTTGAATATCCCTGAATGAGGATATGGGTTGGGTATTTTGAATATAAATATACAACATTGAAATTAAAGAATATTAAGGAAAATATTTTAGTAGTTCAACATGTATGGAAAGAGAATTGTGGAAAATTATTAATGAGGCGGTAGATAATTATATAATTATTAAAACATAATTTTTTTAATAATGAATTCATTTTAATTTTATAAAGCATTATAACATAAAAATAAATTAAAAAAAAATGTACTTGAATGTAATAGAGGAAACTATAATTGAATTCACTTACATTGAAGTTTTACTTCATATATAATTAATATGGAACCATAACACATCAATGACATCCTAAAGGGACACATATAGGGGGTATGAAAACAATATAGTGGATAAAGTATTTTTAGTGGAGAGAAAAGGTAGTATGGGTGGGTATTTAATGTAAAAGTGGAGGAATGGTTTAATAATGTCCAAATATCTGGGTTGTGATTTTTTGTTGTAAAAAATGAAAAAAACCATTTGTTTAACCTGGTTATTTGTTATGATTTTATACATTTGATTCATTTTTATAATATTTTTAAAAAATAGAACTTCAATATTTTTTAATATTACATTCATTGTGGAAAATTAAATTTTCCTAAAAATTTCATCTTTCAAATGTTAATTTACTTTATCGGATTTATAAATCCATTTATGGGTTTAGAAATTATTTTAAATCAATTAAAATTAGAAATATTAAAAATATAATATATTTTTGGCTCTAAAAGTCTTACATCACATTTGGGTATCTATAATGTCATTGCACATACCCTATATTATACAATAATTTCTATTTTACCAAACAAATTGACCATCATAGAAAATTATGAAAAATTCACCATCGAATAATTGTGATATTATATTTTTAGATTTATCATCCATTTTTAAAAAAATTATAAATATAGGAAATTTAATTTTTAAATACAATATAATTAATTATTTTAAATATCATTTTATATTATACATTCAAATTTATATTCCATAGAAAAACTATATACAATATCATAAATATATTTTCATAAATAAATTGTATTTTAATAAAACTTCTATAAATAATATTTTACTTTTTTTTAATTTAGATCATTGAAAATTAATTATATATATGTCTTATAAAAAAATAATCATAGTCCCTTTTATAAAAAATATCTTCTATAATACTCAATTATAATATACCTTTTATAAAAGTTAGTAACATTAAATAATAACATGGGATCAATAAAACTATTAAGTAATTTATAAAGTCAATAAACCTTAACACTACAAGGTCCTAGATATATAACGCCTATTACAATAACAATGGATTTAATGGTGACGTGTGTTATGAGGATATTTTTGTGAGGTGGTTTGACCAACATTAATCTAGTGGTAATTTATGATAGGTAGAACTTCTCTCATAGGATATTTTGTTTGAGATAAAATTTATGAAGCAATGATTGTGCTTTGTTGAGGATGAATCTTATTGACATTACCTCCCTCCCTTTCTCAGATAAATTATATTCATATGTAGTGATTCTACTAGGTGTTTCCATTATATATTCCTTCAGTATTGAATTGTATTTTATCATTAACCAGTAATTAATAACTATTATATTAATAATGATCATAATATCCAATGGAAAAATACACCAAAAATCATATTGGTCAATGGGAATGTTATAGTAATCTAACAGTCATACCCTAATAGTAACATTTCTGAGTACATCCTATATGTACACCACAACAAATAAATACTTACTACTTCCTTTCCGCATGTTTGATAAAATATTTTGATAATTTTTATCACAATAAAAATGTTTATATTTATTTTAAAATATTTCATGGATAGTGTAATATTATTATAAGAGTTTGATCATGTATCGTATTCCATTGTGTTGTCATTATTATTTAGTTTTTATATCACTGTGCTTGTATTATCTATAGTAGTTAATATTATTATATGACATGTAATATTATTTTTCTAATAATCTTTCAATGTCCCTAGATTATAAAGTTTAATGATATATTTATTTCAAAAAACTATTCTTTTTATTAGTCATAGAAGAAAATTTTAGGCCATTCAATTCCCCCTCAAAAACTTTCATCAGTTAAATTTGTGTCCAAATTCGGAAAAATGGTGGTATTTTACCTTCATCACTTTTTATGGTCCTAAAGTTGATTATTCAAACTTTTTATAAATCCAATGGATTTTAGAAATTCCTATTTTACTATTCCTCAACACCTAACCCCATTAATCAAGAATTTGGACTAGATCCTATTCATAAGAGAAGTAAGGTTCCAAGTCTACACAATTAAAAGAATGTATATGGGTTGGGTCAGACTTATACATTCCTACTATAGAGATTTGGTCGACTTCATTTAAATTGGAAATATTTTGAGGAATATATAGTCAATAAGAAACTACTTAAACATAATTTAGAATCATAAATGGTATAATGTACCTTTGACCATATTTTCCTTCTTTACAGATATCATAACTCAATTCCATGATGATATGTTGCGAAATACATATTCCCCAACATGAAATTCCATGTATTTTTTGTTACCTATATAAATTGTTAGTTGACTCAACGAAAACTAAATATAATTTTTGAATTACTTAAATATTTTATATGGTATCTTTAAAATTTATGGTCCCAACATTTACAAATTTCCAATTTCATCCCAATATATTAGAGTTACACAACTTTTTTCATAGATATTTTGAAATGGTTCCATTAAATTACTATAGTGGAAATTATTTTTATAGTTTAATTAAATAAGTGGATTATGTTATTACAACACCCTTAAAAATTACATTCACTAACCATTATAATTTCTTCAAAGATATAATATCCATTCCAGAATACCCATAATTTTGATTTTGATAGGATATGGTGAACCATACATCTATATCTGTATAATTTTGAATTATCTTATAGAATATTAAAGTAAATCATGGATCAATGTTAGAGACAATAGAAAATGGAAATCCATGAAATCATAGTACATCTTGAATATAATGGTGATCTCCACGCTCTAAGAATAAATTAACTATTATGAAAATTAAATGGGTAAAATCTTCCATCCCATCAATGATTACTAATATATCAATTTTTTTCCAATTGATTTATAAGGTATGAAAATTAAAAAAGTCCAAAAATATGTTTTCCCACATAATTAATGTTATGGGTAGTAGTGTAAATATACCATTGCGAATATTTCACTCTATATCCACTTTTTTACACAATATTAACCTCACAATGTAACCAGTAATCCCCTATTTTATATTATCCCATAAAAATGATCATGATAGTCCTTATAAATTTTACAACATCTAAGATATATATAGAATATTGAGATATTAGATTCATCAATCTGATCTTTATTTACCTCGGAATAGACATGATACATAGACCTGTACCAAGTTTCATTACACCTTATTTATCGATATTGAATTAAAAAACCCAATTTTACTATAGAATAAATATTTTTTGATTCAAATAATCATATCCATGATATTTATTGATTATATGAAGTAACTTTGTATATGAATTAATTTGGGAAATGATTGAAAATTCCCCCTTTATTATGATTCCCATGTATGACCTTTTTAGTTCCTTGATCAATGGTTCTCTTTTAATCGGCATCATTGGAAGAATACTAAGACCTTTCTTAGAAAATAAATTGTTAACATTATTTTCCTTTCTTTGGTCATAACGAAAGAAACAATCATAATGATTTAGAATATCTAAAAATATCATTCATCTCATATTATTTTCATTTTAAATCAATATATACGTAAAATATTGGTATTCTATTTGTATATCAAGATTCTACCTCAAATGATAGAGTTTCCATATCATTATATTAGAAATGGTGGTACCCAACTATATGTTAAGAGTAGGATAATTTTTATCATGAGGAATTAATTGTTCATATGAATGGGTGATCACCCAATCATTTTTTCGGAGGAGACATATTATCCATTTTAGAGATGAATCACTGTAGATAATAATTCATTATGTAAAAGAGGGTAAACATAGCATAGGTGTATTATCTAACAACATCATTAGTTATTAGAAACATTCTATATAATCCATTATCTAGATAAAATTAATTTATTTTTGAGTAAACATGGGTAGTGGAATAGAAATCCATGAAATTTTTTATCATACCTTCTATAGTATACTTCAACGACAAGGAAACTGTAAATCATAGTTACTGTTGTTGGATTTGAAATATTTTTTATGACCTCTATCATTTAATGATATACTATGTTTCCCTTATCATTCATTATTTTCACCAGAATATAATTTTTTGTAACCTAAACTCACTAATATTTATTTTATAAAAAATAATATCATTTTTCAATATTTATAATATTACAGATAGATAATCCTCATGCTCAACATGACTTTTAAAATATATCTTATTATCTTAAATAAAGGCCACTACAAATTAATCAACGTAGTCATTAAAGACCCTATTCCAGAAAACTATACATATGAATGACCATTAGATAAGCCAATGGTAATAAAAAAAACTTATAATACCCATATATTATTTAGGTGGAATTATTTGGAATATATTTTTTCTTCACCCACAATTGATGATACCTTGATCAGAGGGCCAATGTTGTAGGATAATTACGCCCTTGGAAGTTCCTAAAATAAATCATCACTCCTCAGGAGTGGGTATTTATTAATTACTATTATCCCATTAGTATCTCTATAATCAATTAAATAACACAAAAATATAATATAGTTTTTCTCAAAGAGGATGTGTTCACCCTAATGAGATACCCATGGTTTAATAAAACCTTTTTAGGAGGACTTAGATGTTCTAATTTAATCCATTTAAATATATATATTCCATTCTATAAGGGGTCTCAGATATTGTGTTTAACTTGGTATGAATTTAAGGGATAACTCAATATATCATTATAGGGGAGGTCTTCATAACTATAAAGGAAATTAATCAATATATTCCTAAATAATGTGGAAATTTTCTACATATACATATTCATTTTCTTCTCCCTCTTCATTGATAATTTCTACAAAGAAGGTTATAAAAGGTTCTTTTAGACAAATCATAAAATTGGATATCACTAATTTGAAAATAAATAATGGTTATCCACTAAATAAGACTAAATGTTTCTTTTTTATTCAATTGAACTTTGCATTATACCTTGATATCCAATACATCCCTTGTATAGTGTTAAATAATTTGTCCTGGTCGAATACAACATTTTGTGAGATATTTCACTCACAGATCATGATACTAGTGTTTCTAGACACCTTTTATGCTTTAAAAACCCTAAAGTCATCTTAAATGATAAATCATATTTTAGATTCAATGGGATTGATTTTATATTAAATGAAAACATGGATAAAATAATGGGATGCATAGAACCCAAGTCAAATAATATACATTCATGATTTGATAGTATAATGACTATACCATCCACCTCATCATTGGGAGCCTCTATATCATATGAAATAAATATAAATGAGAAAGTTTTTCATTATTATATGATAAGGTTAATGATGGTAACCCTCCATTATATTTTGAATTTGACACTAGTTAGGAATGATCCAATGCTACACACACTTGTAGAATTGAACATCATGTTATTCTTTGATTATCCCCCATTTTCGTTTTCAATAAGTTTTTGAGGATTAATCTAACCATAGATTTTATGTGATATATGTCCTTCTCTTAAACACCTAACTCAATTTCCTACTCTATTCAAGAAGATAAATAAATTTTGTATCCCACAATTATTTCACTTAGGTAGTTGGATTTTATTTCCTTCTCTTCCATGATCAGAATTCTTTATTGAGTTTTGATCCATTTATCTCCTATTTTCATTCATCATATAAGGCCAATAAATCTCTTCAAATTACATTTCAACCTATATTGTAAAAATATCTTCATAGTTTTCATTTCCAAATTTTTGAGATTCATTTGTAGTAGAGGTGATAGTCCATCATACAACCAATCGACCTTTCCTTTGGAACAATTACAAAGATATAGGTGTCTTGTGAAAGTCTTGTAGATTTATTTTCATAGATTAATAGTAATTAAAAATCATTATACAGAAAATATATTAATTCCTTATCTATTTTTATTTAGATCTAATGGGGTAAATATTTTTTGAAATGTATTTTCTTGAACACATTCTCTTCCATAACATTAATATCCCCTTTGGTCTTTGTGTTATTAATCAGTTTCAACCACTAATCAACTTCTCTTTAAAAGTGGTATTCAATTAATGTTTCATCCTTTATTATATGTAATTGATTATAGAAAATATATTTTCAATAGTTTTTATCCATTATTCTACAATTATTGGATCAATGCATCAACTAAAAGAATCTGGTTGTTCCCACATGAATGACTCAACTGCAAGTTCTATACCTCGATGTGAATCTAGAAACTCAACATTATTTATATTATTATTAATTATATAAGGTATTCCATTAATCATCCTCTTGATATTTACCAATCCATATTCAACCATATTAGGAATTATTTCAATGCATCATCTGTAGCACTCATCATTTACATTGTTCCACGTATTTCTCTTATTTTTTAATAAAGATGAAAACATTAGTGAAAATGATTTACATTTATTAATACTAAAATTTTAAAGGGATCTCATGTCATAAATATATATTTATATGATTATATATTTATATTTAAAAACATTAATTAAGGAATTTATGTATTAATATATTTTAGACAAATATCATTTTTTATATATAATTCATCATGGTTTATAAAATAAATGTTATTAACAAAACGTACTCGCAGGGAGTGAAACATTGGTGGGTAGAAAGGCCTTTATGGAATGTACTTAAAAATGATCAATTTAATACCCAATCCAAACTTTTTTTGTTACTACCCATAGGAAAAAATCATCCATAGCCACATGAAATTGTAATATTTGGATATGGATTTCATTGATTGGAAACCACACTATTAATACTTAAATTAAATTTTAAGACATTTTCCTATATTTAGGAATTTACATATTTTTCTTACTAATGTTTTATAATAATATATTTAAAAAATTTTATATACCTCACATTGATAAAAAAACGATGTCCTTCTTTTTTAATACATAAAATATTTTTTCCATGATTCAACAAATAATAATTCGTAGGATCTTTTGAGGCATAGTTTCATGTATTGTATAAACATAATTCATGAAAAACATATAATTTTTTCTCATACCATTAAAATGATTCATTATATATTTATCATATGTTACTTTTCCTTCATATCATATTATGGGTACAAATATTAAAATAATGGGGTTAGAATAATGTAACATACAATCTAGAAGGCCACTAAGTGGTGCCTCGAGTAGGTGGCTAACAAAGCCTCAATCGTGCCTCCCCATATGTGAGAGGCTTCTGACCAATATCAATGATATAAGGTGGTACAATTGGAAGATGATACTCTCTTAATTCGAGTAACACAATGGTGAAAAAATAAAAAATATGTGAAATTATAATATAATCAATCATAAAAGATAAACATCAAAATGACTGTATTAATAATAATTCCAAAATAAATGTTATGTACAATATGATAATAATTGCATGCCTCTATAAAAAATGGTAGGAATTACATATGAAACCATTACAAAACAAGTATAAAAAGTGGAAAAAAGTCTAGAAAGG
Source organism: Viscum album (assembly GCA_963277665.1). NCBI lineage: Eukaryota > Viridiplantae > Streptophyta > Magnoliopsida > Santalales > Viscaceae > Viscum > Viscum album. The sequence goes on from OY728119.1 coordinate 1,570,010,816, forward strand.
AACTATCCCCAACTAGCATCATGATAATTGGTCATTCTTGTAATCCCATTCTCCCACATAATGATCAAATAAAGAATCATAATGTATGAGCTATCCCTAATCTATACCCACATCCATGTGGCATTTCTGGGTACCCAAGGGTGACTGAAAGGGGTATGAGATAACGCTAAGTAGGCCACCACCAACAGTTTCTATAACATGTCACATCAATGTATAAATAACAAATTTCTGTTCATTGTATCAAAGTTTTAATAGTAATAAATATAATTTTTTAAAATAAGACGAGATCCTATTCCCCCAATCATCGATCTCAATAAACTATAACCAATAACCCATCAAAATGGGAAATTTTCATTTGAAACAGTAATCATGATAAAGTAGGTGTGGTACTATAAATTCAAATAACTATAAACAATAATACACAAAAGGGATATATTATAAGCATAATAGACATTCCAAATTCCCTTTTTTGAGTAATAATGTGTCATGCCAGAAAGGGTCAGATAAATGGTATAAATGACAAAGTAACCCTCATCGAGTCCATGTGGAATCATGATGGAGACTTGGTAAAGTCATGGGTAGAATCCATAGAGAATGTCCAAGGAATTTCAAGAATTCCAGATCCCATGAATAGCAATGTACATGGCATCATATGGAATCCAAATCCAATGAATATGTATTTCAATGTCATCCCCTACCATAATAACTATGGATCCTCAATTCATAAATCACAATGAAATCCAATTGAATCATGATCTGAGGAGTATAATTTCCGATGGAATCAACTATAATTATCATTACATATCCACAACGTAAAATTTTCCATGTTATCTAATGGAATAGGGATCAAAGGATAGGAAAATTAAAAGTAATCCACTTCTATTATCAATACATCATCTCATTATAATGATGGAAAACAAATCAATATCAACAGTTTAAAAAAATTAGTATAGGCCCTAGAATCATTAATTTTTCATATACCAATGGTTTTATGAATCATGTACATTAGAGTTATCAGTATATGGATATACAAATGGTTTTCTTTGAAACTATTATTATAGTTCATTATGAATTCTGAATACCAATGAATAACATCATACCATGGGTATATATCTATACCAATAGATCCTAAAACCATGGGTATATATGGATTTCATAAATCGATGTATTCTTATATTTTTGTGAACCATGGGTATAGAGGTCTATATGCAAAGGGAATCAGCAAAACCATCCATCACCTCTCATAGAACCTTAAAATAAATTTCCAACCATTGTAAACATCTAATTCAGTAAGCTTATTTTATACGACACATTAAACCACCTGGTTATGAAAAGTTTTCAAACCATTTAAAATAATTTTAAATTCGTATACAATCAATATAATCAATCAGTTTAGATTAATTAATGATCATCACCAAATGTCTCCTTACTATCAACACAAAATTATAGGGGATCAATATCTCCCTCATCACCAATAGTTCCATCTTAATCATCCCAAGAATCATCACCTAGAACACCATCATCATCATCATCATCATTATAATCCTCCTCCTCATCATCACCATCAACATCACCCCCACCAGCAACACCACTGGTATAATAAACTCTAACTCCACAAGGACACCTAATAAAATAACTTTGTGCTTCATATATAGAGAAAAATATTTATATAAATGAATCAAAAGAGTTGTCATCCTATTATGGATGTGATGGATATATAACTAAAAAAGATTATAGGAATTGTTCAATGACTTGTTAGAATTTTTCACTCTCTTGAACAGATATTTGTTTGTCCTTAATTATTTCTTCATTATAATTTTATAGCTCAGTGATGTTAGAAGCTTGAGAGGAATCTGTTGAGGGTTGAAACCATGTGGAGATGATGTGATTCCCAGATCAACATTATACATTCCTCTGGTACTCCTTACCTAATACTTATCTCAAATGATCATTTTGGATGAAGCTATATTCTTCTATCTCATTGAGGTAATCCAAGGAAAAATTTAAAAATCATAATAAATATATTCAATTATGAATTATTCATAAAATTTTTAAATATACATAAAAATACATACAATATTCTCTTATTTCAATACATTTACAAAATTTCCATCTTTTTCCTCGTACATGAGAAATATCATTTTTTTCGAGGCCCACAGCCCTTGATGCCCAATGTCTCTTTCTTCTAGTGACATTGATTATAATAATATTTCATTATTATGTTATATAAAATTGACAAACCTGAAATGAAATAAACTTTTATCTATTCAAGAAATAAATAAAATGTAAAGGTATCAAAGTAGACATTTAAATATAAATTTCATACTAATTACATAACAAACAAAATAAAGACTAATTATCATGATAAAAATGGGTATTAAATGGATTTATCTTGTATGTTCATTTTGGAAAAAATCTATCTGTGTTATGCTATTTGGTTGTTCAGTGACTTATTATTTCTGATTATATGATCTGTAGGTTCATTTTTGGGTAAGGTTGTTTGTTAATTTGTTCGTTTAGTAATTTGGTAAATAGGTTATAGTGTTACTCTTTTTTTTGGTCATTTGATACATTTTGGGTGAGGGGATTGATTTCATTAATAAGAAATTTCATTTGGTTTAGTTTTGGGGTAGATATTTTTGGAATATTTTCCCATTTGGAAATTTGGATAGATCATGTAGAGACCCTAAGCTTGACAAACATGGACATTACATTACTTTTTCCGAATACTTAATACATAACAAAAATAGACACACAAGGACCGTAATAGTTTAGTGTCTTTGGAAACTTGGAACATAATCTTCTAATCGTGGTGAAAGATCTTCAACATCTCCCATAAAGATCTTCCACTTTTTGTTTCCTTACCTAAAACCTTTATTTTGATCCTGGGGGAAAATAAAACATAAAAAGGGTGAGCTCAAATGCTCAGTAAGGGTAAGAATGGATAAAATAAAACATACCATATACAACTGAACTTAAAAAAATGAACATAATGTTTAAACATCAGAATCTTGAGCAACGACATAAAACATGGAAGTACATAAGGCATAGATCATAATGGAACATAACCCATGATAAAATAGCATGGGAATAAAACATGTTATTGTGGCATCCATTAAGTACATGTAATGATTTCCATAGTAGCCAAGGCATTGCTACCAAGACCATCTTAGTGGACAAAGTCCCTTTCTGAATCGAGTTCAATCCTCGTTCCAGTCCTGTAATACTGAACCAGATTAACTTACCATTCCAGCCATGTCTATCTCATGAGATATAAATCTCTACCCAATGCATTGGAGGGAGATATAGGTCCCACCCATCTCATATTGAAATAATTCTTTCGTGTGCCACAATATAAACATAAATCATTCATCATAACCCAAGAATAAAATGGGTTTCATAAACATCATTCCATGATAACAGAATCCGTACAAAAAATTTGGATATCATTTCATCATTAGAAAATTGAAACCATGTAAATCATAGAGACATGATACTTGAAACATACACATGTGAAATAATGTCATCATAGATGAAAATGGTTTTGATAAAACACTTGGAATGAATTCTTGAGGAAAATATCCTTTTTTATTCAAAATCATTTTCTTTTCACAAAATGTCATGAAATTTTAAAATAATTTTTTTTTGAAAATAGTCATGAAATCTTTTGGAGTAAGCTTCATGAAAATAAGACTTTATAAAAACGTAAAAATCCTTTGATGCCGTATACGTTAAAAAACATTATTCTCATACTATTGTCGGAAATGTCAAAAAGTACCTTGTATGGTAAATAAAATAAATATTCCTTACATACCATGGGGTAAAATTAAAAATGGGTAAAGAGGACATTAAATATATATGAATACACTTTTATAAAACATGTACATGGATTATATCAATAACACCAGTAAATACTTACGAATAAGCAATCTCGGATAAAAATGAGATTTGAAAAATTATCCCCTACCTTAGGTTTGATATGCTTCGTATGGATCCGAACCTCCTGTATAATGATTTAAATAATGTCATTTACTTATTACAGAATCATATTCATTGTTATGATATCATATAAGGTTCACTTATGACTTTATATTACCCATTCTTTTGTAAATTAATGTTAAAGTAGGGTTTTGGGTAAAATCGTTTCATTTGTCGTTCGTGTTTTAACTTGTAATTTTTCATATGATTACTTAGATCATGGTTACTTAAATCCAGAATATAAAACATGACTTACATATAATACATATTCAGAATATACATATATATAATAGATCGATAAATGGAAATAAATACACCGTTCATGGAGACGGTAGGCCGTACGTACGCATGAACGCTGTTTTCGTTTCCTTATTGAATTGAATGGAATTAAGTAGATGACATACATATATATATAAATAAATCCAGTATCATTATTATGTCATATATTTCATGATTACATATTATATATACTTTATAATCATTCATGAATGGTTAATCATTTAGAATGAATCTCATCGCGTCGTGGAGACGGTAGTCCGTACGTACGCACGAGCGATGATATCATTCCCATGATCATGGAATTGTATTGAAGTGTATGTATAATATTTAAGAATAAATATAACTTTACAATAATCACATATAGTCATTATTTACACCATTATACCCATCCAAGTAAGGTGGTGGTGGAAAATAGATTACACCACGGCGTGGAGACGGTATTCCGTACGTACGCACGCGCGGTGATTTTGTTTTCCATAGGGTGGATAAATGGTGAAATAGGGTTGTTTAAAATTTATAATAACATATCAGTATATGAGTGATACTTATGTTATTACTTCATAATAAAAAAACTAAAGAAGAATAAGTGGAAGAAGAAATAAAGTTGAAAGAATCGGTAACGAACATTACCACTTCTTTGGAGCGCCTCTTTGAGACCTCCTCTTAGGGCACTACAATTGGTCTTTGAAAAAGACCAGGACCTCTAGGATTATACTAGGGAAGTGTAGATGAGAATTTGGTAGGTGTTGGCAGAGCTTGAAGGTTCAAATTGATGTGAGGAATAGAGGGAGGAGGTGCCCTTTTATAAGGGAGGAGAGGGGCACCTTTGGAAATCTTAAAAATAGTAATTTATAATAAATATAACCCCACTTAAAATTCTCCAAAAATGACTCATATTCGAATATTATATGATATAGGGTTGTAACCTCATCAACCAATAAAATTTATACATGTTAGGAATTTATTATCAACTTGATTTATCCTTATTTAATCAATTTAATTAAATTTGTGGTAATAAAATTCTAAATTTTAAATTATAACAAATAATTACTTATTTGTTGTGAATTGTCCATAATTTTATACTTTATAACATTTTATACCATATAAATTTATATTTATAATTTGTAAATATTTTTGTGATTTTTAATCAATTTTATAATATGTTATTTTTATAAAATAACAATAGTGTCAATTTTGACACTATTCATTTATTTGAATTTAAATAAAATATATACAGAAGATATGTTCGAACTAAAAGATTTAATAGATTCATAAAATTTCATATGTATATAAAAAATTAGGGGATCACATTAAATAGTTCATATAATATTTTTTTATTAATTTTAAAACCATTTATTTGGTTTATCTCTTAATAAAATAATTACTACAACATTTTTGTATAATTATTTAATATACTTATATTTTGCACAAAAATTAAAAATAAAATCCTATTATGAAGATAAATCTATTAAATTTCACAATAATACTTTTACTCGAATTTATCATCTTAAAATCACCATAGTTAAATTGTTATATTTATTAAATTATGAAGGTGACAACTTTGGCATCATTTAAAATAAAATAATATAAGTGTCAAAATCACCTTAATAAGGATCCAAATGGTCAAAAATTCGGCCAGTGGACGATTAGGGTTTATATATACACTAATAAAAAGTTTTGTGCCGATTTTTGGGCCTTTTGATATGTATTAATATTTCAATAAAAACTATATTATTTATTTTTCACTAAATAAATAATTTCTGCATCATTAATGTATAAGATAATAAGGTAAATAAATAACTCTTAAAAATTAAAAATAAATTACCATGACAAAGAAAAACAATTTATATTTCAAATTAGTATTTATAACCAAATTTATATTCTGTATAAACTTATATTAAAAATACATTAATTATTAATGTTGAGTGAGACATATTTCACTTTCCTTTAAATAAAATAATCTAAAGGTCTTAATCACCTCCAAGTGGGTTCTAATGGATTACATTTCGACCCAAATATGACTTAGGACAAATTATAATAATCCAATTGTATTAAGACAAGTATTAGGATAATTTTATAATATTATATTTACCCTTAATTACCCAATTTACCTTTTACTATGGTAAATAAAATTTACCATTGTTACTATTCATAAAGCCCATAAATAAAAAGTAGTTTATTAATATAATTTGGACCCACTGATTCTAAATATGGAATCCATTTTTCCAAATTCAATACACAGAAGTTGCAGAAATTAAATTAAAATAAATCTCGTTGTCGAAAGAAAACTGGTTTTTATTTAAAACATTGCAAAAGATTGAATTTATTTAACCTACGAATTCAATGTAAAATCAAGGATAATGACATTCATTATATTAAATGGTAAAAATATATTCTATTTATACTTTAAAACCATTCAATATTATTATTTATCCACATAAGTTATTACGATGAAAAAAGTTGTTTTTAATTAAAATATAGCGTGTTTTTACTATTCATTAAAATATGAAAGTTATCAGAATAATATGAAAAATTTATCCAAGGTAAAATTTTATAACCTGATTCCAAATAATAATTTTATTTTTGTAAAATTGAACTTATAAACATGTCAAAAACTAGATTTAAAGTGGGTGCGCCATCAAAAGGCGGCAAAACTGCATTTTCTGAAAAATACTTATTTTACCCGAAAAATTTATTTTGTTCTTATACTTTGTTCTAGAAAATGTGTAAGATGAATAATAATGTCATAAAATTTAAAATTTAGTTAATACTATTCATAACGGCTAGTTCATAATAATATTATAATAATATATCGTTGTTTAGTAAAACCCGGTATTGCGTACAACACACGCTATTTAGGAAGGTCGCAATTGCGTGTAATGCAAGCCAAGTCAGGGTTGTGTGTTGTGAAAGTATCCTTCATTGTTTCGTATAACAGAATCCAACCATATTTCTTTTATACGTTGAATATATATATATATATATACACACACACACAATGTTGTGTAGAATGACTATTATAAAACGAACATGAAATTGTGTGTAACACGATCCAAGAATAGCGTTGCGTATACTGCAAGCTAATACAGTGTTGCGTATAGTACAAGCTAAACTTGGTGTGCTGTATAATAGAAGACATCAATGAAATTAAAACAATATTTTTCATAAAATCTTAGGGTGTTACATTCTACTCCCCTTAAAATGAATTTCTCCCTCGAAATTCGTCGGGGTTATAAATCATTTACTATTCATAGAAACCCACATTGTAAAAAGGAATATGAAAACTTAATTTTAAAAACATAAGTATGAAATACAATGATTACCCAAAGAAACTCATCATTGGGTTTCTATATAGGAGAACATAGGTGAAAATATGGATATGGAAGAAAAATATAACGATCAAGTTCTGATGGAGAGTGGTAGAGGACATGGCTATGAAAAAGCCAACAATCACAAAGACATAAATTTGTGATGATCTAAGGTACCATCTGATTCATCAGATATAAGAGCACTAGGACAACATTTTTGGTTTTCAAGATCATTTCCCTAAAGTTGATTAAAATGGAGTTTGAAGAAATACTTTCGTGATTTTGGTACAGTCTCACCGTTGGTCGTTCTTTGGACAATTTCCACTTCATCTCTTAAAGAAATGAAGTTGAATTTTTCATTCGTGATGTGTTAGAAGATCATGTGATAGAATGATGGGTCATTCCATCTATCTCAAACAAAAGGTTAGAAAAGTTATCAAAAAATACATAAGACTATCTATAGTGAGATTAATCATATATGGTTCCTAAAATGGACTTATACTTCATATATCATACTTATTAATATAATAAAACTAGTTTCTACTAAATAGGGAATTCTTGTAGGCCAGTGGTAGGCGATAAAGGCCATTCACACTTTGGTTGTGGGTTCGATTCCCACAGCCTTGTCTGACGCGATGGGCTATTGCCCGTCCTGAAGGTTGTCCTTTTTCTAAAACTACATTACTATAACATCCCATCAATAATATTGAAAAAACTTCTATCCTTAAACAATACTAACTTATGTCCAACATAATCCATTACAATATTTAGGCTTATCTAAAATACTTCAGTCCAAGCTCATATTATATTGAAAATGATTACTTGAAATGTCACATAACAATCACGTGAATGCCATCATTTATCCCCAATATATCATAAGATATATCTTGTTTGTCAAATTACAAACATGTGAATACCTTAATCATGTATTCTCTTGAAGAATGAATACCCATTGAACCTTAGTGAAAACATGAATGCAGTTAAAAGTTAACACTTTCCACATACCAAAATCCTCAAAACTCTATATACTCAAACCATGATATCACTTAGTCCTTATATCAGTCATGAGCTCATGAATACAATCAAACACCTCATTATCTTCTTATCCCTTCATTATGTGCATATCATCTACTTTCCAAAAATATCTGAATAACCTTCCATGGTTACCAGTACCATTCAACATATACTTTCATAACATAAGGAAAGACAACAGTGTAACAATCCTTAGATGTCTCTTTATTCCATAGTACCATGATATTACTTATACAACATTACACTTGATAATAATGTAATCATTCCACTACCTACTTAATCCATTGACCAAGCTTCAACAATTCTTTCATCTCACATATCATTGGTAGTCTCTTTATCATCATCAACATAAATACTACCCATATGATCATACTGATTCTCTTCATGAGACTTTCCCTTAGGGAATTGGTTTGCATAATTCCCGTACATTCCACATTTAAAACATTTAACCATTGTTGATGTCGTAGCAATACCATTATCCTCATACCTGGTGTTAACTGAACCTTTTCCTTTGAACTTACTATCTTTGTGTCCTTCTTTTACACACCCAAAGCATCTTCTAGTTCCTTTGAAACATTCTCCTTGATGCCTCTTCCCACATGATTTACAAAGTGGAAATTGAACTTTATTTCTTCTATGATCATCATGAAACTCCGTCTTTCTCTTATAATCCAAGTCAGGAAACTTACCAAATTTGAGTTTATTGATCATATTATGAGATTGTTGATTCGATATAATAATGATGTTTGGACTTCCAAATCCCATTTCATTTGGTTTCTCATGAAGAATATCATTCCATTGTCTATCATATCCTCCATTATCGTGAATCAGCTTGTTTTTAGCCATGTTCTAAAACCCAAAAAGAATAGTGTGAGAGGAAAAAATCATAATAAAGGGGGAGTAACTTCAATATCTAACATCTTACATTTAATAAAATATCGTTACCATAATTCTAGGACTATAACCTATACTTATACTTCAACTTAGGTACATCCCTATACATACATTAGAAATATCTCTAGGGATCTCACTAAAGTTCTCGCATCCATGTTTCCAAAGGTTGACTAAACCATTCCTCTAATACCAACTGTAGAGACCCTAAACTTGACATACATGGACATTACATTACTTTTGCGAAATACTTAATACATAACAAAAATAGACACACAAGGAACGTAATAGTTTAGTGTCTTCGGAAACATGGAACATAATCTTCTAATCGTGGTGAAATATCTTCAACATCTCCCATAAAGATCTTCCACTTTTTGTTTCCTTACCTAAAACCTTTATTTTGATCCTGGTGGAAAATAAAACATAAAAAGGGTGAGCTCAAATACTTAGTAAGGGTAAGCATGGATAAAATAAAACATACCATATACATTTGAACTTAAAAAACATGAACATAATGTTTAAACATCAAAATATGGAGCAACGACATAAAACATGGAAGTACATAAGGCATAGATCATAATGGGACATAAACCATGATAAAATAGCATGGTAATAAAACATGTAATTGTGGCATCCATTAAGCACATGTAATTATTTCCATAGTATCCAAGGCATTGCTGCCAAGACCATCTTAGTGGACAAATTCTCTTTCTGAATCGAGTTCAATCCTTGTTCCAGTCCTATAATACTGAACCAGATTAAATTACCGTTCCATCCATGTCTATCTCATGAGATATAAAACTTTACCCAATGCATTGGAGGGATATATAGGTCCCACCCATCTCATATTGAAATCATTCTTTCGTGTTCCACAATATAAACATAAATCATTCATCATATCCCAAGAATAAAATGGGTTTCATAAACACCATTCCATCATAACGTAATCCGTACAATAAATTTGGATATCATTTCATCATTAGAAAATTGAAACCATTTAAATCATAGAGACATGATACTTGAAACATACACATGTGAAATAATGTCATCTTAGATGAAAATGGTTTTGATAAAACACTTGAAATTAATTCTTGGGGAAAATATCCTTTTTTCTTCAAAATCATTTTCTTTTCACAAAATGTACTGCAATTTTAAAAGAAAATAATTTTGTTGAAAATATTCATGAAATATTTTGGAGGAAGCTTCATGAAAATAAGGTTTTATAGAACTGTAAAAATCCTTTCTTTCCATATACGTTAAAAAAACATTCTTCTCATACTTTTGTTGGAAAAGTCAAAAAGTACCTTGTATGGTAAATAAGAGAATGATTCCTTACATACCATGGGTTAAAAGTAAAAATGGGTAAAGGGGAAATTAAAAATACATGAATACACTTTTATAAAACATGGACATGGATGATAGCAATAACCCTAGTATATACTTGCGAATAAGTAATCTCGGATAAAAATGAGATTTGCAAAATTATCTCTTACCTTAGGTCTGATATGCTTCGTATGGATCCGAACCTCCTTTATAATGATTCAAATAATGTCATTGACTTATTACAGAATCATATTAATTGTTATGATATCATATATGGTTCACTTATGACTTTATATTACCCATTCATTTGTAAATTAATGTTAAAGTAGTGTTTTGGGTAAAATCGTTTCCTTTGTCGTTCGTGTTTTAACTTGTAATTATTCATATAATTATTTAGATCATGGTTACTTACATCCAGAATGTAAAACATGATTTATATATAATATATATTCATAATATACATATATATAATAGATCGATAAGTGGAATGAAATACACCGTTCATGGAGACAGTAGGTCATAGGTACGCATGAACGCTGTTTTCGTTTCCTTATTGAATTGAATGGAATTAAGTAGATGACATAAATATATATAAAATAAATCTAGTATCGTTATTATGTCATATATTTCATTATTACTTATTATATATACTTTATAATCATTCATGAATGGTTAATCATTGAGAATGAATCTCATCGCGTCATGGAGACGGTAGTCCGTACGTACGCACGAGCGATGATATCATTCCCGTGATCGTGGAATTGTATTTAAGTTTATGTATAATATTTAAGAATCAATATCACTTTACAATAATCATACATAGTCATTATTTACACCATTATACCCATCCAAGTAAGGTGGTGGTGGAAAATAGATTACACCACGGCGTGGAGACGGTATTCCGTACGTACGCACGCACGGTGATTTTGTTTTCCATAGGGTGGAAAAATGGTGAAATAGGGTTGTTTCATACTTATAATAAAATATAATTATATGAGTGATACTTATGTTATTAGTTCATAATGAAATAACTAAATAAGAAAAAGTGGAAGAAGAAATAAAGTTGAAACAATCGGTAACGAACATTACCTCTTCTTGGAAGCGCCTCTTTGAGTCCTCCTCTTAGGGCACTAAAATTGGTCTTTGAAGAAGACCAGGACCTCTAGGATGTTTCTAGGGATTTGGAGAAGATAATTTTTCAGGGTTTTTATGATCTTGAAGGCTCAAATTGGTGTGAGGAAGAGAGGGAGGAGGTGCCCTTTTATAAGGGAAGAGAGGGGCACCTTTGGAAATCTTAAAAATATTAATTTATAATAAATCTAAACCCACATAAAAATCACCAAAAATGACTCATATTTGAATATTAGATGATATAGGGTTGTAATCTCATCAACCAATAAAATTTGGACATGTTAGGAATTTATTATCAACTTGATTTATCCTTGTTTAATCAATTTACTTTTATTTGTGGTAACAACATTCTAAATTTTAAATTATAACAAATAATTACTTATTTGTTGTGAATTGTCTATAATTGTATACTTTATAACATTTTATACCATATAAATATAAATTTATAATTTTTAAATATTTTTGTGATTTTTAATCAATTTTATAATATGTTATTTTTATAAAATAACAATAGTGTCAATTTTGACACTATTAATTTATTTGAATTTAAATAAAATATATACAGAAGATATGTTCTAAATAAAAGCTTTAATAGATTCATAAAAGGTCATATGTGTCTATAAAATTATTGGAGAACATTAAATAGTTCATATAATATTTATTTTATTATTTTTAAAACCATTTATTTGGTTTATCTCTTAATAAAATAATTACTACATCATTTTTGTATAATTATTTAATATACTTATATGTTGCACAAAAATAATAAATAAAATCCTATGATGAAGATATATCTATTAACTTTCACAATAATACTTTTACAAGAATTTATCATCTTAAAATCACAATAGTTAAATTTTTATATTTATTAAATTATGAAGGTGACAACTTTGGCATCATTTAAAATAAAATAATATAAGTGCCAAAATCACCTTAATAAGGATCCAAATGGTCAAAACTTCGGCCAGTGGATGATTAGGGTTTATATATAAACTAATAATAAGTTTTGTGAAGATTTTTGGGCCTTTTGATATGTATTAATATTTCAATAAAAACTATATTCTTGATTTTTCAATAAATAAATAATTTATGCATCATTAATGTATAAGATAATAAGGTAAATAAATAACTCTTAAAAATTACAAATAAATTACCATGACAAAGAAAAACATTTTATATTTCAAATTAGTATTTATAACCGAATTTATATTCTTTATAAACTTATATTAAAAATACATTAATTATTAAAGTTGAGTGGGACATATTTCACTTTCCTTTAAATAAAATAAACTAAAGGTCTTAATCACCTCCAATTGGGTTCTAATGGATTCCATTTCGACCCAAATATGACTTAGGACAAATTATAATAATCCAATTGTATTAATAGAAGTATTAGGATAATTTTATAATATTATATTTACCCTTAATTACCCAATTTACCTTTTACTATGGTAAATAAAATTTATCGTTGTTACTATTAATAAAGCCCAAAAATAAAACGTAGTATATTAATATAATTTGGACCCACTGATTCCAAATATGGAATCCATATTTCCAAATTCAATACAGAGAAGTTACAGAAATTAAATTAAAATAAATCCCGTTGTCGAAAGAAAACTGGTTTTTGTTTAAAACATTGCAAAATATTGAATTTATTTAACCTACGAATTCAATGTAAAATCAAGGCTAATTAAATTCATTATATTAAATGGTAAAAATATATTCTATTAATACTTTGAGACCATTCAATATTATTATTTAACCACATAAGTTATTACGATGAAAAAAGTTGTTTTTAATTAAAATATAGCGTGTTTTTACTATTCATTAAAATATGAAAGTTATCAGAATAATATGAAAATTTTATCCAAGGTAAAATTTTATAACCTGATTCCAAATAATAATTTTATTTTTGTAAAATTGAACTTATAAACATGTCAAAAACTAGATTTAAAGTGGTTGCACCATCAAAAGGCGGCAAAACATCATTTTTTGAAAAATACTTATTTTACCCGAAAAATTTATTTTGTTATTATACTTTGTTCTAGAAAATGTGTAAGATGAATAATAATGTTATAAAATTCAAAATTTATTTAATACTATTCATACTGGCTAGTTTATAATAATATTATAATAATATATCGTTGTTTAGTAAAACCCGGTATTGCGTACAACACACGCAATCGAGGAAGGTCGCAATTGCGTGTAATACAAGCCAAGTCAGGGTTGCGTGTTGTGCAAGAATCCTTCATTGTTTCGTATAACAAAATCCAACCATATTTCATTTATACATTGAATATTTATATATACACACACACACACTCAATGTTGTGTAGAATGACTATTATAAAACAAATATGAAATTGTGTGTAACACGATCCAAGAATAGCGTTGCGTATACTGCAAGCTAATACGATGTTGCGTATAGTACAAGATAAACTTGGTGTGTTGTATAATAGAAGACATCAATGAAATTAAAAGAATATTTTTCATAAAATCTCAGGGTGTTACATTCTACCCCCCTTAAAATGAATTTCGCCCTCGAAATTCGTCGGGGTTATAAATCGTTTACTATTCATAGAAACCCACATTGTAAAAAGGAAGACTAAAACATAATTTTAAAAACTTAAGTATGAAATGAAACGATTACCTAACGAAACTCATCATTGGGTTTCTATATAAGAGAACATAGGTAAAAATATGGATATGGAAGAAAAATCTAACCATCACGTTCTGATGGAGAGTGGTAGAGGACATGGCTATGAAAAAGCCAAGAATCACAAAGCCATAAATTGGTGATGATCAGAGGTACCATCTGATCCATCAGATATAAGAGCACTAGGACAACATTTTTGGTTTTCAAGATCATTTCCCAAAAGTTGATTAAAATGGAGTTAGAAGAAATAATTTCGTGATTTTGGTACAGTCTCACTATTGGTCGTTCTTTGGACAATTTCCACTTCATATCTTAAAGAAATGAAGTTGAATTTTTCATTCGTGATGTGTTATCAGATCATGTGATAGAATGATGGGTCATTCCATCTGTCTCAAATAAAAGGTTAGAAAAGTTATCAAAAAATACATAAGACCATCTATAGTGAGATTAATCATATATGGTTCCTAAAATGGACTTATACATCATATATCATACTTCTTAATATAATAAAACTAGTTTCTACTAAACAGGGACTTCCTGTAGGCCAGTGGTAGGCGATAAAGGCCAGTCACACTTTGGTTGTGGTTTCGATTCCCACAGCCTTGTCCGACGCGATGGGTTGTCACCCGTCCTGCAGGTTGTCCTTTTTCTAAATCTAAATTACTATAACTTCCCATCAATAATATCGAAAAAACTTATATCCATAACCAATACTAACTTATGTCCAACATAATCCATTCCAATATTTAGGCTTATCTAAAATAATTCGGTCCTTGCTCATAGTATAATGAAAATGATTACTTGAAATGTCACATTACAATCACGTGAATGCCATAATTTATCCCCAATATATCATAAGATATATCTTGTTTGTCAAATTACAGAAATGTGAATACCTTAATCATGTATTCTCTTGAAGAATGAATACCCATTGAACCATAGTGAAAAAATGAATGCAGTTAAAAGTTAACACTTTCCACATACCAAAATACTCAAAACTCTATATACTCAAACCATGATATCACTTAGTCTTTATATCAGTCATGAGCTCATGAATACAATCAAAAACCTCATTATCTTCTTATCCCTTCATTATGCTCATATCATCTACTTTCCAAAAATATCTGAATAACCTTCCATGGTTACCGGTACCATTAAACATATACTTTCATAACATAAGGAAAGACAATAGTGTAACAATCCTTAGATGTCTCTTTATTCCATAGTACCATGAGATTACATATACAACATTACACTTGATAAACATTTAATCATTCCACTTCCTACTTAATCCATTGACCGAGCTTCAACAATTCTTTCATCTCACATATCATTGGTAGTCTCTTCATCATCATTAATATAAATACTACCCATACGACCATACTGATTCTCTTCATGATACTTTCCCTTAGGGCATTGGTTTTCATAATTCCCGTACATTCCACATTTATAACATTTAACCATTGTTGATGTCGTAGAAATACCATTATCCTCATACCTGGTGTTAACTGAACCTTTTCATTTGAACTTACTAGCTTTGAGTCCTTCTTTTACACACCAAAATCATCTTCTAGTTCCTTTGAAACATTCTCCTTGATGCCTCTTCCCACATGATTTACATAGGGGAAATTGAACTTTCTTTCCTCTATGATCATCATGAAACTCCGTCTTTCTCTTATTAGCCGAGTCAGGAAACTTACCAAATTTGAGTTTATTGATCATATTATGAGATTTCTGATTCGGCATAATAATGATGTTTGGACTTCCAAATCCCATTTCATTTGGTTTCTCATGAAGAATATCATTCCATTGTCCATAATATCCTCCATTATCATGAATCATCTTGTTTCCAGCCATTTTCTAAAACCCAAAAAGAATAGTGTGAGAGGAAGAAATCATAAAAAAGGGGGAGTAACTTCAATATCTAACATCTTACGTTTAATAAAATATTGTTACCATAATTCTAGGACTATAACCTATACTTATACTTAACCTTAGGTACATCCCTATACATACATTAGAAATATCTCTAGGGATCTCACTAAAGTTCTCTCATCCTAGTTTCCAAAGGTTGACTAAACCTTTCCTCTGATACCAACTGTAGAGACCCTAAGCTTGACATACATGGACATTACATTACTTTTGCGGAATACTTAATACATAACAAAAATAGACACACAAGGACCGTAATAGTTTAGTGTCTTTGGAAACTTGGAACGTAATCTTCTAATCTTGGTGAAAGATCTTCAACATCTCCCATAAAGATCTTCCACTTTTTGTTTCCTTACCTAAAACCTTTATTTTGATCCTAGGGGAAAATAAAACATAAAAAGGGTGAGATCAAATTCTCAGTAAGGGTAAGCATGGAGAAAATTAAACATACCATATACATTTGAACTTAAAAAAACATGAACATAATGTTTAAACATCAAAATATTGAGCAACTACATAAAACATGGAAGTACATAAGGCATAGATCATAATGGAACATAAACCATGATAAAATAGCATGGGTATAAACATGTAATTATGGCATCCATTAAGCACATGTAATGATTTCCATAGTAGCCAAGGCATTGCTACCAAGACCATCTTAGTGGACAAAGTCTCTTTCTGAATCGAGTTCAATCCTCGTTCCAGTCCTGTAATACTGAACCGGATTAACTTACCGTTCCAGCCATGTCTATCTCATGAGATATAAATCTTTACCCAATTAATTGGAGGGAGATATAGGTCCCACCCATCTCATATTGAAATCATTCTTTCGTGTGCCATAATATAAACATAAATCATTCATCATAACACAAGAATAAAATAGGTTTCATAAACATCATTCCATCATAACGTAATCCGTACAAAAAATTTGGATATCATTTCATCATTAGAAAATTGAAACCATGTAAATCATAGAGACATGATACTTGAAACATACACATGTGAAATAATGTCATCTTAGATGAAAATGGTTTTGATAAAACACTTGAAATGAATTCTTGAGGAAAATATCCTTTTTTCTTCAAAATCATTTTCTTTTCACAAAATGTCATGCAATTTTAAAAGAAAATAATTTTCTAGTCATGAAATCATTTGGAAGAAGCTTCATGAAAATAAGGCTTTTTAAAACCGTAAAAATTCTTTCATGCCGTATACGTTGAAAAAACATTCTTCTCGTACTTTTGTTGGAAAAGTCAAAAAGTACCTTGTATGGTAAATAAAAGAAAGATTCCTTCCATACCATGGGTTAAAAGTAAAAATGGTTAAATAGGACTTCAAAAATACATGAATAAACTTTTATAAAACATGGACATGGATGATAGCAATAACCCCAGTATATACTTACGAATAAGTAATCTCGGATAAAAAAGAGATTTGAAAAATTATCTCTTACCTTAGGTCTGATATGCTTCGTTTGGATCTGAATCTTCTGTATAATGATTTAAATAATTTCATTGACTTATTATAGAATCATATTCATTGTTATTATATCATATATGGTTCCATTATGACTTTATATTACCCATTCTTTTGTAAATTAATGTTAAAGTAGCGTTTTGGGTGAAATCGTTTCATTTGTCATTCGTGTTTTAACTTGTAATTATTCATATGATTATTTAGATCATGGTTACTTACATCCAGAATGTAAAACATGATTTATATATAATATATATTCATAATATACATATATATAATAGATCGATAAGTGGAAAGAAATACACCGTTCTTGGAGACGGTAGGCCGTACGTATGCATGAACGCTGTTTTCGTTTCCTTATTGAATTGAATCGAATTAAGTAGATGACATAAATATATATAACATAAATCCAGTATTGTTATTATGTCATATATTTCATGATTAATTATTATATATACTTTATTATCATCCATGAATGGTTAATCATTGAGAATGAATCTCATCGCGTCATGGAGACGGTAGTCCGTACGTACGCACGAGCGATGATATCATTCCCATGATCATGGAATTGTATTCAAGTGTATGTATAATATTTAATAATCAATATAACTTTACAATAATAATATATAGTCATTATTTACACCATTATACCCATCCAAGTAAGGTGGTGGTGGAAAATAGATCACGCCACGGCGTGGAGACGGTATTCCGTACGTACGCACGCGCGGTGATTTCGTTTTCCGTAGGGTGGATAAATGGGGAAATAGGGTTTTTTAATACTTATAATAACATATCATTATATTAGTGATACTGATATTATTATTTCATAATGAAATAACTAAAGAAGAAGAAGTGTAAGAAGAAATAAAGTTGAATGAATCGGTAACGAACATTACCTCTTCTTTGAAGTGCCTCTTTGATTCCTCCTCTTAGGGCACTACAATTGGTCTTTGAAGAAGACCAGGACCACTAGGATGTTTGTAGGGATGTGGAGAAGATACTTTGGCAGGGGTTTTCTGATCTTGAAGGCTCAAATTGGTGTGAGGAAGAGAGGGAGTATGTGCCCTATTATAAGGGAAGAGAGGGGCACCTTTGGAAATCTTAAAAAAATTAATTTATAATAAATCTAACCCCACTTAAAAATCTCCAAAAATGACTCATATTCGAATATTATATGAGATAGGGTTGTAATCTCATCATCCAATAAAATTTGGACATGTTAGGAATTTATTATCAACTTGATTTATCCTTATTTAATCAATTTACTTTTATTTGTGGTAATAACATTCTAAATTTTAAATTATAACAAATAATTACTTATTTGTTGTGAATTGACCATAATTGGATACTTTATAACATTTTATACCATATAAATTTAAATTTATAATTTTTAAATATTTTTGTAATTTTTAAACAATTTTATAATATGTTATTTTTATAAAATAACAATAGTGTCAATTTTGACACTATTCATTTATTTGAATTTAAATAAAATATATAAAGAATATATGTTCAAAATAAAATCTTTAATAGATTCATAAAAGTTCATACGTATCTAGAAAATTATAGGAGCACGTTAAATAGTTCATATATTATTTATTTTATTATTTTTAAAACCATTCATTTGGTTTATCTCTTAATAAAATAATTACTACAACATTTTCGTATAATTATTTAATATACTTATATGTTGCATAAAAATTAAAACTAAAATCCTATGATGAAGATAATTCTATTACCTTTCACAATAATACTTTTACTCGAATTTATCATCTTAAAATCACAATAGTTAAATTGTTATATTTATTAAATTATGAAGGTGACAACTTTGAGATCATTTAAAATAAAATAATATAAGTGTCATAATCAACTTAATAATGATCCAAATGGTCAAAACGTCGTCCATTAGATGATTAGGGTTTATATACACACTAATAATGTGTTTTGTTCAGATTTTTGGGCCTTTTTATATGTATTAATATTTCAATAAAAACTATATTATTGATTTTTCACTAAATAAATAATTTCTGCATCATTAATGTATAAGATAATAAGGTAAATAAATAACTCATAAAGATTACAAATAAATTACCATGAAAAAGAAAAAAAATTTATATTTCAAATGAGTATTTATAACTGAATTTATATTCTGTATAAACTTATATTAAAAATACATTAATTATTAAAGTTAAGTGACACATATTTCACTTTCCTTTAAATAAAATAAACTAAAGGTCTTAATCACCTCCAAGTGGGTTCTAATGGATTCCATTTAGACCCAAATATAACTTAGTACAAATTATAATCATCCAATTGTATTAAGACAAGTATTAGGATAATTTTATAATATTATATTTACCCTTAATTACCCAATTTACCTTTTACTATGGTAAATAAAATTTACCGTTGTTACTATTCATAAATCCCAAAAATAAAACGTAGTCTATTAATATAATTTGGACCCACTGATTCCAAATATAGAATCCATTTTTCCAAATTCAATACACAGAAGTTTCAGAAATTAAATTAAAATTAATCCCGTTGTCGAAAGAATACGGGTTTTTGTTTAAAACAATGCAAAAGATTGAATTTATTTAACCTACGAATTCAATGTAAAATCAAGGATAATGAAATTCATTATATTAAATGGTAAAAATATATTCTATTTATAATTTAAAACCATTAAATATTATTATTTAACCACATAAGTTATTACGATGAAAAAAGTTGTTTTTAATTAAAATATAGCGTGTTTTTTACTATTCATTAACATATGAAAGTTATCAGAATAATATGAGAATTTTATCCAAGGAAAAATTTTATATCCTAATTCCAAATAATAATTTTATTTTGTAAAATTTAACTTATAAAAATTTGAAAAACTAGATTTAAAGTGGGTGCGCCATCAAAAGGCGGCAAAACTGCATTTTTTTAAAAATACATATTTTACCCGAAAAATTTATTTTGTTCTTATACTATGTTCTAGAAAATGTGTAAGATGAATAATAATGTTATAAAATTCAAAATTTATTTAATACTATTCATAACGGATAGTTCATAATTATATTATAATAATATATCGTTGTTTAGTAAAACTCGGTATTGCGTATAACACACGCTATCGAGGAAGGTCGCAATTGCGTGTAATGCAAGCCAAGTCAGGGTTGCATGTTGTGCAAGAATCCTTCATTGTTTCGTATAACAGAATCCTACCATATTTCTTTTATAAATTTAATATATATATATATACACACACACTCAATTTTTTGTAGAATGACTATTATAAAACGAACATGAAATTGTGTGTAACACGATCCAAGAATAGTGTTGCGTATACTGCAAGCTAATACGGTGTTGCGTATAGTACAAGATAAACTTGGTGTTCTATATAATAGAAGACATCAATGAAATTAAAAGAATATTTTTCATAAAATGTCGAGGTGTTACAGATCAACTACTAGAAAAATTCCCTACGTCCACAGGCCAATATCCATGTTTTAAAAACTATGGCTATATGTGGCTACGACCACAGTTATGTGGCTTATAGGAAATGTTTAAAAATAGTGGTTTTAGGTCCTTTTTTCATGTTCTATAGACAAAGATTTCCAAACCATTGATATAACCCACACATATAGCCAAAATTATGTTGAATATACCCACAATTTTTAGAACAATGACTATAGGGCTTTTTTCAAAGAGCCATTTCCATTGTTTTTAAAACTATGGCTATGGGTCTCTCGCCCTTGCGTGAGAGAAAAAATTTCCCCAAAAAAATTGTTGGAAGAAATATTGACACATTTTTCAGGATATTTCCACAGTTTTTATTAATATATATAACATTATATATATATATACATACAAAATCCATCGTGGAGTATTGGTTAAGGAACTAAAACGTGAAGGGAAGGTGTTGGGATAAAATTTGGCTAGGTGCACATTATTTTCAGGCTATTGACATGGTATTCTAAGGCTACAGCCTTGGTTAAAACTGTGGCAATATGCCTCCTATTTCCATGGTTAAAACCATGGACAAAGGTCAAATACCATAGTTTTCAATAGATACACCTTATTCCATTGTTTTCAAAACCATTGAAAAAGGCCACCTATTTGCATTGTTAAAACCGTGGACATATGTCAGAACCCACTACCATAGCGATAGCACCAACGGTTGGGAACAACTATGGCCACAGCCCATAACTACATTTTTGGGCCCACTTTCCTTCATTGCAAACCGTCGAAATAGCCCATTTTTCTTGTTGTGGTCATTTGGTTTATTTTATGTTTGGTCATTTTGGATGGTTTGGGTTTTTCCATTTGATTCATTTTTGGGCTATGTCAATTTTAATTTATAAAATTTGGTTTATTATTGAAATATTATTTTTATATATTTGGTTTTGGACATTTTGGGGTTTTTAAATTGGTTCATCCATGGATAATTACATATTTGAGTTAGATTATTTGGTTTATTTTTTGTTACATCATTTAGTTCATTTATGTGTTTTAAATTTTTTTGTTATTTCAATTGGTTATTTCTTATTTTTTTTGTAGAAAAAATGGTATACATGGGTTTGGTTTATATTGATAATTTTGGGTTATTATATTTTGTTCATAATTTGTTAGGGCTTTTGAGGTTATTTTATTTCATTCATTTTTCGGTTACCTGGTCTTTATGATAGGTTATTTGGTTTCTTTTTGGTACGGTAATTTGGTTATGTTGGGTTACATCATTTTGTTCACTTTGGTCAGTTGTCCATTTTTTTGTTTTGATTTCGGAAATGTTTTCAATTCTCCATTTTTAGTTAGGATAATTAATTCATTTTAGGTTAGGTCTTTTTTTACATCGGTTAGGTTATTTAGCTCAATTTTAGATAGGTTATTTTCTATCTTCTGTTATGTAAATTTTTTAATTTTGGGTTCCACCAATTTTTTCATCTTTTGGTTACGACATAATTTATTAAGGCCCCTTACTATATATTTTTTACGTAATTTGGTTCATTCAATGGTTATTAAATTTTTGGTTAGTTCATTAGGTCATTTTTTCATTTTTTTAGAAAAAATAATTTACACGTGTTAAAATAATTGGTTTATTTTGGGTAATATCATTTAGATCATTTATATTTTTTAAGGTTTTATTATTTTGTTCATTTTTATGTTATAAATTTTTTATGTTAGGTTATTTTATCTATTTTAGGTTAGGTCATCTATTCAAGTTTTGGGTTATGTCTTTTTTCGGGTATAATATTTGGTTTATTTTGTACGTTTAGTCATTATGATTTTTTGTATTAGGCATTTTGATCAATAGTTAATTATTTTTTTACTAAGGTTAATTAGTTCATTTTTTGGTAGGTTGTTTTTGTTCCTATGGGGAAGGTGATTTATGTCATTTTTGGTTAGTGTATTTTATTTATCTATGAATATATCTATTGGTTAATTTTGGGTTTCATCATCTGGTTCACCTTTTGGTTATTTCATATTTGATATATTTAGTTTGGTTTATTTTGGGTTATGTCAATTGATTCATTTGAGGGTAATGCGATTTTTGATCTGTTAATTTGGAAATTTGTTTATTTTTTAGTGAAAATAATTAGATTACATGGGTTTCTATTATTAGGTTTAATTTGGGTTATGACTTTTTTTTATTTTCGGTTAGCATTATTTTAATTTATTTATTTTGTTTATTTTTTGTTATTTTTTTGGTTAAATTGGTTGGATTATTTTGGGTTAGTTCATTTGTTTATTTTTTTTGTTATTTTATTTTTTTTTGTTACAAAATTTTGTTCATTTTGGTTTTTTGGTTATTATTTTGTTTTGGACTAGGCTATTTGATCAATTATTTATTTTTTATTTAGGTTAATTTGTTCATTCTCTAGTTATTTTATTTATATTTTTTTAGGTTATTTAGATATTTTTTGGTTAGGGTATTTTTTCCATTTATGGGTTATGAAAATTAGTTAATTTTGGGTCCAATAATATTATTCATCTTCTCGTTATGTCATATTTTAGATAGTTTATTTGGATTTTTTGTTACATTTTTTGGTTAATTTATGATTTATGTAATTTTTAGATAGTTCATTTTTTTCATTTGAATATTTTATTATAGAACAATTAGTTTACATGGGTTTAGTATATTTGGGTTATTCCCTCATGGGGTTGTTTATTTGGTTCATTTTCAGTTACCTATTTTTGGGATAGGTAGAATTTTTCCTTTACTCTAATCCACTAGGACAAAGGATTTTACGACCTCTGTAATAAATAACATATCATCCAAAAAAATAATATCCAATTCCACATCCAAGATCTAACACATACTAAAATTATCAATACCCAATTAAAAAACTATAATATATCATGAATATAGAAGATTATTCAAATGTGAAACTTTGAAAAATTAATTAATACAATAAAATATGAAATCACTAATACCTATGAGATTACTAATATGTTAAAAAATACTAGTTAATGAAAATATTCATTATATCCTTCTACATGATAATTTGAAAGACATCAAACAGAATCACTATGTAATTACCTTTTCTTACATTCCATTGAATTTGGATTCAAGAAAAAATGCACCCATCAAAAAGGTTCAACCAATGAAACATTAAATTTTAAAATCCCCTAAAAAGGTTATTTAAAATATATATTAGACATAAAAACAAACATAATTTCAAATAGAATTTAAAAAAACATTCTCCCAATGTACATTACAAAAAATATCCATTTTAATATACCCAACCCTTTTCAAATATAATTAACATTCAATGAACAATTTTATAAAACATTTTTATTTCTTATAATGTGACAATTTAAAGTTATTCAATTGATTTAAATACCTTTTCACCATTTTAATTAAAAAATCATTACAAATACCACCATAGTTTAAATGGGGATTTTTTAAAACCACAAGATTTTTTGAAACATTTTTTTAGCTAAATTAATATTATCTTATGTCATTAATTTAATGAAACACAAATTCAGAAATGGTTTATATGCTTTACCATGATAATTTTTGTTATATGCAACACTTAATTATCTTGTGATATACGCAAAAATGAATTTCAATCAAACAAAAACACAGTATTATAATTATTCAAACACAATACCTATAACATAGCTACTAAACATAATTATATGAAGATTAATAAATAATTTTAAAATATAATAAATTATGGTTTTAAATAGATAAATCATAGTGATATAAATATATATTTTTTGAGTAAAGTCATTATACTATTGGAAATTCAATTTTCTAAAAATAAATAATTTTTATGTCCTTTTGTGAAATAATAATAAAAGGTAATTTAGAGAATTTTAGAAAGTATATTTGATATAAATAACTTTATTTTTTATTTAAGATTTTTAATATTTTCTTTAGGTTAATTTTTCGACGTTTTTTAGAAACTTCATTATTGGATTAATAGTGAAAATACTGAATTATAATTCAAAACTTATATTCTATATAATTTATATATATATATATATATATTATATTAAGTTATTTTGAAATCCAAAATTGTTCAATTATACATATATTAACCCAATTAATGTCAATTTAATCATTTTAATATTTAATTTGGATATAAAAATTAATGAACTATGGCATATTCTTATTTTAAAAGCATGCATTATCGCGACATCTACATGGTTAAAATTAAAGTTAATTTTCCACTTCTATGAATTAAATTTTAAAAAAAGGAAAAAAAATATTTTAATCAGTATAATATTTCTAGTCTAATAATATAAAATTAATTTTTGATCTAGAATATGTGTGAATGTTATTAAAATTGATTACAACAATTAATGTAAAATTAACCTGAACAAATAGATTAAACCATAAACATAAGAGACAAAAATGACCCTGATACTTTCCCATAACCCATTATATGGACATATTTTAGTCATAAACCTTCCATTATTGAGTTTATTTTTGTTTTTTATGACATTTTTTATGTAAAAACCTTGTGTGAACCTAACTTGTTTTAATAAATTCCATGTGTGTATCCTCTATCAACTATGAATGGACAAAACCTCGCATTCTTCTTCACTCCTCCCAAAAAACTGATTTTCATCCAAAATATACCAAATTAAACTCCCAAAATCCTTCTATTCCTACATGAATCATCAATTTGTACCTAAACACATCCATGTAATCCCATTTGTGCATAGGAGAAGTAGTTTCCCAAATAAAAGGTAACTTCCACCCTCAAGCTCCTTACCATTATTTTCTTAATCCTCTACCTTAATTCAACTTATTTAATTCATAAATTGTATCCTCAATATCCTAAATATACTTATAT
Organism: Viscum album; assembly: GCA_963277665.1. NCBI lineage: Eukaryota > Viridiplantae > Streptophyta > Magnoliopsida > Santalales > Viscaceae > Viscum > Viscum album. Next base: position 1,570,037,122 of record OY728119.1, read on the forward strand.
TTTTTTATTATAAGTTTTTTCTCAACACATACACAAACATCCATCTGATGGTTAACAATCATACTTTTATTATATACGGTGAACCATTACCTAATGAAATGATGTTTTTCATCATCCTTTACCACATCTAATTATTGGGAATAATGGTGAAAATTAAATTTTTAAATATTATATATGATATATATTGTTTATTTATTTTTCTTTAATTATTATATAACACATTCCTTAACAATTATGTTATATTAAATATGATAATTTAGTTTGAGGAAGTGTGGACTGCCTACTCCTCAATGCAATGTGATTAATTCACACACTATAGGGAATGTATTAGGGATGGGTTAAGTGAAAATATATGATATATATGACGTAATAATTATAATATAATGACATGATATATATATGTTTCTTTTAGTTCTGTACTTTGAATATTACAATGATAAACCAAAATAATGTTTGTGTGTACGTATGGCCTACTGTATCCATAAACGGTGTATTCCATCTCATCTTTAAATATTCAATAGATTATTATTAATAAATATAAATGGAATTAACCTGAAATTTATATCATGATTTACATACTGAAAATTATTATATATGTATTAGTACTGTAAATATAACAAATTAAGACACATGCCAAAAAGGGGATATTATTAAAAGAGAACATTAACCAATACTTATTTGAAAGAATGAAATATAAAGTTAAAATATAACTAGATATGATATTATAGATAACAATATGTGTCTTTATATTATGTATAATAAACATATATTTATTATACGAAGTGTTATTTTTAGTACAAAGAGATTCAAGACATAATGTAAGGGGACTTCTAGTCTCACTTTTATTTCGATGTTATTTATTATTTCCTTGTCTCTCTTTTATTTTATGTGGTGTATATAATTAAAAGGAAAATATTTTATAAATTTTAAAATTAAATTTATGGTTATTTACATGCAGACTTTTCAACCACACTTTCATGGGGTTTATGTTTCAGTAGTTACCTAATCGACAACGTAGTTTTCACTCAGTTTTGTTTCATTGAGACACATTCAATGATCTTCAAAAACCATGTTTTCACAAATTTTTTCAAAAATGATATTTTAATATATTTTTATAGGAAATATTATTTTAATTTTTTTTTATTATTTTTATGATTCATTTATATTTTTTAAAGATATTTTTAATGAAATGGTTTTTAAAAATGTTTTCAAGATTTGGTTTTAAAAGAAACTTTTATCAAAATGATTTTATGTATCTATTATAAATTTTCTATGAAAATTTTTATCAAAATTATTTAATTTTTAAATGTTATGTATTTATAGAAAAATATTTTAAAAAATATTTTTTTTTAAAAAAAAAATATTTAAAGCTGAAAGGATATTTTACCTATAAATTTTTCTAAAATGATCTTTCAAAATTAGTTTCCATATAATATGACCCCAATTATTGATATCCATTATTTTTTAGGAAATTACATAATAGTATCATTGAAATTATTTCTCTTAATGTTATATTTTTTATGGCATGGTTTTTATTAAACCCATTTCTCTTTCTTGATTTATATGGTCATGAAACCCATTCCCCTTTCATGTGTTATAAGATTCTGAAACTGTCAACTGTCCATGTATTATGATTTTATGAAATTATAAAGAGACCAATATGTTTTCCATATGTAATGATATGATTAAATGTTAGTGATGTGCATCTCATTTCATGGGTTAGGATAAGATTTTTATGAAACCCATCTGTTTTTATGGTTCATGATATGATGAAAGTTTTATTACCATGTGAAACATGTATGTATCATTTTATCATTTGACTAGGGTGATGTATATATCCCTCCAATTAATTGGGTGATTATTTATATCCCATGATATAATTATGGTATTCAAGTTGACGGGCATGATCCACTATGGGAAGATAGGGAAACATGATCCCTTATAAGGAAAGGATAGCGAATGGGGATGGTTGTGTGTCATGTCTAGTAGGTGAAGTCACCCTGAAGATATATGATGGGGAATCCTATTCCACTACTAGATGATGGAGAAACCCGATCCACTATGGGAATATAGGGAAACCAGAACCTCTACTTGAAGAGGAAGAAACCTGATCCACTTTGAGATGATTGTGAAACTCAAAACCTTACAAGGAAAAAGACATGACATGGGATGGTGGTGTGCCTAGACCAGTTGGTGTAGATCAAATTATGTTCCCTAAAAAGTTCTTTCAATACTTCATCACTCTTCGGGATTGATATTATATGATTATGTGTATGAACAAATTTAATTTTTATTCCTATGTTATTTTTATCATAGATTATTATATATTTTACCTTATGATTCATCTCTTATGAAATAACAATATTTTTACCATGATTTATATTTATTATCATTGATATGTAGGTTATGATCTTATAGTATAATGATCATGTTCTTATACCCTTAATCTGATGTTTATATTTATATATTTTTTTATAACACTTATGAAGCATCTTAGCTCACACCTTTTTATGTTTTTTGCAAGGATATGAAGAGATTTATTATTTATAATGAGTTTAATAAGGATGATAGTCATGAAGAACCTAGTGGAAGATAATGTAGCTCATTTATGTACCCATGTTTATGTTGACATGTTTCCAAAGGCACTAGAGTAATAAGTATTTGGGAATTTCTTTGGGTAATGTATTATGTATTCCACAATAGTGACGTAATGTCATTTATGAAAAGTGAGGGTCATTATTATAGGTATCATAACATATTTTTGTCAAAATTGGGAAATAGTATGATAAAACCATAGTGATAAATTTAAGGACATGCCTATAGATACATCTAATGATTAGAAAAATAAAGGAAAATGATAGGTAATTTTTGGTAAGGTATAGAAAGATTTATTTACTAGTAGTACATCCCTCTCTGAATACTATATGTGGATGTGGTTTGGGAATATATGTACCTTCGAGTAACAACTCTGACAAGGTGCATCAGGCCTATCATGAGTGTAACCTATTACACGATAATAGGCCATACTGTGCACCTTGTATGATACTCCTCAGAGATTTGTTTATAAAATTCATTCAAACATCACAATCCATCTAGATGGATTTAAAAATATGTTTTCTATGAATAAACTATGATAAAACTAGGGTTTCATAGATTTATGTAGGTGTCTTAATTTAGATATCCTAGAAGTGATTTTCCCGGATTATGTGTTTCCTCACTATGAAACCTATTTCTTACTATCTGCTTTTTGGTTTTGGTCATTGGCTAGATCCTAGTGGAACTGTTTTAATGGTCATTGTGAAATAAAAAAGAACAAATTTTTCTCTAGAGAGTTCGAATGCTATGGGATATGGAATGAATACCCTCATTTAAATAATCACATATATTTATCAAGATATGAATCATGATGATATTACTAAGGACCAATGGGGGAACATCATTATGTTGAGTCCTTGATGAGACAACTTCATCCTTCTTCATGTGGGACTTCTAATCCACTTGTTTCTGGACAGTGGATCAGTACCACTGAAAAGATATTCTCCATTCTCCAGTTGTTGGAGTATGAGAATGTCATTCAAGCTATTAATCAGTTAGAAGGAGAAGCATACTAGTGGTGTACTCTAATAATATATAAGAGGAATCAAGAAGAAATTAGATCCACAGATTGGGAAGAGTTCATTAAAAAATTCCTCAATAATTAAATTACTGATGTTATTTGTATAAAGATGAATTATTATTTCCTTAAGTTGATGAAAAGGTATGATGAATCTGTTGGTACCTATGAGGATAATTTCACATGAATTTTGAGGTACGCTTCTAGAATTACCATCCGTCCAAAAAGAAATGTTGATAGGTTATTTAGTGGCCCAAAGACGATTCTCGGAAGGGTGTTGAACATAATAGATGTCAATAGATACAAAGAGATTTTACGGTGTCAAATAAATGTTTAAATATAGGTTAGAGTGACATATATATCTTATTTTTTTAACATGATAAGGAATATGGATTCCAACGTAAAATCCAAAAACCATGAAGAGAAGAAGGCGAGTATTATTTTTTTGGTCTTTGTATAAAATAATTCATATAAGTAATATACTTATAGGTTCTAATATGTATTTTATATGTTTAAGGGAAGGCCATTAGGTATTTTTTTACCACACTAATGGAAAGAAACTGTCCTATAATTAAAATAAATAAAAATATCCCTATAATGCATGTACCACACATCAATGATTTATGTGAAAGGAATATGGGAATTATTCTATCGAGTTTCCATACCCAATGTTTTGTGTTTAGTATTTGTGTTAGAAACCTCTTAAACTATGTTTCAAATGGAAATATTATCTGATCATTATATCTGAAGAGGGGTGAAATAACAATGTGGTGAATGGTAAACTTAACATCCACTATATAACTTCTAATGTCTTATTTGATTTTCAATCTACCAAGAAGTTCATATTAAAATAAATTTAAATGTGTATTAAAATTCCTTCAAAATTATTAGATGTGGAATTACCAGTAAAATCCCATAATGACACGGTGATTTCATCTCATGTCCATAATTCCTCTTCGACTGATGTTTTAGGGAATTTAATTCTGATAAATATTTTCATTATTCCACTTGTTGAATTTTATTTCATATTAGGCATGGATTGGATTTCCTTTCATAAATACGACATAAAATTCAGAGGAAAGGAATTTACATTTGATATATCAAACCATCTTTTTATTGTTTATCAACTTGATGATAAGTATGCACTTCTTATAAAGATTACATCCAGTGTATAGGTCTTAATTATCATCTATAAGTTATGTTTATCTCAAATGGTTAAGGATAAAGAAAACAATTATGATATTCCTATTACTTAAAAGTTTTTGGATGTGTTCCCATAATATTTTCCTTGTCTCCCACCAAAAAATGATGTTTAGTTCTCAATAGAGATTTTTCCTAGTTCTATAATAATTGAAAAGAATCCATATTGAATGGAGCTAATTGAGTTTTCCGGAATTGAAAATGTAACTCTAAGAAAACCATTATAAGGGATTCATCAAGCCAAGTGTGTCACTTTGGGGTGAACATTTACTTTTCATGAAAATTTAAAATGAATCTTTGTGACTTTGCATTAATTATCATCAGTTGAACAAGATCACAAATGTGAACAATTATCATTGTCCTCATATTGATGACTTGTTTGATCAACTACATAGAGATCAAAAAATTTCCATGATTAAACATCCTTATAGATATCATCAATTGTGGGTTAATAAAGAAGATATTCCCATAATAAAATTCTATAAAATGTATGGACACTAGGAACAAATAGTGTATCTTTTTTATCTTTCTAATCCCCATGTTATCTTCATGGATTTAATGAATAGTGTATTTAGAGATTAACTCGATCTCTTTTTGGTAGTCTTTATAGATGACATTATTATCTATTAAAATAGTATCGAAGAGAATGGGGACCACTTCTCAATTGTACTAAAGATTGAGAGGAAGGATAAAATGTATGAAAAAATTAAAATGTCTGATTTTTTTTCAAAGGTTTCATTTTTTCTACATAATATTAGTATATGGTATGAATGTCAATCCATAAAATATATAGGATATTAAATGTTGTTCTAGAAAACCCATAGTGACTGAGATATGTAGATTTCTTGAATTACCTTTATAATGACACTATTTTTTGAATATTTTCTCATGATTATGGAATCTTAGGACTAAGTTCACTCATAAGGGTGCCAAGTTTCTATGGAAGGTTGAATGTGAAGAAAATTTGGTGGAAATAAAGAGAAGTATTTTCAGTGCACCTATGCTTGAATTACCCTATAGAGGATAAGGGTTTTTAATATATATTGATGCATCCAAGAAGCTATTGAAATGTGTTATTATTCATAATAACAATATTCTTTTTCATAATAACATGGTTATCACCTATTCATCGTGATAGTTGAACATCCATGAGAAGAATTACCCCACTCATTATTTGGAGGTAGAAGCCGTAATATTATAATTAAAGATGTGGAATGATCATATTTATGGAAAAAAAATTCAATATATATACTGATCATAAAATTAATAAATATATATTCACCTAAAAAGAGTCGAACATTATCCAAAGAATACAGTCAGATATACTAAAATGTTATGATTTTTCAAAACAATACCTCCTTGTGAAAGTAAACATGGTAGTCGATTCTTTGATTCAAATGAATCATGCTAGCTTATCCTAGATTGAAATTTATATGGATTTAATATATATTGATCGGAAAATGATGGATATGTAAATCATGAGGGATGGGGAAAATCATTTATTTCTAAATTGACTGTTCAAACCTCTATCCAAGTCACTACAACAGACATTGGTTTTTGTGGTAGTTTTTTAGCGGCGGTTTTGGTAACCGCTGATAAAAGTTTTTTTAAAATGGTTTCACGGCGGTTTATTATAAACCTCTGTGAAACATTTTTTTAACACTGACTACTCTTCTCCCCCCCAACCTCGACCCCGCTTCCCCCACTTCCCCCGTGACCCCTACCCCCCACGACCCCCGCGACCCCGGGATGCCGGCGACCAGGCGTCAACGTTGACCCCGACCCCCCATGACCCTGTCGACCCCGTGACTCCGATGACCCTGCGACCCTGTGACCCCAGCGACCCCAGCACCCCATGACCCCTATGACCCCGTGACCCCAGGTGGTATTGAAGATTTATCTCATAAATTTTATGTATTATAGGCATATGTGGTTGTTCCAATTAATTTCTTTACGATGTTTTTTGTTCCTGAGTAAGAAAAGTGAGATTATGACTCAGATTGATGTATGAAACCCTTTAAGGAATATTTTGGGTCTGTTGATGTTTGATATAGTACCTAGGTCTACCGTTGGGTTATGAAAACACCTTAAGGTTGGTGAAATGTTTTTTTAAAATTTTTCAATAATATAATTATGAAACTGAATGGGTAGAGAATTGTATGTTGGTATGTAGTCAAGGTTAATGGGATATTTGAAATATAGAATTGGTATTTAATTAAATTCCTAGTTGGATTCTAAAATGGATTAAAATAAGCATTTTTTTCACTTTGATTTGGTTATGGTTTTCCATGAAGGAGAACGATGTTTTGAAAGTGGGTATTGTTTTGGAAAAGAGGTGTTGACCTCAATGTTACAGGAAAAAAGGGTTCATCTTAATAGATTTAATATGGTGATTAGAAATGAGGCTATGGTTCCCCTTTTTTGAAAATTATTTAAAATACCCTTTTATGGTTGTAAATATAAATTAAATTCTTGGGAGATGTTGAGTTTTTAAAAGATTAAGACTCGTTTATTGAAGGGCGGATTCAAGATTATTTCAATTGAGTATCTGGAATTGTGTTTTATTCCATGATTTTATTTTAAAGATATGTTGAGAACATAGTCATTTAAATGATATATGGGTTAGTGAGATAGAACCCCCAACAATTAGGTTGGCATGTTAACATGTTTTATTAAATGAAATAAGTTATAAATGTGTTTTGTTGATGACATAACATAAGGGGGCATTTGGTATAACGTGATTGTGTTAAATGGGTTAAGGTATGGAATTGATATATGTGATAAATGAGTTGCAATTGTAAATGGAATATATGTTAAAGGGTTATTCATTATAAATGGGATATAAATTGTCAGTTATGGTAAAGATCACTGAAATAGATTGATATAATATATTATTTCATTCTTGGATGGTAACATAGAGAAATCATTTCGAAAGATGTTGGTGTATCAATCCACTATGATAAGAAGAGTTACATTTCATGTTTCATTAACAGCGATAAATTTTATGAACACTATGCAGTCCTTGATTTTTATAAACACAATTAATATATATTTAATTCTAGTTGTATTTATAACAAAATCCCAAGTGAATTCATGAAAATCTATGTATAGAGATTTGAACACCACCTAATAATTTTGGTGTACTATTCTATCATTAAATCCCACCGTGTAGTTCATAGAAAAGATTAAATCATTGAAATACATGTATATAATCTAAATAAACTAGTAAAATTATACTGCAATAATAGTCATGTAGAATTCTATCCATTTTAATCCTCCTCACTACCATTATCTATGAGGTGTGTTGACATTGATGGTATAAGTAATAGTTTCCACATGTTGATTAACAATAGAAGAATTATGGATGTATCCAATACAAAAAAATCATATATGATATCCATAATATCCATATTTAGATAAATGGTACCCCAAAACATATAGGAATTATGTTTCTTGTTCATGATATCATTCACTTATGTATTAAACTACTTCTCAAATGTCACAAGATAGTTATTGATTCTGTAATGATGCCCATCCTAATAAAAATAATTGTTCCTAGATGCCTCATAGTTTTCCTAAGTCTTTTGTTAAGAACTTGTCTAATTGGACTATTCCATCTGAGCATACAAAACCAGAGGTAGAGTTGATCTTGTTGCACCAACTGGTCATATAATTTTATGAAAATATTTAATAAGATTCTCATTCATGGAACAATGGTGTAAATTATATAGTGGTGATATGAATTAATTATTCAAGTGTAAATTCAAGATGCACTGTAAAAACCTGGTCAATTGATGCGATATGTATTATAAAAAAATATTGACATTGATTGATTTTGTCTTACATTACTATCATAGGACTAACTCTACAAATTTTGTTTAAATCGCATGTTGATGCTCCTAGTTTCACAAAGATGAACAATGGTGTCTCCTACACTAATGTTCCATCCAAAATCTCTTCTCTAAATTACTCCTTATTATCTATTTCTAGGTGGCATGTAATATATAATGTTAAAAATATTGATCTACCTGTGGTTTGGATACTTTAAATAATGATCTATTCATTCAGTCCTTTTCTAGGTGTTGCCTCTTATGAACAGTGAACACGGTGAGTGAATTTTGAAGTATATTTAATCTCTTATACACATACATGTTAAAATTTAACAAATTATTCTACATTTATTTCCCCAATGGTTTTCAATAATAATTATTTTACATTACAAGTATACAAATCCTTTCCAAGTGAGTTATTGAAACCACATATCCTGGAGCATCTACGTTCTTAGTTTCTCAATCTTTTGGTTACAGTGGCTTCATGGTGGGATAAAATAGGGATTCTTCTACATTATCATTAGCTTCCTTCTTACAGAATCAAGTAAATAGTTTTTGGATCCCAACATCACTATAAAAAATTAAGTTGTAATAAAATGTGTTTGGTGCCAATTTTTTCTATCACCAAGGTGATAGAGGAGAATATTGATAAAGTGGAATTTCTTCTCCAACTCTTTTATGGATTGGGCACAATTGGGTTCAATTAATGGAACTTATATGCTCTTATCCATCATTATCTCACTTCTTGAGAGGAATAGGTAGTCCAAGAATATAGCTTACTCATGAACTGTGATTCCAACCAAGTTATGCTTACGTTACTTTTGGTTATCAAATATTTTATTTTTATGATATAGAGGATTTCAAAAGTCAAGGGTTGAAAATTTGGAGATTTGGGAGAAACATGATAGGAATAATTTTTAGCATAAAATTTAGTATTGACCATGTGGTAATTGAGTAATGTGGTATCATTAGCACACTCTTTCTATTTAAAAAAGAAACTTCCCCTATCCCAAACAATAGAGGGTTCATATCTAACTCAAGGGATCATATTTATTATATTATGTTTTTATAAACTTACACTATCATATATATGAATCTATTTCACAATTTAGTAGTAACTATGTGTTTTAATTTTTTTTTTCTAGGCACATTGTGATATACATGGATAAAAGCTGGATCACATTACCGATGAACACACCTCAGTATGTTAAGGGTTTGAATGAGTTTTTAGATTTTTCAATTTCTAATCGATCCGTTGAAGGGAAAATAAGATTTCCATGTACTAAATGTAAATTTGTAATTTAGTTGAAAAGAGATGAAGTTTATAAACATTTAATGCTGAATCAATACCCCAGTAAATATTTGTGTTGGGTTTGGAATGGAGAATATAATGTTTTAGAAATATTGAGTACAAATATTAATCCACATAATGAGGTCCCAAGTTCGTCGACAATGGAAAATTTAATGCAAAACATCATAAATGGTTCATTCGGCACTGCAAGACACCATTATCGGCATCAAAACATATCAGAACAACCAGAAGAGGGTGCTAAAAATTGCAACGTGAGAAGTGATGTTTTTGAGACTGTAACACAAGAAGATCAAGATTGTAACATATCATTGGATCCCCCTCTTGATTCTGTGGAGCCATATATAATAAAAAACTTCACTGACAAAAATGTGTTTCATGATTTAGTTGACGATGGAAATCAAGAGTTGTAAAGTGGGTGTTTGAAATATTCAAAGATTTCATTCCTACTGAAGTTGTACCATATGAAATGTCTATTTAGAATTACAAATAATACAATGTCCATGATATTGAAATTGATTCGTGAAGGATTTCTAGATGAAAAAAACCTAGAATATTTTTATGATATGGAAAATGTTGTTAACAAGCTTGGTCAGAATTATACAAAAATACATGCGTGTCCTAATGATTGTATGCTTTATTAGGGAGAGGATTCAAGTATAGAGAATTGCAATAAATGTTCTTATTCTAGATGGAAGTCAAAGGGTGATGTTGGAAGTCTGAATGAACATAATTTCATTCAGAATAAGAAAAGTAACACACCTCCAAAGGCTTTGTGTTACTTTCCCTTGAAGCCTTGATTGCAAAGATTATTCATGTCATTGAAAACAGCCGAACACATAAAGTTTCATTCTGTATATAAAAACAATGATGGGTTAATGAGACATCCATGAGATTCACAATCATGGAAGACATTTGATTCATTACATCAATATTTCTTAGCTGATCCTAGGAATGTTAGATTGGGATTGTCTATTGTTGGATTCAACCCATTTGGGACTTTGAGTACCATTTATAGCAATTAGCTAGTTATTTTGATCCATTATAATCTGTCTCCATGGATGTGTATGCAACAAACATCTTTTATCATTTCGATGATTATTCCTGGTAAACAAAAGCATGGAAATGATATTGATGTATACTTGCAGCCTTTGATTGATGAATTGTAGGTGTTATGGAGCAATGGTGTTGAGACATTTGATGCTTCTTCTAAAACAATGTTCAAAATTCCTTCTTCTTTAATATAGACCATTAGTGACTTCCTTGGTCATGGGAATTTATCCGGTTGGAACACATACATGGTTTTGTCTTATCCCATTTGTCACATTCATTTTAAGCCCAAACGGCTACTTCACAGTAGAAAATGGTTCTTCTTGTCCCGTCGAAGATTTCTCGATGCATCTCATAGATTTCGGCTGAACAGATCAAAATTTAATGGATACCTTGATCGTAGACCACCTCCAAAGTTGATAAATCATTTTTAAATATTGACATAGCTTGAAAATGTTGATTTTTTTTGGGAAGGTTCATCATTTGAATGATATTGGAAAACGGGTCCGAAGTGCATCGTCAGGTGAAATCAGAATGCAATAACGAAAGAAAAAAAGGTATATTCTTCAAAATCCCATATTGGGAATTTAATTTGTTATGGGAAAATCTTGATGTGATGCATATTGAGAAGAAGTATTGTGATAATTTTATTTTCACATTACTTAATGATCATGGAAAGTCAAAGGATCATCTCAATGCTTGGAAAGACTTATAATTAATGAACATAAAACGTGATCTCTGGCCAGATGAGAATGAAAAGTATGTTTTGGCCATTTTTGAAATGAAAATTAGTGATAAAGATACATTCCTAAGAATTTTAAAGAATGTGAAGGTATCTTATGGGTATTCGAATAACATCTCGAAGTTTTTTGACTTGTAGAATCATAAGTTACATGTATTGAAAAGCCACGATTCACATATTTTTTTCAACAGTTACGACCATTCACATTGCGTACATTATTACCTGAAAAAGTTACTTCTTTTGAACTCCAATTTTTCACATTTTTCATGAAAATATGTGAGAAATCTCTACATCTATTTCATCTTGACAACCTCCAGGAGAGGTTTGTATTGACCCTTTGTGCAATGGATATGATCTTTCCTCCATAGTTTTTTTACTTTCATGATGTATTTAACTGAGCATTTGGTTGAGGAAGCTAAATTAGGAGGCCCCGTTCAGTATCGATGGATGCGTCCAATTAAGAAGTATTTTATTTATATGTTTTTCATTAATGTAAACCATTTTTTCCATTTAAATAAATGAATAATATTATTATTTTATTTCACAGATATCTTGGTCATTTTAAAGCATGTGTGAGAAATAAAGCACAAACAGAAGGCTCTATTACTGAAGGCTATTTGGCTGAGGAGTGTCTTACCTTTTGTTATAGATATTTGGATGATTTTGAGACAGGATTTAATCGATTTGGATGTGTTGAAGACACATCAACTCAATCTCAAATTCATCAGAAATAAAAAGTATTTTCTTCTATTGGATGATTAGTTGGAAGGACCTCTAATGTGACACTGACAGAATTGGAATTATTAGAGGCAGATAGATATATGCTTCTAAATAGTGAAATTGTAGATCCATTTATTGAAGAGTGGAGGATAAAAAAATATATTAATGAGAGGACAAACATGAAATGAGAAAATATATAACGAAATCTATGAATAAAGTGTTTGTAGAATGGTTTGCACGATGTGTAAGTTCATAAATATTGCAATAAATACGAATATTAGTTTGACACATAAATTTTTTAAATCTATTAAATAATATATCTTTTTTCAGATCATGAAAACTGATACTCGAGAAAACATATCCAAAGATTTTATGTTTCTTTCTAGAGGTCCTATAAAGCAAGTTAGAATGTTTTGACGCTTATAATGTGAATGGCTTTAGATTTCATACAGTCGATCGAGAAGTGGGTTTGAAAAAACAGAATAGTGGTATATTTACATTTTCTGAAGTGGGATACTATGGAAAGTTGCATTACATTATTGAATTAAACTACCATGGATATTTTTATGTTGTTTTATTCAAATTCAAATGGGTCGATATTATCAGAGGTGGTAAAAGAGATTCCTTGCAATTTACTTATGTGAACTTCTCTCGCTTGATGGATGGTGGTGATCATGAACTGCGTGATCCATATATCTTAGCATTGCAAAAAAATGGTATATTATGTGAATGATGTTTTGGATGAAGGGTGGAGTGTATTTTTTCACCTAACACAAAGAGATTTGTATGATATGGGTGATGAAGTGGAATATTAGACCTCTGAAATTGAATTTCATCAACAACAGTAAGCTGAATTATTTGTCCATTATGATATTGAAAATAGTATTCTAGTAGAGATTAATGATGTGGATGAAGCAATGGAGCAGGAAACTCACATGATTGAAGGGGAAAATGATTTTATGTACAGTTTTTTATTCATTTAGTAACCACTAGTTTCATTTCTCCAGTCATTCATTATCATTGTTATATATATTTTTTCTATTAGTATTGGGCATCTATTATCATTTTTTAATTTTTTTTCTACTTAACTTTTATGAAATATATATTCCGAAAAAAAAATTATTTGATTAAATGACATAAATTCCAAGGAAAAAAAGGTAAACTATTTCATCTAGTTCTCTGATAGATGACGATCCATCTGGCTCTCTCCCCACGGCATCTGAGGCACCGACTGCGTACACCCCTGCATCGTCTCCCCATGCACCATATCTCACACCATCTGTGGGAGTCTTGTTAGAGGATGATTCATCGACTCCCCCTTCAAAATCCTCAGTAGTGGGGCGGCAACACGCCCCTTCTAGTTCATCATGGATATACTGGAGTGTCACTGTCATATGTACAAATTTTAATTAAATAAATTTCTATCATTTTTTTATACAAATTTTTTTCTCATTCAAGATGAAAAAATGCAACCGTGGATAAAAACATAAAAAGTTCAGATGTTTTGATTATGAATTGCGAGAAGATAGTTGTGCCATTTGATTCTTATGGGGTCCCTATGGATGATGCCGCAGGGTTACTTGGCTAGATTCAAGGCTAGATGGCAGCGGAGCCCATTTCCCTTCCTATTTCTTATGATGATTGGAGAAATTTGCCTCCAAGATAGAAAAATGAAGTTTTTGATTCCCAAATAAAGGTAATTTTATTACATTATGGTTTCATTCAAGGTCATGTTACTATTATATTCAAAATAAATTTCTGTATACAGATGTTCTTCCACTTTACAGTTGCTGATGTGATAGCATGGAAGTGGACATTGAAAAATCTTGGTAAGAAATGGAAATATTCCAAATGGATATTGTGGTGTGATGTCAATGATACTTTTTTGACCGTGCAACAAATGAATGAGAAGCTACCCAGTGGGGTACAAAAAGAACAGTGGAAGGTTTTTGTTGATAGACATCGTGATGAGAAGTAGGTGGTATTGAAATATATATTATTATATGATCCTCATTTTACATTATACATGTACATGAAGAGGATATGAAATTGAATACATTAATGATAAATTTATTTTTATTTATTTCAGAATCTCTCAACATAGAATGCATTAAACCGGGCTAAACAAGTCATCCCTCACATTGAGGGATCCAAAAGCTTTATTAGAAGCTGAACAACACGAGTAATATTTTAATTATTTTAAATATTTATAAGGAAAATATTATCTGTTTAATATATTGAATTGTTGATTTATCTTTTCTTAATGCAATCACAGAGTTTAGGGCACGAAGCATCCTGAACTAAACTATGGTTTGATGTTCACAAAAAATCATATGGAAGTTTTTTTAATGATCCTGCCAAAGAATTTGAGGTATGAAGTCAATTTTTTATTATAATAACTTATTATCAGTATTTACTGTGTTAATATATATTGATATTTGATATATAGGTAAAAATTAAAGAACTATGGGATGCCAATCCTGGGAAGTCCTACTCGGTCTCTCAGGATGACCCATTTGCTAATGTCCTTGGAAAGGAGTATCCTGGTAGAGTGCGCGGGATGGGTTTCTGACCCGTACCATCTGAGGTATTTGGAATGCCACCAGGGATTCCAGCTAAATCTACTCCTGGTTATAGTCAGTCCATGCCAAAATATTCTCAGAGGGAGATTGCTTCTCTACGAACCACAATTCAAGATCAGGGGGCTCAGATATCCGCTTTTCAGAAAGCGATGACTAATATACATCAGTAGATGAGCAGATATTCCCCCGGTGGTAGTGCATCGACTGGCGGTCAACAGGTAAATCACCAAAAATAAAAATCAATTATTTTAAAAACTTTAATTGGTTTTATGTTTTAATATAAATATGAAACAGTATTTAATTTTCAATATAATGTTCTTACAGGTGACAACAGAAAGTGGAGATGGAAGTGGAGAGGGTGACGATGCATCATCGGACCATGAGTAGTTGTATTTTTGATGTGTTGAACAAATATGGGAATAGTTGGTTTGTATATGTACCATGTGTGGCACATAGTTTCCACCAAAAAAATTCATGTCCTTACATTTCCTTGATTTATCATGTTTCCTTTAATGCATTTTATTGATTTCTGATGTTTCCTTTTATGTCATGATTTCTCGAGTGTGGTATACATCATTCCAGTTAGGCCTGTGTTTGAATTGGTAGTCAAGATTTTGGATGACCAGGAGATAAATCCATCATTGATGTGTTGAATAAATTTTCGATGCCTAATATTATAATATGTTATTATTCAATATCATCATCCAAGAAGGTAACCCCTTCTGGCGTTTGTATCTTTTGACACCGTGAATCACAAAAACATGTAGATTTATAACTCTTTATTAGGAACTATTTTCTATGAAACCAATAGAAAATGATTTTCATTTTCCATAACACAAATATAACCTTGTTTTCTATTTGATCCTAATATGATTCATAGTATATAAATCCTGATTTCGTAAAATTATTCATGAATATATAAAAAATTACGTGTCGTTTCATGAACAAAACCTTAGAAAATAATAATATCTCATAGCTATCGTATCACCCAAGGTGAAATAACATCCAACTATAACATCAAAAAACAAGAACAACAATCCCACACCGAGAGACTAGGTTTTCCCCCATATATGGGTCAAATAATACCACAAAAAAACACATTACTAAGGACTGAAACACCTTAATATCATATCAAATATTCAAAAACATTATTCAATAGAAAATAAAATTGATTTGATACAACATTGTGACGCCATTACCTAGGTTCCACTGAAATGGTTCCCCAAACCAATGTGCCACGTGACCATAGGAATGCCTCCTCGTATACCTTCTTTACCAGTGTAAAAAAATAGTATAAATCAATTTGAATAATAACCAAGTATGTTATAAGAATAATCATGAATTATGTATTCAATTCAAAAAATTGGGTAAATCCCCAAAACCAGTATAGTAAACATGTCAGTTCATTCAAGTGTCATGTGTAAAAGAAAAAACAAAATAAAACCCCCATAAAAATCCTAAAATGGGTCTTGATGTCCATCCAGTTCCCTCATACATGCTCCATACGATATCCCAAACCAACCATCTATCAAATGGGGATTTCCCTTATACTTCCTACGACCATGATATCTACTCAGGTATCAATGGAATCCTAAAAAGGGTGTGAGTATAGGTTAATAGGACACCACCAACAGTGTCTAAACAAATAAATATTATAATAAAAATAATATTGTATACATAAGTACAACTAAAAAATGAACAATGAAGAAATGGTAAACAAGTTCCATAATTAAAATATCAAGCATTTGACCATGTATATCCTTCGATTTTATGATGACATAAAATCCCACCAAACCTTCTTCAGCCATGTCAAAATTATATTTCATTAATATAAATGGGTTTTAAATTTTGATTAACAACAATTGTAATTCATTAATCATTTCAAATTCATATATTGTGGTGCACTAATCAGTGTTTTAAATTTTGATTAACAACAATGGTAATTCATTAATCATTTCAAATTCATATACTGTGGTTCACTAATCAGTTCACTCATATCATACACATAGGCTTTACTGCCTGGAAATCCATGTCAATACACTATCCAATCATAGGAAACTCCATATACATCATATCAAGTATATTAAGTCAAATTTCATGTCTATCCATCCCACATCAAAGATAAGGAATTCCTTGTAAAAAAATTCTTACCCATGGGTGGTATCTACTATGTCCCTCCTCATTTACTAATCCATCAAGACACATTACACAAGGTCAAACACATGTGAACTTTTTAACAAATTACAATATCAAGGGTGATCCTATTTCATTTCACCAATATTCACATAGTATATA
This sequence comes from Viscum album, assembly GCA_963277665.1. NCBI lineage: Eukaryota > Viridiplantae > Streptophyta > Magnoliopsida > Santalales > Viscaceae > Viscum > Viscum album. The sequence continues at coordinate 1,570,054,463 of OY728119.1, forward strand.
ACATTCACCACAATTAACGTAATTCCATAACTATTCTATTTTACTATTAATTCCTACCAAAAACCATTATATATATTTTCAATTCCATCTAATAACATGGATATTACCATATTTTCCATTCATTATTTATCCCCTTAATTATCTCACAACCCATTTATCCATTAAAGTTATGATAAACAACCACTTATTCCATTTTGAAATTTTAATAATATTTATAATTGGTTTAATCTCATAAACCCTTAAATTTATAATTTAATAACTAAATTCACATGTTCAAGGGATTGGAAAACACCAAGGGTCTCCATAAACCCAGTCCACTCTTCATCAATTTATCCAAAAAAAATTTGAAAGGTCTAACACATCATTGAGTTGATGTTATTTTATGAAATTGTGTCTGGTTTGATTTGTTTTTCAGGGCAATGGTGCAGTGGAAGCAAAAAAATTTCTTTTTCTGGCCATCTTTTCGTGGTGGTCTTAACCGCTTCGAATAGTATACAGGTAAGAGTGTAGCGGTAGTTAAAACCGCCGTGAAACATAAGTATTTTTATGTTTAGTGGTGGTTTTAACCTCCACTACAAAGGCTCATCACCCGTGGGCATTCATGGCGGTTCTTGTGCCTTTAGTAGGGGTTTTGAAGAGCACGAGATTTTTTGTATTAGCAGCGGTTATAACTGACGCTAATAAAATAAAATCGCGGGCTCTTCAAACCCCCACTAAAATCATGAGAACATACGTGAAATGAGGCAGGTAAGATGCTTTTTTTAAACCACCGCTAAATGGGAAAAAATACCGCTAATACTTTTTGACACCAAATTTAGCGGCGGTTTCTGCAAACCACTACTGAACGCCAAAATAACAGCCGCTAAAGGGGGGTTTTCTTGTAGTGGGTGAAGATCAATGAGGCACAAATGGAATATGTAGAGCTTAAAAATAATGTCCAAGATGTTCCTACATTTATCCTTGATATGGATAAAATGATAATGTTCATGAAATTTTTATGTGTTCCTTCCACACTGTATTTGATGAAGGATCTATTAAAGAAAAATCATAGATCTTTATTAAAAAAAATTCATAGATTTATGAATATGTATAGATATTTGAAGGAACAAATCTAGTGGGAAGGAAGGAAGAGGGATATCACTAGGTTTATATCTCATTTATTATTAATCCACAAGCAAAGTCTGAATGAAAAGAGTATATGGGTATGTTTCATACATTAACCTTACAAGAATTGAAATGGGAGAACATCACTGTGGATTTTTTCATTAGAATGTCAAAAACCAAAAAAGTGTTTAAAGTGATATGGGTGGTAGTTGATCACCTTACTAAGTCAACCAACTTCATCACAATCATAGAATAGATATCTTTATATCATCTTGATAGTATATACATTATGAATGTTTAATAATTTCACAATGTACCACATTCTATTATATTTGACTTAGATCCATGTTTCACCTCAAAGTTATTGTGAAGTATTACTCAAACACTTAATACATAGTTGAGTTCCAGCACAACTTATAATCCTTCTAAGGATGGTTAGTCTGAAATAACAATTCAAACCCTAGAGGATATTTTGATATCTGGTTCATTGGATTTCAAAGGTGGTTGGGATAAAAAACATCCCCTAGTTGAGTTTTCATAAAATAATAGTCTTAACTCAAGAATTTTTATTACTCTTTATGAAGACCTATATGGGATGAAATGTTGAGAGCCGAATTTCATGGATGATGTTAGAGAAAGAAAGAAATTGGGAACTGATATAGGTGAAGAAATGGCATAGAAGATTATATCCAATGAGTAGTATATCAAGGAAGCTCAATGTTGGAAGAAATGTAATACTGGTAACCCTAAAAATGACATAGAATTTGAATTTTTTGAGAAATTTTTTCTACAAATCTATCCATAGTACAAGGTCATCAGATTCAAAAAAGGGAAGCTAAACCTGATATATATTAGTACCTTTGAAATTCTTGATCATATCAGAATGGTATCCTATCACATTAAACTAACTTCTAATCTCTCTCAAGTCCATTTTGTGTCCCTTGAATCTATCCTGAGTATGCACATACATGGCCCTTCAGATTCACTAAACTCAAAGGTCATACTGCCGGAGCATGTTATTTATTATGATGAATAACAATTTGAAATTTTGGGTCGTACAGACAATGTTTTACAAAATAAGAACACTGAGTTGGTCAATGTTTTTTTGGAGAAATATGATGTTAGAGGAAGTTATGTGGGAAATTTAGGATATGATGAGGTTGAATTATCCACAAGTATTTGTATAATATTGATGAATTTCAAGGGATAAATTAATTTTAAGGGGGGTGGAATGTAACACACAGAGTTTTTGAGAACATCTTTTTTCAAATAAATCAATTATCTATCATTTTATTCATTTCACACTACACAAAGTCAAAATTTATTTATATTCTACACCAATTTACTCTTGTTATTCATACAACACCGTCTTGGCTTGTGATACATGAAACACTAAATTTCTATGAAAGAACATTTTACTATTATATTTATTTTAATAGGATGTTATATCATGTCCTTTAAAATTAGTAATATGAATATAAATGACTAATTTTCGAATATAATTTTTTATTTTCTTGTAAAGATAAATCATACTGATAAGAAGGCATACAATTTTATAGTAATATCTTTATATGTTTGAAAATACTATTTTCTTAAAAGAATTGATTTTTATGTCCATTGGAAAATAATAATAAAAATAATTTTTGAGATTTTTTGAAATATTATATTATATATAATGATTCATTCAGAATGTCAAAATTATCTTAGAGTGAGTTTTGGTTATTTTCTGAGAAACATCATTTTTTGATGAATAATGAAAAATAATGAATTTTATTTGTAAACTAATTTTTTTTCTAATTTATATATTTAGTAAAATTATATAGTATGTTGGTTACAAAGTAAAAATAGATAAATTACACATCTATTAATAGAATTTTGGTTATTGGAATCATTTTCATATTTAATTTTAGATATGAGAGCTCGATAGAAATTTGAACAAACTCATTTTCAGACCCCTCTTTCTCTCCACATCTGCAAGATTAGAATGAAACATAAGTTATTGGCTTCTGTGAATTAAATTTTTAAAAATGGACATGAATAATTATAATCAGTATAATATTTATATTCTCATATGGAAACATAATTTTTTACAAAAAATATTACTTAATGTGATTAAAACTTATTACAGTGATTAAGGTAAAATTAAGAATAATATCAGACTAAACGATAAAAATAAGGTAGAAAAGGATAAATAAGGTTGGGAAAACCTCATATTATATCCATATTCTAGTCATAAATCTTCCATTATTGAGTTTAATTTGTTTTTAATGACTTTTCATATGATAAAACATGGGTACACCTAATTTTTTTCAAAAATTACCAATGTGTCCCCTCCCTCCCATGTAAAAGGCCACCACCTCTCCCCTATATCCAAACATATAAAAGCACTAAAAATAATTCAATATTTTTACAATTAATATTTCAATTTACCTAACTTCTTCTTTTAAGCCTCTATTTTTATATAACTCCAACCAAGTAATCTATTTGGTGTAAACCAGAGGGAGTTACTGAAAGAAGAGATAACTACCTTCCCCAAGCTCATTTCCTTTATTTACATTCTCAAATAACTAAATAATTATTATTTAATTAATGAATAATAAAAATAGATTAATTAATATAATTTTATAATTTTATGATAAGTCTTAGTCCTACACTTACACATAATTCTATATAACGGGTAATAAACATACCGTTATTGTGTGCGGTGAACTACCTTCTCACAAAATGATGTTTCTACTTTTTCATTTTCCACCCATTATGTTGGGAATTATGATAGAAAATCTATTATTATATGTTATATATGATAACCATTATGTATTTCTTTCTTATTTAATTATTATGCAACACACAACAACATTCTTTCTATTTTGTGTAAATACCATAATTTGTTTGAGGAAATATGGACTACCCCATCCTCAAAAGGATGTGATTTGTTCACACAATACAAGGAATGTATTACGTATTGGTTTAGTGAACATATATTATATATGTGACATGATAATTACAAGTTATTTATATGATATATATACACAAATATGTTTCATTTACAATGTTACTGTTAATATTATAATAAAAAACGGAAAAAAGGTTCACAGATACATACAACCTACTATCTCAATGAATGTTTTATTCCATTTAATATTTATATGTTTTATATGTTATTATAAATACATATATATTAAATATAAAAGATATATATATCATGGTTTAAATATTGGAAATCATTATATAAGTATGATGACAAAAAATACACCAAATTAATACACCTACGAAAAACAAAGTAGTTATTACCTGAAGCGATACATTTACATGGAATAGTTAATAACTGGGTAAAATAATGTCATAATAAAACCATATATGATATTAGATAAAATAATACAGTTCTGTAAAATATTTATAATAATTTTTCATTTTTTATATTGTAGGTATGTAAGAGTGTGAAGAGAGACAAGACATAATGTTAAGGGATTTTTTTGTCTCACATTTATTTCTATTATATTTACACTTTATTCACCATTAATTTATTTTGTGAGGTTTATATAATTATGATGAATATAGTATATTAATTATACACTAATTTTTTTTGGGTATTAAATTTTAATTTCATTATCACTCTTTCATTTAGTTTATGTTTCAAATGTAACCAAATCGGTAACATAGTTTTGTTCTAGTTGTCATTATTTGAGACACATTCCTAGAACATCAATAAACATGTCATAAAATATGTTTTCATAAATTACCCTTTGATTTCATTATAAATGAAATTGTATTTTTATTTTTTTGATTATTTTCAATCTTACATTATTTTCTTTCGAAAATATTTTCAATGAAATGATTTTCAAAAATGTTTTCAAGATTGAATTTTAAATGAAATGGTTTTCAAATTGTATTCATGTTTTTATTATAAGTTTTTGAGGAAATGTATTTACAAAATATATTCATGTTTCCATGTTATGTTTTGAAATTAAAATATTTTCAAAATTAATTATTTTTAATAGAATTTTAATCAAATATGAATATATATTTTAGTCATGAAATGTTTTTTGAAGCATATTTCCAAATTACTTTTCATCGACGATGACACAAATTTTTGTTACTGCTGCCTTTCTAGGAAATTATATAAAGGTTCTATCTATGTTCTTTCTTAGAATGGTTTATTTTTTGATGGATTTATTTTAAACCCATTTCTCTTTCATTGTATATATATTTATGAAATCCATTTCTCTATCACAGGTTGTATTCTTAGGAAACCCTCTTCTTTTTACAGGTAATTCACTAATAATATAATTAGGATAACTATATATTTTCCATAAGAAATAATATAGTGTACTGATTGTGATTCCCATTTCATTTAATGGGTTATGATATGATTTTTATGAAACTCTTACCTTTTTATGTGTCATGAAATGATGAATGTTTTGTTACACTATGGAACATGTATGCATGATATTATTTTGTGATGGGTTAGACAAATATCTCGATCTAATAGATTGCGTAAAAATATTTATATGAAATGAGATAATGATGTAGATGGGATTGGGAATATTGGGAATCTTTATCCCTTACAAGGAATAGACTGCAACTGGGGATGGTGGTGTGTCCTGCCTAGTATGTGTAGTCACCAAGAATATTGATGGAGAAGAAGCTCAATCAACTATGGGATGATGTGGAAAACCGATCCACTATAGAAAGATGTGGAAACCCGATCCCTTAAAAGGAAAGGATTGTGACTTGGGATAGTGGTGTTTTCTGCTTAGTAACTGTATTCCTAAGGAAATTCCCTAATATGATCTAGTAGTGAATCTTAACTTATAGGGAATGATATTACATGTTTTTCTGTATACCAAAATTCCTTGACTTTTTTTACTTTTATTATTTCATGGATTTTTCTCTAATTTCACTTATGATTCATTTATTATGAAAATCCTATCATTATGCTATGATTCAGATTTATGATCTACGGTATACATGTTATGATATTTTAATTCCTTGAACACATTATTATACCATTATTCTCATGTTTATTCTTTTACATCTCATTTGTTTAAACTTACCGAGAATTTTAGTTCACCATTTTTCATATTTCATAACCTGTGATATAAAGTTATTTATTATGTATGATGTTAATATGAAGGGTTATAGATATAAATAACCTTTTGGGAGATAATGTATCTCACTTATGTAATAGTTTTAATTTTACCATGTTTCAGAAGGCACTAGGCCCATACGGTCATTGGGAGTCTATTTGTGTAATGATTTAGGTATTCAAAAAATGTGATGTAACATTAATGTATGAAAAGAAAGGGTATAATTTTTGATAATAACACTTAAATTTCATCATTTGAGTCTTACTAAAAAGAATATTTCCTACCACCAGTATTAATGAGAATTTATCGGCATTCAATCATAGGACAACATGATGTTTTTTAATACTTTTACAAGACTATATTATTTATGTTTAAATAATTTTTAGAAGTATTTATGTTTTTATAATCTTTAAAATGAAAAATGAAATGAAATGAACATTATAAAAAATATAAATATAGATAGTATTTCAATTCATTTTAAAGTAATGGAGGCCTATTTTAATTGAGCATTGTAGTGAACCTCAAAGTGTAAAAATATATCACAACATATTTGTTCTTTTCCCCCTAATTCAACCTAAAAATAAAAATTTAGTGTAATTAATAGGAATTTAATTTTGAATGAAAAAAATTAATTATTATGAAAACCTTTAACTCATTACACTTCCAATACATGATCGTATCATGATATTATGTTGTTGGATAGTTAGCGAATATTAGAAAACCATATAAATCAGAAACAAATCTACTATTTCAAAAATAAATCTCATTTTTATATGATCACCACAACTCCCCAAGATCTAACCACCATGCGACCTTTGAAGATTCATCATTAAGAATGATTAACAAACAATGAGATATAGATGTTAATCAGTATAAATACAAAAATAATATCTATATCAATTTAATAGATTTTACAACCCAAATCTCCTCCCATGATATATCTTTGATTTAATTTCCAATATTATTCTATGAAATTATTTTCACTAGATTTAAAACATTTTATTTGTATAATGCTTCCACAAAACTTATACAATGAAAATCCTTTTCACATATCAATTTATTGTCTTTGTTATAATCAACCATTATTTTATTCATGATAATTCTAGGATTCATGAATATGGGTGTGCTGGAATCTCCAATTTGATTATACCGCTCAATAATATAGAATAAATAATAAATAATAAACTTCCATTACCACATAAAAACATCAAGAAATAATTTTAAACAGATGTAGAAAACAAGATGTAGGCAACACATTATGGTCTGATTGATATATTGGGTATCATGGATCAGCAGACTCTGAAGGATGTGCCTATTCCAATTCATGCACTGAGTCATCTATATGCATCAAAATGGAAGATTATAGAACAAAACCATAATATCGAGGATGTATAGTAGGAAATAGAGGGGGAGTGGTCATGGTATGAAAATGACTAATTGTATGGGGATACATCAATGTATATAGATATAATATTGATCAGAACATCCCTTGAGGTGGTCTGGACATAGTATGATATTTAGAGGATAAATAAGTTGATGGTGGATGAATGGGTGGAAAACACCTAGAGGGTAAAATATAAAATTCAATGGTTTTTTATGTGGGGTTTCTACTAGTGGGTCAGGATGTGAATGGGTATAACGTGTGGTCCTTGTAGCTATAGAAGAACCCCTACATAAACACAAGATAGTTGTTTGAGGATAATTCACCTCTATTTTAAACAAATTTATATAAATTTGTTAAAAATAATAGTAACGTGAAATTAAATTAAATTACAAAAAAGGCATTACACTAACTACATTCACTAAAGATCCAATGGAAGAAAACCTTGGTTTTAGTATGTTTATCATTATCAAATTATATCGTCTATTAATCGTCATCAATATTATTTATATCTATATATGAATGAAATGTAATTTTTCTATAAATTTCATTGAAAAATTTAGTATATGAATTTGATGTTAAATAAGTAATAAAAAATTTCATAATATATTATAGATATTATAAATTAATACCATGTGATAGGTTTTTTAAAAACTGATTTTAAACCTAGTTTTCAGAAATGAAATAAAGACAATTAAATAAAATTAAGAATAAAATAGTAATAAAATTAATATGTCATTCTAAATTGAATCTAAATTAATGTAATTAGATTATTTCAATCCTATGAATCCCATGTTAAGGTATACTGAATTAAATGAAAACATATATAGTTTTATCTATATATTACCCACCACAACATTGGTTTAAACATCAATTAACAAAAATTATACAATTTTTGGAATCAAATTAAATAATTTTTTGAACACCCATATGGTTGTTAATGTTGTCAATTTCATGCCGATCATCCTAAAAAATGTCTTGGGATTAGTTCAGTAACAACACTATAATCAGGGCTCAAATGAACATTCACATAAAATATTTGTTTTCCCATTAATGCCAAAATATATGGTTCATCGGTAGCTAGGAATCCAATCATATTTATAACTCTGATTATATATTATTAAATAAATATACCATGTCATGTCTTTAAATTAAAAAATATACATTTCATCATAGTGACTTGGAAATTATAGATGTAATCCAATAACAATATTTTAAATTCATGTCCATAATAAGACACATTTTCATATCAAGGATGACATTATCATGCACTAAAAACAATCCATTTTTGTAGTTAACATAACACCATCATAATTTATTATCATATTCATTGTTCAGTCAGTTATAACAAATTCATACACATTAATTATTAAATATTTTCATTCAAAAACCAAATAATTTGAACCAATAACCAACACTATTAAATTATTAGACATGGAGTCAAAAGATAGAATCAGTAACTAAAATATATATTAACAATACAATTAAATGAATATCTATATTTTATGTTAATTAAAGTAATGTTCAATAAATTTATTTTTACTAAAGAGGAAACTATTTTCTATGAAAAACCTCTCTCTTTATCAATAGAAAATATTATTTAAATCGAAAAAGAATTTTTTATGTTACTAATATAATGTGATCATAAATTTTAAAGGAATATGTGAAATTACATAGTATGAGATTATATAAAAATATTCAAATTACACACATGATATATTCATCGAATAAACCAAAGTTATGTAAGACAGTGTGACATTCTTTATCTTTCTCTAATATCTCAATATAAGTAATATAAATAGCCCATGAGTTCCTCTTATTTGGGGAAAATATGGAAATTAGGGCTCAATATCCTCAAAATTATCATCTTCAGTTTTCATTAGAAGGCTATGGTTTGTGATCATTTCAGACAAATACATTGAAAGAAAATCCCCACATTATTGAGCTAAATAACCTCAAAAAATGGAACCGTAAGGATAATTCTTGTTTCAAATATTATATTTCACTGTAAGAAAATTTATTTTAGTAAGATACATCTTTGAAAAATCAATGGGTCCCCTAATATATTTTTTAGTTAGAAGATTAAATATTTAATACAACATGAAAGTGAAAAAAGATAAGGGAAATTTTTTCCCAAGTCACCCAAAATTAATTGTGATAGTTGCTGAATTTTTATAAATAAAATATATGATAAAAATTTAGAAGACATATATCTATAAAATGGAATAAAAAATCCACATAACCCTTATATTATTGTATAGTAATAGTTATATTTCTATCCAAATCAATTAATGAAGAATGATGTGATAATATTGAGGTTTTATGGATTTTTGTTTCAACACCCCTAAAATTACTCATTTATATACATTACTAGAATAACCATCAAGAAACTTCTTAATCTCTAATACATCTAAGAAGTTGAATTTTCTCTCAAATTTTCATCACATATAAAGCACTAGGAATATTCCATTTTTTTCACCGATACACATTGGATGCAGTTCTAGTTGAATACCCCAATACTATTAGTCTTGATGAGATAATAAGTCATACTTGCTATTCCCAAATATGTTTAGAATAATTAAAAGAAAAATTTCACAAATAATTTTATCAGTGTGTATTATGCCTCAAAAATGATCTAAAAAATTAGTAGACCAATATAGAAACATAAAAACATATTTTCATTTTCCAATAGTTAGTTGCTTTATTTTCATCATTATACATTTTTTTAATTCCATCAAACAATTCCCCAATGAGAAACTATAATATTTAAATTCATTATTCAAATTGGTTCCTCACATAAATTGATGTAGTTGTTCAACGTCAATAGTATTATCAAACCTCTAACAATTATTCCTGTATTGATGATCTATTGGAAAGAAACATCATGGCCCATTAAACTGATACTATGATGATATTTAAGTCTTATTGATAATCTATTATTAATAAAATATGAAAATTTATTTTTATCCTCATACTCCAACAAGACATCATTTCATAAGAAAGAAAATATTTTATAATATATAAAAAGGAAACAACCATTAGAAATATATTTTTTAAAGAATCATCGAATATGCCTACACCCAAATCCCAAAGCGGTTTAAACTATCATACTAAAGGATGCATAGAGTAATTTATATAATTTCTATGACTATAAGGTCAAGATATTACTATACTTAAAAAATTGAAAGGATTTTTCATAAACATTTATGGAGGAATATTATAAATGATAATAAAAACTATCCATGCATTTTGAGCAGTAAGAATTTGGAAAAATATTTTAAAAATATAACATGATATTAATTCTCAAACATTACACACCTCAAATAAAAATAATTATGATGTGCATAAAATTCAAACCATTATAATCTATCTATAGGAGGGAAAAATCAATATTATCTATAATTATTTATGAATCATTCTATCACATATTGTTTGATATTTAAACAAAATAAATAGATTTTGAAGAGTGGGAATCAATGGAAAGTTCCACATGACTTTTCATGATATGGGATTGCTTAATCATTTTGCTTCCAAAAATATGTACCAAATTTATTATAGTCACTCTCATATTCAGTTTCATACCAAATAAAACTTCAATATTTTATAAAAACATGAATTTTATTAGAAGAAAATCCATTCCCCGTAATTAAATTCTGTGAATTAGAATGAATTTAGGGAATATATGTAACATCTAAGAAAAAGTACTTCAAAAAGTTAAGAATATATTCAATAGTAGTATTATATTTTCTATACATGGATTTTCAATGATATGTCCTCATTAAAAATTAAAACCATAACATTTTAGTACATTCATGATACACCATCGTTCTAGAATCATCCTTTAATTTTTCATTCTCTCAATATCATCATATTTATTATTTTCCTCATGTGTGTTGATATTATGGTCTTCTTGCATAGTAATTTTATCTATTGTATGATGATGAAAAAATGGAAACCGATCAAATATCAAATTTTCCATACCACTTCATTCTATTTTTTCAAAAATAGTCAACTTTTGTCTCATTTCACTATTTTGATATGAAACATTATTGTTTTCTTTTGAAATATAATTTTTTTATTTGGTAGATAACTTTATCACAACATTACCAAGTTATTCAAAATCAATTATAATTTGGGAATTATATAAAAACTCAATCAATATCATTGATAAATGAAAAATAAAAAATACAGGTTCTTTTGAACTCAGTTGAAATCCAATTACTATCGTACATCCCAATTCAATTTATTTTTTTATCAGGAGAAGAGGTTATATTCAAATTAACTATTTAAATCATAATAAAATATTCAATACAACCAATTTTAATATTAAATTATTCAAAGAATCATTTTATCTAGAGAAATAATGAATAATATAAATAACATAGTCCATAAGAGATGCATATAAATAATGAACTAAGGTGGACATCCTTGACATTTAAGAGTTCACAATAATTGTGGAAAATAGAAAAATATTGATACATTCCAATGATATACCCATGATTTTAAATATGAAGACTATATGATCATGATCCAATAATATGAATATTTTTGTTTTAATTAAAACAAGTTCTAACATTATAAATGATCACAATACATATAATCTTTAAAAATACATTCAAGAGATTAAAACTAGAATCAATGGAGAAAAATTAATGATACAAAAAATATATGAGTTGAATATATACCTTAGAATATCTATAAATTCATCATTAAGACATAGAAAATGGTAGGGAATTTTATTCTTTAGGTAATTTAATCTATAATTTATTTTTATTGACAATCCTACCAACAAAAAAACAGAATGGTATTTGAAATTTTAATGAAATATGGACCGGAATGACCAAACCAGCATCATTAGAATCACAATATGGATTTCATTCATACATTATGACTGAAAATTGAAGGATATTTATTCTACTATTTAGGTTCCTCTAAGACATGCTCTTCACTAAATGGGGAAATTTTATAATCCCAAAAGGAGATATAGTTTCCACTATTCTAGGGTTGCGACCAACCCATATAGAATCATTAATTCAACATGGGATCAATCAATTTAGATGTAAAAAAACATTCCAATGAGCTTGTACCTGAGTGGTAAGGGCTCATGTTTGGCATCCTAGAGACACGAATTAAAAACTGGATGGAGGTGAATTTTGAGGTTACCATAGTAGTCATGTAATAGGTACTGTAGTAGTACTATAGAAAGAACTATTTGGAATTTACGCAACCGGGACTATTCACCCGATTTTGGCCTTCGAGCCATGGGTTTGGGCCTATGGGACTTAGGGTATTCGGGCCATCAAATACCTTTAGGCCTCAAGGCCATCAGGGAATTCAGACTATAGAGTATCCCAATTCACATATAACAGGACCCAAACAAGATTAGAGAAAGACTTACCGTCTCCATAGAAGAGTTAACCAGATTAGAACAACGAGAGGATATAAAAACTGCCATCGGGACCAGGCACCATGCAGCTTTGCATGGGGAATTGCTAGTCGATCAGCAATGAAATATGTGGATCTAGGCGATCAATGATGCAGAAGATAGGGAGGGTAAATTTGAGTGGGATGGTCCAAGGGGTCATTTTATGGGAATGTATGCCTCTGGGCCTTCGGGTCATGTAATTGGCCTTCGGGTTGTGTTGGGCCTTGTACCATGGGCCTTCAGGTCATGTAAGGGTTCCCCTTCAACCCTTAAAAATGGGATTATCCATAATAAAACAAAAAGAAGGCCTTCAGGACATTTTAATTTGATGTAAAAAACCCAAATCTCAAAATCTCAAATTAATTAGTATTGGATCATAAAAGTATAAATATAAGATACCATAATTATATGAATTTATAACAGTCAATTAAATAATTTAAACATTAAAATAATATAATAAATAAAATAATATGTGAAAATTAATAGTAAAAACATTGGATATGATTTAATATAATGAAAAAGAATAATTGAAATGTTATGAGACATATAATTCCTAGGTTCATGTTCTAGTGATAGAAAAAACATAAATAATTATTCATATTTTCATTGTAATTATATCTAACTCGCCCCCACTATATTAGTGATTACTACAACTCTATCTAAAATTATCCTATTTAATGTTCATATACTTCGATTTATTATTGGGAATGTAAATAAAAGATAGTATTTAAATGTAGATCATATCATATGAAATGGTTATATTAAAAATAGTATTCTAGTAAAAACATTATAGGACACTCCTTTAATCAATGTTCATGTAAATAAAAATAAAGTAGAGAGGGACAGAATAGAATTGAATGTGAAAAAAAACATAAATTAAATAAAAACCCATAGAAACACTATTTTAATCCCTCATTAATCACATGGTATAATTAAATAAAGATATCCATATCCTGATATCTATGACAGGGTGACGAAAAAAATGAAATAATACATATAGAATCTATGTTAGACTACAAATATGGTGGCATTAATCAATAAAGTAGATATAAATTATCAATGAATTATTCATTAAATAATTTAAAAAGAACATACAATAAAATTACAATGGTAATCCAAAATTTGTCAAAAATAATCAGTCCCATTATTCCCCCATGAAATTATGTAAGAAACAATTAAATTCTAATTGCTATATTTATTGATATTATTTATAAGAATAAATTTTAATATCTCCAGCCTAATATATTCCCATGGAAAAATATTTTTTATTTCATTTAGAATTATACCTTAATCCCCTTTATCAGTTATCATAAAATTCAATGATAATTATTTTAACATGAACCCTTTATATAAAATTTGTGCATGGATCTCATCTTCAATTGTTACGTGATTCTTCAAATAAATTAAAAAATATTATTTTTAATTATATTTATGATTGTAGATTCGATACAAGAACATAAACTAATGCATGAACTATGCATGGCCATCCATTATTCATGATACATTTATTTACTTCTCATAATAAATAAAATCTCATAAAGTCTATAATTGTAAAAAAATTAATGAAAAACACAAAATATATATTTTCTCATTATAATAAGTCAAATTTATGAGATAAATTATATGATTTCATATATATATATATATGAAATCAATAATCATAATAACAGTATAAGGATTCATAACTCACTAATCTAATGTTTAAGACGATCTGAATCAAAAAATTCTTGAACATTTAGAGAAAAATGGTGGATATGGGAAGACACCACTCACATGGGTGAGGGAATCTAGCACAAAAAACATGGATTAATGGTGGGGCATTCTAGGATCAAATATATTTTTACCAGGGTTTATAAATTGTATTTTAAAATTTATTAGTACTCACCAACTTGTAAAAGTAGTTTCAAAAAACTGTTGGAATAGCATTATAAATACCATTAGTTTGAATAAACCATTTGTATTACATGGATCCATGAACTATATACCGAAAGTTTATGTATTCCACTGGTATAGAGTAATGGGAATTTCCTCATATTTCGGCCGGGTTACAACTTAAAATCTAGGTGTTCATATAACCCATTCCACATTTCATAGATGAGATATTAAATCATATTTTTTATTTAATCACATATACATAAATCAGTATTTCACTCCCAATTTTCTTTTAATTCAATGCTTACCCAACATCAATTATAATGGTTTATCACACCAAGTGAGGTGGCATACCATAGGTTGGACACAAGGGAACACATCATGGGTGGCCTAGTTTTGGGTTGATATCCTCCACCCATCATAAATGCACACTGGGTGAAATCTAAACAACATCAAAACAATTGATTCTAGAAATTCAATTAATTTTAGTGTAAATTTCCAATGTTCCATCCTTTGGAACAATTCTAGTAAGTGAAACAAAAAAACATCAAGTAAAATGCATGGAACACCTACTTGTAGGATCAAAATAATGATTTAGATGCTCAATATACAATAGGGGGGTGAATTGTACACTTTAAAATTCTTTTGGAACCTTTAATGTTGATTACAGATAACTATGTTCTCCTTAGACAAGGAAAGATCTAAGTTTAACAAAGTTAAACTAAATAGATTCACAACTCCTCTAACACAAAAAGTAGGATTGGAAGTAAAGTTTACAATACGAGATTCTACCTTAAAGCGAATAGAATCTAAACTTATCAAAGTACAAGTGTAAGGAAATACAAGATAATTTCTATACAATGTAAAAGTGAAATGAAAAAACAAGTAGTAGAACTACTAGTAACAAGATATAAGTATTATAACCCAAAGAGAAGGGTATCAAACAACCTTGGATAAAGGTCCCTTGATTTATACTTTCAAGCAAGTCTGTCTTACCTACACTAGGGTAAGCCCTCGATACGAAGATCGGATTCTCTGTCTTGCTATCACCGTAAGCCCTCAACTTCACGGTAGTTGGAACCTCTATCTTCCTCAGCAAGGAAGCCCTCGAACTTCAAGGAAGTCAGCACCTCTGTCTTCCTATCCTCGGAAGTCCTCGAATGTAATCACCAACATTCGGAGTCGCACGAAGAAATCTGAATGAGCGGTTCAGTATGAACAAGGCATGAAAATATTCTCTCACTAGAAATCACCTTAACAGTGTGTGGTTTCTAGATCGATCAACCTCTTTCATCTATCACACGTATGTTGTGAGATCTTTCAAATGAGATCCTATTTATAGGAAAATTTCCAACGGTCGGCTCCCTCCTCCAACGGTCATATTTCCCATGAAATTCGGAGGGACCTGTACACGTGTAACTCAACCAACGGTTAGTTTGAAACAGATTGGACGACATCGTTTAATAACTTAACCAAGTATAACTGAATGCATGACATCATTTGGAAGTGGAACATATGTAAGTAAACACTAATCAACATTTAGGAGTGAAAGTAAATTAAGAGTTCGAAGTCTAACCAAATTAACGTTCGGGGTCTATGTTAAGAAAATTTCGGAATATGTTTTATAGGGATTTGGAGTCTGGTTTCACCAAGTTTTGGAATCTGAACTTGCAGAGTTCGGAGTCGAGCTACATAAGAGTTCGGAGTCGAACTACTTAAGAGTTCGGAGTCGAACTACTTAAGAGTTCGGAGTCGAACTACTTAAGAGTTCGGAGTCGAACTACTTAAGAGTTCGGAGTCGAACTACATAAGAGTTCGGAGTTGAACTACTTAAGAGTTCGGAGTCGAACTTCTTAAGAGTTCGGAGTTGAACTACTTAAGAGTTCGGAGTCGAACTACTTAAGAGTTCGGAGTTGAACTCGTGAAAGTTCGGAGTCCAGAATTTGGATTTGAACTTCAATATAGTTCACATCTAGAATTCGGATCCTAAAAACAGAATTCTCTAATACTTTTCATTACATGATTCCGGGGTTTTGATTAACAATCCGGGTTTTTTCACTTTAAGAAAAAAATAGCTATGAATAAGGAACACTAGGTAAGGGTAAATTTGTTTACAGAATTAATTTCCCTTTTGGAGGTAAAACATATATTTGCCTAAGTATAAGGTGTTTTTGATTTTCAAAACAAGAAGGAATGGAAAGTCATAAGGAAAACCTTATTGACTCAACAATCTCCCCCTTTTTTAAAGCACAAAGAAACTTACGAAAAACAATATATGGACTCTGAAAAAAAAATCCATAGACTTTTTAAAATAAAACTTCTCTCCCTTTGTTCATGAAATAAGGTGAATACAACTAACTCCCCCTTAGGCATTGAAACTCTAAGAATTCTATTCTGAATTTCTGGAGAGGAGTTTTCATTAAATGAAGATCTCCCCCTTAGATAAAATCCCCCTTACTTCGGGATGGTTCTTTGACTTAGAAATTTTATTTCTCACTCTTTTGAGTAGATCTTATCATTCTCCCCCTTTGTGATTTTCAAAAATACTTAAAGGGAATGGAAAGAACTAAATTACCTGAAACATTAGTTCATAAAAGTAGAAGATACAGACAACCAAACATTCATTAGTGTTGAAAACATTTTTACAAGGAAAGAAAAATACAACAAAAGATTGGAGTGGAGTCATTTGTCTTCCTTTTCCTTTGGGATCATATTTTTCAACAAGACTTTGAGCTTCTTTATATCTCTTTGATCTTCCTCAGCCTGCTTATCCAAAGCTGAGATCCTTTCCCCTTGAACTTTTAATGCTTCTGCCTGAGCTCTCAAAGATTCTTCTTGCATCTTGACCAACTCATCTTTCTGAACGACTCTCTTATCAGGCTCGATCTGAAGATTCCTATAATTTATAAGATTTTGAGCCAGAGAATTTTCCTTGTCATTTAGTTCCTTCACTTCTTGATTCTTGAAACTCTACTCAATAATCAATTCATCTTGAAGATTCTTAATCTTTTTATCCTCTGTGTCAAAATATTCTTTCACATCATTCTGAAAGTTATCAAACAGAGCCAAGTCTTCTTCTACTCTCTTAGACCACTTGGTTACCTTACTGTAGGACTCTATCTGCACATCATAATTGATAAGAAAGCTTTTCTGTTCAGATTCCAACTTTACAAACTTGTCTATGACCATGGATAAAGAATCCAATTTCTGATTCATACTTTGTTGCAGCATCTGGCATCTGGAATCTATTGTTGGAAAAAACGGAATGGTGTCCACCAACTTTCTTAGTGATTGAACCACAAAATCATGCCCATAAGATGATGATTCTGAATCAGAAACATTGGTTGGAGACTGATCTCCTTCAGCTTGCACCAACTTCTTTCTAGAGGTACCACCAACCTCTTTCCTTCTGATGACATCTTTTATAGGTGTCTCCATGAGAACTTTCTTTCCCTTATTAGCTTTCTGAATAGTTTCCATATTAAGGGATGCTTCCTCCGATTCAGATAATTGAACGATCTGGTCCTTATCTAGTTTTTGTTTTTATTGACCTTCCTCAAGAAAATTCCTTTCATAAGATTCTTCCTCATCATACAAGACATTCTCTTCTTCTTCATCATGCTTTCGCTTACTTTCATTCTTACCAGATTCCTGATCTTTCTTTCCTAGAGATACTAACTTAGCGGATTCAGCCTTATCCTTATAGTCTTGTACTTTCTTGATTAGGGTATCCCAATATTCACTTTCCTCTTCTTCTTCTTCTTCCTCAACTTCCTGAACTTCTTTAACAACTTCTACTTCGGCCTCTTCAACTACTTCTTTACCCTTGTCCTTTTCCGGAGTGACGTAGTTCTTGGCTGGAGTTTTGGGTAAAGAAGGTTCAACATCAAATGTTTCCAGAACTGGAAGAATTCTGGAAGCCAATTCTATATCTTTCAGCACAGATTGGAGCACATCAGCTTCAGACATTCTATTTTTCATCTTCTTTTCCTTCTCTTTTTTCTCTAGCTCCTCCGAAGCTTTTTCTCTTAAGGCTTTAGCCTCTTTAGGCTCCAATCCAAATTGTGGATCCCCTTCCCTTCTCTTTTCATTATCTTCTCTCCACTTTGCTACCACTTCATCTGTCTATGTTTTCTGCTTCTTCGGCTTGGGGGGAGCAGTCTGAGTTTCTTTAACCTGAGGATCTTCTTCATCAGCAACCACTTCCTTAACCTTTCTCTTCCTCCTTTTCTTCTTGGATGGTTCCAGATTCTGAAAATCTTTCTGAGCTTCTTCAACCTTTTCCACAGGAAGAGGGTAAAATTCTCCGGATTCACTTGAAAAACCCATCTTCATCCTCTTGAGAGTATCTTCACTAACTAGGATAATATTACAATTCTGAACTTTTGATTTGCAGGCAACCTTGAAAGATTCTAAGCACCGAACCACCAGCTTAGATAGTAAGGAAGGAAAAATGATAATCTGAGCTCTCAAATTTCCTTCTTTGATGTTCTTGATCGTAACCAATACATGCCTCATCAAATTTATCTTTCTTAGATTTACCAGGAAATCTAAAACACATATATCAATTTTCTTCAGATTGTCATTATCACCTCTTCTTGGAACCAGAAATCCTTGCACCCAAAGCTGAAGAATTCTATTGTTCGGAGTGAGACGGGCAATCTTGATAGTTGAATCATCCTTAAACCCAAGACACTTCAGTGCCTTCTCCTTATTGAAACTTCCTTGCACATTAGGAAGTTTGCGTGAGTAGAATTCAGCTTCACCTTCATATGACAAACCAACCAAGCTCGCGGCCTTGGTGTTGGAAAGCTTATAAGTCTTGCCATAAGACTTGAAAGAAAACCACTATCTTCCATCTTCCATCATGAAGGAAACAGACTCGTAGAACTCGGTCAGCAAATTAGTATAAACCAGATCCTGTTTATCTGAATTTGCTACATAGAAGCCTTCCCATCCATTCAGCTTTATATTCTTGGAAATAAGAGAATCAAGCTTATAGAAGTTAGGATAAACAAACCTTTCTCTAATGACTAACCACTTATAAAAGTTTTCACAGTTTACATATCTTGAGACGTTACTTCAACAGACATTCGAAGTGAAGAAAACTGAAAGATTCTGATCGGCTTTTAAAAGTTCGCAACCGGCCTTAAGAAGAGCAGCAGGGCTTCGAGACGCAAAAGTGTGAAAAACGGATGTGGGACGAGCCTCAGGGTCCCCTTTATATAGGCAATGGATGTAAATGTTGGTCTTCTAAAAGCCATCTAACGGTTGAAAAAGCTTTGATCTGATCTGACGGTTGAGAACAATCCCAGAAGGAAAAACTTGAATCCGATCTTTTGAGGTTTTTTTTTTTAAAAAAAATCAGATTTGAAGAAAACTGGAATCCGATTTTTTAAAAAAAACATGGGAAAATACCAGCAAGAAAAATATGATCACAAAACTATAATTAAGGAAATCAAAAATCTCGTATTGGCTAGAACCATTGTTCATAATTGGTAAAATTCTTCTTGTAGAAAAGGAAATTTAAAAACAAATTCATTATAAAAGTTCCAAAAAAACGTTATGAAAACTCTAGTCCAAAAAACTCCATTCCAGAAGTTCCAGTACGAAAATCTCGTTCCGAAAACTCCAGTCCGAAAATCTCCATTCCGGAATTTCTTACTCCGAGAATTTTATTTCTAAAAATTTCAGTTCCAGAAATTCCCATTCCGGAAATTTTAGTTTCAGAAATTTCCATTCTGAAAACATTAGTTCCTAAAGATTTGAAAAACTAACTACAGAAAAATTTAGTTATACTAATTTTTGAAAAACAGATTCCGAAAAAGTTTAGTTACACTAACATTCAGATGTACTCCCCCTATGAAAAGGAGTTTATTACTGTTCGTAGAATTGTTCAACAAGAAGTTAATGAAGAATGATTACCTTACAGTTATCATTCCTAACTTTTGTTTAATGTATTAAAATCCATCAGAGGGTTAAGATTTAGTGAAAATATCATCATGTTTTTCTTGTGTTATGATAAATTGAAGAATGATATCTCCTTTAAGTGTGTGATCCCTATGAAAGTGATGCCTAATATCTATGTATTTTTCATGAGAGTGATGTGCAGGGTTCTTACATTGCACAATGGTACTTGTGTTATCACACAAAATTTGAGTCTTAGTAAAACTCAGGCTATAGTCTGTGAGTGTGTGTTGCATCCACAACACTTGAGCACATCAACATCCAGCTGCTACATGTTCAGCTTCAGCAGTGGAAAGTGCTATAGAATGTTGCTTCTTGTAGGACCAAGAATCTAATGAATCTCATAAGAAATGACAAGTTCCGGATGTACTCTTTCTATCCATTCTACATCCACCAAAGTCAGCACTTGAAAAGATTTTTAGAATAAAATCATTTCCAAAAGTATAAAATAATCTTAGATCCATTGTTCCCTTCAGGTAGCGAAAAATTATTTTTACTGCAATTAAGTGAGATTCCTTAGGATTGTATTGATATCTTGCACATAATCATACTGAGAACATTAAGTCTGGTCGACTAGCTGTTAAGTAAAGTAAACTTCCTATCATACCTCCAAAAGATGTTTGATCTACTGGTTTCCCAGCTTCATCAGGATCTAAATAGTTTGAGGTACCAATGGGAGTACTTATACTCTTAGTGTTGTCATAAACATACTTTTTGAGAAGATCTTTAATATACTTATGTTGAGATATATAGATTCCTTCTGGTTTTTGAAAATTTGAAAACCAAGTAAAAAATTTAACTCACCCATCATACTCATTTCAAACTCAGATTTCATTAGACTTGCAAAAGAGTCGGTTAAAGATTGCTGAGTTGAACCAAATATGATGGCATCAATATAAATTTAAGCAATGAAAACCTTTTTCTTATCTTTCTTTATAAAAAGGGTTGGATCTGTATTTCCCTTAACATAGTTATTTTGAATCAAAAATCATGTGAGTCTATCATACCAAGCTCGTGGGGCTTTCTTAAGACCATAAAAATCTTTACTAAGTCTAAAAACATGATCAGGATGTTTTGTATCTTCAAATCCAGGAGGTTGTTCAACAAAACTTCCTCTTGAACATAACCGTTAATAAAATCACATTTCACGTCCATTTGAAAAAGTTTAAAATTGAACAATGCTGCAAAGGCAAGTAGAATATGAATAGATTCAAGTATAGCTACCGGAGCATAGGTTTCTTCATAGTCTATTTCCTCTTGCTGATTATATCCTTTAGCAATGATTCTAGCTTTATTTCTTACAAAGACTCCATTTTCATCACACTTATTTATGAAGACCCACTTTACTCCAATAACAGAAGTTTCCTTAGGTCTTTCAACCAAAGTCTAGACTTTATTCCTTTCAAATTCATTTAGTTTATCTTGCATGGCTTTGATCCAATCATCATCACCAAAAACATTATCAGTGCTTTTTGGTTCTAATTGGGAATGAAATGCTAGATATTCTACTTCATTTTTGAAGGAACTTCTAGTCCTCACAGGTTGATTTACATCACCAATGATGCTATCACTGGTATGATTCTTAAGAAACACCTGATTTGGGTTTTGTAAAACCTGTTCATCAACATAGGGTAGAAAGTCTTCTGGGGTAAATGTTTCAGAAGTATCTTCTTGAAAATTTTCCTTGTCAGAAGGATCTTTTATCGAAGGATGACAATCAGTTTTTGAAAACACATCCAAGGATGTAGGTTGGGATGGTTTAAAAACAAAAGGATCTGACTCATAAAATTTTACATGCACTGTTTCTTCAATAGTATAAGTATTTTTATTGAAAAATCTGTATTCCTTAGAAGTTGTTGAGTAACCTAAGAAAATTACTTCATCAGATTTTGGTGTGAATTTATGTAGATTATCTTTATTATTCAGTATGAATACATTGCATCGAAAAACCTTGAAGTAGGAAAGTCTTGGTTTTCTACCACTCCCTAACTCATAAAGAGTTTTATTAAGAAAAGGTCTAATCAAAACTCGATTTATAGTATAGCAAGCAGTACATACAGATTCAGCCCAGAAATTTCTAGCTATAGAATATTCACTCAACATGGTTCTAGTTATCTCTTGAAAAAAACTATTTCTTCTTTCATCTACACCATTTTTTGAGGAGTTCTCAGTTCTGAAAAGTTGTGAGTAATACCTTTTCTACTACAAAAAGTTTTAAAATCAGAATTTTGAAATTCTCATCCATGATCACTATGAATAGTTTTCAGTGGAAGATTTTTCCCATTTTTAACTTGGGCTCTAAAACTTTTGAAATAAGAAAAATCTTCAGACTTTTTTTCTAGAAAATAGACCCATGTAAATCTAGTGTAATCATCAACTAAAACAAATACATAGTATTTTTCTCCAATGCTTCCGGTTTGTGTTGGAACAAAAAGATCCATGTGCACTAACTGTAATGCATCAGTTTTTGAGACATAACCAATTGATTTAAAACTAGATTTATGTTTCTTTCCATATTTACAAGGATCACAATCATTAGAAGAATCAAATCTAAGCTCCAGTAGATCCTTAACTAGTTTCTTCTTAGAGAGTTTACATAAGTTCCTAAGGTTACAGTGACCTAGTCTTCTATGCCATAACCAAGAATGATCTTCCATTGCACTAAGGCAAGGTAAATCTTGACTTCTGAGGTCTTCTAGGTTCAATGTGTAAACATTTTCTTGCCTATTGGCTGAGAGAATAAATTCTTCCTTGGAATTGTGAACTAAGAACTTATCATTCCTAAAATTCACAAGGTAACCTTCATCACATAACTGACTTATTGTAATGAGGTTGTTCTTAAGACCCTTAACAAATAAACCATTTTAAATCAAAGTTTTTCCAAGAAGAACAATATTACCAAAACCAACAATGTTTCCATGAGAATTATCTCCAAAAGTTACCTTTCCTCCTTTCGTTTTGATAATATTTTCAAAATAGCTTTTGTTACCAGTCATGTGCTGAGAACATCCACTATCCATGTACCATGTATTGTTGTTGGTACTTCCTCTATTTTCCTGAAAAAATAAGATAGGAATTAGACTTTCAGAATCCAAACTTTCTTGGATCCGAGATTTCCAGACAACAAAATTTTACGAACCCACATCTTCTTTGAGAAATATGCCTTATGAAAACCTAAAGATTGGGTTTTTTTAAAGAACAGTTCTTTTCCCAATGACCACAACATTGACATTTGGTAAAAAATGGGGTACTTTGTGGAAAAAGTAATTGTTACTAAAAGTTGTTTTTGCATGGGTATAACCAAATCCGGATCTGTTTCTCAAAGGTCGTATTTGGGAATGCATTTTATCAAAATTTTCCTTACCATGGGTAAAGTTTGATAAACACTTCTTTAACAAAAAGATTTAGGACTTGAGTTTTATAACCTAGTTTTTGTCTTCAAAATCATTAGATTTAGAACTAGAGCTAGGCTCGAAAATACCTTTCTTAGAAATTACTTTTTATAACTCTTTAGAAAGTTTGTTCTTCTCAAAACTCACTTCCTCATTATTTTTTGAAATATTTACAAAATCAGCATTTTTCCTATCAAGATCTTTAGAAAGATCTGATATCTCTTTTGTAAGAATAGAATTCCTAGAGTTTGCCTTATCAATATTTTTATTGAGTTTAGAATTCTCAATTCCAAGAAGTTCAGCAAACCTAGAAACTTCTTCATAGGTAGGTAAAATATTTTCTTCATCAGAAGAAGATTCTTCATCAGAAGATTTATAATATTATCTATCATTTGAATTCAAAGAAACATTGGTCAATGATTCATAACTTTGTACCTTAGCCATAAAACAATGATTGTTAATCGGTAATCTGGCTATAAGACCGAGATTCTTCTGTCCTGAAGATTCATAATCAGAAGATTCATCTGAAGATTCACCACCACTGGCACTCGAGGTGTCATTTTCTTTCAGAACTTTCTTAGCTTTGGATTTATAATATTTTTTCTTGTTCCTATCTGAATGCCTTTCTTTCCTTTCTTTCTTTTTGAGCAAAGGGCAATCCGATCTTATATGTCCAGCTCTCTTGCATTCATAACAAGTGACTTCTCCATCTTTCCTATCTTTCCTTTCCTTTTTCATATACTTGGACTGGAAATTTCTCTGTCCAGCTATCTTGTTCATCCTTCGAGCAGGATTTGCTAACTCATTTTCTGAGATTTCACTTTCACTAGAATCTAATTGAATAATCATCTTCTTAGACTTGGATCAGGTTACTCTCTCTGGAGTCTTATCTTTTATATGATTTGATGTCTTTGTAAAAGCAACAGTACCATTCCCATTCTTCTTTTTGATGTTTCCAGCATCTCTCTTCATTCTTGTTTCATGTTGGAGAAGAGTTCCAAATAGCTCATCAATAGAAATTTGAGTGAATTTCCTGTTCTCATCTATATTTGTTCTCTTTTAGTCCCACTAATTGGGCATAATGTCAATTATCTTATCCACTAGAGATTCATCATCTAATCATTTTTCTCCCGTAGACTGTAAGATGTTGAATATAGTAATAAATCTATGTTGAAATTTGAAAATTGGTTCACCATAAGGAAAATTGAATCCATGATATTCACCTCTAAGCATAGCTCTTCTTATCTCAATCACTTTAGAAGTTCCAAAGTGTGTAACCTCTAACTTCTTCCCGATACAATTAGCTACTTCACAAGAAGAAATTTGGATATATATATTTCTAGTCATCGAACAAAGTAAAGTATTGCGTACCTTATAATTGAGTTGATACTCTTTCTTTTCTTGGTTAGTGAAAGTTCTAACTTCCTTATCAGGAATTTTATAATCACCAGTAAGCATAACTAAGTTATCCACTCCATTATTGATAACAAAAGTATTCATTCGATCTCTCCAGTACTCATAGTCATTACCATCAAAGATTGGTGGTCTTGTAGGATTTAGATTGTCTATAGAACCAACATTGACTCCTTCCATTATAATAAAACATGGAAACCAAACTAGTTAGTAGAAAAATTTCATAACCACACAGTTCAGAATGACAAAGTTCGGAATGAAAAAGTTCGGAATGAAAAAGTTCGGAATGATAGAGTATGGAATGACAAAGTTCAGAATGACAATGTTTAGAAAACTTATATGTGAGTATAAGTATTTCAGAGACCACCTCTGATACCAATTGTAGGATCGAAATAATGATGTAGATGCTCAATATACAAGAGGGGGGGGGTGAATTGTACACTTGAAAATTCTTTTGGAACCTTTAAAGTTGATTATAAATAACTACGTTCTCCTTATACAAGGAAAGATCTAAGTTTAACAAAGTTAAAATAAACAGATTCACAACTCCTCTAAAACAAAAAGTAGGATTGGAACTAAAGTTTACAATATGAGATTCTACGATAAAGAGAATATAATATTATCATATCAGAGTACAAGTGTAAGTAAATACAAGAACATACTTTCCTTACAATGTAAAAGTGCAATGGAAAAACAAGTAGTAGAACTACTAGTAACAAGATATAAGTCTTATAACCCAAAGAGAAGGGTATCCAACAACCTTGGATAAAGGTCCCTTGATTTATACTTTCAAGCAAGTCTGTCTTACCCACACCAGGGTAAGCCCTCGATACGAAGATCGGAATCTCTGTCTTGCTATCCCCGCAAGCCCTCAACTTCTTGGTAGTTGGAACCTCTATCTTCCTCAGCAAGGAAGCCCTCGAACTTCAAGGTAGTCAGCACCTCTGTCTTCCTATTCCCGGAAGTCCTTGACTGTAATCACCAACATTCTGAGTCGCGCGAAGCAATCTGAATGAGCGGTTCAGTACGCACAAGGAATGAAAAGATTCTCTCTCTAGAAATCACCTTAACAACGTGTGGTTTCTAGATCGTTCAACCTCTTTCATCTATCACATGTATGTTGTGAGATCTTTCAAATGAGCTCCTATTTATAGGCAAATTTCAAATGGTCAGCTCCCTCCTCCAACGGTCATATTTCCCATGAAATTCGGAGGGACCTGTACACGTGTAACTCAACCAATGGTTAGTTTGAAATAGAAAGGATGACATCATTTAATAACTTAACCAAGTATAACTGAATGCATGACATCATTTTCAAATGGAACATATGTAAGTAAAAACTAATCAACATTTCGGAGTGAAAGTAAATTAAGCGTTCAGAGTCTAACCAAATTAAAGTTCGGAGTCTATGTTAAGAAAAGTTCGGAATCTGTTTTATAGGGATTCGGAGTCTGGTTTCACCAAGGTTTGGAATCTGAACATGCAGAGTTCGGAGTCGAGCTACTTAAGAGTTCAGAGTCGAACTACTTAAGAGTTCGGAGTCGAACTACATAAGATTTCGGAGTCGAAATACGTAAGAGTTCAGAGTCGAACTACTTAAGAGTTTGGAGTTGAACTACTTAAGAGATCAGAGTCGAACTACTTAAGAGTTCGGAGTCGAACTACATAATAGTTCGGAGTCGAACTACTTAAGAGTTCGGAGTCGAACTACTTAAGAGTTCGGAGTCGAACTACTTAATAGTTTGGAGTAGAACTCATGAAAGTTCGGAGTCCAGAATTCGGATTAGAACTTCAATATAGTTCACATCCAGAATTCGGATCCTAAAAATAGAATACTCCAATACTTGTCATTACATGATTCCGGGATTTTGATTAACAATCTGGGTTTTTTACTTTAAGAAAAAAATAGCTATGAATAAGGAACTCTAGGTAAGGGTAAATTTCCTTAAAGATTAATTTCCCTTATGGAGGTAAAACATACATTTTCTTAAGTATAAGGTGTTTGTGATTTTCAAAACAAGAAGGAATGGAAAATTCATAAGGAAAACCTTATTGACTCAACACTACTATATATCCTTAGTAGAACAATCATCCATTATCAATCTCTAATTCAGTCCAAATAAGGAGAAAAGAAATAATGGATGAAAACCCAAGGAATAAGGTATATTAGGCTGCACCTACATAATTCTATCAATTTAAATACAAAAAGAGTCCCAATATTAATGAATAAATCCCTATAATTGAACCAATGATAACAACACTATTAAATTCTTTGTTTTTATGGGGAATTGGGATCCATTATTAGACTTTGAGCATAGATGGGAGAAAAGACGATTCTCTATATACAAGAATCAAAAGAGGATAACGAAAATAATTTTTTGATAAAATTTAATGCAAATTTGTTATCTTTCTCTATAAAAACAATTTTACACAGACTGAATGAATAGTAATCAAACCTGTGTTCCCACAAAGCACCCCTCACTACCTAAAAATTGAAATTTCATTGTTCATTCACAGGGGTTGGGAAACTATTTACAAACCATGATTCACACCACTTCTAAAAATAGTTGAGATTCCTCCACTAGAGACCGACCATGGAAAAACTGTTAGAAAATACCATGAATAATTTTATTTTCTCTGTCCAACACATCATGGTTTACTAAATTATTATATCCTGGGGTGGAAAATATTTACTAACAATGTGGACCATCTATCATTTTCAAAAAAATATTCTCTAGGCTTAGAACTACCCCATGACCCCCCTAAAAAAACTCATGTGACCCCATTACAAATTTAAATTATTTCAAAAAAATTATTTTAAATTAAATCAAAAATATTTCTACCATAAATATAAATATGGTATCTTTCAATCTTCCACCAAAAATGTAATTCACCATCTCTCTTCCCTTCATATGATGGTCTAGAATTTATTCGAAATAACTTCATGCATTGAGTATATATTTCAGCCATCTGCTCAAAAGTCTCATCCTATAAATGATAATTTTTCTATTACCCATGTATTAGATGAACAAATCGGCCTCAGGTAGCCTTTTTTATCTTGTCAGTAATATGTATCAGATGCCCCTTGAAGGAAACATATACTTAAAACTCAACCTCCTCTAGTTGATGTGTTTGATATGGGTCTGAATTATAGCATCACAACTGAGATACATGGATGAGTTCATTTGTGGCCCTGTACCTTTGAGGTATCTACAATAGATAGGATATAATAAAAAATACCTCTAGAATATTTAATTCCAAACATATCATGAATAATTCATACCCTATGTCCTAATACATTTATTCTCTAGCCTCTATGAGATATGAATAAATACTCGATCCCTGACCCTGAACTCTAGAGGTCATCAATAATGGTAAAACATGTATTTACATCTCGATTGTGTTGTACCAATCCACTCATTATCTAGTGATCCCTCTCTAATGTCTCAAGCACCCTACCTGGTCTATGAAAAATAACCTCTACTACCTCTAAACAATATTTTGGTTAAAAACATGGATGACCGTAGAAAGCCTCATGAGTTTCCATATGTATAGTGTTTTGGTAGATATTGTTTATGGTGAGTTTAACCTAACTAGATATTAGTCTGAGGGTGGTATTCAGTGCTAAAAAGTACCAATGTTCCCAATTCCCTACGTAATAATTTCCAAAACCAAGATCCAAAATGGGAGTCCCTATATGATTAATTAGTATGAGGAACCCTATGAAGGTTCATAATTTCATTAATATAAAATCTATCATGATAATATAACGATATGGTCTCCCTAAAAGGTAGGAAATGGGTGAACTTTTTGATCATGTCTACAAAAACCCATAAAACATCACTACCTCATGTATACGATGGTAACCCCATCGTGAAACTCATTATAAAATAATCACATTTCCACTTTAGAATAGGTGAATATTTTAATAATTCATTTGGTCACTGAGGTTTCAACTTCACCTTCTGAAAAGTGGAACACCTCTCAAAAAAAACACACTACCTCTCATTTAATCCTCGACCACTAGTATTGTGGGAACTAGCCATGATACTTCTTTCAAATGTAGGGATGTACTACTCATGTTGATCCATGAATATCTTGCATCATATACACATGTATATCTTATGGATCCAAAATGTGACATTGTATATAATGAATTTCATCCATGATGCCGATCCAACCATGAATTGGGTTATTACCTCCCATGATCTCTCGTTGGACTATTCCCTATTTATGTAACAACTATCTCATCATAATATAATTTATAAGAGAGTGCTCTAATAATAAATATGAAATCAAATTTTACCAATTACCATCCTTCACCACAATGTTCAACTATGAAAACAAGACCATAGGATTCCACCGACTACTATCCTCATGAACTGCCTGTATATGAGTCCTCCTAGTCAAAACATAATCAACTAAATTTCCTTTTTTGGGAGTATAGGTGAGGTCAATGATAAAGTATTGTAGATTATAAATCCATATATGTTTCCTAAAATTAGATTTACACTGTATAAATATGTACTTGAGGTTTTTTTGGTTCATGCACACCAAAATATACTCTCAAAAAAATAGTGCCTCCAACATCGAATGGAATGAACCACAACAGTTTTTCGTCATCATAAATCAGGTATTTCCTCTTGTGTGGTATCAACTTATGAGACCATTATGGCATAACTATATCATCCTATATGAGAACTACTCATAGACAGCTACATAATGTATCTTAGTAAAATGTATAACATATTCCAAAATCTTGAAAGAAGCAGGACTATCACTGATGTCAGTCTTCCTTTCAACTCATGAAGGTGGTTTCAAAGGTATCTAATGTAATGACCTATAATTCCCATTTATTTTTTTTTTAAAAATATATTGGAATTTTATGAGTCCATGAAATTAGACAGTGCCCGATTTCGAGGTCCTGAGTGTCTGGAATGATCCTTCAATGTTTGGTTAAGATTAAGTTAACGCACGTAAGCTGTTTTCCTGAAAGCTGGAATAACTAATAAATAGTTACTCGGATCAAAAATTGGAGGGAACCGTTGTGCTCAGGATTGTGGTTTGACCGTAGGTGTGAATTATGATTAGTCGGTGTGGGTCTCCTGTGAGAAAACCCAAATTTGGCATAACCCTAAATAAAATAATTTAATAAATTATTTTATTTTTCAAATACTTATAACTCACAAATGGTAGATCATATTAAAAATCTGAGACCACCATTGAACTCAAGGGGGAATTCTTTAATTAAGAAGATACTATCCTTGTCCAGTGTCGGCCACCAGAAAATGTTAGTTTTTTTCCGCAAATAAAATAATTAAGTGACAATTATTTTTTTTAGATTTCATAACTTCTAAATGGAATGTAGGATTGAAAATCTGAGAGTACCGTTGGGTTCGTTGGGGCGTGTTTCACCTAGGCAAGGCCTAACCTCGACTGGCGCGGGACGAGGGTGACTGATAATATTTTTTCTGATTTTTTGTTCGAGTATATTTAGTGAAATTTTGAGCGGGTTTTTATAACTTTTGAACTGGTGCTTCGAATTGAAATCTGAAGGCGATGTTGAACTCACAGTGTCGGTGTTCGCTTAAGAAGAATTTCACCTTGACAGCAGTGAGTCGAGAATGAAAGATAGTTTTTGGGTTTTTCATGGAAAATAATAAAATAAAAAATGATCTCCACTTTATAATATTTTGAGATTCCATGTGGTTATTTTTGGAGGGTTCCATCGAAGAAAAATCTCTACATGGAAGTTGGAAGTGGTAACCACCACACCTTAACCTCCCACGAGAGGTTATGGTGGTGGGGACTACCCAAACCATAATCTCCCATGACAGGTTATGGTGGTGGGGGCCACTAGGGTATTTAAACCTCCTTGAAACCTCCCATTAAATTGGGAGAAACCTCTCATGTCCCAATTAAATGTGGAGGGAACCTCTTTGTATTTTCCCAATAATTATAGCCAATGCACCTCTTAAATTGCACCAACATATTTTAATTATCTTGCTCATTATAAAATTAAATAACCGCGTCGTTGGAATTTAGGAAGGTTTCTAATAAATGAATTGTCATAAATTCCAATGATCGTTACCTTCCTCCCTCCATATCCTATATATAATAAGTTTGGGACGGGGTTTTGGGACGGCTTCACCAAGTGACGAAGCACTAGTAAAGTGACGTGACACCCAACACTTTCAGGATTACGCTTCTTCCACGAATAATGCATTCTTCCAACGAAAAATGCAATTGAAAAGCGACTTCGACTTCCTTACTCAGAACCTACTCCAATGTAGGATGTCTTCGACTAAGACGAGTCGGTGCACAAACCGACGATCGAGGAAAACGCCGACGACACTGACGTCTTTATTTTCCCAACGATCTGTATTCTTCCCCACTCCAACTTGATAAACATCGAAAAAAGGTAGTGGGGTTATTTCATGTTAATTCTTTCCTTGATTTTCGTTTGCAGATTGGAAAATAATCGTTGTTGAGGCTGTCGAATTTTAAGTTCATCATTCTCTTTTCTTGATGGAACGACTGCTATTTTCCTTAACGTGGAGGGTGCGGGCTAAGCTAACATGGCCCGACTCCCTCCGCAAATCTCTTTGTGATGTTCTTCAGCATGGTGACGAAAAGAAGAGGTGACGATGGCCACAAGCAACGACCGCACAACCTGCAAACTCTGCAACCTGCGCCGCCCTTGTGGTGCTTTTACTGAACCAGCTCTTGACCGCCGCCGACCTCTCGTGCGCTCGCCGGCCGCCCACTGGCCTCCTGGCTTCTGGCCACCGCCAGTCTTTCGGCCACCCTCCGGCCTCCCGTTCGATGCTGGTCTACTGGCCGTCTGCTGGTCTCCCGACCGCCTGCCGGCCTCCCGGGCCGAGCCGGCCGAGCCGCTTCTCTCATGGCGTTGGCTGAACCAGCCTCGACCATCCGGGCCGAGTCGCCGATCTGTGCCCTAGGTTCTCTTGGCTGAGCCGGCCTTCTGCACCCCTCACGGCGCCTCCGGGCCGAACCACCCTTACACCGACACACAGCGAGTCTGCGCCCTCGCAACCAATCTATGCCCTCCTGCTACTCACGGGCTTAGTGAATTACTGGGCCAGGCTCAGCGGGTCGAGCTAGACCTAGCGGATCAGGTTGGGTTGACATAGACTGGGTCAGACCATACCGGGCCCACTTCAACCCATTTATACTCCTTCGACCATATCTTTGGCACCAGACATCTGTTTGACGAACCATTAGTGCTGCTGAAAATATTAAAGAATGATAGTACCTTAGGGTATACCTCACTGGAGTTTGGGGTATTGTTGAGATATGGTTAGGTTGGATCGTGCACGAATCCAACCTGGCCCCTGGGACTAAAAGGATAATAACTCTTAGACTGGGTGTCTGATTGAAGCGCCATATATTGCGTTGAAACCCCTATTAGGATTCGGTCATTCGGGTTATTTCTTCATGGGACTTCGTGGAAGTTGATATATCGACACTTGGAAAGAGCAGTGGACCCTCCTGGAATCAAGCGTGCTTGTGTGAAACCCTATGGATGGCTGGTCTCTGACTAATGTTCCAACATCCTGTGGGGGTTTGTCAGCTCTGACTACTGTTCCTGGATCCTGTGTGGGTTCGACAGCTCTGACTGCTGTTCATGGATCCTGTTTGGGTTTGATAGCTCTGACTACTTTTCCTGGATCTTGAATGGGTTAGACATCTCTGACTATTGTTCCTGGATCCTGTGTGGGTTCGACAGCTCCGACTACTGTTTTTGGATCCAGTGTGGGTTCGAAAGCACTGACTACTGTTCCTAGATCCTGTGTGGGTTCGACAATTCTAATTTCTGTACTAGGATCCTATGTGGGTTCGATAGAATATATGATTTAGTGGCTACATCTAATCATCTATAACTCTCTAAAAAATTTGTATACTTGTGTGAGCTGAGTCAGTTTTTCAGTTTTTTCGTCGTGCTTGAGATGGATCACTTGATAAAATAGGTATATGTATGAGAATATACCTAAGTAAGGTTATCTGTTTATTTGATACTTTTTGGTTTATCCTTGTTGGTTTTTGTGAGACCTTGAAGGTCTCATGGTCCCTACGGAGTATCTTTATACTCACCCATGCATGGGCGTTTCCCGCACCATGTTGTGTTGGATGCAGACGACGGACAACGCTAACCGAGGCTGAGTGTACCAGGATTTGAGGGGACCCGGAGGTGGACCACACTGAGTTACGGTACACGGAGGAGATGGACGGATTTGTAGTGTTGTGGAGGCTCTCTTTACCTACACTTTATGTATGATTTATTGCTGGATGATCCAGGAGCTATTTTCCCTTTTTCTTGTACTTGTACTTTTAGTCTCTTGTACTTTACAATTGGGCATGTATTTCCAGCCACTTTTAATTTTCAATACTCTTTTTTTATACATTTTTACTTAGTTATTTTCTTCCATATTATAATATATTTTATGAGTTTACAGGTTATAAAGGTAATGACTTTCCAGTTATAGGTAATTATGCCTTTGGTGCTAGTCTCCAGCCCCTAGCCTATATAAGGCAGACTTGAGGTAGTCAGGACATGGGCCCCGGGGGATAGGTCATGAAAAATTGGTATCATAAGAGTCATTTCTACCACAGAATTTAGGACTCTGATATTTATTTTCTATGAGGAAATATTGTTAAGGGTAGTGAGTGTGGTTCTCAATTCAGGGAGTCCAGTGTTGGTGTGGCGGCCGACGTATCCATACACCAGGACCCTGAATTCTGATTTCTGACTCAGTTCATGAAAACACAGATTGCATGTGTGTTTTCTTTTTGATTTCTTAAGTCAGCTCACCCAGTTAGCTCACCAGGTATAATCTTCTGACCGTATAACATATTTTTCTTTGAGGATGCTTCCATATAGACAGCCAGTTAGAGTTCCGAGAGTTTTACGTACTGATAGCCCACTGAGCAATGAGGCTCTAGTCCATGGACCTATTACTATGTTGTCTCCTTCGGGTGGTGTACCAGTAGGGCCACCACTTATTGGGTAGAAGATACTATGATCCAAACTGATGGACATTTCACACTGACTGAGCGCATTACACATGTTCTAGCAAGAGAAGCCTCTGAGGTTTCGAGGGGAGACAGATTCCCATGCATCTGAGGGATAGCTAGAGGAGATTACTAGAGTTTCTGATCTAGTTGAGACACCAGTAGAGCAGACGGTGATCTTAGCTATTAGTATTTTTCAGTGAGTGACCATGTGGATGGTCCGCTTGGTGATGAGGCTTCGGTACATGGACCGTCACCCAAGAATGTACCTTCGGGTAGTATTCCATCTATATCACTACTCGTTGGTCAGCAGTTACAACCGTCAATACTGGTATAGGACACATGTAGGCTTAGTGCCCTACATGTGTTTCAACATCAGATATCCCCCAGGTTCTAAGGAGAGCTCGACTCATAGGCGGCTAAGGAATGGCTTGAGGAGGTGGCTGAGAATTCTCTATAACATCTAAAGCAACTTCAGGACGACATGTCGGTTGCTGAGTATTAATCGAGGTGTACCGATCTTTTATGGTACTCAATGAATATGATAGGATCAGTGATTCAGGGCTCAAACTTCTGAGAGAGGTGTGTTTAAATGACATCTGAGCCAAGACTATTCCTATATGCATTCCTACTTATTATATGGTGCTAGAGATAACTGTTGTGGTAAGATGTTCTTTGTCTGAACGGATACAACCAATGTATGTTAGTAGTGGGAAAGCAGGGAAATGGAACCAGTCTCAGAGACTTGGGAGTTTAAAATTTTTTAGGGAAAGATGAGTCTTTAGGGCAGTAGATATGGAAGCAGATCTAGGAGATAAGCATGTCGTGGTTTACTTTTTGACATTTTACAACCACCCCCTTTTTGTGGACCCTACCGGGCTCAGGGAGCTGGAGGACAGGGGAAGAGAGTTGTTGCAGGAAGTCAAATAATGCAACACAAGGGATCTAAGAATGATTCAAGGTATGGTATATGTATTCTACTAGCAACTGTATCAATATACATAAGTATCAATCTTTACTTTATTCCATGAATCTTGTCCAGGACCTAGAGTTTCTGGTTAAACCGTTGACTTCACCCTCACGTCTGGAGATACCTTTAGAAGGAGACTCGATAATCACACTAACGCTGACAATGTGATATGGACCCTGAGTTGAGAGTTTTTGTTGGAACCTCTTGGTGATAGTGTCAATGCCTTACTATGTTAGTTTTGGTATGGACTTGACATCCACAATTTTCACCCAGATTTACTTTATTAGGCAAAGAAGTTTTGGTTTATCTAGAGCGTTGGGATGTGGTTTCCCTTGGTCAGCGAAAAAGGAAAACCAAGAAGAATAGGATAAACTCATGCATAAGAGAGTCTATCCAATAACACTTGAGTCAGAAAACCTCACCCTGGTGGTAGTAGAATATGGCTTTGAGATAGTCTATACTCCTAGGAAGGGGAACATGGTAGCAGACGCACTCAACAAGAGGTCTAGCCTGCATCTGCTGAGTGAGGCGATAGAGTATATGGTTTATTTACATATATCTTTTGCAGATAGAGATGGATCAGCCTTCCTTATGTCTCTTACATCAACTCCCCCACTTCTTCAATGAGTCAGGGAGGCACATCATGGGGATGTCGACTGCGAGACATGATGTGCTCAAATATCCATAGAGCAGGCACCTGATAGATTTTCTGAAGGTGGAGAGAATGTCATCCTCTTCAGAGGACGTACTATGGTACTAGTGTAATTTTATGAGTATGTGTTGAGTGAGTTCCACACATCCCCTCTTGTGTTACATCCATGAGTTGCAATGATGTACCAGGATATCCGACGACAGCAATGATGGCCGCAAATGATGAAAGAAGTAGTAGAGTTTGTTTCTCGGTGCCTCATTTTCCAGCAAGTGAAGGTGGAGCATTAGGTACCGGTAGGATTGGTTAAAACATTGGAGGTTCCAGAGTGGAAGTAGGATGGGATATCAAGGACTTCATGATAGTATATCCACTTACTTCAAGAGGACATGACTCGATTTGGGTGATCGTCGACCGACTCACCATGTCAGACCACTTCCTACCGATCAGAGAGTAGGGTTTTGTAGAGGGCTTTGTACGCCCCTATGTTCAAGAGATTGTGTGGATAAATTGAGTACATTCAATGATTGTCTCTGATCGTAATGCATGTTTTACTTCCCAGTTATGGAAGGGGTAGCAGGAGGCTTTTGGGACGCATCTTCTTTTGAGCACTCCCTTCCAACCTCAGACGGATGGTAAGAATGAACCGACCATTTAGAACCTCGAGGACATGCTGCGTGCTTGTGTCCTTGACTTTAGTCACATCTGAGAGGATCACATACCCTTGGTGGAGTTTTCATAGAACAACTACTATCACTCTACCATTTGGATAGCCCCTTTTGAGGCGTTGTATGGGAAACCTTGTAGATCACCTTTGTGATGGACTAACCCAGGGGAGTCAACACTAGTGAGACCAGAGATGGTATGGGATACCACAGAGAAGGTGAAGATCACTCAGAAGCAGATGAAGACTACACAGAGAAGAAAGAAGTCATATTCCGACAAGAGATGAAGACCTCTATAGTTCTAGGATAGTGACCATGTCTTCTTACAGGTCTCACCTCGATGAGGTTTACAAAGTTTTGGATGAGAAGGAAAGTTATCTCTATGATTAATTGGGCCTTTTAGGTCCTCACATAGTTGGGGAGGTGGATTACCACTTATATCTTCTACTTCAGTTGCACCGGGTGCATGACGTCTTCCACGTATCCTAGCTGAGGAGATACATGCCTTCCCCTTCTCACATCATCGACCATAGAGCGTTGGACTTCGATCACAGGGAGACATGTACAGAGGTTCTAGTTGACATTGAGGATCAATAAGAGAGGGTCTATCATGGACAGGCGATACCTTTGTTACATATTTTTTGGCAGCACAAGAACCTTCAGGAGAGCACATGGTAGCGAGAGGCTCAAACGCGTGCACAGTACCCCCATTTGTTTTCTTATTTTCAGTTGTAGCTTATGGGGACATAGAGCCCTGAGTTGGGGAGAATGTAAAAACCTTAAATTCCCATGTAAATTATCTTTTAAAATATATGTGAATTTTACAAGTCCGAAAAATTAGACGGTGTGTGATTTCGAGGCCTGGAGTGCCCGAAATCATCCGTCGATGTTTTGTTAAGCTTAAGTTAACGCGCGTTAGAAGTTTTCTTGAAAAAGTGGAATAACTCATAAACAGTTACTCAGATCTGAAATATGAGGGCACCATTGCACTCAAGATTTTGGGTTTACCCTAGGCGTGACTTAAGATTAGTTGGCGTGGGCCTCCTGTGAGAAAAACTAAATTTGGCATAACTGTAAATAAAATAATTTAATAAATTGTTTTATTTTTCAAATTCTTATAACTCACAAACGGTAGCTCAGATTAAAAATCTGATACTACTGTGGAACTCGTGAGGGAATGATTTATTTATGAAGATACTAACTTTGGTCGGCGTAGACCACCAGAAAAAGTTATTTTTAGTCCACAAATAAAATAATTAAGTGACATTTATTTTATTGTAAAATTAATATATTCTAAAAGGTAACTCATATTGAAAATATGTGAGTACCATTGGGTTCATTGGGGTGTATTTCACCCAGGCAGAGCATAAACTCAACTGATGCAGGTCGAGGGTGACTGGAAATATTTTTTCTGATGTTTTTTTTGGGTTGATTCAATGAAAGTTCTAGCGGGTTTTTATAAAATTTGAACTGGTGCTCGGAATTGAAATCTGAGGGCACCGTTGAACACGCAATGACGGAATTCGCTTAAGATGAGTTTCACCTTGACAATAGTCAGTCGAGAATGAAAGATATTTTTTGGGTTTTTTCGTGGAAAATAATAAAATAAAAATGATATCCACTTTATATTATTTTGAGCATCCACGTGGAAATTTCTAGTGGTTTCCATCGTAGCTAAACCTCCACATGGAAGTTTGAAGTGAGGACCACAACACATTAACCTCCCATGAGAGGTTATAGTGGTGGGGACCACCCGAACCATAACCTCCCCTAAGAGGTTATGGTGGTGGGGTCCACCTGGGTTTATAAACCTCATTGAAACCTCCAATTAAATTGTGAGAAACCTCTTAATTACCTATTAAATGTGGGGGGGATCATCTTTGTATCCTCCCAACAATTATACCAAATGCACCTCTTAAATTGTTAAATAATATTTTTATTATCTTTCTCCTTTTAAATTTAAATAACACTGTCATTGGAATTTAGGAAGGTTCATTATAAATGAACAGTCATAAATTCCAACGATCGTTACCTACCTACCTCCCTCTCCTATATATAGGATTTTTGGGAGGAGGTTTTGGGATGGCTTCACCAAGCGATGAAATGTTGGAAAACTGGCATAACGCCCAACACTTGGAGGATTACGCTTACTCAACGAAGAATTCATTCTTCTAACGAAGAACGCTGGTGAGGGGAGACATCGACTTCCTTCTATGTAACCTACTCGGACGTATGATGTCTTCGACTACGACGAGATGGCTGAAAAACCGATGATCAAGGAAAATGACAACGACAACGACATCCGTATTTTCCCAACAATCCACCATCATCACCGTGCCAATGTAGACAAACATTTAACAAAGGTAGGGGGTTTATTTTCATGTTAATTCTTTCCTTGATTTTCTTTTGCGGATTGAAATAAAATAATTGTAGAGGTTGTAGAATTTGATGTTCACCGTTCTATTTTCTTGATGGACTGATTGATATCGTCTTAAATGCAGAGGGCGCGGGCCAAACTAACATGGCCCGACTCCCTCCACCGATCTCTTTGTGGTGTTTTTCGGCATGATGACAAAACAATGAGGCAATAGAGGTGACAGGAAAATATCGCACTACCCGCGGACTCCGCAACCCATGCTGCCCTCACGACGCTTCGGCAGAACCGGCTCCTAGCCGCCGCTAGCCTACCGTGCACCCGCTGGCCTCCCGGCTTCCGGCCGTCGCTGGCCTCCCAACTGCCTTCCTTCCTCCCGTGCGTCGCCTATCTCCCAGTCTCCCGGCGGGCTCCCATGCACAGCCGGTCTCCCGGTAGCCCCCCGGCCTCCCGGCCGCCCCACCGGCCTCCCGGGTTGAGCTGCCTGAGCTGTGACCATCGCAGCTTTGGAAGAATAGGCCTAAGAAATCTGGGCCAATCCATGGACCATGCGCACCTGGCCATTCCGGCCTTCTGTGCCACTCGCGGCGCCTCCGGGCCAAACTACCATTACACTGACGCGCGGCTGGTCGGTGCCCCCGTGACCGGTCCACACCCTCACGCTACTCATGGTCTTCGTGGTCTGTTGGGCCGGGCCCTGGGGCCGGGCCAAACCCAACGGATCCGGCCAGGTCAACCCATAACAGGTGGGCCAAGACTGGGCCGGGCCGGGTCGGTCCGACCATGTCGGACCGAACTGGGGCCCACTTCAACCCATTTATGCTCCTTCACCATATCATTTGCACCAGACGTCCGTTTGACGAACCGTCAACGGCGCTGGAAATCATGGAGCATTACAGTCCCTTAGAGTATACCCCACTAGAGTTTGGGGTATAGTTGAGATGCAGTCAGGTTGGATCGTACACGAATCCAACTAGACCCTTGGGACTAAAAGGATAATAACTCTCAGACCAGGCGTCCGATTGACGCACCGTCTATTGAGTTGAGACCCTTATGATGAGGCAGACATTCGTTTTATTTATTTTTGGGACTTCATGGATGTTGATGTATCAACACTAGGCTTGAGGAGTAGACCCTCTCAGAATCAAGCATTCTTGTACGGAAACCCTATGGCCGGATGCTCTCTGACTACTATTCCAGGATCCTGGGTGGGTTCGACAGCTCTAACAAATATTCCTGGATCCTGTGTGGGTTTGACAGCTTTAACTACTATTCCTGGATCCTGTGTGGGTTCAATAGCAATGACTACTGTTCCTGGATCCAATGTGGGTTTGATAGCTCTGACAACTATTCCTGGATCATGTGTGAGTTCGATAGCTCTGACTACTCTTTATGGATCATGTGTGGGTTCGATGGATCTGACTACTATTCCTGGATCCTGTGTGGGTTCGATAACTTTGACTACATTTCATGGATCATATGTGGGTTCGACAGCTTTGACTAATTTTCATGGATCCTATGTGGGTTCGACAGTTCTGGATTCTGTACCAGGATTCTACGTGGGTTCAATAGAATAGAAGATTTAGTGGATACATCTAATCATCTCTAACTCTCTAAAAATTTTTAATACCTTTGTGAGATGAGTCATTTTATCTATGTTTTCCTCGTGGCTGAGATAGATCACTTGATATATTTTTTATATGTATGGGAATATACCTAAGTAATCTTATCTGTTGAATTTATACTTTGTGGTTTATCCTTTTTGGATTTTGTGAGACCATGAGGGCCTCGGGGTCCCTAGTGAGTATCGTTATACTCACCCCTGCATGGGATATGCTCGTACATAGTTGTGTTGGATGCAGATGATGGACAATGCTGACCAAGGAAGAGTGTACCAGGACTGGACAATACCCAGAGGTGGACCACACGAAGTGACGGTACACAGAGGAGACGGACGGACGTGGAGTGTTGTGGAGAATATCTGTACCTACCCTTCAGGTAGGATTTACTGGTGTACGATCCAGAAGTGGTTTTCCCTTTTTCTAGTACTTGTACTTTCATTTTTTTATACTTTTCATTTGGGCTTTTATTTCCAATCCCTTTTACTTTTCAGCACTCTTTACTTATACAGTTTTACATAGTGATTTTATTCCAGTTTGTACTTTGTTGTCTGTGTTTATAGGTTATAAAAGAAATGCTTCATAATTATAGGGAACTAAACCTTTGGTTCTAGTCACCAACCCCTGGCCTATGGAAGTAGGGCCTGGGGTAGTCACGACACGTGCCCCGGGGGACGGGTCGTGACATCTGATCATAAAAACATCACAACCATCTTAGTCAAGATTATAATATGTTCTTATTAGAATTATAATTCTAATATGAAATGATAATAATATATATCTATCCTCAAGAAACAACATATTTAAAAGATTTTCCTAGTTTTATCGTAGGAAACCAAAACTCTAATCTTCTCTAGATCAAATGATAATCTTACATATATGAAAATATGACCTATATATTGAATATTATCCATATAGAAGTGAATATTTGTTAACATAACATATAATTTATTCTCCAACAATGCATAAAAAATTATCTCAATTAATTTTTCTTGGTCATGTCAATGGGGAGAATACCTGAAGATATCCTCTACGAATACCACCAAAAATAGAGATATGTATGGAAAACACATTTCATCAGTGAAATTAAAACTACTGGAACATTATTAAGACCATATAATATAACCACATATTCATATAGACCTTTAATTCTTTGAAATTATTTATGAATAATGTCTACCAATCGAACACACACCTGGTGATAACCCAATCAAAAATAAATCATTAAAAATAGTAGAGATCCCAGGATTTAGATAAATAGATTAACTATACAAGGAAAAGTATACATTTTCTTAACTACAAACGAGTTTAATTTATGTTAATCCACACATAGACAATGGGTTTTATCTACCTGTTTTGAAAAAAAAACCATGAAACCAACTGAAAATTACTGGGTGATAAAACCCCATTTTCCTCCTAGTCCTATAGTTGTCTCTTGAGATTTAGTAACTCAGTAGCATCTATATTATAAGTCTGAATATATATTTGTTCATATTCATGGTCCACCACAATTGAAAACTCTTCATCCCTCTCAATAAGAAAATAATAAAAAAATTCTAGGAATATGTCACTAAAATAATCATCCATAGGAGGGAAATGTTTTCTACATATCACATAATCATCCAGATATAAACTATCCATCGAGGTTGTCATCCCACCTAGAATACGATGATCAGGAATAACTATACATACATATATATCAAATTCACCATTGTTAATTAATCCCCACCATATGGTTATATGAAGGTCACCATCTAGTGATAATAATTAACATGGTCATGTTTTGAAACTAGCCAGTCCATCCTGAGTATAATGTCATTGCTAGTCTTCATGATGATAAAGGGATCCCATGTGAAGTGTCACCTGTCAATTTCAAGAGGGTACTCCCTGAACTAGAATACACTCTCTGATCTGATCCCAAATGGAGTATCAAGTATCATGATTCCACTAGAGAACTAACAAAATGATCCACATGCTCTTCACACTAGTTATATATATATATGATTCTAAGTGGCTCAGATATATAAAAAGGAACATATACTAGTGTAAAGTCTATTAAGATTATATCTCTCACCATAGATGTCCCAAAACACTTCTCCATTGCTGAAGGATATAGAGAATACATCATTCCTAAACCACAAGAATGAAATAATCCTCACTACCCATAGAAGGCCCACTCTACTATCATGATAATACTAGGGGTCTGAATTTCTCATCCATGATCACCACCTCAACCTAAACATAAGAAACTACTCCAGATCACATACTTAGATTGAGATGTGAATCCCAATCCTAGACCTAGATCCAGTGGAAACCTCCATCCACTGACTCATAGAGGGAAGGTCCTACAAAACCTATATACATTGACCATCCGATCATAATCTTGACACCAAACTAGGTTTATAACACATTGGTTCCTCATATGTCATCATCTCCCACTTTGATGAAAGAAGACAAAACATCTATCACATACACCCTATATTGTATTCCCCTCCTGAAAAGTGTCTAAAAAAAGAATTCTACTAGCTGACACTGAACCACAGGGTCAAGAAGTTTCTCTACCCTACTTTGTGACCACAAGTTTAGTCACATTCAATTCTATAATAGGTGTGTTATTAACAATCACTGTAATAAAAGTCTTCTGAAACATGTTGAACTTCAATTGAAAAGAATTTATTAGACCTTCCTTGATGTGTCTCATCCTCAATGGTTCATCAACAAGATATATTCGATAAATGTTCTAAGGCTCTATTAACCATTTCAAATACCCCATAATGGAAATCACACACTGATCTAGATGTATAAATTTTGTATTCTACTATTATCTCAGTGTCTTTGATTATAAGTAAGTATAAAATATGTATTGTAAATTCCATCATACCACATCTTGAAGCCTATAATATTTGTTCAAAACATCCCAACAACACTTAGTTTCTATCTGAAGCATATATGTTTCAAGATCATCTTTTATCCCCAGATGTGTCTTGAGACACTTGAATATTGATAAAATTGTTCCAATATATAACTAATTTGTTTATAGGCAACCATCTCATGAAAAAATGGGTGGGTCATAGTACTATAACAAGAAAATAAACACTTCAATATATATAGAAGTTTATGGGACTCCCTAGAATGTCATAAATATATCACCATATTCTCTAACAGGACTAGGAATCATCAATCATATCTAGTTAAACTGTCAGTTCCATAGAATTCACTATGGGTGGTCCTACTGACAGCTTAGGGCCCTCCACCTCCGAAGCAAGGTCATTTCCAACATCCCGGTATACAATTAGAGGCCTCCATTTTGATGTGCCTCAAAAATTCTGAAAATACACCTTATAAAATAATTTATTAGTTACTAAACCATAGATATAAAATCATAGGTTACATTAAATCCATGATATTAACAAGGTACCCATATTTAATTTATCATAAATCTACGATAGGAAAAAAGGAGCAACAATAAAAATTCCCATATAAATTTCTTACATTCAACTCTAAAGTAAGGTCCAGGCCAAGATATCTATTCAGAACATGAGTCAAGAAATATATATAATGGTGAATTCACATTTTTTTCAATTTTTGTAATATTTATATATTTTTACCCTTCAATATTAATATTGGAACAAAATGGGTACCACTTATGATTCCCAAGGTACCATAAACATTTTAAACTAAGGAGTGTCTTCCAATTAATCTAAAACATTACATTTTCGATTTTATGAATCCAATGGTCAATGAATCAACCTATCATAATTTACACTTTAGGGTTTCTTTTGTAGCTTCTATAAGAAAACATTTTTTATGTTATTAAAGGAACTCTAAGTAAAATTTATATTTCCTAGTCCCTAGAAAAAACATTAACTGAATGAAAAATATATTATATATTAATGACACAATAAATGGCCTCAAATCCAGAAAGTCTTTCTAGATGGAATCAAATATAGAAGGAATAGAATATGCTTGGCATGTGAATCCTATAAGTTTTTTTAATATGATGCGTGAGACTAAAAATTACATTCCACATTGGG
Organism: Viscum album; assembly: GCA_963277665.1. Taxonomy (NCBI): domain Eukaryota; kingdom Viridiplantae; phylum Streptophyta; class Magnoliopsida; order Santalales; family Viscaceae; genus Viscum; species Viscum album. The sequence goes on from OY728119.1 coordinate 1,570,099,448, forward strand.
ATAAGGATCAAATTATTCACTCAATAACAAAAATAATATCACAAATCATGTGCATCACCCTATGGTTGGAATCAACTCAACTAAAAAAGTGAAATATAGAAAACTATATCTCATTATATGCCACATGAAGTTTTCCAAAATTTGGGATAACAACTCCTAAGAAAAACTCAATACCAAATCACAATCCATTCGTTATCTCATTCCTACCAATCTAATTTAGGAGGATAAAATAAATAACCCCTCTGATGCCACATTTTACCATCCCAGCATAAAATATATTAAATGTTTCTTTGATATGATGGGTCGCAAGGCCTCATGTATGCCACCCCATATTCCAAAGGATACCAACTAGTATTGAGGGTCTATGGTGGTAAATTGAGAAGACTATTTACTCATAATCATATTAGCACAATGGTGTAATAGTTGAAAAAATAATTTCAATTATAATATAATCAATGAAAGAAGATAAAATTCAAAATACATTAAAAATAATAATTCCCAGTGCAATGTCATTTACAATATGACAATAATTACATGTAAGTATACAAAATGGAAAGTAATATATGGAAGTAGGAAATCATCACAATACATGTATCAAAAGTAAAAAAATTCCAAAAAGCAACAATCTATATACAAAATAAAGAGAATATCACAATCCTATATTCCCATGCACATAAAAAGTGACCCTATTATCAATCATATTGTGTGTGATTGGACTAGTCCTTGCATGCATACATGATGTATGCTTGGGTATACAAGGGTTTCTCGAACATGGTGTGAGATAACACATAGTTAGAAACTACCAATAGGGTTAATAACATGTTTAGTATATGTATAAAAATGTGTTTTCTGTAGTATATCATATGTGTAATAGTAATAAAAGTAATGTTTCAAAAGATGACGTGATCTTGTATACACATCCAAGTCTCACTCTAAATGATAATCAAGTACCCAATGCCAAGGAAAAAAGTAACCTGGTAACAATAATTATGGGTAAATAAAAATAATGATACAAAAGGTGTGATATTGTCTATTATAACAACTATAATCAATTACACATACCCGAGCTATTAGTAAATAAGGATAAACATCCACGATTGCCTTTGTTTGGTTGTCAATTGTCTAACTGAAAAGGTCCTGATCTAAGGAATAATTGACAAAGGAATCCTAATTGAGTACATCGTGAATCTTTATGGAAACGAGATAATGAAATGGGTAGAACACAATGATCACATCCATGGTATTCCATAAAAGATTATCCAAATGAGTTTCAATGTCATTAACATCCTATATAATTAGAATATAATGAGTAGAAATAAATAAGGAACCCCATACCATAATCAATAAATATCCATGTTCTCGAAATGTCAATAGAATCCAATGGAATTATGATTAAAGAGTATTAATGTCCAAAAGATCCCCTACCGTTATAAATACAGGTTGATGGAGTGGAAATGTCTGTGGAATATAATGGTATCTAAATCCAGGGAGTAGAAATATCTTAATAGTCTATTATCATTTTCAATACATCACCTCATTCCAGTTTAAAAGATAATAGTTTAAACAACCCAATCCAAATATCCCATATAATATGTTTAATCATATTGTACATTTAAGCACATCAAAAAGGGGTATAACTCTTCTCTCTTAATTACTTATATAATTCATTATTACTCCCACTATAATTCTGGAGCTCAAAAAAACCCAGTGTGGTGGTAAACAATAACAGAGATATATGGGTACACCAAATGGATGGTCATGGTCGTGGTAGACGACCTACAACCATCACGATAGTACTCATTGGGAACTATAAACAGGTTCTAAACAATTAATTCAAGTCACTAAATTAATTTTTGGCATAATGTTGGATGATCTGACAAGAAGAATAAAAAGAAAAAGTCATATTAAGCACGGAACATTAAGGGAAATTTATATACCGCCTATCATATACTTGTTATAGAACACTGATCTAGTGTAGACCTCTGATTCAGTCCAAATAAAGAGAAAAAATAAGAACATATTAAAACCATATAATTGGGGCACACTATCTTGTGCTAAAATAAATCTCTTAATATGAAAAAATGAATAAATGCACAAGTTTAATGAAGAACTCTCTAGAACAGATCCAACGAGATAAAAATTGTTCAATCAGGATTCCATACAGAGAATCAAGATCCATGCCTCGATTTTTAGATTAAATAAATTAAAAAAATCCCTTTATGATTGAAACAAATGAGGAGAAGTAATTTTTAAGGAAATTTTATGGTGTATTTTTAATTTAATCCAAAAACATTATCCCACAATGTTTTGATGCACAATAGGCTAAACCAGGGGCTAACAATATTCCCCAAATTTCCTCAATAGGGAACCCACATAGTTCATGTGAATAGTTTGGGAAACCATGAAAAAGCATTCTATATGCCTGAGTTAAAATCATTAGAGCTTCCTTGATTAGTGTTGGGCCCTAAGAGAATGGTTAGGTAAAACCGTGTTCCCTTTTATACTCTATCTCAAACCCTAAATTGTTTAATCAAACCAAGATTCTTGGGTTTCATGGTTTCTGCTAACTGTTTGGACTATTATATATTTCAAAAAACATATTCTTCGGGATCCGAACAAGTCCCGATCAACCTTGAAACACCTGTGACCTAATTAGGAATTTAAATTTGGTAAAATATATTTATTCCATTTGAAATTAAAAATATAAAAACCTTAAAAAAAAACTCATGTTACTACACATAAATCCCTATAATTGAGTAAATGATGGAAATATTTAACATCTGATCATGATACAGAACAATGTGCAATGATCATAAAAACATAGGAATATAAGGAAATAACTATTACGAATCATAACATGGGAATGTGGCTACATTAAAAAATGATTCATTCAAAATCATATCACTAAGGTGTCATTAATCATAATGACCAAGTTCATTCACCATAGAATATAAAACATTTCATATTTAGAGTAAAATTCATTACATAATATATTAGATAACTATTATGGTGATACATTCATATTTTTAAATTCATGTGATCTGTATAGATAATAAGAAAAAATTTGATTAAAAACCCATTAGAAAAAAATAATGTCTTTCAATTGAAATTCATTAAATTAAAATATTATTAATGACATGTTAACTAAATAATTTTTAAACCACAGGTAATAATGTAGGATTTATATTTGTAAGTACCCAATAAATTATTCAATGTCACATCTTGGTGAATATCCATGAATAAAGAAATTGGTTGGGTATACATAACATAAGGATAATGTATGGAAATGAAATAAAATTAAGGGAATGATTTCAACAGTAAAATAGGTGTGTAAATAGAATTATTAATTTGTGTTAATGAGAGGGTAGTTAAGTATCATTATAATAGAATAAAATACTGGTAGTAATGGATTAATTTAAATGAAATATGAATAATGAAATGAAAATTAATTCGTAAAAATAAATTTGTTCAATATAATATTGGAAGAGGAAGATAATTTTCCTAACTTAATGAGTTACTTCCTAAAACATGATGATGGACCCTGATAACCATATGTAAAACATGTATGAACTCCTTGTGGGTAAATTGACTATAAATTCATGTCTATATGACTTATAGTGGAGAGGAAAGTGAGGATGGTTAGGTATTTATAGTAAAAGAGGAAAAGTTTACTTAATAATTTGTAACTATTGGTCATAGAATTATTAGTTGTGGAAAATGAAAAACCAATGTCTTACCAATTTTTTTTTTACGTTTTTATCCATTTCATTAATTTTTTAAAATATTTCAATTCATTATAACCAAAATCTAATTTTTAATGATATTTTTTCCTGGAAAACTATATTTTCTACAAAATAATTTTTTAATATATTTATTTTCATTTATAAAATTTTATTGCCACTTATAGTTTTTTAAATGGATTTAAATACATATAAATATTAAATATTAATAAAATAAGCTATTTTAATATTAAAATAATATAACTTTTTTATTACCCAACATTAAGTATTCAACGTGTCATAATACTCACCTTATAACATACAATACTATACATTTTACCCATAAATAATTTAATGACTCTGAAAATTATAAATAAATTACCATTGGATAAATTTTTAATGTTTATTTATATAGTTACATCCATTTTATTAGAAAATTTCTCCATATATAAAATATATAGTTTATAAATATAAAAGTAAATTTTTTTTTGAAAACAGATTTTTTTTATCATAATATCATAATCACATCCCTTAGAAAAATATATATATACAATTTCAAAAAATAGTTCATAAATCCATATTTTTTAACCCTTTTTAAAAATTATTTATCATATTTTTAAAATTCATTTCTCTGAAATATATAAATATATATATTCCATAAAATATAGTCACAATCTATTTGAGTAAACATTAAGTTTATCATATTCTCAAATATATGAATTTTTTTAAGGTTGTAATGTTAAATAATCATATACAGTCAATAATAAAGTCCATTAAGTTATAAAATAATTACACCTTTAAACTAGTTGGTTCTAGGTACATATTCCCTTATGAATGTATCATATTAAATAAGCTTATGGAGTGTGAATGTGGTGGTTAACATTGATCTTATGATGATCACCACTAACTGGAACTAATCTCATTTGAATTATCATTCTAACCTCACATATTGAGTCTCTTCATGGGTTTGGTGATTGGTGAACCCCATTTTCATTACTACAATCCCAATTAATGATAAATTATCTTCATAAGGAATTAGTTTACATTATTAATCCATTGTTTCTTCTTTTTACATTAAATTATAACATATCATCAATATTAAAATAAACAAACCCTGATGCTCACATTATACTATCAACATTAACAACTATACTTATTACCAATAGTTCTATAGACAAATATTCATATTGACCGATGGTCATATAATAGTAATATAATGGATATTTCATTACCGTAACATTTTCAATAACATATTATTTATAAACAAAAAAACCATCAAACTAAAAACTTAATTACCAAAGTGTTTTAGAATTACTTTGATAATTTATAACATATTCCTTATGTTTCTTTTTATTTTAAAACTTTCTAGGGATGGTGTAATTTTATAGTCAATGTTTGGTCCTATGTAGTATACCATTTTATAGTCACTATTATTTGGTATTTACATCCATGTCTTTATTTTAGATTTAGTAACTTGTATTATTGTTATAAATATTATTTTTTATCTCTTATAACCATTATATGCAGTTTTATTATGAAATGTAATATAACAATCATCATGAACAAATATTCCTTTTATTAATTATAGATGGGTTTATAATTTTGTCAGTTAATTAATATTTCCATTTTATTGAGAGATGGTTTTAAATACTATTGATACGTTTTTAGTATTTTTATGATGATTTTTATATAGGGTGAATTTTATAAATGAAAAGTTTTATGTTTTTAAATTACTATAGAGTTTTGTAAATTTCTTTAAAATGAGTCATATGTTTTGGATTTGGAATATAGTATCAATAACTAATGGTTGGAATTAAAATGGTATATTAAGTATATATTTGGTTATTTTGATGTTATTTAGAGTTGTTTAGAACTTCATTTTGATATAAATTTATATAATGTATGTTGTCTATCGAGGATTTAAAGGGAAATCATGTTTTTAAACAGTTTAAGATTAGTTTTTTAATTTATAATGGAATATATCAAATTGAAATGAAATAGTTTTGATACTATGGAACTTGAATCTTATTTCAATGTCACACATGTAAATTTAGAGATTTATTTTAGGAAAAAAACCATTTTTTAAGGAGTTTAAAGTTGGATTCATAATATTGCGTTTTTGTCGGATCATTTGAGGGGTTGATACCAAATTCTCATTTTGGAGGTTGATTTTGATAATTGATCAATTTTTTTGGATGATTTAAATATTTTTGTTCTTTTGAGTGGGTATGTTAGTTTTATCATATTTAAATTATAACACTTATAAATTTAGGATTCTATTTGGGGAGTTATTAACATAAGATATCCTGCATATTATTATGTCTCTTGGTTAGAGTGTAATCCTTTTTTATGTTGACCATTTTCCACCTCACATCAGAGTAGTGGAGAGGGTCCATTATTGGTGATTTAGTTATACCCAATAATTCTACCATAATCATATATTCATCATTAAACGGGTGATTCAATCCATATCAATTTTTTAGAAAGGATACATTTAATTCTTTCTTATTAAAAGAGTCCATTACTTATACCTTAGACTGGGGTTTTTTCCTCTTAATTATATTTATATGATAATGTAATAAATGGGGCTGGGTTGATTAGGTTTAAATCTAGGGCCCATACCTATATGGGTGTTAACCCAGCTTATAAATGTATTGGTGATGTTCTTCTATCTTATGATAAGAAATTATTTATATTTTCAAGTGGGGTAATATCAGTCTTTCTAAGACATAATTTTAAATTTTTTTAATATATTATAATCATTAAACATATTCTGAGTCCATTCATTTGTTCTGTGAGTTGTGGAATAAGGGATAGAATATAGGTAGTACTTTTATGGGAACCATTTAAGATGTATTTCTTCTTATTCTTTATTACCTCACTATTCATTTATTGTGTATAGTTTGTTTGGTTCTTTTTTTGGTGATTTTTTATATTTATTCCATTTTTAGAGAGTGTTACCATTATTTTTGTATATTTATGGTGGTGACATTTTATTGATAATTCGATATTACATCCTTGGATGATGGTTTTTTAAAACATTAATGTTTTTCCTTATATTCCACCTTGTTTTAAAAATCCTTACATTAGGGGGAAAATTAATATGTATGGGATATGGTTGGATTCTAATCATGATATTTTAGTTATATTTTAATGTTACCCTCATCCCTAGGATGTTTGGAGATAATATATCATATTATTAAGTTTCTCCTCAATTTTATTCATTTTTTAATTAAAAAATGTGGTTTCACATTTTGGGTGTATATTTTTTTCCTTTTTATGTTAAGAGATTTGGAATTTCATCATTTGTTTTAGGAAGAGAATTTTAGGGTTTCAATTATCTTAGATCCTTATAGAATAAAATTTGGGACACAAATTTTATCTATTTTCATAGTGAATTCCTTTAAAAAATACATATCCATGAATTTGTTATGATAATATAGCGGTAGATAGTTAAATAATGGAGATAATTTTCATATCAGGACCATCACATTCCCTAAAATTTTTTATATATTGACATTCAACATTTTTTTTGAATTAATGGTAAATTTCAATTGGATATTCAAAATTTTGAGGTTATTTTAGTATTTTCAATGTTATTGAAAAATATATGTCCTACCCATAAAAAACATAAAATTTATTATCATTGGTGATTTTCATTCTCGGAACACTATTTTCCTAATTACAAGAATTTATTGTGTGGCATTCCTTGGGTGTCCATTATGGTGTTCACGGTTGTTGCACAATTTAGTAAACTATGTGACCGAGAAATATCTTAAATTTTTTGAAACTCATATTCTACCTTCAACCATTTTAAAACACTTATTATCGATATTTATCATTATTCATGAAACATATCCAAGGAGTATCCCATAATTTGTGTCCCCCATTTTTCTAGGGATCCCATGGTTTCTCCATAGATTCTAAGTTGATTTTTCAAGGAAAGGGCTTGTTTCTCTCACTGTATCAATCACTCTCATACCTAAGGGCTATAATGGAAAAACATATTGGATTTGATTTTAAATTACCTTATGGTTTTTATGACAATATTGTTACAATTATCTAGAGACCCGTCTTAGTGATATTTGTTTAGGAAACTAATTTCTCTTGGTTTGAGGAAGGTTTATCCATGTGTATCCCTTTAAAAATAAATACCATTAGTTATAGTATAATTTCATTAAATCATAATTTTAATTTCTTCAAATATGACCTATGTTAAATTATTTTTCATTGTTTTGGTTATTTTTAGTTTTTATATTATTATTTGATTGCACATAAGATACATGTAGTTGAAAATAGTTTCAAAACCGAAATATGAGTTTCATAAAATGAATATATGATTTTATCCTTTAAAAATAAATTCTAAAGGATGGTCGATAAGTCTAATGAAATATAATGTTTTCTAAAATAAATACCATATTTATCTAATGTGATTTCAAAATAAATGGATCATTTTTATAGAGTTTGTGATTATTTTGAGATTTGGTGTCCATTGGTTGTTATTTTAAGATTATCATTAGGCGATTCGATTAATATGTTTTGTAATAATATATCAATTTATTTTTAGGATTCACATTATTCATATTTAATGTGTTTATTATGGAAATTTTCTTCATTTTTTTTAAATGTTCTGTTTTCAAGTTATGATGTCATGATTGATTTTAAAATAAAATTTATTTGTATCAAAGAGTTAGTTCAATGGAGTAAATCAATTTTCAATGAACATAAATTTATTTTTATGGTATGAATTTATTTAGGAGGTATCAAAAGGATATGATCTCACTTTTTAAAATATTTTTCTATATTGATAATTTTACCTTCAGTGTGATCCCCTTGTTTTATTTGAAGATTTTTTTGCATTAAGGGAGGAATAAAACCACTATATATATATATATATATATATGTATATCTATGTGTGTGTGTGATTCATGACGTGATTTAAAATGGGTTATTTTATATGAGGAAATTGAATTTGTGGTAATATTTATTTTTTTTATTTTTGATGATAAATGGGACGAGCTTTTGGTTGTTTAAATACACACATCTATATTGAAATGTCATTGAATCCTAGGGGAATAGGTAGAGAATTGATTGAATTATACCACTAGGAAAGATTCATTGTTTCTATCATTGTACTAAACTACCAATTGTTCATAACATAATTATGATATGAATATGGAGTTCCTTTAGGGGTTACCCAATTTTTTCTCGATTTTTAGAATACTCTCATATTGAATTAAAAAATTATAGATATGATTGGTTCATTAAATTATATTGTATAGGGTCTGTGGATTCTTTGACATAGTTCATAAGGACTACTACCAAGACAATTATATACATTTAGTTAATTTTTCCTCGTATTATAGAATGTTAGTTATTTATTTCTGTTTATTTGTGTTCTTTTTACTAATGTTTACATAAAATTGTATTAAATTTATTCCTCCAATTGTATATTCGTTTTTTGTTAGTTATATTATAAATTTTACATTTGAATCTATGAATATTTTATTTTTTTCCCTTATTTTTTTAAAATATAGTTTCATCATTGTTATTGATTTTTTATGTGACTTAAAATGGGATATAGAAATTGGGAAATTTTCCCTTTATTATTATTAGTGAGAATGATTATAAAACAATGGGGTTGAAACTATTTCCATTATAAAAAAAGTTATCCCTAATTATGGTATTAATTTTTTTTTTCAAAATGTGTAAAAAATTTACATTCTATCCCAGTATAATTAAAAAATTATTAACGTGACATATTTTAATAAAAAGTGTTGTTTACCATTATTATTTTATTTTGAAAATATATTGAAAGGGTTTCATTTTTAAATATTATTAATTGGGAATGGAAGTGATAATATTTACATTATTTAGCATTAATATATACATTTCACATTTTAGATAGGTTTCATTCTTTACACAGCTCTTATGAGATTTTGTTTATCTAGACACTCATGGTGTGATAATGAAGACTATGTTGGTGCCTTACTGTAGTCATAAGTATATTATTTTTTATTTTGTAATTTTAGTTATTTTATATTCCATATATGTATCATTGATCTGAACATCCATGCACCATGTGTTTTCTTCTCTTAATATTGTATATCTTTTAAAAAATTGGTTTTATATATCTGTTAATTTTTGTTGTGAATTATTTGGTATATAACCTATCTAAAACTATTGATTTGCATTGAGTGGATTCTCAACTTTCATATTTGTAATTATATATTTCTAGAGTTATTCCCATATGAATGTTTTATTATGTTTACAGCATAAACTATTCCCAAGGTTAATTTTTATACTAAGCACAAGTTTCCTGTAAAGACCTGGAAATCCTACGGAAAACGTATTTTTTTTAAAATACAAGGGAATTTTATGAGTCTGTAGTTTCTGACGGAACTTGATTGTGAGCCCCGGTGTGCCCAAAATCAATTCCTAAAGTATTGTTCGGGTACATTCAGTAATCGTACGTGCAGGTTTTCCTATATTTTGAACCGGTGCTCGGAATTGAAATCTGAGGACACAGATGAAATTGCAGCGCCGGTATTCGCAAAAGGAGACCTTTACCACAATTGCATTTTATCGAGGATAGAAGTTAATTTTTGGGGATTCTTAATAAATTAAATAAAAATTTTGTGTGACATAATTTTTATTTTGGTGGTGGTTAATTTCTCTAAAGGGAAGATGGAGGTGGGGCCCACCCCAACATAATGTCCCATGGGAGGATATTATGTGGTGGGTCCCACACAAGCATCAAACTCATCAACTCCTCTTGAACCCCTATGTAACTCAGTTATAATTTACAGAGTCTCTTAAACTTCTAACTCCCAAAATTTAATGTTGAAACATTCCACCTCCCTTGCCTGAATTTTAAATCCATCCCCCCGTAATTAATCTAATTTGTTGTCACAATTAATGTAAGATAACTCTTGAGTTGTTGTTCCATAAATATAATAGAGAAATATCCATATTATTTTGTCTTAACTAACTTGGAGAGTTGGGGGAGAACTCTTAGAAGAACAGTTTTTCTCTCGATGAAGAACACCGTTTCCACTGAAGAACGATGATGCATCTACTTCCTTTCCAACCGGGGCAAGAAAGGGATGACATCGCCCGTGAAGAACGTCTCCAACGACAACGACATTCCCTCCAATGTTGAAGGAACGACGTCCGTATTCTACAATGTCTACCTTCCATGACTCGTCAACGTTCAACGACGAAATATGTGGTAGGGTAATTTTTTGTTTTAATTTTAAATATGAGATTACACATTCATTCGTTGTCGTAAAAAAATATAGTTAGGAAAAACCAAATGATATCATATGACGAGGAGGGTTCGGACCGCACGAACATGGCCCAACTCTCCCCTTTTTTGTTTCCATTTGATGAAGTCAGAGGCAGAGCCGAAAGGGCGCGGTGCTGTCGCACCGCACCGGAGAATAACTTCAGCCAGGAGGACCGCAAGGGACGAAAGAGGAACCATGGTTGGGAGGGCCGCGGCGGATGAAGAGGCGCGACGTCATCGCGCCGCATTGTGGAACTGAAGGCTGCGACCAGGCCAGGCTGCGGTGGTGGTTGACCAATGTCGTCATGCCGGTCACGTGGAAGGAAACCATGGCCCACATACACGGGCCGCTCAGCAGGAAGAACCGGCTAGCCGCCTGCAGGCCGGGCTGGAAAATCAAGGCTCCCACAGGCACCGCATGGAGGAGACCATGGCCCGCAACCGTGGGCAGCTTAGCTGGGTGAATAGGCCGGCTACGGCTGGCCGCGTTGGAGGACCGCAGTGCCCGCATGCACCGCGTGGGAAGAACTATAGCCCACTGTGCGGGCTGTGTGCGCCAGGATGAACCGGCCGGCTACGGCCGTTGGGTTAGGGCAGAGGCGGCGCCTCTTGGCGTCCCCGGGCGAACCGGACTGGCCCACAGTGGAAGCCGTATCCGCCGGTGGGACGCGCCCCACCAGGCCGGGCCGAACCCCCAACCAGGTCAGACCCGCCAAGCCGAGTTGGGCTGACCCCCCAGCCAGGCTGGACCTACTGAGCCTGGTCAGGCCGACCCGCCAGCCCACTGGTTTGACGGGTCGATCCCGTCTTCGTTAGATATGAATAACTTCATGACCGCACGTCCAATCGACGCTCCGTATACGGCACTAGGAACCTCGGGATGAGGCAGTCCTTTTTCGATACTCTAATTGAGTTTTGGAAAACATTGGAAAATGGCTGGGTTTGGATAGAGTGTAAATCCAATCGGGCTCCTAGAACAGAAATGACAATAACTCTCAGACCAGGCGTCCGATTGACGCGTCGTCTGTCGCGTTGGGTTTCATATGATGAGACAGAACTATGGAAAACATAAAAATAGTACTTCATGATAGTTTATGTGTTGACACTTGACTCGTGAAGCGAACCCTCCTATAATCGAGCGTGTTGTGCGCGAGAACCTTACAACTAGCTGCGACGACTACTGTATCGGAATCCTACGTGGGTTCGACATCGATGACTACTATACCGGGATCCTCCATGGGACTGACATTTCTTACTTATGTTCCTTTATCCTGTGTGGGTTCGATAGAGTAGCTATTCATGTATCCTGTGTGGGTCTGACAACATAGCTGGTCCTGTATCCTGTGCGGTTCTGACAGCTTAGTTGAATATGTGACTACATTTGATCATCTCTACCACTCTACGAAAGATGTATACCTGTGTGAGCTGAGTCATGTCTTTCAACCATTATCATTGTGGGGATTAACTTTACATCCTTTTTGGACGAGGTTGTGTTTGGGCATGAGAGTTGGATCCGGACTATGACTGGTAACTTAGGTATATGTATGGGCATATACATAAGTAGGGTTGGTTGATACTTATTGATTGTGTCTTTCTACTATGTTTTATCATTTTTGGATTCTAGGAGACCTTCGGGGGTCTCGGGGTCCCCTACTATGTGATGTTATACTCACCACTTCATGGGCTTCACCCGCACCTTGTTATGTTCTGTGCAGAGGATGGATAGCAGTGATCGAGGATGAGAGTGACGGACGAAGGCTGCTCGGAGCTGGACTAGACGAGACGTACCGTAGGGAAAAGTTGTTCGAGTTCTGTACCTACCCTTCAGGTACGATTCCCCGGTGGACGATCAAGGAGCATTTTTCTCTTTTTAATTGTACTTGTTGTTCAGTTGGATTTGTATATTGGCCCACTTACATTTAGCACCCCTTACTTTTCTATTTTAGTACTTTTCGCCCCTTCTTCTTGTGTTTAGACTGTGTGTGTGTTACAGGTTAAAAGGTAATGCCCTCCCTTTTTATCAGGATTATTCCTTTGGTGCTAGTTTCCAGCCCCTGGCCTATGGAAGGTGGGATTGGATTAGTCATGGCATGGGCCCCGAGAACGAGTCGTGACAAATTGGTGTCATATTAGTTGGTTCAACCGCAGAACAAGGACTCTGATTCTTTTAAAGGCAACAGTGTTAGGTGTTTTGGGTGTGGTTATCAGTTTAGGAAAATCGGTGTTGGTGTGGCAGCCGATGTATCCATACAGTAGGACTCTGACTTCTGATCTCCGACTCCGTGCACAAAAACACTGATTGTGTGTGTGTTTCCTTGAAAAAGTTTTCATCGTCATTACTTTGTGTCAACTCACCAGGTATACTGTTTTAATTGTGGCTCACATGTTTATTTTCAAGATGGCCCCACAAAGGAAGCCATCTACGGTTTGGAGTTTCGTACGAGATGGTAGCCCATCGAGCGACGAGGCCTCGGTGCAGGGCTCTATCACAGTGGAGGTACCAGCAGAACCACAACCCGCTGGGCCACCGATACTACCAGATCTAGAAACAGAGAGTGCACGTCATCTGAATTCATTACACAAGTTCCAGCTCCAGAGGCCACCCAGGTTCTAGGGAGAGACAGACCCTCAGGCAACTGAGGATTGGCTGGAGGCTATCGTGAGAATTTTCATATTGGTAGGGACACCGGACAACCTCATGGTGATCCTTGTCCTGAGTCTCCTGCATGCAGCAGCATGAAGATGGTGGAGCCTGATGATCCAGGTGAATGATGAGGCATCATTACTCTGGACAGACATTGAGAGTCTCTTTCGCTCAGAGTTAGTCCCAGCCAGCCTTTGTGCGGTGTGGATTCAGGAGTTACTTCATCTGCACCAGGGAAGCATGACAGTAGATCAGTACTCAGTGAGGTTCACCGACCTCTCACGCAACTCCATCGATATGGTACGAGACCCATTCTTCAAGGCCCAGAACAATGAGAATGGACTTAGACATGAGATCAAGGCTTTTATGATACCCCTCAGCATCCCGGCGTAGGCAGGGGTCCTTCAGCGATCCCTTCTAGTGATGAGTTTTCTCACTGAGTAGTCACCAGTAGCGAGACCCACCATAGGGAGAAATATAGCAGAGTATTTTGTAGTCGGAAGTATAATGATGTCATAGAGGTCCAAGAGGACCAGTCTATTAGGTGGGAGACCTTAAGATATAGGTTCGGTTGTGTGGGGAACACGATACAGATCCAGTTATATGAGGAGTAGGAAGTTCTATGCATGTGGCAGGTAGGGCCACATGGTTCGTGAATGCCCAACCCACTATGCATATTACCAGCAGACAGTAGAGGGACCTCCCATGCATAGGCATAGGTTTGACCATGCTGGTCCTCCAGGAGTAGGTGGACGTGGCAGAGGAGCTGGCCGAGCAGCAGGTGGTGGACGACGTTTCAAGGCTCTACCGCCACCACCACCAAGAGGTCCACCCCAACCACAGGGAGCTGGCGGAAGGAGGTGGGCTCAGCTCCAGAAAGTAGAGTCCTATAACCAAGGTACACCTAAGATGATTCGAGGTACTATCTGTTTCTACTCCACCCTTTCTGAGGTACTTATATACAAAGGTGAGAGTCATTTTTTTGTTACCACTACCCTCATTCAGATCACGGAGATTCTAACAGAGCTGTTGGCTAAGTCCTTACAACTAGAGACTCATATGAGACCAGACTCGACGATTAAACACTGGTTCCGGCAGTGTGATCTTACTCTATGAGGCGAGAGCTTCAGTTGGATCTTATGGTAGCGACATCGAGGCCTTATGATGTCATCTTGGGTATGGACTGGTTATCCACAGTTCCTGCCCAGATTTAATATATTAGGCGCAATGTGCGGTTTATCCACATGGATGGGACTAGGTTCACCTTCACCATTGAGAAGAGAGCCTTTTCATTACAGGATGGACTTACGTAGAGGAGGGGGAAACCGATCACACGTCAGTTGGCTAGTCTCATCCTCGGAGCGGTTGATAGGTGGAGTCTGAGTTTTCCAGTTATGGTGGATCAGTACTCGAATGTTTTCCCTGAATTCATCCAGGACTAACTCCTCATAGAGAGGTATATTTCTAAATTTACCTATACCCTGGGACAACACTAATATCTACATCATCATATCGGATGGCTCCCTCCGAGATTTGTGAGCTGCGGGTACAGTTGGAGGACTAGTAGGGGAAGATATTTATCCAAACCAGTGTTTCACCCAGGGAATCTCCGATTTTGTTTGCCAAGAAGGAGGATGAGAGCTTTTGACTGTGTGTCAACTACGATTGCCTGAATTAGGTTACCGTGAAGAACATGTACCCACACCCAAGGATTGAAGACCTCTTTGATTAGCTCAAGGGAGCACGATGGTTCTCAAAGAGAGACCTCAGGTCTGGTTATCACCAGCTTAGAGTTCAAGACGAGGATATACAGAAGATGACCTTCAGGTGTCGTTATGGACACTACGAGTTCTTGGTTATACCCTTTGGCGTATCCAATGCTCCAGCAGTGTTCATGGGTCTCATGAACAGGATCTTCCGGCCTTACCTGAATCACTTTGTCGTAGTATTCATCGACGACATACATATTTACTCGACTACTGAGGTGGAAAAGACCTACCATTTTTGGGTAGTAGAGATAAACTCTAAGGGAACCTGTTATATAGTAAGCTCTCGATGTTCCAGTTCTATATTCGAGAGGATCACTTTCTGGGACATGTCATCTCGGAGGCTGGAGTTGCAGTGGATTCAGCGAAGATCGAGGCTGTACTTGTTTGTGAGCCACCCAGGTGTTTGATGGAGGTGTGGAGTTTCTTGGGACTGGCTGGGTACTATCAGATATTTGTGCTAGACTTATCCAGAGTTGCAGCACCACTTTCAGTATTGAAGAAGAAGGGGAAACCCTTCGTGTGGTCAGATAGATTCCAGTAGAGCTTTCAGAAGCTGAGGAAGAGGCTGACTAGTGTGACCATTTTGAGGCGACCAGATAAGGTTGTAGGGTACATAGTTCCCTGTAACGCATCAGGGACCAAACTCTGGTTTGTCTTGATGCAGGATCGAGTAGTGATCGTGAATGGTTCATTGTAGTTGAGGCAACACGAGAATAACTACACTACCCATGACCTGGAGTTAGCATCAGTGGTCTTCACCTTGAATATGTGGTGGCACTATCTGATGGGTGAGCATTTTACAGTCTACTCTGACCACCAGAGTCTCAAGTATATCTTCTTGCAGAAGGACCTGAACCTAAGATATCGATGATGGCTTGAGTTCCTCCAGGATTATGACTTTGAGATAGTCTATACTCCTAGGAAGGGAAATGTTGAAGCAGATGCTCTCAGCAGGAGATCAGGCATTCAGCTTCTAGGAGAGGTGACAGAGCAGTTGGACACATTGAAAATATACTTTGTGGATAGAGATGGAGCAGCCTTTCTATAGTATATCACAGTCACCTGTCCACTTATTCAGCGATTTAGAGAGGCACAACATGTGGATGTTGACTGTGAGACACGACGAGCTCAGATATCCTCAGGGAAGCCACCTGATGAGTTTTCTGAAGGTGGGGATAACGTCATCCTCTTCAGAGGATGTACCATGGTACTAGTTACACTATAGGAGGAGGTGTTGAGGGAGTTACACACTTACCCTATGGCGGTACATCCAGGAGTGGTGAAGATGTATCAGAACCTCAAACGGCAGCACTAGTGTCCAGGTATGAAGAAGGATGTAGCAGAGTTTGTCTCTCGATGCCTCAATTGTCAGCAATTAAAGGTAGATCACCAGGTTTCAGTAGGCATGGTTCATCCCTTATAAGTCCCATATTGGATGTGGGATGAGATATCCATGGATTTTGTGATTGGACATCCACATACATCTAGAGGACATGAATGTATCTGGGTGATTTTCGACCGACTCACCATGTCGGCCCACTTCCTAATGATTAGAGAGCAGGGCTTAGTAGAGATCTTGGGACGCCTCTATGTACAAAATATCTTATGGCTTCATGGTGTTCCATCGATGATCATCTCCGATCAGGATGCTCGTTTCACTTCCTGGATATAGAAGGGGTTGCAAGAAGCTTTTGGGATGCAGCTTCTCTTGAGCACCACCTCCCATCCTAAAACGGATGGTCAGACTGAGAGAACCATTCAGACTCATGATGACATACTCTATGCATATGTCCTTGAATTTGGTCGCAGCTGAGAGGATCACATACCCTTGGTGGAGATTGCATACTACAATAGATACCACTCCACCATTGGGATGGCACCTTAAGAGGCACTGTACAGCCGACCTTGCAGATCACCACTGTGCTGGACTGACCAAGGGGAGTCAGCACTTGTAGGACCACAGATGGTACAGACTACGACAGAGAAGATGCAGATCATCCAAGAGTGGATGAAGACTGCACAGAGAAGACATATGTCATATGCCGATAGAAGACGAAGACCACTGGAGTTCGAGGATGGCGACCACATCTTCTTACGGGTCTCACCTCGACGTAGTCTATGGGGATTTCACTGAGGTGGAAAGTTATCTCCATGATTCATCAGACCTTTTCAGGTCCTTGTTAGAGTAGGCGAGGTGGCTTACCGCCTTGCCCTTCCACCTTAGTTGCACCGGGTGCATGACGTATTCCACGTATCTCAGCTGAGGAGATATGTGCACAACCCATCCCACATCATCGACCATGGGGAGCTAGACATTGATGACGGGGAGATATTCACAGAGGATCCAGTGGACATTGAGGATCAACATGAGCGGGTCATACGTGGACGTTCGATTCCTCTGGTGCACATTCTCTAGTAGTACAGGAATCTCTAGGAGAGAACATGGGAGCAGGAGGCTCAGATGCGTGGTCAGTACCCCTATTTGTTCCCTTAGTATGGGATGTAGCTTTTGGGGATGTAAACCCTTGAGGTGGAGAGAATGTAAAGACCTGAAAATCCTATGGAATTTTTTTCTTAAATACATGGTAATTTTATGGGTCTACAGTTTCTGACGGCACTTGATTCCAAGTCACGGTGTGCCCGGAATCAATTCTTGGAGTTTCTTTGGGTTCGTTCAGTAAACATACGTATGGGTTTTTTTATCTTTTGAACCGTTGCTCGGAATTGAAATCTGAGGACACCGATGAACTTACAGCGCTGGTATACGCTTATGGAGATAATTACTGCAGTTGCGTTTTATTGAGGAAGGAAGTTAATTTTTGGGGATTCTTAATAAATTAAATAAAAATTATCTGTGGCATAATTTTTATTTTGGTGGTGGTTAATTGTTCCAAAGGGAAGTTTGAGCTGGATCCCACCCCCACATAACCTCCCATGGGATGATATTATGTGGAGGGGCCCAAATGTGCATCAAACTTCTCAACTCCCCTTGAACCCCCATGTAACTCACTTTTAATTTGGAGAGTTTCTTAAACCTCTAACTCCCCCAATTTAATGTTGAAACTTTCCACCTCCCTTCTTTGAATTTTGAGTCCATCCATCCACAATTAATCTAATTTGTTGTCATAATTAATAGAAGACAACTCTTGAGTTGTTGTTCCATAAAAATAAAAGAGAACAATATCTATTATGTTGTCTTAACTATAGTTGGAGAGATGTGGGAGAGCTATTGGAAGAACATGTTTTCTCTCTATTAAAAACACAAATTCCACCGATGAATGATGACACGTCTCTTCTTTTCCAACTTCGGAAAGAAAGGGAAGACATCGCCAGCGATGAACGTCGTCGATGACAATGAAATTCCCTCAAACATTGATGGAATGACATCCGTCTTCCGCGACGTCTTCCTTCCGCGACTCATCAACGTTCAACGATGAAATACGAGGTAGGGGAATTTTTTGTATTAATTTTAAATATGAGATTAGACCTTTGTTCTTCATCATATAAAATTTTGGTTAGGAAAAACCAAATGATATCATATGACAAGGAAGGTTCGGACCGCACAAACACGATCCAACTCTCCCCTTTGATGTTTCCATTTGATGACGTCAGAGGCTGATCCGAATGGGTGCGGTGCTGTTGCACTGCACCAAAGAATAACCATGGCCAGGAGGACCGTGGTAGATGAAAGAGGAAATGTGGCTGGGAGGGCCGTGATGGATGAAGAGGCGCGGTGCTGTCGCACCGTGCTGTGGAGCCGAAGGCCGCGGCCAGTCTGGGCCACGGTGGTGGTATACCAACTTTGTCATGCCGGCCGCGTGGAGGGAAACCCTGGGCCGCATCCACAGGCCGCTCGGCTGGAAGAACCGGTTGGCTGCCTGCCAGCCGGGCTGGAAAACCGTGGTGCCCGTAGGATTCGCGTGGGAAGAACAGCGGTCCACTGTGCTGGCCGCGTGTGCCGGGAAAATCCATCCAGCTACGGTCGGCCGGGCAGGGGAGAGGCAGCGACGCTTGGCACCACCGGGTGAAACGGACCGACCTGCAGCATGGGCTGGGTCCGCAGGTGGGCCACACCCCACCGGTCCAGGCCAACCCCCTAGCCAGGTTGGACCCGCCGAGCTGGGTCATGCCGACCCGCCAGCCCACTGGTTTGATGGGTCGGGCCCGTCTTTGCATAGATGTGAATAAATTCAATACCGCACGTCCGATCGATGCGCTGACTACAGAACTGGGACCCTCACGATGAGGAGGTCCTTTTTCCATACTCTAAGTGAGTTTTTGACATCATTGGAAAACGTCCGAGTTTGGATCGAGCGTAAATCCAACCTAACGCCCTGAACAAAAATTCCAATAACTCTCAGACAGGTCGTCCAATTGACGTGTCGTATATCGCATTGGGTTCCTTATGATGAGACAGAACTACGGGATACATCAACTCAAGACTTCATGAAAGTTGATGTGTCGACACTTGAATCAAGGAGTGGACCCTCCTGGAATAGAGCATCTTGTGGGTGGGAACCCTTGTGCTGGTTGCGACGACTACTGTACCTAAATCCTACATGGGTTCGACAACGATGAATACAGTTACGGGATCCTCCATGGGTCTGACAGTTTTGACTTCTGTTCTTGTATCCTGGGTGGGTCCGACAGAGTAGCTGGTCCTGTATCATGTGTGGATCCAACAGATTAGCTGGTCCTGTATCATGTGTGGGTCCGACAGCTTAGATGAATCTGGTACTACATCTGATCATCTATATTACTCTATGAATGATGTATACCTATGTGAGCTGAGTCATGTATTTCAACCATTATCATTGTAGTGATTAACTTTACTTCATTTATGGACTGGGTTGTGTTTAGGAACGGGAGTTGGAGCTGGACTGTGACTGGTAACTTAGGTATATGTATGAGAATATTTCTAAGTAGGGTTGTTTGTTACTTCGTGATTGTTTCTTTCTACTGTGGTTTATCCTTTGTGGATTCTTGGAGAGGTTCGGGGGTCTCAGGGTCCCCTACTGAGTATTGTTATACTCACTCCTGCACGGGATTTGCCCGCACCTTGTTGTGTTCTGTGCAGACGACAGACAGCAGTGATTGAGGCTGAGGTTGATAGACGGAGGCTGCTCGGAGATGGAATAGACGGGACATACCACATGGACGAGTTGTTCGAGTTCTGTACTTACCTTTCATGTAGGATTCCCTGATAGATGAACCAGGAGCTATTTTTCCCTTTTTACTTGTACTTTTTGTTCAGTTGGGTTTGTATACTGGCCCACTTACATTCAGCACACCTTAATTTTCTATTTTAGTACTTTTTTCCCCTTATGTTTGTGTTTAGATTTTGTGTGTGTTACAAGATAAAAGGGAATGACTTCCCTTTTTATCGGGATTACGCCTTTGGTGCTAGTTTCCTGCCCCTGGATTATGGAAGGTGGGCTTGGGGTAGTCGCAACATGGGCCCCGAGGACGTGTTGTGAAATTTCCATCCCATACGGATGGAGAATTCCCCTTGGTATGTGCCAAGAGATAGATCATTAACCAAATTCGAGGGTTGTCATGGTTTTTTATTTATGTAAAAACAACAAAAAACTAACCTATTTAATTTCATATATGTCTTGATCTACCAAGAATATTATACACCCATATAGTTTCAAAAACAAAACAAATTCACTACTAATGGAACATGGTACTCATATCTTAAATCATAAATTGAAAATATATCTTAAAAACTTCTAATTATCAATATAATTAATTTAAATAAATGAATCATAATTCAAAAACTAACATTTTCCTTCTGATTTTAAATTATTGAATTTATAACTATACTACACTATCATTTATTACCATTTCATTAACATGTTTGGTCAAACCTCCACATCATTTACACCAATAATAAAATTACTCAAAACGCATCACGTACATAATAATAATGACCTAACCGTAATATGAATCAATACACACCTGTAATTACATACAATACTAAACATATTATTCCATAAATATTTATCCATAGTTTAGAGTGTCCTCACACATATCATAGGATCCCATTCTCTTTTAAGATAGTTTATCAATTCTACTTCACATGAAATGATAAAGTAATAAAACTAGATTAACCAATAACAAATACTCACTAGTTCCATCTATGAAGTAATATCTAAAATAATTCCCTCTAATATAATTTTATCATTACCCACCCCTCCATGGGATTCAACCATATATGATAATTAGTTATAGTGTGATCCTTGAAGCTCGAAAATAATAGGAATTGGATTGGTGACTATAAAAAATATATACAATCACACTAGCGTGGAAGTAGTTGTTCTTATTAAATGAATAATGTATATATCCATTCATAATATGGTGAATTTTTTAATGATAGGACATTAATAATGTATATAAATTCTTTTCATATCACACAATCAAATTCACTAATGGAAAACTATAATAAGTTTACAATTTCCATCATACCACAATTAATGTATATGAAATTCATAGTTTGAAACATGTTTTATAATGACCTATATCTCATTAGGATTTTATTAAATCAATTTTATATTAACATTTATAAATAAACCTAGATATCCAGTGTTCTAGTGTCTTCGGGATATTTTTCTACATAATAAATATTCTTAAAATCGATAGATAAAAACATTATTGATTTTCCTCTTTATATTATGATCCATGATATCCCCACACTTACATCACATTATGTATTATAGATGGGATAAACATAATAGAAAAGGGAGGGATATAAATCATGGTAGAAGGATTATAAATGTGTAACATGGAGAGTAAAATAATCAAGAGATAAAAGGGACATAAAATTGAATAACATGCACTCATGAGAATAAAGAATCAGATACTATTGAATAATGGAATAAGATAACACAAATTACATATACGATAAATCAACATAAAAAATATCTTTATAAGTATAAATCAAGGCTTAATATCAAATCCCCATTGTGTGCTAGGATCATTGATAATTCACTATGCATGGTACCTTATGAAATACATGTTTTACTTAATAAATAGTGGTATTTACAATTTTAGTTTCACTTATCACATTGTATTATGTAATTATAAAACAGAGTCTATATAAAGAAATAGATCACACCTCAATCATAAGAATTTTATCCCACAATAAATAATTGGAAAATAAAGTGTGTCATAACACATTATCATATTATAAAAAAATTATAACCATTTAGGAACTAGTGTTTGGAGATAAATACAATCTATTTACTAAAAACTTATAATGTTCATGATAAATAATAAGAATTTTATGGTGGTTCATGAATATATATTTTCATAATGTAGATAAACATAGGATGAGTATTATTATAAAAAAGAATCATTTTAAATGTTATCTTTTATAATATTTAATGTATAGGGATACATGTAGTTACCCAATAATGATGAATAAATACAGATTAGATGTTTTATTGATTATATTTAATTTAAATTGAAGATGGTGGGTGAGGTTGAGAAATCATATTTTTATGAAGATAAATATTCATGATTATCATATTAAGTACATTATAGCAATAAAATGATGAATAAATTGAAAAAATGACCATAGATGAGGCATAATAATACTATTTTTTAGTAAATAATAATATAATATCATTTTATAATATTATTGAGCCATTATAATGATTGTTTGAAAACCATAACAGAGAGAAAATACAATATAAGGTGTTTTAAATTGAAAATCCATACATAAAGTACAAGTTTATTTATAATGAAATTTGAAACCCAGAGTAAATGAGATAATTTTATTAGTTACTAGTTTTTAAACCTTATTTATAATTATTACACTTTTTATATCCCTTTCATATCAATTCATTATTATTATATTACTTTTATGTCGCTTGTGCTAATTAATTAAAATTATTTCATTAATATTTTGTGATATTCGGTTAAAAATTTTTTTATAGGACTAAATATATAAAAGATAAGTTCATAAGAAATATTATATACATGATATTTTTTAAATAATGTTAATAAAAATAATCTTTTTTTGAATGGGTATAGTTTACATATTATATTAATCATTGTTTTGTATCATGTTTGTTTAGGATATATATCTCATAATAATAGTTTATTTTTTATATCATTAATTGTATATTTATTTAATAATTATTGGGTAATAAATTTTTTATGTACAGTTATTAATATCAAATTTATACATGAATAACACATTAAAACCATTTATGGAAGCTATAAAAAATAGTTATATATATTATCCACAAGGGTGGTGAACCTAAAAAAATATTGGTGAAATTGATATTTTAGAATACATGATAGGGAGTGTGATATTGATTTTCTAACATCTCTCAATTTTAAGAAGTTAAAAAATATATTCTTTGGTTTATATTTTATGCTACATCATGCTTAAACGAACAACTAAATATTATTATTTAAATGTTACCATTATAACCTAACTGTTAGAATGGAGGGTATGAAAATTATTAACTAAATTATTAAAAATATAGTTTATAAATGTATATATAATTAATTATTTGGTGTCCAATTAATTTTTAATGATAATAAACCCCATTTGGAAATAAGAGGATATATTGTTTTGGAAAACTATTTAAATAATAACATTTTTTTCTCCCAATAAAATAATATAATCACTATTGCTTAATTATATTATTAAAATATATAAAAAATATGTTTTATTTAACGTTTAACATTTATTATTTGTATTTTATAGGCATTATTTTAAAAATAAACCCAATTTTACGCTTAAAAATTCATATTTTTCTAAGGGCAACGTAATCGCCTTTTGATGGCATACTTGTTTAACTTTTTTTTACACATTAAAAAAATTTATATTATAAAACTATATTAATTTCTGAAAGTATAATATAATAATTTTCTTTGGCAGGATTTTTTATATTTTTTTGATATGGTTCTTTTTTTTTGATGAATAGTGAAAATACTACATTTTAATTAAAAACATCCATTTATTTTAAATAATTTCTAATGTTAAATTATTTTATAAATTGGTTTTAAAGTATTAATATATAAATTATATATATATTTATCCAATTTAGGTAATTTTTTATTTTTTTATTTAAATTTGTAAATAAAAACATTTCAAACTATCATACATATTCACATTACAAACTGCTTTATCACCCCATCTATGGATTAATTTTCAAATAATTATTATCACATATGTGAATTGAATATTGAAAATGGGATTTAATAGTTTCAATCATAATTTTAAATTGTCTTAAATATATTAATTTTATTTTTTGGATAATATGAATATCAAAATTTATAATATTATTTACAACGATTAAGGGTATCTCTGATAATTAAAAGTATAAATACTTATGATATGAATTATAAAATTATAGTAACACATGTCCTAACTTTTTTGGATGAAATAATGTTAACCAAAATAATCAGTGGGGTTAATTTATGAACTCTTTTAATGACATGGATTATTTTATGCCACTAATTTTATTTAGTTTGAAGAAAATTCAAACTTGTCACACTAATGTTTTTTTACAAGTATATCAATATTAACAATGTGGTATCCAAAAATTTTGATAATCTATAAATATTAATATTAATTATAATTTAATTATACTAATCATGGTAATACATTTTTAATTTTTTGTTAAAAAATTATTGTCTGAAATAATTATACAAGCATGGTGGAGTAATTATCCAATTAGTTGAAAAATCAATTAATTTATAATTGAAATATTAAAATAACAATACATTGTGATAATAAATTTAATACAAGAATATTATAGACTAAAATGAAATATAAGGTATGTATTAAAAGTTTTGTAATGAAAATATATTATTGTATTTTTTTTAAAAGTTTAATGTGACGGATAGTGTCAAAATTTTCATTAATGATATTTTAAAATAAATAATATTTTATTTAATAAAAGTGCTAAAAACAAGATATTAACCAAATAATTGGAAAAATTATTAACATATCACAATTTATTTATTTATTTTTATATTGGAATTTATTATTAACTATATTAAACCTAAAAATGAAAAAATCCATGTTTTCACGGAAAAAGTTAAAGGTTTTAACTAAGTCTTAAATCCAAATGATAAGGATTAAAAAATCATAAACACATGTTTAATTTATATTTTTTTAATGAATATAATCTCATAATAAAAATATATTATAAATAAGTTATATTTTATACATTTGTAATATAAAATTAATTTATTTTAATTTAATATTTTTTAAAATTCCGTGAGTACCCCTCCCCTCTCTTATAAAAGAGAACCACATATTGTCTTTTTTTCAAACATCATAACATATTTTTTTGAGAAAATATATTCCCAAATATCTTACTATAATACCTAAAAACATTCTATTGATATTATTTTGGGCATAAAACCATCCATAATGGTTTTAACGTGTTATGAAACAAATGATTTCTAAGGAAGATGTATCATTTTTAATTTAGTGTTTCTGTTTTGATTCTTCTACTATATCCTTAAAATATTATTCAAATATATTGAAATAATATCTAAATTATCATATATATATATATATTATTTCAATATTATCACTTAAATCCTTCCCCACTTCCATATAATTATAAAATAAGTTATCATTTGTGTGTACGACGGAATACAGCCTCGCGAACCGATGAAATACCTTTTGCATCACCATCACTCAAGAATGGTTATATTGATGAAATTAAAATTTATAAATGATATTAACATCATATTTATTATTATATAATGATATTAAATAATTTATATTCTTACCATTCCATTAAATAAAAAGTAAAACATCGTTCGTGTGTACTTTTAAATTATCACTTTTACGATGCGAGGTGATTTATTTTTCCTCACCATGTCACATGGAGGATATATATTGGTATATAGGAATTATATATAAGTTATTATTATTCATATGGAAATAAAAAATTATACTAAACTTATTTACATTATGATTATTGAAAAATGAATGCATTACTCAAACGTGTGTATGGCCTACCCTTTCCATGAGTATAATGTAGGTCATTTTTCATAACCATAAGTGACGGTTTTATTGAAATTTAAAATTTATGTATAAAAATGATAATAATTTCAAGAATATTTTTATGGATATGATGTAAAACTATAAAAATTGACCATAGTCATCCTAATGTATTCATTTTCGACTTATAAACCAAATATCATCAAAACATCAGATATGAACTTACTAATGAAGTATTTTTAATATCATGATAACAATTCATATGAAATGAATAATTAACATAAAAAGTATTCTCATGTATTTAAATAATTAACATATATTTATTATTCAAGATTATAAGGATTTTACAAGATGAGTCCAACTCAATTTAGGGATTTCATCTCAATATCCATTCCTTAGGGCATATTTTGATTCTATAGACCCAATTTATTTTTTAGGTGTATAAACATCCCCTTTGACATATAGTATCATGAATTCATTTATTATCTTGTTATTTAATTGTAATTAAAATTAAATTTTTTTATTTGTTACATAAAACATTAATTTAAAATTCTCTTTTTAAATGTTTAAAATTGGTTTTGAAATTTAATTAATGATTTCAATAACATAAATTGTTTTTTAAAAAGTGAAAATTAAATTTTAAGAGTGAAATATTGAAAATGTAATTCATTAATGTTTTGTGATATATAATGGTACTTTTGTATTTAATTGGTGGTTAAATGATAAACTAATTTCATGTGGTTATGTGATAAACTAATAATGAGTGGGTCTATGATATCTATCTTATACAATGGATATAGAAGTTGAATGTATGGTTATTTTAATTATAATAGTGAAATATATGGAATTCGATTGCATGGTCTTTCCATTTGAATAAAATTATGTCCAAGATAACCATATGAGTTATCTATGATTTCTATGAGATTTTGTGAAATTTTATGATGACCAAAAAATTTAATCCATAAGCTTGTTTTCCAAGTAATTACTTCATCATAATGGTGAAAATTGTTACATTATGATAATTTTTTCATGGGTTTTGTTGTTTTTTCATGACTAAAATATTTCATTCTTCATGTAACCCTTACTCATATTTATATAAAAAACCATTATTTAAAATAATAAATATATTTTAAAGGAGGGCGTGGATAAGGATGATATAAAGATGAAATTTGTACTGATATGTCTATAATAGAAACTAAGTTTTATTTTAAAAGGGTTTAATTTTGTTAAAAAAATATAAAAAAGAATATATTTTTAATGGAATTGTATATGCCTAATATGAGTGTGTTTTTTATAATATTACAAAACATTAAACCTAGAAGCTGATTGTGAATGAAATAAATATAATTCTAGTATAATTTCAAAATAATATGCAATGTTTAAGGTCGGGTCATTAAATTTTTTATTAGAGTAGGTTTAGAAAACCTTGTAGATTAGGATATTTTCTTGTGAGTTTATCTTATGGGTTATGGATAACATCATGGGTTTATAATTTAAAGGATGAACATAATTCCATTGTCTTAAAAAACCCTTTTGGAGCTTTATTGAATTAAATTTTAAGCAGACTATGTAAATTTTTGGACAGATTTATTTTTTAGGTAAGTGTGTTTTTATACATTTTGGGATGAAAATTTAATGTTATGTGATAAAATTTGAGGATAAAAAACATTATATTAATTTTTTCAGAAGATTATTACATTACTTGTAATTTTATAAGGATTATAATTACATATTTTATTTTCAGATGTATAGCCCATAGGATGGGTGAAATCCTTTCACATCAGGAAAGGCTGTAGAAATTATACCCTAAACTCAAAGCTGAGAAGGGTGCTTCACTTACCAGTAGACTACATGATGCCTTATTTATTATAAAATATTATCCTTTATTTAAAATATCTGAAAAATAATGGTTAATATCATTTTGGGAAAATATTTTTTCAGAGATCCATGGGATTGTAAATGATATTGAGATTATGTGATTAATGTTATTTCGAATGATGATCACAATTTTTGGTACCCTATATGATACATGTAAATACAAAACTATGGGGAATTTTTAAGGAATAATGTTTTATTCATATTATGGAAGAACATAAGATTTTATTTTATAATTATGGTTATTCAGGTTGTTTATGGAAGTCTTATGTAATCCTAAAGAATATATGATTTTGGAAATTGATTTTTTGGTATAATACATTAAGAGTAAATGATTTTATTTTGGAATTAAAACCCTAAATTTATATTGAAAGATAATATGATCAAATACTTTTGATTTTTTGGTTTCGACATTAGTTGGGACTATTTTGATTAATTTTAAGTTTAGGTATTTATTTAATGATAAATGATGATTTTTTTTTATTAAAGGTGACTTTTAGAGAATATATTAGTTTTTAATAATATAAATGGTAATTATTTTTGTTGAATTATATTATCATATTCTAAAAATATTGGTTTTTGTAAATTTATAACGAAATCAGTAATAGGTAGTTGTACTTTTTTGAATTTAGTGATTTGTAGAAGATGATTCTAATGATTTTAGTAATAAAATATATCTTAAAAACTCATTTTCAAGAGAAAAAGGAGGAATTTTAGTAGATATAAATTATATGATGAAAATTTAAATGAATGTTTAGTATATTTACTCATGTTATTAAGTAGATATGTAATTTAATTCAACCACTCGTTGAGATGTATATTGAACAAAACACATTTTATGTAAACTTTTTACTGGGAAATCAATGACCTTTTGAATCATCACATATTTATATTTTTATGATGCTTAAATTTAAAATGACCATGTTATATATCAATCTATATAAGAACATGATATTTATATTTCTATTCCATGTACATGTTTTCTTACATGGAACCCCAGTGTGATTTCTTTTAGGTAACCTTCATACTTCACTTTTCTCAATTATTGAGTTAATGTTTTATTAATATTTAATCTAATGTGTGAAATAAATAAAGGTATTTGGAAAATTAAAACCCTATTTATTGAGTCTATGTTCAAAATATTAATGAATAAAGTTTAGAAATGGGGGAGAATGTAACATCCCGATATTTTAAGAAGGAAAATTTTTGATCGATTTTGTATATGATACACCACATCAAGCTTAAATGAACAAAATATTATTCGTAAACTTTTATCACTATAACCTAGACATTTGAATATAAGGTATGAAAATAGTGAAATAAATTTGTTAAATATGGATTATACATGTGTATATTATGAATTAAGAGGTGACCAATTAATTATAAATGAAGATAAAACCCTTTTAAAAATAAAAAGAAATCCTTTCCTCAAAAAAACACTTTAAATGCACATAAGTGTGTTTTATACCAAAAAATTTAAAAAACACTCATATTGTAATATGTTAATGAAATAAATTTATAATATGTTTAATATAATAATTATCATTCATACACTTTATTTTATAAAGATTTATTAAAATAATTCAAATTTCATGCTTAAAAAATATATTTTTAAGGTAGTTTTATCACCTTTTTACGACACAGTTATTTTCAAAATAACTTTTTCCACATCTATAAATTTTATATGAAAAAATTATATTCATTTATTAAAAATAAATATGAAATTTTTATTTGTTCTATTTTTTCTTATTTTTTATGTATCATTTTCTTGATGAATAGTTGAAAATAATGCATTATAATGGAAAATTGAATTTTCATCTAAATAATTTATAATGATAAATTATAGATTAAATTAGATTGAAAGTATAATTATAAAAATTACACATATATTAATTCATTAAATTACATGATAACATTTTTCATATTACATTTGGAATATTAAAACACTTTCAAATTTTTTAACATTATCATTTTAAAAAAACCCGCTTTGTCACAACATCTATAGATAAATTATAAATTAATTCTAGACACTATTATGAAATTATGTTTGAAAATTTGATTCTAAATTTATAATAATAATATAAAAATTTATTATATAGTTCCCATTTATTTTTTTACAATATGAATTATAATTATGGTAATTTTTATTACTATGATTATGGGTAAACTGGTTAATTAATGGAAAAAAATTTATTACATTATGCTCTTTATATTGTTTTATTTTAAAAAAAAAGTCATACTTGTCACAATAATTTTTTTATAAGCATAAAATTTTTAATAATGGGGCACTCAGAGGATAAATTTGACTATAAATAATAATATTAAATATAAAATATTTATCTTCCTCAAGGTTATTTATTTTAATGTTTAATTAAGAAATAACTACCCTCAAAAATTATGCAACGATAATGTAACAATTTTTTATTTAATGGAAAAATGAAAATAAATGATATTAAAAATATAATAATTATTATAATTTTAGATAATTAATGACTTAAAATGATTTTTAATTGGAAATTGAAATATTTTTTATTTATTCAAATTGTTTTTTTAAGTTTTCATGTTTTGTTTATTTTTTTGAGATTTAATGTCATAAATTATGTCAAAATTGACACTAATGATATTTTAAAATAAATAATATTTTATTAATTACAATTTTAAAAAATATTTTTGTCTAACTAATTGAGATAATGTAATATAAATAATTAATTATTCATTTATGATTCTGTTTTCATTTTATGGTATCTATATTAATCCTTAATGAGGTAAATACCATGTTTCCTCGGTAATAGTTAAATTGGTTAAACAAGTGTTAATGGAAAATGATAATGTTTAAAAAAATGTCAAAAATGAATATTTTTTAACTTATGAATTTATGTCAACACATATTCATCATATATTTTAAAAATTCAGGTTTTTTCAATTATGGTACAGAAATGTAATTTATATAAATTTAATATTTTGGGAAATTACAAAATTCTCATCAACTATATTATAAAATGGATCTTATTATTATTATTTATTAACACCTAGAATTAGTTTTTATTTCACAGAATATCTTCTAGAAACCGTTAATATAATACTATAATATATTATGAATATTTTATTTATGGTATAACACCTTCGTTAGTTTTCTTAAGTTGTCATGTAATGAAAGAAATCAAAAAAATAGGTATTTGTTTTTAATTTAGTGTTTTTTGTTTCTTCCTACCCAAAATTAAACTATTGTTATACCAAGATTAAATAATAAATCCAATATTACAAAAATAATTATATGTTATTTTGTAAATATGATCACCTAAATCAGTTTCCACTTCTACCAAATGGGAAAATAATTTATTGTTTGTTTGTATAGAGGATTGATGCCTCATGAACCAATGAAATTAGATTTCCATCACTATCACTCAAGACTAGATATAATGATTAAACTAAAATTTATACATTATAGTAATTAAATATTTATCATTTGTAAATGATATAATGTCATATAAATTATTACTCATTCATGGAATGAAAAATGATAACGTCGTTCCTGTGTACGCGTGAATTATCACCTTCATGAAGCGATGTGATTTTTTTATAACCACATCCCAAAGATGATATATATGATATTATTATGCTTATTAAACATAAAATTATACTTATAGTATTTACATATGGAATATTGAAAAATGAAAATGTTAGTCATGTATACATATAGCTTACCATCTTCATAATTATAACAAAGTTAATTTTTAATATGCATACATAATGGATAGTTTTAAAAGTATGATTGATATATAAAAATGATAATAATATCATGAATATTATTCCAGATATTATTGATTAATTTTCACTTCAAATATAGTAAACTGACTAAATTTGTTTTGGAATTATGAACTAAAGATCATCAAAACATCATATGTGAACATAAATAAAGAAGTAATTTTTATAACACGATAATATGTTATATAAGAGGAATATTAAACAAGAAAATGGTTCTCTATAAAGTAAATAATTAATATAATTTTATTATTCATGATTATAATGATTATACATGATGATTCAGACATACGTATGGTTCTTCATCTCAATCTCTTCTCTTTGAGGTATATTTTGATGTTTTACAACTGCCTTTTTATGAGGTGTATAAACAACCCCGATGATATATAAAAGAAAGAATTTATTTATTCTAATTTTGTTTAATGAGTATAAATCATAAAATTATTTAAATTGGTATGGGTCATGTTGATTTAAAATTTAATTTATAAATGTCTAAATTGGTTTTTAAACAAGGATTGTTGATTTCAATAATATGAAATGTTTTCTTATGAGTGAAAATTAAATTATATTTGTTATATATTAAATTTTTTAATGTTTTTTTTATTATGTAATATTAATTCAAAATTTGATACGTGTTTATGTGATAAACAAACGATAGGTGGTTTCATGATAAACTAACAATGGGTAGGTCTGTGATATCCCTCTGAGGCATTTGGTATAGAATTCAGCTGTATGGTGATTCCATTTTTAAGAGTAAAATGAATGTAATTTGATCTCGTAGTTATTCCATTTGATTATAATTATCTCCCAATATACATTTTTGTTATATATATTCTTGCAATTAGATTTATGGTAATCTTATGATTATAAAAATTTAAGCTATAAGCTTATTTTCATTGTTATTACTTCTTATTAAGGGTGAAAAGTATTACATTATGATAATGTTTTCATGATTTTTTAATGTATTCAAAATAATAATAGTTTTCCTTCTCTGTGTAGCACATAATGATAATTTTTTTCTCATCACATGTTTTAAAATGTCTTTTAAAAGATTTAAATTAAGTTCATAGACAAGTATTAGGTAATGATTAAAAATTTTATGATATGTCATGAATAGAAACCATGATTCATTTTAAAATGGTTTCCTTTGGTTAAAAAATGATTACTGATTATAACTTTCTAATTGAAATGTATCTGATTACTATGTAATTGTTTTCCAAAATTTTATAAAACTATAAACCTTAAAATTTTAGTGAATGAAAGAATGTGAATTTTTTTCCAACATCACAAGAATTTGTATTGTTTAAGTTCATGTCCTTAAAAATGATCCAATAATATAATATAATTTTAGAATACGTATTATATTCATGTCATTATATAATGAATGATAAAATATCTTTTATTCAAGTGTAAGATGATGAACACTCAATATATTATGGTTGAGATAATTTACCTATTCAATTGGATGTCATCCTTTGATATGTAATTTTATTATAAAGGAATTGTATATTTTCAAGATTATAATTCCAAAAATTGAATAAGGGATTTTGGAATGTGATTTTGTTATGGTTTCAGAAATGGAATAAGTTTCAGAAATGAGGAGAAATGTATGAAAGATGGGTGTATTTATATATTAATATGAGGTTTATTAAATAAAATATTAATTAAATTATTTTTTATCAAGACTACCAATTTTAGTTTATTACATAACTCGTTATGCAATTAATTATGTATTGAACTTATAATGTAAAAAATGTATTTTACTATATTTCACTATTCTTCTCCGTAGTTTACTATTTTTAAAAACTATAAAACTACAGAATTACCCTATATATATGTGATAATATTATAAAATACATACATTTTTATAAAATATTTTTGTAATTTATATGGTTTTAATATTGAATTCATGTATAAATATTATTTTTTTTAAAATAAATTAAAATATGTTTTACAAAAAATTTACATATATATTAACAATTTCATATATTGATTGATTGATTATAAAATGATATTTTTACATTCATAACTATTCATTTAATTTAAATTAAGCATAATTTATGAATTCATTTACCTCAATATTTATTTTATTATTATGGTGGTCAGGTTTCTATTTAAATAG
This sequence comes from Viscum album, assembly GCA_963277665.1. Lineage (NCBI taxonomy): Eukaryota > Viridiplantae > Streptophyta > Magnoliopsida > Santalales > Viscaceae > Viscum > Viscum album. The sequence goes on from OY728119.1 coordinate 1,570,133,608, forward strand.
ATATGTTAATATTATTATAGTCATATTTCAAACGATAATATAATTTCACATATACTATAAATACCGAATACTTTCATTATTTATCATTTAATAAATTTTATATCAAGGTTATCTATTCATTATATTTTTTTTTTGTTTTAGTTATTTTATTTTATTTTTATAGTTTAATTTCTGTATATGTTAATTGTTCAAGACCATTGCACATTATAATTTTAAATTACTCTACTTTTATTTAATTATGTATTTTTTCCAATTGAATCGTTTTCAATTTTTTGGAGTAAATTTATAAATTATACGTACAATTTAATGATGAATAAGTAAAATAGATATTTTACAATATCATCTATATGTTTGAAACTATAGATTGTAGTTAATTATGGTGAAAATATATTTTGAAATGGAAACTTTTCTTCTTAAAAATACCAACTCATTATATTATTCACCACTTTATAAATGTATACATTAAAATTTAATTTGATCTCTAATATGAGAAAAGATTATTATACTTATGTTTTATCACGTCATCAAATTCATATGTTTCTCCTATATATTTATGGTTTCTCAAATGTACTTTGACAAAGGTGAATTATAATTTTTCATAGAACCTATTCTATATAGTCAAATAAATTCACTATCTTATCCTCATAAGAGATATCATGATCTAAATATACCACCATCATATTCATTATATGTCAAGGATCTATTATTAACATCCTCATGAAGAATACATGGAACACATAAAGTCCTTTAGAATGACTTTTGGGGATTTCTATTCAATAATACATAAATCCAATATGGTAAATAATCAAAAAGGTCAAATGTATTTTGGTAATAACAATACCTTGTTCCCAAACCACTTGAATCAATTAGATATATATATAGAGGATACAGTAATATTCAAACTCAAACTCTATGTTTTTTGATGATTTCATCATAACTATTATTTCACCATTATGATAATTTTTTTTCTTTGAATGAATTGAACTTTTCAATACAATTTTATTAACCATTTCATAATAAAATATGTATTTTTTTGAAAATTAAACTCAATGTGCTAGCGTCCCATGATTATTCCAATTAATGGATTTAAAGGATCAATATAAATGTTTTAGAGGAAAATCAGGTTTTATGAGAACTCGACATGACAAAGTGGATGATATATGTATTATTTAAAGTCCAAGTGTAAGGTATGAGCATTTCTACCCAATTTATAATGGAATTTTATGATAGACCATTAATTTGAGGGTGATATTCTATCCTAATGTTTAATTTTTTATTTAATGAATTTTAATGACTATTCGGGATCATTTAGTTAACCCATATACCTTGATAAGACACAGTTGGTAATAGTGTTCCATATAGCCTCAATAATTCTATTATGTATATCATGAAACAATGATCTTGTGATAAGTGTTATTGAAAGAAAAAAGTGGGTATTCATTGTATGATGATCCACCAAAACCCTTATAACAATGTTTCCTTTTTTCAAAGTTGAAAATCCTAAAAAAATCGATGGTAATGTTATCTCATTTCCATGTTTTTATGGATAGATTTTGTATCATCCTCATTGAAATTTAAAACTCCACCTTATCTTCTAGTATACAATGTATTTTTTTGTATATTCATAAATCTATTTACTTATATTTTCCCACTATAGTTACTAACATAAAGATCTATACATCATTGTTCCTCTCATGTTGATATGAAATGATGATATTTTTAAATCATCTAATATATCTCTCTCTATACATATCATAGAGAGTATAGATAATCATGTCCCAATTCATATAAATCTATCCAAATCAGTAATGACTAATGATATTTTCTTCTTCTTCATTTCTTTTACCATATTTTATATTATCTAATTACTCTATTTAAATTCTTACATCTTCTACAAGATATATGGTTTAATACTCATTTCACTATGGTTGGATTTATTTTAGCTTTACTTAATGATTACCATGTTTATCCATTTTTATGTTTAAAAACATTATACCCCATTCAATCCTTGTCATGGATATGTTTTCATGATCAATTCAACATATATCGTCTTCTAATTTATTCTCCTATCTATGATGGAAAATGATTGAATATTCATAGAACTATATCACAAAAAACAACCTTTCAAGTGTACGATCAGATCCTTATATGTGAATATATACTTTAAAATTTTATGTTCACTATAAATGTCACTATATTCTTTATATAGGTCATGCATCTAAATATTTAAGGTAAATATAACCACTATGATATAGAGGTTATGAGTTAGGTAATTTTTCTCTTGTACCATCAACTATCATGAGGTATAGGCTATCACATAATCATTTTTCATGAGTATTCAACCCATAAAATTATTTTAAGCATATTTATATCAAAACAATTCTAAACTTTTAGGTAGTGTGAACACATGACAAATTTTTAGTATCTTATTATACTATTTGAAGATATATTCACATTAATTTTTGACGAAAAAGATTATGTAATTCAATTATAACAAGCCTAGAGGGGTTTCAAAAGAATAATGACTTCTTCATAAATTATTTAAAGAACCAAATTAATTTGAAAACTATAAGTATTTAAATTATATCTATAGGACATGGCCATCCCTAAATGTCATTTTTCATTTAAGGGTTAATGGATATCCACTTTGTTGTGATAATTTCCCTTTTTAACATTATATTTCCTATACATTGAAATCAAATTTTCCATTCCCAAAGTTTTTATCATTTTACTAAAATTAATATCATGTTCTTCTTTAGTTTTTAAATATATTAAAATATCATATATAATTACCACCAATAATTAATTAAGGTAATCTATAAAGATTTTATTCATTAAGAATAAGAAAATTTTTAGAGCTCTATTGATTCTTTATTGAATCAAAATGAATATATGTGGACTATATCTTGTGTGAAATGTTACCTCTAAAATATACTCTTTTATATTAAATTGATGATTTCATAAACAAATATCAACATTTGAGAATTACTATCTCCATTTAAAAATTAAATATTATATGGTAGTATATAGATATAATTTTTTATGATTTTTTGATATGACAGTAATCAATGTAGATAAAAATTTCCTATATTTATTCTTGATTTATAGGATCGAGGTACTATATGGTGAATCGATAAGGTGTATAAAACCCTTGTACATTATTTTTACTGTAATTTTTTATCTCATTAAAATCAAAGGGAATATTTTATATGCACTTTTGGAGATAGGAAAATCCCTAGGTGTGTGTTCTTTATAATACTAAACAAACTTATTAGAATTAAGAGAAGGACAGTATTCAAGAAATGCATCTTCATATTCTATCCTGATGGGTTTTAAAATATGATACGTGATATTGACTTCGTCATTAAAGATATTTATCATTTCTTATAATGAAAAAACATACATTATTTTGAAGTAGTTTACAAAGGATATTCATCATTATATTTTCACTTGTATAGAATCATAGGATAGTTTGGGATTTGGAATGAAATTTCCCCCTCATTGAGATTAATATTGGTTGTATATATAGTCCACAAATTCAGTCTAGTATAATATTATATTACAAAAAATTGACTCTAATAACTTTTTATAGGATACATTTCATTGAAATACTAATTTTATAAGACTTATATAGTTATGATGTATTTATTTCACCCCATGGTGTTTTTATTGATAAATCATTTATCACATCTTGTGAGGGTTCTTATGTTTTTCTTATAAACTAGTATTATATGAAATAATGTGAATAATATGAATAAAATAGAACATTTACTACTCTTGAATGAGTATGAAGTGTATCATTCACCACTTTTTTTATGATCAACCTTGAAAAAAATGATAAAATTAACTCATCCTTGATCCCTTGACAATTGATGTTATTAAAATTCATTACCCTTTATGACCCATATCATAGTGAAATTATTTATATAATTATAATGTTCCTTGTAGTCAAAACATTAATCTATGGGAGGTAGATTGATCAAAAACTTCATTTCCTCTATAATATTGATTGTATTCTTCATGAATTTTCAATATTCAGTAGCTTAACTCCATTATTTTCAAAATTTAAATCATATTATCATTCTAATAAGGTTGTTTTGAGGGTCTTATTCCCACACCAATGATATGTGTTTAGTTGAATTATTCTACCACAATGATATTTATTAAAGATAGCTCAATTTTTAAAATATATTCATTTGTTTTTTACCCATTTAGTTAAACTATTGAGAATCATCAATCTCTATAACAAATTTTACTGGTAAATAAGACTATTTCCTTATATCTATCTATGTTTTTAATTTTGAAATATTTTTTGTGGTTCTATTTTAAGACACATAATAAATTGTAATAATTTTTCAGGTTCAATTATAAATCTAGAGGCATACATTGAAATACACATGAAATATTGTACATATAACCCAATTGATTCGTCCTCCATTTCATTTCTCCCAATTAACTACTTCTTTATTTCAATACAAATACTGCTATTAAAATATGTGTCAATTTTTTTTTGAATTGTTCGTATTTTTTTGATTCAATGTATTACATAGGGTTTGAATTGTTAATAAGTATTTTATACTAATAATGTTCTCTATTTTGGAGATATATAAATAATTTTAATTCCTTTTTTCAAAGATAATTATATAATGTAATATATTCTCAATTGAATTATTATGTCTATCTAATATTAAGTGATTGTAAGATTAACCAAAATAGGTTGGATATTTTCTTATAAACTAATTAACCAGAACCTTATCTCAATTCGGAGAAATATAGTTACTAATATGAATCATGTTTTTATTCACATCTGGATTCAGTTGATAAAGTACTACCATATGGTTTTTGAATCCATCTCCCATCATATTTGGAATCTAGTTTTTGTAATTAGTATATTTTCAATTAAATTTGTTTGTTGAAATTATTCCTTTTTTTAATCCATTTACAAAAATAATTAATTTTTTGTATTATAATAATAAAATTAAAAGCATTTGAAATGTAAATAATAGATATAGAAAAATTAAACATAAACCACTTATATATCATAACTAATTTTTTATAAGTTTTAATCTAGGTGATGTATAATGAAATTATTTTTATATTATATACATTAATCCTGTAATAGAATTATAACATTCTATGATACTAATTATAATGACAAAAATTACATAAAAATTTTATTACATCAATATTAATATAAATATTAATAAGAAAATCTAGATTTCTAGATGTCCAAATTCATTGGGAGATTATAAATGGTTATAATATTTATTAATAGAAATAATTAATGAAATTAAATATTTCCATCTTCATATGACACTTGAAGAACTCATCACATATCTATACCATCATAGGATATCTTGAGGACATGGGTAAAAAGAAAGGTTGAGCTATAAATCCTAGTAATAGGATGATAAATGCTAACCTAGGGGGCATAATAATCTTATGAGAAATTGAATATAAAATGGATTAACATGTGATACACAGAATAAATGAATCATGAATTATAGAATCATACAATATGATGACATAAATATAGGATATGTGAAAAAATCATCAAACATGACATCATAAAAATAAGTCAAGGCTCACTACTATGAAACATGGAATAATGTGGTAGGTAGATAAACTATGCACCAAACAAGGTATACTACGAGATAAAATAACTTCAAGGTAAATTTATAGGATATATAATTTCAGAACAAACTATCACATCATAGTATTTATATGTATATATCCTCTATATAAGGTCATGGAATATATCTTTTTAAAAAGAATAATATTCTATTATATAAAATGAGTTACAAATTATGTCATAAATCATCATCACATAATAATGAATAATGAATCATGTATGATAAAGAGGTAAAAGTGAAATATTATTGAAATGGTTTAAAATGATATGATTCTTTTCAAAAAAATGTGACTTTAATGATGTTTAAGAAAATAGAAATTCACAACGAAGAGAAGATAGTGATCAGTATCTTTATTAAAATGAAATATTTGATGTTATATTTTAGAATGATTATAGTATAAGTGTTTTTTGAGTCACTAAGAAATAAGAAAAAGAATCATATTAGAATATTATTTTCATAATATATAATGTAAATTGATGAGGTTAGATGAAGATGAGAAAAAATAGTTTTCAGAATAAAAAGATTTTACATTATCTCTTTACATACTTTATTACATTCAGAATAAGTAGAATTTATTTTTGTTTTTATAGATAATGAATGATAATAACATCAATTTAGTAAAGAAGAATATTTAATTCATTAATAAGATGATAAAACCTCAACATGAAAATATTAGCAAAAATAAGCAAGGGAGGATCCAGTTTAAGTCCTTTTATAGGGAATCCTCTTACTATATGTGTGATTTTCATTATAGTGATCTATTAAAAGAAAAATAAATAAATTATATAAATTATTCCTTGGTATTAAAAACATATTTTTTATTCTTATAGGTTGTATTGTCACATAAATTCATTAATTAATCATTATATTTTTGTTATTGATGTTTATTATTTCATCATGTTTTTAATTGTTTGTGATGATGTGTTATCATAGTTATAATTTTCCTCATTCTATATCATAGTATTTTATAAAATGTATTTTATTAATGATATGGGGTTCAAAATATTCCATAAAAAATATCTTTTATATTTGTTACAGTTCATGTATAATAATAAATATGGTTTTATTTTGTATCACTTTAAATTGTATAACTATCCATGAGAGTTTATTTAGATTGTTGATAATATCCTATTTATTTAATCATTATGCAATACTAATTTCATCTAATTTATTTATAGTAAAAAAATAAATTGATGACATATTAAACCTATCTATAGAGGTTGTGAAGTAAAAATCAAATATATATTCCAAGTATGTAGTGAACAGACCATAATACTAGAGATGTTTTATATTTGTAAAAAATGATGGTGAGTAATAAAAATGAAATTCCATTTATATAATAAAATTTAATTACGATACTGATATCAAAAAGTAATGATGAAAAGAATAATTTTATTTTAATAAATAGAATAAGTAATTTAAAAATAATTTTCTTAAGAAAATATACATCTTTCTTTTGAAGTAATCATATTATATACTACATGGGATTTATTAAATGGAATTATATGTGGACAAAAACCATGAAAATATTGACAAATTAATTTTTTATGTATATTTTTAGATATTTGGAGAAGAAAAATGTTTTAAACATGAGGAGAAATGGATGGTCAAGGGTTGAATTTATAGTTGAAGTGAAGGGTTTTTTAAAATAAAATAATGATTAAAATAATTTTATATACATGATAAGAATTATTATTGATTACTATGATTCTATATGTTATCTTATGATTCTGTGACTATGCTAATGGTTCTTACATCATCTAGTATGCAATTAATCATATATTTAGCTTACAATGTTAGATATCATACATTAACAAATAACACTATTCACTTCAGTATATTAATATTTATAAAGATAAAAAAACATCATCCAAAGGTAATTATAATGTGATAATAATAAAATAACGTCTATTTAGAAAATATATTTCTAAATAAGGTAATTATAATATTTAATTATTATTTAAAAATTAATATTTTATTAAATAATGTAAAATATGTGTTTCAAAAAGCGTGCACATGTACTTCCATTTTTTATTGGTTTAGAATTTACATAGTGTCTTTTTGATACTCATAATAACTTTTTTACTTTATGATGAAAACTATTAATAATTTCATTTACCTCAACATGTTTTTATTATTCTATATTCCACATTACTATTAAAATTATTCAATTATTATTTTAATTTGGGATATTGTTTTGGAAGTACTATTTTCCATTATTATATACATATATTATTCCTCTAAATTCATCTAATTTACATCATTATCTAATAAAAAAATTCACCCACGTTTATCTATTCATCATTTCATTAATTTCAATGATGTTTCTTACTATTTATTTTATTTTTAATGTGTTGTTCATGTATGTTATAATTCACCGAGGTTGCGACGGATGAAGATCCAAATTATAGTCCTATAATTTAATTTTACATATTTTCCTAATTTAGAATTTTTAATTTTATAAAGTATTTCTATAGTTAATGTATGATTTATTTATACTATATGTTATACAATAATATGAGAAAAATTTTAATATATGTGGAAAATTTTAATATTTAAAATTTTGGGTCATTACACATATCCTTTTTCTACATCTATAGCAATGTGACGCTACCATCAACTATATTAGTATGATTTGAGGAATAATATTTATAAAGTAGGGGTGCTCTTATTAATATTATGTGTTTATTTATCCCTATAAATATCATATATCCATGTTAATAAATATAATAATATATAATTTTAAAAAATAAATTAATCCAAAGAAATAATCAAATTCATCTACTAATATTCAACCATTAAAAGATAAATATTCAACACTAAATTTTCTAAAAACCATTCAATAGAAAAATAATCTAATTAATTCATAACAAGTCAAACCAAAATCATCAAATCAAATATCATTAATTAATTTGTTTCCTTCATATATGAAATTCACTAAAAATAATATCTTGTATTTTTAACCATTTAGATCACAATGCATCACCTTCATGGTCATAACATTTTCTGTTCTATAATTTCTCTATCACACATCATCATATAAAAAAATATAATAATAAAAAATTAAAATCATTATCCAAAAATTTATTTGTTTTCCACCCATGGGGACCTCACTATAAGTTAATCACCACTAAGTAGTTATCGATCCATATGGATCACACAATCACATCTCTACCCACATGTAGATATACACTCATAGAAAATTCATTTAAAATATAAATCCACATAAAGCTATATATATGTTTGAAAAAATGAATATATATTCATCACCATGTAGCTTTACACCCCTATAGAACATATTTAATATACATATCCATTGGTTGGACTACTATCCAACCAAAATCATTTTTACTATTATTTAGGCATCCACCATATGGGGCTTTCCAAACTAAAAACCATATTGTCAAGGTAGTTTCTCACACTTAGGTAAAATACCTATATTATTTGGTATCTACCATTATTGAATATCCTATCCTCTACACACATCACAAATAACAATAATCACATATCTACCATGGTGATCCATATCATATAATCTATATTACCATTAATTCTCATCACATTATCTTTATAAAAAAATCATATAAAAACACTATATCACAACAATAATTGACACTCAAACCACAATAACGTTTTAAAAATGGATTAATACCCCATATTGTTCTTTTATTCTCTCACCCATGTTGTTACCCATACAATGTTCCTCCAGAATACAATAACATTAATCAATATATAGCTATCCCACATAGGTATACCGTAATTTAAATCCAATGAGGTAATTTACCACATCAATAACATTCCTCATATCATAGGAATAAAAAAATATACACCCTCCTTGCATAACCAATGCATATGAAAGGCACCTTTCATTGAAGCCAAATCATCTGACCCAATAATTCATATTTTCATTACCATCTATTTACGTGTTATATTGGTATTCATACTAGAATTGGGTGTTACCACTACTATTAAAACATTACACAATCAATTATCAATATATGATTTGTTGTATTAGATATAATAGATTTGTAATAGTTCTCTAATAAGGTTTCATAACCCATTCATATTTTATACCACTACATCTAAGTCACCACCAAAAGTCATACAACTTATGAATTTCTGATCACCCATTTCTTATATAGCACAAAACCAATGTCAGTCTCTACCACATTATTTCCAACCCCTATGTATCACTTCTCACACTATCTTAGTGTGTAAGAAATATGCATCTATAATTTTCAATGAATATGCCAATGTTTTTATATTTATCCATCTCAATATTATAATAATTTACTACCACTTTCCAACATCCTAGGATTAGCCTTTAGTATATAGAGTTCTTATATGACTCATAAATATTGATAAAAATTATTGACATCCATTTATTAATCTATAAATCATAAAATAGTTCATACATTATTTATAAAATATATTCAACCCGAATTCATCGTTTTTATTTTCTAAGATATTTACACTCCCATTAATATTTTCATAATTATCTATCATGATGTAATTAACCATCAATGAAAAAAATTGAAACAAATTTATATTCTTCCATCATAGTCTTATATAATCTCATGCATTACTATTTTTAAAGCCACCATTTTTTAATTCCTACAAATAATCTATTATTTGGTTATTCTACTCATTCTGATTATTTATCAATAATAATTTAATCCATTAATTTATTATTATTGTCCAATATTTATCAATTTTCTCCATTAATCAACATATATTCTTATCAATTAAATTTTTATTAACATAAAATTATATTTTAATTTAACTTCAAAATTTCATTCCCTATATTAATAATTTCTATAAAAAGTCACTAATCCATTAGTCATCACCACATAATTAATCTTCAAGAATAATTATCCTTCATATATCATGTTCATCAAATATAATTTCATCTATTCATGTATATTTGAATCCATAATATCCATATTTTTATTTCTAATTTATCAAATGCTCATTATGTTGGGTTATTATGCATTATTTACCCAACAAGAATAATAAAATCCAAAAATATTCACCCAGATAATTTAGGATATCGATCATATATTCACCTATATCCATTACAAAAATTAATGAAATTACATAGTAATATAATGATCACGACATTTCATTCATGCATATCCTATTCTATATATATATATATTATCATGAAAAAACATTCTTCTAATTAAATTTCTGAGAGAAGTCAATAGAGGAAAAAATGCCTTTGATGGAGACCAATGATAATTTTGGATTTATTTACTCAAATTCTCTCATTCATCTGTGCATTACCATTTCTTAATTATTTTGTTGAAATTTTCATTGATCTTTTAAACCTCATTTTAAAATTTATAAATACTCAAAGTCATACATATAAAATCTGAAACTCTACTCCTGAAAATTTATTATCACAATATATATTAACAACATAGGAATAATAAAAAATATATTACATTGAAAAATATTTATTTTATGAAATAATATTGGAAAATATTAATTACATAAAAAATAAATAATAATAATTGAATTTCACAACTACCTGATATCTAAAAAAAATTAAACCACCAAATAAAATAATAAAGTAATCATATAATGGTTAAAATCATGGTAAAAATCCAATATATAACAAAAACGTTAATTCCAAGATAAAAAAAATTACCATTTCCATTACTAATTTGGAAAATTTCCAACATTCCTAAAATTTGTATTTTGGATTCTTTATATGCAATGGATAATGTATTTACTTTCTCTAAAATGTATATTTTTTAGTTTTTATATTAAATTGATAAATTATTTTATATTATTTTTCATTTCACATTACACCTAAGAGCACGCTAGTAATTGTGAGACATTTTGGATCTTAATGGAATAAATGTGATATATATTTATCATTCCCTATTTCTTCACATCGCATTCATGTTCAATTATAAATGTTTTTAATTTAAAATGGTAAAGGATCATATATACCATAAATATAGAGTTAGGGATTTTATTGAACAACAATTTTTAATTTTTGTGGACTGTGTTTTATTGAGGTGATAAGTGTGGCTATTTTGAGAGTTTATATTTGAATTGATAGTTGGAATATATAGAGAAACTTGAAATTATTATGAGTATAATTATCTGGGGTGTATATTTTGTAGAGAAGGGTTTGAGTGGGTTTGAGGGTCGGTTTTGGATTTAATTTTAGGACAAAGATGAAGATATATTATATGTAAAGGATCACATTATAAATTCACGTGTATGTAATGAAAAAAGATGTAAAAAATAAAACTATTTATAATTAGTGTCTTATCTTGTTATTATACAATATATTTATCAATAAATTCTATTTTTAGAATAAATATGGTATATCTGGGAGATTAATGAATTATTATTGTTGAGGATAACATGGTGATTTTACCAAGTTATATTATGTTCTTTTAGGTATATACATGTCACATAATAATGATTTGAACTACACCATAGAATAGATTTTGTCTAAAATAAATTATATGCAATCATATTCATGTTTAATATCATGGGGACTGATTTTTCATCTATAGAGACCCAATCCTTTTTCATATATCATTACATGATTTCAAGCATAATTATACATCCGAGTACAAGCCTAGGATCGTTAATTCCAGTGTCTTGAATAACTAGGTAAAAAAATAAATCATGGGGCTAAAAAATACTTCTCTATTTAATCTCTATAACGATATCCTAACTTCCTTTGATCCCTTACATCTGCATAGTGTTTCATAGGAGCACATAAACAAATGGATGATCTAAAATTACAAGTAATGGAAAGAATGTAAGGATACATCTTAAGCACATGAGTTAGGAGGATTGACATATTGATATCCAAATCATGGAACATATAAAATCATATCATATAAGAATGTGATCATACAAACATGGAATCATATAAATGTGGATGAATCATAAATCATTTCTTTAGTACTGTTCAAGGCTAACTACCAGTCTTGTTTCCCATTTTAGTATGGGGAATGACTGACCACCAATCCCATTTCACATCGCATCTCATGAGACTTAACTTTACCCAATGCATTGGAGTTCAATATAGGTTCACCCATATCAACATTTTCATGAATACTGTTTCCACATAAATAATCATACCTAATCAAACATACAGAATCGTAAGGGTATCCAAGGAAAGAATTGGGCACCACAATCCTGACATAAAGTATAACCAATGGGATTATCATGAATGAGTCGATGAAATAAATGATTTAGAACAAACATGGACGTTATTAAGGTAAAATAGGCATATAAAATGGGTAGATATATCAAATAGAAGTGAAAAAATATAAGAAATGTATTTGAGAAGCATTAGCATTAAAAAATAATTATGTTGTTTCAAGGAAAAAACTATGGAGATTTTAAAATATAGAAGAGGATGATCTATTATATAAAACCTGAGTAAAACCAAAAAAATTGTAAATAATAAAAATAATGATTTTATAAAGTCCATGGTGGCCTAAATTAGAGGATAGAGTGTACTTGAAATTTGGGTAAAATTTTGGGAAAATCCCTTAAAACTGGTTTTATTGTCGAAAAGTTCTAAAGGGGGAATCTTTTAAAAATATGTACATACCAGAAAGAGAGTTATGAAAGGGTCCTCATAAAATAATTTCGTTCAACTAAATAGAATTTATGAGATTCACAAAAATAGATAAGATAAATCTATTTTTATATAAATAATGATAAGGCCACCCAAAAGAACAAAGGCAGTTCTGGTAGATTTTGTTACGGATTATTAGCACAGTGTTGGGTGATCATAAGAGGGATTTATGAGTGATATAATGGGGTTCTCATAAATTATAAAACATGATTTCAGTGTGGGGTAGGTTTAAAAACATACCACATCATTAGCGATTACACATAAAATGGCATAGAATTGAGGACACCCTTGGTTTTAATGACCGATTCGCTTATTTTCTTGTTTGGATAATCATGTAAGATGAAAGTGGTTGTCCAGAATTGAATTTATATGATATTAGTGAAAATACATGATATTAAATGGTTTTAAATTTAATTTGGAAACTTATAGTGTAGTCTAATTACTATATAAAACCATAGTGACAACTGTTTTTGTTGATCTGTGGGTTTGATTACAAAGAACATCTTTTTTCCATCCAAATTAATAATATTTGTACCAAAGATTACCGAACGAAAATAGGATATATTTATTATAAAATAATCATGTACAATTTTAACACAAATTGTTTCATGAACAGAATTAAATATAATAATATATTTTGATAAACTGTTGTCCTTGAATGCGCTAAATTAGCACCTCTCAAACGGCGCTTTGATTTCATTCAAATAAAATGTGGCGAAAGGAGAGATAATAATGAAATATCCCATTATAATAAACAATTTCCATTACATTTGTGTTACTAGAGTTATAATACAATTTGGGTGAAGGGACGTGAGAAAAGAAAAAAAAAGAACTTAAAAGAAAAGAAGGAATTCGAAAGAGGAATTTTCCTCTTGAGACTTCCTCATTTAAGAACATCTTAAGGGGTTATATTTGGTATTTTAAAGAGGATAGAGGATTTTGGACGTGGGGGAGTAACATAGGGAGAGATTTGGGAAGAATATTGGCATGGAACAAGGCTTGTGAGGAGTGAAGAAAAATGGGAGTGAGGGGGTTTTTATAGTGGAGGAGAGGTGGGTTTTCAAAAATATTTAATCATTAGTTTATAATTTTTTCAAAAGGCAAGTAATAGTAAGTATTACATGACCACAAAATGTAATAAATTTGTGTGACTTAGATCCAAATGGTCTAACATCGTCATATCATCATCAATGACTCAATAAATCCATTATTTTGCATTTATCGTAAATAATCATATTTTACTATTCATAAAAAAATTCCTATATTTCAGAAAAATCTCCAAAATTCACCCGAACCATTTTTCAACCTGTAGAATCCAGAAATGAAATACATTTTTTAAAAATAATTTTCTTTGTATGATTATTTTAATATTTAATTAAAATAATAATTTATTTTCAAAAACCAGTTTTAAAATATTCATTTACTCATTCTATAATATAGGTATATCATATTTTCAGCATGAATGATATTTATATATTATCATTATTAAGGATGCTACTAATTAGGGTATATCACTATTCATAACGGTATGTTACTATATATAAGGGCAGGTTACTATTCACAAAAAATATATATATTTTTCTTATCAGACACCAAATAACTTACTGATCACAACTGTGTATGTCGTATTTTTTAAATTCCATACACATAAGAGACAAACTTATGTTTAAAGGTCACTTATCACTTAGCAGTTCCTTATGTTGTGTTTTCATGGTATTAATAAAATATTTACAAGAAATTAATTTCCATTTAAAAAACATTGGGTTGTTTCATTCTTCCCCCCTTAAGAAATTTCATGCTCGAAATTTCCTTTTACATTCTACGTCATAAACAAGTGGTGGTACTTTTCCTTCATTTCTTCCTCCCATTCCCACACTGCCTCTTTTTTACTTATGGTTTCTCCAAAGTACCTTGACCAGATGTGTAGTCTTGTTGCAATTAACTTTGTCTCTATGATCCAAAATCTAACTTACTACTCCTTATAGGAAAGATCATCCTCCAACTATACCACCATTGAAGAGAATACATGTGAAGGGTATAGTATGTATATCCTTAAGAGGGATACATGAAAGAGATCATGTACTTTCTACATGGTAGGTGGAAGTTCCAGTCGATAGGCCACAACTCTAAATCAATTAAGGATCTCTAAGGGGTCAATGTACTTGCGACTTAACATCCCTTTCTTTTTCATAACCTCGTAACCTTCTTTCATGGAGATATGCATAGAAATAACATGTCTCAAACATTGAACCCAAGGTCTCGTCGACGATTGTCTGCATAACTATTCGATCGACTTTGGGAAACCTTGATATGCTTCTTAATGATTTCAACTTCTCCACCATTTCATTGACCATTTTAGGTCCTAGAAGCTTATGCTCACCAAAATCATCCCAACACGTCGGTGTTCTTCACCTTTTCCCATAAAGGGCTTTATATGGTGCCATTTGGATGCTCGAGTGGAAACTATTATTGTATGGGAATTAAACTAGTAGAAGATGTTGGTCCCATCATCCTTTGAATTATATAGAATATGCTCTCAACATGTCTTCATGTGTCTGAATAGTTCACTCAGATTTTCCATCAGTTTGAGGATGATATGCCAAACTAAAGTTCAGTTCAGTGCTTAGAGCATATTGGTGACTTTTCCAAAACATCTAGATGAATATTGAATCACGATAACATACAATATATAGTGGTACTCCCGGAATCCCTACCACATATTTGATGTAAATATGTGAAATTTTATCCAATGAGAAGTCCTCACGAATCATGAGAAAGTGAGATATCTTTGTAAGACGATCCACAATGACTTATATAACATTGTTTTCTCTGGATATCTTTGAGAGTATAGTAACAATGTCCATGGTAATTTTATCCCACTTACATGCTTATATGGGTAGTGGTCGCATCATCCCCTTATAGTTTTTCCTCTCCTCCTTTACTTTCTGACATACCAGGCACTTTGATGTATAATCAGCAATCTCTCTTTTCATACTATCCCCCCCCCCAAATTTTTTTAGTAATATTGATGCATCTCTGTGCTCCATGTGTGGAAAGAGAAGGTTGAGATATCTATGTCACTCAAAATGTCATTCTTTATCTCTGGATCAGATGGTACACATAATTATAACAGAAATATTACTACTCCTTCCTCATCAATTTTGAAATCAGAGGATTTCTTTTTTTAACATCTTCCACCCTTTTCAGAAGTTCCACATCCTTTCTTTGATCTTCCTTTATTCTCTCCAAGTGGGA
The DNA here is from genome assembly GCA_963277665.1 of Viscum album. Lineage (NCBI taxonomy): Eukaryota > Viridiplantae > Streptophyta > Magnoliopsida > Santalales > Viscaceae > Viscum > Viscum album. Next base: position 1,570,150,117 of record OY728119.1, read on the forward strand.
TGGTTGATCAATCATTTGAGAAAGGATTGATGATGTTCCTCCCTTAATGATTCCCATGTCCATCCTTTTCAAATCAAAGAAGATCGGAACCTTTTCAATTCTCATCATTGATAAAGATGCATGATACTTTATCTTTAGAGCATCCACCACCTTGATTGCCTTACCGAGATGATAGTAGATTGAACAGTCATAATCCTTGATGATCTCTATCCATCTTCGCTAAAGCATATTAATCTATTTTTATGTGAATAAATATTCGAGACTCTTATAGTCAGTATATATCTCACATTTCACCCCATAGTGATTATACTGACAGATTTTCAACGCAAATATAATCGTCGACAACTCTAGATCATGCATGGGATAGTTTTGCTTATGGATTTTCAGCTTCCGTGAGGCATAGGATATTACATTTTCATTTGGAATTATCACACAACCCAATCACATCTTAGAAGCATAACTATACACCACAAAGATTTATCCAAATGTAAGGTGTGTGAGTACTAGTGTAGTGATAGGCCTATTGTATAACTCCATCAAAAAATCTTCACATTCTTATGTCCAAACATTCATTACTACCTTCCATGTAAACTTCATCATTAGGTTTGAAAATCAGGAAAAGTAATTCACAAATTGTCAATAGTACCCCTCTAGATCCAAAAAGCTACAGATATCCGTTACAGAAGTTGACATGGGCCACTCTTTAATTGCCATCATCTTGGAAGTGTCCATAGATAACCCTTTGGTGGTGATAACATTACCCAAGAATGATAAATTCTCCTTCCAGAACTCATATTTATGGTACATTTCAAACAACATCTCTCTTCGCAAAGTCATTAACACAGTATTCAAATGCTCCTCATGTTCCTCCTTGCTCTTTGAGAATATCAGAACATCATCCATAAATACTACCACCCATTTTTCTAGGTAATATATAAAGACTCTATTCATTAAATCCATGAAAATTCAAGGATCATTAGTGAGTCCGAAGGACCTCACTATGAACTCATAGTTTCTATACTTCATTCGAAAGGTAGTCTTGAGAATATCTTCTTTACTCACATTTAATTGGTGATACCATACCGAAGGTCCACCTTAGAGAAATAAATGGACCCACAATGCTGATTGAACAATTCATTTATCTGTGGAAGAGGATACTTGTTATTTATAATTATTTTATTGAGTTCATGGAAATCAATGAAAGGGAACATTGATCCATCAATCTTCTTGATGAAGAGGACTGGCACACCCCATAGTGAAGCACTAGTTCATGAAAAAATATTCTCCATATTCTCCTGTAACTGCTTCTTCAGTTCTTCTAGCTCTACAGTGTCCATTCTATAAGATGTCTTGGAGATAGGTAGAGATACATGGATATGTTCAACGGAGAACTCAACCTCTAGATTAAGAGGAAGACCAGGAAACTCTTCAGAGAATACATCTATGTAATCTATCACGATGGGCATGTATTCAAGCATGATTTTCTACACTGCCTAAATCATTTAAGCTTAATATGCTTGCTCATAAGGCATCAATATCCACACATGAGATGATTATTCTAAAGGAGATTAATCTTCATCCTTACACTTGTAATGAATTGGAGGATGCTTCAGGATGTGAAGAGTGATCTCCCTTTCCAGGCAGTTGATATTGGAATTTTATAAAGACAGTCAATCCATGCCCAAGAGAGAGTGAAACTCTTCTAAAGGAAGTTTGATGACATTTTTTGGGTGGTTTAGTCCACAAACGTTATCCAAGGAGGAGTTATAAACCATGGAAACAATAATTACCCCATTTTATATTCTCACAGATAACATTTCCTCCCAATTTTGAGGTGGTGTTTGTATAGTTCTACTAAACATGCAAGATATGAAAGAATTTGTAGAACCAGAATCCAATAGTATGTTTTCTATTCATGAATGAATATCTAGAGAACCTGTCACCCCATCATTTCTCAGCTCCACCTTAGTAGTAGTGATAGAATAAGACCTTTCTTTTTTCCTTGGAGGTTGTTGTTGATTGCCTCAAAAAACCCTCGGCTTAAGGAAATTGTTTTCATAATGCCCATGATCCTTGCAGTTGTAACACTACAATATAGGCTGAGTTTTTATATAAACCTTACTTTCATATTCAATATTAGCAATATTTTTCATTTCCTTTCGATAGGTATTGGCTGGATGACTAAAATTTCCACATTTGAAGCAATTCTTGGTTCCCTTTCGATAGTTATCAGTATGCTTATTTCCACAACTTTTAAAAGGGGAAAATTCAGGCTTACATCCATCATGGAATTTGTTTGATTAACCACCCATGTAGTTCTCCATATTTTTCTTTTGTCATTGGGCCGACAAGATCACCGATATTCTCCAATCTCCATTTCAACCATGGGGGCACAATAAAAAATATCCTCATAACCGTCGAATTCTTGAATTCCCATCACTTTACATTGAGTCAGCTTTAGTCTTCTAAAGAAGAAATCCACCTTTCTTTAGGAGTTCATGACAAATCCACAAGCATACATTGCATGCCTTTTCATGTTTTCTTCATACGCCTCGATGGACTCATCTTCCTTCTTCTTGAGTATGTGAAACTCTCTTTCAATCTTGAGACGGGGCGTTTGAGGAAAATATTTGTTGAAACATATCCTCAGGAATTCTTCCCAATTATGGAATCAATTTCCTCTTGGGACTTTTTATTCTAAATTTCCACCATAGATCAGCATCCCCATCAAAATGGTTGACCACCATTACAAAATTCTCTTCTTCCGAGCCCTAGAGGATGGTGAGTTAATATTCAATGGAGTTATTCCACGGTTCCGCTAGGAGGGGATCAAAATATCCACTAAACATGGGAGACATTTTCTGCATGAAGTATTCTACGAATACTTTCTCTTTCCTTGGAGGATAGGGAATTATGCATTATTTAAGTTATTATTCATAATTATATCCAGTTGAGAAAGTACATCCATAAACTTTTGAGCACCCACATTCGTCATATCAAGCATATCATTAGATAAATTTTTATAATTCCAATCACATTGGATGTTGGAACATGTTCTTCTATTGTCCGCCATTAACTATGAAATATAACGTATAATTAGAGGACATGAATAATATTTTATTGAGCATAAAAATAAAAATTTTAACATAAAAGGATAAACTTGTAAAGAATAAGTATATAGTAACTTGTGATTCCTTAGGTTTAAATCTAGGTTATCCTCAATCTATTACTTATCTTATATTCTTATGAGATTTTTTGTCCCTTAATAATGGTTTTTAATAATCTCCTGAATATACCAACGAATATCCCTTGGGAGTGACTTAACCAAGAGTTCAACAAGGCCCATTTTCGTGTACAAGGATACCCCGGGTCAAGCCTGAAATTCCTTGTTTGAGTTTTTACTCCTAGGAACATCTATTCTAGAGCCGCATCCACCTGCTCATATGCATATAGAGATGTATTTTATTTATTAACCACTTACTCAATACTCACCAAAATTTAGGATTATTTTATTGTAATTATGTTTTTGATGCTTTCTCTAGGGAGCGTGCATCTGTCTGTGGAGGATGCACAACAGTTGCCCTGCATTCCCACTTTCTAAAGGCGGGCAACATTTGTTCCTTATTTAGGGATGTTTACTCCTTGATCGAAATGGGATGATGTGATTTCGGTTATTCCTTCCATGGATTCCTCCTCAGATATCATCACCTAGTCTGAGTCTCTCTTATAGATTTAAGACATTGTTCATGAAACACATTCTAGTGTGATATATTCATGGACACCATTTAATTACCCGACTTCTGTCGGGACATTCCAAAGGGTCTGGTCAGGGATGCAACCTTCGGTCCTGGGAGTAGTCACGTTGGACATTACTAGTTTGTCTCGAAGATGGAACACTGGCGCATCTGGGTTTCTTCACCTTATTATAGGGGTTCTCGAGGGCGTGGAAGCCCGAGGCATCCCACGTCAAACACGGGTAATCATATGAAATAGCCAGGTATCTGACATTTTCATCATCTTCCCATGTTTAACACTTGGTATGACATATGTTTAACTTCCAATGGATATGGATTGGACTGATCGGAACACTGACAAGAGTGGATCATATTGGTGCACCCTCTGGGGGGAACACTGATGTTGGGGCCAACCTGTGGATAGCTTCTCGATTTTTGTTAAGGGGAATGGGGAATGATGTGGCATGATCCCACCAAGATGTGGAAGCTCGGGTAAGAATCAGGATGGATGATGGATGGTTGAATGAAGTTGATAGTGAATGGGATGGAACCACCGTGAGGACTACGGTAATGTTGGGATTGATTTTCGAGGAGACTTATTATGTATCCTCATGGCAGGGAATCAAAGTACACATAGTTCAGTATGGAGAAGGGATGCCTAAGGAGGTGTCCCATGAGAATTGACACATGTATTGGACCCAGAGGAAATGGAACCTTTAGGTTGTGTCCTGACCATCCCAAAACACATAGACTCGATGGGATGATCAGACAACAGACATAAATTGGGGGAAAACACATAGGACGACATCTCGATGATGTGTATGGGGATCACACATGGTTGGCAGTGCAAGTCGGTCTAATGCCACTATGACAGACCAAATATGAGGGTCCCAGAAAATGGGATTATGATGGCTTGCCGGTGATTAGGGGATGCAACGACTTACCGCTGGTTGAGGTCACAATGGCTTACTTCTAAATTAGGTCACAATGGATTACTACCGGGTGGGGTTCAAACTGCTTACTTCTAGATGGGGTTGATCCTCATGTATGATTCCTACGTACCCTACCAATGAGACAGAGGTCAAACCCACGTATTTCGTATTGGATGGGGGTCGATGGACTGGCGCGAAGGAGGACCTGGGGTCTGAATAGATGATGACCTTGAACCTTGTGGAGGGTTTCTAAGTACCATGCCTTGGCCATGATCAATGACTTTGTAGTTCATGATGGATTTTGGTGAACCGACCTGACGAAGTTCGAAACCAATGGGTGGTGGGATTGAACCTTGGGGAGGCTTCTTATGTACCTCTCCTTGGTGAGAATCATATTCCACATAGTTCAGGTGGGTGCAATAGCTTACTGCTGACTAAGGAAAACAACGTCTTACCATTGATCGGGGGAGATAAAGGCTTACCTCTAATTGAGGTTCACAGTTTAGCGTTATACAGGACGGGTTGAACCGACATGAATGAGGACCAAGGTCCCTGATAGATGGTGGGATTGAACCTCATGGAGGATTCCTACGTTCCTTTCCTTGGAAAGGATCAAATACCACATAGTTCATAAGGGGTTGTTGAACCCACATGAGGATCGTTGGGACCAATGGATGGTGGGCTTGAACCTCAGGGAGGATTCCTCTGTACCCTTCCTTGGAACGTATTATAGACCTCATAGTTCAGATATGGTTGTGGGGCTTACACTCTAGGCTACTCGGGGTGTTGGTGAACCGACATGATGGAGGTCGGAATGAATGAATGATGGGAATGAACCTCAGGGAGGTTTCCTACATACCTCACATTGGTATGGATCAAAGACCACGGAGTTCAGGTGGTGTTGTGGGGCTTACCCTCTAGGCAACCCGGAGAGGACATCATAGTCGATGCTAACTCTAAGCCCACGTGAGTCATGATCGGTGTGATAAATAAGAGGCAACAGAGACATGACGATAACGTCGTGAAATGTGAATCAATGAGAAGTAGACTGGGGTGTATGAAGGATTAGCCTCTCATGTTATGGAGATGGGGACTTACTCTAGGGTGGAGGCTCGGATGGTGGAAAAGCCCAGTGGAAGAGGGACTTGGCATGGATGAGAGGAGGAGAACCATTGTCTACCATGCCCTTTGCGGCCTTTGGCACTGGAAAAGAAAGGAGTAGTAGGGTTACTACCTCCTAAAAGAAAGGCTCGGGGCCTACACTAAGATCGCTTCCCTTCACAGCGGACATGCGCCATCGCAACCAAGAAAATATCATTCCATTTTGGAAAGATTTCACTCTTATTAAGATGAGAGGACGTGCAGAATGTCCAAGGTTGCGAACCCTGCATAGGATGTGTGGGGTGAGGTCACATTTTAATGTCATGTTCTAAGGATGATGATGGTTGGCAGTTTAACATCCTACAGCTCAGATGAGGTGGGTCTGCTCCCCACCCCTAGGATTTACATAACAGATACCCTCCCTCCCTTGGGGGAAGAATGGGATCAGTAATTCCATGACTGGGGTGTGTTGAGAGGTGATCCCATTAGGGGTCCACATTTTCTTGGCTATGCGAAGAAGAAATAGTCATTAGTGTTACTATGTGATGATCCATGAGGCAATGAAACGCAATAGACATTTTCATCCAAGGGAATATGAAATTGCTCCATGAAAACCTGAAGGGCTACACGGGATAAGGAGTTTCAGGGTAGAGGGGTTCATATATAGAATCCTCGTGAAGCTCTGGTGCTCCATTAAGTAGAAGGGCTTCATAAAGGGATGTTCATCACGAAGTGAAGCCTTATATCCTAGTTATATTTCATAGGTGCATATGGGAGGAGCTTCGCTAAGTGTAAAGGAATTTGTGAAGCAATTCCTTGTGAAACAAGGGTGCCTCTCAAGGCATGTTGTTGTGAAGCAATGTGCTTCGTGAAGCATAATGAACCTGCCTTAGCATGTTGGTCATGTGTGTTTGGAGGGTGTTTCACGAAACATAAACGCTTCACGACGACCCGAGTTCCCATGGAGAACTCCTTCCTTTGGGATGGCCCGTGGTCTTTATGAAGGGCATCCTTCTCAGAAGAGGGGTTCAATTAATGCAAGGGGGTCCATTTCGTAATTAAAAAATACCTCACATAGCTCATGGTTCACATAGCAGAGAGTACATCGTGATTTGGGAGCTAAGATGTTGAAAGGTCGGATGGTCTGTCTTCTAGGCCCGAGGGGAGCCCTGTATATATAGGAAAGAGGTGCTGCAAAGTGGGGCTCGCTTGGTGTGATGGCAAATTTTTCTCTGTGGTGGATCGCGAACGTCAAATGAAGTCACAGAGCGTCACCACCTCCTTGCTCTACCTGGGTCATGAATGTCAGATTTGGTCATGGAGGTTTACTTACTCCTTGCTCTATGGTGGGACACGAATGTCAAATGCGGTCGCGGAGGGTTACTGCTTCCTTGCTCCATGTCGGGCTCGTGAAAATATAATGCGGTCGCAGAGGGTTACCGTCTCCTTGATCTGCGATAGTCGTGGGGCCATGGGGTCTCTATGAATGGTCTTTCTGAGGCATCCCATTAAATCTTTTGTTTTTACTCCTCTATACCCAATTTTGGTGCCAAAAAATGCCCCCCTTAGACTTGGAGTCGAGGAGAAATCAAGGGTCAAATTCTGAGGGTCAATCGCCAAAATCCCTCGGACATTCATGATTTTGTCTCGTGAAGGAGGCTTGTAATGTGGAGAAATGTCGGGCCAGCTGAGCACGCTGCAGATCACTTCGTGGGAAAAACACTACATGAATCTCTTCATGGTATAGACGTGCCACGAATCTCCGAAGTTCATCACCTATAAATAGTGGAGATAGCCTATCTTTTTTCATTTCTCTCCTTCATGATGTTGGAATTTAGCGCTCTCGATTAAAAAATCTCTGTGTACTCCATTATTGCACTCCATGAATTGAGTCTTCTAGTTTGTGGTGCATAGCTAGTCTTTGACTCCGCGACAGCACTTTGCAATCTTGCGCTCGAAGGCCGAGCAGGGGTTCACACACGTTCTTTGTGAATGAGCTCAGAGACATTTCTCCATGAATGGTCTTCATAAACTGAACATAGGAAACACTCAAACATGACACTGAATAGATCATCAAGAGGTCATTAGGGGGGGTCCTTAAGAATGATTCATGAAGGGAGGAGATGGAAAATAGTTTTGGCTTAAGGGAGTGTTTTCGGAGCCACATTGCCCATGGTTCATTGGTGGAGATTCTATTGGAAAACCTGAGGAAATACCTGCTATGTAAAAGGTTGAAACTATATGGATTTGGGATGAGGGATGACTTCTTCATCCATAAAGAAGTCGGGACGAACCAACTTACTAGTTCAGGATCATGTTGTGCCAGCGCCGATGGTTCAAGGCGGCTTACGGCCTTGCCGGGGAGGACTTCACACTCGTCATCACTGACTACCTATACAATCACCTGAATAATGTGGACATGAAGGCATTGCAGTCAGAGATGTCTCCCCCTCTATAGCAGACGATCTTTAAGGAATCCTTAAGAAACCCGGGGAAGGGATGGTCTGAGGAGTAGGACCTGGGCCTAGGCGGCAACTTCAAAGATGATTGGGCCTGGGCATACTGGGTAGGTGCTTTATGAAAAAGATTTTTGGACTGAGCTGAAGATAGTGGGTCATTATGAGGCGGCTTGGGCCTCCTAGTTTCAAATCTATAAGCCGAAGTAGTTAATGACAAAGTTTCTGATTAGGTGGTCATCGAGGAACAATACCTTCCACTTACACCATGAGGAGGTCAGTATCAGCACGTGGGATGCGCACCAGATATCACGGGTCCTGATATTGGGGGAGATGTATGATTAATTCCTCCCAGTCATGAGTGCATGGGAGGATCCGGAGAATATGTCATGTATAACGATGGTGTTAATGGAGCTGGTGTCAGGAGAGGACAATGAAGCAGTGAGGGATGTCCACTTTAAGTGGTGGTTCAAGTAGTGTCTGAACTTTCTAGAAGATATGATGTTTTTGGTGAGGCCTCAGACTTTCCCGAAGGGGGCTTAATGGGGCAAGGAGCACTCGTACTGGTGGCTCATAGAGGACAGCTAGTGGAAGACCTAAAGATTTAGCATTATCACCGAGCAGTAGCCGGTAGTCAGGAAAGCGGTATTCATCGCGGCTCTTATCTGTGGTTAGATCCTGCCAGTGAGGGATAAAAACATGGGCATGTGACCCATCACATTTATAATGGAGTCCATGTTGTGAATGGGAAGGCGAGTCATCCTCGTGATCCTGATGCTCACCATGCTATACAAGATGTTATGGAACATCAACGAGGGTAAGAGGCCGTAAAGAATATACGGGCCATTTCACCTCATGTATGGGGGGATAGTGGCACACATTAGGGGGTTTTATGAGTACTGGAACCCCATCTCTCCTCTGGGGTTGAACTTCCACCCCCTTATTCTGAATGCAGTAGCCAGATTTCTGGCCATGATTATCACAGAGTTGGTACTGAACCAGATGTGGAAGGTGGAGGAATTAAAAATTCACCAGTTTTCATTGCCAATGGGTGCTTTTACCGATGTCGGGAAAGGAAAAGAATAGAACCAGTCTTATCTCCGGTCCATTCGAGGTGGAGTCTTGGTGGAAATGGTGGATCGTGAGCCCCTCTACAAGCCATACACCCTACCCCAATTTGCCCTGAAATTTTGGTGCATGCAGCGACTGACCCTGAGGGTCTATCTTGGGGTGTTCCATGATGAACACTCGTGTGTGATGAAAGAATATGTGGCTCATGTTCACACACGTAGATGGGAAAATGTGGAATGAGGTACCTCCACCTACTTCTACCTTTAGGTTTGTAAAAGTTTATGACCAATTTTAGAAGGAGGCCTACCCAGGGGAGATGCTGAAGCAGCTGACCGTTCGGGTCGGTGATTGTGAGCCTCCCCAACTCCGAGGCTAGGGATGGAAGGAAGAAAGGGCAGCTCACGGTAGAGATGTTTCCATGGTGGTGAAACCCACAACAATTGAGGGTGAGGCAGTGGCAACAGATCCAGTAGAGGTAGCAGACCCGGTGGTCCCAGAAGAACAAGGTTATCTAGAGGGGATGCCACCAAGAGTATTCCACCGGATATCCATTGAGGCTCCGGGGAAGAGGTTGCGCCATATAGACATGCCATAAAATACTGTTTTCCTAGAGGCTTGGGACATCAGAGAAGTCAACTGGAAATTACTCAGCCAGTGTGAGATGTGGCAACACCTGAACCATCTTGAGATGGATTTGACAGGGATAGGCCATATCCAGGCTGGCTTTGCGATGTCCCAAGCGGAGGCGGAGCAATACCTGGTAGAGCTAGAAGACATTGTGCATTCCTGGGGTACTCCTCATCCAATGAAATATCTTTCTAAGGTTTTGCTGGATCATACAGTCCCACAGTAGTTCTGAGTCGCTAAACTGGGAGAGCGCTTCCCTCTGCCATAAGAATCGGATGAGTCCACCTAGGGGGATGAGGACGGTATAGGGATCCCATTGGAGGAGGGTGAAGTCGGTGATCCGGACTCGGACCTTGACGAATTTACAGAGGCCCTTGAGGTAAGATCCCAGGCCCCTTCCTCAGGGTCTTCTCTCAGTTTGTTCTGGACTCCTTGATAATACTTGAACTGTGCTGGAGAGTCTCATATACAAGACCCGTTCTCATCCCTCAGTGGATGCAGGTGCGGGGCCTTAGGGATCCACACCTATGGCTACATCAATTTCTATGTCCAGTGAGGCCAGGACACCTGAGGTGACCCCTCTGGAGCTTTCAGACCTTCTAGTAATGTATGGGGGACCTTGCCTTGGGGATCCAATGATGTCAACCCATGAATGAGACCAGGAATTTGATCTATGTAAGTCTCCTTCACAAAATTCCTGATTTTCACCCACTGACCATGTCAACTGACATCTAATCCATCTTTGGTGTGCACAATTCTTCAAATGGAGTGTGACACATTGGCGAGGTTGGTCAGGGATTCTAGCGGTGTCCTTCCCAGAGGAATTTCATTGATCTTGGAGGTAGATATCAAGACTAAATGAACTGCATCACGTTCGATCTCTATAGAAACCATCAGTGGGGCTATTCCTGAGATTATTGAGGTGGTATCCGATGATGAGGATTGATCAGAAAGTCGAGGTCCATACACTCCTGATCAAACGCCAGACGCAGACCCTGATTATGAGTTTCTTAGGTTATTCCACACATATGAGCCTGCTGACCATGCTGACAGGGATGAAATAGCCTTGGTTGAAGAGGAAAGGAAAATAGTCCATCTCCCTTCATGGAAGCTGATTACACACTTCATTAATAAAACCCCCCATGCACTATGGTATGATGAGATGGATAGACTTCGCTCGCAAACTGTGTGAACTGTATTTTGGGGATTGGATGCCCATTATCCCTCACATGCTAATCCGAAATTTTAGGGTGTAGAAGATTCAAAAGTATGATCATGGCCTTGTTGTGGACTGGAATCGGAGGAAAGCGAAGAACATAAAGATGCATGAGGAGTCCAAAAATGATGTTCAATGACTGCAGGTCCGGGGAGATGTGTACTCAGCATCCCTCTATGCACAATCAGAGATAATATTACGATTTAAGGCTCAGCTAGAAGAGGCCTAAGAGGGAATTATGTGAGCCTCTGAGGGGATGATCGTAATTCAGACCGACGTAGAGCGATCCCAGACTGTGGCTGATGAATTTCTCCCAATCCATGCCAAGGAGGAGTGGGAACTAAACTGGCGGCATGAATTCCTAGACGCCACAAGATAGTGGGTGGCAAAGCTACAACACTTTTTTGACAAGATTGACCCGTCCGTGGGAGGGGTAGACCCTCGTTTGCTGTAAAGATCACAAACAATCTAACACACTTTCATGCTTTTATTATTTGGTTTCCATAGCTTGCATGAGTCCCATAATTAGTACTGGTTTTAAATGTTTCTTTTATATTCACGAAACGCCCAGTGATCAATCCCTATGCTCATACGGGTCGAGCCCAATGTGAGAAAAAAGGGATGATTGATGTGTTATTCCTTTTGTACATAATTATTTTGACCAAGATTCGTGTATCCGGGGTCTGAACAACCAATCCGGGTTGCTGGGAAGAGAAAGGAGAGACCTGACTAGAGAATGAAGCTCTCAAAATAGTCGAATTACCATTTTCCAAGTGTTCTCTTGTGCACTAATGGGGTGATACCAGGGGTGTTGGAATAAACCCAAATAGGGGGGAATGGAAGGTGTTAATCACAATAACCAAGATTTGGAACACTGTAGTTATGGCATGGAAATTAAGAATGAATTTTGACCGTGTTCAAAACATAGTATCCCTATTGCGTTAGCCTGAAATGGGGATAACAAATGAGCGTTGATCACTGAACATATTCAAAACATGGGGCCTAACATAGAATGATATCCATTTTTCTTCCATAACGTTATCCCAGAAAAGTAGGCGAGCCATAGGTCGAGCATCAATACTGTTATGGGGTTCCTTTTGATGTGAAAGAAGACGGGAATCTGAATAAAGGGCACACAAAGCGTGGAAAGTGGAGTGATGGGTTGTTCAACTAGATACCAACACTCTTGAAATTACGCCACCATGGTGTAAATGCATTAGGTGGAGACATTTGTCTAATTTGGGATCAAACATTCTTCTAAACAGAACCTCTATGACGAAGAAACAGTCTCCTCCCATTTTTATCATGAGGCATCCTGATATTATTCACCATAGAACCATAGTATAGTGTCATACTTTGTGGAAATATGAACTCGTGCAATTTAACGTTGTATGATAGGACATGGAGTGAATGAGAATATCTTAGGGGGGGTATGTGATGTGGTAGCGATAAAATCGACTTGAATGAGGACTTGGAGTCTGGATCACACCACGTATCCCCGGGGGAAACCATTCAGGTCAAGGGACCCTAAGTGAAAACTAGGTTGGGCCCAAAGAAAAGTGGTCGGGAATTCCTACATACCCCATGAGAATGGGAATCAATCCAAACATAGTTCTGAGGTCACAGTTTAATGTCATGTGGGATGAAGAACAGTGCATGGGTCATGGTTGCGCCAATACACATCCTTCCAGAACTACTAAGCCCCTGTGAGTCATGATTGATGTGGGAAACAAGCATTAGTGATGGGAATTCCTTGCACTGGGAGGCAAAAGTTAGTGATGATGAGACACTAGGTGAATGGTGTCCCAGTGATACTAACCCATCCCTGTAACGCACCTTGACGCGTAAAGAAGTAAACCTGAGTATGTCAGAATTTCACTTGAACATAAGGAAGTTGAAATGTGTGGATCATGATTCTCAAGATCTGGACCACGATGATGGTGGCATGACGATAGAAGATATCTGTTGACCATGTTCAAAACACCGTATCCATATCGTATTATCGTGGAATTGGGAAAGAGAAATGAGGGTCGACCGCTAACCATGTTCGAAACACGGGACTCGTTACAAATGTCGTCTAAGCTCATTAGGGATGTTAGACCGAAACGGTAGGTGAGCTGAGGTAGCATGAGACCAAGCTATGAAGGGGGTCCATTTTGATGTGGAAGAGAATAAGGATCCAAATAATGGGTTCACAAATCTTGTACATGGAACGAGGGGAATGTCCCCATGAAAATTCCTCACATCGGGCACTTTGTCAAAACACATATGAGTACAACAATGAGATGTATCAGAGGAAGGGAATCGAGTCCCTTCCAACGTAAAATGGTCATGGGGTCACACGCCGTCAACCTAAGGTCCTACGGTGGACCATTAAGGATGGATTGGTTTAATTGACCATGTGCAGGGTGGCGAAATAGCCAAACGTGACGTGCAACTCCCATGGGGAGATCTTAGCTTTGGGTCATAGAACTTGGACCACGCAGGGAAAAGATATGGGAAGCACATGGTGTGGATACTGAAAACCCCGATGTGAATGAGAACCTAAGAGGTAATCACAACACCATATGTTCCCAAATGATTTTGGTCCAAGGGACCAAAAAAGAGAGAATAGTATTTGTAGATTCCTGGGTCTGGACCCGGAGGCAAAAATGCCTGGGCGTTCCTACGTATCCCATGAGGTTGGGAATCAAGCCATACATAGTTCTGGAAGATTCTGTGTAGTTAAATGTCTTGTGTAAATGATGTGGAGTTGTATCAATTTATTTTCATAATGCTTGGACCATGGATAGTAGGATGTAAAAGATAGACGATGATGAAATTACAAGACCTGACGTGAATGGGGACATGGTCGGGATCACCGTGCACTTCTTGGGGGAGGTTTTATGTCGAGGGACTGAAAACGAAAGTTAGGATGAGCCCGAGGCAAGGTTCACAGACATTCCTACGTAGCCCATGAAGATGGGGATCAAGCATCATGTAGATCTAAGAATGTCACAGTAGGATACCAGTGCATGGGATAATAAGATTGTGCAGGTTTGGCCCTTGCACCAAAAAAGCAGTATTTGATATATCTTGTTTGTCCTATAGGATGAATGATTTTTTTGTGTACCGATGGACCTAGGATGGATGGTACAGGTATCTCCACATGAATCAATCCATATTTAGGCATTGATTAATGGTATGGTGTGTAACCGATACCAAACATGACGTCCCCTCTGGAGAGGACATCACAACACAATGTCGTTTTTCATCATGCAACTAGGATGATAATATCACAGTTTTGGGTCATCTGATGGGACCAAATATGAATTTTTAATGTAATGTAGGATAGAAAAAATAGTTTAAATTCATGTGGGACTGATTATCATAGTTTAAATTCATATGGCTCAAACGTATACAAGAGAGATGATGTTCTAGAGGGGATGTGCACGACGTGACAAAGCATACCCGATGTGAATGAGGAAAAGGTCCACACCATATCGCGTGAACTTATGAGGAGAAAACCTCAGGCTTAGGGGTCAGGAATGGTTTATCGTAAAATGGGAAGAAGAAACTATCTTCCAATTGACATGGACCTAAAGACAAGAGTCTGGGTGTTCCTACATATCACATGGGAATGGGAATCAGATGTACGTAGTTCTAAAAGAGATCTTAGTTTATGGTATTAGATCTCAAACCCTATATCGATAGATTAATGTCATATACATGGGACAGAGAAGGCAATTCATCATGCTTATGGAAGACCACAAAGTATCCATGATTATAGAGGAAAATTATTGATCGGGTTCGCAACACAGTATCCACCCTTGTGTGACAATAATTCGGGGAAAAAAATGAGCATCGACTGTTGACCATATTCACAACACGAGACTTGTATGAATTTTTTATTTGAAACCCTTGAGAACATTGTCATGTAATGGTAGGAAATTCCTTAGGCCAAGCATCCATACAAGTCGGGGGTCCTTTGGATGTAGAGGGTGACAGAAACCCAAATGGTGGGTCCTTCCAAGCATGGCAGGGCTTGTGCTCGTGGAACAGACGATAAATGAAGGAAGGAATATTTCAATAGGATATGTGTATCATCTAGAAATATCCTGATGTGAATAAGGACATAATCCGCACCACAACACATTTCATGACCCGAGGGGAGATTCTGGAGTTTGGGGTTGGGCCAACGGATGAAATGTTTGGGCGTTCGTACATATACCATGAGGATGGGAATCAAGACACATGTAGTTATTAAAGGCATTGAAATTTAACATCATGTGGTGAGGATGTGGGAGGATAGAATAACTGGGAGAGGGCATATGGTGTGACCATCATAATGCTGACATGAGAGGGGTCTAAATAATCCTTCACTATGCCGTGTAATGATCCTCCAAGAGGTCTACCCCTAGGGGGGATAGTCAAAGAAGAATGTTTGTGGGCTGCGCTCAAGAATAAATGTTTGAGTCATACTATGTATCTCATTAGGATGGGAATCAAGCTACACAAAGTTCTAATGTTACAGTTTAACATCTTTCAGGGCGCCATACAATTTAACATCATGCGGGACATTTTACAGTTTAAAGTCATGTAGGACAGGGTAGTTTCAGGTCATGCCAGACCTGACAGTTTAGGGTCACACAAGAATAGCTGACTCAGGAAAAGTATTTATTGAGAAACATGGCATTTGTGGGAGGATTTATTGGCTCACCATCCATGGTCACCAGTGAGTACGCACCATTAGGTTAAACCTTATGAACAACGAAAGGTCATTCTCATTCGGGCTCCAACTTGGGTGGTTTCCTCCCAGGTATCATTGGTGTCCTGAGGGCCAATACTAGATGACCTTACAGAAAAGAGCAGAGGCAGACCTTCTTGTTGAAGGCTCTGGCCATCTAGTTCTACTGTCTTACCAAGTTGTGTAGGGAACGAATCATATTCTCATCAAGTGATTCCAATTCAGCCAAACGAATTTCCACTACCTAATCAAGCACATGTTTTTCGCAGACCATTGTGTGTAACGAAGGAAATTGAATCTCAATAGGCAGGATGACCTTTGTTCCATATACCAGGGAATATGGTGTCACCTATGTGGAATTATGATTCGTTATCCGATAAGCCCAGCGGGCATTGGGGAGATTTTCCGGCAAAATCTTCTTGTTTTGACCAACCATTTTCTGCAAAATGATAGATATGGTCTTGTCCAACACCTCGATATTCCCATTTTCTTGCGCATGATAGCAGGAGGTATGGTTAGAGCGGATGTTGTAATTAGAATACAACTTCTTCAACTTAGCTGCATAGAAGATGGTTTCATTATCGGTGAGGACTGCATGAGGGACTCCAAATTGGTAGATGATATTAGAGCTCATGAAGTCAACGATAGAACGAGCCTTGACCTCTTTGAGTGGAACCGCCTCTACCCACTTGGAAAATAAATTTGAAGTGGTCATGATGAATCGACATTGGTGAGTTGTCATCGGCATATATGGTCCCACGGCGTCCAGTCCCTATACTGGAAAGGGCCAAGAGTACTTGGTAGTGTGGAGAGGCTAAGGTGGCCGATTCAAAATTATGGAATAAACATGACACACATGACATATCTTGGAAAACTCGATACAATCATGGATCACGGAGGGCCAAAAGTACCCCAATCTCTAGATCTGGTGAGATAGCTTCGGCCCAATCTGATAATCCCCATAGGAACTAGAGTAAACCTCCTGCATGACATGAGAAATCTCAACTCCATGGATGAAATAGAAGAGAAAACCATAGAACCCTTTCTTGTAGAGGATCCACTCAAGACTGGGATGACTCTGGAGGGTAAACCACACCATGCGGCATCGAATTTTCTCATGCTCAGCATGATCATTAGGGAGGTAACTATTTTGGAGATACTCGAAAAAGGGGGTTCTCCAGTAGCGAGTCACTTCAAACACTGCATCTGAGGGACCTGGGGGTCCTGATGTGGAGGCTATGGTGGTATGATATCTCACCTGTAGGTTATCGTCATCACCTAGGGTGACGGGAGCAATGGCTCACCGATGTTCCATGTAGATAATCAAATCATCCTGCTCGGGTTCTGCATGTGATGCAGCCAGGGTGTCAGCTCAACCATTCTGAGATTGAGGGACATGAGTAACTTCCGATGAGATAGGAACTGATCCATTATCTGGTTAGTGCGCTCCAAAACCGTATGAGCTCTAGATTTCTGATGATGTAGTCACCGTTGATCTACTTGATAACTAGTTCGAAATCCCCTTTCACATGAAAATGGGGCACATCAATCTCGAGGGCCAGGTCAAGGGCAGTTATACGAGCTTGCTACTCTGCCTCGTTGTTGGTGCAGCCTTATGAAAACATGAATGAGTTTGGTAGAATGGCTTGTGTTGGGGTAAAAAAGTTGATACCCAAGCCTACGCTTTTGATCCTAGGTTCATTGAGCCTCATGTTGGTGGGACTCAGGGTAGAACCATCGAAATGCATCTTCCAACATGGTATGACATGATCTACTGAGAGGATTTCCTCATCATGAAAATTGAGTTGCAAGGATTTGTCAGCCAGAGTCGGATGGGTAGCAAGGTAGTCTTCCAATGCTTTCCCCTGAATAGATTTCTGGGGAAATGAAATGATATCCAATTACTAAAGAATCACTACCCACTGAGCTAGATAGCCTATCAACATGGGGCGGTTCAAAATGTACTTTAGTGTGTCTACTCGAGACACCAGCTGTACTTTGTAGTGCTGTAAGTAATGTCGCAATTTTTGTACTGTGAATACCAGTGCAAGGCAGCTCTTCTAGATGGGGGAGTATCTAGTATTTATATCTAGGAGCATGCGAATGAGGTATTAAAGGTTGTTCTCCATCCCCTCATTGTTCTTCTTGTGAGATAAGGGAACAAAGATATTGTTCTAGGGCAGTCACATAAAGGACCAATGGTTTTTCAGAGATGGGTGGAATTAAGACTGGAGGTTGGAGTAGATATTGCTTGATTTCCTCGAACGCGTCCTGGAACTCTCCATCCCATTCATAAGAGATTCCTTTCTTCATGAGCCAAGAAAAGGTCTTACACTTTCCTGTCAAATTCACAATGAATTGGAATATGTTGGCTAAGTGTACTTGAAAAACTCGAAGCTCCCAAATGTTTCTCGTGGGAGAAATCTGGATGATAGCCTTGATCTTCTCAGAGTCAACCTCGATACCCTGATATCTAATAACAAAGATGAGGAACTTTGTAGGGGTGACCCTAAAATAAAATTTCAATGGGTTCATCTTCAGGTGGTAGGATCAAAGAAATCCAAACACTTTCACACGGTCCTCGATATGGTCCTAACGCTAGTGATATTTGACCACCAGATCATCCACATAACATTCGACCAATGTCCTGTGGTTGGATTAAATATGTGATGCATGGCCTGCTGATAAGTGGCACCTACATTCATTAAGCCGAAGGGAATGACCATGTAAACAAATTTACCTTTTGATGCCCTGAAGGCTATGTAAACCTTGTCCTTAGGGGCCAGTTGAACGTATTTGTACCCAGTGTAAAAATCCATGAATGTGAGGGCTTGGAATCCAGCTGTAGTGTCAATCAGAAACTCCATCATAGGAAGGGGAAATCATTCTTCGGACAGATATGGTTAAGATCCCTAAAGTTGATGAAGACTTTGATTTGTCTATTCTTCTTCATGAATGTACAATGTTGGCTAGCCATTTGGTGTACTACACATCCTTAAAAAAATTCTCTGATGAGCTTATTGACTTCCACCTCCACCATGGCACCGTAAGAAGGGTGCATGTTCTTAGTAGGTTGTTTGAACTCACGATGATTTGCTGGGAGACCAAGGTGGTGGAGGGATACCTAAGGATCTATTTCTGGCATCTCGTCATAGCTTCTACAGAATACATCACAATGTTGTTTCAGGAAGTCTATGTACCACTTCTTCTCTACGAGGGACATGGTGGCACTAATCAATGTGGGTCTACGGTCAACCTTGCTACCGAGGTTCACCTATACCAGTTCATCAACTATGGAGGAAACACCCTCTTTAAAGGTAGGAGGAGTATCCTCCAAATCCTCTTCATCACTTTTGGATGGGGGATCCTCAGTCAGAGGAGCTTCCTCTAGGTTGACAGATTCTAACGGGAGGCTGGTACCAGCCTGAGCAGCAGTGGTCACCGCATCGGGAGATTCTGGTTCTGCTAAAACCAAAACAATGAAGGTTGTCGACCTAAGAACATCTAGTATTCAGCCTAATGGGCCAAACGTGATGATATCAATGCAATAGTGGCACATCAGCTTGATCCTGTTGATTCCATACCGGTGAAAGAAGCATTTATGATGTACTTTCATTGCCATGGGGTGGACATCCTGATACCTTATGGGAGTAGGGGGCTCATGGATCACCGAGGCCTGATTCAAATAAGAATATGAAGTGATCTCCTGATGTCACTTGGACCTGAGAATATGCTTCCCCCCTGTGCCAAGGACAACAAAACATTTCCCTATATCGGGGTTTGTGGCCTCCAACAGATGAATTGGGAAGACGTAGGCGTCATTCAGACCTACACAGGGGTCGGTCTAGCCATGATGGGCTAAACCACACTTACCTCAATCAGTTTATACTTGATCTTGTAATAATTAGCTTCTAGATAGAGGGCATCACAAGAGGTAAAAGGATATTTTTCACCTTTTAGTACGCCCACTCGACCATTAATGGATTACGTGAGGCACTGATGATACGTTGAGGGGACCGCCGCGTGCAGGTGGAGCCATGACCTACCCATCAATGAATTGTACGCGGTGTCCTGGGAGACAACTATAAACTCAGTGCTGGAAACATGGCCTCCAAACTGGGTTTTCAAGTGAACCTTTCCGACTGGGGTCTACTCTGTCCTCTCGTAACCTATGATTCTTAGGCCAGAGGGAGTCAAGTCGTCCTCAAACAACCATAATTTCCACAATATCCGTGTTTATATAAGGTTGATCCTGGAGCCTCTGTCGATAAGGCCGCAACAAACATCCACGCCATTGAACTGACCCGTGATATACAATGGGAGAATGTGACCCTTTATAGAATAACCTTCATCTTCTCTGAATAATAATATTATGTCTTGGAATTCAGCATTCTGGATTTCCTCAGCATGAAAGGCATTTGCAGCTGCTTCCTCCATGTCAAACTAAAGGGGGATTCAAAAAGACTTAGTGAGGGCTTCACACATGTCTGGTGACAGGACAAGTTACTCAAGGATGGAGAGCCTTGCGGGAATACTGGAAAGATGCTTGAGAGCATCATACTTCTGTGCCAGGCATGAAATTAGGCTTGCAGGAGGTCGCTCCATGAAAGGAGACTTGGCGGGCCCTACCGGTTGGACCGATGACTGACTAGTGGTGGGAATGTCCTGCTAGTCACTTGTAAAAGCATGCAGAGTGACTACGAGATGGGGACCGGCTGGCCGAGACCGGTCCACAATGGGGCGTGACTGATCACAGTGAGGTCTGGGTGGTTCTTCTTGGTCTAGTTGCACAAATGGCGGTGGAGGCGGGCCTGAGGGAACCAGATGATGAGGTTGTGTATTCTGAGCTATGTGCTGAGTCTACTGTATGGTCTCAGTAGTGTGCATGGCTTGGCTAGACGTGCCAACTAATGTGCCTTGATGACCCATATGGACAAGGCTCGGCGTACGTTAGGGTCGGCTGGGGATTTTGGGGAGATCCTCTTGGCGCTCCCCATCAACTAGAGTCATGTAGGGGTTTACCAACTCTACGGTATTAAACGAAGCGTACCCTTGATATCACTCGAAGAGTCATCCATTGCTGGGTGGATCCTGGGAGGAATCCCTATCTCTAGGGGCATGATGTTGCCAAGAGTACAAGACGAAGAAGGCATTGGCAGGGTTTGTTTCATTCCCTTGGGCTGCTGGTGTTTGATCATCTGGGAAGAGGCCGGTTGAGATGATGATACAGAAGTGGTGGTCATAGCTTGTGAAGGCTCTGGCTGATTTAAGAATACTTGGATGATACAATGAGAATTCCAGATCATTTTTGAGCCATCTCATTATCATACTTCGGGGACCCGTAGTTAGAAACCTGCTGCCACATTCCCTCAATGTCGCTACTACTATCTGGCCTTACGATGATGCATTCCACCTATGTCGGGGCTAGGCCCAACCTGACTATGTTGTTATCAACCTGGTCTTGGATCCCTTCTTTGAACACAAATCACATCTTGAGAGTGTTCCATAGAATCCATTGATAGGGGTAGTAGTTTGGGAGATCAGTGAGATTTATCTCTTTTGACCTTCTTCACTCAAAAAATTCTCAATCCCATGCTCCAAGGAACATAAAAAATAGTCGAGAATATGATTCTCGTAGAATGAGTAAGTCCATTTTCTTCTAACTGAAAAGTTGGGCCTTGGATCCTATCCATAATGAGGGGCTGTAAGAGACTATCAGGGAGGTGAGACCTTATTGTCCCGCCTGGGTGGTGGCTGTGCATTGTATGGGGGAACTTGCTGATTCAGAGGTGGACGCTACTGGGCTAGAGGTTGCGCATATGGTTGCAGGCCTCTATAAGGTTGCGGAGGAAGCTCAACTGGTAATAATTCAAGCTGTCTGGGGGACTCTATTTGGGCCACCGCAGTGGGCTCAGCTCTGGAAGCCCTCCTTGCAGGAATTACAGGTGGCAATGGATGCACCTGACTGGCCTATTACAATGCTTGTTCCATTTGATGGGCCTTATCGGAGAGGTCTCAGAATCCTCCAGGGTAGTTTTGGGTGATCAGAGAGGGAACCAGTTCTGTCGTAAAATTTCCCACACACATCATCAATAATTTTTCATGAGTCAAGGTCATGTCAAGGGAGTATGTAATCCCTCTCCACCATGTGATAAAGTCCGCGACACGATCATCAGGCCTCTGTTTTCTCTTGAAGAGTTTTGTAATGCTATTTTTCGGTGTGGTGGAGCTGAAATGGTAGAGAAATTTCCTACAGAGGTCCTCCAATCTGGTCACTGATCTGATGGGGAGCAGGTTGTACAAGACAAACACATTCCCCTCCAGTGTTTTCACAAAACATCGGAGATTAGAAGTCTCATTCTACGCTAGTGTCAAAAACATGGGCTCTCACCTTGTGGTGAAGTTGACCAGATGATGTGGCGGGTACCCTGTCCCATTGAAGAGGGAAATGGTGGGATTCCCGAAACCGAGAGGTGCCGCCATATAATCCACTCATGCTGAATATTACTTTCCATCAGGTGGGAGTTCCACCTGTCCCGTTTCCAATGCCTCAAGGTGAAAAATGAGTACCACCATTAGATCATTAGGATAGGTGTCCCTGTCTTGATGGGGACCCCTAACCATGAGCGTGTTGGAGGGTTCTTAAACATGGTAAGGTGTCTCAGTACCGAGACAGATCGATGGGACGACAGGCTAGCCATTGGGGAATACGGTGAATGGGATGACTGGCCACCGAATCTCATATTGTCCTTCGAAGAGTGTAGCAATCTGGCTGCTACAATGTGAATAGATAGGTTGATGGCCATAGTTCTTGCTGTATTGGATAGGGCTACTGGCGATATTCCACATTGCTGATCGCCCTCCATTGCTCCCCAGAACAGCTCTCTGTGATCTCTAGTCGAGGTAGAGAGTGCTTTAGGAGATGATAGTGGTGATTTCATGACCCTAAACTGCGGGGTTTCCAATTTTTCATCCTCATGGATATACCTGTGGAGGGAGGTGATAATCCGACAGACCCCTCATTAATGGAGTACTAGGCTGTTGTGCCTCATTCATGCCCCTGCCCTTGACTCGAATGAGAGAGGGAACGGTTCCCGCAGTAAGTCGTATTCCTATTTAGAGTCTGAGAAGTGGACTAGTTTTTTTATCCGCACATTCCACGAATCCTTCTTATTGTGGAGACGACCCGCCTTCATACCCTTGGATGGAACTTCTGGATAGGGAAGATTTCGGAAACGAGGAAGTCCTTCAGCCACACTGGTGCTGAGGCGGGGAGGACTTCCTCCCAAATAAGCCAAGGTGTGAGGAGCACCATGGCAGATATCAAAATGGATATGGGGAGGACCTTTATGGAAAGTGGTGGAGCGAGTAGGACCTCCTCTCAACCCCATATGAGCACGGGATGGACCCCCATGCTTCTTCCTACTGATGACATCAGTATGAAGAGGGGCCTCGTACTGGTCGATCTGAACATGGGTAGGACCTCCGTGCTGGGGAAAGGTGAGGCGAAGCTGGCCCTCACTCCTCTGATTGGTGAGGTGAGGAGGAACTTTTCCCATTACGATGATGACATGGGGAGGTTACCCAGGTTGAAGAGTGACTAGATGTGAAACTTCCCCATACCAATGGTCTGTGGCGGGATGAATGACTCCATATCCAGTTTAGTGAGCACGAGAGAGACTTCAATGCTGAGCATCACTGCCGCGGGGAGGACTCTCATTTTGGACTGAAGGTGGCACAGGGCATACCTCCATTCCAATCATTGAATCAAGGATGATCTGTGTTCTCTGTGGTAGTGGTACGGGGAGGACCTCCGCACTAGGTTTCATTGCCACAGGTTAGTCCGTGGTGGCCACTGCCTATGCCGGCAACCAAGAGAGTCGACCTAGCCTGCCCATGGGGAGGTTGGGGCCTCAATCCAGGTAAAATGTATGAATGTACCTATTCAACATATATATGGAGCGGGTGGTATACATAAGTGGTATCTCGGGCCACAGTAGCCGCTGACGTTGACGCCCCTTGGAGAGTCTCCTCTTTCGGTTGCACCCGACGCTGGCGTCAAGTTAGACGGACCAGAGCCAGTTGTGCATGTGCATGTCTTACCTCCTCTTCTTCCAGTAAGACCAGGCGGTGTCATTGACAGTGCCGGGTGTGAGCCCTCACTAGGAGAACCTAAAATGGGACTCTAACTAGGTTTTGATGGACATCCCCAACCTCATTGGTGTAGGGCAGGGAGTTTTCAAAGAATTTCGGGTACAGGATACCGAAATGGTTATATGTTGCAGTGGGGAGCAATGGCTTCCTGCGTGGACCTCGGGGGTGGCGTTGATGATGAGACCCAGACGCCACTAAATTTAGGTGGTCCATATCCCATGTAGGGATGATACCCTCCTCCTCGTACCGGTGCACGAGGTCATTGATCACCCTCCGCTGAATAACCTCAGAGGGTGAGATATGGTTTGGTTGCACCAAGCTCGTGGGTGTAGATGTCGTTGAGGAAGAGGTAGAATCGCACAAGACTGTCACACTGGTACTGTCCCTGCCCATATATCGGTGGGTAGGCTATGATTGAGTTTCGGACGTAGCAGCATGGTTTCTGAAAGTAGGGAGATTAACTCATCAGTGATGAAAGAAAACGCAAATCGACGACCAGTGTCCTAGTGCCATTCCATCTTCCATGGTTAGTAAGATGGATCCAGGATGACAATGTTTCATACCAGGATATCCAACATTCTAAAACACCATATTCTGGGGAGTTTCACACCAGGCCCGCTATTTGCGTTGCGGGACCCGGTGCCGGATAGCTGGATCTGGTGAAACACAAATCCATTGATGTCTCGAATGCTACTAATCTCCATATTATGGAGAAGATCTATACATTGGGTTCACTATTTCTATTTCCCAGGCATTCGTCGGGGCACACACATCGGTCTATGGAGGACGTGCAGCAGTTGCCCCGCATTCCCACTTTCCAAAGGTAGGCAACATCTGTTCCTTATTCAGGGACATTTACTCCTTGATCAAAATGGGATGATGGGATATTAGTTCTTCATTCCATGGATTCCTCCTCAAAACTCGTTACCTAGTCCGGGTCTCCCTTATAGATTTAATAAGTAGTTCGTGAAACTCTTCTTGGTTCCATATCTTCATGGACACCATTTAAATACACTGCATCTGTTAGAACATTCCCAAGGGCCCCGTTAGGGCAGCAACCTTCGGTCAGGGGAGTAGTCACGTTGGACATCACTGGCGTGTCTTGAATATGGAACACTAGAACGTCTTGGTTTCTTCTCCTTATTATAGAGCTTATCGAGGGTGCGGAATCCCAAGGCATCCCATATTGAACACAGGGAATTGTATGCTATAGGATTGTACATGAGGTTTTTCTCATCTTCTATCGTTTAACATAGGGTATTCTGCAAGTTTAACATTTAGAAGAGATGAATCCGACTTATCGGAACACTGACTAGAGTGGATCAGATGGGGGAAACCTTTAGAGGGAACACTGATGTTGGGGCCAACGTGTGGTTAGATTCCTGATTGTTGTTAAGAGGAATGGGGAATGAGGTTGCATGATCCCACCGGGATGTGGCGTCCTGGGTAAGAATTAGGATGGATGATGGATGGTCAAATTAAGTGGATGGTGATTGGGATGGAACCATAGTGAGGACGATGGTAATGTTGGACTTGAGTCTCGAGGAGACATCCTACGTATCCCCATGGTAGGGAATCAATGTCTGTATTGTTCTATAGGGAGAAGGGTCCCCAAAGGAAGTGGTATGTGAGAATGGACGCATGTATTAGACCCAGAGGAAATGGAAACTCTAGGTTGGTTCCTGACCATCCTAAAACACAAAGGCACAAAGGGAATATTAGATAGTGGACATGAATTGGGGGAGTATACATAGGAAAACAACCTGATGATGTGTATGGGGCTCACGAATGGTTGTCAGCCAAATATGGTCTGACACCACTAGGATGGACCAAAGATGAGGGTCCCAGCAAATGGGATTTCAATGGCTTTCTACTGAGTAGGGGATGCGATGGATTACCGCTGATTGAGATTACAACTGCTTACCACTGGATAGGGTCACAACAGCTTACCGCTGGGTGGGGTAACAATGGCTTACCGCTGGATGGTGCTGATCCTCATGGAAGATTCCTACATACCATGCCTAGGAGATAGAGATCAAACCATTGTAGTTCGTATCGGATGGGGGTCGGTGGACCAATGTGAAGGAGGACCTGGGGTCCGAACGGATGATGGGATTGAACCTCATGGAGGCTTCCTAAAAACTATGTCGTGTCAAGGATCAAGGACCTCGTAGTTTATGAAAGAGTTTGGTGAACCGACGTGAAGGAGGTTAGAAGCAATGGGTGGTGGGATTGAACTTCAGGGAGGATTCCTGCGTACCTCGCCATGGTGAGGATAAACAACAATGTAGTTCAGGTACGTGCAACGGCTTACCACTGACTTGGGGAAACAACAACTTACTGTTGATTAGGGGAGATAACAGATTACCCCTAAGTGAGGTTCACAGTTTAGAATCATGCAGGATGGGGGGTGAAATTATGTGAATGAGGATCTAGGGCCCAGATATATGGTGGGATTGAACCTTGTTGGGGCTTCCTATGTACATTTATTTGGAAAGGATCAAAGACCACGTAGTTCAGTAGGAGTTGGTGAACCGACATGAGGATGGTCGGGGACAATGGATGGTGGGATTGAACCTCTGGGAGTCTTCTTACATAGCCTGCCTTTTCATGGATCAGATACCTCATAGTTCAGATATGGTTGTGGGGAATACACTCTAGGCTTCATGGGGTGTTGGTGAACCGATGTGAAGGATGTCAGAATGAACGGGTGTTGGGATTTATCCACATGAAGGATTACAACGTACCTCTCCTTGGTAAGGATCAAATACCACATAGTTCCGGTGGGTTTGTGGGGATTACACTGTAGGAATCCTGAAGATGATGTCACTGTCGATACTTACTCTAAGCCCACGTGAGTCATGATCGGTGTGATAAAAAAGAGGTAGCAGAGACCTGATGATCATGTCGCGAAAGGTGCGTCCGTGGGAAGTAGATAGGGGTGTACACATGATTAGCTGTCCAAGTGATGGAGATTGAGACATACTCCAAAGTGGAGGACCATATGGTTGAAAAGCCCAGAGGGAGAGGGACTTGGCATGGATGAGAGGAGGAGAACCGTTCCCTACCACACCCATTAATGACCTTAAGCATCAGAAAAGAAAGGAGGAGTAGTGGCACTACCTCATGAAAGAAATGTTAGGGGCTTAAACCAATATGGTTTCCCTTCCCCACGGACAGGCACCGCCACAACAAAAAGGATCTCATTCCATTTGAGGAATATTTCACTCCCATTGAGATGAGCAGACATGAAGAATGTCCAAGGCGGTGGACCCCACATAGGAAGCATGAGATGAGGTCATATTTTTACATGATGTGTTGATGATGTTGTTGTTTGTTAGTTTAACATCCTGCAACTTGGACGAGTTGTGTCCACTCCCCACCCCTAGGACCTACTAAACCGATACCTGCCCACCCTTGGGTGAAAGAAGGATTTGGCAATACCGCGATGGGGGGTGTCAAGGGGTGATCCCATTGGGGTCCTTGTTACCATGGATTTACGAAGAAGCAATATCCATTAGTGTTCCTATGCGATGAAGTATAAGGTGAAGCAATGAAACAGGCAGTATCTTCCAAGGTACATTGAAATTCCTCCGTACAAACCTAAAGGGCTGCACGACAAAAGGAGTTTCAGGGCAGAGGGGTTCATATGTATAAGCCTCATGAAGCTGTAGTGGTCCATGAATAGGATGTTCTTCATAAAGGTATATGCATTGCAAAGTGATTTGTCATAGCCTAGGTATATGGCATAGGTTCATATGGAAGGATCTTCACGAAGTGGAAAGCCATTCACAAAGCAATGCCTCGCGAAGAAAGGGTGCCTCACGAGGCATGGTGTTGTGAATAAATGTGCTTTGAGAAGCACAATGACCTTGCCTTAGCATGTTGGTTGTGTGTGTTCGGATGGTGTTTCACAACGCATAAATGCTTTGACACGACCCGAGTCCCCGTGGGGATCTATTTCCTTCACAAAGGCACATTAAATTCAAAAAGGGCATCCCTCTCAAAAGGGGGGTTCGATTAATGAAAGGGGGAGACCTTTCTCAATGCAATAAAACCTCACATAGCTCTTGGTTTGTAGAGCACAGAGTGCTTCATGATTTCAGAGCTATGAAGTTGAAAGGTTGGATTGTCCAACTTCTTTGCTCGAGTGGAGCCCTATATTTATAGGGAAGAGGCACCGCAAAGTAGGACTCTCTCAGCATGAAGATGGATTTTTCTCCATGGAAGATCAAGAACATCAAATTCAGTCACTGAGCATCACCGCCTTACTGCTCTATAGTTATTCACAAACGTCAAATGCGGTCGCGGAGGGTTACCTCCTCCTTGCTCAGTGGCGGGTTGCGAACATCAAATGCGGTCATGGAGGGTTACTGCATCCTTACTTAGAACTGGGATCGCTAACGTCAAATGTGGTCGTGGAGGGTTATCGCCTCCTTTCTCCGTAGTGGGTCGTGAACATCAATTGGCTTGCAGATCCTTCTACCTCCTTGCTCTGCGGTGGCTGCTGGGAAATGGGGGCTCCGCAAACGGTCTTCGTGAGGCATCCCCTTGACGCTTTCGTTTGTACTCCTCCATCCTCAATTTTGGCGCCAAAAACATAGTCTCATCCTTAAGGTTCCTAATAAGGGGCTCTATTCCTAATCTCCAAAATGACTAGACAATCATATGATACCAACTATAGACACCCAATCCTTTTTCATATATCATTACTTGATTTTAAGGAAAATTATACATCAGAGTACAAGCCAAGGATCGTTACGTCTTGTGTCTGGGAAGACAAGATACATGATACATAAAACATGGAGCTAAAATATCATCTTTATTTAATCATTATAAAGTTTTCCTAACTTCCTTTGAGCCCTTACATCTGTATAGGGTACCCTAGGTAACACATGAATAACGAGATGAGCTAAAAAGTCCCGTAAGGGAAAAAACATAAGGATACCTCTTAAGAACATGAGTTAGGAGACATGACATATTGATATCCAAAGCCTAGAACATATTAAATCGTGTCATATAAGCATGTGATCATACAATCATGGAATCATATAAATGTGTCAGAATAAAAAAAATCTTTTTTATGGGTTAAGGATAATCGCCAAATCAATTTCCCATTTTAGTACGGGTCAAGACTAACACCAATCCCGTTTCACGTTGTATCTCATGAGACATAAATTTACCCAATGCATTGGAGCGCTAACTGGGTGAAACCATCTTAAAATTTTCATGAATATTCTTGCAACATAAATAATCATACACAATCAACCATAAATAAACATAAGGGTACCCATGGAAATAATTGGGCCCACAATCATGACGTATAGCATAACAAATGGGCCTATCATGAAAGTGTCCATGAATGAAATGATTTAGAACATACATTGAAGTTCATATTGTAAAATAGGAATAAAAAATTGTAAGATATGTCAAACAGAAGTGAAAACTTATAAGAAATGTATTTGAGAATCATTAGCATTAAAACATTTTTTTGCGGTTATAAGAAAAATACGATAGAGCTTTTAAAATATAAAATAGTAAAATCTATTATATAAAACCCAAGTTGAAAGAATAATGTTTTTATAATAAAAAGACTTATTTTATAAAGGCAATGGTGTCTTAAAACATAGGAATGAGTGCACATGGATTTTGGGTAAAAATTTGGGATGTTCCCTTAAAACTGGTTTTCATATCAGAATGTTCTAAAGAGGGAATCATTTAAAAACATGTATATCCTCGAATGAAAGTGATAAAAGGGTACTCCTTAATTATTTTTTTAAAATTAAATTCTTTTAGAAGATTAAAAAAAAGTTAATATAACACCATTTTGATATAAATAAAGATAAGGCCACCCGAAAGAACAGAGGAGGTTTAGGTTGATTTTGTTACAGATTATCGGCATGGTGTCAGGTGGACATAAGAGGGCTTGATAAGTGAGGGAAGAGGTTTCTCATAAATTATAAAACATTATGGTAGTATGGGGGTGAGAAAACATACCACATCATAAGGTATTACACATAAAATGGCATAGCATAGAATAAAATCTTGATTTATGAGTGAAATGGAGAGGATCTCTTACCTTAAATCTGTTGGTGTTCTCCACTTGTTATTAAAGACCTGAATAAACAAATTAGGTTTATTAGTTAATAAATCCAGAACCTATTATATATGTACATCATTTATTAAAATCATTTTATGTTCATTTATAACCATTTTTATTGTATATGATATTCAATTACATCGTTTGGGTTCGTTTATTTACTTGGTTTTAATGACTGGTTCACTTATATTCTTTCTTGGATAAAAATGTAAGAAGAATGTTGTTGTTGAGAATTGAAGTTATATTCTATTAGTGAACATACATGAGATTAAATGGTTTTATATTTAATTTGGTTACTTAGAGTGATGTCTAATTATTATATAAAACCATAGTGACAACTGTTTTTGTTAATCAGTGGGTTTGATTACAAAGACCATGTTTTTGTGTTTAAAATTAATACCATTTGTACAAAAGTATTAAAAAACCAAAATAGGATATATTAACTATAGAATAATCTGGTTCAACCATGACAAAAAAAATTTCCTGACCAGAATTAACGATAATAATAGAAATTGATAAGTTGTTGTCCTTGAATGTTCTAAAGTAACTCATCTTAAACAGTGATTTCATTTCATTCACATAAAAGGTGAGGGAAGGAGAGAAGATAATAAAATATTACATTATCCTAAAAACATACCAGTAAATGTGTGTTACTTGAGATATCATATTATTTGGTTTAAGGGAGGTGTTGAAAGAAACAAAAAAAGAACAAAAAAGAAATGGAAGAATTGGATAGAGGAATTTACCTCTTGGGACTTCCTCTGTTGAGAATCTCTTAATGGGAGAGGATTTGGTATTTTAAAGAGGATTGGGGATTTTGGATGCGGGGGAGGAACTTGGGGAGATATTTGGGATGAATATTTTCAAGGAACAAGCCTTGATAGGAGTGAATAGAAGTGGGATTGAGGCAGGTTTTATAGTGGAGGAGAGGAGAGTTTTAATAATTTTTTAGTCATTAGTTTTTTATTTCTTCATAAGAAAAAGAATTGTAAGTATTTCATGACTAAGAACAATAATAAATGTATGTAACTTCAAACCAAATGGGATTACATTAGTAGATCGTCATCAATGACTCAATAAATCCATTATTTAGCATTTATCCAAAATTATCGTGTTTTACTAATCATAAAAAATTCAAGTATTTCAAGAAAATCTCAAATATTCACCCTATCCATTTTTTGAACTATAGAATACAAAAATGAAATCCATTTTTCAGAAATAATTATCTAAATATGATTATTTTAATATTTAATTAAAATAATAATTTATTATCAAAAACCAGTTTTAAAAAATTTATTTCATTATTCTAAAATACAGCTATAACGTACATTTAACATGAATATTATTTATATATTATCATAGGTATGGTTATGATTAATTATGGTATATCACTATTCATAAGGGTATGATACTATTAATATGGGTATGTTTCTATTCACCAAAAAATTATGTTTTTCTTATCGGACTCTAAATAACTTACAGATCACAACAGTGTATGTCAGATTTTGGAAATTCTAAACACAGAAGTGACAGACTTATGCTAAAAGGTCACATAGAACATAGTAGTTCATTATGTTGGGATTCTATGTGGTTATATGAAATTTTTATAAAAATGGAATATCAATTTATAAAACATTGTTTTGTTACATCATCAATAATCCTAGTTAATTGGGGAGTTTTTCTATGAGAAGGGTATTCATTCATCATCATAAAATGATGCCCACATGAAACTATATTTTGGGTTTTCCATGGTGAAGGGAATTAAATTGACTGGAATATGGCTAGAAAGAAATGGGTGGATGTGTAAGTATGAGTGTTTCTATATAGTGATGAGTGTCACACTGTAATAAGTCCCCTAAAATGTTCTCATGGGAAGAATAATAATTTTTATTTATTTAAACACCATTATGGTTGTTCTTTATATGATGGGTGAGGGAAAGGAAGATTACATCTCTAATATTCATTTCCATGACAGTTTTTATTTTTGATGGTGGGTGAATTTGGATATGTTTTATGGTTGGTTTGGGAGTTGTTCCCCTTATCTTTCTCACCCATTGTTCCATCATCTATTTTAATCTTATTTAATTTAACGTTTAGATAGTATTTGATGCTTACTAAATTAAATAATAGTGGAATTTTGTTGGGATTATTGGGATCTGGTGTAGTTTTTCTAGAGGATGACTCGGATGGGTTGAATCTAGTTTTTAAGTGTTCCTTCCCTCGAGGTAACGAAATACAATTTTTTTTGTTTTTCTTACTAAATTGGAATGAAATTTATTTTTAAATTTATTTTTTATGTTATGAAATATATGGGTAGTGGAATCAATGATGTTCTATGTGTGGACCAGATTTTTTTAGATGATATTTTTGTATCAGTATTGTACTTTTTTATTTTTTATCAGTTATTAGATGAGAAATTATTTAGAAAATTAAAATTATATTTAAGTATAATGGGTTATAATTAATTGGAATGTTTTATTATGGTGATATAGAAACAAGAATTTTGTCAAGGACTATTATGGGTATGAGAAATTTTAAAAAATATTGATCGAGACATAGTCAAAGGATTTAATTCACATTATTATATTTTTTAGCTATCCACTACAATTTTTTTTAATAAATATGTGATATGTTATTTATGTTTACATCACACATGAATGATCAACAATAAATTAAATTAAATTGTTTTGATATGACCTATACGAGTGGGTAATGGAATTCAGGGTCATGATAACCATTACATTATTAATTTTTTGATGTGTTTACCACTAACGTTAGTTTTATTAAATTAATTTGCATAGAAAATTATATAAGGGAACAATTGGGGGCTTACTTTATGTTACTATATTTTACAGTGGACATTAATTTGAGGCCTTGGTACTAACTATATATAAGAAGATATGTATATATGGTAGAGTACAACCGAGGCTTTTATTTGGAATTTATTTTTCCCATCACCACATCGGAGTGGGATGGGGTTATTTGTTATTTGATTTGGACTTCAGTGTTTTTTATATCATATGAACTGAGGGTTGTGTGTGAAGAATAATTTTTAAAAATCATTCATTAAAAATAAAAAGGATTCCAATTATGGTGAAAATAATGTAGAGGACCTCAAATAAGATAGGTTAACATCAATTACATAGAAAATGTGTAGGTTATGGTAATATGAGAATTGGATAACCCCAAACAAAACTATAATATTCTCTGTGACCTTCCAGATTAAATGAAAATCATATGGGGTGTGTGTTCCTCCCCCTTCTGATTCATAATATCTCAGTGGTTTGTACCTTAGTTTGGTATCCATATATGGTTTTGGAATGTGATGATTGAAATAACTTAGACATTATATGATATTTATTTTATTCCAATTTTTTTCATTGCTTTTTTATAATTTTCTATTATGTGTATTATGCCATATTATGTTGTGATTAGACTCTATGATAGTATATATAGTTATAATGTTTTTTATTTTTTGTTGACACATTTCCCACCTACATAATACATTTATTCTTGTGTGGGATGAACTACTTTATTACTCAGATAAGGATTATTTCCTAGGATGAAATACATAATATTTCATTATTTATATTGGAAGTTCAATTGAAAATCCATGGAGAGATTATTTCAAGGAATGGTATATGATGCAAGTATAAGTGTAGATGAATATGGGACACACTACCCTTCTACTCATTTTATACAACAAATGAAATGAATCATTATTTTTTATTTACCTTAGAAGAGGGCTTAATTACAATGGAATGATGAATCCATGAAAGGGATATCATTTATCTATTCTTGCAGATGAATTTGTGATGTTATAATCTTCTATATTTTTTATACATAGGATGAAATGAAAATTTATTTCTTAATGTTCATTATATGTGGCATATACTACCCATGGGTGAAAACTATTATAAAGAGGTTTCCATACATATAAAAGTGTAGAGGAATATTATATTGTATTTAAATCGACTAATATTATACCTAGGATTAAATTCACAGATATTATAAACTACCCATGATGTGATGCTTCAACATAAGGTGATGAGATACTAGTGAGAGATTAGATTTTGTGAGGTGTGATTCCATTTATCATGACATGGATCAAGGAAAAAGATAGTTCAAAAACTTGTGTATATGTATTGGCTAGTATAACTACACCCTCTCTTATTGATATAATCTAGATGTGATTCACACAAATATATATAAAGGGTATTATATTAATAAATTTGTTATCTTATTAGTGTTTAATACCCATGTATTGTTGTATTGGATATCTTAGGGATGTTTTGGACATTACTTGGTTGTATAATAAGGGAATATTTTCCAATAATTAGTCTCGATATTATGTATGGATATTATTCCCATTAATATTAATTGTGATTGAATTACTAATTAATTTTTATGTGATATATTCTGTGACACCTCGATGTAGGTCATGGGTTATGTGTTGAAGAAAAATGAAAAAGTCATTTCCTTGGATTCAAGGAAATTGAATGTTCTTCGAAAGGACTATCCAACACATGATCTAGATTTGGCTGTAGTGATCTTCACATTGAAAATATGGATACATTTCATCCTTGGGTAAAATTGTGAAATATATAAAGATCACAAAAACCTCATGTATATATTCACAACTAAAAAGAGAAGAATATTTCCCAAAGAAGTTGGTTAGAGCTAATCAAATGCTATGACTGCTCAATTAACTACCATTTAGGGAAAGTGAATATTGTGGAATAAAATCAATTTTGAAAGGATCTAGAAACACCTTCATTGATTAGAATTGAAAATGTTCAAATCTTTATAGATTTTATGAAGATGGAAATGGGAGTCATAAAGAAGGAAACATCATCAATCCATTCATAAATTATTTCTCAATCGTCTCTTTTGGAAAGATTAAAGGATGCTCAAAATGATGATATAGGAATTTAGAAGAAAGTAGAAACTATCATAAAAGGAAAAACCATGGAGTTCAGTGTTAATGAAGAAGGAATTGTGATATTTGTTTCAATACACTATGTTTCAAAAAATATAGAGTTAAAGAACAATTTTTTAAATGATGCACATAGTTAGAATTTATCCATTCCCCAAGGAAACTCAAATATGTATTGAGATCTCTAAGAGCATTATTAATGGGATAACATGAATAAGGATATTGATGAGTATACATAAAAGTGCATGGTATGTCAGAAATTGAGGGCTGAGAGCTAGATGTTTAAGGGGATGATGCAACCATTACACATAACAACTTGTAAATGGGATAACATCACCAAGAAAATTGTCACCTGACATCCAATGATATCCAATGGAAACAACAAAATTTGGGTTTTTATGGACTATATTACAATGAATTGACACTTTATTTCCGTTCTATACGATTTATCATTAGATCAAATGGGAAAAAATACATTAGATTAGTGTTAAGGCTACATGGTGTAACACTATGTATTATATCCAATCGAGATCCAAGATTCACCTCTATGTTCTGGTAGAGTCTACCTCGTGCTCTGAATAATGAGCTAAAAATTAGTACGACATAACATCCTCAAACATAAATAAAATCTAAGTGGACAATCCATATACTTGAGGATATGATGAGATCATGCTCAATATACTTCAAAGGATGACAGTATTAACATATTCTTCTAGTTAAGTTCTCTTACAACAATAGTTTTCACTCAAGAATCCAAATGGATTCTTATGAAGCCCTTTATGGGAAGAGGTGAAAAACACTGAAATTTTGGGGTGATGTTGGGGATCAAAAACATATATGTAGAGAAATGGTAGAAGAATTGGTGGAGAAGGTTAAGGCCATATAGTATCACAATAAAGCTATTGTGAGTCGACAAAAGAGCTATTCTAACAATCGTCAATGAGACCTCGAGTTTGATGATAGAGATATGGTTTTCTAATTCATATCTACATGTAGGGTAGTGATGAGATTTGGGAATAATGAAAATCTTTGTCCTAGGTACATCAACCCTTTTGAGATCATTGATCGCATTTGAGTAGTGGTCTATCGACTAGAACTCCCACCGAACCTATCTCAAGTATATGATGTATTCCATGTATCACTCTTGAGGAAGTACATACATGAGACATTTCATTTACTCATTCTATAGAGTTTTCCATTGGATAATGACCCATCCTATGAAGAGAAGCTGATGAATATCATAGATCGTAGATAAAATGTTATACAAAATAAGACGATGCCCCACATCAAGGTGTTGCGGGGAAACCACGAGTTTGAAAAAGCAATGTGGGATGTGAAGGAAGTGATGAGGCAGACTTACCGTCATTGGTTTTAGTCTGGGAAAAGGAAATTTCGAGTTATAAATTTTCTAAGGGGGGAATTTTGTAACGACCTCATTATTTAAGAATAAAATTCCTTTTATATTATTGCCTTATGTATATATAAAAAACAAGAAATATTTATTATTATTATTTTTTTAAATGACTGAAATGTATCATTATTGTTGATAATATTTCAATTGAATAGTGATCACATAGCTGATATAAATATAAGGTTTTAAAAAAAATATTTTCAACATAGACCAAAGAGAGGATGGCCTCATGAAGTATGAAACTCATTTTTCGGGAGATCAAAAATTAGGTAGCATCACTAGGTTTCTCCCATAACCAAGAACAAGATGAGATTCAACACGTCAAGCTTGAACGTAATCTCTTACATGAGAGGATAATGTTAATATATATTACCTCCCGGGAGATGTTATCTGAGATACCCCAAGAGTCTATCAACATTGCACACCTTACCATTAGTTATTATGCAAGTCTTATAAGTTTTTATGTAACAAGGAATTAGTTACTTATTATGTAAACACATTCTATACATAAAATTTTTATTCTATCAATTCCGGTATTTTATTGGTCTTTCTTCAAAATTGATGAATTTGATAAATTGAATCATCAGGTATAAACGGTACTTTTAAAAAATATATTCATTATTATATTAAACTAAGGTTTTTTATTAATAGTATTACAAAAACAATTCTTATAATTTTTTTTATATGAGTTCTTATATATAAATGATTAGGTAATCAGTTTCATAAGAGTTAAATTTTTATTACTATAAAAAAGAAAGTGAATTTTTAATGAATTTAGTTTAAGTAATTTTTGAATATTTGAAAAAATTATTATTTTAGTAAAATACTTTTATCAAATTGATTTATTAATAATAAATGGTTATATAATACTTATGAAGTCAAATGTAATTTTTATTAGGGTTTGAAAACATTTTTTTCAAAACCCCTGAATTTTCAATAAATGTCGGTCTTCAATTCAAATGTAAAAATTCATATATTTGGAAAACTATATAGATATAATGAATATTATTTTTGGAATCATCATGTTGAAATTATCCAATAGTGCATTTTTTATAATTTTATGAGATAATAAAATTTTTTATTAAAAATTAAATACCGTATAAATAAAAAATATGTTTTATGACATCATAATGACCCCAAAATGATGTAATAAATACTATAATGGGTATTCTAGTACCAATTATTTTTTCCATTAAAATAATGTGCTTTTAAATTATTTAATTTATTTTTATAAAGTCTTATTTAATCCTCTGATATGTATTATATATTTATGATTTTAAATTCATTTCTTTAATAATTATACTAACCTCCACATAATCAAGGATAATATTTTAATATATTTCTCCATTGTAATAAAAAAATATTTCATCCCAATACATATTGGAAAAATCCATGGGAAAAAACAAAGGTAAATTTTGTCATTTTTAATAATTAATTATATAGATTTAAAAACCTATGTCTGTGAAATATTAAAGAGTTCCCCTCTAATTTCCCATATAATACCACCCAAGATCCAACATATCTTCACTAAAAATATTTTTAGCACCTACCTACAATGTCTTACCCACTCTATAATCTTCTAATGGATCTCCAATCTATCAAGAATCACTTCATCATGCTTTTTATGTCACACAATCATGTTAGGGATCCTTACTTTCATTCCATTCTCATTTTTTCCAATATTATTTATATCTTTATACCATTCTATATTCAATTAAAAATGTTTTGGAATGATTTATGACACCACCATATATTCCTACTTATGTTTTAATGATGATATACCCCTTTCTATCACATTAATTCCTTCTGTGTACAACTGTTTCCATGATGAAATTCCATAAGATATTTCACTCTTCTAATTTATATTCAAGCATTTCTTCTATATTATGTATCTAAATTCCAATTCATATATTGGGATATTATGTTACATTATAACCTTGATTTATATATAATGTAAAAATTATTGGAAACCTTTTTCTCTCTCATAAACCTAATTGATGACTTAGTATATGATGTCATTATGATGCAAAAATTACACTGTGATTTTCCAATCCAAAATCATCGCGTAGTGAATACCACATTCATTACTCTATAAAGGGTATTCAAATTTATGAACATATAGTTTTTGAATGGAAATTACATGTATTTATTCCATAGTCTTTTGTCATTAAATAAATTATGATGTTCAAGGAATACATGGTATATGATATTTGTGGCACTCTAAAGAATCAGATTGAAATCGATATGAAGGGTTCACAATGATAGCACTCCATTTCATTGGGTAATGAATAGTATCCGGATAAACCATCTAAAATTAGGGTTACACATGATAATTAATGTTTAATGAGGTTTACACACGGTAATCCACATGAAAGAATCCTTGTCTCATGATAATATCATGTTTTATGTTGTTTTGACATTACCATGTTATCATAACCATGCTATAACATGACTTTTTTAATGTTTCGCTTGTTCTCAATTGATATTTCAATTTCCTAACATGTATTATATTTTTCATGTTTTTCCTTTTTTACTCTATTAATAATCTTTTTAGCTCTTCCCTTTATTATGTATATCATCATTATATCCTATGTAAGGTTATTTAAGAAGGAACGATTTTATCATGTTAAATAATTTTGAAACAAAGATGTTTTATTTCATGTTTTAAGTTGTTATGTAATGTAACTAAGTTACCAATACACTATAATTCTTGGTCCTTGGTGCTATCTTTAGTAAAATATTATCTAATAAACCATGTTTGATTGTGTAATGAAGACCGAGTTTGTTATATGAATCATTATTAATAAATCTTTAGGTATAATCCAAAAGAAACTTTTTGAAGAAGAGTTGAGATTCATAGACATGAGAATTTCAAATATTTTTACATCCACCTCCATGAAAAACAAATTGAACTATGATAATATAATAGTCCCAATATATGATATATACTGATATTTTATTTCTCAATTAAATAAACCATATCCATATCCACTTACATCAAATATGAAGTGAAACCATTGAACGTGTGTACGATACACAATCACCTCACAAACCAATGATACTCATTTCCCATCAATTCCTTTCAGAGGTGGATATAATTAGGATTTACTAAATTCATATGTTATTTATGAAATTATTATTCTTTTTTAATTTTTAAATAAAGTGTAGCTACTATATTTTCATTATTATTTGGATATGATAACATCAATTATGTGTATGACACAATTTCACCAAATGCAGTGAAGTGACTTGTTTTTCAAATTAGTTCAACCTGAAAGTTAGTAAGGTAATGTAAATGAATATATGTAAAATTCATGAAATAAATATACTTATGAATATATAATATAAAATATAACTACTTATTTTAATCCATTGGATAATAAAAACATTTATTGTTCATAGGTGTGGACTACCACCTCGATATAACAATGTGAAATGTTTTTCATTTAATTTTTACATGGTTGGAAATACTGATTTATTTTAATAATAAAAATTATATAGAATAATTATAATTATTTTTTATGATGAATTAATATTTACCATAATTTCTTTCTATCTATAAAAAAATAAAAAAAATATTCATGCGTATGTATGGTCTACTATCTCTAAAAACATTTTAAATTATTTTATTTGTATT
The DNA here is from genome assembly GCA_963277665.1 of Viscum album. Classification (NCBI taxonomy): domain Eukaryota; kingdom Viridiplantae; phylum Streptophyta; class Magnoliopsida; order Santalales; family Viscaceae; genus Viscum; species Viscum album. The sequence goes on from OY728119.1 coordinate 1,570,190,218, forward strand.
AAAAATAATAAATTACTATAAATTAATACATAATGAATATGTATTATATTTAAATCATTATTAAAATTATTGAAATGATATAACCATTACATAATTAAAAGGACCAAAATTACAAAAGTAAAAGCATACATGAAAAATTAAGTAATTATCACTCGAAAGAGTGATTTTTACAAAAAAAACATTAATAAGTGTGTGATAAAAGAATATAAAAACCTAATATATTTTATAATATATAAGGATATGGTTCTGTTATAAATTTAAAATAAACATATGATTATTATAAACTAGGTTTAGACACAAACAATGGATGGTAAATAGGAGGTAATCATTTCTCATCTCACTTTTAACATCCATGATACATATTCAATATTGACCAATTATTGCATTGTGTGGTGTATATAATACCCATTTGATATTCTTTATCACGAATCTAACTATATTAATTTTTTTAATGCTTTATTTCATGATAATTTCATTTATAACATTTATGATTCAGAATTTACCAAAGTGATAATGGTTTATTTCAAAATCTCATCATTATTCATGATTGTTTATCTTTATGTCTCCCTTGGAGAATTATCTGAGATTTTTATTTTAAAATAAACATAATATTTATCCATAGTTTGCCGATACTGTTTTTCAAAGTAATAGTTCCATTTTTCAACTTTTTGGTACTTAAAATTAGTGAGGAAATGATTCAAAAAAACAAGACATTATTTCTATATTCAAATGAAAATTATTTTTCATCAAAATCAATGTTCCCTAAATATGTATTAATTTTTTTAACAATTTAAAAATTATTTATTAATTTAATTTTTATAAATAAATAATTTTTAAATTTTTTAAAGAAATGTTCATTTCATTTAAAAAAACCACTTTTTCCTTAATTGAAAATTTTATGGGAATCATTGTTTTAATTTGTATGGAATGAAAATAATTTTCCACCATCATGACCAATCGATTTTTTGAATATTATATTATAAGTATTAATATTTATTTTTAATGAAAACTATATTCGAAATGTATTGTTAAATTTTTGTTTTACGAACATTTTCATATTTAAACGGTTGTTTTCTTAAAAAAACTAATGAAATTGTTATGGTATTTATATTAATCAATCATATGAACCATTTATTGTACATATATTCAAATTAGGATATGTTTTATCAATATCATAATTAATATTTCATTTTATTGATAAAGATTATCTTGAAAAAGGATGAGAAATTTTATTACCATTGAACATGTTACATTAGATGCTTTATGATTATGATTATTTGAATGTGGTAAGTAATAATATATCATATGTTAGTTTTGTAACAGAAATCCATATGTTGATTATGGTTCACCAATTTAATATGAGGAAGTAAATGAAAATTTTATGTTATGAGGGAGTATTGTTTTATATATCCACTTGATTCATCGATAGGTCTCTTGAGACAAATCAGTTGGCCAATTTTGATGGGTTTCTACACATAGATTTAATCACTATTATAAAATTTATTGACAATTTCATATATCCAACATTATTCATTTACTAATTAAGAGATTTGTTATTTAGATGTGCTCATTTTATTAGTTTGAATATTTATGAATTTTTTCATTATAGTTATATAGTGATCATGGAATTCCAATATTTGGAAATTTTTATTAAGATCAACTCAAAATTGGTTGCGAGAATATGTTGTTGATTTTTTTAACTTCCATCTAAATTTTTTGACTTTGAATTTGTTCAGACATATATTAGATGAAGTATTATAGATAGATATTTATGGGATGGATCAATATGAACATTTTTTATTATTCAATTATATCTCAAACCAATTCAATATATGAAAACATATAGGTACTAGAGGAATAAAATGTCATTCTTCTATTGGGATAATGATTTTATAAATGATAATTTTAGTTCATTAGACATAAAAATTCCTCTAAAATATTAATTTCATGAATTATGATGTCAATTAGGAATTGATTGATTAAAATAAAAATTGATGATATTATATGTATATTTTAGTGTGTTCTCTCTCATAATGGTTACAGAATCCATCAACATCTGAAAAATTATGTTGGGGAAAAATATTTTCCTTTTAATGTCATATCCGATGAATCAAATATTTTTTTCACACATAAAAAAATTATTGTTTTAGGTTCCATAAATTTTCATTAATAACTCACATTATTGTGATTAATGATCTTTATCACTCTCAAAAATTATTTACACTTTTCTTCCATTTCTATATAGTCAATTCTTACTAATGTTCTTCTACATGTCAAACATGTTATGTGTTATTATTGATTACCATTTTACATCCAATTATATATTTTAAATGTGATGTTTTATTAAAACTTTTATTAATGTGGGCTTCCAGTAATGTTATTATCAATGGTGAAACAATTTATTTCCATGATCAATGTTAAATTACTAGGAAGCAATTTATTTATGGTGGTAGAATATAACAACCTTATATTTTAATAGAGAAACATTATATTTGATATAATGTATAACAGAAAGAACATAGGTAATAATAGAATATAATAGAATTCTACTTTATGATATTTTTATTTTAAAGCAAATTCAACCACTTTTATAGTTTTTGTTGTATGAAATATCGGGTTTTACTGAAACATAACACTCAATTAAAATATTATTATTTTAAATGGTCATAATTGCCTAGATGATAAGATAGATTATATTATTATTAATAATTAAATTATAAAAATAATTTTATTTACAAAAAAATAAAATAAATTAAATAGTTATATATTTAATAAAAATAAAATAATATCTATTTAAAAGAGAAATAAATGTTTTTTGAAATTCTATTTTTCTAAAAGACGAATTAGTTGTGTTTTTCATTATATATATATATATATATATATATATAATTTTTTACCACTATTATAGATTTTATTTGATAAAATGAACTTTATTGTTTTTTTAAATTATTATATTGAAATTATATTATGGTGATTGTTTTGTATTTTTCAGAAATATTAAAAAATTTATGAATAGTAAAATATGATAATGTTTATTGTGAAATACATTTTATTTTAAATAATATGCAATGATAAATATTATTTTAAATTTTATTTAATATAATATTATTCCAATTATATTACAATATAAAAAATAATTTCCTTTGAATCATGTTCATATTTAATTTTTATATTAAATCATTATATACTAATAAAGGTGTTCTTTTTGGAAACCAAAATTTCTATTGATCATGTAGTTTATATATAAATTGAATTCTTTAGCATATATAAGATTACATTTTAAACATATATTCCATATATTTAATTGTCATGATTGATATTCTTTAAAAATTTAAACATAATTTTTCAATTTAACATATTATGAAAACAATAAAGATTAATTACATAAGTTATGTTTAAAATGGGTTTACAAGGGTTAAACTGTGATGATATAGATTAAACATGGTCTAAAACATGTCAAAAAAAATATTTTATTGTCATATATATTCTCTATAATCTGTATTTTCATACACTTATCAATTTTTTTGCTTTTTCATGATAAAATGTGTGTTTAACGTTTTCATTTCAAAAATTCAATATGTGTCCTCCCCCCACATATAATTGGAGTCCCCATATCCTCCCCTATTCACACTTCTAAAACCATTTTAATTTAAAAATAGCTACCCAAATATATTATTAAATTATATTCTACTTATTTTTATTATTAATACCTCCCATGATGTCATTAGTAAAAAACCCAAAGAGGATCTCTGAAGAAAATATAATACTCTTAAATGTGGGTGTTTGTTTTATTTCTTATTCCACCTCAATCTAACCATATTTAAATATGATAAAATAATTAACCATGTATATGATACATAATGATATGTTATTATGTTTATTATCCAACCCATATCCATGTTCACTACCATCACATAAGAAAAGATATCATCCATTATGTGTACGAATGATTATTATCTTACGAACAGATGAAATTTGTTGTCCATAACCACCTTTCAAGGATAGATAAAATGTCGTATTAATAATATTTATATAGTATTTATTATATTATTCTTCTTCTAGAAATATTTTATCACATAAAACTTCTAACTTTTTATTCCATGGGAGATACGATGACATAGCTTATATGTAAGGTGGTTTATTTCCACTCAAGAAGATGTGATTAATTTTCCACTAACACTTTACATGAAGGGAGGTAAGTATAAAGATATTTAATTAATGAAATATTTAGGATTAAACTATACTTATGGATATATAATATGACATATAACTTTGTAACATTTATCTACTATAAAAAATCTCGCTCATGAGTACTTTTTTCAACAACATCTACACAACGATGTGAAATAATTTTATTTTTATTTTTACATGGATGGTAACTATGATGTATTTTATAAATTTAAATTATATATATTAAATCCTGATTATTGATGAAATTAAATATAATTTTTTTTTCTTTCATTCTATTTGACATGAAAATTTGAAATAATTTTTATTTGTGCATATGGAATACCGTCTCCATGAAAGGTAAAATCTATTATATATATATATATCATTAATGGATTAGTATAAATAAATATATAATAAATATATATTATATTTATATACTCACTAAAATTATTGATATTATTTAACCAAGTTAAAATTATGGGGACCAAAAATTACCAAAATAAAACATACATGAAAAACAAAACAATTATCACCCGAAGAAGGGATTTTGGAATGGAATTGTTAATAAATGGGTTAACATACATGATTAAATAACATATGTTATGATATATATCATTATGGTTCTTTAATATATTTATAATAAACATATATTTATTATATAGAAGGTTTAGACACAAACAAAGGATGTTGAACATGAGGTATGGGTTTCTCATCTCCCTTTTTATTTCTCTAATATATACACCATATTGACTAGATATTCTATTGAGTGGTATATATACTACACCTTTTATATTCTATAATAGTAATATGATTATTCTAATGGTATTTGATGTTTAATTTGATTAATAATTCTATCATGGGGCTTATGATTAAAAAATATTCCAATGTAATATGGGAAAATTTAACAATATCAAAATTAGTCAGGATTGTTTATGTTTATGTCTACCTTGCGGGAATTATTTTATATTTATTTCTTAAACTAATTATATTTTATTCTCTTCAAGTTATTAATTTTTTTTATTTAATAGTTATATTTTCATATGATTTGTTATTTAAAATTATTGCTAGAATAATTTTTTAATAATATTTTAAATTATTTCTCTATTAGATATAAAATTATTTTTCATCAAAGTAAATATTTTCTAAAAAATTTATTTTTTTTAACCTTTTACAAATGATTTTTTAATGATTTAATTACCTATTTTTACTATTTAAATTTTTTGAATGTAATATTCATTCAATTTTCAAAACAAGGCTTGTTTTTAACATTAATTTGAATGGAATATTTGTTTTAATGTGTATGTGAGGAAAAAAATTTACTACTGTCACCAATCAATGTTTTGAGGTTTATTTCTTTTAATGTTATTATCAATTAAATTTACCTTAAAATTATATTGATAAATTAATAAAAAAAATATTTTTAAAATTAATATTGTATGATCCACAAAAAAATGTTTTAATAATATTTTTATCATATTTATATTAATAAATGACATCATTGATTCATTGTAATTATTGTCCACTTTGTATAAATTTAATAAAAATCCCCATATTCTTTATTTGAATGGTTTATAACCTATTAGTCTAAGGATTTGAAATTTTATTTCCATTCACAATGTTACTATAGATTATTCATGATTATGTTATTTCTATTGAGGTGGGTATTAAGATTACATATGTTGGTTTTTTAATATGAAAGTTTGTGTTGATATTGGTTCATCCATTTCATAATTGTAATGCATTACCCATACAATGTACTTAGAAGACTATAGTTGTAGATATCCACCAGATTCATTAGCAGGTCTCATGAAACAAATCAACTTTTCCAACTTTTACTAGTTTCTACTTATAATTTTGAAATATATTGCGAATTATTTATACAATGTTAGAGGTCTAGAATAATAAATTTCCTCATTATGCGATCAGTTTCTTACTTGTTATTATTTTATGAGTTATAATATATATTGATAAGTTCAAATCTTATGTGATTATTTATATGTCTTCATTTGATCATTATTTACTTCTTCCATATTAAAATAATTTATTGATTTAATTGAATGTGTTTCAATTATTTACCTTTCCATATTAATTTTGATTATTTATTAATGATTTGATTTTATGTACATATTCCCTTATAGATCATATGATATCACCCATTTCATGTATTTTATTTTCCCAATGATAACATGATGTGTTTCGTGATTGATAACAAGGGATACATTATGAGGAATAATATATTTCTGAAATAGAAAAAATTCAATATTTTATGTTTCTAATTGTAATGTCAGGTTTTTGTATGTATATAATTTACCAAGATTACAAAACTATTAAATATTTTGTGTTGTAATACCCTAAATTTACTACCAATGTAACAATGTATGAACTTTCTAGGGGTTACTAGAGTGTAGGTTGTTACACCATTATTGTAAAATTACAAATTTATAATCATCATTTATTTCACATAATCACCATTTATTTTAGAATATACTATAATACCAAAAATAAATACCACCCATATATGAAAAAACAAAATTGTTTCAAGAAAATATCAATTTTAATACTTTACAAAAGACTAATGATTTCTTATTGATGTACATGGATGTTACTGACATTTTTTTTCTATTTTCATTTAGTTTTAATTAATTTGCTAACCGCTTCTTGTGTTCTTAGGTTATTTTTGTAGTATTTTAAATATTTTAGTTGTTTCTATAGTTTTTAGTTAGTATTATATTAATATTAGTTATTTATTTTCATTTTTTAGAATTTTATTTTATTAACATTTCATATTTTATTTTAATATTACTTTTAGTTTATTAATTAATTATAACTATAAATATTCATATAACTCTATTTATACTAATTTATTATTATTTAACCCTTTTATTTAATTAGTTTTTATTTTATTTGAAATTTGATTTTTTTCCTTTCCCTCCTATTTCCCTACCCCGCCGTTTTTTTTATCCTCCCTGCTGACCCGCTCTCCCCCGCATCTCTCCCACACCTCTCTCTCCCTATCAACCCGCTACCGGCCGCCTCTTTTATTTTTTTATCTCCTCTCAAATCAACCCCACGCCCTTTTTTTTTCTCACCCGCTGGAACCGCCGGCCCCCCTTTATCTCCTCTCTCACGTGGCCCTCTCCCATCTCTCACCCGCATCACCCAACCCGCCGCTGCCTCTTCCCATTGAAAAAAACCTCGCCAGCAGTGCGCTCCCCTCCTCTTCACCGGAGCCGCCGGCTTTCTCCGCGCCGCCAACCTGCACCTCCCTCTCCACTCACTCCCCTTACCGCGAACCACCCGCCGCTCTCCCCTTTACCTCCCCTTACCCGCTGGACCCGGCCGGCCCTTACTCTCCTCTCCATCCCCCTGGCCGCACCCTCTCAACCAGCGGCGCCGCCGGCCTCCCTCACCATCGCGCGCCATCACCCCTCGCCGCACTCTCCCTCCCTGCCTCACTTCCCTCTCCCCGTGCACCACCCAGCCAGGCCGCCTCATCCTCTCCCCTCGTCCGAACTCACCCCGCTCCCTGCTTCCCTTCTTCACGCCGCTGGCCGGAGACCCCGTCCGCCACCCTGCCCAGCGCCTGAAGCCTACCCAGCCTTGGCCTCTCCACTCTCCCGGCCGTGCGCACCTCCTCTCACCCGCCGTCGGCCCCCTCTCCATTATTCCGGCCGCCTCTCCCATCCCGAGCCGGCTCCCCCTCCTTGCTGCACCCTCTCCCTCACTAACCCGCAACCCGCCGGCCTCCTCTCCCTCCCTCGGCCGAAGCAACCCGGCGGCCCCGCTCCACTCCCTTTACCACGAACCACCCCGCTCCTCTCCCTCTATCTTGTTTTCTTTGCAGTGGACCGGTCACCGCCATCCGAGGAGTCGATCATCAGCCGCATACCGCTCATATCATCCGTTCCGGTGGTAGCGAAGCCGGCGCGCGACGTCATCACGTGCCGAGGTGCAGTCAGGCAGTGAAGCGCAAATTGCATGCACCGAGAGTGAAGACCGACACGATCATTTTTGTTGGTAACACGGTTTTATTTTAAATGGCTTGTCCTATTATTACCGTGCTTGCGTTTTCAGTTGTGATGTCGGGGTGATTTTCTTAGTGTCGGGATGTTGGTTGAATGATAAAATTACTGCGCATGCCATGCAAGATATTTTTTGATGATTAATTGTCAATTAAATTTATTTTAATTGAATATTTATCTGTTTAAATTATTTTTTGCACTGAATTAATTGCTAAAATTAAAACTGGCCATTTTAATTATAAGTCGACGCGGCGGTCCGAGAAGGTAAACCGCGTTGACTGATGGTAGGTTCAAATTAGTGACACAACTTTGTGAGAAACGGGTTGTGTCATTTCGCAGTGTAGTTCGGGGCTTGAACGAGTTTTCTAATTTATTTATGACACCAGAGAACGTGACTTTAAATAAAATTGGGAAATTAAAATTGAGCATCTAAAAAATGCACATATTTTTGGAACTGGCGATAACTAAACAGGATAAATATTTAATCACATAAAGAATATTTTGCATGTCTGCGTGATAATTGAATTATGATACCAACATCCCCGACACATTTTGTTGACTTAGAATCCATCATCATTTCCGTTTGCAATTTTCTTTTTATCTTTTGTCTTCTCACCTTTTAGTTTAAATAAAAAAAAAAGGAAAACTCAAAAATAGGAATTCCCTCAAACCTTGTCCATCTAAACATTGTCCAGCGAAATATTTTTTAGTGGACTAGATAACGTGCTCTCTGTGGTTCGACCCTGCTCGCCACTTTTACAGTAGCCAGTTGGTTATAAAATTCACAAATTTGCACGCGTTGCGACGCGCGTGCCAAATTTCTGGCACCGTTGCCGGGGAGCACGCGCACGTCTAGCATTAAGAAAATTTCAAGTAGACCTTGCTTTAGGCACTGTTCGCCTAAATGGTGAACACTCGTACTTCTGATCCGTCAAAGAACGACACACCCCTTGATCCACAACTTGAACATCAAAGAAAGGGAAAAGAACAAGTCGGTACCTCAGCTGCAAATGCAATGCATCCACCTGCGGAAAGCGTTGAAACTCATATTCCGACACTTCCTAGTGGACAAGTCCATCCACTTTTCCAAAACCGTCTCGATAATCAAAGACCTCGGACTACTATGAGACAGGAGTTGCGACCCAACACAGTCGGAATAAGCTCAGGTATAACACGACCCAGGATTCAAGCAACGCACTTTGAATTGAATCCGTCCACGATCAACCTGCTCCAACAACATGCACAGTTTCATGGATTAAGCAGCGAAGATCCTTATATGCATGTGAACAGATTTCTTGAAGTCTGTGACACATTTAAATATAATGGAGTAACGGATGATGCGTTGATCCTACGACTGTTTCCATTTTCATTGCAAGGGAAAGCAAAGGGCTGGTTGGAGAGTCTCGACCCCGAAACAGTTTTCACATGGGAAGTGTTGAAAAGAAAATTCCTTGATCGATATTACACAACAGCCCAATCTTTGAAAAACAAGAGAGACCTCGACTCCTTTTGTCAAAGTGAATAGGAATCGTTAGGAGAAGCTTGGGAAAGATTCAAGTCCATGTTAAGACGTTGTCCCCATCATGGGATGAAGTTGGCAAACCAGCTGCAAGCTTTCTACTATGGACTTCAATCCGAGAGTAAGTCTGCCATCAACACAGCTACTGGAAACGCGTTCATGGAAATGGATCCGGAGGACCTGTACATATTGATTCAAAACATGGCCGAACACAGTTTCCAGTGGCCAGAAGATTTTTCAAGACGAAAGGCAGGAGTGCATCACATTGATACTCAGACATTCATGGCTGCACAATTTGAAGCTCTCAATAAGAGGATTGACAACTTGTCAATAAACCCGCCTAAGCCAGTCCATGTTGTTCAAGCTGAACATTGTCCACACTGTGGTGGCCCTCATGATTATCCCATGTGTCCATATAACACATCTGAGACTAAGATGTCTGAAGCTAACTTTGTCAGCTACAACAAAGGAAATTATGGAAACAACTACAACACAAACTGGCAAGGAAATAACCAAAATCAAGGTTGGATGGAGCCATCAACTACTCAACCAATAAACCAGAATGCGGGTCCACCTGGATTTCCTGCTCAATCTTCCTTCAGACCCGCCATGCAATCGCAAGAGCAAGGATATCAACAGAAATACCGACCCCCATTTCAACAACAACAACAAAATAAGGAGCAAAAGAAAACAGACTTGTCCTCTCCTGCAATGCAAGGACAACAAGATTGGGGAGCAACTATTGCTAAACTAATGATGTCCAATCAATCAAGGTTTGAGTTACAAGAGATTGCAACTCAAAATTTTCAAGCAACAACTCAAAATTTGCAGACGAACACCCAAAACCTGCAGGCTTCCATGCGTAACATTGAAAATCAAGTCAGTCAGATAGCCGCACAAATGCAGAACCGACAACAAGGAACACTACCGGGAAGCACAAGAGTCAACCCAAGAGAAGAAGCAAAAGCCATCACATTGCGAAGTGGCACACAGTTACCAGAGCACCAAAAGCCTGATGTTCAACCAACAGATGAGACGCCTATACCTTCCACTGAAAATGGTGACTCAACAAACAAAGCAATCCAACTTGAACCCAAAGGGGAGGAAGATCCAAACAACCTTGTAAAGAATGAAAAGGCAAGAAAGGAGAAGGAAAATGAGGCACTCAACGAAAGAGCGAAAGCCCACATACCACCTCCTCCATTTCCACAAAGACTGAAGCAAAGGAAGTTGGATGCTCAATTTTCAAAATTCATGGAGATGTTCAAAAAGCTTCAAATAAATATTCCTTTTGCGGAAGCCATCACACAAATGCCCCACTATGCCAAATTTTTCAAAGAACTTCTGTCAAAAAGAAGAAAATTAGATGATGTGGGAACAGTCATAATGCACGAGGAATGTTCAGTGGTCATACCCAGATCCATACCTCCAAAACTAAGAGACCCTGGGAGTTTCACTATTCCTTGAAATATTGGAGGATGTCAATTCGGAAGAGCTTTGTGCGACCTCGGAGCTAGTGTCAATCTCATGCCGTCTGGAATCCTTGAAGAACTGGGAATCACCGAATTAAAGCCAACGAGAGTCGCCTTGCAAATGGCTGATCGATCAGTGAAGCATCCTCGAGGGATTCTAGAGGACGTTCTTGTCAAGGTTGATAAATATTACTTCCCTGCTGACTTCATTGTCCTCGATATGGAAGAAGATAAGGATGTCCCACTCATTCTCGGGAGACCCTTCTTGGCGACATGCAGGGCACTGGTCGATGTACAAGAGGGAAAGTTAATTTTTAGAATTGGGGATGAGAACATAACATTTGATGTCCTAAAGGCCATGGAAAAACCATCTGTAGCAGACTGTCATTTCCTGGATACGATTGAAGAATGGGATGAGTTTGCAAGCGATGTGCTGGACCTCGCAGATTTGCACAAAGAAAATAAAGAGTTCACTGAATCAATCGAGGAAGTGGAATTCATCAGGAATATAGTCGAGCCTTTAGATAGACATGAATTCACTTCACTTACTCCATCACTTGAAAAGCCTCCAACACTTGAGCTTAAACCTCTTCCATCAAACCTGAGATATAGCTACTTGGGAGATTTAAACACCTTACCAGTCATCATAAATGCCAATCTTTCGAGTGAACAAGAGAGAAAATTGCTCAATGTCCTGTCACAAAGGAAACCAGCAATAGGTTGGACGATTGCTGATCTAAAAGGTATAAGTCCTGCCATCTGTACTCACAGAATACATATGGAAGATAATTCAAAACCCTGCAGGCAACCACAACGACGCTTGACACCTCCCATGAAAGAAGTAGTCAAGAAAGAAGTCATTAAACTTCTTGATGCCGGTTTAATTTTTCAAATCTCCGACAGTCAGTGGGTTAGCCCGTTGCAAGTGGTACCGAAAAAGGGTGGAACCACAGTGGTTGAGAATGATAAAGGAGAATTGATAACCACAAGAACAGTGACTGGATGGAGAGTGTGCGTCGACTATCGGAAATTGAATGATTCCACTAGAAAGGATCACTTCCCATTACCCTTTATTGATCAAATCCTTGAACGATTGGCAGGACGAGATTACTACTGTTTTTTGGATGGATATTCGGGCTATAATCAAATAGCAGTGACACCAGAGGATCAAGAGAAAAGCACGTTCACTTGTCCATATGGTACATTTGCTTATAGGCGAATGCCTTTTGAAATGTGTAATGCTCCAGCCACATTTCAATGATGCATGATGGCAATATTCCATGACATGATTGAAGAGTTCTTGTAAATTTTCATGGATGACTTCTCAGTGTATGGAAATTCTTTTGATGACTGTCTAGAACATTTGGATAAGGTTTTGGCAAGATGCGAAGAAAAGAATCTGGTACTTAATTGGGAAAAGTCACACTTCATGGTCCAAAGTGGAATAGTCTTAGGCCATCAAATTTCAAAGAAAGGAATTGAAGTTGACTCTGCAAAGATTAGTACAATCTCTGAGTTACCCATGCCTTCTTCAGTTCGTTCCATTCGAGGTTTTCTTGGGCACGTTGGATTCTATAGACGCTTCATCAAGGATTTCTCTGTTATTGCCTGACCCCTTACGAATCTATTGGGAAAAGATGTCACGTTCCACTTCGTCCCTGAATGTCAGGAAGCATTTAAATTATTAAGGCAGCGTTTGGTTGAAGCCCCAATAATGATTTCACCTGATTGGGAGCAACCATTCGAGTTAATGTGTGACGCTAGTGACTGGGCAGTTGGAGCTGCCTTGGGGCAAAGAAAAGAAAAGATCTTTAGGCCAATCTACTATGCTAGCCGAACGTTGAATGAGGCCCAACATAACAACACAACAACTGAAAAAGAGCTGCTAGCAGTTGTTTTTTCCTTTGATAAATTTCGATCCCATCTGTTGTTCTCAAAAGTCACTGTCTATACGGATCACGCTGCACTTCGGTATCTAATGGCCAAGAAAGATGCAAAACCGAGACTCATTCGATGGATACTGTTACTTCAGGAATTTGACATTGAAGTCAAGGACAAAAAGGGAACAGAGAACGTCGTTGCTGATCATTTATCACGCCTCGACCATGACATAAGTGAAATCAATGTCGAACTAATCAGTGAAACATTTCCTGACGAACAACTCTATGCCATTGAGACAATCACACCTTGGTATGCTGATTTCGTGAACTACTTAGCTTCAGGTGTGATACATCCAGATTTATCAAAGGAACAGAGGAAAAGATTTCTGAATGAATCACGACATTACTACTGGGATGATCCTTTACTTTTCAAAGACTGTGCGGATGGAATGATAAGAAGATGTATCCCTGAAGAAGAAGTGGAAAGTGTTTTGAACCTATGCCATACTGGAGAAGCTGGAGGACACCATGGGATTCATCGAACAATCAGCAAGGTGTTACAATGTGGTTTGTACTGGCCAACCATGAATCGTGATATCCATGAATTCGTCATGAATTGTGACAAATGCCAAAGAACCGGGGGTATAAGCTGGAAGCCCGAAATGCCACAACATTCAATCATGGGAATTGAAATTTTTGACATATGGGGAATTGACTTCATGGGTCCTTTTCCTAAATCTTTTGGGAAATCCTATATCCTTGTCTGTGTGGACTATGTGTCAAAATGGGTGGAAGCTGAGGCACTCTCGGAAAATACTGCTCGAGTCGTCATTAAATTTTTGAAGCAACACATTTTTACCCGGTTCGGAATTCCAAGGCTCATCATCAGTGACCGTGGTACCCACTTCAATAATGCGCTGTTTCAGAAGCTAATGACTCGCCATGGATGTCACCACTACATGAGCACCCCATACCATCCACAGACCAATGGCCAAGCTGAGGTTTCAAACCGAGAAATTAAGGGTATTTTGGAGAAAACTGTAAGTACATCTAGGAAAGATTGGGTCACCAAACTTGATGATGCACTATGGGCCTACAGAACTGCCTACAAGACACCCATTGGAATGTCCCCATATAGGTTAGTCTTTGGGAAAACCTGCCACTTACCTGTAGAATTGGAACATAAAGCTTATTGGGCTGTGAAGAAACTGAATTTTGATCTCAAAACTGCCCAAGAGAAGCGTTTTCTACAAATGAATGAACTAGATGAGATGAGGAGAGAAGCATATGACAATGCTTTGATTTACAAAGAGAAAACTCGAGCCTGGCATGACAAACGGATCCAACAAAGAAATCTTTCAACAGGCGACAAAGTTCTCCTCTTCAACTCACGACTTCGAATCATGGCTGGAAAACTCAAGTCGAAGTGGTCAGGTCCTTACACCGTCACAATTGTTTATCCACATGGTGCTGTCGAAATTTCTGATGGGAAGATGCCCCCATTCAAAGTAAATGGTCAACGCCTTAAACATTACCACACTTCGGATAAAATAGGCATCATTGAAGAACTACAATTGCAATGAGAAGTTATCCGTCTGGCTGAAGACGTAAAACTTAGCGCTGATCGGGAGGCAACCCGACTGCTTCTTCTTTCTTTGATCTTTGTTTTCTTACTCTATCTCTATCTCTCTATCTGCTTTGTGAATGCAGCTAAAAAAATGTCTAGCTCTTCTGATTCTTCTGTGGTCATCGATGCGCTTGTTCCGTCTCCCTCTGACTTAGTACGACGGATAACTCAGGAGCTGGCTGATATCGAGCGCCGGCTTGAGGAACTTTCACTGGAGATTCGTGCTCAGCATCCAGCACCACCACAAAGAGCACAGATTCCGTTCCTCCCTCACCAGCTTCACGCTCACTTTGCTCCGGAGGTGGTTAATCCCACCAAGCGTCCCCGTGAGATCGAGGATACAGCCACTAGTTCTCGTAAGAGGCAGAGGAATTCTGAGCTGATGGACCAAGACGATTGAACATTGTCCATCCGTCTGGCTGAAGACGTAAAACTTAGCGCTTCCTGGGAGGCAACCCATGTTCCAGTTTCATTCCCCCCCCCTTTTCTCCTTTTACCTGTTCTAATTTGTTTGAAAAAAAAAATAATATAAAATAAAACATGGCATGTGTGATTTTTCTTTTAGCTCCTCCTGATATCTGTATGCACCTGTCACTCTTCTGCATCTCTGCTTCTATTTAGATGATTCTTGGTGTTATCTTTATGATATGATGCGGGTATGTGTTGTCCATATGTAGATTTTACAGGTACATCATTTCTGGAACTTCATCGGATACAGGAAGCCTCTCCGCATCTATCTGCACTTACACAGGGAAGTGTTTTAATTTTCGCCATATTTTCTGCTTCCAAAAACACCATGTGAAAAAAAAAGACTAACACTCCTGTCATTCATGAACCCACATAAGAACTGTTGTGTTTTTACCGCAACCCAGTCGGGAACATACCACTTGTGTCCCTAGGCCGTTTGAGCACCTGATTCTTGTTCTGGATTTCTTCAATCCTTGACCTCATGACTTAGATGATTGCTGATATTATTTCATGCTTCGAAAGATTTTTTTCAAAAACATGAATATTTTTGAGACACTTATTTGCACTCATTCTCATCTGTGCTGTCCAACATTATATTTCCATACCCGTGAGGACTCTAATACATTTTAAAATCATCTCTTATTTCTCTTTTTCTTGAGGGAATCTCAACCATGTTTTGTCTTCTAGAACTTGCCATGTTTTCCCATCAAAGCGATAGGAATTTTTGAAAGTTGTCCTAAAATGATCGAGGCATCTGTTTGATATTTTAGCCCCGTTGACCCACTGAGCCACCCAAACATTTTCTCCTTCGTATAGCCCTTAGAAGCCATGCAGGAGCCTTTTAGGATGAGCCCAAGCCGATACCCTTCCCTACCAATTTCTTGAATTTATGCATGATTATTTCAATCTAAGTGTGGGGGAGAGAGACTTCCTCATGGAGAGGGTTCTTCGAGGGGCAGTGAGTCATTTGATGTCCATGGATTGACATTATTCCATCCTGATCATTGAGTTCTTTTTCACAGTAGCGACATTCATTTCATATTATTTTGATATAGGAATATAGAACCCTTTTCAGTTCCAACAATGAGTACATTGGTGGTCATTACGCGGTAACCCTCGACTTTGGGGATACCTATTAAAGTGATGATCCATTACTCCAGGAACTAGAGAGTTTTCTATATGACCTACCTTCATTGAGATGTTACAGCATTTACGCTGCTTGTGTACCATTCTTTGGGATTATTGTCTGACACCTATTCCATGGGGTTTTTGGGTTGATACTCACCAGTTTTTCCTGACCATATTGTGAGTGAGTTGTGTCTTAAAAACAAAAAGTGAAAAAAAAAGAGAGCGAAACATTGGCTTATCATATGCTTGGGGACAAGCAATGTTTTAAGTGTGGGGGAGCGAGAGTTTGAGGGAGACATTTAGATTGACTTATCATGCATTTATTTCAAGATTCAACCCTCCTTTTTACAAAAAAGATGTCAATTTTTTTTTACCCACCGTCCCACAGCTTCAGAAACATTTGAACCTCATGTAAAGTCCTTGAGATTGGTGCATTCTTTTGATTTCCACTAGTGGAGATGAGAAATTCATGGCAAGCCTATGGTAAGCATGCATGTGTATGAGAACTGAGAAAAACTTTGATCAAATTTTTTTTTGAGAGATGAGAGTGATGGTGAGGTAGGTCACGTGATGAATGAGTGCACGTACTTGTTTTGGAAAAAATGCAAGTGAAAGAAAAAAAATTTTGAAACTGAAGTTTTAAATGAAGCATGATATTTTATGAGAAAAGAGATTGAAAAATTTTGAACTTGTAATTTTGATGTTTTGATCTGTCTCCTGTCACTTGTGTTTTCTTTCTGATTGTTTTGCCCAGGAGTGCAAAAGTTTAAGTGTGGGGGATTTGATGTACATGGATTTTACTGACATTTTTTTTTCTATTTTCATTTAGTTTTAATTAATTTGCTAACCGCTTCTTGTGTTCTTAGGTTATTTTTGTAGTATTTTAAATATTTTAGTTGTTTCTATAGTTTTTAGTTAGTATTATATTAATATTAGTTATTTATTTTCATTTTTTAGAATTTTATTTTATTAACATTTCATATTTTATTTTAATATTACTTTTAGTTTATTAATTAATTATAACTATAAATATTCATATAACTCTATTTATACTAATTTATTATTATTTAACCCTTTTATTTAATTAGTTTTTATTTTATTTGAAATTTTATTTTTTTTCCCTTTCCCTCCTATTTCCCTACCCCGCCGTTTTTTTTATCCTCCCTGCTGACCCGCTCTCCCCCGCATCTCTCCCACACCTCTCTCTCCCTATCAA
The DNA here is from genome assembly GCA_963277665.1 of Viscum album. Lineage (NCBI taxonomy): Eukaryota > Viridiplantae > Streptophyta > Magnoliopsida > Santalales > Viscaceae > Viscum > Viscum album. The sequence goes on from OY728119.1 coordinate 1,570,207,720, forward strand.
CCCGCTACCGGCCGCCTCTTTTATTTTTTTATCTCCTCTCCAATCAACCCCACGCCCTTTTTTTTCTCACCCGCTGGAACCGCCGGCCCCCCTTTATCTCCTCTCTCACGTGGCCCTCTCCCATCTCTCACCCGCATCACCCAACCCGCCGCTGCCTCTTCCCATTGAAAAAAACCTCGCCAGCAGTGCGCTCCCCTCCTCTTCACCGGAGCCGCCGGCTTTCTCCGCGCCGCCAACCTGCACCTCCCTCTCCACTCACTCCCCTTACTGCGAACCACCCGCCGCTCTCCCCTTTACCTCCCCTTACCCGCTGGACCCGGCCGGCCCTCACTCTCCTCTCCATCCCGCTGGCCGCACCCTCTCAACCAGCGGCGCCGCCGGCCTCCCTCACCATCGCGCGCCATCACCCCTCGCCGCACTCTCCCTCCCTGCCTCACTTCCCTCTCCCCGTGCACCACCCAGCCAGGCCGCCTCATCCTCTCCCTCGTCCAAACTCACCCCGCTCCCTGCTTCCCTTCTTCACGCCGCTGGCCGGAGACCCCGTCCGCCACCCTGCCCAGCGCCTGAAGCCTACCCAGCCTCGGCCACTCCACTCTCCCGGCCGTGCGCACCTCCTCTCACCCGCCGTAGGCCCCCTCTCCATTATTCCGGCTGCCTCTCCCATCCCGAGCCGGCTCCCCCTCCTTGCCGCACCCTCTCCCTCACTAACCCGTAACCCGCCGGCCTCCTCTCCCTCCCTCGGCCGAAGCAACCCGGCGGCCCCGCTCCACTCCCTTTACCACGAACCACCCCGCTCCTCTCCCTCTACCTTGTTTTCTTTGCAGTGGACCGGTCACTGCCATCTGAGGAGTCGATCATCAGCCGCATACCGCTCATATCATCCGTTCCGGTGGTAGCGAAGCCGGCGCGCGACGTCATCACGTGCCGAGGTGCAGTCAGGCAGTGAAGCGCAAATTGCATGCACCGAGAGTGAAGACCGACACGATCATTTTTGTTGGTAACACGGTTTTATTTTAAATGGCTTGTCCTATTATTACCGTGCTTGCGTTTTCAGTTGTGATGTCGGGGTGATTTTCTTAGTGTCGGGATGTTGGTTGAATGATAAAATTACTGCGCATGCCATGCATGATATTGTTTGATGATTAATTGTCAATTAAATTTATTTTAATTGAATATTTATCTGTTTAAATTATTTTTTGCACTGAATTAATTGCTAAAATTAAAACTGGCCATTTTAATTATAAGTCGACGCGGCGGTCCGAGAAGGTAAACCGCGTTGACTGATGGTAGGTGCAAATTAGTGACACAACTTTGTGAGAAACGGGTTGTGTCATTTCGCCGTGTAGTTCGGGGCTTGAATGAGTTTTCTAATTTATTTATGACACCAGAGAACGGGACTTTAAATAAAATTGGGAAATTAAAATTGAGCATCTAAAAAATGCACATATTTTTGGAACTGGCGATAACTAAACAGGATAAATATTTAATCACATAAAGAATATTTTGCATGTCTGCGTGATAATTGAATTATGATACCAACATCCCAGACACATTTTGTTGACTTAGAATCCATCATCATTTCCGTTTCCAATTTTCTTTTTATCTTTTGTCTTCTCACCTTTTAGTTTAAATAAAAAAAAAGGAAAACTCAAAAATAGGAATTCCCTCAAACCTTGTCCATCTAAACATTGTCCAACGAAATATTTTTTAGTGGACTAGATTCCGTGCTCTCTGTGGTTCGACCCTGCTCGCCACTTTTACAGTAGCCAGTTGGTTATAAAATTCTCAAACTTGCACGCGTTGCGACGCGCGTGCCACTTATTTTCCATTATAACAGATGTATAATTAGATTCTAAAACTTTTTAGAATGATCACTTTTCCAGTCATACAATATAGTGGTTTTACAATACAAAACTTTTTCTAATTTATAATCGTAATACTATTAAAACAAAATACTAAAAAGTAAATTTTTATGATAATATATAAAATATGACAATTATAACATCAATCATAATATGTCTTCCCTTATGAGAAAATAATTTAACTAATGATACTAATGGGTAAACTTATGAATCCATTATTTAATCCTAGGTTATCCATGGCCATTATTGTATTTTGTTATCAATAATCCATAAATTCATCATAATGGTTTGTAAAGAGAATGTGATTAACCAAATAATAACAACCAATAATGTCTCACTAGGTGTGTAATCTTAGGCACACTCATAATTCCTTAGAGTGATGATCAATTAAATGGTCAGAACATTCTATTCAGGGTGATTACACCAAGGTTCATCAATGCCACCATCATATCCACCTCCATGAATACATATATGTATTAATTTGTTGTTTTAATAATATAATCCATACTTTATGAAAGCATATTGACATTATCTAATACATAGACTTATTTTTTGGGGTTTTTTAAAGTTTTTATATCATAATCCCAGAATAAAATATTAATTATTTACTTAACATTATATCATATACTTATCTAAAATGTTTATATATTATGATAAATTTAAAATTATTAAACCTTTAGTTATACTAAACTAAGATATGCACCTCTTATGTTTTGTAAACCATTCCTTAAACACTAACTATGGTGCCCTGGACCCACACATACAAAACTAGTCCCATTAACACTTACATGAGACACTCACTTTGATACCAACTTTTAAATTTGGGATACATTAATAATACCATAAAATTAAAAAATTTATTGGTGTATATGAGGCCCTTTTTAGGAATAAAAACATAGAGAATTAGATAAAACCATAAACTAAGAGAAACAATATTCTTTGTGTCATGAATTATTTTTTTACACAATATTTGAAAAGATATATTCTATAACGAATTCCAAAATCGACCATAAATTATTTCACATGTTCCATCCTTAAAAAATTATCAAAAGTTCATATTTAAATCAAAACATAGGTAAAATTGGACATAATATGTGGAGAGATTGAATGCTCAGAAATTGAAAAAATATTACTAACGAAATCATGGCATAAACATGAAGAAAATGTTGTCATAGGAATAGGTAAATAAATTTGAATCTATAACCAATATGGAACTAAGACAGATATATATATATATATAAATTCCAATAAATGAAAACATAGATATTAGTATTAATAATCTCATATATATAGAATACAAAATTTCTAACATTAAATACCTAATATCATGTCTTGGTGCTAATATATTTACATTTTTCTAATACTAAAGTCATGACATCATTATAAATTGTGAAAAAATATACCAATTGACCAAAACAATTTTTTCACATTAGACCTATCAATTAATTGATGGGATATATGATTATAAGACCCACTAATCAACTGATTAAGTCTAATATATTCACCTTTTGAATAATTGGGACCTTTCACACAATTCAAAAAATATCCATTTGCGGAGTAAAAAATGGCCACACATATAATATGTAATAAAAAATAAATGATTAACATTCATTAGAAAATAATAATAATCATGAACTTAATTTTTTTTACTAATTTCAATATATGTGATAACCTTCAAATAAATCATCCAAACAATGATTGTGGATTATAAAACAATACATAGTCATCTAACCAATAATTATCCATCTTCTAATTACAATATATGAAAGGCCAATATTTTCCCCAAGTTACTAAAAGGGATTACGTGTTCATAACACATCTGACAGAATAATTTGTATAGTAAAAAATTACTCAATCAAAATTTCAATAAACTTATAATTTCTAATAAAAATATTAAATTAAAATACTTTTCTCCATGTAAATATAATATAATTATATCATGGTGAAAATCATAAAACCAAATAATGTCAAATGTGTTTTTCATATCATATATATAAATGAGTATACATGTAACTGAACAATCTAATAATCTTGGTCATAATCAATCCATGGGAATGAAGCTGAATATTTTAAAATAACATTTATTTAATGTTATAAATTAAACCTAGAGGGATGTTGAAATAAATCAAAAACATCCTTGAAAAATATTTAAGGAACGATAGCACCCAAGAAGGTATCATGAATTGAATTTTTTTTAATCATGAGTTCATTTTTTTTCCAATGTTAAAATTTTCATATAATAAGATAAATCATGATTCAAAAATTCTATGTTAAGGAATTTTTTGAAAATGGAATTCTAAAGGATATGAGAACAAAAAATTGATTTTAAAAATAATTATTCACATACACATAAAAGAGGATGTTATGGATCACATATAAAATTAGTTTTGAAAATTTAATTTGAAAAATAATTTAAAAACAATGATTTTTAAAAAAAATTATATTAATTGTTCCTTGAAAATCAAAGAATGTTTTCTACTAAAATTATGGATCTGAAGAATTTTATTATGAAAGGGAAATGTTTACTAATTGAGACCTTTCGTGAAAGTAGAAATATTAAATTAATAAAATTTTAAATGCATTAAAACATAATTTTCTAAAGAGGATTTAAAGATATAATATATTATTAGGGTGGATGAACCCAATGTTGGATTCCCAATGTTCAAGATAAAACAATATAACTCTTAGAATGATTTTTGTGTTACAAAAAATCTTAACTATTTGGGAAGAAACAATATCAATATCCACATGAGTAAGGTAACATGTTTTTTATAGTAAATCAGAAGAAATATTATCTATATTATACAAAAATACACATGGGTAGTGGATACCCAATTCAAAGGAAACAATGTGGTTAATATGAAACATATCTCAAATAATTATATTTCAACCAAAGAAAAATATTACGACCTGAATAACACATAAAAAACATGAAAGATAGATCTTGTTAATGAACTTGAAATAATATTATTAGATGATAATTATTGATTTCATATCAAAAATAATTAGAAAAAACACCACATAAATGATATTATTTAGACAATATCAAATACGACTAAACTAGTCGAATTAAAGATGAAACCCCTTTGATTCCTTTTAATGTTAATACCACTATAAACTAATTTCTAAAACATAAAAAATAAAATCCAATTTTAAATCCATACTAAAAAATATTACACTTTTTAAACCTTATTATAACTTTTTTATCTTGAGTACATTAATAAGTTATAACATATTATGACCATCAGGATTTAAATATTTTATTATTATGAACATGCTTAATAATGTTGATATCATTACCCACGATTTTATACACTCTTCATTTTAAATATATCATTTAAAATTATTTAAAATATGACATATATTGATTTAAATTTCCCTTATTTTATTTTTATATGTGTTTGGGTAACGTTATTAGGAAAAAATTGACAACTTCTTATTTAATTAATTTATGAGGATTATGAGGATTTACTAATAATAAATTACACATCATTAATAAATTTAGAAATACCATAAATTATTATTAGTTTTTTATTAAATTATAATAATATTTGTATTTAGTTTTTCATATTCATCAATGAGTAGATCAAAATGCATCATCCAAGTTGGTGGATAAACCACTGAGAACCTAAATAGACAATATCTTGATTGGTGAGTGTGGTGATGTAGTTTTTAAATTTTAAATAATATCATCATAAAATATGTATAATTATATAATTTAGATATATTTATATTGTTGAATCATATTTTTTATGTTTGGATAATTAATTTAATACATTAAAAAACAATATATTTTTCATCTAAGATGTAGTTTGACCACTACATGATTAATATTTGATTTCTTCTCAATGTGAAGGAAAAAAGTGAATCATTGTTTTATAATTAATATAATAATCTATTAGTACAATGTCTTAACTAAATAGAGTAAATTATTATGGTGATAATATATATGGACAATTATGAATAATAAGAGAAAGGATGTGGGAGATAATACTAGAGTTAGGGACATGGGTTTTCCTTAGAAGTATCCTAACTTTTTATGTTCACAGGACACCATATAATCAAAAATAGATTATGTTAATGGGATAGTGTTCTAGATTTAGTAAAATTTAATAATTTCATCTACTATTTTTAATGTTATATGTGACCTCAATGTTTTGAAATGGTATGTTTTTATAAGTGAAGGTATTCACACTTATCGTAACACCTTTACATTTTAAAATAAATAAACAAAATTATTTAAGGGTAAATGAATTAGAATTGAAAATGGGTAGTGTACTCTTGTTTTATTTGATCAAAAGATGAAAATTTTAATTCAAGAAAATTTTGTTACTCCTTTAATAATTTTACAGTTGGTTCATCTAAATTTTCCCTCTTTTCTTTTACCAAAATGTATAATTTTTATCTATAGTAAATAATTTTGAAGTAAAATATCTAATATTGGTATAATAATTTAATTTTATTCTTTTGGTAAAAACTTTTAAAAATAATTTACTAAATAAAAATTATAAATGTAATAAATTTTATATTTAAAATTAATTCTCTTAAGAATGAATTTTAAAAAAACAATGTTATTATGATTTTAAAATGTTATATATTATGAAAATATCAAGGTTGCATATTTTAAATTAATAAATTTATTTTATTTGAGTTTTAAAAATGGTATGAGACTTCTATGTTAATAAAAAACAAAACTTTACCGATAAAATTATAAATTCATATTGAATACAAAAAACCATTTTGATATTAAAATAATATTTTAATTTATTAATAAAAATATTTTTTATAGGTTTTACACGTTCAAAGAATATTTAAAAATTAATAATTTGATTTATTATAATAAAATTATTTCACATTAAATTTTTTTAAAAGTTATATGTTATTCCTACATTGTGATAATATCATGGATAAAATAATTTTGGTAAATCACTATTTGTAAGTCATAAAATTGACCATATTTTACAATTCGAAAAAATTCATAATAAATAAATTTTTATATGATGAAATTTTAAAATTAATTTATTTTTTATAATTGAATTAAATTTTTTATATATTATCTTCTTATAGAAATTGAAAAGTAAAAATTAAACCAATTTTATTTAATGTTAACATATATTAACAATTTAACATATAAAGTTATTAATTTAAATTGATTTCAATATTTTTTAAATTAAAAATATTTTTCCAGTACATTATGCTTCATTTTAATCCTGATTCGTGTGAAAGAATTGTAATCAAATACATTGAATTTTTAAAATTTAATCATATATATTGATCCTAGGGTGTTATAAATGTGGTAATTTACTTTGGTTATATTGTAAATTATCAAAACATTTTTTGTTGGGGTGTATAGTTTTAAATGGCATAATGAAACTAAGGATATGAAAGATTTGTACAAAATCACTCCTAAGAGGAATATTTTGGATATATAGATTTATATTGTTTCCTAGTATAATCTTTGAGTGGGCGTCCCAAAACTTACCCCTTTATATACATTGATTACTATTACATATATATAGTTTTATATATACATGAATTTATTCATACAATAATAGTGATAATACTTTTTCATCAATATTTTACATGTTATTTTCCATTGACTATGTATCCTATAAAATTTAGATAGGAATTGTTAGATATAATGATAACCTAAAGATAGTATGAACATAATTTTAAATATATCTCATATGGTCTAGATGCATCATATAAAAAGAACACAAATGACATCAATCTATATGGTACTAGGGGATCATAATTGTTGTTTCTTTCTTTTCATGATGTTCTCATATAGAGATATAAATTTGATAAAATCATGAGAACAGACTCAACAATATGAACCCAACATTTTTTTGGTGTTATTAGATTTTCTTGTCTATGAACATGTGTACTAGTCTTCTGACATGAGACTATTATCAGTTTGTTCCATTTCATCATATACATTGATTCATGGACCTAGAAGGCCACACAATAAGTGTACCAAGAATTTCAACCAATTCTAATGATTAGGGGTTTACGATGAAGTGGTCCCTGCCTATGGGGACTAATGAACATCGCTGATTGATAAAATTTATGTAAAACATATTTAATTTCATTATCCAAATTTACAATAATGATGATTTAATTTATATCTCATGTAATTCACAAATTCTTTTAACATAAATGTGAATACTAGAAAATATAATTTTTTGAATTGATGTAGGATGTTCAAGGGTTGTTAAATTATTTAGAGATTTTACTAGAAAAGATAATGATTTTTATATAACTAAGAATCATGTTACTATTTCCAATGATTTTATTAAAATAAATGTGACATTTATGAAATTTTTAATATGACATATGTGTACACAATGTTCTAAAATAATGGATATTCCATTCTAGGGATGAAAGTGAAATTTTGGAAAGTATAAAAATGTATAATTTCTCATTTAAACCACTTGAATAGTAATATCTATCATTTAAAATAATATATATAGAGAATCGCTCCTCTCCTCTACACTAATTTTGTTATAGAGAGATTATGATCAAACACAATGGTTGGATCGATCCCTTTTTCTCGATCGATTTCATATTGTTCACGTGATCAAAGGAAAATCGCAAAGCACTTCAATTTCTCATGATATCACATTGAAAATATAAATAAAAAAATTTGAGATCTATTTCCCATATTTGGAAGATCTATATGATATATATCTTGGTGACATTAAGCCATGACATGTCATCGATGAGTGAATCAAACTATTGACATTAAATAAAATTTGTAATATTTAAGGCTTTAATTTGATTGTTTTTTCCACAAATTGAGTTTAAAATGATCATTTAATAAATATATTTAATGTATATTTGTTTATTTATAGTTTCTAATAGGAATAAAAATAAAATATTTTAAATGGCATGTTTTTCATGCATTTATAATGCCAAGATTCCTTCAATTGGTATCAAAGTTAACATGAAATTATTTATGTTAAAATCGTTGAAATTTCATAACAATTTCATATTATTTGTAATGAATGTTTCTATACAATCCCATCTAAATAGATATTGTTTTGATCAATTTTCACATTTTCATGATATAGTCGATCGATGATCGACATTTTTGCATAATTTTTTTTAAAATTAATTTTTTAGTTTTCATCCACATTAATGGTTATATGTGTGATTGAAAGTTATATAAATCATCATGTGAGTACATCATATGTTATATGGATATAAAAATCTCCAGTTTGGGTGATATATTGAAAAAAAAATACTCTAATTGAATATTGATTGATATGCCAAAAAATTATAAAAGCATGAAATGTTCCTTTTTAATCTTGTTTAATTAAAATTACAATGGTTTTTTTGAAATATTTTTTCAAACAATCCATTGGTTTCTTTTCTATTTAAAAGTACAAGCCTTACCATATAATCTTCTCTAAATCATCCCTTATAAGCATGTTTAAAATTTTACATTGTTTCTTTTTGTAGATTGTTACCCTTTGTACTATTATATATATATATATATGTTATATCCTTTAAAAATATTCTCAAATAAACATAGGAAATACTAGTATAGTCTAGGTATAACCAGTGTGACCCATCACTAACCCTAAATTAATTTTTGGTGATTTTATAGAGGTCTAAATAGAAAAAATGTTATCAAAAAATTCAAGAAATTATATTTAATATTTTTGAGATTTAACCAAATTAATTCTGGTGTTTTGCAACATGATGATAATTTATTAAAATTATTTTTCGCAAAATTAACAAATTAATCATTCCTAAAAGTTGAATTTTATCAAATTTAATATTTTATGCAATATATTCCATGTTAATTTATGTTTATCCGAGACCAAATTGTTCTATTTTAGTTTATTATTTATTTATTTAAATTATTGCTTTATTTTGTTTTTAATGTAATATTTATTTATGTTGTTGATCATCATATCATCCCCAAATTTAAATTGTATCAGGGACTTCTTGTCCAACATTAGGTGATTAAATGTAATTTTCCACCTCATGTTCCTCTCACCTGAATGTGAGTATACATAGTATAGATCATATGAGTTCATGGAAAAGTGGTTCAACTGAAGATCCATCATATACCAAACAAGTGAAATGAATAATAGTTTCCAGGGCAGTAATTCAATCCAGGTATTAACTTAAGAAATTCCCCTAGGGTCTTGATCAATCCATTATTCAATCAATATATTAACTAATAGTAAATGGATAATGGTAATGTCATTAAATATTTATTTTACTATTTCTATGGTTTATTATTTTTTGAATGTGTTTGTAATTTGTGTGATCGCATTGTTTGAAAATAAAAAGGCCTATAAAGATAAAATGAAAATGTGATGTTAATGTTTTCTATTAAATATCATTTTTATGTTCTGGACATGATCACAAATATAATGTATGTAAAATAAAAATTTATTTTCTCCACAGAGATTAAATTTACCAATCCCTCCAAAAAATTAAATCCATTAAATGTCTTCCATTACATGAATGTGGAAAAAACATATTTTTTGAGTTTCTCTTCATCCATAGTTGATGTAACCTCTTAGTGCTGAGGATTTTTTGTGAGATTTTTTGGATGAATTAATTATTATTGATAGAAAAGGAGTAGCTATGACTATCTTGTATCATATTTATAGGGAATGTGTTGGTAATTCTCAAAATAAAATTTATTTGTTAGAGATGGGTCTCAACTCAATAGATCAAGGATCCATGAGTTAATGTAATTAGAAAGTCAAATGTATATCATGAAATTCTCCATGTATTAGTGTATAAATAGATTTTTGACTATTATTAGAGTATTAAAGTATCCTTTCTACTATAATACTCAAGAGATAGAGTATTCTTAATATATTCATCTAATTATTCTAGTATTTCATAGAATATTGGGATAAATTTAATATAAATAAATTCATTATGTTAACTAATAATAAAGATAACAAACTAATATGATATAATTATTTATTGTAGTTAAAAATGGAAAGCTCCACCATTTCAATTTCACTATGATCAATATTTGATAAATATAATATCCTAACATATCTTAAATTATAGGATGTGTATTGGTGTTTTGTCATTGTACTACACTACGAGAGGAATATTTATGTCATGGAATCCCCAAGTACTGTTAATATTTATCATTGAGGGAGCTTTTAGGAGGAAGATAAATACCATAAGATTATGTATTATGGACTATATTCTTAGGGTTTTAGGTATTCATCTACGTCTACTGAGTTACAAAATATGTACGGAGACATGGATTATTTTAAAATTCTATCTTTAATCTAGGAGTTATACTAGGAGAGGAATTAGAAATAATGATATGAGATATAAAGTGATCTGTATATATGTATAATAATATAATGATATCCATAAAAATCTCATGTAGTCTAGATGACCATGTAAATTGGGATACTTGAGTCGCATGGGTACAAAATGTACTAAGATCTAGAAAATTATATCTTTCTAGACTCTTTACTTCATAGCTACTCAACTATAAATATTAATTATAATATGAATATAATGAATATGTCACTCTTATATTTTATGGATTTAGTTCACCTGGATGATAAAGATAAGAATAATTCCAACACTTTTTTTCCATATAGTGAACATGGGGATTAAAGAGATTGAAAATGTGTCAAATGATATGTGTATGTCCAATACATCATTAAAACTCCCTTTCAAAAAGACAAAGAAACCACAAGAGTGAAATGAGCTGGAATAAGTCTTCATTCAATATTGAATGAGATTCCACTAGAAGAAGAATTTCATAGATGGGAAAAGGATGTATGTTGATACTTTTTATTTTGGAATATTTTTAATTGAATGAGATCTATCCATTTCTACATATTGGTTATTGTATAATATGTGTGTAATTTACATTTTTATTCTAATACATGAACCATCTAGATTAAATATAATATTTAATGGTGAAGTTTATCTTCAAGATGAAAACTGAATGATTATAGTAGGCATGGAATTTAGAGATTAACATGTTACACTACCCGGTGTGATTGTTCTTGTAATACATAATTTTATTATGTACTGTATATTACCATAAATATAATCTCAGTGTCGAGTTTTGACAGTATTGTATTTTATTTCATGTTCGTAAGTAAATTATTTATTATGTAGAAGGATAACATATGTTATGAAATGGGGCATCATAATAATGGGTTGTATATATGAGAACTTGAAAATCTAGTATTGGAAATCAATTGAAAATCTAGTGAGAATTAATCATATCCTACCAACATGTGGCATTACAATCTAGGTCATGTAAATGAGAATCATTTAAACAAACTACATCAGAAATTGTATTTAGATTCCCTAGTGATAAATCACTTGGTTGAATATCATGCTTTCTTACAAGATAAAATGACCATTTCATCATTTAGTGGGAGAATAGAATGATCCAAAGAACCATTGAAATTAGTTTATACTGATGTATGTGGTCTATTTCCATTAGAGGAAATGGGTTTTTTTGTACATCATTAATTTTATAGATCACTATGGAATATATAGATTTATCTACTTAAAGAGGTATAAGTCATATCCCTTTATCTTTTTTAAGGAATAATTGAATGAATTAGATAATAAACTTGGTAATAAGATTATAAAACACTACTATGATTTTGAAATATAATGTCTTAAATAAGAATTCTTGGTCATTTAAATGAGTGTGTGATAGTTTCTAAACTCACTATCCTGTATACACCTCTATGTAATGGTGTTAGTGAAAGAAGAAATCAGACCCTATATGACATGGTCATATATTTTATGATTCATTTAATTATACCATTATCATTTATAGTATATAAACTATAGAATGAAAAATATAAAAAATAGAGTAGAAACTAAAGTAGTAGATGAGTTTCCATTTGAGTTTTAGTATGGAAACACATCCATTCTTTCCTATATATATGAATAGGGATACAAGGATATTTTCAAGACTATAAAAACTATAAAATTAGGATCTTTTATAAAGAAGTTCCTCGTTATAGTTTATCCTAAAGAGACTAAAGAATACAAACTATATAAAACAGTCAATATAAAAGTGGTTATAGCATGATATGCTACATTTCTAAAAAAAGAACACATTTCATATGGAAATGGATGGATAAAGGTTGACATTGATAATGTTGATGGTCCATGTGCATAATATTTTTTAAATGAACAATATTTAGAAGAAAAAGTGGTACATAAGGATTTACCCTATATATAAATAATACATTTATATACATGAGAGGCTAGAGAACCGAAGATATATATTTTTATTATCACCGAGTTAGTAAAAAATCAATCCTATAGAATGATCTGACTTTGACCTACAAGAAAGTAGTAAATAGAAATGGTTATTCTAAATGAAAATACAAAAAACATTCTAAATCAGAGATTATATACCAATATCATTTTTAAATTTTATTATACCCACTAGAATATGTAAATTTTATTTGGTGTCAATGGGTATTCAAAAAAATATAGACATGTCAATTCAAGTGAGAAACTATAAGGAATCGTTGGTGGTGATGGGTATCAAGAAGGTTCAAGGAATTTACCATGATAAAACCTCATCATGAGTCACTATGCTAAAATAAATCTGTATATTACTAATAATAGAATTCATCAATGATTATGAAAATTTTAAAATAGATGTCAAAAACAATTTTCTAGATGGGTTGTTAGTTTAATATTTCTATATTACTCTACCCGAAAGGTGAACTAAGTCAAATAGAGAAGATAATGTGTGAGTAATGTAGATATCCACTTATGGATTGAATAAGGAATCACGGTCAAGGAAAATTATATTTCATGATTCCATAAGAGAATCTGTTTTCTGTAATAATGAAAGCAAGAAATGTGTTAATATGAAGGTTAGTGGATGTGAAATTTTTACATAGTATTATTTTTGGATGAAATTTTAATAATTTGAAATGAATATCAATTAAAAAATATAGTTAAGACTTGGTTAAATTAATTATTCTATATGAAAGACATAGGATATGAATCATATATTAATAGGATTAAGATCTATGAAGACATATCCTAGAGGATTATTAGGATATGTCAATGTAAATATATTAGGACTATACTTAATACTTACTATATAAAATAATATAAGATTGGATTTTTAATACATCATGTTTTTAAATGAGAAATCTATAGTTGATAGAATATGCAATACTGAACCCAGAACATAAACAAACAATGATTATTTAAATATTTATTTTTTAATAATGCCATTAACATTTTGGATAATGATACGATTAACTATATTATGATATATATATATATATTTCATAATAAAAATAAATATATTTTTAAATTTTTTATAAAAATTCATTCAATTTTTTGTAAACTATATTTAATTTATAAAATACATTTCATTGCAAAAAAAATTATATATTTCTGAAAAAAATACAATTAATTTCTAGAAAATTTTGAATATATATTTGATAAAATTAAAATAGTTTTTGAAATCATCATATAAAAAATAACAAAGGGTGTCATTTTTGGGTGTTATTAAGATAATTAATTTATAGTAAATTTTGTAAAATCACAATTGTTTGTAAAATAATAAATTTTTGACATATTATATAATTTAAAAGTACCATTATCTAATTAATTTTATTTTAATTTAATTTTATTTATTTAGTTATCCAATTTAATAAATTTAAATAATACTAATACCAACTTTTAGTATAAGTTTTTTAGCCTTGAGAAAACAATTTTCTGAAAAGAATTTTTTAGTGCACAATTTAACTCTTTAATAAATTCAAAATGGGAAAATTGGGAAATTATTTAAATTTAATATATATATCTAATATCTAAAAATAATAATTTATATTCATTTAGTGAAGGATTTTATTTATTGAATTAAATTGAATTCATCGTTTCTGTTGGTCGGAGTGGACACTCAATAGGGGGGTAAATTGAGTTCCAATTAAAATTTTTGTTTTAAAAACACTGTCTTAAAACCCCCCAAATAAAATACTGAATTAAACTGTAGTGAATTTATATCAAAGTAAGGGTTCGGTTGGGTTCTTAAGGGATTGATTATTTCCCAGTTAATCAAAACAGAAAGGTTGATTAACTTTTGAAACCAACTTATTGATTTACAACTGATATAAACACTTGCGAATTTAATTATCAAAGTGACTTTAAAACAGTTTTGGTTTTAAAGAGATTAGCAGCAGAATAAAAGAATAACTTTGAAAGATATAGCACAATAGATATAACCAAGAGGTTCAGTCCAAAGCTGAGACTTAGTCCTCTCAAAACTTTATATAAAATTGATCCACACCCTGGATCGGGGATTACAATAGTATACAACTGTCCAGGTCCAAGACCTCTACCACTATTATTCGTGGGAAAAAGAACAACAGCAACCAGCTGTCCAGGTCTCACACGACCTCTACCACTATCTCAGTAGGAAAGAAAAGATGTAAGAGTGTTGATTGAGGATTTAAAAATCATCCAGTTAGAGTACAATAGACAGTGTGTGTGCAAAATACATCATATAACACACACTGCTCAATATGTAAAAAGATAAATCACAGAGCAAATATTTAGAGTTTAGAAATGGCTCTAGTGATTGTCGGGAAGTTCTGGACTCTTTTGATTGATCAGAATTTGCTCTGAGTCCTCTTCTGGTTTTTTTCTGGAAAACAGAGTATCGTCTGTTTCCTTGACTTCCAGGTGTAGAGACAGTCGATGAAGCTCATGTGTTATGTTCTCGTTCTCAGCTCTTCACTGGTATGCAGTAATGAGTTCGTCATGTAGGTTTCGTCATCTCTTTGCATTCACACTCTGTGTTCTTCCAGCACACCTTGTATTTTGAATGTCTCGTGTATTCGTCTATATGTCTCCCGTACAGCCTGTGTTCTATCTCTGTATTCGTCTATTCATGCTCTTTTGTAGGAGCATCCTTCCTTTAGTTAAACCACGTGCTCCAGCAGAAGATGATTTACTTTTTGCAGGTACGAGGTACGGTTCCCTGACATCCAACAACACACATTAAATAAATGTTAGTATATTAAATATACTTGATATGACTGTTGGTTAGATTAAACAATGATTAAGAAATTAAAGCAGTGTCGGGTTCTGTCTCTGGAACGGTAGCTCTTGATATTGGTATATTTGTGTTATGGCAGGTCTGAGTATCGGTAGGTATTTGTAACGGTAGACTTGTCTCGGTAGCTGCAACTGTAGACTTGATCACATCAGTAGCTGTGGACTTGTAATGGTAGCTGTGGCTCTGCCTTGTATCAGTAGCGGTAGCTCTCTATCGGTAGCTGTGGCTCTGCCTTGTATCGGTAGCGGTAGCTCTCTATCGGTAGACTTTGCATAACGGTGGAGATCAGCATATCGGTATCTGTCAACTTTGCTGTAGCGGTAACTGTCGACTTCATTGTATCAGTAGCTCTATGTTCTGATGGTAGCTCTCTTATATAGGTAGCTCCAACATATCAGTAGACTTGACTGTATCGGTCATTGTGAGTTGTAACGGTTTCTTAGCTTGTACCGGTAGCTGAAAACTATTTGAGCATTCACTTGGCAATATGAGTTAAGTCATAGTAAACATATATCTGATAATTCCAAAGACTTAATTTAAGCATAATTAAAGCAACAGCATATATTAAAGTATATTTTAAATGTATTAAGCATAATCAATAAATAAATAAAGAATAGTTGGGATTATCAAAACACAATAAAGTCACTTAATTCCCAGAAGGTTCAACAATCTCCCCCTTTTTGATAATCACAACTTATGCCAAAAAATAAAGTAATATCAGAGGAAAAAATATATTAAAGTATGATATCAACAATATAGGATCAGAGAAAGAAAAAAAAAGTCAGCAATTGATATCAAACAATAAAATAGTATCAGAGGGAAAATATGAAAACAGGAATATATCAAGAAATAATAAAATAAAATAGTATGAGAGGAGAAAGAAAAACACAAACAAGATTCTTTAGTTTGAGAAGAGTCACATATTCCTCCCCCTATCAATTTAACTACAGGATTCTCCTCTAAAGTAGTGATTTTTCCCCCTTTGTCCCCTTAGGTGAACAACATTCTCTCTCTCTCTCTCTGGGTACATCTATCAATAATTTCTCCCCCGTTGTGATTAAAAAAAAGGAGGGTATCAGAGAGAAAAGAGAAGGACTAGGAAAGAAAATAGACAAAGTAAAATAGACAGTGAAGAAAGGAATGAAGTATTTGATTGATAATCCAAAAGATACAGTGGGAAAATCAGAAAAGTAAAAAAATACAATGAATCCCATCAAAAATGAATCTATAAGCACTCAATCATCCTCTTGAAGAGGTGTCTTTACCTTGGGATTAGTAGAGGGTGCAGAGGTAGAGTCAGCAGGCCTGAGAATTCCCGAAATAACCACTGGTGGATCAGCAACTAATACAGTACCGGATCTGTAATCTGTCTCTCTCTGAGGGATCAAAGGTGTCAAGCTCCTGATGGATTGAACTGGAGTCAGGTGAGGAGTACTCCCAGAGGCAGATGGTGGAAGGGTAGGTGGTACAATAACTGGCCGAGCATCCACATGTAGGAAAGGCAGCAAGAGATTCCTGAAATCCATGATGATGCTTCCACCTCTCTTCATAGCAGAGACAAAATCATCTCTATTCTCAACAAAATTGTCTAAGGTCGGATTAAGCTCCCTGAGCTTACTAACCTGTTCTATGAAGGCTTGGGTAACTGGAGTTAATTTCATATTCTCCATCAAAATCTTGAAATGGTTTGTCATTTGGTTCTTGGTATAAACCTTTTCAAAATAAGCATCCACCTTATTTTTGATTGCCTCTTGAGAAGCAGTAGCTGCCCGCAGGTGATCACGAACAAAACTACTAACTTCCCTAGTGGTAGCAAGAATTTGAGTATCGGATGAACCACTGGGACTGGCCTTATCCAATTCTTCCTGAATAATAGTCCGGATCTGGTCAAGGTTCACACTGGAGCTATTTGAGGGAAGAGGTTTCATTGAGAAGGCCACTGTCTCCTTGAAAGACACAGTCAGACTACTAACTACCTTCTGAACAAGTTCATCCTGACTGTTCATATGTTCTTTGACAAACTTCTTAAAGGCCTCAAACACTTCCACAAATTGTTTGACCACTTCTTTGATATATCGAATGTCAGTGTGCACTTGGGTTTGGGAACTGTTCAAAGCAGTCAATGAAGCAATGGATTGTCTAAGAGCAACTACAGCTCCTGTCCAACTCTCAATCTGAGTGTGGAACACCTTAAGTTCATCCACCATTTCTTTCACAGGACTGGACAAACTGCATCCAATGGATAACTCAAGGGATTGCTCCCCGCTTTTCATCTCTTAAAACATACTTTTCTTCATATCTGCCACTGATTCTCTCATTTCTTCTATCAATTCGGCTTTTAAAGACTTAAGGTCATCCTTGGTTGCCACATGTTCAGCTACAGTGGGTAAGGTAACTGATTCCTTTTCAGGTTGGTCTTCCTCATCAGAATATCCATAGGAAAGTCCAAGAATCATATATCCGGGATCTGATGCCCAACCTTCAATGTCATATAACACTGATACTGAGCCACGATTCTCCTCCTCACTTGGAACATTCTCCTGAGGTATCTCTTCTAACTGTTCTTCCTAAGGTAAATCTGCAATTTCCTCTGTAACCACAGAAGATTCAATAGCCACTTGTTCTGAGTCATTAATGAATCTCTCATTAACAGGTGTTGCTACTATGTCTTCCTGATCGGCCAATGTCCTGACTGTGCTAACTATTAGAGGACTCAAACTGAGCTCTTTTTCAATCTTTTCTTCATCATCTGCTTCACCATCAGCCTGTTTTTCTCCATTAACATTTTGATCAGATTCGTTTGTCTCATCCTCCTCAGAGGTGTCCTTGACAACATACTGGCATTCTTCTTCTTCTTCTTCTGTAGTCTCTGTATCATTGTCCTTTAAGACAGTTTCTCTTTTTGGTAGTTCTGTTGGAGGGCTGGATGCTCTATAAGAAATAACTTGATTCACAGGACTAGGGGGAAAGTCTGGATATCCTCCTTCCTCTACTGATGTCTCTTCCTCCTCATCTTCATTATCACTATAGACCGGTTCTGGATCATCTGGTCTAAGACCAGGATCCCTCACATCCTTTGGTCTAGAAGGATGATCCATATGAGTATACTTGTCATAAATTTTTCCTTCATCATTCAACCATGATTTCTTCCAAGCATTCTATCTGACCTTCATGTATTTACAGACAGTTCTTGTAATATAGAAGTTATCCTTGACCACTACCAGCTCATCCTGAGGTCCAGTTATCTCCTTCACTTTCAGCATCATAGAAATTAGTTTTGAGAAAAACAAGGCATTTGATTTTGACTTTGGTCTAGTCATCTCTTCCACTTGAACCATAATCAATCTACATATATTGATTCTCACACTGTGCTTCAACAAATTTAACAGATATATGTCTTGGAATCTCAAAGTGGCAAAGTCTCCTCTTCTCAGACTAACAACATGCTAAATAAACTTAAACAATAGTTTGTCTTCTCCTTCCATCTCTGCAGCAATCACCTTTCTAGGGGTCCCATTCCTTGTGAGTTCCAGCAGAGCATCTTCATATTGAAACACATCACTGGTTGACGGTACAGACTTGGAATAATAATAAAAATCGCCCTCGTGAGGAACTCTCAGGTTCTCAGCCCATTCTCCTGAAGTAAACGATACTTCCTGACCATTCACATATGAAACCATTTTTCTTTCTTCTTCAGACTTTTCAAAACGAACAAAATCATAAAATTGTTTTACTAATCTAGGATAGTAAGGTCCATTGTTTTTCACGAAGCATTCTAGCCAACCTTGTTCTTGTAAAACCTTAAGAACTAACAATTTGCTTTCCATCAGCCATTCTACACACACCTCTTTTTCGATAACAATCTCACGCTTCGATAGGTGCGGGTTTACTGGTCTTCTCTGAGCTACACTTCCACTGCCACTTCCACTGGCATCAGTACTAGCTACTTTTTGCCTTTTCGCTGCCGGTGCATCACTCCCATCAGTCATCTGTGGTCTCTTAACTCAGGCCATTTCGGATTTGAGGCTATGGTTCTGAAGGTTGAGAGGTTTAGGTTTAAGGGATTTGAGGAGACAGGTTCACAGTGAGATTGAGTGAGTCTAGTTCGAGTTTTAATATCATTTAGGATTCATAAATCACATAAATCATAAATAAAATAAATAACGGTTCGATGAATCGACTTTACAGAATTTTAAAACAGCGCGAGATGTACCGGTAAAGTCTCTTAACGGTGAGGTCTTCTATCGGTGAGGTTTTTCTAACTGTGAGGTTTCTCTAACGGTGAGGTTTCTCTAACGGCGAGGTTTATCTAACGGTGAGGTTTCTCTAACGGTGAGGTTTCTCTAACGGTGAGGTTTCTCTAACAGTGAGGTTTCTCTAACAGTGAGGTTTCTATAACAGTGAGGTTTCTCTAACGGTTTAAGGATAAGTTATCATTCCTAATTTGTTACTAATGAAACTTAATCTTTCTGAACTTAAAGGTTTAGTGAAAATATCATCTAATTGATGTTAAGTGCCTATAAACTCAAGTGTTATATCACCTATTTGATAGTGATATCTTAAAAAGTGATGTCTAACATCAATATGTTTAGTTCTAGAGTGAGACACAGGGTTCTTAGAGATATTAATCTCACTAGTGTTGTCACAGTTGATCGAAACATGTTTAAAGTCAAATCAATAATCCAGTAGTGTGTGTTTCATCCACAGAATCTGTGCACAACAACTACCAGCAGCGATGTATTCTGCTTCAGTAGTAGAGAATGCAACTGAGTTCTATTTTTTACTAGACCATGATACTAGGGATTTTCCAAGTAAGTGAAATGTTCCAGATGTGCTCTTCATATCTAACTTACAGCCATCAAAATCAGCATCTGAATAACTTGTTAAGTCAAATGATTGTCCTTTTGGATAAAACAAACCTAAATTTGCAATATACTTAAGATATTTAAAAATCCTTTTAATAGCAAGAAAGTGTGATTCTTTAGAATTATCTTGAAATCTAGCACACATACATACACTGAACATAATATCTAGTCGACTATCAGTAAGATAAAGTAAACTCCCAATCATACCTATGTAATTAGTTTGATCAACTGGTTTACCAGTTTCATCAATATCCAATTTACAGGTGGTACTCATAGGTATATCACTTTCCTTAATACTATCTAAACCAAAACGTTTTAACAAATCCTTAGTATATTTACTTTGATTTAAAATAATTCCATCTTTAGTTTGAAAAATTTGAAATCCAAGAAAATACTTACGCTCTCCCATTAAGCTCATTTCAAATTCATTTTTCATAACCTTTGAAAAATAAGTACATAAAGAATTTTTCGAAGATCCAAAAATGATATCATCAACATAGATTTGTACTATTAATACATCTTTTGAAATCCTTTTTATAAAAAGAGTGGGATCACCAATTCCTTTTGAAAATCCTTGTGATATAAGAAAGTTTGAAATTCTTTCATACCAAGCTCTTGAAGCTTGTTTTAAACCATATAAAGCTTTAGAAAGTTTAAAAACATGATTTTGAAAATGAGGATTTGAAAAACCAGGTGGTTGTTCTAAAAAAACATCTTAAACAATAAAACCATTTAGAAAAGCACTTTTCACATCCATTTGATATAACTTGAAATTCAGATGTGATGCATAAGCAAGTAAGATCCTAATAGCCTCTAATCTAGCTACAGGTGAAAAGGTTTCCTCAGAGTCAATTCCTTCTTCTTGATTGTAACCTTGTGCAACTAGCCTAGCTTTGTTTCTAATGATGTTTCCAGATTCATCAACTTTGTTTCTAAACACCCATTTTGTGCCTATGGTAATAGTGTCCTTAGGTCTTTCTACTAATTTCCGGACTTTGTTTCATTCAAATTGATTTAGTTTTTCTTGCATAGCCATTACCCAGAATTTATCATTGATAGAATCATTGATATTTTTAGGTTTTAGTTGTGACAAGAAGGCTTGATGTTCAACCTGATTTCTAAGAGAAGCTCTAGTCTGTGTCCCTCTATCAAGATTTCCTACAACAGCATCTAAAGGATGGTTCTTTAGAGTCCTAGTTGGTCTTGAAAAGGTAGGGCTAGAGATTTCAGGTTCATCTACAGGTTGAGGTTCAACAGAAGCAGGGTCTGGAAAATTTCCATAACTGGATGTTTTAACTACAGGTCCACTATTTTTATCATTAAGGTTCAAACCAGAGAGATCATCTTCAAGATTTTCAAGAGAGGTCTTAGGTTCATGTGGATCAGTTTCATCAAACTTGATGTGAACAGATTCTTCCACACATTTGGTTCTCTTATTAAAAACTCTATAGGCTTTACTAGAAATAGAGTAACCTAGGAAAATTCCTTCATCACTCTTGGATGCAAACTTGTCAAGATTATCTTTAGTATTAAGAATAAAGACTTTGCAGCCAAAAACTTTGAAGTAGTTAACGTTAGGTTTCCTATGGTTCCACAACTCATAAGGGGTCCTCTTAAGAACGGGTCTAATCAAGACTCTATTAATAACATAACAATCTGTATTTACAGATTCAGACCAAAAATAAACGGGTAGGTCATACTCATTAAGCATAGTCCTAGAAATTTCTTACAGGGCTCTATTCCTTCTTTCTACTACACCATTCTGCTGAGGTGTCCTAGGGGCAGAGAAATTGTGACTATAGCCATTATGTGAGTAATAGGATTCGAACTCATGATTTTCAAACTCACGGCCATGATCACTTCTTAGAGTTTTAATCTTAAGTCCACTAAGGTTCTCTACAGACTTGGAGTATTTTATAAAGCAAGAACAACCTTCACTTTTATGAGCTAGAAAATATACCCGAGTATATCTAGAAAAGTCATCTACAAGAACATAGACATAATGCATCCCATTTAAACTAGAAACTCGATAAGGTCAAATAAATCCATGTGAACCAACTCGATAGGTTGAGAAGTTGACACTTCTTTCTTTGATTTAAAAGAAACTTTATGTTGCTTTCCCTTTTGACAGGGATTACAAACTTTGTCTGCTGGAAATTCAAGTTTGGGTAGGTCTCTAACTAAGTTCTTCCTAGAAAGTTTTCTAAGTGAATGCACATTGCAGTGTCCTAATCTTCTGTTCCAATGCCAAGACTCTTTATGAAAAGCATTTAAATAGATAATATTTTTCTTAGCTAAAGAATTTAAATCAACAGCATAAACATTTTCATTTCTCAAAGAAGCAAACACTAAAATATTTTTAGAATTAAAAACATTGCAAGAATCATTTTCAAATTTAACGTAAAAACCATCATCACATAACTAAGAAATACTTAACAAATTGTATTTAAGTCTATCAACAAATAAAACTTTAGAAATTAATACTGAGTCAGTGTTACCAATCTGGCCTAAGCCGATGATTTTTCCTTTTGAGTTATCACCAAAGGTGAAAAAACCTCCATCAACTCTGACTATACTTTTAAAGCATGTGAAGTCTCCTGACATATGTATTGAACATCCGCTGTCCAAGTACCAGGTCTTTTTATAGGAGCTCTTTAAGCAGGTTTCCTACAAAACAGATTTAAACAGGAAATGATATTGGTACCCAGATTTTCTTGGGTCCATACAGGTTAGCCAATAATACTTTAGGTACCCATATTTGTCTAATGGGTCTCATATAATTTGTAGAATCAACATACTTTGAAAGATAAACCTTATTAGATCCATAACTATGAATATAACTCGTTAAAGCATATGAAGTTCTAGAGTTAGCTACATTCTGTCCAGATTTAGGAATAAATCTATTCTTAGTAAACTGTCTCTGTCCAGGTTTGTAGCCTATTCCAGTAGTGTATTTTGGTGCAACAGGATTTCCTAGAATATGAGTTAGAGTTTCATTACCATTGGTAAATTTCTCTAAATCCTTTCTGAGTTTCTCATTAGACAATTTCAATTCAGTGTTCTCCTTTAACAGTTGATCATTTTTCTCTTTTTCAATAGTGAGTTCAGTTTTAACTGTAGTGGTGAGAGCATGCTGTTTTTTTAACGATTTGTATTTATCCTTAAGTTCATTGCATGTCTCTTCTAACATATCAAAATATTCAAATAATTCATATTTTGACATGTTATCACATTCAGAATTATCTCCAGAATATTATGAATTAGAAGCAGGAGTTTCTGAAGTTACCTCAGAAGTGTTTGTCATAAAACACATGTTTGCTTTGTTTCTGTGTTCAGTTTCAGAAACTTCAGATTCACTAGAGTTGTTCTCAGAAGCACTCCAGGTAGCCTTCATGGCTTTCTTATACTTATTATCCCTGTATTCATACTTCTTCTTGTATTTCAGCTTTGGACAGTCTGCTTCTATGTGTCCCTTCCTTTTGCAATCATAGCAGACAACTTCATCTGATTTATCAGGTTTCTTCCAATCCTTTTTCCAATGTCCTTTGTTTTCATACATACCTTTATAATTCGATTTTCTGAAAAATTTCTTCCTCCTATAGAATTTCTTAAATCTTCTGGCAATGTGAGTCATCTCAGCATCACTGTCAGAATCACTCTCACTGTCTTCACAACTTGAACTTTCATTGATAGCTTGTAGCTTTTCCTTATCCTTATTCTTTGAGGTTGTAGTTTTGAAGGCAACAGACTTCCTTCTAGTTTCATCATCATATTCTTTGTTCACTTTGAGTTCCTCTTCATACATCATCAGTTTTCCAATTAGTTCTTTGACTGGCAGTTCTCCAATGTCACACGATTCTCTAATGGAGACAGAGGTTCCTCTCCATCTTTCAGGTAGACATCTCAAAATTCTCATGATCTGTTCCTTTGATGGAACATCCTTTTCCCAGAGAATTCATTGTGTTGAAAATTTCATTGAACCTGAGATACATATCAGAAATGGGTTCATCAGGCTTCATCATAAAATTACCATACTTAATAGTATAGATATTCAACCGCATCCCCTTAACATTAGTTGTTCCTTCATGAGAAACAGCTAAGGTATCCCAAATTTCATAAGCAGTTTTACAGGAAAATATTCTATTAAATTCTTCATCTCCTAAAGCACATTACAGAGAATTCATAGCTTTACAATTATTATTGTAGTCTGTCTTAGTATCTTCATTCCAAGTAGTTCTTACAGTAGTTGGTATTTTGTATTCAGATTCTATAGCAGTCCAAATATCAAAACCCATGCTCTCTAAATGAATTTTCATCTTGATTTTCCACTGAGCATAGTTAGTGCCATTGAAAAATGGTGGTCTATTGGTAGAAACACTATCAAGTCTATTATCCATGATAGCTAACTATAATCAAGGATTTTAAAGAGATAAAAATTTAGAAATAACTGAAATTTTAAGAACTTTAAAATACATCTAAAATCACAGTTGAAAAACAGAGTACAAAATATTTTAAACAACCTCTGATACGAAATGTTGGTCAGAGTGGACACTCAAGAGGGGGTGAATTGAGTTCCAATTAAAATTTCTGTTTTAAAAACTTTGTCTTAAAAACCCCCAAATAAAATACTGAATTAAACTGTAGTGAATTTATATCAAAGTAAGGGTTCGGTTGGGTTCTCAAGGGATTGATTATTTCCCAGTTAATCAAAACAGAAAGGATGATTAACTTTTGAAACCAACTTACTGATTTACAACTGATATAAACACTTGATAATTTAATTATCAAAGTGACTTTAAAACAGTTTTGGTTTTAAAGAGATTAGCAGCGGAATAAAAGAATAACTTTGAAAGATATAGCACAACAGATATAACCAATAGGTTCAGTCTCAAGCTAAGACTTAGTCCTCTCAAAACTTTATATAAAAGTGATCCGCACCCTGGATCGGGGATTACAACAGTATACAACTGTCCAGGTCCAAGACCTCTACCACTGTTATTCGTGGGAAAAAGAACAATAGCAACCAGTTGTCCCAATCTCACACGACCTCTACCACTATCTCAGTAGGAAAGAAAAGATGTAAGAGTGTTGAGTGAGGATTTAAAAATCCTCCAGTTAGAGTAAAGGAGACAGTGTGTGTGCAAAATACAGCATATAACACACACTTCTCAATATGTAAAAAGATAAATCACAGAGCGAATATTTAGAGTTTAGAAACGGCTCTAGTGATTGTTGGGCAGTTCTGGACTCCTTTGATTGATCAGAATTCGCTCTGAGTCCTCTTCTGGTTTTTGTCTGGAAAATAGAGTATCGTCTGTTTCCTTGACTTCCAGGTGTAGAGACAGTCGATGAAGCTCTTGTGTTATGTTCTCGTTCTCAGCTCTTCACTGGTATGTAGTAATGAGTTCGTCATGTAGGTTCTGTCGTCTCATTGCATTCACACTCTGTGTTCTTCCATCACACCTTGTATTTTGTATGTCTCGTGTATTCGTCTATATGTATCTCACACAGCCTGTGTTCTATCTCTGTATTCGTCTATTCATGATATTTTGTAGGAGCATCCTTCCTTTAGTTAAACCACGTGATCCAGCAGAAGATGATTTACTTTTTGTAGGTACGAGGTACGGTTCCCTAACATCCAACAACACACATTAAATAATTGTCAGTATATTAAATATACCTGATATGACCGTTGGTTAGATTAAACAATGATTAAGAAATTAAAGCAGTGTCGGGTTCTATCTCAGGAACGGTAGCTCTTGATATCGGTAGATTTGTGTTACGGAAGGTCTGAGTATCGGTAGGAATTTGTAACAGTAGACTTGTCTCGGTAGCTGCAACTGTAGACATGATCACATCAGTAGCTGTGGACTTGTAATGGTAGCTATGGCTCTGCCTTGTATCGGTAGCGGTAGCTCTCTATCGGTAGCTGTGGCTCTGCCTTGTATCGGTAGCGGTAGCTCTCTATCAGTAGACTCTGCATAACAGTGGACTTCAGCATATCGGTAACTGTAAACTTTGTTGTAGTAGTAACTGTCGAATTCATTGTATCGGTAGCTCTATGTTCTGACGGTATCTCTCTTATAGCGGTAGCTCCAACATATCAGTAGACTTGACTGTATCGGTTGTTGTGAGCTGTAACGGTTTCTTATCTTGTACCGGTAGCTGAAAACTGTTTGAGCATTCACTTGGCAGAATGAGTTAAGTCATAGTAAACATATATCTGATAATTCCAAATACTTAATTTAAGCATAATGAAAGAAACAACATATATTAAAGTATATTTGGAATGTATTAAGCATAATCAAGATATAAATAAAGAATGGTTGGGATTATCAAAACACAATAAAGCCACTTAATTCCCAGAGGGTTCAACAGTTTCCATGAAAATCAGTTTTTTTCGAAAAACCAATATCCCTTATGATTGTGGGTTTTATTTTAAATTGAATTATTCCAACTCTATGGATTGATTTTGAAAAAATGTGTTATATATTTGGAATAAACAAAATTAACAATAGGTAATTATTTCATGTTAATTTTTTGACAATATGAATTGGAACTCTAGTAAATATTTATTACCATAAAAAAAGGGGAAATGGGTTAGTTAATGGTAAAAAAAATTTAGACAGACTAGAAAGAAGTTAAACCTAATAGTATGAATATTTATATTTACATTTTATTATATTAATTGTTATATTTTTTATTTGTTTATAAATATATAAGAAATTATTTTGATAAAAATTTGATTTTTATTTTATAAAACAAAAACTCTATTCTTGTGTAATATGAAATTAAAATAAGGATATTCCATTTTTATGAAATAATGAATTTTTAAAATAAATGATTTTTTGATAAAATAATACTATTAAATACTTTTTTTAATATTAAGTGATATTATCATTTTTATGAAGTTAAATGTAATTATTATAATGTTTTGAATCCTGTTATTCACAAAAAAACAAAATTCACCAATAAATGTTTATTCTCATTTTAAAAGATTAGAATAAATTATTTTAAAAATTATCTTGATAAAATAAATAATTTTTTGAATTATCACGTCAAAATTATCCAACACTAAAATTTTTCATAAATTTTTGAGACAATCACATTTTCTAGGAAAAAAAGTATATATATTATAAATATATAGTGTGCCTTATGAGATCATAATGACCCAAATTTGTAATAATGTATTCTATCAAGGGTATCCATGAACCAATATATGATTCCCCAATAAAATAATGAGTTTTTTGTTATTTTATTAATTTTATAAATACATTATGAATCCCAGAAATCTAGTATTATATGATATGCTTTTAAAATCAATTCATTATAAACATGACAAAGTTCCAGATCACAAAGATTACTATTTTAATTAGTTCAAAACATATCCTTATAAAATAATGACAACCAATCTTAATTAGTAGAAACCATGGAAAAAACATTGTAAGACTCAAAGGATTGTTTGTGGTTTTGATTATTTTATTATATATGGTCCAAAACCTATATTTAGGAAATAATAACGAACTCCCCTGTATTTTTTATATATACCAACTCAATATCTCATTACTCTCTACTCTAAAATGCTAGATCATTTTTTACACTTCCATATAGTCTGTATATTCCTACCAATTTTTCCCTAAGTTCTTAATAGAATACTCTCTACATATTCAAATCACCATATAATGTTAGGGGACTTCATGCTCTCCCCTTTTCCATTAAAGCACCGTCATTGTATTTATCCTATTTATACTCAATTGGATATATTTTAATGACATTCTAAATATACTTATACAATATAATTGATTTATTAATAGTGATATATAATTTATCACCACTAATTATTGTATTTACCTAAGCATTTACTATGCCCAAATTTTGTAACAGATCTTCTCATTCCTTTCGTTATTGAAGCACATCATTTCCATAATTCAATTTTTTTTTTAAATTCAATAGGTATGATATTATATTCAACATCTATAATACTTCACTTATGATTTACATGTGATGACTAACCCCTTTCACCCTAATTAATCCATCATTTGATTTATTATGTACCATCATTACGTGGTCAAAATTATTTGTTGATTTTTCTATGCCATGTTTTTTATTCAGAAAACATCATTATCTTGTTAAAATAATTCCTAATATTTATATTGAAATATGTTCTATAACATCCATCATATGATCATTTTTACATCGATGTAATTAGAGGCTTGTTTCTCCCTTAGTAAACAATTTTATTAATCATTATGTACTAATGTTACGCTACCAAAATGTCATTATGATATTTCATTCTGATATTTTGTTAGGTTTATACCCACACCCATAACCAAAGAAGGGTATTTACATAGTATTGGATATAAATATGAGTTATTTTGATATTAGTAATGAATAAAATTATCCAGGATGGCTCTATTACAAGATGAGGTGAATTGTAATTTAAAACCATTAGTTTAATGTCAGGAAACTAAAAAAATTCATAAACATTAATTAAGTAAAAAATAATTGATTCACTCTTGGACTTCAGTCAGAATCAGACATGTCCCTTAGTCTGATAAATGATTTCATACGAGTATATAAGACTAAAAGAATAATAATCACATCAGATTCTATATGTCAATGTAAACAAATATGATTAGCAGAATATGTGATTAAGATATTAATGTTTACTATATTCACATTCATTATGATAAAATATTTATAAAAAATAATAGTGGAAGAAACTACTTTTAGAAAAACTTTAATAGAATATAAAATAATAATAATGAATTATAGATATTTAAAAATAATGGATCTCTTTTAACCTTAAGAGTATGGTAGTCACAATTCATAGATAAAGGTATCGTTTGTTTTATACATACAAGAATGTCTATCTTTACTCATCAAGTAATGCCCTCAAAATTATTATCTTCTTTGTTCTATGTTTCTATCCATGGTAGCCCTTGATCAGATGCATTATACCTATATTTTAATCTATGCAAGCCCTCAATCGTAGCCACAGATTGGACGCATGATAAAAACACAAAATAATTCAAAATGGTAAAACCTAACAAGGTTTCCATAAGAATAAAAAAATATAATAAAATTTTAAAACACCAAGAACTAGTTATTTAGGATTTGTAATCATTAGATCACTCACACTATTAGAAATTGCAAAGGAACATGATCAACCAGCTCCAAAATCATCAACAGAAGAAGTATTTATAGGAAAACATTTTAATGGTCATATTTTTTCTAGAAGTCTTATTCATATATGTTATTTTAAATATCATGGTCACCTATAAATTCGACATCTCTTTTATAACTGAATGCCCAATGTCTTGTTGTATTACATAATTAGTGTGTAATTTTTTTCCATACATTAGAAATATGTTTTATATATTAATAACATAATCATAGTCTTATTTATGGGAATCCCATATAAATTTCATTACAATAAGATTTATTAGTGTGAATCTGATGATTATCGGTTCCATCATCAATCCAACTATAATCATTTTTATACTAAATACATGATATGATGTCTAATATCTGACCCAATAAAGGTGAATCCAATGTTTATCAGATTCATAATCATTATGATAATAATAATGAAGTATGTTAGTTTATATTCCTAAAACATTACAACTAATTCTATGTATTATAAAATATTATGTTTTGTACAGAAAAATCAATAATATTTGAACACAAAAATTTGTTAATCAAGTGTATAAGAAAGTGTTTTCGATTTACAATACAAAAGGAATGGAAAAATCATATGTACAACTTATGACTCAAAAATGTCATCATTTATTATAGCATAAATCCAAAAAAAATGAATATCATATATTTTAAGTCTTACAGTACAATTTCTTTTAGGTACATCGTATTTAGAATTAAACATTAATAGTGAACCCCCCCATAGTTTATGACTCATATAAATATGGTGCTGAATATGAATAACCACCCCTTGGAATAAAAATCCTCATATGGAATGTAATATCCCTTAGTGTGATATTATCCCCCATAATGAAAAAAACTCCCCCATTCTATAAAAATCACCGTGTGATTTTCAAAAAATAATGGGAAAAAATTTCGAGTATTCTAAAAAAGGATTGAAAGAATACTAGAAAACCCATAAAATTATTTAACTATTCAAGGACAATAATTTTGAAATGATTTTAAACCAATAGAAATTAGGAAAACATTCCAAAAATCTTTTTGGGGTGAAAAATATAATTCATCTATAATCATTTAGAAAAATAAATATAATTATAGTTCAAAAAAATCAGTCTTTTTATGGGTGTTTTGACAAAAGATACGATCTTATTCAATTCAGTTATGTCATACTCCATATTCATAGTCATTTCATTAAGAATATAAACCATATCTTATTAAGAAAGATTATTTTCCTCATAAACAAGAATATTATCATCTTTATCCTAATCATTTAATAATAATCCACATTATGATTTTTCAAAGAAGCGATTTCATCGTTATAAATTTGGATTTTTGACAACCGTATCAAAAAAAAATTCATTTGTTTGGTGAAGTTTTCACTCTCTCAGTCATGTTATTAGTAGAATCTATGAACTAATACATGATGTTTACCAAGGCTATTGTATCATTGTATAAACTATTACATTATTCTATGATTTTATTTATAATAATTTTAAAATCTTTAACACTCTCTTCATGAAAATTAACATCGATTCCAATATTTTACAACCATTTCACAACCTTGTTGCTTGAATTTTTGCGTGTCTAAGATATTTCTTATAATAAAATGAAATAAAACTCTAACTAAATTATCCTATCTATTAAAAAATTTCATTACATAGATTTATAAAATCTATTCCATCCATGCTTTATGTTGAGGAATGTATTAAATTTTTACTTCAAATATTATTAAGGGTTGAATGATGTAGTCAAATACTTAAGTAGTTAATATATTCACTAAATCTAAATGTTCTTTTTCTATTTGAAGAAATTGATCTTCTGGGGTCCCAATTTTTTCTTCCATTATTTTCCCTTTATTATCTTTCTTTCAGGAAGATTGTCAATATTAATTCTAGTATCAATTTCATCATTTTATTTAACAACGTCCATATGTTCTGTCACGACCCGTCCTCGGGGCCCGTGCTGTGACTTCCCCAAGCCCGCCTTCCATAGGCCAGGGGCTGGTGACTAGCACCAAGGCGTAAATCCCGGAAAAAGGGAAGGAATTGCCTTTGAAAAGTAAACAAGCACCACAGAGTAAGCAAGCGGAAAAGTAAACACTAAGTAAGAACTGTAACAAGCTGTGATAAAAGTAAAGGGGCCGGAAATACAAGCCCAACTGTAAAGTACAACTAAAAGGGGAAAACAACAACTGAAAAGCAAAGCCGCAGCGCCGAGCCGTCCTCTGGAAGTCCCACCTGAAGGGTGGGTACAGATAGCCTCCACTGCTCCTCGGTCCACCTGACTGCTCCGAGTACGTCCCGCCCAGTGGTCCACCTCCAAGTACCGTCCAACTCCGCAAGCCTCCACCATGATCAGCGATGTCCGTCGTCTGCAACCAACACAACGTAGTGCGGGCATAGCCCGTGCAGGGGTGAGTATAAGCTACTCAGTAGGGACCCCGAGACCCCCGAAGGTCTCCCAGAATCCACAAAGGATAACCAAAAAGGAAAGATACAATCACAAAGTAACATCCGACATGGCTTAGGTATATGCCCATACATATACCTAAGTCATCAATTCCTGCTCGGCTCCAACGTCTGAGCTCAAGCACAACCCAGTCCACACAGGAAAGCAAGAAGTATACCCACACATGATAACACAACACAATCCACAAAGGAGAGAAAAAGTAATCCACAGAGGATAGCTCAACACAATCCACAAAGGAGAGTAAACAGTAAATCCACACAGGATATCTCAACACAATCCACAAAGGAGAGTAACACAGGATTCAACTCACACAGGTATACTTCTTCGGATGACGATAAAGATGATCACTGATCCATCTAAGTCGTCGGACGCAAAAAGGATATAAAGGTACTAACCCCCGCAATGACCCACAAAGGATTGATAGGTAACTAACCCCCGCAAAGACCCACACAGGATCGGGCCCACACAGGACCTGTAGGCGCTGGCTCACACAGAACCGGTGAGTGCTGACCCACACAGGATCGGATCCACACAGGATCTGTAGCACTGATCCACGTAGGATCGCTGAGTACAGTAGTCGTCGCAGTCCACTGAGGATCTCTGCACAGTCGTCGTCGCAGTCCACTAAGGATCTCTGCACAGTCGTTGCTGTAGAAGTAGCAGTCGCAGCCAGCACTAGGGTTCCCGCACACAGCAAGCTCTTTCGGGAGGGTCCGCTCCACGAGCTGAGAGGCTGATACATCAACTGACACAAACTCCGAAGTTGATGTATCCAAAAGTACCATATCGTCAACAGGAACTCAACGTCGCAGACGGCGCGTCAATCAGACGCCCGGTCTGAGAGTTATTGGCCTTTTCGTCCCAGGGGCCCAGTTGGTTTTTAAGGAAAAACCAACCCAACCGTACTCCACTTGCGTCCAAACCTCGGGCGGAGTGAGCCAAAAGGTCCATCTCACTTAGATGAATCCACCAAAGCTGACGACACGTCAATCAGACGTCCGTAGCTCAAGATATAAGTGTTTCCGCTCCGAGGGCCCGGTTGGTTTCGTGTAAGAACAAACCCGGAGGAACCCAAAGTAATCCGAAACCTTGAGTTCAATGTACCAAAACGACCGCCTCGATCCAAGGATCGCATTCCCGCTGACGGCGCGTCGTTCGGAGGCACGTAGCTCATGTTACGGGCAAAAGACCGAAAATGGTCTGAAGACGGGGGGTCCGGGCCTGGGTCGACCCGGCCCGACCCCCCCCCCCCCCCCCCCCCCCCTCGGGGTCGGCCGAACCGGGTCGACCCGACCCGGTCCGGCCCGGCTGGACCCGGTTCGGTCTGGCCAAGGTGCGGCCTGGCCGGTCGGACCGGCCTGGCTCGGCTCGGTCGAGCGGTCGGGTGTCGCGGGGCGCTGCCCCCGCGGTTTGGAGGAAGTCGCGGCCCTCGAAGGGCCGCACTGGAGAACCGCGGACGCGGCTTCTGCCGCGTCCCGTGAAGGCGATCCGGACCCGTGCAACCGCGGGTCCTCTGGCCGCCGCTGCTGCAGCTTCAGCCACGGCGGCCATGTCCGGCGGCGCGCCGGGGCACCGCCGCCGGCAGCTTCCGCGGGCCCCCGGAGTTACTCCGGTGGTCCGTTTTCCTTCCCGTCTGCGCCATTGTCCCGCTCAGGTTCCGTTCTTCATTGCGGGATCATCAAATCGCCCTTGCGTCACGTTTTTCCGTCGCCCACCAAATCCGCGCAACCACGAAGAACAGCGGAGGGTTGTCGGGCCGTGTTCGTTTGGCCCGCACCCTCCGCGTTAGATAATAACAGTCAGAAGAATTTATTCAACACATGAAACAACAATTTTAATAAATTAATATTTGTTCATATGAATCAGGTTCTTTAATTTTTAAAGAAACGTTCACGAGAATATAAAATATTAACAACAACCCCTACCTCGTCAAGTCATCGTCCGCGGGTTCTTCGCGGAATTGGGGATCGTCGCGTCGTCGCGGTATCCGGCGTCGCGTCGTCGCGGAAGGGTGTCGCGTCGACGAACTCCGAGGTTCAAGACCAAAAAGATTTAATTAATAATAATTAAATCCTTCTTGAGTTAAAAACCACAAAGGAAGAATTCAAAAGAAATCCGAAACTCTCACCTCAACGGATGATCGAAGGTTTTTGTTGCGGATTAAGGAACGTCGCCGAAGAACGTTGTGGAAGAGGAAAATTCGGCGTCGCGGCACACGACATCACGTCGTCGATTTCCGCGGGTTCGGTGTTCTTCGTCGGAGGCCGGCGTTCTTCGCGTTTTTCACGTTTTCGCGTTCTTTGCGAAGAAGGTTGAATGCATAAGAACTTCTGTCAAAAACCTCTCAACGTGTCATCCTCCAAATGACGTGTTGGTCTTATTTTATTATTACGCCAACAAATGAATAAGAGAGAAGTAACGACCCATTAATTCGTAGAATTAATTCAACGAAAGAAACCACCCATTTAATTCACGAATAAAACCGCCCAATTAAATGGTGCGTTAAGAATTTAAGAAAACGCGTCAGTTGACTTTCATAATGACAGGTTTTCGCAGGTGCGTTACTTAGCGGAAAAGAAACGGCAGGGCTCGTGCGGGCCCCACCTCGCAAATATCCTACCAAGAGGGTAGGATATTTTTTTGGATAGTACCCTATCCATTTCAACTCTATTTAAGTGGCTTTCAAGTTTCTTAAGTGAAATAAAATAAAGTTTGTCGTACAATTATTTTATTTCTTAACTTTAAGCCCGAAAATTAAAAACCACACCCGAGAAAATGCAACTCCGGAAGAGGCATTTATAAGAAAAAACCGGCGCTGCGATTTCATTGGTGCCCTCAGAATTCGATTTCGGGCACCAGTTTAGAAGTTAGAAAAACCCGCTCGTCCGTTCACTGAACTTACCCGAGCCAAACTTCGAAAAATGATTCCGGGCACACCGGGCCTCGGAATCAGGTGCCGTCAGAAACTGCGCTCTTGTAAAATTCCAAAGAAAATTAATAAAAAAAATTCCTTGAAATTTACGGGTCTTCACATTACTCCCACCTCAGGGATTTACGTCCCCGTAAAGATACATCATAAACTAGGGAAACAAATGTGGGTACTGAGCACGCATCTGAGCCTCCCGCTCCCATGTGCTCTCTTGGAGGTTCTCATGCTGCCATCTGATGCGCATAAGAGGAATCAATCACCCATGTAGGACCCGCTCCTGTCGATCCTCTATCTCCACTGGGACCTCCGTAAAAGTTGCCCCATCATCCACGTCTAGCTCCCCATAGTCAATGATGTGCGTCGGGTCGTGCACGTATCTCCTCAGCTGAGATACGTGGAAGACGTCGTGCACCCAGTGCAACTAAGGTGGTAGAGCCAGGCGATAATCCACCTCGCCAATCCTGCTGAGGACCTGGAAAGGTCTGATGAAGCGTGGAGACAACTTGCCGCCTCATCCAAATCTCCGTAATCCACGTCGAGGTGAGACACGCAAGAAGAAGTGGTCGCCATCCTCAAACTCTAGAGGCCTCCGACTCCTGTCAGCATAAGACTTTTTCCGGCTCTAAGCTGTCCTCATCCTTTCCTGGATGACCTGTACCTTCTCTGTCATGGCCCGGACCATCTCTGGTCCCACAAGTGCTGACTCCCCAGGGTCTGTCCAGCACAAAGGAGATCTGCAAGGTCTGTCGTACAACGCCTCGTATGGTGCCATCCCGATAGTGGAGTGGTAGCTGTTGTTGTACGCGAACTCCACCAAGGGTAGGTGGTCCTCCCAGCTGCGACCAAAGTTGAGGACACATGCGCGGAGAATGCCCTCGAGAGTCTGAATGGTCCTCTCTGTCTGACCATCCGTCTAAGGGTGAAAGGAGGTTCTCAGACGTAGTCGCGTCCCGAACGCCTCCTGCAACCCTTTACAAAGCCGGGAAGTAAAACGAGCGTCCCGATTGGAGACGATAGACGATGGCACACCGTGAAGCCTTACAATCTCCTGAACGTAGAGACGCCCCAAGCTCTCCACTGAGCCCTGCTCTCTAATGGGCAAAAAGTGTGCCAACTTGGTGAGTCGGTCAACAATAACCCAGATGGAGTCGTGACCTTTGGAAGTGCGTGGAAGTCTAGTCACGAAGTCCATAGATATCCCGTCCCACTTCCACTCCGGGACCTCCAAGGGTTGTACCAAGCCTGCTGGTACCTGATGCCCTGCCTTCACCTACTGGTAGGTGAGGCATCGTGAAACAAACTCTGCCACAACCTTCATCATGCCCGGCCACCAGTGCTGTTGTCTGAGGTCCTGGTACATCTTCGCCACTCCAGGATGTACCGCCAGTGGAGAAGTTTGAAACTCTCTCAGCACCTCCTCTCATAAAGAGATTGGTACCAAGGTACGTCCTCTGAAAAGGACGTCGTGCTCTGCTCCAAAGGAGAAACCATCAGGTGCTTGTCCCGAGGATATCTATGCACGCCGTGTCTCACAGTCGGCGTCCCCACGCTGTGCCTCTCTGACCCGCTGCAGAAGTGAAAGAGAGACTGTGAGAGACTGAAGGAAGGCTGCTCTGTCCCTATCCACGAAGTATATCTACAAAGAAGCTAGCTGCTCTGTCGCCTCCTCAAGTAGCTGGATGCCCGTCCTCCTGCTGAGGGCATCGGCTAGCACGTTCCCCTTCCCAGGAGTATTGAATATCTCAAAGTCATAGTCCTGGAGGAACTCGAGCCATCGCCTCTGTCTCAGGTTCAGGTATTTCTGCGAGAAGATGTACCTGAGACTCTGGTGGTCAGAAAAGACTGTAAAGCGCTCGCCCATCAGATAGTGCCGCCATGTCTTCAGAGCGAAGACCACTGCTACTAACTCCAGGTCATGGGTAGAATAGTTCTGCTCATGCGGCCTCAACTGACGTGATCCATAGGCAATCACGGCCTGCTCCTACAGCAGGACACATCCGAGTCCGGTCCCTGATGCATCGCAGTAGACTATGTATCCAACTCCCTCCTCAGGAAACCTCAAGATAGGTGCGCTGGTCAATCTCTGTCTCAGCTCTTGAAAGCTCTGCTGACATCTGTCCGACCACACAAAGGGTTTCCCCTTCTTCGTCAAAGCTGAGAGTGGCGCCGCAACTCTAGAGAAGTCCGGCACAAACCTCCGATAATATCCGGCTAGACCCAAGAAACTCCGCACCTCCGTCACGCTCCTGGGTGGCTCCCAAGGTAGCACTGCCTCGATCTTCGTGGGATCCACTGCAACTCCCGCCTCAGAAATGACGTGCCCCAAGAAGTGGTCCTCACGTAACCAGAACTGGCACTTCGAGAGCCTTCCGTAAAGCTGGTTCTCTCAGAGTGTGTCTAGTACAACCCGCAAGTGGTAGGCATGCTCCTTCTCTGTGGTCGAGTACACCAAAATGTCGTCGATGAAGACCACGACAAATCGATCGAGGTATGGCTAGAAGATCCTATTCATGAGGCTCATGAACACTGCTGGAGCGTTGGTTACACCGAATGGCATAACCAAGAACTCATAGTGGCCATACTGCCACCTGAAGGTCGTCTTCTACATGTCCTCGTCTCGAACTCTGAGCTCATGATAGCCTAACCTGAGGTCTATCTTCGAGAACCACCGTGCTCCCTTGAGCTGATCGAAGAGGTCATCAATCCTCGGTAGCAGATACTTGTTCCTCACTGTCACCTGGTTCAGGCGACGATAGTCGACACACAGTCGCAAGCTCCCATCTGCCTTCTTGGCGAACAAAATCGGGGAAGCCCAGGGTGAAACACTGGGTCGGATGAACCCCTTTCCCTGAAAGTCCTCCAACTGTACCCGCAGCTCTCTAAGCTCAGAGGGGGCCATCCGATATGCTGGAGTGGATATCGGGGCTATCCCAGGGTACATGTCAATATAAAAGTCTACCTCTCTGGGAGGAGGTAGCCCTAGAACGTCGTCGGGGAAGACGTCCGCATACTGATCCACCACTGCAGGAAAACTAGGAATCTTCACGTCAAATGCTCCAAGGATGAGGCTAGCCAACTGATGAGTGATGGGTTGTCCCCTCCTCTGCGAGAGTCCCTCCTGTGCTGCAAAGGATCCCTTCTCACCGGTGAAGGTGAACCTTCTCCCGTTAGTGCGTACACATCGCACCTTGCACCTAAAATAGTCAATCTGAGCATGGACTGTAGATAACCAATCCATGCCCAAGATGACGTCGTAAGGTCTCGACGCCGCTACAAGAAGATCTCAGCCGAAGCTCTCGCCTCCTAGAGTAAGCTCACACTACCGACACCCGTACGTAATCATCGAGTCTGCTCCCGTAGGGGTCTCTAGCCGTAAGGATCGAGCCAACGGATTTGTCGGAATCTCCGAGCTCCGAACAAGGGCAGCGGCTATGAAAGAGTGACTCGCTCCTGTGTCTATAAGAACTGCAGCAAGGGTGGAATAGACATAGATCGTACCTCGAATCATCTCTGGCGCGCCGTGGCCGTAGGCCTCCGCTGCCTGGAGCTGTGCCTGTCTCTGCCCGCCAGCTCCCTGTGGTCGGGGCGGGCCTCCTGGTGGTGGTGGTGGTGGCAGAGCCTCAAAGCGTCGCCCACCACCTGCGGCTCGGCCAGCTCCTCTGCCTCGTCCGCCTCCTCCCTGCGGACCACCACGGTCGACCCTCTTCCTCTTCTTGGGTGGCCCCTCCACCGTCTGCTGCTCCTCGGTAGGGCGGGTCGGGTAGTCACGAGCCATGTGGCCCTGCCCGCTGCAGGCGTAGCACTGCCTGCCTCTCGGAAGACTGGCTCCGCGCTGTGTGCCCCGCACTGCTGAGCCAGTGTCCCGAGGTCTTCTGCCGGAAGGTCTGGTCTGCTTGGAACTCTGAGTCATCTGTCGGCTACCTGCTGCCGAAGACTCTGCTACCTGCTGCCCTGCGATAGGTCTCGCTGTGGACTCATCCAGAAAGCTCTCGATCAGAAGGGATCTCTTCAGTACCCCTGCCTAGGTCGGGATGCTGAGGGAGATCAGAGATGCCCTGATCTCATGTCTCAAACCCTGCTCAAAGGTCCGGGCCCGGAAGAATGGGTCCCGTACCTTGTCGGTCGAGTAGCAAGAAATAACGGTGAACCTCGCCGCGTACTGGGCGACCGTCAAGCTGCCCTGCCGCAGCTGAAGACGCTCCTAAATGCACACCGCATGGAGGGTGGCCGGGACGAACTCAGAGCAGAAGAGTCTCTCGAAGTCCGTCTAGATGAGAGAGGCCTCACCGTGCACCTGGAGAATCAAGATCCACCATCGTCCTACTGCTGCGTCCAGTAGGCTCGCCGTGAGGTTCACCATGAGGTCTGCTGGTGTCCTCACTAGCCTGAAAACTCGAACGACCGCCTCCAGCTAGTCCTTGGCTGCCTAGGGGTCCATCTCCCCACGCAAACTAGGTGGTCGCTGGCGCTGGAACTCGTGCAGAGCTCCGAGGCGACGTGAATCGTCAGCGTTCGGTGCTGGAAGCATCGGGGGCTCGGCGGGTAAAGGTACCGTCGGTGCCTCTGCTGTCAACAGGCCCTGTACCGAGGCCTCGTCGCTCGGAGGGCTGTCGTCGCACTCTACTCTCGGAACCCT
Organism: Viscum album; assembly: GCA_963277665.1. Classification (NCBI taxonomy): domain Eukaryota; kingdom Viridiplantae; phylum Streptophyta; class Magnoliopsida; order Santalales; family Viscaceae; genus Viscum; species Viscum album. The sequence continues at coordinate 1,570,247,711 of OY728119.1, forward strand.
AGCTGGCTGCCGTCGTGGGGCCATCCTGAAAAGGAAACAAGTGCGCCACGGTCAGAACAGTATACTTGGTGAGCTGACACAAGTAATCACAAAGAAAACTTGAAACACACATGCAATCAATGTTTTCGTGCATTAAGTCGGAAATCAGAAGTCAAGGTCCTGGTGTATGGATACGTCGGCCGTCGCACCAACACTGGACTCCTTGGACTGATAACCACACCAAATACGCCAAACACTATTACTTCACATAGAAGAAAGATCAGAGTCTGCGGTAGAACCGACCACCACTGATACCAATTTGTCATGACCCGTCCTCAGGGCCCGTGCCGTGACTACCCCAAGCCCGCCTTCCATAGGCCAGGGGCTGGAGACTAGCACCAAGGCATAAATCCCAGAAAAAGGGAAGGCATTGCCTTTGAAAAGTAAACAAGCACCACAGAGTAAGCATGCGGAAAAGTAAACACTAAGTAAAAACTGTAACAAGATGTGCTGAAAGTAAAGGGGACGGAAATACAAGCCCAACTGTAAAGTACAACTGAAAGGGGAAAACAACAACTGAAAAGCAAAGCCGTAGCACCGATCCGTCCTCTGGAAGTCCCACCTGAAGGGTGGGTACAGATATCCTCCACTGCTCCTCGGTCCACCTGACTGCTCCGAGTATGTCCCGCTCAGTGGTCCACCTCCAGGTACCGTCCAGCTCCGCAAGCCTCCACAACGATCAGTGCTGTCCGTTGTCTGCAACCAACACAATGTAGTGCGGGCATAGCCCGTGTAGGGGTGAGTATAAGCTACTCAGTAGGGACCCCGAGACCCCCGAAGGTCTCCCAGAATCCACAAAGGATAACCACAAATGAAAGATACAATCACGAAGTAACATCCGACATGGCTTAGGTATATGCCCATACATATACCTAAGTCATCAATTCCTGCTCGGCTCCAACGTCCGAGCTCAAGAAAAACCCAGTCCACAAAGTAAAGCAATACGTATACCCACACAGGATAGCACAACACAATCCACAAAGGGGAGAAAAATTAATCCACATAGGATAGCTCAACACAATCCACAAAGGAGAGTAAACAGTAAATCCACAGAGGATATCTCAACACAATCCACAAAGGAGAGTAACACAGGATTCAGCTCACACAGGTATACTTCTTTGGTTGAAGATAAAGATGATCACTGAACCATCTAAGTCGTCGGACCCACAAAGGATTGAAAGGTACTAACCCCCGCAATGACCCACACAGGATCGATAGGTAACTAACCCCCGCAAAGACCCACACAGGATCGGGCCCACACAGGACCTGTAGGCGCTGGCTCACACAGAACCGCTGAGCGCTGACCCACACAGGATCTGTAGCACTGATCCACATAGGGTCGCTGAGTGCAGTAGTCGTCGCAGTCCACTGAGGATCTCTGCACAGTCGTCGCTGTCGAAGTTGCAGTCGCAGCCAGCACTAGGGTTCCCGCACACAGCAAGCTCGTTCGGGAGGGTCCGCTCCACGAGCCGAGAGGCTGATACATCAACTGACACAAAGTACAAAGTTGATGTATCAAAAAGTTCTGTATCGTCAACAGGAACTCAACGTCGCAGACGGCGCATCAATCAGACGCCCGGTCTGAGAGTTATTGGCTTTTTCGTCACAGGGGTCTGGTTGGTTTTTAAGGCAAAAACAACCCAACCGTACTCCACCTGCGTCCAAAACTCGGAAGGAGTGATCCAAAAGGTCCTTCTCACTTAGAGGAATCCACCAAAGCTGATGGCACGTCAATCAGACGTCCGTAGCTCATGATATGAGTGTTTCCGCTCCGAGGGCCCGGTTGGTTTTGTGTATGAACCAACCCGGCCGAACCCAAAGTAATCCGAAACCTTGAGTGCAATATAGCAAAACGACCGTCTCGATCCAAGGATCGCGTTGCCGCTGACGGCGCGTCGTTCGGAGGCCCGTAGCTCAAGTTACGGGCAAAAGATTGAAAATGGTCCGAAGACGGGGGGTCCGGGCCCGGGCCGACACGGCCCGACCCCCCCCCCCCCCGGGGGGTCGGCCGAACCGGGTCGACCCGACCCGGTCCGACCCGGCTAGACCCTGTCCGGTCCGGACAGGGCGCGGCCCGGCCGGTCGGACCGGCCTGGCTCGGCTCGGCCGAGCAGCCGAGCGGTCGGGTGTCGCGGGGCGCTGCCCCCGCAGTTTGGAGGAAGTCGCGGCCCTCGAAGGGCCGCGCTGGAGAATCGCGGACGCGGCTTCTGCCGCATCCCGTGCGGGCGAGCCAGACCCGCGCGGCCGTGGGTCGGCTGGCCGCCGCCGCGGCGGCCCTGTCCGGCGGCGCACCGGGGCGCCGCCGCCTCTGGCCACCGGTGCTGCCGCGGGCCACCGGAGTTGCTCCGGTGTTCTGTTTTCCTTCCCGTCTGCGCCGTTGTCCCTCCCGAGTTCCTTTATTCACTGCGGGATCATCAAATCGCCCTTGTGTCATGTTTTGCCGTCGCCCGCCAAATCCGCGCAACCACGAAGAACGGCGGAGGGTTGTCGGGCCATGTTCGTTTGGCACACACCCTCCGCGTTAGATAATAACAGTCGAGAGAATTTATTCAACACATGAAACAACAATTTTAATAAATTAAAATTTGTTCATATGAATTCGGTTCACTAATTTTTAAAGAAACGTTCATGTGAATATAAAATATTCACAACAACCCCTACATCGTCAAGTCGTCGTCCGCGGGTTCTTCGCGGAATTGGGGATCGTCGCGTCGTCGCGGTATCCGGCGTCGCATCGTCGCGGAAGGGTGTCGCGTCGACGAACTACGAGGTTCAAGAAAAAAAGATTTTATTACTAATAATTAAATCCTTCTTGAGTTAAAAACCACAAAGGAAAAATTTAAAAGAAATCTGAAACTCTCACCTCAACGGATGATTGAAGGTTTTTGTTTCGGATTAAGGAACGTCGCCGAAGAACGTCGCGGGATAGGAAACGTCGGCGTTGCGGCACACGGCGTCACGTCGTCAATTTCCACGGGTTCGGCGTTCTTCGTCGGAGGCCGGCGTTCTTTGCGTTCTTCGCGAAGAAGGTTGAAGGCACAAGAACTTATGTCAAAAACCTCTCAACTTGTCATCCTCCAAATGTTGTGTTGGTCTTATTTTATTATTACGCCAACAAACGAATAAGACGTAAGTAACGACCCATTAATTCGTAGAATTAATTCAACGAAAGAAACCGCCCATTTAATTCACGAATAAAACCTCCCAATTAAATGGTGCGTTAAGAATTTAAGAAAACGCATCAGTTGACTTTCATAATGACGGGTTTTCGCGGGTGCGTTACTTAGCGGAAAAGAAACGGCGGGGCTCGTGTGGGCCCCACCTCACAAATATCCTACCAAGAAGGTAGGATATTTTTTTGGATAGTACCCTATCCGTTTCAACTCAGTTTAAGTGGCTTTCAAGTGGCTTAAGTGAAATGAAATAAAGTTTGTCGTACAATTATTTTATTTTTTTAACTTTAAGCCCAAAAATTAAAAACCACATCCGAGCAAATGAAACTCCGGAAGAGGCGTTTCTAAGCAAAAACCGGCGCTGCGATTTCATCGGTGCCCTCAGAATTCGATTCCGGGCACCGGTTCAGAAGTTAGAAAAGCCCGCTCGTCCGTTCACTGAATGTACCCGAGCCAAACTTCGGAAAATGATTCCGGGCACAGTGGGCCTCAGAATCAGATTCCGTCAGAAACTGCGCTCTTGTAAAATTCCAAAGAAAATTAAGAAAAAAAAATTCCTTGAAATTTACGGGTCTTTACATATTCATTATCTTAATTTTCCCTTTCTTACTTATATTTTGTAGAATATGATTGAGATTCGTCCTCTAATGATTTATTATTTTCATAATTTTTATATTTTTCATTTTGATTAAATTTGGAGGGTAATTCTGATAATGATTCATTTATGGAATTAAAGAAATATCAGAATGCGTATTTTACTCATAATATTTTTCTACATTTCTATTATAACAATCTTCATCATATCCTTTCTCTTCCCTTTCTCTTATTTTTCACCTTCTTCACATTTTCCTTTATTTTAATTTTCAATTTCCTCATCTTCAACAAACTCTTCAATATATTCACTTTATTCTCCTTCTCATACTTTTTTATCCAAAATATTAATCAATTTAGTGCGTTCCTCCATTTATTTAAGAAACTCTTCATGGATATTTAATTATGTTCTTAAATTAGATTTTTTTTGGACGAATCCATTTCAGATTATTTAGCCATTCCCTTTCCTTAAATAGAGGGAAGATCAATATTATCTATAAAATTTTCCCAAAAAAACTAATATTGATTCCAAATTTCATTGATAGGATTGATGATGAGGTAAGTTAACATTTCAAAATGTTGACCCAAATCCATTTAACAATCAATCATATATATGGGATACTAATAACATATTATTATGCTTCTTATTACTATTTATTTCATCTTTTAAATTATTAATAGCATAAATCTTTAGGGACAAGGAATTTTCTATGTCAATACCGATTATTGGATCCCCTTATTTACTCTTATACTTCTTTTTTATCCACTCACCCCTTATTTCATCAGAGAAATTTGTCTTATTCTTTACTTTTATCGGTTGTAAAGTTTCTAATTTTCATTTCATACCCTAATCATCCTTTTTGGCTGTCATGGAAGATTCATCTTTTAGTGCATCATCAACATGTTTCTCAACAAAGAATATTGACTTGATATCATAAGTAAGCCTCATCCTCTTTATAATTTCCACATCTTTGAATAGGGTTTTCATCTTATTCGGTGCCAACTTGATTTAAATCATAAAACATTTCATGAACTTAATCATTAAATTGCTAAAAATATGTAGAAACATTATGAAATGATTTTTAATGGATCTGATCAATTTTTTATTGACAATAAGAAAAATGAATCACATAAGATAAATTTTATTATATTAATATGAAATTATGAACCTAAAACCATCTTTATCACTTCTATCCTTATTACTTGTCTTATATTAGAATTGAAAGTAATTCTTACCAACTATATTCTTTATCCTTAGAGCATGATTTTCTAGTTAATTTTTAGAATGTTATGATGATCTTGAGTCCAATTGTAAAATAAATGTTCTCTTTCTTAATAATTTCACTACTTTCTCAACCGATTAAACATTGGGGGGTAAGGTAGATGTTGTTGAAAAGGAAAAAACACTATTGCACTATTTAAATTTTTTGGCATCTCCTTTCAATCTTCCCTCATACTACATAAGGGTTCAAATAATGTCATCATGAATAATATTTTTCAATTTCCAAATATCGTCAACAGATTTATTCTTAGAATCCTATTCATTGAGAATGATATCTAGTATCTTCTATATAAGGATTTCATCATCAAATAATTTTTCCATAAGAGATTGTAAATTGTTTATGATAGTCATAATCTTTTACTACATCTTAGAAATGGATATCCTAGGTAAAAATAAAAGACTTGATAATCATCTCTCAGTATAAATCTCATAGTTTCAAAAAGATTATAAGTACCAAAATGTGTAACCTATAAAATAACACAAATACTATTTTCTTCTTTAAAAGAAAATATTTCAATATAGACACACTTTTAATAGAGAATAGAAAAGTGTTTCAAACTTAGTATTATAGTAGATAATATTTATTTTCTTTTTTATTAAAGGCAGTAACATCTTTACTAGGAACCTTATAATTTTCATTGAGAATTATAAAATTATCTACTCATGGTTTGATCTCAAATGTATTCATTATTTCTGTCAAATATTTAAATTTAGCACTATAAAAGTTAGTGGTATATTGGGATTGAGATTACCAATTGATCCAATAATAAAACCTTACATCAAAAATAATTTTTTCCACAAACACGTTGTTGTTTTCCATTTGTATATACTAAAATCTTATTACAAAATTAAACATTCATGTAATAATAAAGATAATGAACACATAGTAATAATTTGAGAGGTGGAATCATAATATGATACTAATTGTTGGATATCAATATTTTTTATGATTATATCTGAATCAAATGAATATGTTTTATATAGTTCTATAACAAAAGAGGGTGAATTGTAGTTTAAAATATATATTTTAATAAGAGTTAAAAAATCAAAAAACATATTTATGTAAAAAAAGATCATATTCAAACCTATCCTTCAATCCAATAATAAAACTACCATAAATTGAGTAGGTATGGTTAAATTAGTGAAAAAGAATCTCGTTAAAATAAGATTCAATATATCAATATAAATAAATTAGATACCTGGAAGATGCAATTATCAGATTAATTTTAATCATAATTATATTCATTATGATAAAACTCTTAAGAACAAGAACAACATAAAAAAGTCTTTTATGAAACAAGTAAAACATTTTCAATGGTATAATAATGACATACAGAAATTCAAAAATAAAATATCTCTATTTAACTTAAGATTAATGTATCCATAAACCATGGATAAAGGTATCCCTTGTTTTATAATTATGAGAAATTCTATCATTCCTCAGAAAGTAAATCCATCAATATGATGATCAACTTTTTTATGCCTATATATCCTCAAAAACCCTCAATATAATAGATTTTATCTATCTTTCTACCACTAAAATACCTAAGTTGAAACCATATATCAGACACACAATCATAACACAAAATAATTCTTAAGGATAATACTTAACAATGTACCCTTTAGAACACCAAACTATAAAATAATTACAAAATACTTGGAACATTCCATTCATGCTTTTCAATAATTAGATCTATCCCAAAATGAGAAAATTCAAAATGATATCGACTAGCCAGCTCCAATCATATCAAATGACCATGTATTTATTACAAAAATTCACCACTATTGTATTTTATCCAACGATCAAATTTCTATAAGTTTTTCATAACGTATTATACACCAGGTACTTCAAAACCCTTTTATAAATGAATTTCCTATGTTATAGTGTTTTATACCATTATAGTGTAAAATGTTTTCTTTACATTAGATATCAGTTTTCTGTATTCATAACTTAAACATATTTAGTCCGATGAAATTTCCTGTAAATATTGTTTTAATAATCTATATGCATGTGAATCTGATATTGTTTTGTTCAATCATCAGTATGATTATGAAGAAATTATTAGTACTAAATATAAGAGAGAACATCCTTTATCAGATCTAATTACGAAGAATATTATGTTTATTAGATTCACACTCATTACAATAATCATAATTAAGTCTGTTAGATTACATTCACGAAACATTTATAACTAATTATATTTATGGTAAAAGATTATGGTTTCTAAAAAAATTATAAAATACTATGGACATAAAAAGTTAGAAAACAATTGTATATTTTTTTTTGTGATATCCAAAATAAACGGAATGGAAAAGTCATAAGTATAAATTCCTACTCAACACATAGATATTCCTATATGTTACTGACTAGTGAATTCAATGAATATAACTACAATAATTAATCATGGAATTAAATTTAATGACATATTTTTTTATGTTATATGATTAATGTGTCACACTTATGCATGTACATGATATTATTATGATGGGTTCACAATGTTTGTTCTTAAATGAATTGGGTAATATTTTTATCTCATTAGATTCTATGAGTGGTGTACAATAGATTTTCATAATCTTATTATGTTAAGTTGTCTTGGATGATAGACTTGACCTATGTTTATAACATAATTTTAATGTCTTTTCCACATTCCCATGTTTCCATTACGATATCATGCTATATCATGCATCATTGTTCATGTTTGTTTTTATTCACCAATTTTAAGTTCCATTAAAATAAATATTCGATAATATGTAATACAATATTCTGGTTTTTCTCTATTTATTACATTACATGGATTCATAGCTCACCCAATTCTTATGAATGTCCCCAAGTTATCCAATTTACATGTAAGAATGATGGAAAATTATGATCATGTTAGAGGTGGATTCAATGATACCAATGTACCCCCTCTTTAAATTTTTTATGCAGTATGACAAATTATGAAACGACACAAGAATTTCTGACCTTTAATGATATATTATGTGTATTTTTAATCATTAAATCATTAATTAATGTTTTATAAAGAAAATAGTGTTCATAGATGGTATTAAAGGAATGTTTACTTTTTTAAGATTATGATTCAAAAATTATAGAAAAATCCATAGAGGTAACAATATGTATAGAAAAAAATACCTTTGTTTTTGTAAATTTTAGATTAAGTGGCTTCTATGAAAATACACACCTTTCAAAATACAAAATTTGGATGTATTTATAGTATAGATTTACATTAGGGTAATAAGAAAAAAAACACCTTATTAAGTTGGACTCGATCGAGAATGGGTTCACAACAACATACCTTACTTCATACATAGAGTTACACTCCCATGGTCTGTTCTCTATTAAAATCAGAAACCATTACGAACTATTATAAAGGGACCTAAATTATCACACGAGTATATGCTAGGGAATAAATAATTAATAACTTATATTAATTCCTTGAAATTCTTATGTTGTGGAATATATTTAATTTATGTTTTATTCATTTAAATTTAATGGTTTTACATTTATGTGTTCAATAGATTAAAATTATTCATTCCTAATTCTTCCATTAATTTTAGAAAATTGAATGAAATAGGAGAATATAGATGGAAAAATGAGGTGGTAAATGTAATGACTCGAAGAATGAGATTACTAACATAATGGGATATCAATTAAGAAATTTCATAAATATACCAAACCAGCTATCTGAAATCACAATTAAGAATGGGGACATAGCCTTATGTCAAAATACATCAATGAATATGAGGAATAATTATCAAGGATGTTCATCCTATTAAAGTGATATAGGAATTATATAAATGTCGACCATATGGAATGTGACAGCAAGGGAAATTCCATAAGGTAAATTTAAGGTCATTATGTGTGAAAAAATATGGAATAATGTTTCGGGTTTATTTTAAATAAATGAAGAGTGTGATGGAAGGGAATAAATAACATCCTATGACACCATATTTTTATGAATTCCATATGTGTGAAGAATATGGTCATTATATGATTCATTTCTTGATCCAAGGGTTAAATCCTGGACTAAGGATTGAGATATGGTATAGAAATCATTGAAGTGTAAGGATTTAGATATTTAGATATTTTTATATGATAATTATGTTATAGAAGTACTATATCCATGACATTATTGACAAAAAAACATGAAAATTCATAGTATTGCTCCACATTTTTTTTCCTTTTTTGGATTTTAACATATGTTGAGTTGTACTAATAGCCTATAAAATCAATTTATTGATAAGATGACATTGTTTGAAATACGAGATTGAGGAATTTATAATCTCTAATATTTTATAAATTTTAGTATAAAACTAAATATTCCTAGCATGATATGTCTATTAATAATATTATGTTTAAAATAATTAATACCCATTTTGGAGATTTATGTGATTAATTTTTAGAATGATTGAGGATATTTTTGGAAATAAATTATATGAATTTTTAAATTTGAGGAGATTAGTGATATTTCTAGAGATGTTTTATTTAGGTGGATGCATATATACTCCTTTAGGAATAATATAAAGGATAATATGTGAAGAATGATATTATGTTTTTTTAGGAGTAGGATGAATATTGTGGGATAACTATTAAGGTTAAAAAAAATTATATTTTGAGGTTATTGGTGTTATTTGGTATATATGGTAATTTTTATAGAACGATATTGGTTAACACATTTTTTATGTTTCTAAAATTTTGAAAAATAATTTATTAAGGTTTAATAATTTTCACTATCATACTCCTTTATAGTAAGCATTTTTAATTTCGTATGGATTAGAGGAATATATTTTTATTCTTCAGTGGACTATGTGACCTGTTAAAAGAAAAGCTTAGTGTTTTGGGATTAAAAATAAAAATTTATCTTGATTATTCATAGTTTGAAGAAAGAGGGATATTTTATTATATATTTCTTGAGGTTGAAATTATACTTTTTAAGAAATTATTTTTTCTTATGTATTTAGTCTGAATGGTAATGGAATTCCATAACTCTTGGAAATGAATCTTAAAACAATTTTTTTCATATTGTCATCATTTTTAATGAATTTATGGTCTTTTATGTAATCATATCTTTATCATTTTTTGGTCATTGACATTATAGTAAATATTAAATATATAAATATTTATTATTGATTGGGAAAAAAAATTTCTTCCATTTCAATATTTTAACTTCCCACTAATGTTATCCAACATAGTAACTTAGTTATGTGATGACATACACAATTTCTTTTCTCACTTTTCATGTTGATGTTTCAATAACACTTTAAACGACGTGTGCTTTAAATAAATATATTTTCATTTTTAAAAACTCAACTTACAAATATCAAAATAAAATCTTGAGGAAAAAATTTATTAAATAGGGGATTAATAAGTCACAATATGATTTTAAATGAGAAATATATGTTCAATAGAAATGAGATATGCAACACGGAACCCAAACAAATAATGAATTCTTAAATATGACCATTTTAACCTAGCAATTAATTTTTTTATATTAATAGGATTTAATACATTATGAAATATATATTTATATATATATTTCCCACTAAATATAAATATATTTATTACTTTTTAGTAAATAATCACTCACTTTTTAATAAATTCATTTTATTCATCAAAATATATTTTCTTTAAAAATTATTTTTCTTTATTTTTGTGAAATTTTTTAATTAATTTATCAAACATTTAAAAATATATTTGATTGAATTAAAAATATTTTTTAAATCAACATATCAAAATTATATTCATGTTTTTTAGGAAAATATTTATCTTTTAAGCAATAGTGGAAGATACGTTTTTGTAATATTATCATTTTTTTTGAAAAATTATGTAATTTAAATGTCCCAAAATTATTTTAATTTTATTTAAAAGTAAAAAAGTATTATTTAGTTATATTTAATATAACTAATTACATTTAAAAAATTTATATAATATATTTTATTATAAGATCGTTTTTTCATTAAAATACATTTTTTTGGAAACTACATCAAAATGTAGAACAATACTCCATTTAAATTGGTAAAAAATAACCAAAAAATTGGAATTATTTTATTTAAATTTAGGTCTCATATATATATAATTAATTTTTGATGTTTATAGATTATAGATTATTACTTATTGGGTTAATGTAAAATCATTTTTCCCATGATTATTCCCTTTTTTGGAAAAAACAACTTTACAATGCATTAACAAGTTTCTTTAGATTAATTTCTTCCACCTCTATTTATTTTCTTGATAATATTGATTTAATATTTATAATAACTTTAATTAAGAAAATTTAATACATTTAGGATAACATTTGACAATACGAATAGTATTTGTAATAAATATTTTTCACCACGGAAAAAGGAAAATTGATTTAATATGGGTAAAATTAATTTAACAATGACTAGAAGAAATGTAACTCAAAATAGTATGAATATTTATATCTTAATTTCAAATAAAATAAATTTTGTATTTTTTGTTTCTATTTATAAATAATAATGAAATTTTTATGATATAAATTAGATATTGATACAATAAAATAGAATATATTTTTTGAAATAAGAAAATAAATTTTAGACATTTATTTTTAATGAATTAATGAATATTAATATTAAATTATATTTAAATAATTTTATTATATATAATATTTTGAAAATAAATTTAAATGAAAATATAATTTTCATGATATAAAATATAATTGATATAAGGTCGAAAAAAATATTATTGTCAAAAAATAACATTAAGCCATCATTGTTGATTATTGTTTTAAATGTTAAAATTTATATATTTTGAAAATTACATAGATAATATAAATATATTATTTTTGGAATTAAATATATGAAATTATTCAAAAATTAGTTTTTCAAAATTTTATGAAGTAAAGAAATTACCAGGTGAATTTTAAATACAATATAAATATATGGTGTGTATTTTAACATCATAATGACCCAAAAGTGATGTAATAAATTATATAAAGGTTATACATGAATAAATCTATTTCTGATTTTTAATTATATGTTTTGAGGTTATTTAAGTAATTTCAAAAACTATTTATGATTCTTCCAAAACCTAATGTCACGACCCGACCCAACAGGGCTCGAGCTGGACTCCCCAAGCCTGCCTCCAAAATGCCAGGGGCTAGCGACCAGCGCCGAGTAGGCTATCACACACATGAAAGTCATTAGCCTAAGGTACCTGTACACATGCACCCACAAACACCTCCATGCAATAGTGAAAAAATATAGAAACTGAAAAGTAAATGCATGCATATAATCTATCCCAAACCAGAGTGCAACAACAAAAGTTCAAAAGGGAAAAACAGGGCCCACCAAAAGAAAAATACAAAGTGCGTCCAACCTTCTCTGAAGAACGGGAACCCTTCCACAAACACCCGCCGGAAAGCTCCCTCGACACAGCTCTGGTAAACACCCCGGTCAACAGGCACACTAAGCTCCGCCTGCTCTGGGTCCTCCTGGGACCCAGTTGAAAGGCATGTGGTCTGTACAAGACACAAACATGTGCGGAAAAATATCGTGCAGGGGTGAGTATAAACATACTTAGTAGGCACCCCAAAAACCCAAAATAATAGAGAGAAACTGAAAGGCAACAGTCCGTTCATCCCAGCCAAAAGGAACCCAGATGAGAGAGAAACTCCATATCGTGACCATCCTTGGCTAAACAGAACTAGTCAGCTCAGCTCAGGTGTATGCCCATACATACACCTTGAACAATCCAGATATACTCAGCTCACGCCACAAAGCCACAAGAGGTACCGAACTCATCACCAGTAACTTCCCACAACCAGGAGAGTACACCACATGAACAATGTGATCCCAGATGATGCACGCCTGAGAGATACACTCTATCGGGTCCCAAGCAAACATCTCAGATGCTCACCCAGGAGATTACGCTCGTCGGATAGCATCACTGAGGAAACCTCGCTGAAACAACAGAACCACCAAACTCCTCGGATAGGGGATCGCTACTAGGGTCCGCTAGGGGATACCAAAACCCACTCCGGTATACGAAGCTCACAGATAGGGGATCACTCCCAGGGTCCACTGGGGGATACCATGACCCGATCTGGCAGACGTAGTTCTCACAGATAGGGGATCACACCCAGGATCCGCTGGGGGATACAACAACCCGATCTGGTGCTCGATAGAAGCACATCACTCAGATAGAGGATCATCAACCATATAAAGGTGGTCACGAAGATACCATAACCCTATCTGGTATAACTCGCGCTGTAGGGGATCGAACCGACGATGCCACAACCCTACCGAAACCACACGCTGAGTAGGGGATCACATAACCAACAATATCGCAACCCTACTATACACCTCATGCTAAGTATGGGATCGTATACCTGACTATGCCACAACCCTACTGAGCACGGACCACCACATAGGGGATCATAATCCTGATGATTCCACAAACCCTATTGGGTTAACAAGCTAGATAAGGGATCGCCGCCCATGAATAAGCGGTTACAACGATGCCAAGAACCCGATCTAGGGCAAAGATGCTAGAGGATCCTGCTTCGTGCCCACTAGAGGGATGCCACAACTCTAACGGTTTAAACATCTCATTGATAGGATCACAAACCTATACGAAGGTTGTGATGCCATATGAACCCTCATGGAAATGAACCAAGGGAGTACCCTCAACCACTGCTAGTCCAAAACGTCGCTAACCCGAGCGACCCACAACAATGCCACACTGCGCAACTCCAAGGCCAATACCGAGGCGAAAATCGCGATCTACATGGAAAAACACGCAGGATAGGATGCTTACTCGCCCGAAACGAAGCACCAGTGAAAAATGAACTATTCACCGTAGCTAGCTCGTGCGGGGCCCACACAACGATCCCGAATCTCTTCAAGTGTATCATACCACAGTGATCCCCTTGAAAAAACAAGCGGAATCGATGACTCGTTCATCCGAAATGGACACCCGGTGAAAAATACACTATTCACCAAAATCTAGCTCCAGCTGGGCCCACACATCGATCCCAAAACTCATCAAATGGATCACACCATTGCGATCCTCTTGGACAAACACACAGGATCGACTAATCATCCGCCAAAATCGGACTCCGGGTTCAAAAGCTGTGTTTCTCCTCAAATGCCAAAACCCGACCTCATGGGGCCTATACCCCATTCTCAGACCAAACACCCAGAAACCATCTCAAAAGGCCTTTCGTACCATCAGGGTCTCAAAGCCACTGACGGCACGTCATTCAGACGCTCCGGGTAGAAGTTACAACGGCCCGAAGTCGTAAAATAATAAAATATTATTATTTTATACGACATTTCTAACTCTCGGTCCACGATCCTGAACCATAAAATTCCCAATGTGAGTTAAAAAGGTCTGTCTCGACGCAAGGAACGCGTCGCCTCAAATGGCTCTCAAATCAATGTTTCATTTTGCGAGTTACGGGGATTTAAAGAACCCCCAGAAAATCCTGGCCGGACCAACGCCAGTCTCGCCGGAAACCATCGCACCGCCGCTGGATTCCGCTGAGCCGCCGCCACTGTCACCGAAAACCGCCACGCCACTGCCGCGCTGCTTCCCTGCCTCGCCGGATTCGGCCATGGCCGCCGCCGTATTCTGGGATTTCCACCGGAAAACTTCCAGGGACCCCCGGGAGCACCCCGATTCTCTAAAAACAGATCTGAAACATGTTTTGGAAACCTCAAGACCCGAACTATACAACCCTTATAATTATTTGAAGAACAAAAAACAAATAAATGGGGCCCGGTATTTCAAAACTCAAACTGCCTACCTTGCGGGCGAAACACCGAAGTTTCGGGTGCAGATCAACGCCGGCGACGCCCTGAATCTTGATCTACTGACGATCAGCGCAGAAAACGGACGATTTTAGATCGAATTGATGATGAAACGGATGGTGGAGGGGGTGCCGTTCCACTACATAAGAGATAGGGGGAGATGAAATGATTTATGTTTTTTTTAGAAAACAACTCATTTAACTCCCCGCCAACTCGTACCCGTTCCAGCACCCGATGAAGACAAAGTTAAGACCACCCCTAGGGTAAACATGGCGTTCATAACACAATGACGGACTTGGATTTGTGATCTGAGACTCCGTTCAGAAGTTATTCGAGTTGACGCTCATAAATGGACTTTTCCATTTATTTATGAAAATGCCCCTGGTGGCGCTTTCCACTGCAGGACCATGCCCGCAAAGTTTACACCTCGGCTTGGGTAAACGGCACGTTCCAGACGCAATTGTTCCCTCGGATTCCTGTTCTGAGCTACCATTTAGGAGATATCACACCCCTACCACGTGTGTAGTATAAAAATACTTAATGTGATTATAAAATTAATTTCGGGCACACCGGGCCTCATAATTGCACGCCGTCTTCACGCCTAGCTCTGGAATTATTCATAGAAATATTCCAAAGTCTGACAGGGCCAAAAACCCGAGTCGCTACATCCTCCCCGCTTAGAACTTTTCATCCTCGAAAAGACATAAGCATAGGGAAAGCTACTGGACTCTCAACTGGGTCTCCCACACCAGTGAGTTCGCTAACCAACACCCATGCCCAAACACATAAGTCAGAGGGAATCATCCACTACACCTCAACACTATCCACTTTGGGAGGAACTAACTCGCCTGAACAGTTTTAATCGCATCCCAAAAATGCGTCTCAGTGGGGGATGGATCCCTCTTCCTCATGTATTCGAAGCACGCCGAACAACACCCACACAGGGTCTTACCAATTCCCTGAACAAAACACGACCAAGAAACGGAAAGGAAAGAGTACAACTAAACAGTGTCTATCAAACTACTGCAGAAAGTAGAAATGACACAAGGCGTACCTCTATCCATTCGCAGAGCCTCCGGGTCAACAGCCTCTTGGGCATGCAGCTGGCCTCGCCCTCATCCCCCAACTCCCTGAGCTCGACGTGGACCTACTGGGGGTGGGGTTGGTGGAAACTGGTACCGCCTACCACCTCCTCCTACTAAACCTACTCCGCCGCCATGTCCGCCTCCCTGTGGACCTCTTTGCTCGAGACGCTGCCTCTGCCACGACGGTCCATCGACCGAATTCCTCTCAGCAGCACGACGGGTCAGAAAATCTCTAGTAAGATGTCCCCGACCATCGCAAGCATAACACCGCCTCTCCTGCGGCAGACCAAATCTGGCCTACGAGCCCTTGGGCCTCAGATCCTCCATCCTGGGGTCGCCTCCTGAAACGTCAGCCACGACCAGACCCTTGAGTCTGACGTCGGCTACCAGATGTCGACGTCTCAGCTTGCACATTCCCAGCACTAACAGGGGGAATCTGCTCAGCCAGAAATCTCTCCACCACCAACGCTCGCTCCAGCACTCCAGCATAGGTGGGTAGGCACAAGGAAACCACACCTTCTCGGATGTCCCTGCGTAAGCCCTGCTCGAAGGTCTGAACCCTATAGAACGGGTCACGAACCATATCTAGGGAGTAGCGTGAAAGGTCCGTAAACCTCGCTGAGTACTCCGACATGGTCATGCCCTCCTGTCGAAGCTGCAGAAGCTCCTGGATCCGCACTGACCTCAGCGTCACGGGATAGAACTCCTCCCTGAAGAGCCGCTCAAACTATGCCCACATGAGCGTCTCCTCGTCATGCGACTGCGTCACCAGGATCCACCTTCGCCCGGCAAAACCATGCAGAAGGCTCGCCGCTAGGACCACCATCTGATCTGGGGGTGTCCTCACCAGGTGGAAAACTCGGGTTACTACCTCAAGCCAGTCATCAGCTGCCTGGGGGAATGGATCACCCCAGAATCTCGGAGGTCGCTGCCTCTGGAACTCGTGCAGTGCACTCAGCCTACGTGCAGCCTCATCCTGCACTGATGGCACAACCAGCTGCTCGACATGTGGTGGCTCAACCGGCAGACCACCTGGAGGTGCAACCTCAGATCCCGCACCCTGCTCCACAACCTCTACACGGGGCGGGTCGTCAGCATAATCCTGCTGCGGAACCATCACTGGCTGTCGTCGTGGAGGGATCCTGAAATACATTCAAGACGCACCACAGTCAAAGAGAATATCTGGAGAGCTGACTGAAGAAATACAAGGAAAAACACAAAAACCCAGTCTTATATGATGCATGTACCATTATGTCCCTATGACCAGTGTACGAATGTCCCGAGTCGAAATGCAGGTTATCAGAGTCCTGGTGTATGGATACGTCGGCCGCCGCACCAACACTGGAGTCCCTGGCCTGAAAGCCGAACTCGAAACATCCTAACACTACCGCTATGCAACCCAAACCAAACTCACATCTAGACCAGCTACGGTCTGAGATCCCAAAGGTGGAACCTCCTCTAATACCACTCTGTCACGACCCAACCCAATGGGGCTCGAGCCGCGACTCCCCAAGCACGCCTCTAATAGGCCAGGGGCTGGCGACCAACGTCGAGTAGGCTATCACACACATGGGAGGAATTAGCCTAAGGTACCTATACACACAACACCCTCAAACACCTCCACGAAACAGTGCAGAGATATAGAAACTGAAAAGTAAATGCATGCACACAATCTATCCCAAACCAGAGTGCAACAGCAAAAGTACAAAAGGGAAAAACAGGGCCCACCAAAAGAAAACTACAAAGCGCATCAAACCAGCTCTGAAGAAGGGGAACGCTGCCACAAACACCCGCCAGAAAGCTCCCTCGGCACAGCTCCAGTAAACAACCCTGTCAACACGATCACTAAGCTCCGCCTGCTTTGGGTCCTCCTGGGACACCGTCTAAAGGCCTGTGGTCTGCACAAGACACAAATATGTGCGGGGAAATACCATGCAGGGGTGAGTATAAACATACTCAGTAGAAACCCCAAAAACCCAAAACAAAAGAGAGAAACTGAAAGGCAACATTCTGCACATCCCAGCCAGAGGGAACCCAGACGAGAGAGAAACATCATCTCGTGACCATCCTCGTCTAAACAAAACTAGTCAGCTCAGCTCAGGTGTATGCCCATGCATACACCTTGAACGATCCAGATATACTCAGATCATGCCACAAAGCCACAAGAGGTACCGACCTCGTCACCAGCAACTTCCCACAACCAGGAGAGTACACCACACGAACAATGTGATCTCAGATGATGCACGCCCGAGAGATACACTCCATCGGATCCCAAGCAAACATCTCAGATGCTCACTAGGGAGATTATGCTCGTCAGATATCATCACTGAGGAAACCTCGCTGAAACAACAGAACCACCAAACTCCTCGGATAGGGGATCACTCCTAGGGTCCGCTGGGGATACCAGAACCCACTCCGATATACGAAGTTCACAGATAGGGGATCACTCTCAGGGTCCACTGGGGGATACCACGACCCGATCTGGTAGACGTAGTTCTCACAGATAGGGGATCACACCCAGGATCCGCTGGGGGATACCACAACCCAATCTGGAGCTCGACAGAAGCACATCACTTAGATAGAGGATCATCACCCATATAAATGTGGTTACGACGATACCAGAACCCTATCTGGTATAACTCGCGATGTAGGGTATCGAACCGACGATGCCACAACCCTACCGGAACCACGCACTGAGTAGGGGATCGCATATCCAATGATACCGCAACCCTACTATACAACTCATGCTATGTAGGGGATCATATACCTGACGATGCCACAACCCTACTGAGTACGGCCCACCGCTTAGGGGATCATAATACTGATGATGGAACAAACCCTACCGGGTTAACCAGCTAGATAGGGGATCGCCGCCCATGAATAAGCGGTCACAGCGATGCCAAGAACCCGATCTAGGGAAAAGATTCTAGAGGATCCCGCTCCGGGCCCACCAGTGGGATGCCAGAACTCTAACGGTTTAAACATATCATCGAGAGGATCCCAAACCTATAAGATGGTTGTGATGCCATACGAACCCTTGTGGAAACGAACCAAGGGAGTACCCTCAACCACTACTAGTCCAAGACGTCGCTAACCCAATTGACCCACAACAATGCCACACTGTGCATCTCCAAGTCCAATATCGAGGCCACCATCGCAATCTATGCGGAAAAACACGCAGGATAGGCTACTTACTTGCCCGAAACGGAGCACCGGTGAAAAAGGCACTATTCATCGTATCTAGCTCGTGCGGGGCCCACGCGACGATCCCGAATCTCCTCAAGTCGATCATACCACAGCGATCCCCTCGAAAAAACAAGCGGAATCGACTACTCGTTCGTCTGAAACGGACACCCGATGAAAAAGGTACTATTTTTCAAAAGCTAGCACAGGCGGGGCCCACACCTCGATCCCTAAACTCATCGAACGGATCGCACCATTGCGATCCTCTCGGAAAAACACACATGATCGACTAATCATCTGCCAAAATCGGACTCCTGGTGCAAAAGCTGCGTTTTTTCGCAAACGCCAAAACCCGGCCTCGTGGGCCCCGTACCCCGTTCTCATACCCAACACTCGGAAATCATCTCAAAAATTCTGTCGTACCATCAGGGTCTCAACTCCACTGACGGCATGTCATTTGGACGCTCTGGGTAGAAATTACAACAGCCCGAAGTCGTAAAATAATAAAATATTATTATTTTATAAGACATTTCTAACTCCCGGGCCACGATCCTGAACCATAAAATTCTCAAAGTGAGTTCAAAATGTCCGTCTCGACTCAAGGAACGCGTCGTCACAAACGGATCGCAAATCGGAATTTCGGTTTGCGAGTTACGGGGGTTTAAAGAACCCCCGGAAAATCCTGGCCGGCCCACCGCCAGCCCCACCGGAAACCGCCGTGCCGCCACCGGATTCCACTGCACCGCCGCCACCATCGCTAGAAATCGCCATGCCGCCACCCTGCCTGGCCGGATTATTGCATGGCTGCCGCAAAAATCTGGGATTTCCGCCAGAAAACATCCGGGGACCCCCGGGAGCACCCCAGTGCTCCAAAAACAGATCTGAAACATGTTTCGGAAACCTCAGGACCCGAACTATACAACCATTAAAATGATTTGAAGAAAAAAAATAAACAGGGTCCGATATTTCAAAACTCAAACCGCCTACCTTGTGGGAGAAATGCTGAAGCTTCGGGTGCAGATCGACACCGACGACGCCCTGAAGCTAGATCCGCTGATGATCGGCGTAGAAAACGGACGATTCTAGCTCGAATTGATGAAGAAACGAACGGGGGAGCGAGGTGCCGTTCCACTGCATAGGAGATAGGGGGAAGATGAAATGATTTATGTTTTTTTATAAAACAACTCATTTAACTCCCTGCCAACTTGCACCCGTTCCGGCACCCGATGCAGAAAAAGTTAAGGTCACCCCTTGGGTAAACATGGCGTTCTTAATGCAATGGTGGACTTGGATTTGCGATCCAAGACTCCGTTCAGAAGTTATTTGAGCTGACGCTCGTAAATGGACTTTTCTATTTATTTATGAAAACGCCCCTGGTGGCGCTTTCCACTGCAGGCTCGTGCCCCCAATGTTTACACCTCGCCTTGGGTAAACGACACGTTCCAGACGCAACTGTACCCTCAGATTCCTGTTATGAGCTAAAGTTTAAGAGATATCACACCCCTACCATGTGTGTAGTATAAAAATACTTAATATTTTTATAAAATTAATTTTGGGCACACCGGAACTCGGAATTGCACGCCGTCTTCGCGCCTAGCTCTGGAATTATTCATAGAAATATTCCAAAGTCTGACAATGCCAAAAACAAGAGTTACTACACTATATTATATATTTTTTATTTTAAAATAGATTCTTCATAAAAATGACTCACTTAAACATAACTAAGGGTAATTTTTTTTTTGAGTTTGGAAATTTTATTTATAATATAATTAAAACCAATCCACTTTAAAAGATACCATTGGATGAAACAATGGTAGGGTTCTTGTTTTTTACTATTTTATTGTATAGATTCAAAACCACATGTTTTCGAAAAAAAAGAAATATGCATTCTTTTCCTATATAAACCCACAAAATCTCCCATTCATCATAAACAAATTTTTTTTAACTCATCTATATATTTACCTCCACACTGAATATTCCTACAAAGGTGCCCCATGATCTTAAGAGTATGCTCCCATATTTTTCGAATCCAAGGAAAGTGACCTCCATATCTCTTCTTTTTTATTCAAGAAAATTATTTATATTTTCCCCTTTAAATATTAATTACTTATGTTTTCACGACATTATAATGATATCTATACTGTACAATTTATTTAATAATAATGATAAATCACTTATCCCATATCATTGTATAATTTACCTAAGTCATTATACTTTAATAATTTGGATCAATATCTTCTCATAATTATATTTATTCAAGAACCTTATTTATGAAATGTTCTTATCTTTTCAATTTATATTTTTGGGTAATTATATTAAACATTACCTTTGTTAATTTACTGTATTCATGTTATTGGAGACCATTTCACTCTAATTAGTCCATCCCATGATTCATTATTTACCCCCATTACACTTTGATGATTTTCCTGTGAATTTTCGATGATAAGTATTTATTCAAAAAGCCTCCCAATATTATTTCTATTAAATAAAAAAATTATTATTGGATTGTATTATTACATGTCCCTCATAGTTTAGTTTTTTTAATTAAATATAATTAGATACCCATATATCTCTCATTAAACCATTTTATGACTCTTCACGTGCTTCTATTACATTACCAAAATGTCATTATGAATTTGAAAAGACAAAAATTGGTGTGGTGTATACCCATTCCCATTTCCACTAATGGGTATTCACATAGTTGTTCATATAATTATTTTATTGGTGTCTTAAATGAAGATAACAACTAATAAATAATCATGGGATTAATTGTGGTGAATTTATTTTTATGATCTATAGAGCACACATATGCATGTACATGTTATTATTATGATTGGTGAACCAATATAATGCTCCAACGCATTGGGTACTATTTTAGTCTCCTGAGAAAACATGTATGGTGTATGATAGATTATCATAAGATCATTACATTATGATTTCGTGGGGGTTATCCTTGACTTGGGTTTATGATGTCTTATTTAGTGGTGTTCCCACATCCCCATGTAACCTTTATGGTATCAAGATATATCAAGCCTCATTGTTCATATTTATGACTCTCATTTATTTTATGTTCCATTGAAATAACTATTTTCATGAATGTAATTAATTCATTATTTTATAATTTATTTAATTCATTATTGTAATTTATTTCTCACCCCATTATTATGTATGTCTGAGGATATCTCATGCATTTTTAATAATGATGGAGAATGTTGGGCATGTTTAGGATGTTCTCAATAATTCCAATGTACCACTTATTAGTAGTTGTTATGTAATATACCTAATTACCTAATTAAAATTGAAAATTTTAACTTATGGGTTATATTAAGTGTATTATGATATAATAAATAATGAATTAATGTGTAATATAGATAAGGGTTGTTATAGGATTGTTTCTAGGGTAACATTGAATAATCCCTATATGAAGATATTTCATAAAACACAAGAGGTTATTAAAAAATGAGTATAATACCTTAAGATTCAATAGAGGTATATATCATGTTTTCCTTGATATATAAATTTTTTGATGTAGTCTTTTCATAAATCTTGGTGGGAATATATCAATCAAATATAAGAGAGTTTCATTGTAAAATTGGAAACAATATCCTAAAGTAATTTCAATATACAAAGGATATGATTCATTTGTATTGAGGAGATAATGAGCTATTCACGATGGGATAAAATGATTCTAGAATATAGATAAATTATGAATATATAAAATTGTAGTTAGGTCAGTTATTAATCTTGAATGGTGGTGTAGTGAGATGGAAGACATCGAAGAAATATTGACAACAAATTATTTAGCAGAATATGAATATAAAGCCCCTTAGATGGAGCTAAAGAATACATTTAGATATAAAGAATTGTATTTAAACATGGTGGTGTACAATTTACTGTATATCATACTAAAGTATATGGTGATAATACTACATTATTGGTGGTTGTAAATGATTTAAGGATGAAAGCGGATTAAAATGTACTTTAAAGGTTCTATATTATAATGTATTTTTCTTATAGAATTGAATTCACGGTTAGAAAAGTATCCAAAAAGGATAACCTATAAGACCCATTGACTAATACTATATCTTTATAGAATCTTGATTCTCTTGTGAGAAATAGTGGGTTGGGAATTGTTAAAAGGTGGGTATAATGCAGGTGGGAGTATTGTGATTCTGTCCCTAGACCCAACTCCTTTATTTAAATTGATTACCATTACATGTATCCTTTTTTATATAAATATATATATCTATGTGTGTGTGTTTATCTATGTCTATGTGTATTTTTACCAAAATATCTTTGACAATTCTGCATCCACTGTTTATATGGTAATTTACTTTGATTATGAATCATATTAAAAGGTCTTAATAGTTCTACGATACAATGAAAAACTCTAGATACTATGATTTAAATCACAAATATATGTTTATGATCAACATACATTATATTGAGAGGAAATTTATGAATTCGGACTATTAGTTGTTGGGGGATCACAAGCATTTTTTATTCTTCACATGTAGTTCTCACTTGGTGATCTTGAGTGGATGAGATCCTGAGTATTGACATGCCAATGGGAACACCACATGTTTTAGGTTCATTTTTTCCCAGTCTAAAAACTTGTGAATTAGTATATGGACATGATATCGTTATCAATGTCTACAATTTGATCAGGTACTTTTATGAAAGTTAAAAACTGTTACATTGATGCCATAGAGAGGTGTCATGAGTTTGGAGAATCATTGGTGTTATAACAATAGTTAAATACCCAATAAATAACGTATTCCTTTTGAGTTGAAAAAGTGATATCTCATGAGACAAGTCAAAAGATGATGATTTTCCATCATTAAATCCATGTCAATGGTACAATAAGGTATGCACATTTATTAAGTTAACAAAATATATAATAAAATAAAAGGATGGAGATATGAGTGTGGATCCTAATTTATTATATATTGAGAGACAAAATATCGAACATGTTTGTTAGATCCATTCCAAGAAATGACATACTATATATTGTTTGGGGACATGGTGGGTTGTTGGGATACCCTTTTGGTGTGTGGTGTAAACTTACTACTATCATGATTTGGACCTAGAGTGTCACACAATATGTGTATCCACAACATCCACTTATTGTAATGAATTAAAGTTTAGGAAGAATTAGGTCGGCCATGTAGGGGCCGATGAATTTCCAAGAATGTATGATCAAAATTAAAAATAATTCAATTATATTATTCATGTTTTGAATAATTATAATTGAGTTTATTTCACATGGTATTTACAAGGATATTTATCATAAATTTAAATAGAATAAAATATGAATTTTAAATTGAGCATTGGATTTTTAGGGTGTGGTAAATTATTTTGATAGATTACAGGACAAATTAATGGTATGTATTTTATTATGGAACATTTTATAGTTTTACAAAAGATTGATAAAATATTTTTTACCTTTATGATAGGTTTATTAGGTTATAATTGTGAATAATGTTCCAAAATAAAATTCACTAGTTTGTAGGTACCAATGTGAATTTTTAAAAATGAGAAACTTGTTATAAAAGATTATTTTAGCCACTTCAATAGTAATCACTACTATTTCGATGGATTCTATTAAAAAAATCTCATATTGTATCCTATCAATTTCATAGAGATAGTTTTCAAAGAAAGAACAAGGTTAGGTCATTCCTGTCATCTTGATCAAGTCTGCATTCATTATGATATTGAAGGGAAAATGTAATTCTCTTTAATTTGATGTTTTGGAACATAGGAAACCTAGAATGATGATATAATTGTTTTTATGCATATATTGAATATCTATAGTATTCCTATCTTGGTGACATTGATCTAGGACAGATCACTATTTAGTGAATCAAAACCGTGACATTATAAAAATTGGGTACCATTTCTGATTATGTTTGATTTTATATTCCATTACTAAATTGAATTAAACAGAATCATTTAAGGAATATAAGTAATTTGTTTTTTTAGATTATATGGTTCTAACATGAATCCAAACCCAAAATTTTATATTGACAATTTTCCATCTTTCTCTTCCCTTTAGTTTCCTTCGAGATAATGAGGTTGTAATATTAGTAGAAGATATATCCTGATTTATATCATGGATTAAGTATCTTGTTGCTCTTATAGGTGATAATTCAAAATTCAATGTTGTATTGTATCTTTTGTGGTCTAATGTAAATTCATATTATATTATATCATGAAAAAATACAATTTTTTATAAACAATTCATTCATGAAACTCGTGATATAAATGGGATGAAACATATTAAAAGTAGTAATTAAAATAATAAGATATTAAATTAAAATTCAATACCCTAAAAATATAAATAAAAAATACGAGTTAATATTGAAAATTATATATTGAATAAATTTAGTTTTAATTATATTTACCATTTCCATTAAAAGCTAAAATTGAAAATTTTATATTTTTAATTTGATTTAATAATTGTAATTTATGAATTGAGAATATAAAAATTTACTTATTAAGAATGTGTGAACATTTTATAAAAAGTTTAATTTTTATTAAAAATATATGGGATTTATGAATATTTTTATTAGTTTGTTCCTACACTAATTTTTTTCAATAAACCTAAATGTCATTTTTTAAATTATCTAATGGATTTTATTTTTTTGATTGTATACTATTTTTTAGAAAATGTTATAAAATTGTTTGAGACATGAATTTATCAAAACAACCTACCTTATGAAGAATTTAAACATGGTGTATAGGGTATATGATCATGTGGAAGTGGGAACACATCTAAATCTGAGTGATCTCATGAAAAATTAATTGACAACAAGTCATATGATAAAATTATTTATAAATAATTATGTATTTGTGGGTTCATTTTTAGGTGACTACTTTTTCATGGAACCTGCCACAGATTAAATGTACAAGTGACCTCATTAAGGAATCAACTAATCACATGAAAAACCAATTTATTTTCTAATAGGTGAGATAGTAAAACTATGTATTTAATTGAATGCGTTTTTATAATTTTGTTCTGACATAAAATTGTCATGTGACCAAAAGATGAGATGAATCTACCTCATGAACTAATGATTGTTCCATGAAGAAACACATATGGATATATAATTTAATGATGTAACCATGTGAAATAATTAATCTTACAAGGTAATTAATTAAGCTAATTAATTTAGAGATGATTTTACCACATGGAGTAACCAACATACAACAATATTAGACATGGTTACCATGTTATGTGACTATACCATGTCACCATGCCAAGTAACACCATAATGTGACTAAGTGGAAAATTAATTATATATTAACTGAAGAAGATATGATGGTGTATAACATATATAGTGTACTATTTTAACACCTTTTATGGATATAATATAGATCATTAATTTATGTGATATTTTATTTAAGAATGAAATTTTTATTAAGATTGTATTATAAATATATTGTAGTGGCTAGTTTAGAAAAATGATATCTTTACGATATAGAGACTCTCGTAGAAATTAATTTAGATGGTAAATAACTTTGTGCTTGATATATATATATAAATATATAGAGGTATTACATAGTGAATCCCTAAAACTGTGTTTTCTAGAATATTCTGGGAAAACTCTGTTGATCCTTAACGTATACAAATATTTGTAAAACTAATAAACAAAAGATGATCAGAATATTACGAATCAAAACTTATCACTATATATATATATATTATTCTATTTTAGATAAATATTCAGTATTTTTTATTATTATATTTATATTCTCTAAAACATGATACTATGTTGTATTAGAGAGTTCTAGATGTTATCATACTCATTTTTTAACAACTGTACATCACCAAAGAATTGTAGAAGTGGATGTGCAACATGGGATTCCGTTATGAAGTTATTTCTATTTTATTATCCCATGAAAAACTATGGAATAATTTTTAAATACTGGACTCTCTATGAAGAGTTTTTATGAAAAAATGTATCAAGCATTTTGATCAATTAATTTTTTTAATAGACTACATGGTAGTAGGTGATTTCCCTATCGAGAGGACTATGTCTCATGTTGATACTGAACAACATGTATTTAATTCCACTATGTGTTTTCATGTTTTGATTACAAGGATTTAAAAAGTATATTTAGTTTTCAAAACTATATAAAAAACAATAGTTTTATAGTTCATTATAATAAGTGTATTGTATAATATATTTGATAAAAGTAAATTATTTCATAATTTAGAATAATTTTAAATCATATTTAATCTTTCTTTTCATCAATATTTTTATATTCATTTAGAAATATAAAATTCTATACTTCCATAGTTTTAGTTAACTAGGATGATTTTATAATTTTTTTTTGATTTAGATTGAAATAGTTTTAATAGAATTTTGTATGGGAAACTAAATTCAACCACAATAATGTTTTCCACTCTGAAAAATAGTTGGAATCAATGAATACTTATATATTTTAATTATTATATCGTTATTAGTAAATGGTAATTTTTTAAAAAATTGATATATTTTTTGATAATAATTATTAAATGGGGACTACCATAAATCAATATATTTTTTTAATTGAACTAACTATACTCAATGGGATATAAAAATAAAAAACATATTTATAAAACCTAGGATATGGTATTTAGTATATGATAGAAGAAAAATATGAAAAATAAAATTCTGTTAGATTTAATTCGAGTGATTCCACTAATACTGCTTATTATTGTTACTATAATGTTATGAATGAATTTTAATAAGAATTTTGATAATATGGGTTCAATATAATTTCTAATTATTTTAATGCATATCAAATCATGGATACAATTGTTGTTTCTCTTAAATAAACATATGGCATTGAAAATATAAGGCAAAATAAATATACCATTATGATTGAAAATTTTATTATAAAACCCAATACTTTTTTATGACAAGTATAATAGGTTTAATGCGAATGTAATCATTATTCATTAACATGGGATGATAATTGTAGATAAAAATCATGTAATTTGACTTTTTATATTGTTATATGATATGGGGAGATAAGCCATTGTTTCAAATAGATAAAATGTTACATGAGTAAAATTTCATTGAATTTTTTTATTTGAATGTCATTGATATACATGAATTAACTGAATTTTAACTGGGATGAAGAAAAAGATAATATAAAATAAGTTTTTATAAATACATTTGAGAAAAATTAATAGGGTAAAATTAGAGATATGATTTTGATTAACGATGAATCACCTTTGGAAATTAATGAGGAAATCTATTAACATTCCAAGATATTCAAAAAGTTTTATTGGAAGATAAAATAAATCATGAAATAATATTATAGAGGTATGTAGGATAAAAGAGGGAATTAGGAAAAATAGAATAAACCAGGTGATGAAATTTTTTATGAATAAAAAAGAAAAGGACGCATCAAGGGTAATTTATCAAGAAAATATTTAAGAAAAATATAGGGATACATGAAAAATGAAAATGAATTATATAATATCTGCACGGATTTTCACTATGAATAACTTAACTGATATTGAAAAAAGTGGAGAAGACAAGAAAGAAAGAGTTAACATGTGATTTATGAAAAACAAATTTGAGATACTAAAACTACATCTAAAACCCTTGTTCATATTTTTTAACATTATTAAAATAAAAATATTGAGAAAATATTAGTATTGAGTAATTATTTTAATACCTATAATATTCATCAAGGAATATTAAATAAATATAAATAAATATTTATATTTTTTTAGAAAAAATTCTATATCAGTTTAATTTTAATCCGATCTAGATGTATAGAAAGACAAGACTGATAAGTTATTAAAAAAATGAACATAAATTGTTGAAGAGAAATAGATTAATTTTTTGAAAAGTTTTTAAAAGTGTTTAGAAACCTTGGTAATGATTCTTGGTAAAAATTCCACACAATATTACACTACATGAATTACATACTAGACCATTCATGAGACAATTTATAAAAAATAAATCGTTTCAAGACAAAGCCTTAACAACATTATAAATAATTTCATTTCATATTGACCATATTAATTTTTCATTTATAAATGATTAAATTCCATTTTTGTTAAACTTGTTAAACAACATTGGATTTATAATTAGTTTATTACTAGAATTTCTGGACCCCTGATATTCTAGGTACCAAAATCATTTCATATCTAAATTGTTGTTAGAATCCTTTTTGAAGAATACTACTAAACACTTTTGGAATTATATAGTGAATATTACAGAAACAATACTAGTGAATACTCATGTTTTATATACTATATCATGTTGGATGGTATAGATGTTACTTTTAGTGAGAACACCTAAGGAATGAAAATTTACCTTGATCAAGTCATTAATTCTAGTACTATTTTTATTTATAATGTATTACATGTAAATAAGTTACTGTATAATGTACGTAGCACCACACAATTATTGGTTTATTGATATCATGGAAAATTTGAATATAAGGGTATAAAAGTATATGATTCTAAACATGATTAATTTTTTTACACTGTTAATAACAATTTTGTTTCTGTAGTTTATACACAATAATAGTTTTCTCAAAATAATTGTTCATTAATTTTATTTAACAATTGAACTGGGTGATGGAATATGGTACTATGACACTAAAACATTTACACAAATATAATTATTAATAGTAAATGATTATTTAGGGATATTCCTAAATAAGAATTCCAAATCGATAATGAATGGGACCCATTTCAATAAGGAAAACAATATATGATCTCTATCAATCCAAAGAATGGTTTAAAAACTTCCCAACCCCTAGAGTTTGTTCACTGGGAAATAATTGGTCCTTAAAGATATTATGTATTAAATTGTAATCACATTATATATGTTTTTATGGATGATCATTCAATATACCATTTAGTATTATTTAAAGATCAAAATATTAATTCTATTTCATACATTGAAATATGTGATACATCTATAGAAAATATAAATTGACATACCATCAAGACCATAGGATTTGATCATTTCTAATTTTTTATAAATCAAGTCACTGAATCATTGTAGTCAAAAAAATTTATACAATAAAAAAATTCATCATAGGGAATGCTAAAAGAATGGTGTAGTAAATATAAAATTAGACTCTTCATTAGACTACATTGATTATAATCAATGAGAATGATATACTTATTTATTTTTTTAAAGAGGGTATTAATACATCTTCTAATATTATAAATAGTGAACTTATTCAACCAAATGTACAGAAAAATCTATATAATTTGTGGAATGGAAGGAATCCAACAGTATATTACTTTAATATTTTTAGTTGTAATGTCGTATTCCTCATACAAAGGATAATAAAAATAATCGTTCATACAAAAGTGATGAATGAATATTCATTGGCTATTTCACTCCTATTAAATCATTCATGGTGTTAAATAAAAGAACTGAAATCATGGATGAATCTATACATGTCAAATTGGATTAAACAGATCCACATGAGCCTATGGATTATTTAAATAATATTGAGGATATCCTTTTCAATATGAATATAAATACCTAAACATCGAGTAAAGACTATTCTATAAAATATAATATATAAAAATTATCATTTTTAAAGGAAATATTGGAACAATAACCAAATAAATAAGATAATTTACCATATAATAGAACACCTATAATCATAAAGACTATAGAAAGAATCCATTAGATGTTGTAGTTAGGGATCATGATAGAGGATCTCTGACTACCGATCGCGTTGTCGAGCATGTCAAATTAGTTGTTTGATTTTGACTAGAATTTCTGTAGTATTGCAGCAACCCTAGGTCGTCTCTCAAAAGATCCTTAGATCATTAATTCCAAAATGTGGTTCTTATTATGAAGGTAAAAATAAAATTGGGGTTTTATAATACTTGGGTTTGATGATTAAAGATGAAAACATAAAATCAAAGCGATAAAACAAAGTAGAAAAGAACATGATTAATTAAGTGTGATCAACCTGGGGTATTCTCATGATGTTTATCCTTCACCGCTTCATGATATAGGGTTATGATATTTTAATCCCTGGTTTGTAACACCTATAACGATAATGTTAATGATTTTATACTAGGATAACTCCTAGGGTTCAGTCGAATACACACAATGATTTATCGGACACCACCGATGATCGGGTGAATTGTGTTCGACTTCATAACCGAAACTCACCAAGGAAACACACGAAGAACTAGATGTTTGGTCCAGGATTTTATTTTATTTCATTGTGATATCATGAAATAAATTTACATGTCCTTGACAGTGCTTATGTGAGTTCAATTGACCAATATGAACCACACAAACACCACAATTGAAAGGGGGAAAAGAAAGTGGTGAACGGTGTGTGAAACATCACATGAATGGGTACCCCCAAACATGATCATATGAGTTGAGAATGACATACCAGTACATAACTCAATAAAATAAGAAAATATGATGATGAAAAACAACACAAAAACCTGGTATTCAAATGATTATTCAAATATTACAAACATGAATCTTGGGATTTACATCATGTTCCTCCCCGGGTGATCACAAGGGGTTTAGAAACTCATGGGAGAGGAAGAATAACAAGATGTTGATTTATCACTTCACATAGCCTTAAGAACTTCTAGGTATGTTGAGAAGACTCCTTGGGGACTCTAAAATGGCATCACCTTGCCTCCTAACTGAACTTCCAAATGGGGATCCCAAGGTGCCATTTTATCGAAAATTGGAAGGTGGTTTTAGGCAGAAAGATTTCTTCAATCCACATGTACCACACGTTTTAGCCTTCAGAAAGCTTTATATCTCTTTTTAATAAATAGAAAAGTTGGAGAAAAACGTCTTGGATGTCTCCACATAAATTTTGGCACTATTTCGAAAACTACAGCTCTAGATATTGATAAAATACAGAACACCGCATTAGAATTTTTCCGGCTTTGATTCCTTGGACAGATCAGCTAGTATGGGCATCGTAGAAGCCGAATGGGGATTCGGTTCCTTCATATGAAATGTCGACCATCCAATTCTGGACTGGTCCAAAAAATTTCAGCCCATTTCAATGCACGTTTCAGTAGAAAAATTCAGTTGAGTCCACTGTTGTTCTTGGATCATGTGCAGATTGGCCCATCCTTCTTGGACTTCATCATGGGTTCTCTAAATCACCTACTACTTCAATATAATTATCAAAACATGTAAAATTTCCCTTTTTAACAGTGTTAAAAACAAAATAATTTAATCAAACATGGAGTGAAATTTGTTATTATACTTTTAATTTTCAATACAATACCAGTTTGATACATTGGTATAAGGGTGAAATAAAATAGTGAATCGTGGTACAATCACACCCCTACACCTAAACATTTTCACTCCTGGGAAATGTATAATATCATAATCATATGATGCATACATATATTCCCAAAATCATGAAGATTTAACATTTGATGAAATTTTAATTAAAATAATATGTTCAATTCACAAACCACACCATGGAGTTTTTCCTAGTGAAAATAGAAAAAGATGTCTCATAAATCTTATCAAGGTGAAATTCAAAAAGATTCATGATACCAAATTGAGAAAGGAATTCAAAAGTCAACCATGAATAAAACTCTCCATGTGTGTGTGTGAAAACCATTCCATGATATATTTCTACTTGTTATCTAATAAATATAAGTTATTTTAACATTTTTCAGCTTAAATGATTTTGTCCACCGAACCTACCCTATATCTTTTATAATCATATTTCAAGACCCACTCACTTAAGTATTCCAAGAAGTCAAACCATAATCTCCAGACCTATATATCCCCATATGTTTCACATTTCATCACTCCCCTCAATTATTATATTTTTTTGAAGTTTCATTTTGAACAAATCTCAAACTCATCTCTCAACCCTTGTTTGATCTCCTCACGACAATAATTGCAATAGTTATAACAAGGTCAAAGGTTGAAGAGGGGTGGTTTTTGACCCGCCAATGACACACAATATATTTTTTTTGAGTGCATACAATATTTGGACATTAGGTACACACGTATAGTTCAATCTGGAATAGTAATGAAACAGATCTGATAAGGAACGAACATATAGAAATATCATTTAAAGCTGAAAAATATCAACCCAACATATATTTACCTTATATTAAGCAAGAAATATTCACACTTTTTGTTTTGATGATAATATTTGTGGAGATATTAGTGAAACAGTTTCCCCAGGAATTACTCACCCAAGGGGCATCAGTCATCTCAAAGGTTTCACATAGATACGACCATTTATATCATTGACAGAAAACCAATTCACTAAAAAAAAGAAAATAAAATCACTCCCTGATGTTAAATTCATACAGATATTATTTTTAGCCTTCATTATGGTATTTTTCTTTCCCCCCTTTATGGTCACCAAATCATCGAACTTTGAAATTGTTGATGGGGAAAAATAAAAATACCATAATAAAGGATAAAAAGAGAAGAAAATAGAAAAAGATAAAAATTCCTAACTATCTCAAGAATGTATCCACCCCCACACCTAGAATGTGAAGTGACCTCACTGAAGTAATTGATAATGTGAGAAGGAAGGATAAAACATGGTGTTTTTTATAGGTATGATGCATTGAGAAGGTGGATTGCCTCCACAGGATTCTTCAGAAAGTCCTCATAGAAGTGTTTAAGTCACTGCCCATTGATGGTAAGACTTCGTCCACTCTGCTCATGCAAAACCTATATTGCACCAAAAGGGTAAACATTAGTAATAGTATAAGGACCGAGACATTGGGAATGAAGATTACCTAGGTGGAGCTTAATCCTGGAAGTTTACATGAGGACCTTCTCACTAATATGGGTCTTATTCGGGTAAATCGTGCTATCATGAATAGCCTTTGTCTTCTCTTTATAGATCCGAGAGTTTTCATATGCATCACATCGAATTTCTTCTAACTCATGAATCTGTAGCATTCTTTGCTCACCTGCATCTGAAAGGTTCATATTACATTGTTTAACAGCCCAATATGCATGGTGTTCTACTTCTCCTGGAAGGTGACAACCCTTTCCAAACACAATTCTGTTTGGTGACATTCCGATTGGGGTTTTAAAAGCAATACGGTATGCCCAAAGTGCATCATCCAAGTGAAAACT
Source organism: Viscum album (assembly GCA_963277665.1). Taxonomy (NCBI): domain Eukaryota; kingdom Viridiplantae; phylum Streptophyta; class Magnoliopsida; order Santalales; family Viscaceae; genus Viscum; species Viscum album. The sequence continues at coordinate 1,570,281,933 of OY728119.1, forward strand.
CCAATCTTTCCTGTAGGGTTGTACGGGTTTTTCCAAGATTCCTTTAACTTCCCGATTTAATATTTCTGCTCGTCCATTAGTTTGTGGGTGATATGCAGCGGAGACTTTATGATCAACCTCATACTTACGAAGAAAATTTTTCAAGTTGCGATTTCAAAAATGTGAACCCTGATCACTAATGATGAATCTTGGTAAACAATACCTACTGAAATTTTGGGACCTCACAAAATCAACAACCACTCGAGAGTCATCGGTCCTGGTGGCCTTTGCTTCCACCCATTTAGATACATAGTTAATAGACAATAAGATGTACACAAATCCATTTGAATTTAGAAAAGGCCCCATAAATTCAATGCCCCATGCATCGAAGATCTCACAAAATAAATGGGTTGTTGGGGCATTTCATTCCTGTTGGATATATTCCCTGTGATTTGACAATGACTACATGACTTGAAAAATATATGGAAATCCCTATATAAATTTAACCAATAAAGTCATGAGTCAAGGACCTTTCGAGATGTATGTTGAGAGCCAAAGTGGCCCCCCCAGGCCAAAGTGTGGCATAAGGTCAAAACAGAGGTGAACTCATGGTTAGGGACACACCAACGAACTACTTTGTCACTACAAATTCTCCAAATGTATGGATCAAATCAAATGAACCAACGAGACTCATGCTTAAGTCTCTGAGATTTTGCAATGCTAAAATCAGTGGGTACCCGATATGTCGCTAGAAAATTCACAATGTCCACATACCAGGGGTTAAGGTCCACAACATCACAAAGGTTCTCATGAGGGAAGAATTCTCCAATGGGTAGGGGTGAGTCAACATGATGGTCTAATGGTGGGTAAATCCTACTAATGTGGTCAGATAGCATATTCTCCACTCCTCTCATATCTCTAATCTCATGGTCAAACACTTGGAGGAGGAGCATCCACTGAATGAGGCGAGTCTTGGCTTCAGGTTTCTTTAGGAGGAAACGAAGGGCTTCAAGATCAGAGAAGATGATGATTTTTGACCCAAGAAGATATGAAATGAATTTTTCCCAGGAAAACACAATAGAAAAAAGTTATTTTTCAGTGCTTGTGTAGTTTACCTAGGTTGGGTCAAGGGTACATGAGGCATACACAATGAAATGAGGGGACTTCTCAACCCTTTGTGATAAAACAACCCCAGCTGCGAAGTTAGAGGCATCACACATAAGTTCGAAGGGAAGATCCCACCTTGGTGGTTGGATGATGGTAGGTGATGTGAGACTCATTTTTAGTGAATTAAATTCATCCTCAAAATTTTTATCAAACACAAACTCATAATTTTTTTGAAATAACCTAGACAATGGAAGTGCAATCTTACTAAAGTCTTTAGTGAATCGGTGGTAAAAACTAGCATGAACCAAGAAAGATCGCACATCACGAACACATTTTGGATATGGAAGGGTTGAAATTAATTAAATTTTAGATTTATCAACTTGAATTCCCTTTATTTGAAATGACATGCCCGAGATATATCCCCCACTCAACCATAAAATGGAATTTTTCATTATTTAAAACAAGATCTTTTTCAATGCAGCGGTGGGGGACAGAACCTAGGTGTTCCAAACAATCAACAAAAGAAGATACATATACAGTGAAATCAGCCATAAATACTTCCATACAACTCACATGTTACTCAGAAAAAATAGTCAACATACATCGCTGAAAAGTACTAGTAGAAATACATAGACCAAATGGCATCCTTCTGTATGAAAATGTGCCAAATAGATAGGTAAATGTTGTCTTTTCTTGATCCTTAGGGGCTATATAGATTTGGAAATAACTCGATTATCTATAAAGAAAACAATAATGGGACTTACCAGCCAATCATTCTAACATTTGGTCAATGAAAGGTAATGGAAAGTGGTCCTTCCACGTGGCTTGATTCAGTCGACGGTAGTCAATATAGACTCGCCAACTATTTTGTACACGTGTTGGAACCAATTCATTCCTTTCATTTGAAAAAACTGTTATTCCTGTTTTTTTAGGCACAATTTTCACTAGGCTAACCCATTTATTATCAAATATAGGATAAATGATCCTTGTAGTAAGTAATTTACTAACATCCAATTTTACCACTTCAAGGAGAGAGGGATTCAACCGATGTTGGGATTTTTTTACGGGTTTAGCCTCATCATCCAAAAGTATATCGTTCCTATAGATAGATGGGCTAATACCAGGAATATCATCCAATGTTCATCCTATTTCCTTTTTATACTCTCTCAAAAGTTTGAGGAGTTTTGATTCCTATCATGGAGAGAGTTTATTGGCAATAATGACGGTCAATTGGTCAATACCCTCAAGATATACCTATTTTAAATTTGATGGAAGTTGTTTTAATTCCAACACCGGGGGTTTTGGGATTGAGGGAGTGGATTTTGGGGGAGTGAGGTCCATGAAACTATTGATCTACTCATGTTTATTCTCAAAGGAAAGAGAATCTATTGAAATGTGATTTTCAGAATCATCGATAGTCATGGGTACCTCATAATAAACCCACTCATCATTTAAAGCACAAAAATAACATTTTTCTTAACCCACAAAACATTCAAAAGAAGAACCAAAACTAAAATCATCCATGGGTGAATAAGATGAAAATAAATCAGAGGATGGCTCGAGGATAGAATTTTGTGTGTGTTTGTCATTAGATAGAACTTACATCGAATAGATAGGAAGAGTGGAGTGCTCTTCAACGGGGTGTTTCATAGCCTCAAGGATGTTAAAACTTACCTTTTACCCTCCAAATTCCATGGACAGCGTACCATTGTGAACGTTGATGATCGTATTTGCTGTTTTTAAGAATGGCCTCCCAAGTATGAGAAGATCATGTCCTTGGGTTCAGGTATCTTCCATCTCAAGAATGTAGAAATAAGAAGGGAAGATGATATTCTTCACTCGTACACGGACATCCTCAATCACTCATATTGGATGCGTTGTACTTCGTTTGGAAGGTTGCATGAAAATTCTGATTGGTTGAAGCTCTCCAACCTGCAGAGAAGTAAACACAGAGTGAGTAATTACATTAATTGAAGAACATAAATCTATCATAGCATCAGAAAAATAATCTCCCCTATGGTACACAGTATCATGAATGTTCTTGGATCCTTGTATTTGGTTTGCATTGCTGGTTGAATCAAGGCCGATACATTCCTACCCAAGTTGACTCTCTCTTTCCCCTTCAGCCTTCGTCTATGGGTGAAATGTTCTTTAAGAAATTTGGCATAACAAGGAATTTTCTTGACTGCATCTAATAAATGAATATTAACTTGAAATTTTTTAAATGTATCCATTATCTCATTATTAATATCATTATTAGAATTTTTCTTATATTTAGAGAGAATTTTTGGGAAAGGAAGAGGAATGGATTGTTCATTTGAATCATCAATTATAATTTGATTGCCCTTTTTATTTTATTTTCATTGCATGGAATTTTTGAGGGTTGGGAAGGAGTGTTTTCAAGAGGGGGACATACATGTTTCATCGAATTAGAAGAAGGAGATGCTTCTTTAGCACTATGAAGTGTAATTTCACATACATTACCTTTGTGTTTCGGATTGGAAATGGGTTGGGATGGTAGTTTTCTAGACCCTTGCATCTTAATCTCATCGATGGTGTTTTCCAATTTTCCCACTTGAGTTCGCAAATCTTGCATTGCTGATTGTGTGGACGGTTGGAACTCAAGGTTCTGGGATTCCATTTACTTCACCATATCCTTTAGGATTGGTTCATATTTGGGTGGAGAAGGATTGTTTTAAGATGATGATGGATAATAAGATTGCATAACTTTTCCTTGTTGATACCAATTCTGCTTGGGGTAGCTTGAGTTTCCTCCCTGTTGGTATTGGGGTTATTCTTGCCACCATGGATTTGGATTAGGCATGAATTGTTCTTTCTTGAAGGGAGTTTCTTGTTGGAATGGATGCCCTAGGAACACCGTTACACAAGACTTAGTTAAATCTTTATGTTATGGGCACTGGTCAGAAAAAATGAGTGTTATCAGAACAAATTACACAATGTAATGGAATATTAGTAGAGTGAGAGTTACCTTGTGCATGAGCTAATTTCCATATAAGGGTATGCATCTCATCAGGTTTAGTATCTAACTTTTTTTCTAGGGTTGAATTAGTTAGCTCATGAACTCCTCATGTTGGTGCAATTGCTTGTGTACCAAATTGTTGTGCATTTTGAGCCATGTTGGCTATTAAGTCACAAGTAGCAGAAGGAGTTTTGTCAACTAGGGCACCACCAGCTAGAGCATCAATCATTCCATGATCCATGGGGATAATTCCCTCATATAAGTATTGAATTAGAAGTTGTTCACTAATCTGGTTGTGGGGGAAACTTGAACAGTGTCTTTTGAATCTCTCCTAGTATTCATGAAGGGTCTCTCCTTATGATTGTCTAATTCCACAAATTTCTTTCCTAATTGATGCAGTTCGAGAGGTAGGGAAGAAATTCTCTATAATGAGTATTTTAAGGTCATTCCAGCCCCCAATTGTTGTAGGAATATAGTATAGACAGTCTTTGGCAACATTATCAAGGGAGAAAGGGAAGGCCCTAAACGTAATTAGGTCCTCAGATACATTTTGGGGTTTCATGGTGGAGCACACTATGTGAAACTCTTTGAGATGTTAGTGAGCTCCCTCACCGGGAAGACCATAGAATTTAGGAAGAAGGTGGATGAGACCTGATCTCAGCTCAAAGTTGGATGCTTCCTCAAGATTTTGGATGTACGCAGGTTGGTACTCCACATCAGGGGTGGTCAGTTCTTTTAAAGTTCGATCATTTACATCCATGTATTCTTAGGATTAATTAGGTTAAATTTTTTATTTATTTAGAACCACTTGAGGTTCCAAAAGGGGTTCCTCAATTTTACTTGATTGAATTTCTGAAGATGCCTTGATTTGTGTGGGATGTGATTTTTCAAGTTCAGGGTCAAATTCAAGTAGTTTTTCTTTACCAGATCAGGTCATGAAAATAATTTGTGAAGTTTTTTTGTTTTTTAATATGGATAAAATCACTTAAGAAGGGTGAAAATATAATATAATGTTATAATGCGGAATTATAGAGAGGGATATGGAGAAGAAGAAGAGAGAGAGAGAGAGAGAACACACCAAAAATAACCAAAAATAATGACAAAATCCAAAACAAAAACAATCAAATGGGGGTGGGGTATTTAAAAGAGTACTAATTAAGAAGTAAAATAAATAAATAAATGGAAATAAAGAAAAAAATTATCTTTTCTCTCCGGAAACAGCGCCAAAATTTTATCGCGTTGTCGAGCGCGTCAAATTAGTTGTTTGATTTTGACTAGAATTTCTGCAGTATAGCGGCAACCCTAGGTCGCCTCTCGACAGAGCCTTAGATCATTAATTCCAAAATGTGGTTCTGATTATGAAGGAAAAAATGGAAATGGTGTTTTATAATACTTGGGTTTGATAATTAAAGATGACAATTGAAAATGAAAGCAATAAAACAAAGTAGAAAAGAACAAGATTAATTAAGTGTGATCAACCCAGAGTATTATATGATGTTTATCCTTCACCGCCTCAGGCGTCTCAAAATGGACATGCAAAGCTGGGTAAGCACCAGACCTGATGTTTCCAGGGTATCAAAAACCTCATATTGGATGTTGAGAGTTTGGAGGAATATCTTTTGAACTGTTGGGATGAGAATTTGTTCGTCGCTCTGTGTGACAAAAATAATATCTTGTCCGAGAGGCTTCTTTCTCTGGAGAAAGATTTTAAACAGAGGTCACGGGTTAGATGGCTTAAGTAAGGGGATAGAAATAGTTCTTTTTCCCATGATTTCATTAAAGAGAGGAAATTCTCAAGGATGAACCTGAGAATGGAGAATGAGGACTACACTTCGTACATGAACATTACGGGGAAGATCGCTCTGGACTATTTCGAAAAAACCATTGCAGGGGAATCTGTTTCTTCCTTCATGAAGGGAAATCAAGCCACTGAGGACATCTTCAGCCATATCCCATCAATGGTTAATTAGGTGGACAACTGTGCTCTTTCCTCCATCCCCTCCTCCGAGGAGATCCGGCTGGCTTTCAGAAGCATGCCCCAGGACAGCGCACCTGGTCCCGATGGATTCCTGGCCAGCTTCTTTAGCTTCGCTTGGGATATTGTCAGCCAGCATGTTGTGGAGTAGATCCAAGACTTCATTCTCGGTGGCCCTCTCATCAGGGGCATTTCGGCCTCCATACTGGTCCTCATTCCAATGATTAGAAATCCCACCCTTGTTAGCCAGTACATGCCTATCTGTCTTTGCAACGTTGCCTATAAAATTCTATCCTTAGTCCTTGTCAGAAGGCGCGACAAAGTTATTACTTACCTGGTCTCAATGGAGCAGCACGGTTTCATCATGGGAAGGAGCATTCAAGGGGCGGTGGGCATCGCTAATGAACTGGTGCAGGACATTAACAGAAAATCGGTTGGATACAAGGTCATCTTCCAAGTCGACATGAACAAGGCTTATGACATGTTGGAATGGAGTTTCATCATCTGGGTCATGAGGAAATTTGGGTTTAGTGAGGTTTTTTGCGATATCTGCTTCAGATGCTATTCATCACCGTGGCTTTCCATTTCCTTGATGGGAAAAACATTTGGCTTCTTAAAGACTATCTGTGGTGTTCGCCAAGGGGACCCCTTGACTCCTTTTCTCTTTGTTCTCTCCCAGGATGCACTCTCAATAAATTTGAAACATGGTACAGATTCAGACCTCATGCTTCTTTTCCGTGGAAGGAATAGTGTGACCATTTCCTATATTATGTTTTCGGATGATATCCTAATTTTTATCAATGGCAGGAAAAGGTCATTGAAGGCTCTCATGGACTCCTTATCCACCTACGGAAGATGGAGCGGGCAGAGTGTCAACCCTACTAAAAGCCATTTCTTCACTTTATACAAATGCCCGGTCCCAAGGAACAAGGAGATTCAAAAGATCCTTGGTTGTTGTAGGATGTCGTTTCCCATTTCTTACCTCGGGGTGCCGATCTCCTGCGGCCTCTTTAAGAAGGTGCAATTCTCTGCGACCCTTGATTACATTCTAGGCAGAATCTACAACTGGAAGAATAAGCTACTCTCCTTCGGTGGACGGATTACGTTGATAAATAGCGTCCTCACGTCCATTCCCATGCACGTCTTCTTGGTGATCCTCCCTCCTAAGGGTACTGTGGAGAGAATGGAGCTTATACTTAATTATTTTCTGTGGGATGCCAAGGAGGAGGGAAGGTTCAACTGGGCCTCCTGGAAGCGTCTGGCCAGACCAATGGAGGCAGGAGGAGTTGGTCTCCGTGATATCCAGGGTACTCTTCAAAGTCTTCAGGCATGGCTCGCTTGGGAAGTTATCATTGGGGATTCGTTGTGGGTGAAGCTTTTTAAAGCATCATACCCAGGGCATGAAACAAGTGGCCTCTACAGTTCCACGAGGCCAGCAAGGTGCATGTTCTCCCTTATTGACATGTTGTCAGGTCATGTGAGATGGATCATCAGTGCTGGGAAGATCAGTTTTTGGGACACCAATTGTTCGGGGGAACCCTTGGGATACCCCGACTGCCCTTTTCTGGATATCAACTTCAGTAGTTCATGTGAGGAGTTCGACTTGATCAGTACCTATTTGAATGCTAATCAGATTTCTGTGTTCGAAAATATTGTCATGAGTGAGGAACCCGATAGGTGTTTCTTCTTGGCTACTAGCTCAGGGATTTTTACCTCGCAAGGCTTCAAGAGTATCGTTCAGCTAGGTAGAATCACCAAAACTTGGGCTCCAGCACTCTTGTGCAATGAAATACCTATTAGAATGAACTTTTTACTATAAAGAATCAGGAACAGGGCACTACCTACGGAGGACATCATCCAGCGTCGGGGCGTTGCTTTGGCCTCTAGATGTTCCTGTTGCACTAATCACATGTGCGAGTCGGCGAAGCACCTGTTCATTAAAAGTCATTGGGCGCTTCATCTCTGGTCCCTGTTCACACATTATCCATGTAGAAATGATGGAGATTTTTCTTTCCAGGATTATGTGGAGTGCTGGTTTTCTGGCTCGGGATCTTCTGGCAAGGAGCGGACGGTTAGAACGGTCATCCTTGTGGCCTTGTGTTGGGTGCTTTGGGAGGCTCACAATCAGGCTCGGAGGGGAGAAGATCATTCACTGTTGTTACTCCAGGATATCCTCAAATACCTTATCTTCGAGCTTGCATCCAAGATCAAAGGTGGTTCAATGTCAACTACCATCAACAATCTGCTCAATCGCCCCTGTTTTCTGAGAAAGGGTACTGGTCAGTGGGTTAAATGGCCCTCGCCGGTTATGGGACTCAAACTCAACATTGATGGATCATGCATGGGGGGAATCATGAGAGGGGGAGGGGTCCTGAGAGATTCATCATGCTCGGTTTTCATCACCTTTAGTGCCTTTTATGGGCCATGAAATTCTCTGAGTGCGGAGGTCCATGCATTGGCCTCGGGTCTGTCGGTGTGTAGAAGGAGGAAGTTGGCAGCGTCCGAAATCGATACGGACTCAGAAACCCTTGCGAAGATCATGAACGGGACTAGTGGGGTTCCTTGGGAGCTCACATACATCATCAGAAGGTGCATGATCATAACCTCACATGGGAACCTTATTCATCACAGTTGGAGGGAGGCTATCTTTCTGGAAGACTCCCTTGATCGCTTGGGTAGGCAGGACTTTCCCCTCATCATTTATGAATCTCTTTTTTCCCTCCCTCCAGAATGTGCCTCTTTTGTGCTGGGGGATGCCCTTGGAATCCACCATTTCTGACCCCCTTGAGGGGTTTTTTCTCCCTTTCCCTTTTCATTTCGAATAAAAAAATATACTAAGAATAAGTGTTTGACTTCATAACTAAAACTCACCAAGGAAACACACGAAGAACTCGATGCACTGTCCAGGTTTGTATGTTATTTCTTTTTGATACCATGAAATAAGTGTACATGGGATTTAAAATTATTATGTGAGTTCAATTGACCAATATGAGCCACACCAACACCGCAATTGAAGGGGGAAAAGAAAGTGGTGAACGGTGTGTGAAACATCACATGAATGGGTACCCCCAAACATGATCATACGAGTTGAGCATGACATACCAGTACATAACTCAATAAAATAAGAAAATAGGATGATCAAAAACAACCCAAAAACCTGGAATTCAAAATATCATTCAAATATTACAAACATGAATCTTGGGATTTACATCACGTTCCTCCTCGGGTGATCACAAGGGGTTTAGAAACCCGTGGGAGAGGAAGAAGATGAAGATGTTGAAGTAACACTTCCCATAGCCTCCAGAACTTCTAGGGATGTTTAGAAGACTCCTTGTGGAATAAAAAATGGCAGCACCTTTCCTCCTTACCAATCTTCCAAATGGGGAGCCCAAGGTGCCATTTTATAGGAAAATTGGATGGTGGTTTTAGGCACAAAGATTTCTTCAATACACTTGTACAATGATTTTTGTCCTTCAGGCTGCCTTATCTCGCTTTGAAGAAAATTAAAATGTTGTATCCCCAACTCTTGGATGTCTCCATCAAATTTTTGGAACCATTTTGACAACTACAGCTCTGGATATTGATAAAATAAAGAACACCGCATTTGACTTTGTCCAGCATTGATTCCTTGGACAGATCAGCTAGTATGGGCATCTTAGAGGCCGAATGGGGCTTTAGTTACTTCATATGAAATGTATCCAATCAAATTTTTTACCGGCCCACAAAAGTTCATCCCATTAGGATTCATGGTTCAATATCAATATGTTGTTGATTCCACTAGTGTTCTTGGATCATGTGCAGATTGGCCCATCTTTATTGGACATCATCATGGGTTCTCTAAATCACCTCCTCCTTCAATATAATTATCAAAAAATGTAACATTGCCCTTTTAAAAAGTGTTAAGAACAAAATAATTTAATCAAACATGGTGTGATATTTGTTATTATACTTTTAATTTTCAATACAATACCAGTTTAATACATTGGTATAAGGGTAAAATAAATTAGTGAATCGTGGTACAATCAACTACATACTCTCAAATAAAACAGGATGAACATCAATTCATATTGAAATAAATTTAACCTTTCAAAATCACTAATGTACTAAATTATTAATTTTCATTTATTCTAGTGAATGAAGATTTGAATTCATTTGAGAGAAAACTTGTTAGGGAACTAATTGAAAGACCTATATAATTACTATAAATTAGAACCAAATGGTATCTTTAGAGAAAGGATGATGTTTTTGTAACTATGAAGGTAAATAATGAAAAACTTATTACACAAGGTTATATTAATTTAATAATGTGTTTATAAAATCACTCTTAACCTCTATTTTATGATATTATATGTGGATAAACCTAAAAATTTTGTTAAATGAATTTTCAAAATTAATGAAAAACGTATTATAAATGAGATTAATGGAAAAATTAAAATTATTCCTTAGTTTATATATTTTTGTAATAATGAATAAAATGTTTTTAATCCAGTCATGTATAATAAAAATATTTTAATATATTTGTCTATGGATATTACAAAAGGTAGTTATATGGGTAAAAGTAAAAGTTGTTTGATGGATCATGAAAACACAGTTAAATAATTTCAATCAATCGACAATTTTATGATTTGAGGATTACTATAGATATCTATAAAAAACCATATATTATTTTTAGTCTGTTCATGTGTGTATGTTTCTAAAAATATCCTAAACTATCACTTTTTAATACAATAAAAAAATTAAATACCTCAAACATAGAAAAAATTTAATATTGTTTTACAAAATATTGAAGAATTTTAATTAGTTAGTCATTCAAAAAAGAAACATTGTGGTTATATTATGGGTAGAAAAAGAATATATAGGACATTTAAATTTTTGGGAATTTATATAGATTCATGGTGAAGTAAAAAAATTAAAACTTTATTATATTACCTGAAACTGAGGAAAAGTACATAATTATTAGAAATTGTGGTGCACATATATATTAAATGAAATAAAATATACTATAATATGTATATCCACATCGAAATGTCCCTATAAATTATTAAAATATATGTCAATAAATATTTATTAAAATAATTTATCTCATTAAATAAAAGAAAATATTTATATAAGAAATCACCTATTTATTGATAATTTTAAAAAAGGAGATACAAATTAGGAATTATTTTCTACTAGACATCATTTAGATAACATATTTAAAAGTATATCAAAAATTTATGTGAATACATTATATGTGACAATAATTTGGGATTAAAAACTATTCTTGAATAATTAAATCTAGATATATCTAATATATTTTTTTAAATTCTATTTATATTTCATAACATCTATTTTTTCACTTCAGTTATCATAATGTGTAAATTTCACACTCAGTTAAGGGACCATGTTTTTTTGTTTGTATAGTACATTTACTCTCAATTAGACTTTACACACATAGTCACTATACATAACATGAGTATTTAGTTACATGGTCACTGTACGTATCTGGAGATTTTACTCATTCATTTACTATACCAGTTATGATTCCATGGTCACTATTCCAAAAATACCTTATTTTTCATGAACACACAATTACTAAACATTAATATTAATTTATTTAAAATTTTGTTTTACTTAACTCGTTTTGGAAATTTTTTTCTTAAATATTATTATCATTTTATTCCCAAATTGATGGAATAAAATAAAAAATTAGAATATAAACCAATGCATATATCATCACCAAATATCCGTTTCTTTATTTTTATATCCATAAATTCTCTTAAAATACCCTCATTTTTTGAATATCATTTTAAAACCCAAATCATATGGGAAATGAAATTAAATCAGAAGAATATCGATGTTGAAACAATACCCTGAAACCACAACTCATGTTAGGCCAACTCTTGTAAAAAAATGAAATATGGATCTAGGTAGTTTGAGTGTTGTACTAATGCCTCATAACCTACATATTATCGATTTTTAAATCTTTAAAACCAAACTATTCATATTTAATTATTATATATTATTAGTTGAATATTCATTAAAAACAGAATTATCCATGACATAAATATTATATATTATGCCTTCAAAATAATGGACACATAAATAAATAATCCATAATAGATCAACATTGTCTCCCAGTTAGTTCTTCATAACTAACATCATTATTAAAAATATATTTATTAATACATTTTTTTATTACCTAGGGAAATAATAAATTAAGAAATGGTGAGTTCTAATTCTTAGTAACTGTAAAAAATAGAGATATTGGTATATCAAGAGAATAAGGATGTAAGGACATTATAATAAAATTTGAAAATTATACCTTTCATATCATATATTATAAAAATGAGTAATAAAATAATCTTGGTAGTTTATAAGACATGAGTCATAAAGGAATCAAATAAAATGGAAAATGGGACCATAATATTAGCATTAGATATGGAATTTATGAACAGATAAAATCATAGAATATCATTTCCACATTATTCAAGGATCATTTTGAATACTATCATAGTGGAATGAGTTCCCTCCCCAAACCATAAAAGAAGTTATGGTTCACTCACAAGGCAGTCATTATGGAAAAAGGACCTTACTAAAATGGGTTCACTCCCCATTCCATTCCTATGAATCTCATGAAATATAAATATTTAACCAACATATTAAAGGGTGATATAGGTACCAACCATAACATAAAAAAGTTGTACATATGTGTGCCATAATAAGATAAATAAATAATTTTATTATAAACCATGTAATGAAATGGATTTAAAAAATCATATCATATCCTTGGGAAAAGGGATTGGTTTCATGAGCTTTTTCTCATTTGATAACAGCATATCTAGTGGAAAAAGCAGGTTTCCAAAGAATTTTATCATTTTATAACCCATGGAAGAGAAATGGGGTTTATAATGATCATTTCATCATAAAAAATCAAATAATGAATAATTATGGTGTCCTGGATTCATATATGGAACGTCCTAAACTGAAAAACAATAAAACAAATATTCGGAATATTAACCACGTTGCCTCTTACATGCCTTGCCATTTTTTAGAAGCATCAGAAAAGTAGAAACGGTCAAATGATCAAATGGTGGGGGACTATATCATCATGATTAGAGTACAACAATGGTATAAAATATATTAGGTAAACCTATTAATAGTGTATTGATTAAAAAAATTAAAAACTATGAAAGAAAAATACCATAAGTAAATAAAAATAGATAATTCCAATTATACATCTATGCATGCATGTCCAAATCATGATACAATGTAAACGTTGGAAAACATAGAAGTAATTATAATAAAAATAATAAAATATAATCCCAAAGGCTAACTCCATGAGAATTCAGAATTCTAGTTTTGTTTTATTATTCAAACTCTCATGTACAATGCACAACCTGATCAATATTAGAAGGGAATATGAATACGATATCTTCTAGGGTACCGCTGTGTAATGGAGCCCTATGCACAATGTGATATATACTTAGTAGGAAACATCTAACAGTGTCTAATGAATAACCTATTATATTAATATAATTTAAAACTGTGTGCATGTATGATAGGTAAAGTGATATAAAAAAGTAAAAAATTTAGATCAGGTTCCTCAAGGACACCTAGTACCCAATACCTTCATCTTCCTAGGAAGTAATGTCCTTGAAATGTGGTCTAGCTATATATATTTGATATTATTGTAATGATAATAGGTCATTATAAAACATGTATCATGAGATGAACCTAATTGAAGCATGTGATTTGGATAAATGGATGCACTACTGGATTAAAGCTATGGATTTATTTTTTATAATATGTAATTGATCAATAAATTTATTAAAGGAACCCTAATAAAATCCATGTAAATGAAAAAAAAATAATCCTAAGAAGATCTCAGTGGGAACTATAAATACCCAATACCTTAAGAGTTAATCTATGTTGATCGATAAACAGGATTTCGTGTATCACTCCTGGAATTGTGTGAAGACTAGAATAAACCCTTGAATCCATCATTGTTATATGACATAGGGGACTGAGTATCTTTCTTGGCTTGGTATAACCATCTAACCACTGTGCCCGTATATAGAGAATCCCCTATGGAACAAATATCACTCATAAAAAGGTAGATAAATACACGCAATGAGACCTCCCAATGCATACCATGTTCCACTATCGATATAATATAAAATTAGAAACCTATGAGACCATACATGGAATTCCGAAAATGGATACCCCAATATTTCATAGGTTAGAAAACAATATTAATATAATATTATACCATTCATGGAGTTCTGTAAAGTGGATCCCAAGCATCCCTTAATGATATTATTTTTTTATTTATGTGTTTATGTTAAATTCTAAAGATATCATGTTAGTAAACATCACAAGTAATACTCAATTGTTTATTGAGATTCAAGTAAAAAATAATTCCATTTATCATAATTCAATTTCAATTACTCAACAATGGATTAATTAAAAATTAGAAAACATCTTGCGGCATGATCTTACAATTCACTATACATTTAATTTATGTTAATAATTTAAAATGAGGAAGGCCAAACAACTTGGGAGATGTTTTAGACATTAAAAAATAACACATTGGTGTTTAAAATACTAACACATTTCAATTAATAATTATACTTAATTTTTATAAGTTATTGAAGCCCAATTAGTGATTTTATTAGAAAAATAATTAACTAATTGAACGCTTTAAAGGGGCCCACTTATATGGGTGGCCAAATATTTATTTTCATAGCCACCAAAAATCCAATTCTATAAAATAGGTATAGTAAAATTTGGGAATTGTGTTCTAAATAATTAATTTCACATCGAAGAGGAATCACATGGAAATAATAACACATGACACAATGGTACAATTTATAAATAGTGGTAATATAAGTTAGAAGGCCTTAAAACACCCACATTATGCCATGGAGAGTACATATATCTAATACTAAGGATATTTTAGGTCTAGTTCGAGGGAAAATGAATAAAATAAAAAACACCAAAAAAATATGGGTAATTAGCTCACATGAACATAGAATCCGTGAAATAGAAAAAAAATAATGAAAGTAGAAAGAGGTGTCAATCTATTATAATGTTCCGACCAACAATATTTATATCACTCAATTCTAACATTGGATGAATGAAAGGAATCCATTACTAGGAGTTGGAAGATAAGAAACCCATGGAGGAGAAACCACATGAAGAGTAGCAAAGAAATATAATATAAGATGTATAAAATAATTCTGGGGAAATTTTGAATTTCCCAACATTAAATGGGGTGAAATTTTTTTCCACACAATTGTCCAAACCATCTTTCGGCCTTGTTTCATGAACTTCTCAAGAAGGGGAATTGAATGGTTCATTTTTATGATTTGATAAACCCTAAAAAACATACAACTATCTATAAAAGGATTAAATAACCTTCATTGAATTATGGAATGGTGTTCATGGTTAGAAATAATCACAAGACACCCACAACCCCTCTGGACTGGATGTACATTTTCTCTTTGAGGTCTACATGGTTTCATCCAAACATTGTTCCTCTACATGTTCTTCCCAATATAATTTCATCACAACATGATGCTCCCGAAATAGAATTGAATAACCAGTATACACCTCAATCTATAAACCATGTCTAATGAAGTAAATTTATGTTTTCAAAATACATATATTTAGTTCTAAATCTCAGATTACAATTTACCCCATCCACCAAACATAAAAATCGTGTCCTTTTGAAAATTTCAACTGATCCAAAAAAAGATACATTACAACCTCCCCACCAATGAACATCTCATACATGATAATCCTTGGGGGAAAAAAGTAAAACCTAACCTATTATTGTCAAGAATATTCATCCAAAAAGTTGTGTTTCATTCTAAACTCGCAACTCAATTCAAATTATTACATAATCATTTAGTACATGAAACATTAAAACATGATTCAAAACTCAATTTCCTAATAGAACATTGAGATAGAGATTACACGATCTAAACTATCTAGAGATATTATCCAATAATTTTCATTTTAATTGCCTTGAGAATCACACCTCCCACCATATGTTTTATTATTAAAATTAAAATTTTGAGTTCTGGTATATGTACCATTAAAATTATTTATTTAAGAATCACCATTGAATTTTAACAATAATCACGTCATGATTCCAAGGTTAAATGAATTTGAAACAAAAAAATGACCTCATTTATCCATGTCAACCAAACAATTTATGAAATACCCTTTCTAACGCATACTTCACTAAACCCATGCTGATGATGAGCTATGGAATGGTTATTCACCAACCACATTCAAAAGAATGAAGAGAACATGTCGAACCATTTATCGATGACTCTTATCAAAATGACCAGCTTAGATGGCTGGTTTAACACAACTTGAATCATGAATAATTCTCCCATATTATCTCATCAATACCATGAACACAACCATTGAATGTCACATGAGACATCTGGGGGAACATCAATCCATAAATTACATTCATGATATTGTTCCCCGCCAATAACATGGGTCCACGCCTGATCCAGCATACATAGACTATCACCCTTTAAAGAAGAATATCCATGTAGAACTGATGTTATGCGTAGCCTCATTTTCTTCAAATAGGTTCCTTAAATATCATTAAATAAATCCATACTTTGACATTTACATGTGATATGTAGATACATTACAGAACATCCTCCTAACATGAACTCTTACTAAGATGAACAATAGTAAAAAGAAGAACCAAATTGTCCTCGTTAGTACATCCAGTGAATCCCTATATGGGAATACAAGTATAACAATAGAAATCCAAACATATTTATTATAGCATTCTGGAAAAATATTGACTCCCATAGAGTTTAATTTCCATACCCAACGACATTTAAAATTTATTGTGGGATATAACCATTTTTTACTCTGTGTATGTAGTCAATATAAAGGTATGAAACCTGATAATCATAAAATGCGAGTAAACTCAGTTATTTCAAACTATTTCCACATATTATGGGAGACACTCCCATAATAACATAATGTATTTATCAATATGTTTCTAAACTCGCCATATCCATATACTGGAATGAATAGATATTTAACCACAATTAGTTGACTTCTTTTAAAAGAACTCACCAGATCCTTCTACCAAATTTCCACTAAATGACCATGATTCTTTTAACACCAGAGGAATCTCAGGATCACTCAAGAATATCCACTATAGTCCATCCATGACCAATAGTGTCTTCAAATGTTTCATACACAGCCAAACCCATCTTTATACTACTAACTAATAATAACTGACAAAAAACAAAACCCAATAGCCTCAAGGGAATTTTAATGAAGCGCAAACCAAAACCAAATGGTACTTTTTGTTCATGTTACTAATTCATGGAAGGAAATACATAAACCAGATATCTCTAGTTCTCCCATACATATTAGTATATTTAATGATATATTTACTGAAAATTGATCTCACCCTTGACACAGGCTTTATTTAACAATAACCATGGGTCCTAGAGGTGGCCAACATTATTTTAGAAATAGTAACACAAATTGGAATGAAAAAAGTCAAATTAAAATATTACTTACTTAAATTACACTATATTAACATGTGACATTCCTCCAAAGTTGTGTGTACATGTGCTATTACCTTTGGCATAAAAACCTAAAAAACTAACCAGCATGTCAAAACACATGATCCCTATATGACACCATCCAATGAAATGAGATGAGTATAATTTCCTATAAATACCATTTCATACTTCTTTGTAGATGTACAATGATTAAATATTGATTTTCAAGGCATTGAGGATTACTATAAAACCCAAATACTTCATTACACAATTTATTAACTTAATGGGAACCACATGAATCAACATATACTACCATAATATTCCACAAATGAAATAGAAAATGGTTGATACCATCAATAATATTATATAGCATGTGAATATAGCTTCTTATTTCTTATAAAAATAATAATCCCATAGTCATACTACCCCATTTCATTGGAAGACATATTGATGACCTCCCGAGTCATCTAAAAATGAATTGGATGAGAAGAATGGTCATGAATACTATTAAGCATCTTAAAAAGATCAATGAATTTTTATCCCACTAAATATGAGCATTAAATTATGCTCAAACTCATAAAAGTGACATCAAGAGAATGACCATCAATCCAAAAAAAATCATTTTAGAATATAAGACTCTTACATGTGACTAGGGAACCCGAACAACACCACACAAATGAAAATATTCCATGGATATAGTAGGGATTAAATATTCTATGGGATCTATATACACTAGTATAGTGTCACATAAATGACTTATTTTAATGTTAAATTTCATTTATTTTACATTTATGCTTTATTTTTGGGGTTTCTCATGCTTTTATGGTGGAATGGATGAGTTTTCGTGAATTGGGCCAAACTGTGAGCCCAATTCCAGATTTAAAAATAAATTTTGTTTCTTTTATAAAATTTTCATTTTTTAATATTTTGCACCCATTCGAATTCCTAAATCATCTCCCATGACATATTAACACCACCAATATAGTTTGGAGCCTTTATAAATCCATAACAAAGGTGTATATAAGTTTTTATTTAAGGGATTGGGCCTTCCCAAAATCCAAATTCTATTTTTAAAAATCATATTTTATTAATTAATAACATATTCAATATTAAGGATTTTTCGTTTATTACAAGCCTCAAACACACCCATGGAACCCAGCCATGCGTCCAACTTCTCTCTCCCTTCTTTGGATCAGTTATTCATATCTATTGAGTGCAAAACTTCTAAGGGTTTCGAAAATAGGGCAGATTTGAGGAGGTATGTTCATTACATAATAACTTTCTCAATTCTTACTCTTCCCTCTATTCTAGTTCCTATATGACCATATCATTCTTGTTCTATCAAACCCTGAATTTCGGCCATTTTTAATTTTAGATACAGGTGTTTTGGGGAGATTCATTCAAGATTTCTCAAGTAAGTTAGTCCATTTCTTTCCTCTTTCAAATTTCGTAGGGTTTCACTCTATTTCATTAGGGTTTAGTTCCCTTTTCCTTAAAGATAAAAATTACTATGGTGTATTATTTCCAACCTATAGTTTAAAATTGGGTTTTTGTTGTCTTTTATTGTGGTTTTAGGTTTGATCTAGGTCCCTCTTGGTTCGACGATGGTGCGATTTGATTTTCACAAAAAGGATTCAATATTTTAACTAATTTGGTAGGTGATTCCATATGTATGAAATCTCTGTAAATTTACTAGCCTTTATTATGACATTTTAATCTATATTATATTTTATTTTTTCTTCAAAAAATATTTTTAGTGGTTTTTTAATGAAAATGAATTTTTAATGCCAATTTTTGGTGAAATTGGGGGTTTTTCATGGAAGTCTCTTGTTGGTTCTTTTGGGGATTCCATATCACTACTTATTTTATTTATATTGGGATGTACTAGGGCTGAAAATACTGTTTTTAATGTTTATCTCTTTTTTTGTTGCTGCAAAAGTTGGTTTTAATGGTGTTGTGGAACTTGTAAACTTTGCGGGTAATGTTTGTTTAAAAATGAAAGTTTTACAAATATTACATTTTTTGGTTCACATGGGGCTTCCCTAAAATTGATTAGTTGGTTTAATTAAAATGTATAAGGTTGTGTTTCCTGTTTTGGTGACTTATTGGTATGCATATAGTGTGCAATGTGGGGTTTTCAGGGTGTGTTGGATGCAAAACAATGTGGGTTTTTGAGAAACTGTTTTATGGAAAATCAAAGTGTTTTGTTGTGTGTTTTAAATTAAATAAAGTGTGTATAGATACTGTATTTTTTGTAAGTGACCATTATTTCTATTTTTATATGAAAATTTATGCATGTGGCACTCAGAATTTGTTTGATCACAAAAGGGGAAGCCTAGGTACCTAAGTGGGGCGGATGTGTACTAGTACGGCTAATGGACCAGATGGGTTTTGTCCCTGTTGAACCTAGAATTTGGATAAAGACAACTCTAAATAAACTATGTGGATGATGGTTGGGGACCACTAGGTTATGGGTATGTTCCCTACTAGCGGCTCGTGCACGAGAACAGATTTTACTATGGTTACTTTACACCGAAGTATGAGGTACATGGGGCCCGAGACTGTCGAGTGCCTAGGGGTGTTCCCGATTTTGTTGCTCATTGGGTTTGTGGTATTTTCCATTGTATTAGGGTGTTTTTGGATGTAATTTAAAGTAGATTACATGTCTATTTAAATGAGTGAACATTCTGAAAACTTTATCTTGAAAAATGTTTTCAATTGAAAGTTGCATTTCTGGGATTTTATCACTGCTTTTCTTTGCGTAATAAAACTGCTTGAATTTTAACATTGTGTTGCATGAAATTTGGAATCATTGGGTTGTATCATATTGGTATTAGTATAAAACCCTACTTACAACCCTTGGGTGTAAGTAGACTTGGTTATTTTTGACTCAGGTAAAGGAAAGGCTAAGGGTGATGGGCGGTTCAGGGTGTTAGTCCCCATCATTGGGGCGGAGTTGTGGAGACAACTTGGGGGTGATGACCCCTTGTAATGTGGAGTCCATTGGGATATTTTGTTGCTATTTCATTGTGTCCTTGGACCTTTTGTATTTTATTTTAACTTATGTACTTATTTCCGGATTTTTTATAAACCTTTTTGGTATGACTTTTTCAGATTCATTTTATAAAATATTTTTGGTGTTTTATGTATACATATTTGGGTAAATCGTTACCAAAGCAAGATAAATGATAACCAGGCACTTGTTCCAGCCTATGATGATAGGGAACGCCCTTCAGGCCTTTCCACAGACCGGGTCAGGCACCGGGTCAGATGGCGACCCAGCTCTATTCGTGACAAAATGGTATTAGAGGAGGTTTGCTCTCTTTGGGTCATGTTATTTGGAGAACAGTTTGGATAGTCTGGAGTTAGGATTGTCGGGATAAGGAATTTTGGTTATGAGTAGTATGGCTGATCACCACAACTCATGATGGGATTCAGGTATCCAGGGGAAGTTGGGACCTTTTAGAGTCTTTTGGTTTTCTTAGTTTAATGATGATTAGGGAAATGAAAAGAGAGTTGGGTTAATGATCTCAGTGAGATAGCAGGGGCTGGAAAGACATGTGGAGTCGGGGATATTCCCTAGAACACTCTCTGTGATAGTGAAGTGATTCGAATATGGCCTCTAACCTTATTTCCAAGTCATCCAATGAAACTATTTTCCTCTCACGTTGTCTTGTGTTCTTTAGTTTTAAATATTCGAACTTTGGTTTTAAAGTGACTTGGTTTTAAGAAGTCTAATGTTTTTGTGAAATTATTTTCAAATAAATATGTAATGATTTATTTTTTGAAATTGTGGAACTTAATATTTAGAATTATTTTGAAATGGAAAATCATGTGCTTACACCTCTTTTGAAAGCAGAGACTATACTAAAGTTGGTTTTGAAAAAGTGTTTTTAATAGAGTTTTCAAAACTATTGAAAGGTGTTTTAATGGGATGAGATCTTTGGAAATTTATGTAAATAACATGAAAGTGAGTTTTCATTGGAACGATTGTGCCATTTTGAAATGTTTTTTTAATGCAGTAATTTGGGTTCGATCTCTTGGTTAGTGGTTTTGAGAAATAGGATGTGTTGGTTGACCATTTTGGTTTTGAAAAGTAGAAAGAATATTTGTTTTTACCTTTGGTATATCCGTGAGGGACCACATGCATGGGGTTATATGTAATGATGAATGGTTGATGGCATGACTAGATGAGTGCTGGTATGGATATGAGGAGGGTGACCGGTGTGGCACAAAAATATGCATGTGTGAGGCCCATGGGGTACCCTTGGTTGATACGCTTACCATTGAACTGTTAGTTTTAAAAGAAATGGGTTTAAAGAAAAAAATGATGTCTTGATGAATTTTTTGGGATGGTTTGTATAATGGGTTTCTGAAAATGTTGATGTTATGGGATGTTTTGGGTACAATAACCCCTCTTGTTTGAATTGTGTTTTGGATTTGGGTTTGGTCCGTAAGCTGTGTTGTAGGGACGGTTAGTGGTCTCTTCTGAAAAATGTTTTGGGATTTCATTATGGTGGTTCCCTTCATGTGTTTGGATCTGGTTTTTAGTATATCATTACCAATGTATCATCTTGGTTGTGTCCTTAGGTTTAATTTTTGGATAAGGAATTCCCCATTAAGGGTTATTGCACAACTGAAGTGCAACCATGATTGTTTCACCATTTTAATACCCTCCAGTTGATCAATATAAGGAATATTTTTCTTGAGATTTTTAGATTGAGCCTACAACATTTCCTTTCATGGTTTTGTGTATCCTTTTGTATTGGGAGAGTGATCATGGAAGGTTGAATGAAACCTTAGCCTCTTATTTTTCCTGGTTTTCCAAAGGTGGAAGTGGTCTGGGGTTGTTAGCATGGATGAGTATCTGGATGGTGTCTAATAGGTCCTCTTGGTCCATCATAGTATCTTCGAAGAAAGAGTTCACAATAAACTACCAGTGTAGGAAATATGGTCACGAGAGGATATTGTGGCCACTTTCTAGAATTGTGTGTTGTTTGGGGTTGTTGTAAAAGGTCCCACTCCATGCATTGTTTATATGAGTCACAATGGTCATGTTCAGTGAAGCCTTGTGATTTTGTGCACTCGATTGACTTTGAAGGTGAAAGTCATGCAATCCTATGAGAGTTTCTTTATGTTAGGAGAATGACTCCCTTGGAAGAACTTCAAAATCTTCCAATTTAGAAGAAGGTTATTATAAGGGTTATTTACTTGTATAGTTTCTCACTCGAAGAAACAAAGTGTGATGTGTGTTCATTTTCTAAGCCCTTATTTCAGTGAAATATTGAGTTAGGGTAAAGTGAGTTTGGAATATGTTATGCCTGGGGAATTTTATATGGGATTTCATTATATATGTTGTTTTATCCAAAAGAATAATTTTCATTCAGGGGATTTCCAAATCCTAAATGTGATGTCAAAGATGCTTTAATCATTTGAGCTCCATCTATAGGTCTCAGAGAGAAGCCAACTTGTAGTCAGGGGAAATCCCTAGGTTGTTTAAACCCATGTACAATGTCTTATCCTCAGTATGAAAGATATTAAGAGTTTAAACCTCTAGTGTCATCATCTTCCATCTGTTGTTCCCATTCGGTGGAAATAGGTTGAGGACCTTGCACCCATGTCATCACCTAATGTCATTCCCACCCCCTTTGGTTTCCATCGAGTCATTAGAGAATAGTTCAAAATTCGGATAGACTTGTCGAGGACAAAATTTGTGTATGATTAGTAGTGACCATGTCCTAGGAATCCATGAAAAAAATAATGATCTGCGCAGTTAGTGCAGAATTTCCCAAACCATGAGGACTCACCCTGCGCCCTTCTGATATCTATAAAAAATGGGTCTTTCTATATTGGGCCATGCTGGTCGGTTAAGATGCTTGGTTCTTATGGTGGGGAGACCCACTATTATTTACATGCATGTTCCTTCATAAACTGGGAGGGAATTATACCCTTTGTGCTATAGAGTTTGTTCAGGCCTCCCTCAGTTAGTGTCTTGATTCTGTCTCGGAAAATAATATAGGTGACCACTTATGGTGGGGTGCCTATTTGTGTTCCCCCATACCAATAGCTCAGATTTATCCATTGTTTTGTCTTGTTGGTAGGAGGTCTCATTAGGAAATTTATAGATTCCAACATCTTCCTTGAGTAAACTTTGGAATTGGAGAGTTCTCAATGGTTTAGTTAACGTAAGGTATGTGTAACCTTGTTCGAAGTTGTTGTTCCTTTGGGTGAATTGATTGAGTCTTGTTCGAATAGTGTTTGAGAAGCTTTATTTTGGGATAAAGTATGAATGTGATTGATCATTTCAGTAACGTGGTGTATGTTTGGGTTGTGAGATTAATCATTCTATAATTGATCACTAGAGGTGTTTTGGCCTTTGGGGGCGAAGCTTGGCAAAGAAGTACATCTTGGTTTATCGGTTGGGTTTGGTTTTCGTATCTGTCCTTGCTGTAGCTTTATAGGGACAAAAAGTTTTCATGGTGGAGATAATTGTCATATAAATGACTTATTTTAATGTTGAATTTTATTTAATTTACATTTATTCTTTGTTTTTGGGGTTTCTCAAGCTTTTATGGTGGAATGGGTGAGTTTTCATGAATTGGGCCAAACCATGAGCCCAATTCCAGATTTAAAAATAAATATTTTTTCTATTGTAACCATTTAATTTTATTATATTTTGGACCCATTCCAACTCCTAAATGGTCAACCCTGACATATTAACACCACCTTTGTAGTTTGAATCCTTTAGAAATCCATAACCAAGGTGTATATGGGTTTTTATTTAAGGGATTGGGCCTGCCAGACATCCAAATTCATGTTTTAAAAATCAAAATTGATTAATTAATAACATATTCAATATTAAGGATTTTTTGGTGATTCAAAGCCTCCAACACGACCAAGGAACCCAAACACGTGCCAAATCTCTCTCGCACCTCTTTGGACCACTTCTTTATCTCGATTGAGTGTTAAACTTCTTAGGGTTTCGAAAATCGGTCATATTTGAGGAGGGATGTTCATTACACCATAAATCTCCCAATTCATACTATTTTCCCTCCATTATAGTTCATAAATGACCTCCTAATTATTGTTAGAACAACCCCTAAATTGTGGATGTTTTAAATTTTATATACTTGTTTTTTGTGGAGATTCATTAATGATTTATCAAGTAAGTTAGTCCATTTATTTCCCCTTTAAAATTTCACAGGGTTTCATTCTATTTGTTTAGAGTTTGGTTCCCTTTTCCATGAAGTTAAAAATTACCAGGGTTTAGGGTTTCGAAACTAGGGTTTTACTTAGGGTTTTAGTGGTATTTTATTGTGGTTTTAGGTTTGATCTAGTTCCCTCTTGGTGCAGCGGTGGTGGGATTTCATTTTCGCACAAAGGATTCAAGGTTTTAACTAATTTGGTAGGTAATTCCATAGGTATGAAATCTTTGTGAATTTATTTGTAGTTCTTAATACATTTTCATGTTCATTTCATTTTATGGTTCTGAAGAAATAGTTTTAGTGTTTTTTGTAATGAAAACGAATTTTTAATCCCAATTTTAGTTGAAATTGGGGGTTTTTCATGGAAGTCTCTTGTTAGTTCTTTTAGTGATGCCCTGTCACTAGTTATTTTATTTTATTCAGATTTACTAGGGCTGAAAATGCAGTTTTTAATGTTTATCCCTTTTTATGTTTCTGCAAAAGTTAGTTTTAATGGTGTTGTAGAACTTTTGAACTTTTAGTGTCATGTTTCTTTAAAAATGGATGTTTTACAAGGATTACATTTCTTGGTTCCCATAGGGCTTCCCTAAAATTGATTTTTTGGTTTAATTGAAATGTATAAGGCTTAATTTTCTATTTTGGTAACTTATAGGTGTGCATATAGTGTGCAATGTGGGGTTTTCTGGGAGTGTTGGGTGAAAAACAATGTGGGGTTTTGAGAAATTGTTTTATGGAAAATAAAAGTTTATTATTGTGTGTTTTAAATGAAATAAAGTGTTTATAGATATTTTATTATTGGTAAGTTACCAGTATTGGTGTATTTATATAAAAATGGATGCATGTGGCATGATTAATTTGTTTGACCACAAAGGGGGAATCCCGGGTTCCAAGGTTGGGCAGATGTGTACAAGTACGACTAGTGGACCAGACGGGTTTTGTCCCCGTTTCACCTTTCATTTGGATAAAAAAACACTAACTAAACTATGTGGATGATGATTGGGGACCACTAGGTTATGGGTATGTTCCCTACTAGTGGCTCGTGCATGAGAACAGATTTAACTATGGTTACTTTACACCGAGGTATGAGGTACATGGGGCCCGAGACTATCTTGTGCCTAGGGGTGTTTTCAATTTTGTTTCTCATTGTGTTTGGGGTATTTTATATTGTATTTGGGTGTTTTTTAAGTTCATTACATTATCTAAAATGTCTATTTAAATGTGTGAACATTCTGAAAACTTTTTCTTGAAATTGTTTTTCAATTGAAAGTTTCATTTTGTGGATTTTATCACTACTTTTCCTTGTGTATTAAAACTACTTGTTTTTTTCACATTGTATTGCATTCTATTTTGAATCATTGGGTGTTATCCTATTGGGATTAGGATCACACATTACATACAACCCTTGGGTGTAAGTAGACTTGGTTATGTTTGACTCAGGTAAAGGAAAGGCTAAGGGTGATGGCGGTTCAGGGTGTTAGTCCCCATCCTTGGGGCGGAGTTGTGGAGACGGCTTGGGGGTGATGACCCCTCGTCATGTGGAGTCCATGGGGTTGTTTTGTAGTTGTTTCATTGTGTATTTGGACCTTTTGTATTTCATTTGAACTTATGTATTCAGTTATGGATTTTTTTATAAACCTTGTTCGTATGAATTTTTTAGATTCATTTTACCAAATATCGTAGGTGTTTTATGTATACATATTCAGGTAAATCATTCCCAAACCAAGATAAATGATACCCGAGCACTTGTGCCAGCCCGTGGGGATAGGGAATTCCCGTCGGGCCTTGCCACGGATTGGGTCGGGCGCCGGGTCAGATGGATACCCGGCTCGATTCGTGATAGATAGCCCCCAAAAATGTAGGAAACCTAGATTTATAAATAGTACCTGATGATATTATAACTAGGAACAACCACCTATAAATTATGTTTCAAAAATATAAGGTAAATTTTCATGCTCCTGTTACATGGAAAAACTCAAAGAGGACTATAACTACCCTTTCCAAGGATTTAATGAAGGATACCAATTAAGGTTCTATTTTATGTAATTACAATAATTCAAATAAAATATTTAATGATTAAATTATTCAATTCAAAACGTTTTGTACATGTTACATAGAAAACTACACTTTTCACTTTTTCAAGAAAATTCACATCATATGCCCCATTTTTAATATAATTTATTAATTCGTAATCTCTCACAGCTGGGATTTATTAAAGAGAATTTAAATTCCAATATATTAATGAAAAAACCCTTTAAGATGAAATTGGAATTTTAATTACAATTTACATATAAATAATAATTCTCAATGATGATAAATGATTTTTGATAATTTATATTGGGGACTGTTCAAGTAATATTCCACTATTTTTTTTATATGGATCACTCTAAAAGATGATAAAGACACTACAAATAAAAATTAGATTTATAGACAAAACATACCCCCTTTAGATTAAATAATATATCATAAGATATAAGGTAACCAACATGGGTCCCATATATCCATCACGTGTCCACAAATAGCAATAATTGATCTAATTACTAACATTTTAAAATACATCTAATGGTTTATCTCAAATGAAACATGACCCAATTGACCTACATAATTCCAATTGTGCATTTATTAATTTATACATATAGGTCTCCATGCCCAGGTTAAAGAGGTAAAATCCCACATATAGGAAAAAATAATTAAAAAAATAGTAGATTTTATATTTTTAATAGTATCAACATATATCACTCTCTAATATAAGGGTTATACTATACATGATTCCATTTCCCAATTTATAATGTGCCGATCGACTTTATAAATTTAAAAAATTAACCATTTAATTTCCAATAAAATGTTTCATCCCATGAATCTAACGGTACAAGTCTCAAACCTATCACGAGTGGTTATTTAAGGATTCCCCATCAATATATGTGGGAAACACCATTTATGTTGATTATAAGACTTTAATAATAATATGGATATTACTATTATAACAGTGTATTATATCACATGATTTTGATAAATGTAAACGTTCCAAATGAGAACAAAATAAATATTAATATTGAATCCTACTACATTATGTCAGTAAAATCTAAGCATGTTACATTACTAAACATGAAATGCATATCATTTAAATCATAAGAACATGATTTTCATACCACACAATAAATAAGTAAAACATCATGTTATGAAAACAAGTATTTAACTAAATACCTAATTAGGTAGTAAAATTAGCATGTTACTAAAATACCTATCGTGATATATAAAATTCCTAGAAATAAACACACAAACAATATCAAATATACCTGAAATAAAATCTACAAGGTATAGAATGTACATGGCATGTGAATCACTATGTGACTATAATTATGTATGTAACAATATATCCTTTCCATTCTGGGATAAAGGGAAAAAAGACCATAATTACCATAATGTTTTAAGATGTTGATTGTACAACAATAAATAGGGTTGAAATTGAAATCAACTATAATAAAAAAATTCCATAATAATAATCTAATTCTCAATTAATTAGAATTTGCCACATGTTCATGTTGATCACACCCCGACCCAACAATTTACCAATCGTTGACACACTCTTAGTCTCCTACCTACCATAAAAAAATGAATAAAGAAATAAAAACCCCATTTTATTCAACTATGAAATGTTCCATCCTGAGGGACTATAAAACTAAAAGATATACCTTTCTGCACGTGTCCATAAGTGCGCCTTCCCATATTCCAAAGTATACTAACTAGAAAAAATGTCCCAATTTTTGGGCGGTGTGGAGACTATAATCTCATGATTAAATTATCACATTAGCAGAAGAGATTATACATATACTGAATAACAATGGATGTAGTAGAATAGATGGATAATAAAAAGACAAATATAATATTTGAATAAAAATAGATAACAACAAATATACATATAATCATGCATATATATATGATGTTATATAGTAAATGAAGGGAAACAATATTAGGACCTACAATATAATGAGACGTATAAAATCTCGTATAATTACTCCAAGATCATCTTGAGTACCAGCTCATCCATATGCTCCTAGATCCCATGTACAGTACCCATCACAACCCATAACACATTCGTCTATAGACCTGAGATCTAACCTTGTACCCCAGTGAAATGGAATCTTGAGCATGTTGTGAGATATACTCAGTAATCCACCACCAATAGCATCAAATTTATAATATAAAATATAAATCTAAATTACAAAATTATTTAAGTATGAATTATATTGTAATAAATAAACAAAAGTCATCATGTTTTCTAAAGATCCTCCAGGACTCCTGGGAGACCATACCAGCTGTATCTCGAGATATAATGTCTCTAGAAAATGGTCATTTTGTAAAGATGTGATATGTGTGTAGTGATAAAATGCCACCAATAAAATTGTATCATTATATGGGGATATCCAAGTATTTTTATTTTTATTTCTAGATGTGTACCATGATGACATGAATATATTTATAGTTTATTTTAAAAAGATTATCATTAGAAATTAGTAAGAAGAATCTTGATCCGAAACCAGATGATCCAAAAAGAAATCCAACTTATCCATATTGGGGAACTATAAATAACCAATAACATAAGTGTCCATACATGTAAAAACCTAAATTGAATCAAAAGTATCATTCTATGAATGGTGTGAAGACTAAAACAAACCTTTAAGATTATACAGAGTATCTCATATAGGGGGCCGAGTATCACCCAAGGAATGGTATCACAATCCTTCTACCAAGCCCATCCATGTTGACTCTCCAAGGGAACCATTATCACTCATGTGGTGGTACAAAAATCAACAAGGGGATCCCAACCTAGGCATACCAAATATCAATAAAAACATAATATTAAAAAAAATATTCCCATCATTAGTGTTTTAGAAAAGAATACTAATGTATTGATAAAGGCATAATATCATCCTAACAATCTTTGAACCTGTCCAAGGAATTATATAAAGAGGAACCCATGTATTGTTTATGATTTTCATAATTTATTTATGTGATTATTTTAAATTTATTTTAGATAATGTTTGTAAATATGTCATATAATTAAAAATTATAAAAATATTTTCAATTTCATGATCTTTTTAGTTATCCCAATTAAAGTATATTTACACCCATAATAAATAATTCAAAATAACTAAATTATATATGACTTGGTATTTCGATTAAATTTTTATTTAATTCAGGTTAATGATTTGAAAAGATCTATTCCAAACCAAAATGGAGGTTTCTTTTTCAGTATAGAATAACATATAGGTCTTCCACATCCTATGAAATTTCAATTAATAATTACATTTACATTTTTAACACAATGAACCTCAATAAAGTGTTTCATTAGAAATTGAAATAATTAGTTTATGTAATTAATGGGGTACACAAAAAATAGTGGTTAAATCATAATGAACAAGACCAAAAGAAATTCCAATTTTATAAATAAGAGATATAGAAATTAATTCATTAAGTTCCATATAGTTAATTTCATATTTAAGAGGTGACACATAAAAATTCCATCATGCAACATAATGATGAAATTTATTAATGGTGAGATTATAAGGGAAAATGACATAAGAAACCTACATTATAAAATGTACCATTAACACGTCCAAGAACAAGGGTTGAATTGTCCAAGTTTGAGAAAAAAATATTTATATAGACATATACACTAAAAATAGGGAAAACAAATAACATGAAGATAGATTCAATGAAAATGATTACAAGGTGATAGGAGAAAGAGGAGTGAAGCTTTTATCAAGGGATATACAATTAGTTCGATGTAACAAGATTCCAAAATCGGATACTGTAAAGGAATAACTGACTAGGAGGAGGATTAGAAGAAACCCCAAAGGGACTATTGTTCATGGTGGAGGAAAAGAAAAAAATATGAGAAAGTATAAAATAACTATAAAAATGGGAATTTTCCCTGATTAAATGAGGTATCATGTTTTTCCACAAAGTTGGACAGACTATGTGTAGGTAGTACTTTATTCATTCCCCTATATGTGGACTCATACGGTTCATGCACAAAATTTGATAAAATTTGTGAAAACCAAACCGTTATTATTTTTTATAGGACTACACTACCCCCACATGGGTGTGAAACATGGATTTTATGTGTATATCTAACAATGAAATAGCCACAACGCATCTGGACTTGTTGCAAGGTTTCTCTTGTTGGTCATCAAAATTTTAGAGAAATCATGTGCCCCTACCAGTTCATCCCAAAACATTTTTTTCAAGTGTTGATGCTCTTAAAACTCAATATAACATACTAGATTCATATTAAACCTTAATATAAGTCAAAAAAACAACACATGTATGTGATTTAACTATCAGAATATCATTTCATTCACAAATATAAAAGTTGGACCATCCACCAATGTGAACATTCATGTTCCTTCCGATAATTTCATCTGGTACAAAATAAATGATATTAGTATATCCACATCAATTCATATGTTACACGATTTTATATCATCTTAGATGGAAAATTATTTTGAAATATCATTTAAATCATTTCCTGTGGAAAATATCCTTTCTAATTTTAAATAATAATTTTTTAATACAATTAATGCTTCCAAAATAATTTTCATTGAAATTAACCCTTGATTATTATTAAGGAATCTATCAAAAATATCTATGTCATGAAAAAAATAATTATGTTGTTCCATACATGCTAAAATGACGATTCGTTTATCTTTTCCAATAAAATCCAAACAATAATTATTTGTGTAATGAAACGAATTTCCCATTAATTTTTTTTATTCAAAGTCAAACATGAAAAATACTGTCTTTAATAAAACATTTGGATAATTTTAATAAGATTGAAATGATTTTTATAAAATAATGTTCTTATAAGAAAATCATCGTTTCATCTAAATAGGTAAGTAGTGACTATTTTATTAAAAATATTATTTTGAACAGTTATGTACACAAAGAAAGAAAAATTATGTGAAAAATGTATTTTGATGAAATAAAAGTAGGATAATATAATTAATGTGTTTCATGAGATATTTATCATAATATTTAATCATATAAAACATATTCATAAACAATCCTGATAAATGTTGTGATTGTAACAAAAAATATTTAACAATTTGGTAATACTGATTAATAAGAACCTTGTTGGAATATCATTAAATTAAACACAAAATATCAAGAAGATAACTAAATTCAGGATATTTCTTATCAAAGGTGATCTATATACAACTCATAAAATAATATTTGTACATAATATATTATCTGTCTCAAAATAAGAAAATTGAGACAAAAATTCTGTACATGAATTCAAAAATTAATTCATACACATTCATAACTATTCGATAATAATTATAAGTTTATTATACATATATCTTGAAACCAAAAAATTATATTTATCAAATAATATATTATTTACTTGTGATCTTTATTACTAGTTTAATAACAATTTTTTAAAGGTATGTTTCATTTTACAAATGATTTGTTTTTCATTAATGTTCTGATCTGTTATTTTTTCTGTTTCTCTAACATTGAGAATTGTTCCATAATCTTTATAATGATAATCATTAATTTATTATAATATATATTTATTTAATATGTATTCAATCATGATCATGGTTAAACTGAGGAACATTCTAAATCATCTTTTAAAATTCAACATCTCCCATTGGCTCTTATTTAATCTTAACTTGGATAGATGGTTGAATATTCATTTGAGAAATATAATATTTTTCTCCTTCCTTAATGATTTACAGATCCATACTTTTCTAGTCCAAAAATACTAGATCTATTTTATCCAAACCATGGAAAAGATAGACTGATCCTTTTAACTCCAAATATTGACCACCTTATTTCATTTACCATACTTGTAATGTATTGAGTATTCATAATAACTAATTATATCAACCCTTCTTATATGTAAAATATTTAACTCTTTATGTGTGAATAATAACATAAAATATTGTTTATCTTTATATATGTTACAGTTTTTTTCATAAAGATAATTTTTC
The DNA here is from genome assembly GCA_963277665.1 of Viscum album. Taxonomy (NCBI): domain Eukaryota; kingdom Viridiplantae; phylum Streptophyta; class Magnoliopsida; order Santalales; family Viscaceae; genus Viscum; species Viscum album. Next base: position 1,570,314,713 of record OY728119.1, read on the forward strand.
TATATCATTAATGAACAAAATACCAACGCTTTCTAAAAATCATGATTTGGGATATTTTTCTCATTGACCATAAATTATCATGAGTCTTAATATATCATTGTGTAAATATGAAATTGAACACTTACCAATCCATTCATTAATGCATTACTCTATATTAAAGAACCTTCTCCACTACAAGGTAATGTACGAATAGATTCATTTACTATTGTTCTATTTAGATCCTTTTGAATTTTCATCACATTAATTAGTCTAGAGGAAATTGAATATGTATTTTAGTTTACATGTTGAGTGGATTATATATTCACTATATATTAACTATAAACTATCAATAATATCCAAAAAACTATTAAAGGTATGGATATCAACCATATGGTTGGTTTTGGCCAGAACCGAATAGGAACCTTCTTTAATTGATCTTCCTATATAACATCAATTGAGATTATATGACACAAAAATGAATGATATTATAGATATTAAGAACATTTTATAAATTTTTAAATATTATATAATTTCATATGTTCATTAGTACTATTCTAAATTAATATTCATTACCATCAATTGTCATAAAATAAAGAATAATATAATATATAATGACTACCAAAAAATGATCAATATGATATATGAAGACTCTATTCAATAAATCCCTGATGATAGTAGGGGAATTATAAAGAAAAAATTACATTAGTATATTTTAATAATTTTTATACAATATTCGAAATTTTATCATGGGTATACCATCATTCTTGAATCACAATTGATGATATCTAGAATAAATTTCAATCTGGGAAGAGTATTGACCTCCTCATTATTGATAAAATATGTCATCAATGTGGGCCAGAGGATACATGGACATGATTGTGATTGTGTTCAGCTATAGATAATCAATTAAAAGTTGCATTGATAAATATTTAAAATTTACAAGAATGAATAGTTGTTTACCATTATTAGAACTTGATGGAATGAATCCCTTCCATAGTTTTCTAGGAGTTTTATTTTCTATTGTTGTATCTAAATTTAGGCTATTCCATAGGAAGTTTATCACGAACAGAATCTGGTATCCAAAAATTCCGGCACCAAAACCAGACCATGGAAAGTAAAAAATTGTGTTCCGTACCCCCATGGGACGGAATAAGAGCCAGGGTATCAAAAAATTAGGTTTGGGAATTATATACCTGACTATGAGAGCATAAAACCTCAAAAATAATCCATAATATAAACCTGAAATTTCTAGCAAAATTTTTTTTAAGAAAGAACCATAATTTAATTCATGGTTTCGAATAAAGTAAAAGATGTACAAATAAATATAAATAATTAATCAAGACATCCACAAGGACGTGACATGACAAGGTGGTTGTCACCTCCGAGCCGTCTCCACAACAGTGTACCGCGAGAGGGGTCTAATAGCCCGAAGCACTTTCACCCGAGATCTTACATTTTCCAGAGATAAGCATAACCAAGTATACATACACCCAAGGGGTGTAGGTAGGGTGTTATCCTAATACCAATAGTATACCACCCAATTATTCCAATTTTCATGCAATACAATGTGAAAAAATCAAGGAGTTTTAATATGAAAAGGAAAGTGGTGTTAAATTCCAAGAAATGAAACATTCAATTGAAAACAATTTTCAATCCAAAACATTCAGAATGTCAAAAAATTAAAATATAATTATTAGATACATTATTTTACTTAAAAAACACCCTATTACAATAGTAAATTCCATAAATCCAATGAGCAACAAAATCAGAAACACCCCTTGGCACTAGACTGTTTCGATCCCTATGTACCTCGTTCCACTGTGTAATGTAACCATAAAAAACTTTTTCTCATGCATGATCTGCTAGTAGGAAACATACCCATAACCTAGTGGTCCAAACTAATCATCCACATAGTTTAGTTGGAGATTTCATTATTCAAATGCTATGTGAAACATGGATGAAACCCATCTGGTTCACTAGTTGTACAAGTACAAATTCACCCCACCTAGGTACTCAGGATTCCCCCATTGTGCTCAAAAAAATTCCACATGATACATAATTCCATTTTCATATTAAACACTACTAATAGTCACATATAATCAGTAAAGTAGCTATAAACATGTTAAACCACTTATGACACACAACAAAACACTTTGATTTGTAATGAAACAATTTCTCAAAATCCGACATTATTTTGCACCCAAAACTAATTGAAAACCCTACTTTTTACACTATGTGCATATTTTTAAGTTACAAAAATAAATTATGAATACAAATAAATTTCAATGAAATCAAAAAATAAATTTTAGCACATCCCCATGTGAACCAAGACAAGATAGCTTTGTAAAACCTTCTTTTTCACACAAACATGGCACTTAAAGTTCAGATGTTCCACGAACAACATTAAAATTATTTTTTTCAGCAACAACAAAAAGATATAATAATTTAAAACATTATTGGAAGCCCTATTAAATTTCATTAAAATCAATTATGTATTTATATGGAAGCCCAAATAAACCAATAAAACATTTCTATGAGAAAACTAAAAATTTCACACGAAATTGGCATTTAAAATTTATTTTCAATATAGAATCAAATAAAAATAATTTTTGAAGCAATAATAAAATGATATAAACCAAAAAATTTGATAATTATAGCATGATAAGTTACAAATATTTCATGAACATAGAATAACCAAACAAATTAATGAAAACCCTTGAATCCTTTCTATGAAAACTCAATCGCACCACCATTGCACCTCAGGGAAGGTAGATCAAGCCTAAAAATAAAATATTGGACCAAGAAACCCCATGGTTAATCCCTAGGTTAGAAACCTTAGTTATTGTACATTAGGAACCTCCAGGATATGGGAACAAACCCTATGAAAATTGAATAAAACCATAAGAAAATTGAACGGAGAATAAAGGAGACCCACTTACTTGAAGTATCATGAATAAATCACCCCAAATACACCAGTAAATAAATTTAAAAATAGTCAAAATTTAATTTATGTTCAACTAAGGAATAAAAAGTCTTGAAAGAACTAGAATGGGGGTAAAACAGTGATAAATTAATGATTTATAAAGGAAATAATTTACCACTTCAAATCTGGACGATTTGAGAATCCCTATAAAGATCTATCCAAATTATAGAGGCATACAAGATATAAAGAGGTGGAAATGAAATGGGGATGTTCCAAAGTATTTTTTCTTCGAGAGGGAGGTAGAATCACTGAAAAATAGTAAAATATGAATAATTTATTTAATAAACAAAATTTATTTTTAAGATAAAAAAATGTGATTCCGGGCAAGACCAATTACTTAATTAAAAACTCAAATACACAATGATTATAGATTTATAAATGGTAAAAATTAATATTATGGTGTAAATAGGTCTGGTTCGGTCATAAAGGATATTTAATGGATGAAAAATGGTGAAAAATAAGGATTTTATAAAAGAAACAGTTTTTTTAATCTGGAATTGAGCTCGCGGTTTGGCCTAATTAATTAAAACTCACCCATTCCTCCACAAATGCACGGAAAACCCCTAAAACAATTCTATAATTTAAATTAAATTAAAAATTCCTTTCAAATATGTCATTGATGTTACAATTCTCCCCACCATGAATGAATTTTTTCCCTAGAAAGTCGACCTAAATCCTGATCGAAAAACAAGAATGGGTACTCTTCCTCAACCCATAACTTCTGCTCTCAGGTCACATGTGTATCACTACCATTCTGCCAAAAAACCCAGACCAGTGGAATAGAATTCTCTTGAAACACCTTATATTGTAAGTCCACTATTTTCACTGGTCGCCCAAAGTCCGACACATCAGGCTCTATCTCTAGTTGATCCAACTCAACACATGGGACATTACCGGTTTGTATTTCTCCAAATAGGAGACAAGGAAGACATCATTGATGAATGTCAACTGAAAAGGTAAACCCATATTTTATTCCAACTTTCCAATATTATCAGTGACCATAAAATGGCCGGTATATCGTGCTTTCAGTTCCCCATTCTTTACCAATCGATGATGGCCTAGATGGTGGGCCACATTCAAGAATACATTGTCACCCATAGAAAAGTATAGGTCTCAATGCCTCTGGTTGACATATGATTTATGATGACTCTGAGCTATAAATAATCACATCCTGATCAACTTGACCTTCGTAGAAGTCTCCTGCACAATGCTCAGCCTAAACAGTGAAGTCTCACCTACCTCAGCCCAACACAGGGTGGACCGACAAGGCATGCCATAGAGTGCCTCAAAAAGAGCCATTCGAATTGAGGATTGGTATCTATTAATATAAGAATAATCAACCAATCCCATATGGATATCCCCGAAACCACTGATGTCTAGAACACATGCACATAGCATGTCCTCCGATATCTAATTTTCCTGCTCAGTTTGACCATCTCTTTTAGGATGGTATGTCGTGATAAAATTAATCTGAGACCCCAAAGCCTTCTTAAGGCCTTCCCAGAACCAATAATTTAAATGAGGTTCTCTATATGAGACAACTACTGATGGAACACCATGGATTATCACCACCTATTGAAGATACAAACCGCCCAACTCATACACTTTAGCTTTATCTTTGATCATAATGAAGTGGGATGATTTGGTCAGACGATCAATCACCGCCCAAATGGAATTCTTACCCCAAGGTGTACGAGGTAATCCAACAATGATGTCCATGGAGACCTTGTACCACTTCCAGGTAAGAATAGGTAATTGTCATATCAAACCAGAGGGTCTCTGATGCTCTTCTTTCACCTGTCGGCACATGTAGCATCGCGACACAAAGTCTGCTATGTCTTATCGCATACATGGTCACTGAAAATGTCTTCGCATATCATAATACATATTGGTGTCACATGGATGGACAACCCACTGATACTGGAGGATATCCTGCATCACCACCTTCCACAGAGTCTATGGCACTACTAAGCATCCCTTGAAGCATTAGATTCCCTCTGGGGATGACTACCAATAAGAGGACGTCTCCCCACCATGAAGAAAATACCTCTACCACTAACAACGATCATTACTAGGAAATTATTATTGAATCAACTATCAAAGATAAGGAGTCAACATGACGCTAACAATGAATGAACCTCCATTTTTCTCCCTGGACTCTACATGCATCAGAGAAAAGAGCCCCATCAATGTCCACTCATCAACAGACTCCCTCAAGGATTGCAATGAAACCCTTCTGCTCAAGGTGTTGGCCACCACATTAACCTTGACTAAAATATAGAAAATGTAAATGTCAGACCCCAGCAAGTACTTCATCCAGTGACGTAGGCTCAAGATGAGGTCCTTCTTCAAGAAGATATAGGCCAAGGTCTTTTGATCAGAGTAGACCAATAACTTCTCTCCAAAGTGGTACTGACGCCATGTCTTCAAAGAATGCATCAATAATGCCAACTCCAATTCACAGGTCAGGTATTTATTTTCATGTGGAAGGAGTTAGCGTGAGCCATACACCACCACATGATCATCCTGCATCAACATGAACTTAAGACCCATACCGAAAGCATCATAATAGACCACATATCACTTTCTAGCCTCTAGATAAATCAAAATGGGAGAGGATTACAACCGCCTCTTTAGCTCCTCAAATGATGCCTGACATTCTGGGCCCCACACAAACTTCACCACTTTCTGATTGAGTACGGTAATAGGTGATTCATTTTGAGGTAATTCTTGAACAAACCCTATATAATAACTATTTAGGCAAGAGAAACTCATGATCTCGAACACATTCTTTAGTTTCTCTAATGAAATTACCGCACTGATCTTCTTAGGTTCCACTGAAACCCCCTCCTCAGAGAAGCAATTCCCCATAAATTTCACATCCCTGATCTAGAAAATGCACTTTTATAACTTTTCCAAGAGGTGGTGATCCCACAATGTACCCAAGATGATCCTCATGTGATGTTCGTGTTCCTCCTCAAAGCTAGGGTACACTAGAATGTCATCCAAAAACACCACAACAAAGGAATCAAGGTACTGGTACAACACCTTATTCATGAGTTCCATAAAAAATGCTAAATCATTGGTCAATCTGAAGAGCATGAAATAAATACTCAAGGTGGACATACCAAATTCTGAAGGCTAACATTGTGATATCAGCTTCTTTCACCCAGATTTGACGGTATCCTGAATGAACATCTATTTTTAAAAACCACTTTTCCCCCTTCAAATGATCGAACAAGTCATATATTCTTAGAAAATGTTATTTGTTCTTAATTGATACCTTATTCAGTATCTGGTAGTCAATTCACACACGGAGGGTTCCGTTATCCTTTTTTGTGAACAACACGAGAGAAGCCCAATAAGAGACACTCAGGATAATGAATCAATTTGATTCTATGCTTTCTAATTGAATATTTAATTCTCTTAGATTAGTAGGGCCATGCGATATATAATAATAGATATCAAATGTGTTCCTAGTGCCAGATCAATTGAAAACTCCACATCCCACTCTAGGGTAAATCCTGAATAATAATCTTGGAATACCTCTAGAAAAACATTCACTGCATGAGGTATTGAATATTTAGGGTGAATACCATTTTCCTCTAGTGCGATCATTGATAACTGGTAGATAATAATTCCTAACTCTAGGAGTGGAGGTCCAGTGCGACACGAATGAGGATCCCATTCTCTACGAAAAACCTGAAGACTGCCATCAGGTTCAATAAAACTCACTCACCGCCTATAGAAATCAATGTGTTCTTGGAAGTGTACTAGAAAATACATGCCATGTATTATTTCAAACAGTTCCATATCTAAGACCAAGGGGTCCCACTCCATCTCAGCCCCTAACACGGATAGCGCTCCCGAGGGGAACCTGAGACCCTGCTCCTTTTTTCACATTAGAGTCACCAAATCCATCGAAAAACAACAAAAATAATATAGTAAATTCATCATGTCCACACAAAGAGAATAAATTAATGAAACAGAGGAACTAATATCAAAAGGGCAGTGGTTATAGAAGATGTAATCAAAAAAGTACCTTGAATTGTCGACAGTCCTACCTCTGATCCTGCCGGTACCTGATCCACCGCATGGAGATGTCCGGTATCTGGATGAGGAAACCCACTAGTCTCTGGATATTCCATAAACTGGATCTTCCTAGAAAATAAACCAACACCACCCCCATTGACTCCAAATCAAGATCTCCTAGTCTTTGATGACTCACACTGTGAAAGCACTCCTCTTGTTACAACTGAGCCTGCCCCCCTCAGAAGAGGATGTGCCACCTTGAAGAAGAACTGTAAATGTCCCATGCCTCCATAATGTTAATAATGCTTTAGAAGAACTGGAAATTATGGTTGAATGGTCCCTGACATCCCAAAATAGTGTTACACTGCTGATCTCACATTCGAAGCCACAGACAGAAATCGCCTGGAAGAGTGGCTTGAACTGCCACCTTGTTTCTTCACATGATCCTCCTACTTCCTTTTCTAAATTGAGAAGTTTCCTCTACCCACAGCTGAATCTGATCTAGAGTAAACATTCCAGACTTTCCTATAAATCTGCACCATGCACGCCCGATCAACAACCTCAGCATAGGTTCTCAACTTAACCAAGAACAGTTGTGAGTATATCTCTGATCATAAGCCTTTCTCAAACCTTTGGACCTTCTCATGATCATTAGAGACTATTTATTAAGTATATCGAACCAACTCAGTGAAATGGTTGGCATACCCCATCACAAGTATATTCCTCTAAACAAGGTCCATGAACTCTTTAGATCTAGCATAGGCCAACACCTTGGGGAAGTACTGTTCATTTAAGACAACCTTGAAGTCTCCCCTGGGAATTTTCTCATTCTTCCTAGTGTGAAGAACCGATTCCCACCACCTATTGCTGGTAACCGCCAATAAAAATGATACACATTTCACCATGATCTCCTTAAGGTGTATCCAAAAACTCAAGCATGAGCTTGATCATTTCGTTCCATTCTTCTGCTTCCTAGGGTTCTATGTTGCCTCAGAAGGTGGGAGGCCTATTTTTCAGGGACTTCTGGGAATTTTTTATTCTAGGACTAGTATCATCCAATCTAGAATGTGATGAATTAGGATATAGTTTATTTCCTATAACCTAGACATCTTAGACAATGGCCATTACTATCCTCTAATCAATTGTTGTGGGAGATCATTATTTGGCTTCCTCCCATGGGCACATTCGAGCTTTCTGTGGAGGCATGTTGCTACAAAATGAAAAAGTCACAAAACAATTAATCAATACCAAAATTCTGAAAATGTTAATAAAATACACCAAATATAAATAATCTAAACACATTACTTAAGAAAAGAAAAAACCACTCCACCCCCATCCAATGTCCACGTGTGGTCTGCTGCCCACACGTCTCACTGGAAGGTGAAGTCAACCAGATAGTTGCAAGGTCCCCTGGTGACACAAGGTCTCCCATGAGAGGTGCAGGCTAGGCACCCTACTCATGACCAAAACCTTGAACCCCTAAAATCCTATCTTATGTCTATCCTAACTCATCCCAAAATAGTAACATAATCCCAAAACATTAACCCCCTCTGAAACAATTTTGTCATGAACTGAATTTGGATGCAACCACACCATCTCCAAACCAGGAATGTGGAAAGGCCCAAAGGGCCGTACCTAAACCCATAGGCTGGAACAGGTTCCCAAGTATCAATAAAATTAGGTTCATGAATTATTTACCTTAGTAGGAAAGCATAAAATCTTAAATACTATCCATTATATAAATATGAAATTTCCATCCAAACAAGTCTTAAGGAAAAACCATATTTGAATACATGGATTTGAATACAGAAAAATAGGACCAAATAAAGATAAATAAAGAATCATGACATTCAAAAGGACTCTACATGATAAGGGGGTGGTCACCCCCAGGTCGTCTCCATAACACTCCACCAGAGGCGGGGTCTAAGAGCCCAAACCTCCTTCACCCGAGGCTTTACATTTTCATGAGTCAAACATAAACAAGTATACTTAAGCCCAAGTGGTGTAAGTAGGGTGTAATAATAATCCCAAAAGTATACCACCAAATTATTCCAATGTGCATGAATACAAAGTGAAAAAGTAACCAGTTTCAATATGAACAGGAAAGCTGTGTTAAATTTCAAGAAATGCAACATGAAATTGGATACAATTTTAAAGATAAAACTTTCAGAATGTAAACACATTTAAATAAACTTTTTTGATACTGTATTTTACCACCAAAATAACCTAAGACACAGGTAAATACCATTAATCCAATGAGAAACAAATACTAGAACACCCCTAGGCACTAGATTGTTAAGGGCCATATGCACCTCGTACGTCGGTGTAAAGTAACCAATGGAAAAGATGTTATCATGCACGATCCGGTAGTAGGGAACATACCCATAACACAGTAGTCCCAAATAAACATCAACATAGTTTAGTTAGAGTTTTATTTATCAAAATTATATGTGAAATAGGGATGAAACCCATCTGGTTTACAAGTTGTACTAGTACAAATCTTCCCACCCAAGGTACCGGGGCTTCCCCCTTTGTGGACTAAAAATTTCAGCAAAAATAAATAAATATATTTTAATATGAAACACCAATAATTGTCACATACAATCAGAACAGTATCTGTAAACATTTTAATCCACTTAAGACACACAACCAATCATTTCATTTTTAATGATTGATTTTTTCAAAATCCCTCATTTTTTTCTCCCAAAACCCCTTGAAAACCCCACTTTGTACACTATGTGAACACTTTTAAGTTACCAAAACAAAACATTCAGCCCAATAAAATTTTAATAAAACCATCCAATCAATATTATAGATTCCCCTTGTGAACCAAGAAATCATAACTTTCTAAAACCTCCATTTTCAAACAGAAATGGAACTTAAAGTTCACCTTTTCCACAAAAACCATTAAAACCCATATTCATAGCAACACCCAAAGTGGATAAACATTAAAAAAATAATTTTAATCCCCATTAAAGTTATATAAAAAATTTATGTTTTTATAGGGAACCCCAAAATAAACTAATAAAACATTTACATGAAAAACCCTAATTTCACATTAAATTGGCAGTTAAATTATTTTTCAATACACACACTACAAGAAATAATTTTTCAACAACAATAAAATGAGATAAACCTGAAAATATGATAAATTTATTATTCTATGACACAAATATTTCATGAACATGGAATAAAATACCTAATTAATGAAAACCCTTGAATCCATCTTGTGAAAACTCAATCAGAGCACCACCTCACCACAAGGAAGGTTGAGAAAGCCTAAAAGTAGAAGAGTAGACCAAGAAAACTCAAGGGTAAACCCTAGGTTAGAATTATAAGTTTATAGAAATTAGTGACCTCACAGATAAGGGATTAACCCCAAACAAAATTGAATGAAACCCTATGAAATTTGAATGAAGAATGAAGGTGAACCACTTATTTGAGGTATCTTGAAGAAATCGCCCCAAATACACCCGTATCTGAACTTACAAACAGACAAAAAAGAAATTTAGGTTCAAATAAGGAATTGAAGGTCTTGTAGGAACTAGAATGGGGGAAAATGAGTTATAAATGATGGTTTTATGAGGTAAATAATTTACCACTTCAAATCTAGATGATTTGAGAACACCTATAATGGCATGTCCTAATTCATGATTCATACAAGCTCCAAAAAGGGGGAAATGGAAATGGGGGCACGCCAAAGGATGTTCTCTTATAGTAGGAGGTAAAATCACCAAAAAATAGTAAAAAATGTATATATCAATAAATAAAAAAATTTATTTTTAAAACTAGAAATTTTCATCTGGGTAGGCCAAATTCCTTAAATAAAAACCGAAATCCACCATGATTATGGTTCCTAAATTGTCCAAATTAATATGGTGGTGTTAATAGGTCAAGGGAGGAAATATAGATATTGGTATTGATGGAGAATGTTAAAAAATGAAGGAGTTATAAAGGAAACAAAATTTAATTTTAAATTTGGAATTGGGCTCATGGTTTGTCCCAATTCATAAAAACTCACCCATTCCTCAAAAAATGCATGGTAAACCCCCAAAACAAATCATTAATGGAAATTAAATTAAAAATAACTTTAAAATATGTCAATGATGTGATAAATTCCTTGAAATTGTTGTGTAATGAGGTATGTTTTCTATTGAAAAATCAACTACACAATTGGGTGGAAGACTAGTAATCTCTTTTATAGAAACATGAAAAAATTATGCTATAACAGTCATATCATCAATTTCATGTTTCTACCCATCCATATGAGATAAAAAACCCTTATTAATGAGAATCAAAACCCATATAATGGAAGTTATATCTATTGAATTTTCATACTTGTTGTCTAGTTGATAGAATATCATTGGATTTCTTATAAAATGAAACATGACTTGCCTTCCTGAAAAATTAATTTTGTATAAATTTATATAATTCTAAATCATTCTTGTGATTAAAAAAAATTAAAAAAATGAATAATGACTATATTTTCTAAATTTTCTTCACAAAAAATGTCAATAAAAGACGAGTTATATACTTGATATGTGATCATGATAGAATTAAGAGGTTTCTTTACTAATTTTACATCTATTCGTTTCATTTTTTTCTTTATAAACATAAAAATTTCTTTTGATACAATATAATTAGTAGATCCCAAGTCATATATGACATTAATAGTTTTAGATTGTAATGCAAGCGTACCTTTCACTAATTTTTTATCATTCCATTCAATGAAAAACATTGATCACATGATATTTCTCTTGACTCGTAGCTTAAGAGGTAGTTGGTGTCAATCTTAATCAATGTACTTTAGATTTCTGTACTCGTTATCCTAGAGACAATACTCCTTAAATTTAAAATATTAGAGTGTGGGTGGTGAAATGTGTACATCTTCCCCTCTGTTCAAATCATTAGCTAACTATATCCTACCACATTAGCAATTAGTTTCACAATGAACTTACCTTATATAGATAAAAAACTACTAGTCCCCTTAGAAAAATCCTTATACATTTCTTTCAAAACATTTATTATAAATGCAAGATTATATTTTTCAGTTCATTAATTTATATTTCATATTGAATTGACAATTCATATTCTTATAAAAACCAAAATACTGATATGTGACGCCAAACTCTGTTCCACCTTGATAGAGCACTGAACAGTCTATTCATTACAATGGAAGTCCCTTATAGATAACTCCCTTTGGAAACTTAAAATTAATCCACTAAGGAATAGATAAACCATAGTTTTAGTTTAGTTGATAATATTATTATTGAACCATTAAAGTGTTATATAATTTACAACATAGGTACCAATAGATTTATTATAAATTTTCTTCATCTTAAAAAACTCTCTCCTTATTTTCATATGAAAAATAATAGTAATTCTCTTATTGAAAAATATGATCATTAATTCGTTCATATCTACGAAGTAAATTTCAGCCTATATCCCCATATTATTGATAAATTTCCACCACTGATTCATTTCAACTTGAAAATGGTAGAAAAAATAATTTTTTATTCATCCAAACCATGGTGAGTAGTAAATGTATTTTTAGTTATACTAATTTAGTATTTAGACACTATGGGATTAAAGGACCCACTAAGTGATAGTGGATTTCTCTTTATGAATGAATAAATTGAATGTTGATCCCTCCATTATTTATTTGACCTCACGAATAATTCGTATCTTTTTTAAGGTTGTGTGATCCTAGAAATGATATTTAACGCATTGTTTCCAATAATTATTGTCTACTATAGATGAAAATAATTTCATTTTCCATTGCACACAACATTAACAAGGTTCCTATGAGTTTTATATATTTAAATACCAAAAAATATAGTGTATGAGTCAATAATCAAGGTGGGGAACCACATAATCATGAAAACATACACATTGGATGTCAAAAATCAATGACTATTATTTTATATATTATTACCCCTTAGGTTAATACTTTGTTATTAATATTCTTATTATAATTAAATACTTTATAATTGATCAAATGAGTTTTTTGATTTCTAATGCATATTTCCTAGGAGTGAAAAAATAGTTAGGAAGTAAGGTATATTGTCATTCATGTGGTGATGGTTGAGTACAACATAATGTGACCTTTTAAGATTTATTTCCCATTTGTTCCATTGTTCCCGACCGACATCAACTTATATATTCATAATTGGGTGTACGTTCATAGAAACCACTTGATCTATACTTTTCCAAAATCCCATGATATTTTCCTATACATTTCCCCTTTTTTAGACGCATCCGTAGAAATATCATTAGGAATATCACTAAAAGTTTCTCAACACAGTTTCCAAAGGTTAACTTCCCCTTTATCTAATACCAACTAAAGTGAACCAAACATTTCATTCATAATTATTACCTCTTATTATATGAATATTTATTATAAAAAATGATGCATGCCAAAATCATCAAGCTCTAGTAACTTGGAATATTGGACCTATAACTAAATTGTCTATACATGAGCTTAATTATCTTCCATTATGTTCATTATAAATATAATCCTTCGTAGAATAATCATACTTGATAAATAAAGTCATATATTTGGGTAAGGGAACATGATAATATGTGAGATAATATGATTTGTTAGGGTTAACAATAGAGATAACAACATAACATGAGATTAATATTATGAGAATAAAAGAATGAAATTTGAAAACCATACCATTAATATCATATATGATAAACATGGGTCATAGTATAAATAATGTTAGTTCATAAGACTTGAATCAAAAATGAATTAAATAATATTAGCCTTGAGAGAATATAATTGACATAAGACATGGAATTATAAAATAAAAATAAACATTGAAAATCTCTTCCAATATAGAAAAATTACATTTCCATTGATGTTATAGTAGAATGGGTTTAGACCTAAAACCAACATAGTAGTCATAGTTATATCCCCAATCCTTCAATGGGGACAAAGTATCCTATAGAACTATTATTACTCTCCATTTTAGTCCTTTCTATCTCATGAGATATAAGTCATTATCGATATAATCAGAGAGAAATATATGTCCCACAATTAACATTATGAAAATCAAATATATGTGTTCCCAAAGATCATAAAACATTCATTTTATCATTACCAATGAATAGAAATGGGTTTCATAAAAATATTATTATATGAAAACCCCTAGAAAATAAACAAGTTTCACAGTCATTTCCTCATTTAAACATAGCATAACCAATTTAAAATAAAGTGGGATTCATAAGAAAATTTTCACGATATAACCCAAAGATGAGAAATTGGTTTTATAAAAATTTGGTCATCCTAAACCATTCAGATAAATAACATGAATTGTATCCATGGTTTGTATCCCTAGTAAATAATATGTTACATTAATGGATTTAATATTTGATAGAAAATTTTGAAATATCTTTTAAAATATTTTCTGATGAATATATCCTTTTTACATTCATTTTTTAACATAATAAATTCTCAAAATCATTTTCATTTAAAATAACCGTTGAATATTATAAATTAATCTATTAATATATTATTTGTTATGACATCAGAGAATTATATTCATGCCATACAAATTAAAACTAATATTAATTTCCCATTTATGGTAAAAGACAAATGACTATTGTTTGTAAAATGGATTGAATATTCCTTTAAAAAGATTATGTAAAAATTATAACATGGGTAAAAAAGTAGGATTTGTGTAAAAATGACTTTAGTAAATCATATTTATTTTGTTTATAATATTTTTTTAATCAGTTTAAGAAAACATGGATTATGAAAGAAAAAACATTCGACCAAGGAGATAAATAAATACTATTTTCTTATTAACATTATGTTAAAATAATATGTATATAAGGAGAGAAAAATGAGAAAGAAAACATGTATTTTAAATTAAAAAAACATTGGATTATAAAAATGATGAGTTAATTGATAAAATAATCATAATATTTTATCCTGGGAAATGAAATCATAAATAATATTTTTATATTATGATATTGCAACATAAAAAGTTTACCACTTTGGTAATTTTGAGTCAGAATACCATTAAAAATATCAATAAATAGAACATGAATTATCATGAAGATAAAATAATTCATGACATTACATATTAATGGGGAAGTATATAGCATCTTAAAATAAGATAAACACATGACATAACAGAAGTCTTAAAAGAGGATTGTTGAGATAAAAAATTACCTTGCCTTAAGTCTTAAATATCTTTAAAAAAATTAAAACCTCATTTTTTATAAATACATATTTATTAAAAATCTATTTAATAACCAAAATTATTTATATAATTAAATATATTATTTACTTATTACTTTTTTATAACAATTTCATGTAAAACAAACATTTTATGAAATAACTGGTTTTTTCATGCATGATTTTATTTGTTATATTTTTGGTTCTCTTACATAGATCATGGTTACATTACATTAATAATGTTATTCATGATATAAATATAATATATATTCAATATATATGTATATATATTTTTCTATAAAATATAGACATAGAAAATAAAAATACATTGTTTAGAGAGATGGTAGGTCTTATATACGCATGAGGAAATATTAATAATCTCTAAGGATTAAACTAAAAAGCCAATTATTATATTAATAATTAATTAGAATTTTTATTTCATAGTCATCATATATTTTCATTAAACTCATATTTATTATCATCTATGTAAACTGTGAAATAATCACAATGCTTTGCGAGGAGGTAGTCCAATATACACACAAACGACATTTTATTAATCCAAAAAATAAACATTTTGAAGGTATATGTTATATAATACTTCCATAATTGTAATATTATCCTAAATATCATTTATTAAAACGTAATCCATCATTCTAACTATTCATGAGAGGTGGTGATGAAAAAAATAACATTAGGTAACCTCCTTTAGTTTTCACCAAAAGACTTATGAGGTTGGATTTATAACCAATATAAGGATTCTAAGATGATAGTAAGTATATTGTGTAGTGATTTAGGAAGGTCATGGAAGAATTTAAATGGTTTTATAGTGTTTAGATGATGGGATATGGGCGTTCTTTTTTATACGTGGTGAGTCAGAAACATATAGTTTTGGAAAAAAGGTGTACCACATTTTCCCCTTCCAAAAGGGTCCAAATTGAACTATTATGAAGCCTTATGAATTATAGGGGGGAAAATATGGACTTTAAATAAAATTTAAACGATATTTATGTTAATTTTAACCAATACATTTTTAGATATATCCCCTGAAAACCATATTTTACCTGAACTTTTGTAATTACTTTTTTCTATTTTTACAAATTAATTTTATTCAAAAGATACGTTGACATTGTTATATAATATAAATTATTATTATTACAAATATGGAATCCCATTTTTCAAATATAATTATAATAATTGGAAAATTTTAATTTACATTTAATCCCACATATGTGAGGAGAATATTGGGTTTCAATAAGATAACGTTCAAAATATTACAATGTTTTTAAATAAATATTCAATATAAAAATGATTTAAATGAACTGAATTAGATTAATATATATTATTGAAATAATTTTAAATTAAAAACAATTTAATATATAACTCCACATTATATACAATTTAAAAGAAAAGGCAGTTTCAAAATAAATTACAGTATTTTTCACTATTCAACAAAGAAATTATCTTTTCAAAAATTATCAAAATGTAATAGTAAATTAATATTGATATTATGAATAAAAAATAAATTTTAATATTTCAAATATAATTTATCACATTCATAACAAATGATAATATTATTATTTTTTAACTAGATTCATCATTTGAGGAAATTGTATTTTTCAAAATTTTAATGAATTTAACAGAAAATACATATTTTTTATCAATATGTTTAATTTATAAAAACCATTATACATAATATTTATAATGATTTAATTCCAATTTATGATCCCATGTTTATGGCTTTGAAATAATGGTCTTTATTAAAAAAATATAATCTATTTCAAAGGGTTTATTTGAAATCATTGTTATGTGAAGCATAAGATATCAATGAATCATAATTAATTATGAAGAAAATATTTCAAAAATATATAGGTGTTATAAGAAATTATTGATGTAAATAATGTGGATTCTCAATGGATTAAATTTAATATAAAACTATTAAAAGATTTATATAGATACAAGTATGGGATGATTAGTTTAAGGAGTATTGTAAGTTGATATATATGAGCCTCATTGATGAATTGTATACCCATATGATGTTCATCCCCTAAGAGGAATAAAACTCCCTTAAGAAAATGGTGAATGGATAAGTATTTGAGTATTCTTCAAGAAATTGGGAAAATTGCCTAGGTATGCCTCAAAGTGGTGGGCATGATGATTATCAATGTTCTTATCAGATAATGTATACCAACTTTGAAATAAAAAATTCTCTTGATGTGTAGAATGGGAATGGGAAATCCAAAAAAGAAATTATAGTGGAACACGTTGTTAAATAGAGGGTTCCATATAAATTTATTTAACATTTTATTTGTCTCGATAATGGGTATTTTTTATATTGATGCAGTAAGATATATTATTTCTCTTCTTCATGAGGATTCAATTTCAGATCAATTTTCCCATATATGTGGGGAGGAATTTATATAAGTTAGGTAATCTCTCTTTGGTGTTAAATTATCTACCATATAGAGAGTTAATATTATCCCCTTTTAAGTATAAATGGTTTTTTTCTACAAGGGGGGGAAATATTATATCCATTTATTTTTTTTCACAACTCAAAAGATATGTAGGCATATGGGTGTAAATTATAATCCATATTAGGGACAATGGGATAAATACTCATAGAATATTTTTGAAATGTTTGTTCCTAAAAGAGTCCAGTTAGTAGAAGAGATCTTATTGATCTATTTTTTTATGGATGTATTAGTTGAATAATCTTATGATAATGATGTTTTTGTTGTTATGAAAGAAGATAATTATGTGGAATATGAGATTCATGTAGAAAATCTAAAAGAAGATGATAGGGAATCACATGAGGATTATAGGGAAGCCTCTCCTGTTGATCCCTTTGGACCAACTAACTATCCAATACCATTAAACCCTCATTTAATGACATTCAAGATGAATATATTGTTTAACATGACATTTATATTAGTAATTTTTTTATTAACTAGAATAGAATGACTCTAGTGAGTCTGATGAGTATTATGATTCATCACATAACTCTCTCGTTCTTTGAAATAATTCTATACCGGTATAACATATACACTTTCTTAGGGGGTAATATCCCCAAGATTAGTAGTGTTTATTCTATACTACTCTAATTATAACAATGATTATGATAATTGTAATAGTACACCTTAATATGGTGAATCAGCTATCCCTTTTTTTAGAAAAATCCTTAAAGGTTATTTTATAGATTATATTTACACCCAATTAATACAAAAGGTAACATATGAAGGAACTTCTATAGGTAATTTTTTGGAAGGAATATTTTTTCAAACTCCTAAAAATAATAAATATGAACTCAATGATACGAATGTAACAACAATTTTTCTATCTCTCCCTAAATATGCTATTTTGGTTAAAGAATTTTTTATTGATGAAGGTGAAGTCCATCCTTTTGGACATATGTCCATGTACATTGAAGATGCGTTTTTTGGTTGATATTTGAATTATGATCCATTAAATAATTTATTTGATCCTACCCTTTATATTTATTCCACATTGTATGTGAAAAATGGTAATTAAAATGAAATCGAATCAGACATGATTGGGGTGTTTGAAGTTCACATTATTGATTTTTTAAATTTAGTTGATCTAATGAAATATAAGGATATATCAGGGTTAGTCTAATTATTTTTATCACTCCCTTATCCTAAAATATATCTCAAAATGGTCGTTATAAGAGATGAGAGAGAATATTTGATAGCATAACTGGGTTTATTGAATGTATAATATTCAAAAATTATATTTAAATTGGATCATATATTATTATATTCAATATTTCAAGATTCTATATTCACTAATCCACCTCATAATTCAATGGATCCATCTATTTTTTATGGATATAGAATATTTAAACTCATAAAATATGATTTCAATGTCCTTTTGGAAGAATTTTAGACTATATGTGATGATTTGATTTATTCCTTTCAAACAAATTTTTATAAAAATATCATGTTATAAAGAATATTTGTAAAACATGGTTTGTGACATTGAGGGAGTATGAAAGGATCCTTTTACTTATATATTAGAACAAAATTCACCATGTTTTACCTAGAATTATGTGTTTATCAATTTTTAGTGATATTAGTATACATACATTAAACCAAAAATTTAATTCTCAATTAGTAATGTTAACAATTATACCTCTTATTTATGATGAATTCATGGAATCATAGATGATTATTTTCAGAAAATAAATCATGGATAAAGAGAAGTAAAATAATTTATAAAATTACATAAACCTTATATCTACATTACAAATACAACCATCTTAGATTTTCTTATATTACCTATTAATGTAACACCTTCTATTAGAACCTCCACCATTAAATATTTTTTATAGTCACCTAGATAAAAAGTGAAAAAATTCAACTAGTTTCAAGGAATTTTGTAATCCAAGACCTTGAAACAAGATTCTTAACATATCCTACGAAACTCACCCAATTCATTTCAACTTCTACATAAATAGGAAAGGTTCCTACCCCCATGATTAGATCATATATGCGTCTGATTTTGAGCCTGAATAGAATTTTAAAAAGGGACACTCATTTTAATCTTTTTACTCCTTTGAATTAATAATGAAATAATCAATTTTTGGTCATTTGAATTTAATATTTTCTAATTCATTTGTCAAATATATTTAACTTTTAATTTATTTTATATTATTTATTGTATAATATTTTAGAATCATTTTTTGGGGAGAAATATTGAAATTATTTGATGAGATTAAATTTTTTATGTTTTATTTTTTAATTATATGATGTTTTAATTCACTGAAAATATGTGGTATTAGGAGAATATGTTGTTCCATTGCATTTAATTAAATTCATTTTATATTTCATGATTTGGGATCCTAAAAATGAGAGGTTTTTTCTTATTCCATATACTCATTATTTTAATTAGCCCAAATCATATTTCTTAAGTCTCTAATTAATTTTAAGTTCACTGATACACAAATATTTTTTAGCCAAAATGATAAAAAAAATTATGTCATGAAGTTACAACAATGGACTACCATACAAAAAAGTTAAACTACACATGATGGTTGAATTAAAATGTGGAAGTGACATCGTATTGAACTCTAATTGAAAACATATACAGTAAACTAACCATGAATAATATATACCAATTATATCTCATTCTTTATATAACCAGGAATTAAATTTAATGTGACCATATTTTTATTGATACAACCAAACCTTGAAAATAAAACAGCCCACGTGAATGATTTATTATACTTCATGAACAAGAATCATACCATGTGTCATGTGTAATAATTTCTATATGTATTTATTTGACCCTATGTAAATAATTTTTTGGTAACAAGAACATGTCATGTTACCTCATTTAGAGATGAATCTGCCACATGAAAAAAATAATTTTCCATCATTAAGGATCATGTAATAGCATGAGGAAATGATGTATCCATGAGAAATAATGATTATACTTCCCAAAGTATTTTTTCTAATGAATATATATATTATCCTATAACAAGGATAATTCCAGTGACCAGAAGATAAAAAGATGTTACCATGACAAGTGATGATTCCAAGTAATAACTCCATGTATCTTTATAAATTAATTATGATGTAAGGTAATAATGCTTTAAGTGAATACAATGTTATAGAGTCTAAGTTAATCTAAAAAG
Source organism: Viscum album (assembly GCA_963277665.1). Lineage (NCBI taxonomy): Eukaryota > Viridiplantae > Streptophyta > Magnoliopsida > Santalales > Viscaceae > Viscum > Viscum album. The sequence continues at coordinate 1,570,335,545 of OY728119.1, forward strand.
TAATTTTAAAACCATAATAGCTATATTTTGGAGAATAAATTAAAAATATAGTTCATTTAAGAATATAATTTCTATAAGGATTCAATTATGAATATCCACCAATGATTTGTTTATATAAAATTACTCTTTATGATGGAGATCCAATCATAATGATCGATGGGGAAGCAGAATATATAATTTCATGAGATATATTGATTCAAAGAGAATATAAATCGTTTTTCCATAACACTGTATCATCCTATAATATCAATTAAAATATTATTCACCCTTGTCAATGACTAATCTATTAAAAAATATTCAACCAATGATGATCAGCCTAAGCTAAAAAAATATTTTAGTATCAATTTCATTCTCTTTTCATTAAATATAACATTTCAAGATTTGTTTTATTATATTTTGTCTATTATTTAACATAGGATATTTCATTGTATTTGTGAATTGAAGAAACTATGCACCTAATATTTTAATTTTTCAATTCCATAATGAACTATAGAAGAGGCTATGTAGAATGTACTACCTTCATGAAGTTGTTACTCTATTATTATCCAAGAATGAACTGTAGAAAATGTTACGTATTCTATAATTTCTATATAAAATTATTCAATATAAATACTGATCCAAATTTTTTATTAGATTATATTATTAATAATCATCGTGGAAGCATGTGCTCTCCATATAGGGAGGACCGTTTCTTAATTTTAGGATAAACTACTAGTATTTAATTTTGATATATATTTTCTTATTTCTTCCATTGTTTTAGTAAATCTATTATATTTTTCAAAATATATATATAATTAATACTTTTAGATTTAAATGTAATAAGTTTTTTTTATAGTGTTCGACACAAGTACAATTATTTCATATGATTAAAGAGTTTTAAATCATAGTTTAAATGAGTTATGATCAAACATTTGAGAAGTTTTTTCAAAGATAAAATCATATTACTCATTTTTAGTTATTTATAAATAAATTATAAATTGAGGGGATTAAGTGTTAGAAAAAATTTAATATAATTTTTTTAGGAAACACAATTCATCCATTTCTTGAGTATTAAACTCCAACCAACATTTATAATATAAATGATTTTATCCATCCATCAGTGTAACCATGATTTAAAAAAAACATAAATTTAGTGAAATTTGAAATAATGGTATAACATTATATATTTTTAAAAATTATTTATTCAATAAAAATCTCTTCCAACAATTATTATAAGTAAAATAGAATTTTACATTTGTATAAAATCATTTTAGGCCTTATATTTAAATCATTTTTTATAGTGGTTAGGGATTGTTTTGGCCATCTATGGAGGAGACATAAAAATTATTAAATTAATTAAAAATAAATTTATAGATTTAGAATGAGAAAAAATAACAATTCTATTTTATATATTATTTTAAATTCAAAATAAAATTATTCCTTGAAATTGTGAATTTATGTGTTTGAGGGTTTTTGTTTTTCAATTATCAATCATACAAGTATAAATTTTATTTGACAATTTATTTGAAAATTTTATTATATAATATTCAAATTAACTAAAAATATTTTTTTAATTATAATAAATAACATTAAAAATTAATTATCATGGTATAATTAAAAGGGATCAATTGAGTTTTTAATACTGTAAAGTTACTAAAAAATTTAAAATAATTCCCTGATTTCAATGATTGAGTTACTCAAATAGAAATACATGTTTCTCCTACAAATTTTTTAATTTTAGAGTGAGTGAATCTTGAATAAGCTCATAGTATTTCAGGAAATATAGAAGAGTTTAGAAAAGCTCCCTTACATTCACAAAAAAAATAGTCCAATTCCCCCAATAAATGAATTAGATCATCTTAAAATTACACCTTCAAAATATAAAATTTACCCTCTTAAAACCCTATACATCTAATATAAACTCATGCCTATTAATTTGTTTCCTAACATCTTGAATTCTAAGTGGTCTTTCATGGATATATAAAGTGTCCAATGTATGTATTATATTGTACTTATAATTTTTTCTTAATATTACTCATTAAAATATATTATCATAATAATAGTATGATAAATTAATTATAATTTTTATACTTACATTTTTTATTTTAATTGTAAAACACATAGTTATTCATCTATATCCACTTATAAGAAAAAGGAAAATTAGGAATTCTTGTGTTTGGATACTACCTCCGGGTAATGGTTTTTATTTTCATTTTTAAATAAATATATACGTCATAAAATATGGTTAAAAAATTTATAAAATAAAAATAATATCATTATGATTACGTTATAATGATATCATTTCAAAATAAAAATCTCTTTGACCATAATAACCAATTTAGTTAAAGTGTGTTCATGTTTTGGTAGATTTAACCACCCACATGAACTATGTTATACAACTCTATTGTGTACGAATATTGAAAAATAAATAATAATATAAATATAAAATTATAATAATATACATATTGGTATAAGGTTATATAAGTATTATATTAGGTATTTTACTAATTATTAAAGTACCATTTTTTTATTAATATCATTGAAATAAGAAAACATCGATTCTGTTATTATATAGTGTAAATAAAAAACATATGGAAAGATATAAGCTATTTTAAATAGATATATTCTCTTTATTATATAATATTATAAATTATATATTGATAATTATTTTGTTATCATGTAATTTTTTAGGTATGACAATTTTAAAAGATTCATAGGTCAACTTGTGTTAATGACAACCAATGACCACAATACGCTATAACTAATTAATGAAATCATGATAACAAGTATAACAAGGATAGAAAAATGTTATTATTTATGATCAATGTTATGAAATATGATATTATTTAGTTTGGTTTCTTTTATATGGGTTTTATGTGAGATCAACTAATTAATAAATGTTGGTAAGGAATCATTGTCTCTAATTTGCATCCCATGAGAAATGTTTTAGAAAAACACCATGTTTCATTTTCAATGGTGTAAATATATGAAATTTCTTATTTTATATCTTGATCATTTTATTCATCCTGATAATAATTGTATTTTTATTTTTAAAAATATATAATACTGTTTTTATTGAATTGTTAAAAAGGTTATAAGTGTTTTTATTGGTGAAATATTTCATTTATGTATTAATCTATCTTCTTTGACTATTATAATTAAATATTGATTCATTTTTAAACAAGATTAAGATATATTATGTATCAACCTTAATTTCTATGCAAATATGAATTAAAATAATATTATATTATCATTATGAATATATTTGCAATGTTAAAATTCATTATGTTAAGAATAATTTCAATTACTATTATTGGTTTTTTATTTTATATCATTGTCTTTAGTTAATGAAAATGTTATTATTCTTCTAATGGAAACCAATATTTACCTTTAACAATGCTTATATAACAATTAATTTATTTTAAATTAGATGTTTAAAAATTCATTTAAACGATATGGGTATTAGAAAATTTTATTTTAAAGGATAAAAAGAGATATTATATCCTTACAAAAATAAAAAATTAAATTTCAATCTTTTTTTGGATAAAGAATTTGTATTTTTAGTAATATATTTTTGAAATTAATTATAATAAGGTTTCAATAATTCTTCTCCAACCATTCAAAAAATGGTTTTCTAAAATAATTTTTTTTCTTCAATGTATTATAAAGGTGTTGTCAAAACTTTTGTATATTTACATCTATATTCCCACAATGATTTAAAATTTTCAAATTGATATTTTGATAATACAATATATGATATTATGATATGATTAATTTCAAAAATTATATATTTTATATCTTATTATTTCTTAGGTTAATTATAATTGATTTATTTTGAAGGTTTCAGAAACTCATTCTTTAAAACAATGGTTATTTATTATATGATGATAAATGATTTTATGTATCAAATATCTGAATGGAAGATGATGAATGGGATTTCATATTTTTATATGATATAATAATTTTTTTCTTTATCTTATGTGATAGTAATGAATGGATAGGGTGTGTTTTTTCACACAGGTGTGGGAAATATGGGTTTTCTAACATTTTCATGTATTGGCATATTTATTTTACTTTAGAAATGTACTTATATAATGATTTTTATCACATATATTTTTTATTATTAATGTTATTATATAGTTTTATATGTTTAATAAAGTTATTAAAATTTATAATAAGAATTATATTTAAATGAACACGACTTGTATCCATGATTAAGCCATAATTTTTTTAGTATTTTTCACTTTTACGTTATGCTCCCATGCTATGTGATTTCAAATATTTTTAGTAATTTTATAAATGTTATGCTTAATTAATCATATTATTGTGAGCATACATCTCACTAACCTATTCCTTGTGTTTTATATAAGGTTATGTGACCTTTTATTAATTTATTTACATCTCCATCATATTCTCCTTTAGGTTACGATATATTTTTTCCTTACTGGGATTGTGAGATTATTGATTTTATGTTTCTAATCTAGGGTAATGTAGAATATTATATAATGTGAGATATCTAGGATATGTTTGAGAAGATAATAATTGTATATAAAGTTTTGTGTATTATAAAATAAGTCGCTTTTTTAGCTTTCCTACAAGAAACTAAAGCATTAATTCCATTGAGTGTGTCACCATTTTGATATGTATTATTTAAATCATGATATTAATATATTAATTATATCAATATATATTGTATTTCTATACCTATACTATTATATATTAACATTGATACATTATAATTTAGATAGTGATAATAATTTTATATTTTGTTAGGTGATTGAAAATGATTCCAACTTTTTAATGCTTTATTTCACGTGATGTGTAATATAAAGTCCCAAAACCTATATGTGATTGGATTTAAATTAAATTAAACTTTTTCCATTGAAACCATATCAATGGTTTAAGGAACTCTAGGGACATGATAGAAACTTATATTATTATAAAAAAATTCTAGGACCACTAACATTTAGATGATTAAATTATGGATTGTTAAATTTATACTACAGACTCCTTAAGGATTCTATTTTGATATATTATGATTCCTAGGATAATGATTAAGATTATTGATCTTATTTGTGTATTGGAGGTATGTATGGATGATTTAGTCTATAATGATCATTTAATTTTGATTTTCTTTTTTCCTACAATCCTTTAGAGTGGGTAGGATCTATTAGGGCTATGATTTTGTCATACATGTGATGTGCATTGACATTATTTCAATCGAGGCCAATGTTTAAAATTATTACATGGGTAATTATGTATTGAGAAATTGAAGGGATTCTTCTTTGTATTAAAATAATATATAGGAACTAGAATTGCATTTATTATCCATAATATAGTGGGATATAAGTACATTATGTTAATTCGATATGAGGATTGACCTGAATTGAACTTATACATTCCTTCTAGCCATTTAAATTTTTTGAATGTCATATGGGGTGATTGTTCGTACCACTTCTTCAGTATACTATCATAAGGGGCCATATCCTATAAATGTAGTTTAATAGGTAGTTGGAGTGTGAATTATAACATAAAATATACTCTAAGTGATTTAAATATTATAACAACATAGTTATTGTTTCCATATATATCTTTTATCATTAAATTTATTATACCATTTTTGGTTTTGATTATACATTGAAGAATTATCCATAGTTATAATTTTATTAAAATGAGGGGGAAGTGTTCCTAATAATTCGTTATTATTTATTGTGGTTAGTATCTCCAATAATGTCTCTACATTATGGCCTATGCTGAAAATTAAATGAATAGTTATTTGATATTTCATTTGGAAGTGGGATGATCCTACCTTAATGAGATATTACGAATGAAGTGGTTTTATTGTCATATGATTGTAGATTCATATGGGATGCGATTACATCACAACATGTTAAACCATGGATACAATTCCATGTAGTTTTTCATTTTCCTATGAAGTTGTATTGATAATCTATGGTATGATACATCCCTATAATTGGGCATAATTACTATACAAGTGTAGATCCCTTTGGGATATGATGCCCTTCCAATCTTGTCAAAATCATGAAAAAATTAGATATTATTTGTTATTCATTTTTTAGGTGGGTTGGACAACCAATGGTTAAATATATTTATCGAAGTGGATTTTATGCCTCTATAAATGTATATCCATACAAAGTATGATTCCCTTCCACTTATTTTATAACTAGGAAAAAATTACGATTTATTTTTTATATCCAATGGATGTTTGATGAAATTTCAATGATTTGATGATTCTAAAGGATCAGTTTTGATTCTCACTTTGATTATATTTCATAGTAATATTGATTCATTCTTCTGTATTTTTTTATACCCATGGATAGGGATTCTAATGCATCTTTCAATGCTATAGTCGAGACATGAAAATTATACATATGGAATTACAAGAGATACAATGAATAATGATTTGATCCAATAATAAAGTTGTACATGCTATGTATTTCTATTTTTGATATCATAGATACAATATTTCCATTGACTGGTAATGTTATTATGTTGTATTTTAATGGTGTTGGACATTAAATTATAATTCTATATTATACTCATTAATGTCGACTTCTGATATCATGCTGAGATAAATATTTTTTGATATATTTAGAGACACCTAATCATATTCCAAAGAGCATATTCCTGACATAGGAGTACATTATAGAAATAATAGGTGGGCTATATCAACAATTATTACTTGTTCATGCTTAATTTTATTCTCCTATAACAAAATCCCTAAATTTACATACTTATATATGTTTTGATTTGGGTAACCATTGTATGTGGATTACTATCATATATTAACATCATGATTTGGAGGCCCTGGAATATTGTTACATAAAAAATTCATGATTATAGACATATTTAAGGCCATGCAGAGATATTAAATATTCAAACTATGGATAATGATTGAAACTAGGTGACTGGACTGTAAATTGAATCGAGAATATTTTCCTATAATCTAAAGTTGTGTAATATAAGCAAGAGATATTATTTTGGCATCTAATACTACATGATATTAATGCGACTCTTTTCATTTTATCATGTATGGGGTAATTTTATTGTTAATGAAATATTGAAATCATTTTTTTATTATAATATAAGGATAGTTGATTATTATTTCTTCCATTAAATTTAATGGTAATCAATACAATTGGGTATAATTTCCTCACAATCACCAATAAATCCTTACTAATACTAAAAATCCCAAAAGCTATGAGGAAAAACATTTGGGGTATATGTCACATGGTTATGTCATGGTGGGGAAAACCAAAAGGAGGACACTATAGGGATCCTATATTATGACTACAGAGGAGTTTGTGGTGATAATATAGTGCTTCTTTCTCTATTACGTTTTGTAAATTTTGTTGTTTTACAAGGTAACATAAATTTACTATTAATAATACTTTTTTCAATGCTATGAAATGTATAAATTTATGGTGATAATTTATGTAAAATTTTAACCTTAATAGTTAATTTTTTTAATTGTTATTTTTTTTCTCAAATAATATTTATTTTATTATGTGGTTCCATATAATAGTAGATCAATCCAAATTCAGTACTGAGATACCCTCATCTATAGTCTCTAACCTCTAGTGATATAGGAGTAAACATGAATCCCATGGATATTTTACCATAGAGAAACAATCATGATGGGGCGGGGAATTAAGATAGTCACACATAAAAAGAATATGTAATTAAAAACTAATAAATAAATGAAAAATAACCTCACGTATAACATTACCATTGATAATGGAAGGAAAATATAATTCAAAAAGGGAAAAAAATAAACATTATACCCCCAGTGGATTGTGAATCAAATATGACTTCTTATACCAGAAACCTTTTTAAAATGAAAAAATATATTTTCAATTATACTACTAATAGTAAACAAATATGGAAATGGTCGGATATAAAGTAATTACAACTGGGCCCCATTAAAAATTTATAAAAATTTAATTAAACCCCATATTTCAGAACACTTAAATAGGTTAGTTTTTTTCATTTATGAAAATAACATTCATAGATTAACACTCAAAAGAATCATATTCACCACGAAAATTCTAGAAACCCAAAACATGGAAAACCTAAATAATTCAATTCTATACATATAATAATTTCTAAAATAAAACAACCTAGACAATAAAAATTATAAACATTTGAGGAAAACACACTATTGAATTTAAAAAACATAAAATCATCAACATTATTCACTAATGAATATTAGATTCATATTCTTAAGTCCAAGTAATTACAATCATAAAAATTAAACGTATAAATGTTTTCCTTATGTTAGATAAATATATAATCTATGTGACAACATTTTATTTATATAGTTACTCTAAAATATCTAAATTTAATGAATTTTATTTAAAAAAGTTCTCTAATCATACAATTTTACATAATAAAAAAATTTAATTTCGATTTTTTATGAAACATAATTTTTATTTTTGTTGATTTTTTTAAAACCAATATGATTCATTATTATTTCTAAAAAATATATTATTTTTTCACAATTTTTCTATGTTGTTAATAATTATTTTTTATAAAAATATATATATTTCTAAATTTTTAAATTTATTTATTGTATTTCATTATTGATATTTACTAGTGAGCTTCAAGGTAATAAAATCCATGATTTTGATGAGTAAATACATTGATACGATGATCAATTTTAATGAATAAATACATATTAAGACTATGATATATCTTAATGAAATTAGTAATCAAGATATTTATACCTAGAACCGAAGGGTAATTATAAAATTTTGATAATGTTCTATAAAAAATCAAATTGACCATTTATATGTTTTATTCATGATAAAAAAACTCTTTTGAGAAATATTAATGAAACTAGTATTATCAAAATTCATAGGTATATGTTAAATGTTTAATCCAATGTTATTTGAAGTATGTTTTATCAATATAAAAGTAAACCAAATTCATAAAATTTATACTAAACCATAATAGAAAATTGTATTTTTAATATTTTTTATATATGACATTAATATATAATTAAATTTCCCCAATTTGGATGTATCAATATCACCTTATTTTTATTAAGAAAAAACGAATTAGAATTAACATCAAACAATATTAATAAATAATATGAATATAATATGTGAAAAATACTTTTAATATTTATTATAAATTTTCAATATTTTAAAATCATATATAGAACATTTTTATGCAATTTTTATGTTTAACATGATATCTATCACAAATAAAAATAAAAAACAATAGTGGTTGAAATACTTGTGAAAGGTAAAAAAACAATAAATCATGTCTATATATAACATTTTATTAAATAATTTTCATTCTTTAACACTATTAATACTATTAGTGATACATATTAGAGAACATTTGTTTCATCAAATTTTCACATCTAATCTCGTTAATGGTTTACTTGTATACTTGGTTAGAAATAATAACAATCTTTCAAAAAATTGATTAATTGGGAATCAAATAAATAGTTCAAATTATAAAATAATAATTTCGTGTATTAATTTCATGAAAATATTTAATATGAATATTAAATAAATTAATTTTTTAAACAAATAAATTATATTATTCTCATAATATTTAATATGGAAAAAATAATTATATATATTTTTTAACAAAAATAATATTATAGATATTTAATTTTAAAATCATTTTGGATTGAATATTTTTGGAAACCCCTCAATCAAATCCTAATGTTCATGCACCATATTTGATAATACTCTATAAATAATTAATGTATCATTAATATTTTTTTCATATTCAAAATCTATAATATATTCTACATATTCTTACTCATTAATGAAACCCATTAAATATAGAAAAAATGATATCCATTTTAAAAAGAATAAAACCCTAAAATGATGGAACATATTTTAGCGTCCTAATAGATTTATGTATTTTTACTTCTAGAAAATATTAATTTAATTTACTAATTTTTTCAATATATATAATTCTATATCAACCTAACAATAATTCTTTAAATATAATCATTTTCAACAAACATAAATCTAAATACTATTTTTGTACTAATAAATAGTTTTTTATTATCCCCAATACAATCATTAATACAATTTTTTATTTCATTTCGAGATAATTCCATTCAAATTATTATATCTCAAAACATATCTTCCATAACATCATAAAATTTTTAGTTACATTTTATATAAAACAATTTCTATATTCACCCACCCACATTTATTATTATAATAATATTTTCATTAATAATATCCTATGTTATATAATTTATCGAATGATACACACAAATTATATAATATTTATGAATAATGATGTATTTTTTTCAATATTATTTACTTAGTTGAAACTATTTAATATCTTTTAGAGTTTAAATATGATCATTTTATATTCCATTACAAATATAAATTGATCATCGTAATGATTTAAAAAAAACATCATGAAATCCCATATCCCTTATCACATTGTAGATTAGAATTTTGTCCACAAGTATCCCAAAATCATCACTAAATGTATCATTTTAAACCGAATATACTCACACTATGATGTGGTTTCCTCATACTATTATTCCTTTACTTAATTCACATCAATAATTAACTATAATATTCACCAAAATTGGATGAATCACTTATGTAATCTAATAATAATAAAACAAAATAGACATCATCAATATCAATTTTTTTATAATTCCCTTTTTATAATTATTAGAAATAATTCATGGAACCTCTAGGTAAAAATTCCAACCAAAACAACATATATCAATGGAAATATTAAACACTCACTCGATTAAAATATCATATAATGTCAATATAATAAACATGAATGGTAATAGGTATCCTTGAACAATAAAAACATACCACTTATAAATTCATCATAAAATTTGAATATTACATGGTAATTTATAGTCACTTATCTTGTTATTTGATTTAATTTTGACTATAATTTCAAAATACTCATAAAAATACCTTTTCTTGTATCACTAATTTTTACATTTTACTATTTATATAAATTTATAAATTATATATCCCCCATTTTATAATAGACATAAAATGAAGAATCATTTATGAAAATGAATAGAAATATTTATTGATATGTTTTTGAAGATGTGGGGATTCAATTCCTTATTATTGTGATGGATTTAATTGAAATCAAAGGTTCAACTAATGATTATCAAATATATATCACGATAGAAAATTAGTTACTGTATAATATAAATAATTAATTTTTCTCTAAAAAATTAGTTTTAATATATATTTACACATTTTCATTGTTTTATTTTAATTGTGATTGGAAACATGAACAAATGATCATCAATGAAAAAACAAATTCAAATTATACATAACATTATAGGACTATTGTAGGAATGATTAAATATATTAAATCCTTTTACCCATTGTAATTTCCCTTAGATGGAAAGAAAATCCTTCTATGAATCATATATTATATGGTTTTTAATTCATTATGGATTTTTTTCAATGTTCTTGATGAATTTTTATTAGCTAATGTTTTATCTTTATAACCATATACTAAAGACTGACACTAATTATTGATCCATGTTAATATTTTCTCATTGGTGTAAACATGTAATAGCCTTCTATGATTTTTATGAGTGTTATCTATTTATGAACTGATGTTACCAATCATACAATGAATAATTTTGTGGTATAATATAATGAAATGTGATATACAGAATAAATGAACTAAATGATTTTTAAGATCAATTTTACTTCTTTATCACTTAACCCCGACCCAAATGGCCCAAAGGCCTTATTTTTGTTGTATACCCCTTCAAATCATTTCAATAATCCTATAACTATCAAAATTATTTGGGTATATTCATTTATAGATAAAATATATTTTTCATATTTCATATTTTATGAATATATTTCCTCTATTAAAATGTTAATACACTATTTCTCTATAAAAATCTGTATCTTTTTGGTTAAAAAAATTTATGGTTCCCTTTGGTATAAATAATACATAGCTATAACTATATTGCACATAACGTAACATTAAAATCACAACCATTATATTTTTTTCATCCTTGAAACTCTAATATACATGAAATAAAATATGTTTAATTTTTTTAAATAATTTATGATTTTATATGTTTTCCATTTGTAATGAACCCGATGTATTGATAGCTTTATTTAAATGCAAACTTCTTTTCTAAGGAACCAAGATATAGTAACCATTTATATAATAGATTTAAAATTACGAGGTATGAATGTTACTTTATTCATTATTATAAATATATATAATTTTTTTAAATAATAAAAATTTAATATTTAATTCATATAAACTAAGTCCACAAATTCAATTAAAGAAATTTTATTCTTAAAAAAATTCTTGAAAAAATTATTTTCATTGAATTTTTCCAAGATATTATAACTCATTTATAATATTTAGAAAATTTTATTGTAGGGATTATAAATACTATTAGAAATTTTAATTTTAATATTATATTGTGGTGGGTTTTATGATTATTATTAAAATATATATATATTAACGAATAGTAAAAATAACAAATTTGTTAAAATGAAATTTAATTTCTATAAAAAAAATTATTTAATAATATAAATATATATTTTAATTGTATTTTAATGTAAAATATTTATACATTAATTATAATTAATGTAATTAATTTCATTTAAAATGGAATTTTACTTCATTTTTCTAAAACATTATTTTTTGGAATAAAAATTTTTTTTCTAAAAACAATATTTATGTGCAAAAAGTGTTTTTCTCATAATAAATCAAATTAATCAGTATTTATTAATGATATTAATCATATTATTATATTAAATAATACATAATATTTTTTTACATTCATTTTATTGTTTCAACCACAAAATGGATGGAAATAAATTCTGTTTTATGGATATAAATTCATTTTTTATAAAAAAAAGGGTTTCTTTGTGTTTTGCGCACATATTTAAGTTGCAATTTACAAGTTATAGATATTGAATCTCTGAAAATGAAATAAATATTTTGATTCATCATAATTAAAATAATATAACAGGTCCATCACAATTTTCATCATAATGTAATGTAAAAACATTAAAATTTTCAGGTACCGTTGGAAGAGGTTTATCGGGGGTGGGTGCATATAACCAATATAAAAGAGTAGTAATACCACATAAAATTTTATAATTATTACGTTTTTAAGTAATTTATTCTTTATCCTATATTAAAATTTTTGTTTTTTTCTATTTTTCTATATTTTCATGGAATTGATCTTGTATTATGGAAATCAATTATGTAATTTTTTTGTGTACACATCTTAAAAATTATAAAAGGGGACAAATTATTCTATATTATTCAAGAAATGTAATCCTTATATACTATAATGTTAACCCCAAAAACATTTATAGATTCTATTATTTAATCCTTGAGCCCCTTTTATTCTCATAATTTCAATCTTTCTTGGAATATGTTGTAAGGAGGATGTCTATAAATGAGGTGGAATAAATCATAACCAAACTCTTTCAATTATATTTTTTCTTCCAACATATCTAAGCATACTGTATCTATAAAACCATGATTAATCTTGTATAATAATCATACTAATATTTTATTATGATCATGGAATGACTATTTCACGCCTCTAATCCATCAAATGTGATGTGAATGTAACTCTCATATGTATGTATGGAATAAAGCTTATATATAGAGAAATAAATCATTTTCTATCTCCATTTTCAAGGATATATATTATGATTTACATAATTTATATATAAATATAAATATATTATATTTATGATATAATTATTATTCAATAATGGTAAAATATTATTAACATTCTTTTATTATTTCCATTATAAAATTAAAACAGTGTTCATGAATGTATACGGATTACCGAGTCCATGTATAGTGAAATTAATATTTCTATATCTACCTTTTATGGATGGGTATAAAAATTTATGTAATGGATATATATGATATTTTTATCTTGATTATGATTCTGGTTGTTATGAAACCATGATAAATGTGCAAGTATTATATATTTTCAAATTAAATATACATGAAAAAAGTAATATATAATACAATGAAATGGTTATTAAATGATTAATTATAAAAATATCGGTGTCAAAATTTCAAAATTTGATAATATATGGTATTATGGGTATGAATAATGTTTTATTATAAATTTATAATGAATTAAATTTATGATACATGAGTTTGGAGCTCTTATAAAGCAATAATGACTTATGGTAAGGGTTTTACATTAAAATCTCACATTTTAATGCGATTATTTGTCAATAAATTTATGAAGAAGAAATAATAAGTTATATAACTATAAAATAATATATAAAATATTCTCATGTATTAATTTATTAATATTACATTTTCCCTTTCATTCTACTCTCCTTATATACTTAATATACAAAAAGAACCTTTTTACGAAAAATGACATTATTTCTCTATTTGTAAATGAATATATTTATTATTTATCAATTAATTATTTAAAAAAATCAAGAATGTTTTTTCCATTATAAATTTAATTTATAAAATCATTTCTACCCATTATTTACTTTCTATAACAAAATTTATTGTAGCATTCTTGTCGTTTTCTAAATGAGGTAATTTTTAATTTTTTTGGAAATGTCAAAGGAATCATTATTTTAACATAGAAAAATTAATGAATATTCATACTATAATGAATTATTATTGAATTGGAGTTTTATTTAAAAAATTTTATGTTTCATTTGATTTATGTTTTTTTTATTTTTTTTAAAAGTTATTGTTTAAAATAAGTTCTTTAAGAAATGATTTTTTTTTCAAAAAACATTATTCAGTGATATTTTATAGGTATCTTAATCAATGAAAAAATCCTTCAATGATTTTTATGTTTTACTATAGATATGATATGTGCTAACATATATATTCTTTCATTTTATTCTTTATTATTATGATGATTATAAATAAAATAAACCATATTTACTTTCTTGTGGGGTAAGTATAAATGGAATGAAAAATATTTTTATGATCTTGTGGAATATATATATATATATATATTTATATATATATATTTATATATATATATTCATTATGGTTATTTTAAGGGTGGTTATATTACATAACATCAGTTTATTATAAAAATATTAATGTTTTAGGAGCTAATTGGATTCATTGGAGGTCAGTCGAAGCCTAAAACATGGTAAACTATTAGTAAGATCGGGATCAACAAGGGTAAATGTGAGGTTAACCCAAGACCAAATATGCTACATATATAGTTAGAAAAATACTAATATATGATTAATGTCTTAGTGGAAATCCATGACATGAAATTTATACGATTATTATTATGAAACACTTTTACGATATGATATTATACCAATATTAGAATTTTATGTCTCCCACTTACTGATTCATTAATGATTCATGTCTTATAAATTACAAATATTTATACAATGAATTTTTATTATGATATATAAATTTGTTGTTTTTATTATCAAATTTTACGATTATGTTCTCAAACACGTATACTCAGGTTATTCATAAAAATGATCGTTGATTCATATCTCTTATTTATTTTTTTATAGAGCATCTATTCTCACCATTTATTATGTTTTTTTTTTCAGATATGAATAATTGTTTAGTGTGTGACAATTACTAATAAGGGTGTAATTTGTAAAATCCATAGTGGAAAATAATTTAGTTCATTTCATGTACAAGTGATATGTCTATCCTAGTTTCCAATAATTGTATAACATTATGGTTTTATAATTGATCGTAATGAAATGTAATTTAATTTTCATAAAATGACATGTAATATTCATGTATTTAATCTTAGGGTCTATAATTTCATATCATAGAAAGGTTTAATTATTTTGGTAAATAAGAATGAGAACAATTAGTGAGAACCCTTAAGAAAAGTATACATATATGATAATAACATATGTTTCTCAAACAAAATTAGTTTGATTTTTATAGAAAATTCATCACAACATAGATACATTAATTTGGATACATTTGGGAGTCCTATGAACCAAGGGATAATAAATCTGAATGGGTTGGATTATGTATTTACATGTTCTCCACTGATGCATCATTAGTGTCCCTAAGAATAGACACCCAGATAGACACTCTGATAAGATAGGCTTTGGTTAATTAAAATTTATTTAAAAAACAATTATGGGGGATTTAATTTTATATTGATCTTGGATAATCTTGGTTAAACAAAATACATTTTTTATTGTCAAGAAGGTATCACAATTTATATACCTATATATGATTTTTATGATTATATGATTTCCCAGTATGATTATTGTCCCTTTTAATATGATTTTTAGTTTTTGGCTAGTGCACAGTTGACACAGGGTCTGGAAGACCGTGTGGCCAAACCTGGGGGCATGTTCTATGTCTAAAAAAATAAACTGAAATAAGTAGAATAAAATTAAAAGAATTATTAATAATAACAGAAAACAATAGAAACATCATTGTAATGGTTATTATTATTATAATTATGAAGAATAAAATTATTATTATTTTTTATAATACTATTATTTTTATTTTTACTAAAACTATTATATTATTATTTTTAAACCATAATTTATCCTCTCCTCATACCATTTCATAGAACCACACCCCTCATTTACCCTTCCCTTCACGATACCACCATCTGCGTGCTCCCCTTCTCTGTCTTAACAACCTCCATGGTGGTGCTCCCTTCTGACGGTGCCCCGCCTCCCCAGGCCACCTCACATCCTTTTTCTTCCTCTCAATCACATGAGAACCCCACCAATCTAGGGTCTCTGAAACACCTCATCTCCTTCCCTTTTATGTTCTATATATATTTCCCTCTGGCATCCTCTACTCCTGGATGAATCACTCCACAACGAGTTTTCTCTACATTATATCTTGATTTCTGGGGTTCCCTGATAGGGTTCCTTGTTTGGATGAACCCTGAATCTAGGGTTGTTTTTCTGGTCATTTTTATTTGGTATTAGGGCTTGGGGATACATCTTTAGAGCATATTCTTCCCTCAGTTCTAAATTTCTTCATGTTCGCACACAAACAAGCTAGGTGTCTCCATGTAGTTTCTTTCCGATGAATCTGGTTGATACATAAATTCTTCCAATTATTTTTTACCCTTATTCATAACATAAATATAAACCTAATTAGTCTATTATAGGGTTTTTGAAAATTTAGAACATGTTAAAAAAATATTTATATGTGATTCTTTACTTATAATAATGTATTTGTGTACTTAACATGTTTGATTTAATGTCTATAATTCTGTAAGATGAAATCAAGACTTTCTATAATATTTAGCCTTTGATATTTTTTGGAAATTTAGTTTTAACTTATGAATTTGGGTTATTGTTCATAATGGATGCTTTCAAACAATTTTTAAATATGTTTCACACCTCCATGATTCATGTATTTTGTTTATTATGATTTTTTCATGTTGGAAGAATGTATTAAAAATATATTTTGAAGTGGTTTTCGTTTAGGGATTTGGGAATTCTTCCAAAATGACTTTGATGAAATACCACAATAGTTTTAATAGAGAAAATATACGTTTTGGGAGGTACTATCCCTTAGAAATATTTATTTAAAATGTATGGATTATATTTTCTACATTGCTTGGATGAGTTGGGGAATTCTATAGACAATTGTTTTGGTTCGAAAATTTGGGATGTTTCATTAAAATTGGTTTTAGGTATTTTTCATGGAATCTTTAGATGTTACATTAGATTTTAAAAAATACATGGGTTTATGGAGTGAACACACAGATGGGTTTTCATATAATGATGGTATTTTAAAATAGTGGTTTCCATCAACTTTGGTTTCATTAATGGTTCTTTGGTTTTCAAATTGTACCTTGGTCCCTTAAATTGATTTTTGTTTCTAAATGGTGTTGGTAAGATTTCTAAAATCTATTTTTAATGAAATCTACAAAAGATATTCAAATTTGTCATGTTGGGTGTGTTTTTGGTATGTTCTCGACTCAAGGTACTATTTGGAATGTTTTATAAGATTGAACATTGCCTCATTGTATATAATGGGTTTCATAAATGTTTTTACATTTATATGTTTGAATTGTACAATTGGATTTTTAGACTTGATAGATATATTTGGTTGTTTGGGAAATGATATATAGATATTTTGTGATGTATCAGAATGAAAAGTATTGTAGGTCCGACTGTGACTTTACGACGTTATAAATGACTTTGGGTTTGAAAGCACAAAATCCCGGTTGGCATCTTGAAAATTTTTGAAGTTTGTTTTAGAAGAAATGTGAAATTACGGACCAGTATAAAACATTATAGATTTGATATATATATATATATAGGGAAACTTTATAAGAGGGATATCCCTTCATGGGTTATCTTATAGGGTCTCTGTGTTTGGGGTAGACAAGTATTGTGATGGATGGTATAGTGAGTCATTCTTGTGAGGGCCTCCAACATACACAATTTATATATATATATATATATATATAACACGAGTTCCTCAATGTATTTTAGAGGATTGAGTGGAAATTTCTAATCAACACTGATCAGATAAGTTGTTACCCCATGGATTATAGTTTATTCAGATGGGATGTTCCTTCGGATAGGATAGTTGAGGGTGGCCAGTTTGTTATAGTCTTAGGGGATTCACCACACATCAGTAGGTGGTTCTGAACCAAGCACTTCCATGGGTCTTTAGGGATGTTGAAGATCAATAACGGTTATATAATATATTTTCATATCTATATCTATATGTTCATGGTTTTATGATCACACTAGTAGTTGGTTTTCTACAACTGAAAATTTATTTTGATTTTATCATGTTTATTTATTTCATGCATAACTAGTATATTTTTTGTTTGGGGTTTTGGTTTTTAAAATGGTAAACTAATGTTTTGGGAATGGAAATGTGGCATGTGGTCGATGATTTTAACAAGAATTTTAGTTTTTTCTACCAAAATGAGATAATGAAATTTTTATTTCTGTATATTAAAACTAGTGTTAATGGAATGTTTTCTAGAAAGGAAAATACATGCGTTTTGAGGTTTATATTTTGAACTCCTACTGAGCATCTCGATGTTCATGCCTAATTTACCTTTTCAGTATCAGGTTCTAGTTTCGGATAGCTCTTCTAGAAATCATGTTTTTTTTTCAGGTGGTGACCCATGATGTCACATGGAGGTACGTTTGGCTTCAAAACTTTATCTAATTTCCTTTATCAATTTTAATTTGTTTTTTTGATGTTTATATTTCTTTATTTTTCTTTCATTTACATGATAAAATCGTTCCCCACTAGTTTACTTTGGTTCACGCAAACATTTTCCATCCCGTGGAGATCGGTAATGCCTTTCAAGCCAGGCTGTGGACTGGCTTGGGTAACCGGTTCAGGGTAGACCCGTGTTAGTTTAAGAATGAATGGTATTAATGGAGTCCCTTATTATTTGGGGTGTCCTATAGTTGGATATTATTATAGTTTGTGCTCAAGAGCTAGGTCATGGAAAAATTTCTAATCAAAACCACTTATGAAAAAACCAATGTTACCATGGGTAGTCTGTGATTTTATTCTTCTATTTTTGTTTATTATTAAATTATAAAATTTTTTGCAAGAAAGTGTTACATCATAATTTCACATGGATTAGTGACCCATGTGGCTTCCTAGTATACTATTTAAGATTTTCTTATTTTTTATGCTTATATTGGGCATGTCCCACTATCATATTGTCTTGTTAAACATGATTGCTTGTACCTCACAAAATTAGTTTGAGGAAATCGAGTGCACTATTTTTTTTGGTTGGAGTAATGGGTTTTTTGAAAAGGAAAATGGTTTTAAAATGAAAATGTTTTCCATTAGATAGATTCATATTGGAAATGTCAGTTTTGAAATTAAATATATTTTGTCTTAAATGTTTGATGCTTTTGGGACTTCATAAGATAATTCCTTGGATACTCTTTTTGAGAATTTTCATGTGTGTGAGTATGTGTAGGGAGATTGTGTTGGCATGTGTGGATGGAAAAAAGGGAAAAAATGTGATAGGTCATGGGATGTTATAAGTGTTTATTCGATACCAATGTCTTGAACTTGTTTTTATATAGGTTATTATAGAAAGGAGAAATTATTTTTTGAATTGAAATTATATTGAAAAATGGGATTTCAGATTCGGAAAAGTGGCCTTAAAAAACGATGTTTTAAAATTTAAATGAAAATATATCCTTTTGAAAGAAATATTCTTGGTTGTGTATGTATTTTCTTGTTTTTGAGCAGGTCATCTTAGATCAGGATATTGTTTTGGTGGTACTTCATGTGATATCAGTTTTGGTAGGTCTTTTCTGTGATTTTCTAAAAATGTCACCCGGAATGGTTTCCATGATTTTTAAGAGGTCACACACAATTTTTAGTTGTTCTCAAATGTAGAATTTCCTTTATAGATATAGAGATCTGTTACAGGTAGTGGAGTGTCTTGAAGGGGGGCGTTTTTCTTCTGTTATTGGGACTCCTAAAGATAACTAAGTGCTTAAAATTTTGGGTTTGTTCGAAGGTCCAACTCTATACGAATGGGAATTTCCCCACACACCGTCAATGATGGTTAGGATGATATGGGAATTTTTGAATCCATTATTCATCTAAACATTCGTAATTGAGGAGGTGGAGATGAAAAAAGGGTTGAAATCATGTGCATTAAAAATGATAAAATATGGTGAAGACATATGTTTACTATTTCGAGGAGATGGATTCCTTTTTTCTGGAGGTGCTCGAAGAATATATGGTTATTATTTCTCTATTCCTCTGGGGTCTTCATCCAATGATCAGTGAGAGGGTCCACTCTTCTAAAAAACCTTTTATTGAGAAGTTGGTGGATGTGGAATTTTTTGGCTAAGCTAGTACTTGGTTTTCAGACAGTGTTTGTTGGATCTCGTGAGGTTCCCTATCTAGAGAGCAACACATACCAAAGGAAAAAATTTCTAAAGAGTCATATTCATTTGTTCTAGCATTCATTTTTCCAGATCATTTAGTTTTTTTCCACCAGTGTGGCCTTTTAAAAGGTGTGAATCCATCTTGTCACATCCCTATGAAGAATTGACGTTGTTGCGGTTGTCAGAGTCCTCATAAGAAACTTTTCTGAAAGGGTCACTCAAAGAAGATATTATAACTAAGGGATTATCATACCTAACTATTAAGTAAGATATTATTCAGCTATTATATACTAGGCCACATGTCTCAGGTTGAATATCGTGAAATGTCATGGTTTCCAAGGGTATGTGAGACTTTGGTCCAATTCTTTATTTATCATTTTAATATAGAGCCACTTACAGTTTCCTTATTTCTATTCTCATTCTGTTGTATGTTCATCTATTGTTTTAATAGTGTGACGACTAACTCTATAATAACCCAACTAGTTTCATCTATTTTGAATATGGGTTTCTAAATAATTCTCTTCAATAAACTGTTTTTGTCCCTTGTATGAGATGGTTTCACTTTAGTGGTTCATTTTTAGAGATTTCTGGTTTTTACAAGATAGATGATTAGAGTTTTTGGTCTGTTTATCAGTCATAGTTTCATTTAGTGAGTTTTCCCATAATATTAGGGGTTTGTTTAGTGTGTAATAGGATTCTACTTCTAGAGGTGGAGTTGTTTTTTTCATTCTATGGAAGTTGGTTTGGATCTGATGGGAATTCCCACATTGGCCCCCTCCCTGAGGTGTTATGTTTGGGGTTTAATTTCTATAATAGTTGATTAATTATGCTGTGGAGAAAACTCTTGTTTTCTCTCGTTATCTTACATTGTGGTTTCTTCTAGATATGTTGGGTGTGACTTGCAGAGTGATAGATCACCCTTAGGATCTCAGTTTCCCCCAGTTTTGACTAGGAGCACACTCGAGTATTGGAAATAATTATGCTTAGTGACTTTATTTAGAATGAATGTGTCTATGGTGTGGATAATTGTCACACCATAACCATATATACTATTTTACTCTACTATTTTATTGGCCTTGTATTTTTTCTTGTTGAGGTTCTAGTTGAGTCATGGGTAAATGTTTCAGATATTAAAGCTTTTGAGTGAGCTTCTGGCCTACGCACAGTTGGTGCATTGTCGAGTAGTTCATGTGGCCAAAATGTGCAGCACACACTGTGTCTAAAAATAATAAAATTAGATGAAAAAAATAAAATAAACTAAAAATAATTATTAATATGAATAACAACAATAATTTTATTTTTATATTTATTATTATTATTATTATGAATAAAATCATTATTATTATTATTAAAAATATTTTCATTATTAAAACTATTATTAATATTATTATTTTAAAAAATATTTCTTCATACCCTCTCCCATTTAATGGTTCTACCCCCCACGTTTCCCCTTTCCCTGCACTACGCCACCTCTTGTGCGCTCCCCATCTCTGGTCGGACCACCTCACTAGTGGAGCTCCCTTCTAACAACACCCTTCATCCTCGTTCCACCACTCCTCCTTATGAGGTCTCTCTCTCACACAAGCCCTCCACCAGCCAAGGTCCTCAAAATTTCTTCCTATACATCCCTCTAGCATACCACCTCTCTATCCCTCTGGTGGCCACTTCTCATCTCTTCTTCTTGGGAGAATCCATTCGTGGTGCTTTCCATCCCATTTTCTCTCTATTTCTAGGGTCTCCATGTGGGGTTACATGTTTGGTTGAACAAAAATTCTAGGGTTGATATTAGTGTCATTTTTTGGTGTTTGGGTGTGAGGATCTTTCTTCGGATCATATTCTTCTTATGTTGATGTTTCGATATGTTTGCAAGCAAATAAGGTAGATGTCTCCATGTTTTTCCACTCCAACGCATCTTATTTATACTTCCATTAGTCCATTTATTTTATTATTTTTATTAGAATCATTAAAATATATCCAATTAGTCTAATGTGGTGTTTATATATTTTTATAACATGTTAAAAATATCTTTTGATGCGATTTATCAGTTATTACTATGTATTGGTGCACTTAATGTGTATGATTTAATGCCTATTATTTTCTTGCCATGAAATCAAGATTCCTTTTGATATTTGACATTTGAAATGATTTGATAATTTATTTTTAATATATGAATTTGGGTTAATGTTTAATTTGGATGCTTTCATATAATTTTTTATTTTGTTTCTCACCTCAATGATTCATGTAATTATTTTATTACGATGTTTCTATGTTGTTATAATTTATTAAATATAGGTTTTCAAGTGGTTCTTTGATTACGCATTTTTGAATTAATGTGAAATGATTTTGAAGAAATTACAATAGGGTTATGATAGATAAAATAGATGTTTTGGGTGGTTCTAGACATTTGAAAAATTTATTTAAAATGGTTGAATTTTAGTTTGGGAATATCCTGGGTCAATTTGTGATTTCAATGGCCTTTTATTTTGTTTTAAAAATACGTGGACTTTCTATAAAATTTGTTTTCGGTGTTTTCATGGAATATTCAGAAGTGGAATTGGATATTTCCACATCCATTGGTGCATAAAGTAAATTTATGGATGGGAATTCAAATAATTATTGTACTTTAAAATATCGTGTTCCTTGAAAGTAGGTTTTGTTAATGGTTAATTGGTTTTCAAATTTTACATTAGTTCCATAAATGAATTTTTGTTTATAAATATAGTTGGTTAGATTTAAAAAAGTTACTGTGATTAAAATCATAAAAATTTATGCATGTTTGGCATGTGGGGTGTGTGTTGGTAAATGTTTGTCTCAAGTTCATGTTTGGGTTTTTGTAAGATTGTAAATTTCCCCAAATATTAGAATGGATTCTGTAAAAGTGTTTCGATTTAGAATATTTAAAGGCACTTTTGGATTTGAAATCTTGGAAGATATATTAGGTTTTTTTGTAAGTGGTTTGGAGCTATTTCATGATGTATTTAGATGAAGGGTATTGTAGTCCTGGTGGGAAACTTTATAACATTAGATATGAATGTGGTTTTAAAATAATTAAAGCTTAGTTGGCATCATGAATTGTTTTGAAGTATATTTTAGTAGAAATGTGATGTGACTGCATGGTAAAAAATGTTGATGATTTGATATATATATATATATAGGGAACTTATATAAGAGGTATGTAACTTTAAGGGTTAAAGTATATGGGGTCTCTGTTTGGGTTATCCATGTACGGTGATTCCATGTAATGTGAGTCACATGTGTGAAGGCCACAAAGTTACATAGTTTATTTATATTTACCAAGTGTTCCTGGGAATATTTCAGAGGATCGAGTGATGGTTGTTGATCAACCCCAATCAGATGGCTTGGTATCCCATGTATTGCATTTAGTCTAGGTAGGATTTGACATTGGATTGGCTAATTGAGGGTGACCAATTGGTTCTAGGCTTAGGGGATTCACTATACGCCAGTCTGTGGTTCCAAGAGAAATATGTATAGGGGACTTATAGGGATGTTTAGAATCACCCATGGTTACATTATATATCTTTGTGTCTGTATCTCTCTGTGCCTAGTTTTCTGTTCAAACTGTTAATATTTTTTCATCATCTACTATATTATATTATGTTTTCCCTATTTATTAATTTCTTATCGAACTTGTATTTCCCTGTGTGGAGAGTTAGATTTTAAAAGTGTAAAAAAATTTAGGGAAAGTAAATATGTTTTGTGTGTTTTTATTTAAAATAGAATGGTATATTTTTAACCGATATGAGAAAAATCGAATTTTAGGTCTATATTTTCTAACTAGTGTTAATGGAATATTTTTGGGAAAGAAGTATATAGGTATTTGTGGTTTAACTTTAGAATTCCCACTAAGCATTTCAATGCTTACGTCTACTTTATATTTTCAGTTTTAGGTTCTAGTTTTTATCAATATTTCAGCGAGTGTGGCTCTATGTCCGGTGATGACCCACGAGGTCACATGGAGGTACATTTGACTAAGAGACTTTATTTAATTTACACTATGAGGGATTATCTAATTTATTTCTGCTTATATTTATTTATTTTTATTTTCATTATGTTGCAATATAATTCCTAACTATTTTAATTTTTTTCCCGACACATGTTTCTAGCTCATGGTGATCAGGAATTCCATTTGGGCCAGGCCGTAGACTGGCTGGGGTGACCGGTTTAGGGTCCACCGAGGTTGGTTCTTGACAATGTTTTGTTGAGTCCTTTGTTATGTAACATCCACCTTATTTTATTGTTTTATATGATCCAATAATTTTGGATAAATATATTAGTAACATTAAATATATATTTTCCATTACCCGTTTCATTGATCTCATGATGTTATATTATTTGTAAATCATTTGTAAGAAGAATATGATCAATAATGGAAACTTATCAAGAATAAGAGTTAGCATGTAAAATTGAATCCAATAAGTGGGATGGTTTTAGGAGGCTATTTTTCAATAATTTCACTCCTTATATTCACTACATTAAAATAAATAATATATTTTCTTAGAATAACAAAATGTATGATGAATCCATTAGTACCAATAAGTAAAATTTTACAAAATTTGGATGGTTTTATTTATGTTTTATCATTGAACCAGAATGTAAGACTGATTGATTCATTAGTGGATTAAAAAATTATCCTAATGGTGTTGCACATATTAATCTTAAATTTCAATTAATAAATCATTTTATGTTTGATCATGGTAGAAATAAATATTGGTTTCTCCCATCAATCCAATCGTTTTAATAGAAATTAATGACGTAATTAAAAAGAAAATTATGATTAAAAAAACCATGGAAAAAATAGATGAATTTTTTATTATTCCAGAAGTGTGGAAAGAAACATATAAGAAATTTCTTGTAGGGTGCATGTAAATTCACTATGTTTGGAAATAAATATCTTCACGAAATAGAATTACAAATTGATAATAATAATTTTTCTAAAAATTTGAACCGAGAGAAATCACTACAGACTATCCAACCCACACTTGAATGTTTCCAATGAAAGGAGTGAGGTAATTATACAAAAAAATGCATGAATCCATGGGTAAGAGACAATGGTTTATATTATTAACCTCATATGTTTTGAGGTAAAACATAATCTAATGTGATAATAATTTCTAATGAGGGATAAGTTAATGAAGTGGTGAAGGGTACACTAACCATACACTTAAGATATACTAATTTATTATTGGAAATTGCTTCTACCAACTCATTTATATATAATAAATTTTATAATATTATCACATTACAATAAAAAAAATTAGATGTTGAATTAGTTTTCAAAACACTTAATGGTATGACAGACACATGTCTAGTATATGAATCTTCAGTAATTAAATTCTATTAGAATATTCTACCTAAAAATATTTTTATTCACACTATAGTTTAATTTGATTTTATTTTTGGAATATAATAGATTTTTTTATATAAATACCATATAAATTGTCGAGGAAGGGAATTCAAATTTGATATTCAAATCCAATTTACAATTTCTTATTGGTGTGGGGATAAATAATAACCATCAAAGTAAATTAAATGCATTTCATGGGTCTTGATTATTATTCAAATGTGGTGTTTATCTCATATTTTAGTGATAATATCAACATAAATGACATTCCAATGGGATGGAAGTTTGTTGGTGTCTTTTCAAAAGTTATTCATAGCATTTCTTAAGATCATGAAGTTGAGTTTTAAATATAATTCAAACTCGTCGATACACATATATCAAATTATTTATATAGAAATTCCTCAAATGAGTTGATGGAATTTAGAAGAAACATGAGGATAATCTTCATATGAGATTCTTTTTTCTAGGTGAATCACATTGGGGTGCACCTATTATTTTTTTAAAAAGAAATATGGATCAATGAGACATTGAATTTATTATCAGGAACATAACAAGATCACATTCAACAAATTGTATCATCTATCCCATATTAACTATTTTTTGAACAAATATAGGGGTCCAAAAATGTCTCCAAGGCTGATATTTGTTTTTTATACTACTATTAGATGGTCAACCATCAATAAGTTCCAAAGAGAACATATCATTTGAGTTATGGAATTTTTTATATATAGTGATGACATATACCCATACTAATTCCCCAACTATATTTATGGATTTAATAAATAGATCCTATAGAGATAACCTTGTTCTGTTTGTGGTATCCATTATAGAAAATATTATTATATATTCTAATATCAAAGAAGTGGATTATTATCAATTGTGGATTTTAAAGAATACCACAATCAATGATATGTTTGATGAAGAATTTATCATGAGTAAATTTTGGATAAAAATAGTTACATTTTGTGTCATATAATCTATATAGATGGTAAATCATTAGATCATTTAATAACTGATGTTATCATATATTATCCTATACAAATCACAATGATTGAGATCTAAAGCTTGTATGGATGTGTATAACATCCTTTTACAAATTTCTTACTATACACCAACCATTATTTTGAATTTTTTTGTATAGGCCATGTTTTGGGTAATTTGGGGACAAATTTCATGAATTTTGGAGGCCTTGAATGATATGGATGATTGGATCTATGTTAGGGAAAACCATGTAGTTTAACCCATTAAAATGTGCAACCTTTGATGGTTCTTAGAATGGAGTGAATAGTTTTTCAAAACCATTGTGACAAAACCTCTAACCTCATGGTTCTAGATAGGGTTATTTTCATGGTTGGCACACGGATAATCAAGACATGTACCCAACATGGAGAAACTACACACCCCCAGTAGTATGGAAGTGTGGTTATGTTGCTTGTTTTTTCTAACTATGCATCCATCCATGGGAAACCATTCCCAAGAGATTTTATTATAATAAGGATTGTTTTAAAAATCCATTAACCCCCTTAAAGAGTCCTAATCACCCTTATTGATGATAGACAATTTTTGGGACTGTAAAGGATCCCAAGATTCTATTTTGGATCCTCCAAACCATATCTATGGCTGATCATAGTGGAATTGATCTAATTTTATCTTCTATACGAAAGTGGATCTATTATCTAATAGTTCCTTTAAAAATATCCTTCCATCATCCATATATTATCATTGATAAGAATAAATTGGAAGGATATATACTCTATTTAATTGGATCTTGATTCGAGGTTTTATGTTTGGATCGGCTTTACCTTCAATATAATGTTTTTCTCCAGCGGTGGGTGTTGGACATTTAGTTTCTATAATTAATTGTAGGTGGTTCCATTTGACATTTTACATGTAATTTAAAACATGAATTAATTGGTTTGTTTGTAATAGATTTCATTTTATTTATACATCATTAATTTAAATTTACTTGATTATGAAATTTGAAATGGCATGAATTTTGAGAAAAACCCGAGTTCTAATGGGAAACAATTGTGGGGTGAATTTTAAAAATGTGGAATTAATGAAATGATTTTACATTTTCTTTTAGAAAATTGATTAAATTGAAACAATACAACATGTGATTGTTTTGTATTGAAAAGAAAATAAATGATGAAAACCCCAACATTTTTGTTTTGAAATTGATATTGAATATTGAAACGGGAAATTAGGACATATTATTGTAAATGGTAATTGATTTGAAATTAAATGATTTCCTTATTGTTTATTTATTCATTAATATCATGAAATATTTGATAGTTAGATGGTGATATGGGACAATCACGCTATGATCATGATCCCTTAGAAATGTATAAAAATTAAAACACTAGAAAAAACCATGATGAAAATAATTATCCCTGATGGGATGTTTATGAGTACTATTCTACATAATCCTTAGGGATGTGTGCACACATACATAGTCATGATCACAGTTATAAAGAGTGAAGTTCATATAGCTAAAAAGGAATGTACCGTAGGGAAGATTACTATGGTTCTCAATGTGTATGATTTTATTATATTTTCCATTGATTATAGAAATTTTCTATTCATTCCTAGTGATTTATATACATTATTTTATATAAAATTTGTATCTAATCTGTGTTTGAAATTTTTTGTGAGAGTAAATTACTCAGGAGGGGAGGGGTGAATTGAGTAACAATAAAAATTTCTGTAAAATTTATTACTAAAAAGGTTTCACCAAAGATTAAATACAACCCTGTTAATCAAGGTTATACTGTTATATAAGTTTGACTATTTAAGTAACTTCTAAGAAGATTGATTAATTCTCAGTAATCTTTATTTGTGTTATTAATATTGCTTTTTAAGTTACTCTACTATGACAATCCAGTTATAACTTCCTTCCTAGGGTAACTATAAAACTGAAATTAATGGTTTTTGAATTATACTGTAAAGAAATAAAATAGAGAACACTAAATTTAGCAACACAACAGACATGAAACAAGCGGTTCAATCTCAAGACGAGTACAAATCCAATCCACTTGGTGATCCCCTTCAACCAAGAAGTTTATATAAATTATCATTGATCCACACCCTGGATCGGGGTTAACAATAGTACACAGACTATCTAGGTCACATAGGGACCTCTTCCATAGTTTTTGTGGGTATAAAATAACCAGGCCACACAGGGAACTCTTCCACACTTAACAGTGGTAACAAGAGTAAAAGGAGGTTGGAGTAAGGATATCTTATATCCTTTAGTTTGATGTAGGAGACAGATTGTGTTATTCTACAGGTACACACTCTGCTCGAAAGGTAATAAACAGAAACACAAGAGAGCAGAAATATGGATATTGGTTTATAAATGCTTTGAGTGTTAGTCATTGCTGCTATGGACTTCTTGAGATGAAGCAGATGAAGATCTCAAGTCCTCGTTAGTAAAAGATAGTGTCAGGACTCATCTTGTGTTCTTTGTGATGTTGGAAAATGTGAAGATGTTCTCTGGATTCCAGTGTACTTCAAATGTTATTCAGCTAAGTCGGGTTCCATTCATGTGAAAATACTTCCTTATAAATTCTCTCGGTGTTCTTTGTTATCATGCTCACAGCCTAGTTTTTTTTCAATATCATGAACATTGATTCTGGGGAATACTTCGCTTTTATATTGTAATGCATGTGTTGGAGCTGACAGGTTGCATGGATACTGCACCTCATGCCTCATACTGTCAGATGATATGTCTAGAAAGAAATAATAATTATGTCAGTGCATTCAATGTCATCAAATGTGAAAATTAGAGATTAAATTGAAAGACGAAAAAATAGTTTAAGAAACTGTGTCACAGTAAGTCATGGAAATGATATCTCCTTCACACGGTGTCTAGATTAATAATGGTGTCTTGTGATCATGGTGTCTTGTGGTCATGGTGTTTCATGGTCGCAGTGTCTCGCGGTCACAGTTTCTGCTTCGTGGTGTTACTTCATGGTTTCTACATTATAGTTTCTTCTTCACGGTGTCTGCTTCATGGTGTTTTCTTCACGGTTTCTACTTCACGGTGTCTACTTCATAGTGTCTGCATCACGGTGTCAGAGAGACATAACTAGTGGCAGACTCACGGTGTCTTAGACTTTTCAAGATAACTCTATTCAGACATAAGTAATGATGATAATATAATGGATTAGACTTATCATTTGTCAAATAAGGTATTATGAGAGTAGATGTAAGATCATATAAAGTAATTATACTAAATTTAGTGAAATTGAAATCTTTAATGGATCTTCTTAAATCATGAATCTACTTAAACAATAATACACATGATTTTGATATAATTTATCGGATTCAACTAGGTTTTGTAGGATTCATGATCATTAAAACATTATTTATACATGAGGTGTCCAACAATCTCCCCGTTTTTGATGATCACAAATCATGTACTGTCAATGTGTATATAGTATTCAACTATAGAGATAAAAGGCATATAAAAATTTCTCCCCTTTTGGGATTATAAAAAATATGGAATAAGAGAAGTCAAAAGTTCACCTACCCTTAATAGAAAATAAGGTTCAATACAAATGTAAAAGAACAAAACAAAAGCAATAGCCTTCCTATCAGAAATGAGTAATCACTATTCTTCATCAAGGGATGGCCTTCTTTTTACCTTTAGTAGCAGAAGAATTGGAATCCATAAGATCAGAGGATGAGGTAGAAGAAGGGAGTGAGGTTGTTGATAAAGAGGGTAAATTAAGACCTTCAAAGACTGATGGAGATAAAGATGGAGCGTTATATGATCTAGGTAGTTGTTGATCAAGAATCACAGGCCTAATCTGACTTAGCGCATGGATGACGGATAAAGTAGTGGAGGATGGGGAAGAAGTGAAGGTAGGAAACCATGGTCTTAGAGGTGCTGCCACTGGAGAAAAAACGTTTGTACTCTGGACATGAAGATAGGGCCTTACTATTTTGATAAAATCTATAATGATCACTCCACCATACTGCATGGCTTTCTCAAAATCATCCTTCTTCTCCATAAATTTGTATACAATCTTATAAAATATGCAAGATTCTGGACATGGGTCTTAAAAGCTTTTGTCATAGGAGGAATCCACTGATTTTCTACAAGATACTTGAATTGATTTTCCATATCGGTCTTGGAGAATATTCTGTTGAAGTAGAAATACACATTCATGGAAATCTCTTGCTGAGCATCATTAGCAATTATTAACTGGATTTGGACTTAGTCACGAACTCTATTTCTGTTTTTTAGAACTTCATATAGAGAAGCCATATTTAAACAACTGAGAACATTCTAAACCTCTTAATTGACTACAGTTCTGAGCAAACCAGTGTCCAAGGAAGGTTAGTGGATTGACCAGATGCTTTAGAGGCATTGATATATGTGGTCAAATATTTGAGTTGATTCAGAACCTTTTGAAGACACACTGTATACTCATCAGTGAGTTTGTTAAAATTGAAAACAATCTCTCTCATTTCATTCACAATTTGTTTGTTCCCTTCAGAGACCTTTTCATCTAAGGATTCTAGATAAGGTTGAATCTGAGACACAACAACCAGTGGTATTTTAGTAACAGCAAGTTCTACAGGAAGAGAAATAGACTCTGATCTCTTGTGTATCTCTTTTTGCATGTCCTCAATCATACCTCTCAATGTCTTCACTTCATCACTGAGAAGATTATTTTCAACTCTTACTTTTTGAATCTCATGAAGCATTATAGGTTGTATTTTCCAAAATATTTTTTCCAACAATAGTGAGGCATATCTCTCACATAGATTGGTCACATGAATAGGTTTGGTATTCATGAGTTTCTCAACTCTATAAAAGAGGGTAGCAATAAAAGAGGGTAGAAACAAATTTATATAGATCATCTTTACTCAAAAATTATTGTTGTTCAGATAAATGTTCATGAATTGGGACTGGTACATGATCACTTTCTTTCTCTGATGCGATATTGGAGACTGATTTCAATTGGAATATAGAGGAAAGATCAAGGACAGTTGTTGAAACTTGATGTGAGTCATCTACATCATAGAAACTGGGGAACTTATACTGAGTGTATACAAGACATGACTAAGTCGGATGTGAAGCTTCAATAGACTCGAGATTTTGGGTTTTCTTCCCCTCAATAGATTCCAAATTCACATGACTGAGAAGCTTAGGATCTTTTTCTAATTCTATAGACTCTGCTCTATGTTCCTCACTCATTTTCTGTCCAGCCACTTGAAAAGCTAGATCCATCTGTTCTTTTGCTGAAGGGATGATTTTAGGAATATATTGTTCCATTGGGAGTTCCTCAAGATTGGATTCTTTCATAACAGGTGGCACATCCAATATAGGTTCTTCCATAGGATGCTTTTCAGATTCTTTGGAAATTGATTCTTTTTTGGCCTCCGGTTGATTTTCCAAAGAAACAGCTTCTTTAAGAGCATGGAATTCTTCTTCAAGAAAATATTGAGGAACAATAGTCATTTCTTCCTCAACAAAAACAACTTCCCTTGGTGGCACTTCATCCACTTATTCCTCTTCTTCAGGATACTCAATAATCTCATCAGGATCCAAACCAGGATCAGAAACATTTCCTGGTCTTGAGGGATGTTCCACTGGAATGAATTTCTATAAAATTATATCATTGTCTTCCACAAATTTCTTTTTCCAAGGATTATAGTTTATTTTAATCCTCATGATGATTAATTTGGAAAGGTAGTACTCACAGTACTTTATAAATTCCTCATTAGGTCTAACCAAACCATTGGCATGCAGCATGGCTGAGATGAGCCTAGAGTAAAATATGGAAGTTGACATGGATGTGACTTTGTTCAGATCACACATATAGTGTATGATATACTTTCACAGGTTCATCTTATGCCCATTTTTCATAATGTGGATCAGAATCACATCATGAAATTTCAAAATAGAAAAATAACATTTTTTGGGACTCACTAAATTCTATATAAACTTGAACAGAAGCCTTGATTCTCCATCTAGTTTAGCAGCAATGTCTCTCTTATGGGTTCCATATCATGTTAAGTCTTTCAGAGTATCTTCCAAATCAAAGAATTTGGTTGAAGTTGTAGGTCATCAATGATAATCCTCAGAGATTCCTTTAGGAGGTATCCTAAGGTGTGCAACCCATAACCTCGAAAAGAGTGAGCATCTCTATCCATTGACCCAGATTCTTAAAATATAACTATGACCAAAATCAAAAGAGAACTCTACATACAGGTAATACTTATCCTCTAAGCTATGTTATATGGGTTTATCTTCCTTATAGAACCACTCTAACTAGCCTAGTTGTTCTAACACTTTCAAAACCAAAGACTTACTAGACAGAAGCCATTTCAAGAAAATCTATTTCTCAGGTACAACAACGCGGTTTACCAGTTTCAGATTTAAAGGTCCTATGGGTGTAAGCATAGGTTCAATCTTCTTCTTCTTAGAGATGCGCTTCTTAGGTGTCAACAACGAATGACATTTCATTCATGTAATTCACTGAAGGTTAGAGAGAAATAAGTGTTGCAGGGATGACAAGGGTTCAAAATGAGTAAGTAGAAGAAACTGTGAGTGAATAATCGAGTGATACATTCACTATTTTATCATTGAAGAAACCAAACATCACAAAATGAATAGTGTGGGAAAAAAATGTGAAAAGGATAATTACCGCGATATGGGTTTTAAAAAAATCATAAAGAATTTTTACGGTGAGACCGTGTCTGGTCACCTCAGTGAGATAGTAAACGCACATTATGGTGAGACCATGTCTAGTCATTACGGTGATATAGAAAACACACATTACAGTGAGACAGAGATTGAGCTTCACGGTGAGACAGTAAACAATCTTTCCAGAGTGTGTTACGGTGAGATAGTAATTGCCAGAGAGTAATCACAAAATACAAACTGTGAGACCGTAACCATAAAACTTTAAGATACCAAACAATATCAAATGAAACAGTAAAAATTAAGATATTTATTTGAGATTTATCATGCCTGGTTAATGTATGATGTATCCTATTCTCTTATAAATTAATGGTTCGGTCAATATATCAACAAGCTGATATTCAGTACCAATTAATTTTAAGGTGATATCACCTTTTTGATAATGATCTCTCAAAAAGTGATGTCTTACATAAATGTGCTTTGTCCTTTAATGTGAAACATGATTTTTTGAGATGTTAATAGCACTTGTGTTGTTACAGTTTAAAGTTACATATCTGAATTGATATCCATAATATATTAATGTGTGTTTCATCTACAAATTGTTTTCACAACAACTGCTATTAGCTATGTATTCTGCTTCTGTAGTAGATAATGCAACAGAATTGTGTTTCCTTCTAAACTCGGATACTATTTACTTTCCTAAAAGGTGACATATTCCAAAGGTACTTTTTCTATCTAACATACAACCACCTAAGTAATCGTTTGAATAACTAACTAATTTAAAAGATTTTCCTTTAGGATAAAATAGTCCTAGATTGGGTGTATGCTTGAGGAATTTGAAAATACACTTTACAACATTTAAATCATATTCCTTAGGATTTGCTTGAAAATAAGCACACATACACACACTAAACATAATGTCTAGAAGACTAGCTGTTAAGTAGAGTAATCTTCTAATCATTCAACTATAAGTGGTTTGATCAACTGTTTTTTCATCTTCATCAGGATCCAACCTACAAGTGGTACTCATGGGAGTGTCACTAAATTTATTTTTATCCAATCCAAAACGTTTTAAAATATCTCTAGTATATTTACATTGAGTTAAAACAATTCCATAATTATTTTTAATGATTTTAAATCCAAGAAAGAATTTTAGTTCACCCATTAAACTCATTTCAAATTCATTTTGCATCATTTTAGAAAAATAAACACATAAAGAAATCTTAGATGATCTAAAATTAAAGTCTTCTAAATAGATTTGGATAACTAAAACATCATTATAAATTCATTTTAAAAAAAAATGTTAGGATCAACTATTCCTTTTTTAAAACCATTGGAAATAAGAATAGTACTCTATATGTCATACCTAGATCTTGGAGCATGCTTTAAACCATATAATGCTTTTGATAGTTTAATAATATGATTTAGAAAATGGGGGTTTGTAAATCTAGGGGAATGTTCAACAAAACATACTCAGCTATATACCCATTTAAGAATGCACTCTTAAAATCCATTTGATATAGTTTTATATTCAGATGTGAAGCATAGGCAAGCAGGATTCTGATAGCTTCATGTCTGGAAGTTCGTGCAGAGGTATCCTTATAGTCAATTACATCTTCTTGACTATAGCCTTGTGAAACTAATCTAGCCTTGTTTTTAACTATGTTACCAGTTTCATCTACCTTATTTCTAAACACTAATTTAGTTCCTAGGGTAAATATGTCCTTGGTTCTTTCAAAAAGTTTCAAAACATTGTTTCTTTAAAACTGATTAAGTTTTTCTTGCATATCCATCGCCTAAAATTCATCATTGATTGCATCATTAATGTTTTCATGTTTATGTTGTGACAAGAAGACTTGATGTTCAACCTGATTTCTAAGAGAATCTCTAGTTTGAGTTCCGTTTTCAAAGTACCCTACAAAATCATCTATGGGATGGTTCATAAGGGTTATAACAGTTCTAGAAAAAGAGGGACTAGTGATTTTAGGTTCATCAACAGATTTAGGTTCATTGTGATTTGATTCCAAGGAATTTCCAGAGTTGGAAGTTTTCATAGATTCTTTCAAAGACGAATTTGAGGATTTTGAATTGATTTACAGAGTTGATACATCATCTTACAGATTATCTAGGATGGTTTTAGGCTCATGTTGATCTGTTTCACCAAATTTGACATGAACAGATTCTTCCACACATTTATTTCTTTTATTGAACACTCTATAGGCTTTACTAGACATGAAATATCCTAAAAAGATACCTTCATCAATTTTGGATTCAATTATTTCAAGATTTTATTTGGTATTAAGAATACAAACATTGCAACCAAATACATTGAAGTAGTTAACCTTGTGTTTTCTATTGTTCCATAATTCGTAAGTATTTTTCTTAAGAATAGGTCTAATGAACACTCTATTGATTATGTAACACATTATATTGATAGATTTAGCCCAAAAATAAATAGGTAGGTTATATTCACTAAGCATTTTTCTAGAAATCTCTTTCAAGATTCTAATTCTTCTCTCTACAACTCCATTATGCTGAGGTGATCTACGGGCAGGAAAATTGTGACTAAAACCATTTTGTGAGAAAAAGGATTCAATCTCTTGATTTGGAAACTCACGCCCATGATAAATTCTTAATGATTTAATTATATGTTGACAAATATTTTCTATAGACTTTCTATATTTGGTAAAATAAGAGCAGGCTTCACTTTTTTGATCCATAAAGAAGGTCCATGTATATCTAGAAATGTAATCTACAAGAACATAAACATAGTTCTTTCCAATTAAACTTGAAAATCTATATGGTCTAAACAAATCCATGTGAACCAGTTCGAGATGTTGAGAAGTTGACACTTCTTTCAATGATTTGAAGGAAACATTGCCTTATTTTCCCTTTTGACCGGGATTACATAGTTTGTCGTTTGGTAACTCAAGTTTTGGTATGTCATTAACTAGGCTATTCTAGTTCATTTTCTAAGGGAGTGAACATTACAGTGTCCTAGTCTCTTATTCCTGAGCCAAGATTCTTTATAAACACACTTAATCATGAATCATTTTTAGAAGCTAAAGAATCTAAAATAATAGAATAATCATTTTCATTTCTCAATGCAAAAATACTAATTCATCATTAGAATTAAAGACATTACAAGAATAATTTTCAAATATAACATGAAATCCATCATCACGTAATTGTTAGATACTAAGAAGATTATATTTCAAAACATCAAAAAATAGTACTTTAGAAATTAAAACTGAGTTAGAGTTATCGATTTGGCTGAGGCCAATAATCTTTCCCTTGGAATTGTCACCAAATATGACATGTCCTCCATCTACTTTTATTAGGTTCTTGAAGCATGGGTAGTCTCCTGTCATGTTCTATGAACATCTACTATCCAAGTACCGTATACCTTTTCAGGAGCTCTTTAAGCAGCTTTCCTTCAAAAAGATTAAGAAAAAACATATTTTGGAACCCATACTTGTTTGGGTTCATTAATATTTGTAATAAGTGCTTTAGGAACTCACATTTGCCTCATAGGTTTCCTATAATAATTATGTAAAGTATTTATAAAATAAACTATATTTGGTCGACAAAAATAGGAAACCGTAGAATATGTATCATGGATTGAATTCGTTGATTTATGTCTAGAACTGGGGGTAAAACTGTATGTCCTTGATTTTGAAACGAAATTTGTTCTACAAAGGTATCTTTTACCATGATGATAACCAATTCCAGTGTTGTATTTAGGGGAAATTTGTTTTCATATAATTTGGGTAAGTGTATTTTTCCCATTAGTAAACATTTCTAAGTCAATCTTTAATTTCTCATTAGACAGTTTTAATTCATTGTTTTATTTGAGCAGTTGAGCATTTTTATTTTTTTTAGTTATGAGTTATGATTTCACAGTTACAGAACGATCATGTTGTTTCTTTAATGATTTATATGTGCCTTTTAGTTCATTTCATGTTTCATTATTCATGTTACATTATTCAAACATTTCTGCAATAGTCATATTTTCAGAGTCACTCTCATTTTCATAATAGTATGAATTATGTACAGAAGAGACCAATATTACCTCATATGTGTTAGCCATAAAACATATATTGGATTTGTTATCCTGTTCATCATGTGATGTCCTTGAGTCACTTGAACTACCCTCAGAAGCACTCTAGGTTTCTTTCATTTCCTTTTTACTTATTTTTCTTGTCTTCATATTTTTTTTGTACTTGAGAATTGTATGGTCAGACTTTTTATGTCCTTTGAACTTTCATTCATAGCATACAATTTCAAGAGTCTTGTCACTTCTTTTCCAGTCATTCTTCTCGTTCCCTTTTTGGTTATATTTCCCCTTGAAGTTAGGCTTTCTGAAAAAAATTTCTTCTTTTTGTAAAATCGTTTGATTCTTCTAGCTAGTTAATCCATCTCATCATCACTATCAGGCGATGATTGTTCACTAGTGGATCTATCTACAAAATCTTCCACTTTCCCTTTGTCTTTGTGGTTAAAGGTGGTGGTCTTGAATTCAACAGATTTCCTCTTTAGTTCATCATCCTCCTCCTTGTTGACTTTCAGTTCTTCTTCATAAATCATCAGTTTCTCAATGAGTTCTTTTACAAATAACTTACTGATGTTTCATTATTCTCTAATAGAGAGAGTGAGGTTCCCCTCCATCTATCAGGTAGACTTCTAAGAATTCTCTTTATCTGTTCCTTGGTAGTGACTTCTCTTCCAAGAGAAATCATTGTGTTGGCAATCTCATTGAACCTAAGATACATTTTAGAAATAGGATCATCCGGATTAATTTCAAAATTCTCATATTTTATAGTATAAGTATTGAGTCTCATTTCTATTATATTATATGTTCCTTCATGTGAGACAGACAGGGTATCCCAAATTTCATGGGCAGTTTTACAAGAAGAAATTCAATTAATCTCCTCATCTCCTAAGGAGTAGTATAAAGCATTCATAGCTTTGAAATTATTATTGTAGGTAGTTTTGGTCGGTTCATTCCATGTGGTTCTATCAGTAGAAATAATTTTTTATTCATCTATAATGGATGACAAAATTTCAAAACTCATACTCTCTAAATGCATTTTCATTTTAATTTTCCATTGAGCATAGTTGGTTCCATTAAAAAATGGTGGTTTTATGGTTGTATAACTTTCCAATATGTTACCCATATTAAATTATTACTTTAAAAGAGATAGAAATTTAGAATTAATATAAATTTATAGATCTTCAATGTACAACTACAATCAAAATTGAATAAGATTAAACAGAATACTAATAAACAACCTCTAATACCAAATGTTGGTCGGATTATATTACTCAAGAAGGGAGGGGTGAATTGAGTAACTATAAATTTTTTTATAACAGTTATTTCTAAAAAGGTTTCCCTCCTAGATTAAATACAGACCAATTACTCAAGGTTATACTATTAAAAGATTTTGACTGTTTGAGTAACTTCTTAGAAGATTGATTAATTCTCAGTAATCTTAATTTTTGTTTTTAATATTACTTTTGAAGTTACACAACTAAGAAAATCCAGTTATAACTTCTTTCCAAGACTAACTATCAATTTGAAATTAGATATTTTTGAATTATACAGTAAAGCAATAAAATAGAGAACACTAAATTTTGCAGCACATCAGACATGAAACCACTGGTTCAGTCTTAAGCCGAGACGTAATCCACTCCACTTGGTGATCACCTGCCACCAAGTTGATTATATAAATAAACATTGATTCACACCCTAGATCAGGGTTAAGAATAGTACACAAACTATCTAGGTCACATGGGGACCACTTCCACAGTTTTCATGGGTACAAAATTAACAGGCCACAAAGGGATCTTTTTCACACTTATAATTAGGTATCATGATTAAATGGAGGTTTGACTAAGGATATCTTATATATTTCCGTTTGATGTAGGAGACTGAGTGTGTTGTTCTATAGGTATAAACTCTGCTCAAAAGGTAATAAACAGATACACAATAGAGCAGAAATATGGAGATGGGTTTAGAAATGCTCTGGGTGTTAGTCATTACTTCTATGGACTTCATGAGATGAAGCAGTTGCAGATCTCGAGTCCTCGTTAGTAAAATAGAGTGTAGCGAGTCATCTTCT
Organism: Viscum album; assembly: GCA_963277665.1. Lineage (NCBI taxonomy): Eukaryota > Viridiplantae > Streptophyta > Magnoliopsida > Santalales > Viscaceae > Viscum > Viscum album. The sequence goes on from OY728119.1 coordinate 1,570,375,523, forward strand.
GTTCTTTGTGAGGTTCAACAATGCAAAGATGTTATCTATATTCTAGTGCACTTCATATTTTATTTAGCAGAGTCGGGTTGCATGCATGTGAAAATCCATCCTTTTAAATTCTCTCAGTGTTCTTAATTATCGTGCTCATAGACTTGTTTTTCATTTAGTATCAGGGACATTGATTCTTGTCCACACTTCGATTTTATCTTGGAATTCATGTGTTGGTGCTGACTGGTTTCATGGATACCACACCTCTTACCTCATACTGTCATATGATATGTCTACAAAGAAACATTAATTATCTTAGTGTGTTAAAAATCTTCAAATATGACTGTTAGAGATTAAATTTAAAGACGAAAATATAGTTTATGAAACAGTGTCACAATAAGTTATGGAAATGGTGTCTTCATCACATGGTGTCTATATTTATCACAGTTTCTTGTGGTCACAGTGTATCGTGGTCATGGTGTCTCATGGGCCCAGTGTTTCAAGGTCACAGTGTCTCGTTGTCACGGTGTCTTCTTCACGGTGTCTTCTTCACGGTGTCTGCTTCACGATGTCTGCTTCACAATGTCTACTTCACGGTGTCTGTTTCACGGTGTCTCCTTCACAGTGTCTGCTTCATGGTGTCTTCTTCACGGTGTCTACTTTACGGTGTCAGAGAGACATAACCATTGGTAGACTCATGGTGTCTTTATCATTTCAAGATAACTAAATTCAGATTTAAGTAATGATGATAATATAATGATTAGACTTAAGCATTTTTCAAAGAAGATATTATGAGAATAGATCAAAGATAGTATAAAGTATATAAACTGAATGTAGAGAAATTGAGATCTTGAATTAACTTTCTTAAAGCATGGTAATACTTAAACAATAATATGCATGATTGTTATATAATTTACATGAGTAAACTATGTTTAGTTGGATTTGTGGTCATTAAAACATGATTAATACATGATGAGTCCAATAGAAATTTGTTTTATCCATTATTAGAATTAATTTTTTGATTTAAATATGAAAATAATATGTTAGGACATTCAGTATTTTATTTACATTAATAGAAAGATTTGGTATATTACAATTGAATATTTTATAGATAACTTAGTGAGACCCTGCATGTATTAATTTCTCACAACCTAAATTTTAATTCAAGAAATTTTTGAATTTTTTATACAAAGACTCAGAAGAAGGAAAATACCATATAGAGGTGGTGGATATTATTGATCTTTTGAACCATGGATTGATGATGGATGTGACTTATGGAGATGGTATCCACTAGTTACATAGGATATTTGATATTAATTTTTCTAGACACTGAGTAGTTTGATCAAGAGATGCATTAGGTATTCCTGGACCTCTTTATTTCGTGGTAAATTCTTCCTTTCAAGTGTTGAGTATAATTAATTGTAATATTTTATCTTCCAATATATTTTTAATAAAATTGTTCACATTATTAACATGTATGATTCTAGGTTCTAGTCACTAAACCATCGGGTTCGGGAATGCCATTCGGGTTGTGTCATAGCAACTTCAGGTATCTGGGTACCAGAATATCTGGGTTGGATCATAACAAAGTTGTATTAATGGTGTAGGTTAAGAATATTACCATGAAGTTAGTTTGAAGTTTTGGGTGTCTTTATGAGACTTCAATAGTAGTTATTAGAATGTTCTTGGATACCTCTCATTGTAATGAGCTTAAATTCACCCTGGGTGTTTTGGAAAATACAACATTATGAATAATTTGGACCCCATATATTATTTCCTCAATTTTTCATTTGGCTATGTTGAAATCCATATCCAAATATATTATTTTATGGTACTGATATTACCATTTCACATTCTTGATTTTTGGATCATTTTAACATTTTTTTACCTTCAGTATTGTATTCTCATTTTGTGTAGCATCATATCTCTAAGAAGACATTTGAATAGGATATAGGATAATGATCCTAGGTAATCACAACAAGAATATCCTCAAATAGACCGTAATTTTTTTGAGATTATTTTGCATGCTACTAAAGATCTTCAACAAGTAGCTACACCCATTCACATTCTGGATCTGATTGTGGAACCTCAGAGGGATGAATCTCAAAATATATTATAAGAGTACCTTTTTTAGAATACACAATTATTCCAGTACTATAATGATCCCTAGTTTTTGTGGGTAGGTTGATAAATAGAGACATTTAATTTATTTCATAGAAATGAATCATTATATTAATGTGAAATGTTATCCCTTCAAGCTAGAACGAACTGGAAGGAGATGCTGGGACTCAATGATAATTTTATTGAATAATAAGGGTTTAGAGTGGATATAATTTTGATGAATTTTAAATAAAAATTTCAGACAAGAATATTTGGTGCTTACTAAATCTATAATGTTATTACATCAATATCCAGCTGACATGATAGTGATGGAGTATGTGAACCACTTTAATGATATAATGTGGATTGAAAGACAGATTGTATTGAATGAGAATATGAAGAATCAATAGTTTGAGAAGGATCATAAACCATATATCTAATCTCATAATTTATTACTGAATATATCATCATATGATGATGGGATGGATCTGGATTTGAGGGTTGAACAAGACCTATCTATTAATTCGGGTTGACATGAGTTACTTTTTATCCTAGTGTAAGTTCTATGAGGTCTATCTATGTGAAGAGAATACATGATGATTCATATTGTGGAACATGATAGCATTTATGTTCCATACCACTTGGTGTTCTAGAAAGAGACGAATGAACTGCTTCTAATGTGGAATTTCTAGGAATTATGAATGGGTTTTCACTAATTCTCCCATGATCTCCAGTTTCAACATACACTTAGGTGATATTCAAATATTCTTTTATATATATTATTCCCCATGTAGTGGAACAATATCATCTTAATGTTAAAGGACCTAGTTCAAATAGATTTTTAACAGACAAATGGGTTCCATCAATAGGCATCTAGATCTTTGCTTCGTATCATTGTTTAAGAGTCTCCATAGGAAGTTGATACATGTTTAGAAACTATGTTTTGTTTTACCACAATAGATTCATTGTAAGTGACCGATTTATTTAATACTGATGCATCTCACTCAATTGTATCTACTCTTATTGTGAAACTCCTAATATTCTTAAATATCAATTATCATATGTGATTGAGATTACTAGACCCCTATAAATAAAGAGAGGGAAGTGTCCCCATTCTCTTAATTATTTCCTCTCTTTATCTGAGTTTGATCATACCCTATATTTTGTGGTTCTTGAGATGAACACTCTTGATGTCACCTTTATTATGGACTATATCATTTTAAATAAGGAACAGATTAACATCTATATTTGATGGGTATCATTAAATATGATCTATGGATTGTGTTATATATTTTAATGAGAATATGATATATGTTATTATAGAGTCAGCATTTCTTATCCACAGTTTTGGAAATTTATATCATTGATTTCTTTGGACCATAAGAAAGAATATTGGATTTATCATCTCCATCCTGTTTTGATCGATCTTCCCAACGTGTTTCTATCAGATTTCTCTAGTCTATAATTGTTAATGTAGGTGTTTTTTAATATTTATTTAGTTCACTAGTGCAGAAATCGTTTATTACGTCACCATTTTTTACGTCGGTTATATATAACCGACGTAACAATGCGGCAAGTAGCTTTTTCACGTCAGTTATTTTAATAACCGACGTTACAAATCGCGCATGTTGGGTTTTTACGTCGGTTATCAAATAACCGACATAAAAAACCAATGCGCGGGGGTTTTTTTACGTCGGTTATTTTGTAACCTACGTAAAAAAACCCGATATAGACGCGTTTTTTTACGTCGGTTATCAAATAACCGACGTAAAAAATGCGTAGATATCGGGTTTTTTTACGTCGCTTATTTGGAAACCGACGTAAAAAACCCCCCGCGCATTGGTTTTTTACGTCGGTTTTAAGATAACCGATGTAAAAAAGCTTAAAAATAGTTTATAACGTCGGTTATTATATAACCGACGTTATAAAGCATTTAAAAAACTTAAAGCCTGTCTTCAGTCATTTACGATTTTTTCGATTGACATTCGCCGGCTCGTCTCTCTCTCACGCGGTAGACCCTAATCGGCTCGTCGATCGCCTGCATTACACTCATTTTGGCTTCATTGTTTCTCTTCTTCACTGCTCTCAGATCTATCATCTCAACTCGTGACATTCAAGTAAGCCTTCCACGAATTTATTTTGTTCGTTTTTGTTTCGATTTTTGATGTGATTTTCGTTCGTTTTTTGAATCTCGTGGAATTTTTTTTATTGCAAATGGTTATTATGTTGGATTAGCTTCAGCAAAATCTGAAAAATAATGGGTGGTACTGTAATGTTCCATTCTTCCAGCAACATTATTATTTCCTACTTAGCTAGAATGTGTCTTTTTGGATGAAGATTGGTAGTACTTATTTTCTTAAAATCATATTTTCAATATGATTGTCCAGAAAATTATTTTCATGAATGAAATTGGACCAGGTACAATCGGTAATACCTATCCTTAAAATTTCATTCAACATTCTTACATCATAATATTTTTTCAAAAAATTATGATTTTTAGAACTCCTAGATCAGAAAAGCATCATTTGTTTTCATCTGCATTCATAAAAATATCAATTCATACCTATTACAATCAAATATTTCATTCTGGACTCATGGTGAGTCTGATAATACATTTCTTCTTTCAGTCATCTCCTAAAAATGATGGACCTTTTCATGCAAAGTGTATCTGATTTCTTGAATACGATGGTATGTCTGATTTTCAACAAAACCAAGTGAGGTGATTTCTTTTATTATTAATAATTCATAAAAAAATTATAATACCTAAATATTATTATCATCCTTTTCAGATTTTTCATTATAAAAAAGGTAAAGGGTACTTTCTTTTCATTTTCAAGTTAAATTATATATTTTATAAAGGTATTTTCTATCTAGGTAGAAATAATTTAATGACAATTAGATTGAATTAGGTATATTATCTTATCTTACCATCCAAACAAATTTTTATGTATTAATAATTATTATGTTTTGTAAAAACAATTATGACCCCCATTTCATTTTTGTTAGTTAATTGATCTACGAAAGTGTTATAAATGATTTGATGATCACGATTCACCCATATATATGGTTAGTCATTATGTGACATTTGGGTCCATAATATCCTTCTAATGCATTCGACAATGCATTATATATCATAGATCAATATGGGATACAGATGGTTATACCATGTCCAATGAGTTATGCGATGTGCCTGGTAAGAAATATTATAATAAATTATAGGAAAGCTGATTAACATATCCCAATTTGAGGTGAATGAAACTATGTTTTCCCTTGACATATGTTATGACTTATATGATTATGTTTGTGCCACACTCTTATGTTATTCCACATACCAATGTTGTGATCTTGTGAATAAGGTTTTTTAAATCATGTTCCCACTATCATATAAATCATGTCTTATGTTATGCTAAAATTGTTATACTTGGACTCAGGTTTTATGATCTATGATTATATAGAACTGTTTCACTTATCTTTTTGATCATGTGCTTTGTGTATGCTCTTATACCCCCATGGATATCTTTTTATGAGATTAGATATTATATTTATATATATCATGTTTACCCATAATGAGTATCATAAATCAAAACTTTTATTATTTTCATTCCCTAAGTTATAAAAATAAGTATTATGTAGGATGATTCAAAAATTTAATCTGTGAGATGAGTTGTTTTATGTGTGAAACCCAGGCCAAACACATATATATTTTTTTATTGGTATTACATATATATAGTTTGACATATACTTTTTTTTACATTACCATGATATTAACATTACTTTTTCTAAAGAAATATTAATGTCCTTAGATTATATATCGGATCAAAAGGATATAGTAATTCTAATATATAATCAGAATGATCAGATAATATGACAATATTATTAAACATAAAACAAATGGTCTATATTCATATTTTTAACATGACACTTACGATGTATAGCTATTTGGTGTTGGGTACTTATGAAAACTACTACTACTTTCAAGATTTGTTTTATATTTTAAATTGTTTTACATTCAAATTATGATTTTTTTTCATATAAACATGTTTTGTCTTATCTTAAAAATATATATTTTTTGTTGATATTTGTTATAGGTAATAATGAGTCGAAGTTGGATTACGGCACATCGAATGAGCAATGAATTTGAGGAAGGTGTTGATGCCTTTTTGGAATTTGCAAAACGAAATGTTCCAAGTAGTGACATTTTTTTCTGTCCATGCCTGAAATGTTTGAATATGAAGAAGTTGAAAAGTAGAGAGATAAATGATCATCTGATATGTCATGGTTTTAATCCGAGTTATAGCCCTTATATTTGGCATGGTGAAACTGGACGGAATGTCACTGATGATGATGATTCGCAAGATGGTAACTCTGATGGAATTGAAGAAATGATTCGCGATATTGTAGCAGAACAAATTGAGATAGAACCGACAGTTGCACGTCTATATGGTGATGCTGAAAAACCATTATATCCCGGTTGTACAGATTTTACGGTTCTGTCAGCGGTGTTAAGATTGATTAACCTAAAGGCGAAGCATGGATGGAGTGACAGAAGTTTTACAGAGCTGCTACAATTGATGAAAGACATTCTTCCAAAAGATAACGATCTTCCAGATTCACATTACAAAGCCAAGAAAATATTATGCCCGATGGGATTGGGATACAATAAAATACATGCCTGTCCGAATGACTGCATTATATATAGGAAGGAATATGAATTTCTGTCAGAGTGTCCAAAATGTGGGACATCACGGTATAAGGTGAAAGAAAAATCACAGGGTGATGTAGAGATTACAAAGCTTCATTCAAAGGTATTTTGGTATCTTCCTATAATTAATCATTTCAAACGTTTATTTGCTAATTCACATGATGTAAAAAGGTTAAGATGGCATGCTGAAGAGCGGGTATGTGATGGAAAAATACGTCATCCAGCTGATTGTCCACAATGGAAGAAAATTGATGCGCAGTATTCTACATTTGGAAATGAAATAAGAAATCTCAGACTAGGGTTGTGCACAGATGGAATGAATCCATACCGAACACTCAGTAGCACACATAGTTCATGGCCTGTTTTATTGGTAATTTACAACCTCTCTCCTGAAGTTTGTATGAAGCGCAAATATGTCATGTTGAGTACAATGATCTCTGGTCCAAAGCAACCCGGTAATGATATTGATGTTTACTTGTCACCGTTGATTGATGATTTGAAACTATTATGGGCTGATGGTATTAGGGTGTATGATTCTTATAAAATGGAATATTTTCAACTGCATGCAGTGCTTCTGTTCACTATTAATGACTTACCAGCGTATGGAAATTTGTCTGGATACAGTGGTAAAGGGCATAAAGCATGTCCAATTTGTGAACAACAGACGTCCTATTGTCAATTGCATCATGGGAGGAAAACAGTGTACATGGGTCATCGAAAGTTTTTGCCTATGGAACACCCTTATAGAAGACTAAAAAAGGAATTTAATGGCTCACAAGAATTTGATACTGCTCCAAAAACTTTATCCCATGATCTGTATTTTGAGAGGGTGAAAAACCTTCACGTGACATTGGGAAAGACACAGAAATATGGTAATGATAGACATATTTGGAAGAAAAGGTCAATATTTTTTGAGCTGCCATATTGGAGGTATCATGAAGTTAAACATAATATTGATGTCATGCACGTGGAGAAGAATATATGTGATTCTTTGATTGGAACATTGTTAGATATTAAAGGAAAGACTAAAGATGGGTTGAATGCAAGATTAGACTTACTATCAATGGGAATACGTTTGGAGTTAGCTCCCACTCCTAAAGGAAGACGAACATTTCTTCCCCCGGCTTGTCATACATTATCGAAGAGGGAGAAAATTAGCTTCTGTCAGTGTCTTCATGATACCAAAGTGCCTCAAGGTTATTCTTCTAATGTAAAAAATTTTGTCTCATTGAAGGACTTGAAGTTGATAGGTATGAAATCACATGATTTTCACGTCATGATGCAACAAATTCTACCAGTTTCATTGCGTGGAATATTTCCCATTCGTGTCAGAAAGACTATAATGAAGTTGTGTTATTTTTTCAATTCAATTTGTAACAAGGCGATTGATGTGAATGCTTTGAACATTTTGGAAAAGGATGCAATTTTAATACTTTGTCAATTGGAAATGTATTTTCCTCCAACTTTTTTTGATATAATGTTGCATTTAATGATTCATCTAGTTCAAGAAATAAAGCTTTGTGGACCTGTATATCTTCGTTGGATGTATCATTTTGAAAGGTATATGAAAATATTAAAGGGGTATGTTAAAAATCTATATCGACATGAAGCCTCCATTATTGAAAAGTATATTTCTGAGGAGGTAGCAGAGTTTCGTACGAGCTACTTGGCTGTGGCGCAACACATAGGTTTGCCTCCATCTCGCCATGAACGAGTTAATAATGAGGGAAAGGGGATTCGCGGCTTGAAAGTCAAATCATTTTCAGTTGAACAGATGAAGAAGTTAGAATCATACATCTTGAAGAACATAGCTGATGCTCAACCATATATCACATTGCATATTAATGATTTGAAACAATGTCATCCAAAGAAGAAAGAAATGTGGATTTTGAATGAGCACAACAAAACTTTTTTGTCATGGATTAAAAAGACTTTGCTTGGTAGATCAGATTTATCAGAGACATTAAAATGGATAGTGGGTGGTCCATGTTTAAATGTGATAACATGGTCTGGTTATGACATTAATGGTTATACATTTCATACAAAATCTCAGGACAACAGAAGTGCAGTTCAGAATAGTGGTGTATTGGTGTTTGCAGAAGCAATGCATTTTTCGAGTGCTAAGGACAATAACCCAATTTCTGCATCAAATGCATATTATGGAGTGATTGAAGATATATGGGAGGTTGATTGCTTTAAAATTAAAGTTCCCGTTTTTAACTGTAAATGGTTTAACGGTAACAATAGTGTCAGACACAATGAATTTGGAATGACACTTGTTAATATAAATATATTGGAAGACACATCTGATTCTTTTATAATGGCAACACATGAAAAACAAATTTTTTATGTAGTAGATCAATCAGATATGCAGTGGGCTGTTGTTTTACAAGGGAAAAAACAATATATTGGTGAGGATAAACTTGATGAATATGCTGATTTATGTGAGATCCCTACTTCAATGGAAATATTAACAGAACATAATGACGACCATGTTGAAGACATAGTTTGTGCCATAAGGAACGATCACGACGAATGAATTTGGGAAAACAATCCATCTGTAAATTCCTAAAATTACAGGTAACATATGTTTATTTCTTGTTTACATTTATTTTTTCCATAAATGTTAGATATTGTAAGTTTTTTATTTATTAAAACATGTTTTAAAATAAAATAAGTATATGTTACTGTTTGTTTTAAGTTTGTTTAGTTTACTTTATCATGTTTATTGTTGTACCCCTCTCTCTGGGTTCCACCGGCCAGCCGGTGGAACCCAGACAGAAAGCCTGCTGTCTGGACCACCGGCCAGCCGGGAGCTCAGCACCGGCCAGCCAGTGGACCACCAGCCAGCTAGTGAGACACCACCGGCCCGCCGGTGTGCCCAGTCAAACTATCCGTTGGGCTTTGATAATTGTTTTAAAATATTTGAATTTGTATATTTGTTCACTGACAATTACTTTACCATGTTTACAATGTTTACCAGGATTACCATTTTTTCCATTTTTTACCATCTTGACCATCTTGACCATTTTGACCATCTTTGACATCTTTACCATTGTTTAACATGCTTACCATATTACCAATGTTTACTATTATGTAACCTAGTACACTTTTCTATTTTCTGATTACAGTAGTATTAAAATATTTGAATTTGTATATTTGTGAACTGACGTTTGTTTTTTTTATTTGAAGGATAATGACAGATCATTCAGATGATCAACCACATGATTCTGGGGAGGAGCATATTGCTGGTCATACCTCTGGGGATGAACATTCACATGCTCCTATTATGACAAAGAGTTCAAAGGTTGGTAAACGTGGTTGCACACGTTTACCAAAATTATCACTTGCCCGTACGCAGGATCAGAGGATAGTAGTTGAGTTTGATGATGATGATATTCCTAGAGGTCCGAATGCCAAAGATTTTAAGAGTTTTGTTTTAACTCAGGCTAAGACCAAAGTAAGCATTTTGTATGATGATTGGAGAGGTGTGGATAAAGAGATTATCTCTCAGTTGTGGGAGACGATTTTGGTAAGATATTTTGTCATTGTTTGACCATTCATTTAATGTTTCTGGTATATATAATATGTTTAACCTCTTCTTTATCAGATGATATTTGATATTCCTGACACTGGAGGAGTCAGGAAGAAATTATTATCGTTGGCTGCCAGGAGATGGAGGGATTTCAAATCAACCCTCACATCTGATTTCATTTATGGTCATAGGAGTCATGACAATCCATGTCGTATATATCCTTTTATAGATGAAGACACATGGATACAGTTTTTTGAAAGTAGAAAAAAAGAGTCATTTCTGGTAAGGGCAATGTAAACTTTTATATACTTTCTTATATAAATGATTTTATTAATGTTTTGTTAATGATTTATTATTCTTAAATTACAGCAAACAAGGAAAGCTCATCAGGAGATCCAATCTAAAAATGTATACCCTCATATTTTATCTTGGGGAGGGTATACATTATTGGAAGAAAAAATGATAGCAGAAAAATTTCAACAACTAAGAGCTGAGTCTTCAAGCTCTGGAGAGGTGGCCCCTCCATCCCCTCCATCTAAACATGAAAAATGGAAGAGAGCTCGGAAGGGAAAAAAAGGGCAATATCTTTCGGAAGAATAGAGAATCGTAGCTGAGAGGATTGTAAGATATCTATTTAATTTATTTAAGTTAACTTTTTTCTTCATATAAGTTTCAATCATTACAGAAATGTTCAATTAATTAATACAGGACTCTCTTGAGCAGAAATGTTTAGAGGGGACATTTACAGCTACTGGGAGGGAAGATATTTTATTTGTAGCATTGGGAAGGCCCGAACATCCTGGTCGTGTAAGAGGATATCCGACAGGTGTATCGGTAAGAAAAGTGTTTCCACGTTCTTCAACTTCTAACATTTAGGGGGTTTATAAAAAAAATAGAATCCTTGGAGGCTGATGTTCAAAATATTAATACGACAATGGAAGACAAGATTAGAGATTCGGTGCAGTCTATGTTTGCAGAAATGAAAAGACAATTTCAGACTGTAGCTCCCACTCCTCCACCTCCCCCTGCAGACCCCATTATTTATCCTCCACCTCCGCCAGTAGCTCCCACTCCCCCACCTCAGGCTGCGGACCCCATTTTTTATCCTACGCCTCCGACGTAGCTTCCTACATATTGCGAGTTGTATGTTGATGATTCTCAACATCATATAGTAGCATACGGGTTGGTTTATTGTATAGGAGATATAGATCATCATCAACAATTAGAGGTAGAGAATCAGAGGGTCACTGTACAGGATGTTATAGATAGATCAGCTAGGGTACCAATACCTACAGATGAGGTGGCGACAGTTGGACAGAGTATCGGCCATTTTTTAGTTTGGCCATCCAAACTTCTTCGACTCATTACCATAGAGGTATGAATGTTATATCTTTTATTTTATTTTTTTATTAAAGTTGTTTTATCATTTGAAAACTAATATAATTATCAATTTTTTTTTCACAGGAATACTTCAAAGGTAAAGAAATACTGTATAGACAACAACAAAGACAATAGGATATGACATCAGATACAGATTCCAGTGGTCTTGACAGATTGTCAAGATATTCACATTTGTTGTTGGGTTTTTATGAGTCTCCAATGAAATCTCATGTTTGTGGACGTGAAATAAGTGTGGGGATTACAAAATCTGATATCATGGAGCTTGTTACTGGAGATAAGTTGGGCATCAACGTGGTGTAAATTTTTTCCATGTAAGTCTTAACACCTTTTCCCTGCGTTATATTTATTAAAAATGTATACTTATATATGTTTTGTATTAGGTATCTTTATAAAATTTGGGAGAGGAATGAACTGACAGAAGTATATGGATTCATGGACCCGCAATTGATTTCCCCTGAAGCATGTGCATTGACTGAGGAACAAAGAATGGTTTATATTGCTGAAAGATTTGAAAAGAATATAATCCAACAATGTTGGATGATGCCTTTTTGTGAGAGGTATGAAACACATTTCTCTCAAATAGTTAATTATCTTTTAACATAAAAAACCACTAACATTAAATTTAGTTTTATCAGTGATCATTGGATGTTAGGGATTTTTTTTCCAAGGGAGAAAGCTCTTTATTGGATATGCTCTGTTCATGGTGATGTGCAGGAAAGTTTTAAGAATATATTGGAAAAGTAAGTTTCAATTTATCAATAGTTTTATATATTATAATGAATTTTAAATTTACCCCATTCGTATTATTTTCTAACAGTGCATGGGTCTACTTTCGAAAAAACACAAAGAAAAGAAATACAAAGATCAAATATGTAAATGCGAAGGTAAATTTCCATTTATAATTTGTACTTTTTGATTTATTACATAAAAATAATATATTGAATTTACACTCATTCAAAACAGAATTTTCATGAACAACAAGGCCTCATCTAATGAGGATATTATATGTTAAGATTTATGTATGAAATAATAACAACTGGGACAGTTGTGAATTTTGACCTGGTACGATTTCCTCTTAAACTTTGCCATCATATTTCAATTTGATTTATTCATTATACACGTTAACTATCTTCTTTTTCATTTGTAGCTTTTTGATGACCCTCAACCCTATACTACTGAAGACATCAAACGCGTACAAGTGGAGTGGTCAAATTATTTTACAGGTTTGATTGAATTTTAGTTTTTTGTAATGTAAAATGTAATTTTAAATATTGTCGTTTTAATTGTGTATTTGGTAGTTGTTTAGGTTTGATTTAGTTTTTTTTGAAGTTGACAATGTAAGTTTTGAATGTTATATAAGTGAATGTTTAATTTTTCTCGACTTCTTGTTTTGGTCTACTTTTGATGGTTCTTCTGGTATGGATTTGGGTCTGTGGGGGAGGGGTTCCAAGGGTGTGGGGGTGTGTTCAGTGGGGTTGGGGGTGTCCAGCGGTCCGGGAGGGCTGTCTGATGGGGTGGGGGGACAGTCCTGGGGGGTGGCAGGGATGTCCAGGGGTGTGGGAAGCCGGTCCAGGGGTGTGGGAGTGCTGTCCAGGGTGGGGGGTTGTCCAGGGGTGTTTGGGGCTGTCCAGGGGTGTGGTGGGGGCTGTCAAGTGGGGTGAGGGGGTGAGGAGGTGTTGTTCAGGCGGGTGGGGGGTTGTCGAGGGGTGTTTGTGGGTGTTAGGGGGTCGGGGGTAGTCCAGGAGTGTGGTGGGGGCTCCAATGGGGTGGGGGAGGGTTGTCCAAGGAGTATACATGAGGGTGGGAGCTCCAACGGGTTGGGGGAGGGCTGTCTAGGGGGTATACATGAGGGTGAGGGCTCCAACGGGGTGGGGGAGGGCTATCAATGGGGTATAAATGAGGGTGGATACTGTCTAGTGGGTAAGTTTTATATGTTATCTATGTACATGCTTAATTTTTATGTACTTTTGTTTATGTGGTACGATTTCTTGATTTGTTTTCTGGTTGATTCTGGTGGAGAGAAGATCACGACATTCTGTTTAAAAAAATTGGGTTTATCACGTCGGTTATTTAATAACCGACATGATAAAAGGTCTACAAAATGGTTTATCACGTCAGTTATTTAATAACCGACGTGATAAAAGGCCTGGAGAATGGTTTATCACGTCGGTTATTTAATAACCGATGTGATAAAAGGCCTGGAGAATGGTTTATCACGTCGATTATTGAATAACCGACGTGCTAAACGGCCCGGACAATGGTTTATCACATCGGTTATTCAATAACCGACGTGATAAACAGCCTCCCTCCGGTTTATCACAGCGGTTATATAATAACCGACGTGATAAACCCCCCTACCCCGGTTTTTCACGTCGGTTTTATATGAACCGACGTGATAAACCACGCTCAGCCCGGTTTATCACGTTGGTTCTTATAGAACGGACGTGATAAACCACCCTCACCCCAGTTTATCACGTCGGTTCTATATGAACCGACGTGATAAACCCCCTCACCCCCTGTTTATCACGTCGGTTGTTTAAGAACGGACGTGATAAACCATTGTCCAGGCCGTTTATCACGTCGGTTCATAGATAACCGACGTGATAAACCATTCTCCAGGCCTTTTATCACGTCGGTTCTAAAATAACCGACGTGATAAACCATTCTCCAGGCCCTTTATCACGTTGGTTCTAAAATAACCGACGTGATAAACATCTCGATTTTATGATTTTTGACGTCGGTTTTTAAATAACTGACGTCAAAAACCTTATTTATAACGTCGCACGTATAAACGTCGGCTAGAAACCGACGTAAAAAATTAAAAATAACCGACGTAAAAAACGTTTTCTGCACTAGTGGTTCATGGTAATCATCAAGTATATATACATTCTTACCATATCAAACTATCTAAAATGAAAAATTATAAGACTATATTCGATGGTTTTCTTAAGAAAGGATTTATATGTCCCATTTTGTCACCATAGGTGGTGTATATTCTCTTGGTCATGACATCTATGAGAACACTTTACCTTTATGTGGATAACTATAAACAAGATTGAGTTACGATGAAGGAAGAAATTTTTTTTTCCTTTGATAAATGATCTGATTGACTGATTAAAACGGGGAAATTGGTTCTTGAATATATGTCTTTGATCTGGTCACCACGGGTAGAGAATAGAGGAATCTGATATTCATAAACCCATTTATATAGTAGGTATGAACATTTTGGGTATATTTTCATTAAATTAGGTCTAAATTATTCTACGATTTTATTTTTGAAATTTACTATCAAGTTATTCCATGGGTTTCTTGATATGTTCATGGTTTTATTTGTGGATGAAATCCTATTTTACTCTCAATCCATGATTGATCTTTTGTGTCATCTAATATTAGTTCTAGATTTTTAAATAAATAAATGACTTTATGACAAGATATATAAATTTAATTTCAGGATTTTGGAAGTGATGTTCTTGGGACATGTTGTCTCTAAAAATGGTGTCTTATTCAATACTAAAAAAGGATAATGTTTCTATGACATAGAAGAAACACCAATTTTTTTTTAGAATAATACATTCTTGGGTTTATTGGTGCATTTTTTTTAGTTCATAGTGGATTTTTAGATGTTGTATTCTATGATGATCACTTTCACTTGAAAGGGGGTAATGATCATTTGGGATGGAAAAAATACCGATTTCTTTTGTTTTGTTGAATTTTTTGTTGACTTCTTCATTAGTGTTGACTCATTCAAATTCTATACGGGGATATATAATCTTTTTTAAAATTTCAGTATCTGGTTTGGGTTGTGTTATGATTGATGATGAGCTAATTGAAACATATGGTTATTGTAATTTTAGTCCACATGAGAATATCTAACACATAAACTTGAACTATTTAATGTGATTAATTATCTTAAGAGTTGGTTGGAATTCCTTTTTGGATAATGGGTTGCCATATATTCTTTCCACATGATCTTGAGTAATAAATTATCCAATTTTTATATGAATTTTTTCCGGAGGCATTGGGTGGAGTACTGTAGTATTTTTATTTCGAAATTCTTTATACTCTAGGAAAAAAGAATGTCATTATCATTTCATTATGTAAGAGACTTCTACCTAGGACATGAATTAATCATTTTAATAGTAAAACATGATTTCTATTTTTTGAAAGATTTATTTTAGATTTTTTGAAGGGAAGGTATAGGTTGTCTTTTCTAGTGTTTAGTTGACCTCCTTTCTTTATGAGATGATACATCAGGAGTAGCATGGTGATTTTGAATTCCATATATTCTAGGGCTCTCTTTATGGTGGGGTTTCCTTTGTGGAATGGTCATTATATTATAAGTGTATACAATGTTTTTTGAACTGGAATGTTTTACCATTTTGAAAAAATATATTTATTCGGGGATTTATATATTCCCATTAGGTTGTTCACCATGGAACTATGAATATGTTTTATGAAATTTAATGATTATATGGTTTACAAGTATGATACTGTAAATTGATAATTTTTTTATCATTTTTATACAAGGAAAGAAGTCATTGAATAACACTATAGACCTTCTGGTTTTCTTCAACCACTTCTAGTTCCGACATGGACGTTGGATGATATTTCTATTAACATTTTTGTTAGGTTACCATGTACCCCTAGAAAGAATAATATAATATGGTTTTTGGTTGATTAGATGACCAAATCGAGTCATCTTATACCAATTCATGATACAACCAATATTTTGGGGTTGGTAAATCTTTTTGTGAAAGAGTTTCATCATTTTCAATGAGTTATATATGATATATTCTCAGGAGGAGAACAATTATTTACAACTTATTTTTATTGAGGAATTCAGGTGGATATTGGATATCAGTCACATTTATGTATGGAATACCATCCTAGATGGATGACTAGAGAGAGTGATACATATATTCTTGAGGACATAAATAATTATTTCAACACTAATTATAGTGGATCATAGTATGACCAATTTGGACTGGTTGAGTTCACATATATAATTAGTTTGTATTCTATGATTAGAATGGATCGTTTTGAGGCCTTTTATTGTAGGCCGTATATATTTGTATTTTTTTGCCCAGATATTGGTGAAAGTTCATTAGATGAAGTGATATTTAATATATATATGAAAAAAAATATTATGTTAATTCATCAATCAATGTTATAAGAAAAATTATTGTATAAGTCTTATGATTATTTTCATTTTAGATTATTTGTGTTCTTTGTAGATAGCTGGGTGTTCTTGATAGTTTCACCTTGGTTGGGTCACAAAATATCTTTGGGTAAATGGAAGCTTTCTTCTTATTTTGGTATTCTATATTGAGGTTTTTGAGTAGGCTAGAAACGTGTCATTTCATTTATCATAACGAATATATTTTATGTTGATTCATAATGTGTTCCTTATATCATTGCTTCATAAGTATCTTTTTGAAACATCTCATGTTCAATTCTAGGAAGAACGTAATGTTGAACCTGATTTTTCTTTGAATAATAATCTAGTCTATATTTTTGATTTGATGATAAAATTACATAGTAGAGGAAAAATACCTTTGGTATGTGTGCTACGTAAGCATGGTTCAGATTATTATAAGAAATGAGATATGGTTGTAATGATGAGAGATCAGTGGGATCATCTCATTATTATGAGATCATCCTGATAGGATTTAGGTGGATGTACTATTTTTATAGTGGGGTGGTTATAGTATCTCATTACATCTCATCAAGAACTGAATGAACCTTTATTTTATTTTTCTTTTGTTATAGAGTGTTACAGGTTGTTTTTGGCAATATTCATTGAATTTTTCTATCCTTATTGGTTATGCACAGTTTGTATGTGATTGGGTACCATGTGGTTTGGACTTGAAAATTGTTCACCATTCAATGATGCACTAGAGGGGGTGCATGGTTCTTTAAAATATTCGGCCAAACCCAAAAAATCAAGAATCCCTAGATTGAAGGATTTTTAATTTTGTTTTTTGGTTAATCAAATAGTGCATCCAACAAGGTGAATCCTTGAAACGTATATAGTAGGGGCATGAATTTTTTCTCACCATGTGTCTCTCCTATAGAAAACATACATATGATATTCAATTATACAGAAAACTATTTTATAAATTATAGAGAGAACGTTTAAGATGAATAATATATATGCTCAAACGTACCAGGACTCCCAAGGATGTGGAGGATCTCTATAAGAAATTTTTTATCCTATAAACACTTTCCTTAGTTGATTGAAGTAATTTTTATCTCTTTTGATCATATATAATAAAGTGGATCTCCTAGTAAATAGTTTCTACAAATTTCTTATTAAATCCTCCTTATTGTTAGATATACCACCGTGTATTGGATAGATACAAACTCTATTTTATTTGATATGTAATGTACGATTTATTACTATATCTCATTCCTGTTCAATCTGGAATGACCCAAAAATTTATTAACGAAAATTATTCTTGGTCTAATTAAATATCTTCTTATGGTTATGTAAAGAATATTCACTTATTTGTTTCAAGATTTTGTATTTTTAAAATATCGTTAAGAATTGTGATCGTTGCTAATATATCCATTAAACAGTGATCACATGATTGGTATAAGTATAGGGATTTAATAAATCCCATTTACTCAGACAAAGGAAGTGATGAACTTATCCAGTAGACTTTCCCCATATGAAGCCCATTTGTTAGAGCTCGGAAAGGATGTGGTGTCATTGGGATTCACTCTTGAAAAAGCCCAAGATGAGCTTGAATATGTTAATCTCGAGTGGTACCACCTATGAGAGAAGTGGATATTGATAGAGATTACCAATCGAGCAATGTTATCTGAGACACCCCAAGAGTCTATCACTATCACACAGCTAACCGTAAGTTCTTATGCATGTGTTTTAAGGGGTCATGTAACAATACCCTTGTACTACTATTATGTACATTATTCTTTTATATAAGATATACATTCTTTGTATTATTTTTACTATGTAAATAGTTTTTAAACCACAAATAGTATTCTATTTAATATTCAACTAAGAAATATATTTTGATGAATTAAATAATCTTTGAAATAAATAATATTTTAATAAAATAATATTATTATGAAATTAATTTTATTAAATATAAATTATGGTATAATATTATGAATGCAATTTTAATTTTTATTATTTTTTTCAATCTATTTATTTAAAATCCATGAATTTTTGGTATATGTGGTTTTTTATTTTAAAAGTAAAAAATAACATATTTAGAAAATTATTTAGATGAAATGAATATTTTTTTGGAAGCAGGACATTGAAATTATTCAACGGTGAATTTTTCATAATAATCTAAGACACTCGAATTGTTGGGTAAAATTTAAATATCATTTAAATATATAATGTTTTTTATGACATAATAATGACCAAATAGTGTTTTAATAAAATATGATAAACATTATGTTCGACCAATATATGTTTTACCATTAAAATAATTTAATTTTGGGTTCATTTATACTCCCCTTTTTCAAAAACCATTGGAAAAAACCATGGACTGGTTTGTGGTTTTGATTTGTTTAATGTGGGGTGTCCCAAACCTAAATAATAAATAATTCCTTCTCTTTTACTATATAAGCCCACCCACGACTCCACTTCCTCTTCACTGAAAGCCTTTTCAGTTCGACCAACCCATGCCCTCCTCTCTCTATAATCCTCCCAAGGTTCCCCAAGCTCTGAATAATTCTCTCACAAGCCTCTCCCAAGCTATTGGGATCACATTTCCAAGTAAGGGATTTATTTATTTATCATTTTTGTCGAATTTTATTTAAGTTGTTATGCCTTTTTTCAATTAAAAATATTGGGGTATGATTTCACACCTCTCCCATACTTCCCTCTTTATGTTAGGATGATGGGAGACCCTTTCTCTCTCATTAATGCATCCCATGCACACCTGTTACCATGCCGAAATTCTATGAGCCATTTTTCTCTCCTCGTTTAAATTCAAGTATATATTTTGTATTATGCATTGGAATCCCATTATGTTTTATGGTACATGTATATATATGACTCCCTTATTGTCCATTCCATGTACATATGATGAGACAACCATTTCCCCTCATCAACCATTTTCATGGATCCTTATGTCACATTGTTATGCTGCCGAAATTGCACCGCATTTTTTCAAGACAAGATCATTGTATAGTGAATACCATACCCATTTATCTATCAAGGGTATTCAAATTTATCCACATATACATATTGATTGGTACTTTCATGTATTTATTCCACATTACTTAATCATGTAATACCATTTTATGTTGATTGATTCCATGTTATATGATCCATGTTGCACACTTATTCATGAAATGAAATGTTTAAGAATGGTGTGTCATTATACTGGTCCAATGCATTGGGTAAAGTATAGTATCATGATACATCATGTGAAATGAGTTTTGTCACATGATAATTAAATTTAAATATGGGTTTACTCATTCTTCATGTGAAACGAGGGTTTACTCATGCTTCATGTGAAATGAGCCTTATCTCATACTAATTCAATGTTAACTGTTGTTGCCACATTTTAATGTTATGATTATCGTGTTTTATTATGCCTTTATGTTCATGTTTATATTGTTCTCCATTGATATGCCTATTTCTTAACCTGTATTGTAATATTCATGTTATTACTTCGGTACTCCCTTAATTATCTTTATATCTCACCCTTTTCATATGATTGTCCTTAGGTTATCCAATGCAATGCTAAGTATGAGGGAATGTAGTGGTCAGGTAAAGGAAGTTTTCAATAAAGATGGTGTGTTTCATGTTTTATGTTGTTATGTAATGTTCCTAAGTGCCAAATACATTATAACTCTCGATATTTCATGTTGTATCAAGTGTAATGTTTATGTAATAAATAAATTTTAAGTGTGAAATAAAGAGTAGGGTTTTTATAGATGTTATCAAAGGATAAGATTAGTAATTTTTGGGATTAGGATTAGAAAACCTTAGTGAATACTTAGTGACAAGATTGAGTATAATAAAAAAATCCCTTAGTTTTGGTGAGTAAGGATTAAGTGTTTTATCAAATAAATACATCTATGTCTGGATACGAGTAGGTAGAGGAGACTCTAGCATTGAAGTACATAGGGGTGAAAACCCCGACAAGGAGTTTCGGGCTTGACCCGAGGTATCCTGGTACATGACAATGGGCCTCGCAGCACTCTTGGTTATGAAATTCCCAAGGGATATGCTTTGGTAAATATACAAGCTTATTATGAACAATTATTATGGGAAAAAATACCATAAGAAAATAAGTTATGAAATAGATCAAGGATAACCTAGATATAATCTTTTAGAGTCACAAGTTAGGATATAATTATCCTTTACAAGTTTATCCTTTTTTGGTCGAAGATTAATTTTTATGCTCTATAGCTATGTATTCAAACCCCCTAATAGTATTCACTTTTTCATAGTTAAAATATGGAAGGAGGAAGATCACGAACAACTCTTCTCTCTCTTCCCAAAGATCTGCTTGGAAAGATCATCCTGAAGTTATGCTCAGATGACATTGAAACATTTTCAAATATCCCAATTATGATCCAAAAACTTTATGAGGCATCTAATACCTCTACCATTTCAAGAAACTTTCAAGGATCAAGTATTGTTTATTGGGTAATTTTTCAATCTCAACATTATTACCATGCTACGTGTGGGAAGTACCATCAGGGTATTTTCAAAATATTTCCCTTATTTGAAAATTATGTGGCAATAAAATATTTTCTTGATGCTGAAAAAAGATAGAGACCTCCGAGCATCCTATATGTATAAAATTATAAATTTTTGTATTTGGGAAAATATAAAAAATGATTTACCAAAACCCTATTTTGAAATATTTGAGGATGAATTAGAAAGACATTTTCATTTAAAACATGTTCTAGAAGATATTTCAATATTATATATAAGAAATACCATTTTAATGACTTATTAATGCTTCCATCAATAAAAACCAAGACGCATGAGGTGTTTCTAGGAAAAAGAAGTAGATGATTTTGAAAATAACATGAGGTACCATTGTGATGTATAAACCCTTTCTACGTGAATGAAATGATAATTAGAAATAATAAAGATGTCATCGAGGAAATAAAGGAAAATTACCCGCACCAATTTGTGGATTATAATGTAAAAAGAAATTTCGAGGGTGAAATTTCTTAAGGGGGGATGATTGTAACGACCCAAAAAAATATTAAGGAAAATTCATCATGGTCTATTTAAATGTCTTCTTATGGTTATGTAAAACATATTCACTTATTTAGTTCTATGTTTTGGATTTTTAAAATACAATTATGAAATGTGACCATTTCTAAAATAGTCGTTGAATAGTGATCACATGATTAATATAACTATAGGGCCTTAAAAATATAATTTACTTCGATAAAGAGCCTCATCCCATACACTTTCCCTAGATGAAGCCCATTTTTCGGAGCATTGAAATGAGGTGGCATCATTGGGCTTCTCATTTGACCAATCCCAAGTCGAGCTTGAATACTTTATGCTCAAGTAGAACCACCTATGAGAGATGTAGACGTTGATAGAGATTACCACTCGAGTAATGTTATCCGAGCCACACCATGAGTCGGTCACCATCACGCACCTTACCCAAAGGTATTATGCGAGTGTTTTAAGGGGTTATGTACCAATACCCTAGTACTACAATTATGTACATTATTCTTGTATTTAAAATATACATTCTTTGTATTATTGTTACTCTATAAATAGTTTTTAAAGAACAAATAGTATTATTAGATAATATTCCACTAAGAAATCTATTTTGATGAAATAATTGATTTTTGAATTAAATAAAATTTTAATAAAATATTACTATTATTATTAAATTACATTTAATTAAATATAAATTTTTGTATAATTTTATAAATACAACTATAATTTTTATTACAGTTTGAAAGTTGTTTTTGTCAAAACCCTTGAATTTTCGATAAATTTCGGTTTTTATTTCAAATTTAAAAATTTCCATATTCAGAAAAAAATAGATAAAATGAATATTATTTTTTGAATCATGATGTCAAAATTATCCAACTGTGAATTTTTCATAATTTTCTGAGACAGTTGATTTTTTGGGTAAAAATTAAATACCGTTTAAATATATAATGAGTTTTAGGACATCATAATGAACCAGTTGTGGAGTGATAAAATAATATAAACATTATTTTCGGCCAATATATTTTTTACCATATAAATAATTTGATTTTGGGTTTTTTTTATTTATTTTAAAAAGCATTAGTCGACACTTCAAGGCTTATAAATCATTTTTTCTTGTTAAATTGTTTTCCCTGAGAGTGTGACTCACCTCCACATAAGCAAACCTATTATTTTATGTAACACCCCAAGCTTCCGCGGTACACTTCTCTTTGAATAATGTAATAGCGTTTGTTGTACGCAACTTCGAGTTCTAACACACACCACAACCAATCAAAGTAGCCGTTATGAATAGTAATACCTATTTTTTGAAATTTTATAAATTTTATCTCTCCAAATGGACTTTGTTTTTGTATTCGGAATATCAGAGTTATCCTAAGTTGAAATTTTTGTAATTTTCTAAGAACTTCCAATTTTTTATGAATAGTGAAAAATACTTAAAAACAACTTTTTTAATAAAAATAATTTATAGTGATAAATTATACTATTGTGTGGTTTTAAAGTATAATTAGAATATATTTTTTCCATTTTATCCAATGGTGTACATTATAATTAATTTCACTTTGAAATTAGACATAAACAATTGTCAATCTTTTGATATATATTGTTTCTTAAAACACGCTATTTGTTGTGACAACGGAAATTAATTATAAAATTAATTATTGCAACTTATATGTTTGGAATTTTGTAAAATAGACATCATTTTTTAATTCAGAATATCAATTATAGCTTAGGGTGAAATTTTGGCATTGTTCTGAAAAACTTCAATTTTTATGAATAGTGAAACCACTAAGTGGTGGTTAAAAAACTGATTTTTCGTTTAAATGAAACATTACAACTTCTGTGATTTGATTTTCAAAAATCCTACATACATGGTTTTCATTAAGAAGTAAAATGTGGTTCAATGGGATTAAAATAATTTTTTGATGAATAGTAACTTTTAAGTTTAATTAATCGTGATTAAAGGTAATTAGTGATATTTAAGGTAAAAATGATATTATAAAAATATGAAAATACCAATAAACTTATCCTACCCATATTGGATGTGTCATGGCCGACCAAGACAATCCATGGGTCAACTAGGGGACCCCATGGAGCCACTTTGGTAGGAAAATGACATAAATAACTTTTATTTAAAGTTAAAATAAAAATGTCACAAACATAAGTTGTTTTACTAAAACAATTTTTAAATGGGGTTATACAAGTCATATTTTTGACTATAAATATTCATTAGAAATATAAAAATATTTCCTACATCATGATATTTTTTTTATAATTTTTAGACATTAAATAAATTAAATTATTTATGACACCACGATGATGCGGCGATTACCTCATTGATTAACGATTTAAATAAAATGAAAAGATAATGTACAATCCAAGGCTTAAACTTGTCAAAAACCTATTGGGTGAGTATATTTTGAACCCTTATCACCTTAGCCTCGAATTATATAAGTGTGGGACCTTTAAAATCCGAAACTCATTATATAATAAAGTAACATTTCATTACTTTCCAAGAGTGCCCCTCCTCTCCACTTATAAAAGGCCCCCACCACTACCACCTTACTCACAATTTCAAAGCCTTTTGGCTCAGCCAAACTCTGCCCAAATACTCTACCAACTTCCCTCCCTTACTCCTAGAAGCCTCACTTTGGGTAGAATTCTTCCCAAGGAAGCCTTTGGCTCAAATCAAAAGAGTTACCTGATTTTAAGGTAATGTCTTCTCTTATATTATTTTGTTTTATATTGCCTATCCAACCCCCTAAACTCTTTTTATTAATTTATTTTGTAACAGCACCAGTATCCTCAATATACTAGGATGTTTTTATAATAATTATTCGAGCTACACTTACACACACCTACATATAATGGTTAAAGAACATACTGTTTCTGTGGATGGCGAATTTCTGCCTCACGAAACGATGATTGTTCAACACTCATATAACACCTTCAAAGGTGGCCATTAAGATGTCACTATATTTATATATATGATATATAATATTTTTATGTTTTACTTAAGGTTCTGTATTTTTTATTTATGGCATACCCTTATTGTTTCCATTATGGGTAAATGCGATATTTTCATTTTAGGAAGTGCGGACTGCCGCCCCCTCAAAGTGATTTGAATCGTTAATCCCATATGTGGGATGTATAAAGGATGGAGTAAATGATATTATATATGATATTATATTGGAATTATAATATACCTTTATGTCATTATGATTTCATTAAATATGAAATAGAAATGAAAGTAGCGTTCATGCGTACGTACGGCTTACCGTCTCCATGAACGGTGCATTTCATTTCTTACCTCTAAACGTTATGGAATATTATAAATGCATGTATATACTGGATATATATGAGATATATGATATCTATATCATGAATATAATTCTGGATATAATGGATATATCACCACATGAACAACTTGTAATTATAAGAAGTGTATTTTTGACTCAAGTACCAAAGATCAACAAAACGACCGCTATTAACTTAAATAATTACATAATGTTCATAACATGGTAATAAGTGATATAAAAGGAATAAAAATCTTGAAAAATAATCTTAAGCAATTATAAATTAACTCTAGTTTATTATTCAGGAGGTTAATGAATGGTCGAGTCAAGACAGGACGCAAGGTAAGGGAATTTCTTAACCCAATTTCCATTCTTTGGGTTAATCTCCTACTTTCAAATTATTTCATGATATTATTATGTCCTATATTGTATTTATACTTTATTTATGTGTAAATATATTTAATACACATAATATATCTATTTTATTTTTAAAATGATCTTTGTAAGGACTTCGTCTCAATCTCCTTTCATTGAGGTATATTCGGTTTTATACACAACTTTCATTTATACAGTGTATAAACCCCTTTGACTTTTACTTTTATTAAAAAGGAATCTTTTTATAAGAATCATTTTTACTAAACAAAAAAAGGAATGTTTTTCTTACGTAAGCGGCGACAACGACTTCTCTGCCGCCGTGACTATTATTTGAGTTTCGGCTTCCTCTATAAGCCATAACTTTTTTTAAAAGAAAAATAAATACCATGTTTTACTTTTCTTTTATTTTGGTATTGAAAATGGTTTTGATAAAGTCATTATTATATCAATGTGTTGTATTGATCTCTTGTGATTGAAGTGTGGAAATATTATGTTTCCTTTATGCATGTTTTATGTGATACAATTATGTCATGGTTTATGATATGTTTAAACGTGTTCATATGAGGATTGCATTGGACTTAATAAGTGACGGGTGGAGCCCGATATAGCTCCTCGATGCATCGATAGGTCTCATGGGACAAACTAGTGTCTTGGCATGAGGCCTTGACAAAATCTTACTTGTGGTCTTGGCATGAGGCCTTGACTACGTGGTTATGATAGTCTGGCATTATGCATTCCATCATTATGAAAGTGGTTATTGATATTGCATGGGATTATTCGACTAGTAGAATATCCATGTGAGTAAGTAAATGGAATTATTTAATTTTATTTTTTCCATATCATGCTGAAGTTCAAGTTTAAAAAGGCTTTTGTTTTAGTTATACATTGCCTTAAATGTTAATGTTTATTTATGAAAGCTTCCGCAATATTGTTATTGTAACATCCCAAGTAAGTAATGAATAATAGATATTTTTATCTATGTCTATTAATGAATTATATAGTGTTTTAAAGGCTTAAAATGAAAATAAATCCAATCTTAAGCATGGAATACACTAATATTTTTAAAAGATTGTTTTACATCCTTTTGATGGAAAACCATTTTTAAAGCTATCTTTTGACAATTTTATAATCTATATTTGTCAAAATAAACATATTAATTATGATTGGGACATTTAATTTTAAATTGGATAAATTTTTGGTATTTTTCTGACAGTGTTCATTTTTTAATGAATAGTGAAAAAAACTGCATTTTACATCAAAACTGCTTTTTCATTTAATTTAATTATATGGTTAGATTATATTTTTATTTGGTCTTAAAGTGTAATCTGAATATAATTTTACCATTTAATCCAATGGTGGTCATTAGGATTAATTTCACTTTGGAATTGGTCATAAACTAATGCCAAACTTTTCATAGATATTGTTTCAAAAAAACCCGCTATTTGTCATGACAGCGGGAATTAATTATTAAATTAATTAATGTCACTTATATGTTTTGAATTTTGTAAAATAGACTTCATTTTTGAATTCGGAGTATCAAATATATCTTAGGGTGAATTTTTGGTAATTTTCTGAAAAACTTCAATTTTTGATGAATAGTGAAACCACTAAGTGGTACTTATAAAAACTGATTTTTCGTTTAAATGAAATTTTTCCATATTTGTGTTTTGAATTTCAAAAATCCAACATACATGGTTTTCATTAAGAAGTAAAATGTGGTTCAATGAGATTATAATAATTTTTTGGTGAATAGTAACTTATTAAGTTTTTAATCGCGATTAGTGGTAATTAGTGTAGTTTAAGGTAAAAATAATGTTTTAATAAAATGAAATGACCTAGACACAAGTCATACCCTTATTGGATGTGTCATGGCCGACCCAGACAAGCCATGGGTAAACTTGTGGACCCCATGGAGCCACTTTGGTTGGGAAATGACATAAATAACTTTTTATTTAATGTTAAAGTAAAAAATGACACAAACATGAGTTATGTTACTAAAACAATTTTTATATGGGGTTATACAAGTCATATTTTTCACTATAAATA
The DNA here is from genome assembly GCA_963277665.1 of Viscum album. Lineage (NCBI taxonomy): Eukaryota > Viridiplantae > Streptophyta > Magnoliopsida > Santalales > Viscaceae > Viscum > Viscum album. The sequence goes on from OY728119.1 coordinate 1,570,403,137, forward strand.
TTAATTATAAATCTAAAAAGATTTCCTACATCATAGAAGTTTTTTTATAATTTTTAGACATTGAATAAATTAAATTATTTATGACATCATGATGATGCAACGATGACCTCATTATTTAACGATTTAAATAAAATGGAAAGATAATGTAAAATCTAAACCCTACACATGGAAAAAACCAATTGGATGAGTTTATTTCTAACCCTTATCATCTTATAATATAATTATATCAATGTGGGTCCTTTTGAATCCTAAACTCATTTTAAAATAAAGTAACTTATCTTTACTTTCCAAGAGTGCCACTCCTCTCCTCTTATAAAAGGCCCCCACCTCTACCTACTTACCCACACACCCAAAGCCTTTGGCTCGGCCAAACCCAGCCCATTTTGTCTCTACACTTCCCTCTCTTACTCCTTGAAGCCTCACTTTGGGCAGAAGTCTTCCCAAGGAAGCCTTTGAGCTCAAACTAAAGAGAGTTACCCGATTTTAAGGTAATGTCTTCTTTTGAGTCATTTTGTTTTATTTTGATTCTCCAACCCCCTAAACTCTTTTTATTCTTTTCTTTTGTAAAAACTACAGTATCCTAAATATACTAGGATGTTTTTATAATAAGTATTATAGCTACACTTACACACACCTACATCTAATGGTTAACGAACATACTGTTTCCGTGGATGGTGAGTTTATGCCTCCCGAAACGATGATTGGTCAAAATTATTTTAACACCTTCAAAGGTGGACATTAAGATGTCACTATATTTATATATGATATATAATATGTTTATGTTTTCCTTAAGCTTCTGTTTTTTTCTTTTTGGTCATACCTTTATGGTTTCCATTATGGGTAAACGTGATATCTTCATTAAAGAAAGTGCGGACTACGACCCCCTCAAAGTGATTTGATTCTATAAATACCATATGTGGGACGTATAAAGGATGGAACTATGATATTATATATGTTATTATACTGGAATTATAATATACCTTTATATCATTATGATCACATTCTATAAAATATGAAATAGAAATGAAAGTAGCGTTCATGCATACGTACGGCTTACCGTCTCCATGAACGGTGCATTTCATTTATTACCTCTAAATGATTATGTAATATTATAAATGCATGAATGTACTAGATATATATGACATATATGATATCTACATCATGAATACCATTCTGGATATAATGGATACATGAACAACTTGTAATTATAAAGGGTTTATTTTTGACTCAAGTACCAATGATCGTTAAAATGACCATTATTAACTTAAATAATTACATAGTGTTCATGACACGGTAATAAGTGATATAAAAGGAATAATCAACTTGAAAAAGGTCCTTAATCAAGTAGAAATTAACTCAAGTTTATTATTCAGGACATTAAAGAACGATCGAGTCAAGTCGGACCCGAGGTATGGGACTTCGTCTCAATCTCCTTTCATTGAGGCATATTTTATTTTATACACAACCTTCTTTTATACAGTGTATAAACCCCTTTGACTTTTACGTTTATTAAAAATGAATCTTTTTTATATGAAGCATTTACTAAATGAAAAAAGGGAATGTTTTTGTTGTACGTATGCGGCGACAACGACTTCTCCGCCGCTATGACCATTATTTGAGTTTCGGCTTCCTCTACAAGCCATACCTTCTTTTTAAAAGAAAAATAAATACCATGTTTTAATTTTCTTTTATTTTGGTATTGAAAATGGTTTTCATGATGTTTTTATATCAATGTGTTGTATTGATATCTTGTGATTGAAAGGTGGAAATGTTATGTTTCCTTTATGCATATTTTATGTGATACGATTATGTTGAGGTTCTTGGGAATTATTATGAAGACGGGTGGTTTCGTGATAAACTAAGGGCGGGTGAGCCCGATATAGCTCTCCAATGCATTGGGTAACACAAAGGAGTGAAACGTTAAGTTTTCTCCGAAGAGATTTAGGGAATATACTGTGATGGGTATTCCAAACGTAACCAAGAGGGTTACTCCGTACGTAAGGATGTTATGAATGCCTCAAGTTACCTTTATGTCTTATGATTTCTATGATTTATTCATGATTTTATGAGGTATGTTAAAATGATTATGTTTTATGGGTAAAGTATGATCTCATTATTATGTATATATGTACCCATGTTTCCTTTCCATATTTTTATATCCCTTACTGAGCTTTTTATGCTCATCCCAAGTTTTTTTGAAATGTTTTTCACAGGTCAAGGGAAAGGTACATGATATGATGATAGTGTCAAGGAAGTGTCAAGAAACAATCCATGTTTTATTTTAAATATGTTTCCATTGATGGGAATGAAGAATACTATCTTTATGTAACCACTTTTTTTATATGTGGAATGAAATGCAAGTTTTATGATCTAATTCTCTAAAACTCTAAACCCGAAAATATCCTCAATGTGTAATCTTGTAATAACTCAAGATTAAGTAAGGTTTAAGGATGGGGCCTTATAGTTGGTATCAGAGGTAGGTTTAGATAACTTTAGGAGTTAGAATTCTATTAAATGATTATCCAAAAATATTTTTTTTTGAAATGATATAGCATTTGAAGATTACCATGTTGCTTCATCTAAGACATGTTTGTTCAGAATGTTTTTCCATAGAAGAAATAGGGAACCAGTGCTAGGAAGGCATACAAAAGGAAATAACCTTTCGAATCAGCATCCTGAGATGGTCGGAATTGGAACTGAACAGTTTGTTGCAGTAATGGCGCAGTTGACTCAAGCGATAAATGGCGGTGGTATCCATACACGAGATCAGCCAGATCAACCGCAGGGGAACATGTCAGTGGTGGAACATTTCATGAGGAAACATCCCCCATCATTCAGAGGATCATTTGACGCTATGCTAGCTGAAGGGTGGATTAAAGCACTGGAGAAGATTTTTGATGTCATGGGGTGTTCAGAAAATCAAAAGGTTAGTCTTGCTATTTACTGTTTGGAGGGTGAGGCAGATCAGTGGTGGTCTATGGTTAAAAATATCAGGGACGCTGATGAGATTGATGCTCTTGACTGGGATGAATTAAAAGGTATGTTTCTTGAGAAGTATTTTCCTAAGGCTGTTCTACTTAGGATGGAAAAGCAATTCTTGGAATTGAGGCAAGAGGAAGACTCAGTGGCTACCTATGAAGAAAGGTTCACTCGATTAGCAAGGTATGCTCAAAATTTTATCCGAGACCTTGATAGTAAAATCAATTGTTTTTACTCAAGATTAAAGCCAAAATATCGAAGGGCATTAGCTTCTCGTGAGATTAAAAGTTATGAAAATCTTGTTCGATGTGCTGAGAAGGTGGAAATGGAGGTTGACGATGATCAAGTGTTCTATAACAACCAACAGAAGAAGAGACCGAGGTGGCAGGAGAAAGGTAAGAATTCTTTAAAAAAGTATGATGGTAAGAAAACTAAGTTTCCAGTTTGTGATAAATGTGGAAAAAGGCATAATGGGGAATGTCTTCTAAATTCTGGAAAGTGCTACCGATGTGGTAGGATGGGACATAAGGCTCGTGATTACACTGAAAAGTATCAAGGTGAAGGTAAGACCAAATTTGATTTACAGTTAGTGAAACGTTATAAGTGCAATGAGATGGGTCACTATGCAAACGAGTTTCTGATAAAGAGCTTGAGTGATGGGAAGTAGTTAGACTACAAGAAAAAGGGGTGGTGAAATCCTTTGCAACTACTTCAGCAGATGTCGGGCCATCAAATGAAGTTGTATCAGGTACATTGTTTGTTTTTTCAGATTATTCCAGTGTGTTGTTTGATTCGGGGTCTACACATTCTTTCATCTCTGAAACCTTTTCTAGTAAAATGGGAATACCATCTCAAGAAATGACTCCTGAACTTTTGGTAAAAACACCTAGGGGGAATGTTGAGGCAAAAAGAATTTATAAGAATCTTCATATCCTTATCTGTGGAAAGAAACTACTTGCAAACCTTATTGTTCTACCTCTAGTAGAGTTTTATGTTATCCTGGGTATGGATTGGCTCTCTGTTTACCATGATAAGATTGACTGTAGAGCTAAAGAAGTTTCTTTTCAGAAAGACTTTCAGTTTGTGTACAAGAATGAACCCTTACTGTTGATAATTTATCAAGAACCCGAGAAACTTGTAAAAGATGGAAATGAATGTTACCATGCACACATCATTGAAAATAAAGGAATTGTTCATATAAATGATGTGCCAATGGTAAATGAGTATCCTGATGTTTTTCCTGATGAGTTGCCTAGAATAACACCAGATCGGGAAGTTGAATTTACTGTTGACTTAGTTCCTGATGCTAAGCCAATTTCAAAACCCCCTTATCGAATGGCTCAAATTGAACTTTTTGAGTTGAAGGAGCAATTGCAAGATTTATTAGAGAAAGGTTTCATTCGACCTAGCACATCACCATGGGGTGCTCCTGTCTTGTTTGTTAAAAAGAAATATGGTTCAATGAGGCTTTGCATTGATTATATAGCCTTGAATAATATCACTGTTAAGAACAAATATCCTTTTCCTCATATCGATGATTTGTTTGATCAGCTCCAGGGAGCTCAGTATTTTTCAAAGATTGACTTGAGATCGGGGTACCATCAGCTGAAGGTAAAGGAAGAAGACGTTCCGAAGACTGCGTTCTGTACAAGATATGGCCATTATGAATTTGTAGTAATGCCTTTTGGGCTACCCAATGCACCTACTGTATTCATGGACTTAATGAATACAATTTTCCATGAGTTCTTGGATAAGTTTGTGGTGGTTTTTATTGATGATATTTTGGTGTTTTCTAAAAGTAAAGAAGATCATGAAAGACATTTAAGGGTTATCTTGCAAACCTTAAAAGAAAAGAAATTGTATGGGAAATTAATCAAGTGTGAGTTTTGGTTGCAACAAATTTCTTTCCTTGGTCACATTGTTTCTAAAGATGGGATAACTGTTGATCCTGCAAAAACAAAAGTTGTGGAAGACTGGCCAAGACCCACAAATGTAACTGAGATTCATAGCTTCCTTGGTTTGGCAGGCTATTACCGAAGGTTTGTTATAAATTTTTCACGGTTATCTAGTCCAATGACTAAGCTAACTCGGAAGGGTGTTAAGTTTATCTGGATAAAAGAATGTGATGATTGTTTTTAGGAATTGAAAAGAAGATTGGTGAATGCTCCAGTTTTGGCACTACCTTCCCGGAATGGTGAGTTTATTATATACAGTGATGCTTCATTGAAAGGAATTTGTTGCGTCTTAATGCAGAATGATCAGGTAATTGCTTATGCTTCACGACAGTTGAAAACTCATGAGGTAAATTACCCTACACATGATTTGGAATTAGCTGCTGCTGTTTTTGCTTTAAAAATTTGGAGGCATCATTTGTATGGAGTAAAGTGTGAAATATATACCGATCACAAAAGTTTAAAGTATATATTCACTCAGAAATAATTGAACATGAGACAAAGGATATGGCTAGAATTAATCAAGGATTATGATTGTACAATTCATTACCATCCGGGAAAAGCAAATAAAGCGGCTGATGCTTTGAGTCAAAAAAGTAATGCTTCATTAGCAATGTTGCGTTTGGAACGTGATCCTTTGGTTAAGGATTTGATGAACTTTGGCATAGAAGTTGTTGGTGCAGGAAGTTCTTTTTTTTGTTTCAGGTATCAGTGAGATCATCTCTATCAGATAGAATCAAGCAATCACAGAAGCAAGACAATGAGTTGCAGAAAAAGGTAGAGCTGGTTCAGAAAGGTAAGTTTCTTGAATTCAACATTGATAATGATTTCGTTTTGAGATTTGGGAAGATATTGTGTGTTCCTTGTGATTCACAGTTGAAGAGAGAGTTGTTATGTGAAGCTCATAGTTCTCCTTTTTCAGTTCATCCTGGAAGTACTAAGATGTACAGAGATCTGAGGGAGTATTACTGGTGGGATGGAATGAAAAGAGATATTGCTGATTTTACTGTGAAGTGTTTGACTTTTCAGCAGGTTAAAGCAGAGCGGCAGTTACCAAAATGGATGCTTCAACCTTTATCAGTGCCAGAGTGGAAATGGGAGAATATATCCATGGACTTTGTTGTGGGATTACCGAAGACATCTCGAGGTAATAATGAAATCTGGGTTATTGTTGATCAATTGACTAAATCTTCTCATTTCATTGCTATACGAGATACTTTTTCCCTAGATCAACTTTACCGTTTGTATCTTAAAGAGATAGTCAGGTCACATGGAGTTCCTCTCTCCATTGTATCTGATCGTGATACCAGGTTCACTTCTAACTTTTGGAAAGGCCTTCATAAGTCGTTCGGTACTGAATTAAATTTTAGTACAGCTTTTCATCCTCAGTCAGATGGGAAGTCAGAACGAACAATTCAGACATTGTAGGATATGCTACGTTCTTGCTCTATGGATTATCAGGGAAGTTGGGACCAACATATTTCTTTGGTTGAATTTTCATATAATAACAGTTTTCATTTCAGTATACAGATGGCACCATTTCAGGCATTATATGGGAAGCAGTGTCGAACTCCAGCTTTCTGGGATGAAGTGGGTGAAAGGAAGTTGATGGGACCCAAATTGGTAGAAGAGCTGGCAGAAAAAGTTCAGCTGATATAGAAACACATGAGAACAACTCAGAGTAGGCAGAAGAGTTATGCGGACAACAGGAGGAAGGATCTCTCTTTTGATGTAGGTGATCATGTTTTTCTCAAAGTATCACCATGGAAAAGTGTGATGCGATTTGGTAAGAAAGGAAAGTTGAGTCCAAGGTTCATTGGACCATATGAAATTATGGAGAGATTTGGATCAGTTGCATACCGAGTGGATTTACCTCCGAGTTTATCTCAGGTACACAATGTTTTTCACATTTCGATGTTGAGAAAGTATATGCCAGATCCATCTCATGTTTTGAGTCCAGAGGTAGTTCAGCTGGAAGAGAGCCTATCTTATGAGGAACAACCGGTCCAGATTCTTGACCACGGGGAGAAAGTGTTACGAAATAAGGTGATTAATCAAGTAAAGGTTTTGTGGAAAAACCACATGATGGAAGAGGCAACATGGGAATCTGAAAATGCAATGAGGGATAAGTACCCCCATTTATTTGATAAGTAAATAAATTGCGGGGACACATTTTTCTAAAGGGGGGAAGGATGTAACATCCCAAGTAAGTAATGAATAATATAAATTTTTATCTATGTCTATTAATGAATTATATAGTGTTTTAGAGGCTTAAAATGAAAATAAATCCAATCTTAAGCATGGAATACACTATTATTTTTAAAAGATTGTTTTACGGCCTTTTGATGGAAAACCATTTTTAAAGCTATCTTTTGACAATTTTATAATCCATATTTGTCAAAATATACATATTCATTATGATTGGGACATTGAATTTTACATTGGATAAATTTTTGGTATTTTTCTGACAATGTTCATTTTTTAATGAATAGTGAAAAATACTGCATTTTACATCAAAACTACTTTTTCATTTAATTTAATTATATGGTTAGATTATATTTTTAATTGGTATTAAAGTTTAATATGAATATAATTTTACCATTTAATCCAATGGTGGTCATTAGGATTAATTTCACTTTGGAATTGGTCATAAACTAATGCCAAACTTTTCATAGATATTGTTTCAAAAAAACCCGCTATTTGTCATGACAGCGGGAATTAATTATTAAATTAATTAATGTGACTTATATGTTTTGAATTTTGAAAAATAGACTTCATTTTTGAATTCGGAGTATCAAATATAGCTTAGGGTGAATTTTTGGTAATTTTCTGAAAAACTTCAATTTTTGATGAATAGTGAAACCACTAAGTGGTGCTTATAAAAACTAATTTTTCGTTTAAATGAAATTTTGCCATCTTTGTGTTTTGAATTTAAAAAATCCGACATACATGGTTGTCATTAATAATTAAAATGTGGTTCAATGAGATTATAATAATTTTTTGGTGAATAGTAACTTATTAAGTTTTTAATCGCGATTAGTGGTAATTAGTGTAGTTTAAGGTAAAAATAATGTTTTAATAAAATTAAATGACCTAGACACATGTCCTACCCTTATTGGATATTTCATGGCCGACCAAGACAAGCCATGGGTCAACTTGGGGACCCCATGAATCCACTTTGGTTGGGAAATGACATAAATAACTTTTTATTTAATGTTAATGTAAAAATGACACAAACATGATTTATGTTACTAAAACAATTTTTATATGGGGTTATACAAGTCATATTTTTGACTATAAATATTCATTAGAAATCTAAAAAGATTTCCTACATCATAGTATTTTTTTATAATTTTTAGACATTTAATAAATTAAATTATTTATGACATCATGATGATGTAGTGATGACCTCATTATTTAACGATTTAAATAAAATGGAAATATAATGTAAAATATAAAACCTACACATGTACAAAACAAATTGGATGAGTGTATTTAGAACCCTTATCACCTTATCATCGAATTATATCAATGTGGGACCTTTTGAATCCGAAAATCATTTTAAAATAAAGTAACTTATCTTTACTTTCCAAGAGTGCCCCTCCTCTCCTCTTATAAAAGGCCCCCACCTCTACCTCCTTACCCACACTCCAAAAGCCTTTCGCTCGGCCAACCCCTGCCCATTTTGTCTCTCCACTTCCCTCTCTCACTCCTTGAAGCCTCACTTTTGTAATAAGTCTTCCCAAGGAAGCCTTTGATCTCAAACAAAAGGGAGTTACCCGATTTTAAGGTAATGTCTTCTTTTGAGTCCTTTTGTTTTATTTTGCTTCTCCAACCCCCTAAACTCTTTTTATTATTTTCTTTTGTAAAAAATACAGTATAATCAATATACTATGATGTTGTTATAATAACTATTAGAGCTACACTTACACACACGTACATCTAATGGTTAACGAACATACTGTTTCCGTGGATGGTGAATTTATGCCTCCCAAAACGATGATTGTTCAACATTCCTTTAACACCTTCAAATGTGGCCATTAAGATGTCACTATATTTATATATGATATATAATATGTTTATGTTTTCCTTAAGCTTCTGTTTTTTTCTTTTTGGTCATACCTTTATGGTTTCCATTATGGGTAAACGCGATATCTTCATTTAAGGAAGTGCGGACTACCGCCCCCTCAAAGTGATTTGATTCGTTAAATACCATATGTGGGACGTATAAAGGATGGAACTATGATATGATATATGATATTATACTGGAATTATAATATACCTTTGCATCATTATGATTCCATTCTATAAAATACGAAATAGAAATAAAAGTAGCGTTCATGCGTACGTACGGCTTACCGTCCCCATGAACGGTGCATTTCATTTCTTACCTCTAAATGATTATGTAATATTATAAATGCATGCATGTACTGGATATATATGACATATATGATATCTACATCATGAATAACATTCTAGATATAATGGATACGTGAACAACTTGTAATTATAAAGGGTTTATTTTTGACTCAAGTACCAATGATCGTTAAAATGACCATTATTAACTTCAATAATTACAGTGTTCATGACATGGTAATAAGTGATATAAAAGGAATAATGAACTTGAAAAAGGTTCTTAAGCAAGTAGAAATTAACTCAAGTTTATTATTCAGGACATTAAAGAACGATCGAGCCAAGTCGGACCTGAGGTATGGGACTTCATCTCAATCTCCTTTCATTGATGCATATTTTGTTTTATATACAACCTTCTTTTATACGGTGTATAAACCCCTTTGACTTTTACGTTTATTCAAAACAAATCTTTTTTATACGAAGCGTTTACTAAACGAAAAAAGGGAATGTTTTTGTCGTATGTATGCGGCGACAACGACTTCTCCGCCGCCGTGACCATTATTTAAGTTTCGGCTTCCTCTACAAGACATACCTTCTTTTTAAAAGAAAAATAAATACCATGTTTTAATTTTCTTTTATTTTGGTATTGAAAATGGTTTTCAAGATGTTTTTATATCAATGTTTTGTATTGATATCTTGTTATTGAAAGGTTGAAATGTTATGTTTCCTTTATGCATGTTTTATGTGATATGATTATGTTGAGGTTCTTGGGCATTATTATGAAGACGGGTGGTTCCGTGATAAACTAAGGGCGGGTGAGCCCGATATAGCTCTCCAATGCATTGGGTAATGTGAAGGAGTTAAACGTTAAGGTTTCTCCGAAGAGATTTAGGGAATATACTGTGATGAGTATTCCAAACGTAACCAAGAGGGTTACTCCCTATGTAAGGATGTTATGAATGCCTCAAGTTACCTTTATGTCTTATGATTTCTATGATTTATTCATGATTTTATGAGGTATGTTAAAATGCTTATGTTTTATGGGTAAAGTATGATCTTATTCTTATGTATATATGTACCCATGTTTCCTTTCCATATTTTTATATCCCTTACTGAGCTTTTTATGCTCATCCCAAGTTTTTTTGAAATTTTTTTCACAGGTCAAGGGAAAGGTACATGATATGATGATAGTATCAAGGAAGTGTCAAGAAATAATCCATGTTTTATTTTAAATATGTTTCCATTGATGGGAATGAAGAATACTATCTTTATGTAAACACTTTGTTTATATGTGGAATGTAATGCAAGTTTTATGATCTAATTCTCTAAAACTCTAAACCCGAAAAGATCCTCAATGTGTAATATTGTAATAACTCAAGATTAAGTAAGGTTTAAAGTTGGGGCCTTATAGTTATCCTTACTGAGCATCTGAGCTCACCCCTTTCAATGTTTTAATATTTTCCAGGATGTGAAGAAGTATTTTATGAATGACCTGCAGGGATAGTCAGAAGAGGATATGAGTGTGGACTATGGAGACTTTGTTATTGTAGTTTTTCACTTTATGATGTAATGTAACATTTATGAATGTATCTATTGTTTCCAAGGCTACTAAACTAATCAGTCTTCCGAGACTTGATCTTTTGTGATCATGCCAATGTTACGCAATAATGCACCGAATCTAGGTAACTGGGGTCGGGACATTACATTTTAAGAAGCTCAAACATTGGACTTATAAACTATTGTTTTCCACTCCCCTTTGGAAAAAATCATGGGTAATAACCATGGGCTGGTTAGTGGTTTTGATTAGTTTATTTTGAGGTGTCCCAAACATAAATAATAAAGAATTCCCTCTATTTTCCTATATAAACCCTCCTAAGATCCCACTTCCTCTTCACTAAAAGACTTTGGAGTTTGACCAACCCTTCCTCTCATCTTTCTAGAATTCACCCAATGTTCCCTAAGTTCCCAATAATCCTCTCTTGAGCCCCAACCATTCTTTTGGGATCACACGTCCATGTAAGGGATTTCTTTCTTTCTCATTTTTGTCCAATATTTTTTATGTTGTTATACCCTTTTATTTTAAATTAAAAATTTTGGGGTATGATTTTTCACCTCCCACATACTTCCATATTTATTTTTGGATGATGTAAGACCCTATTACCTCTCATTAATTCCTCTCATGTACACCCGTTATAATGCTGAAATTCCATGAATGATTTTTCTCTCCTCTTTTACATCCAAGTAATTCTTTTGTATTATGCATATAAATTCCATTAAATTTGTTAGGACATGTATCTGTATTACTCTCATACTTTCCATTTCATGTACATATTATGAGACACTCATTTCTCTCTCATCACCCATTTTCATGAGTCCTTATGTCATGTTGTTATCCTGTCGAAATTGCACCACATTTTTCAAAGCAATGATCATTGTGTAGTGAATACCATACCCATGTCTCTATCAAGGGTATTTACATTTATTCACATACAAAAGATTTATTTGTACTTTCATGTATTTATTACAAATTAATTAATCATGGAATAACATTTTATGTTGATTCATTCCATATTATATGATCTTTGTGGCACACTTATGCATGAAATCAAATGATTAAGAAGGGTTTTCCCTGATAGGGCTCTAATGAATTGGGTAAAGTATAGTATCAAGATACATCATGTGAAATGCGTTTTGACTCATGATAATTCATGTGAAACGAGGGTTTACTCATGCTTCATGTGAAATGAGGGTTTAATCATGCTCCATGTGCAATGAGACTTGGTTCATACTAATTCCAGGTTAAGTGTTGTTGCCGCATTTCCATGTTATGTGTATCATTCTTTGTCATGCCTTTACATTAATGTTTAACTTATACTCCATTATTATACCGATTTCCTAACATGTATTGTATTCATCATGTTATTCTTAGTTTACTCCATTACTGGGATTTACGGCTCACCATTTTTTTATGCATGCCCTCAGGTTATCCCATGAAATGCTAAGTACGAGTTGATGTAGTGGTAATGTAAAGGATGTTTTCAATAATGATGACATGTTTCATTTTTTATATTGTTATGTAATTTTCCTATTTCCCAAAGACACCATACCTCTTTATCTTCTATGTTTTATCTTGTGTAGTGTATATGTAATAAATAATGTGTATGTGTAAAATAAAGAGCAGGGTTGTTATACGATCTGTGTTGTTGTTCCAATTCCCAGTTTTGATCTTTTGATTCCCATGATTAATTGTAGGTGGTTTACTTTTATTTTTCCATTTAATGAAAAAAATTAATTTCTTCATTTTTTAAAATATAATTCTCTTGATTTATAAATCCTTTAGTGGGTGTGGTTTAAATATAGAATTTTAAAAGGAATTGGTTATTATGTATAATTGGAATATAGAAACTGGAAATTGGAAAATTGAATTATAAATTTTTATTGATATGAAATGAGGTAATTTTCCCATTTTTAATTGATTAATTGAGAACATGTTATCCAAGGTAGTTAGTGGGTTTTTAGAGAAATAAAATCTGAGATTATAATTAACTTTCATTGGGTTGATGATGAAAACATTATCTGAAACCTAGTTATGACTGATTATCTATAAAGTTATTTTGGTGAGACCTATTCAGCCTCACCCTGAAGGATGTTTATATAAATACAATTCCATGATCACAGATATGAGATTTTTTGGGATTTTATTGTTAGAAACCAGAGTATTAAAGTTTAGATGAACATGGTTATTTATGTGTAGGTTTTGATTATTTATGCCACTGATTCTAAAACTATTTTATTCCTTCCAAATGATTTATATAAATTTTTTATATAAAATAGTATCATAATATATAAAATAAGTTTTACCATCATCTGAAAATAAGTAATGTTTTTTAATATGAAAATGATAAGTTACCCTATTCCCTGTTTTATATAAAATTCATAATCACAATTTTGTTTTTTTTAAATACTATGTGACACTTGGTGGGAACCAATTTGTATTTGAAGCACATAAACTACCATTACCATAATTTGTTTTTATACATTATTATGGTAGGTCAAAGAAAAGGTAAAGAGTAACAGGGTGGTGGTGGAAGTTCCTGATCCTTTTAAACATGGATTGATGAGGGAGGTGACTGGTAAAGATATTATTCATTTGTTTCAAGGGATTTTTTATTTTTATCATCCTAGATAATGATTTCTATGGTGAATACCTCCATTGTGTTTTCGCAAACTATTTTTGTTCCTGGTAATTTCCCCATTTGGAGTGTTGATCATACTGATACGTAATCATTTATATTACACTATTTTTTGGAAAAATAATTCCTAATTGTATCGTGTATGATGTCAGGAATTAGTCTCCAATCCAAGAGGATTGAGAACACTATTAAGTCCATGTTAGACTAGAATTAGGTATCATGGTTATAGAGAACCATGCCTAGGTTGTAAAAATAATCAAGATATTATATTTACTAAAACTTTCTCATGAAAATACAATTCACTAAAAACATTAACATGGAAGGGAGTCAAATTTCATTGGACAACTGAATGTGATGAAAATTTATGTAATTAATGAGAATTTTTTTCAGTGATCGTATTCTCATCAAACCTGGAAGTGGATAAGGGTTTGTTGTAACACCCCATTATTTTAAATGAACATAATGTTTGAGAGAAAATATGAAACACAAAACCAAGTTTAAACTAACAAATGAATATTTTTATCTAAATATGACTTATATAACATAACAATAGAATTATTATATATGAATACGAGTATATGAATTATGAAAAATATAAAAAAAATTACTAATAGATAAAAATGTACAAATTAATTTTTATTAAATAAATGCTTAATTTTTTGAAAAGATATTTTATTCTTCAAAAATATATGTTAGTAATAAAATATTTCATTTCATTTATTGAAAAATATTATAATTAATTTTAATAAAATTCTTAAATTTTATATGATATAGATGGTATTATTATTGAAATAATTATATCAAAATTATATTTTGGTGAATGTTTGGGTTATTTCTAAAATTGTTGCCTTTTTTGGTAATATTAAATAAATAAATTTTCATAATAAACTAATATTTATTTTCATTAAAAATGTTAATTGTTAAGTCTAAATTTATATTAAAATTCATTAAATAGTTTTATTTCTAAATTATCAAATTAATTACTTAAAAACTTTTATTGAACATGGATTTGGTATAAGATCATTTTCTCGATTCAAAACAAATTTTTATAATAAAATTATATTTCTTTGAATTTTTAGTTTTTCTCATAAATTAATTTCTAAAACTTATATAGATTTATTCATTTTAAAAAAATTAAATTTCATTTTTAGAGACAATAAGTTCATATTTTTAAAAATGTTCACTTTTATTTATGGTTATCATGAATAGTAATTCTAATAAAAATGTGTGTGCTTGATAAGGGTAAATTAGATAATAAAGGATAAAAATTATTCTCTAAGGCCTGTAAATAACCTTAAATATTTACACTAATATATTTTCAGAGTGATCTTCAACAAAATGAATACATTATTACACATTATTTTCTTTTTTGAAAAATTTATTTGAAAATAAACAATATATAATTTTACGAAAACAAATATAAAAAAATTTACTATCTTACTTTAAAATTTATCTAAGATGTTAATATGGAGATAATTTTCTTCAATGAATATTAATATATGTTTTATGAAAAATTAATTTTTTTTAAAATTTTAATATAATTATAATTTTTAATGATGTTAAAATTATCAAAAAATATTATAAATAGAGGATATAGTTCTTTTAAAAAAATTAGAAAATTGATGTAAATGAATTTTAGAAAAATAATTTATAATTTAAGAATGAATTATTATTTAATATTTTTTTATGAAAATAATATTTATTTCTTGATTAAAGTGTTTATACTCTTACTCCATACCTTTATGTTTTTAATGTAAAGATATGTAAATATAACATAAAGTTAACATAATGAAATTTTATGATATATACTATTTTATTGAATGATTTTAAAATAATAAAAATAATTAAATTTTACACGTGTAATAGGAAATGGTCAATCATTTCATCCATGGACCATTTATGAAATAATTTGAAACATAAATATAAATTTATGAACCTTGATCATTGAAAAATTTGTTACAGTGGTTAAAGGATAAAAGGGGCATCAACAGTTAAAATAATGAGATAAGGGTTAAAATGAAATAAGACTAGTATAAATACAATTTTATGGTTCTATTTCATTACATTATCATATTTCATTCTAAATTATTATAACTTGGAAAAAATATTTAATGATTATGTTTTTATAATATTTTAATGTATAGTACAATAACCTGAGTATCTATCCCCACACATATGAAAGGGAAGATCATTTACTCTCTTAATCACACTTTTTTCCTCTATAGATATGCCAATACATACAAATAATAAATTGAAAATATTCCCTTATATGAACAATTGATTTTGTTCTTATAAAAATTCAATCCTAGAAGTCTTAAGGTGTAAGACAAATGATGTTTTCTGAAGAAGATGTATAAATATTAATCATTAATTTTTTTATTATTTTTCATATACCTTATTAAAATTTTACTAAAATTTTATGGTATTATATAATTAGTATCTTCGGTATAAATATATTTTATTATTACTTGTTTTAAAGAGCTTTCCATATCTATTTCTATCAAAATAATAATGAAAATGTCATTCATGAATACAAGTGGATTACCACCACCACCAATTGATGTGAATTGTTTTCATTTATACCTTTCTTGGGTGGTTATAAAATTATATTTAACTCATAATCATGATAATTGTGTTCTTATATTTATCTTGGAGATGATAAAAAAGATTACTCATTGATTATTTTCAACATACCAAACTTTTTTTGCAACTACAAAACGAACAACCCCAAAATGCATAATGTGGACTTAACCAATTATGAAATTAAATAAGTAATTGATGTAAATGAAATAAATTGTTTAATGATACATTAATAAACTTTTAATGACTCCAAATTATTTCTATAATTTATATATATATTTATTATTATTTATTTAAAGGACATAAAAGGAATATTTCTACTTAATCTATGTGATTTATTCTTAATTTTCGGTTATCTTGGAATGATTTAATATTATTCATCTAATTTCATTTAAATGGTATATATACATAACATTTAAAATGTTATCGAATAAATTATTCATTATTCATGGTATTTTAGGATACAATTAAAATTATATCATCCTAGGGTATTTTACTTGAATGTTTCCAACTGATAAGGGGTTTATTAACTTAATTTCATTGCATTGTATTTTATAAATCATATATTTATTATATGATATAACGATCATGTGTGAATCAACCATTGTCTGATTTATGGTTTATTTAATGTGTATTTTTGTTGATTAAATTTTTTACCCATAATAAAAATATTTATTAATTATTAATTAAATTATATGATCTTTGTAATATTTATTCATCAAATATTTTCTATCATTGAGACATATATTTATGTTTTGAACCGATAATATTTTATGAGTAGTATTTACTCCCAAATGAAATTTTTTATGATAAAATATATGATTATAAATTAAATTACATTTTCAAATGATTGAATTCCTTAATTAAAATTTGAATAACAAAAAACATATGGACAACATTGGTTAGTTTGGATCGTTATATGGTCTGTAAAAAGTAAAAGTCTTCTAATGGCCATAAAAATTGAAAAAAACCATTTTATACTGACCATTAATATTATTATAAAAATGGTTATATTAAATACCATTTAATACAGTCAAATTATTCAATTACCTTGACCAGTAGAAGCATACACTATGAAGCTCATTTATCAAAGATTATGTGTGATATTGAATCATTATAATTTAACAATTACTAAGACATTGTTTATATTAAAATATTTATGTATGATTGAAATAGATTATAGGTGATGATCAAGCTCATCAGGTCCCATATACAATCATGTTTGATAAACCAACCCATGACAAATCTTAAAATCACAAACCTTACCATTATGGCATTCAATATTTTAGTAAAAGGATTTGTATATAGACTAAAATATTATGAATTAGAATGTTTTATTTTTAATAAAATAATAATTATATTACTCACTCTCTAAAAATACTTTTGACGAGTGTTTGAATTATATGTTCATATGAAAAAAAATTCTATTTTATAAAAATCAATTGTATCCATGAAAACCATATTTTTTAATGAATTCGATAATTTTTGAAATAAAATATTTTTTAATAAAAAATATTAAATAATAATAATTAAATATAAATGATAATATTGTTTTCTAAAGTCAAAACTATTTGTTATGATTCAAAAAAATCGTGTTGTAAAAAAATAGCATTCTTTCTACAAATGAGGATGTTTTATTTAGAAATGTAAACTATCATACATAGAAAATTTATTTGATAATATATATATTATTTTTGAAAAACCCAAACCATAATTTACAAATGGTGATTTTTTTGTAATCTTCGAGCTAGTAGATTTTTAAGTCAAAATTAAATGTGGTATAAATATATAATGTGTATTATGACTTTAAAATGACCCAAAACTGTTGTATTATAAGACATAAAACAAATCCATTACCAAATATAAATTTATCCTTAAATATAATTTTTTGAGGTTATTGGATTAAACTTATAAAACCGTTATGATCCCTCCAAAACATATATTATATTTTTTATGTTTTAAAATCAATACATTGTAAACATGACACACTAACACATAAAAAATGGTATAATCTTAATTATATATTTTATTATCCATTTAAAATAAAGAAAACCACACCTCTTTAGCAAAACACACGGAAAAAATTGGTGTTTTAGTTTTCATTAAGCTATCACATACTGAACAAAACCAATGTTTATAAATTAATATAGAACTCTAATATCTTTAACTATTAAAACCCAAAAAACATCCCATAATTTATCACTAAAAATATTATATAATGACATTAATTTGTATTTACCATTATAAATCCCTCCCACTTTGACCCAATCTCATTATGAAGCTCCTCACTAGCTATTAGAAGTACCATCTCAAGGTAATAGATCTATAACTTTTCCTTTTTATTCAAGAACCATATTTTTATCTAGAAACATTACTTCAAATTATTAATGTCGGTATATGTTTATATACTTATATATTACACTCATTATGATTCCAATGTAATGAGATACCCCTTACTATCTCATTCACCAATTCTATAATCCTTTTTGTACTTCTATTATGCTTCTAAAATTATCCTGTGAATTTTCATACCATATATTTCAACAGTGAATACTTGTATCTATTTCCAATATTTGTTATTGATATAGTTTTAAATTTCATTCATTGACTAAGCATTTATAGTTATATGACCCACACGTCATAATTATGTGATAAATATTAATAAAATAAGTCTTTATGTTGTATGATCTGTGTGGAAAACTTATGCATGTACATGATATGAAAGTGAAAGGGGTCCCAAAATATTATAGTCCTCCAATGCATTAGGTAATATTTTTATCTCAAGATTTTTCATGTATCGTTTGAGGGAGGTTATCCTAATAAAAATATGTAAGGTTTTCATTGTATTTATCCTTGACATCTATTCATTATTTCATGTATTATATTATTTCATCATTACCATGTTGAATTTATGCAATCATTTGATATCATGTTTCATTATTCAATATTACGATTTTCACCCCTATAATTTTACCATGATTTGAAAATTAGAAAATAAATAATACTTTACCTTATTATATTATTTATTATTCTCAAACAGTAAATTATATCTCACATAATTCATAGAGTTATCCACTGGTAAACCTATATAGTTTTTGAAGAATGATGTATTTGTTAAAGAATATGGTGGAAGTATTCCACAATATCACTATACTCTAATTTATTTTTGTTATGCAATGTACCAAATTACCGAAAGACACTAGGATTCATTAACTTTTTGGATTGTATTATGTATTAATTTATGTAATAAATAAAGAATTAAAGTATAATAAAATATGGGTTGTCAAAGTTGGTCTCTGAGAAAAGTATTTCTATTTATGGGATTATGATTTGAGAAATATTGAGAAATGAATATAGATATGACTAAACATACGAAAAAATACTAAAATTTGGTTAAAATATAGAATAATGTTTTTCTAAGAAAATACATCAGTTTCTGTATACTAAAACTATATGTGGATTTGGAACAAATATACCTAGGTGTAATAACAACAAAACGATCACATTAAGTAGGACAAGATCATCACCTAGTGTGAAAAAATAGACCACACTGCATACCTAGTTTAAAACTCTTAATGGATAAGAATTAATAAATTAAAATTATCTATAAAAACCATTATATATGGAATAATAATCAATACAATTTCATATATTATGAATTTAATCATGTATTGAAAACTAAAAAATCATTTGTTAAAAAATATATCTTATTTACATGTTATCCCTTAAATGTCCATAATTTCACTTTTATAGGTTTAATAGTGTTATTATTATCATACCTAATAATATTTTTTATGTTTTTATTTATTATAAGTAGATTAAAATAGTGAAGGGATATCATATCATATATTGTTCTAAACATTATTTCATATTATGTAGGTTTTTTTGATCTAAACACCACTTCAAAAAATAGAAGTCATTTTTAAAAAAAATATGAATAATGTGTCAATTGTTTAATCCCAAGAATAAAATTAACCACATATCAAAATTTTCTAGCTACACTTCCCAATGATCCTTTTGATTCCCCCATTTTTGTATTTTTGAGTCCATTTTTGTTATGGATTTTATTTTATTAGATCGAGAAAACATTCACTGGTGATAGATTGAAATCACACTCTATATCGAGAATTTCCCACCAAATATATTAAATTACGTAGATGAGGATGAATACCCTTTGACACTATCATCTCATGCAATGATATTATTTTCTTATAAACAAGTGTATACTTATAAACTGAATGAGAATAAGGAAATGATCCTCCTCGATTACATTCCCATTATAATGGAATTCACTGAGGTGTTTCCTAATATATTTCCTACTTTAACTCCTAATTGATAGGTTGAGTAGTCAATATAACTGATACATGGATCTTTTCCAATATCCATGAATCAATATATAATTTAATTTTTTATCTAAGGGATATTCATAAGCTACTATAAGTTAATATTCTAAAAAACGTTTTATACACCTAATTGCAACATTGTGTGGCGCATTGGTCCTCTTAATCAAGAACAGCGATGGGAAAATTCAATTCTTGAATGAATATCATGATCCCAATAATATATTGATTACTAATAATTACCAACTTTAATAGATTGATAACATGTTTGAACATCTACATAGAGTCCAATATTTCTCTATGGTGGATCCTAAATGGAGATATTATCATGTAATGGTGAAAAATAATGATATCTCCTAGAATACTTTTCATAAAATTAATGGGTACTATGAAATCATAGTGATTCAATTTGAACTCCCTAATTTTATTTCAATAATGATGGACTTGTTTAATAGAGTCTTTAGGGAATACAGTAATATAAAATTAGTATTTATAGATGATATTCCTAAATACTATAAATGTAATAAAGTATATGTGGAGCATTAAAATAATATAGTGGAGATATCAAATAAGGAAAAAAAATTCTGTAAATTATAATAAATTTGTTTTTTGATAAATTTATTGGTGAAATTTTATCACCGACAAGGGGATATAACTAGATCTTTCAAAAGCCAAACCAAATTGATAGATATAATATACTAATATATATTTTAGAAACCTATTTTTTCCATGTATTAGTTATTTACTATCATAAATTTGTGAGAAATTTCACATTATTTTCAAGCCCAATAAATAGGTTAACTCACAAGGGCGTCAGGTCTAAAAAGAATAATTAATTAAATCAGATCATTAATGATATGATGAAAAGGATAATCACAAAATCTATTCTCAAATTACCCACTTATGGGGATGTATTTTTTTATATTTTGATGTGTCCAGAAAGGTCTTGGCATATGTAGTCATGGAAGATGAAAAATTTATTTCATATTACTCCTTATAATTAATGATCCATGAGTAGAACTATAATTAAAATAGACTATAATTTTCAATAGTGATATTCAAAATGAGTATTTGATGAAAATATATATAATGAGAAATGTGAGACATATGTATAGATAAAAACATCCTAAAAATAATATTTATAGAAAATGTGTTTAATATATTCATATAGAGGAAGTTATAGTTTATAAATGATTATTATTGTTTAATCCATTACTATCCTTCAATGGAAAAAAAATGTAGAAAATTTTTCTACCCAAAAGGATCCCAAAACACTATACATGATGAGGATTAGAAAGGGCCTAATTATCTTGGACATGAGTAACATATACATAAGAATAATAAAAGGGTATTTATCCTATAATTTTAAGATAAATTCTTTACCATACATTATTGGGAGGATCAAGGATTCCTAATATGATAATAATTTTCTAAAAAAAGGGTAGTGAACATTACATTGTTTAACAATGATGATAATAGAGATTTAAGGTTTAGATATAGAATATTTATCCCATAAAAACTAGAAATGAAATTGGGACATATGGATGATGTCTATGTATCTTACTTTTTTATTCATTTAGGATAAAATGCGATGTAATGATATTTGATGAAAAACATAATGTGAAAAAAAATGAAGAGATACATTATAGAGTTTGTATCCTGATTCATGGTATGGCACGTAGTTAAGGAGGAATATTAGAAGTTTTAGGGTATGATGCGGTCATTTCTTATACTAGTATGTTAATGGGAAATAAAGCCCATGTATTTCATTATATGACTCCCCAGTACCCCTAATAGTTAGAACATGAAATGGGTGGTAGGGTATCATCTTACAATGTTATCTCTTTTCATTTATACCAAGGAATATTTCCATCTTAACAAACTCTCCATGATATAAACAAGGAAAATAATGATCTAAAAGGAGTCACACTCTGCATTTAATCTGATAGAGATCTGGGGTTTACATATATATTTTAGAGAATCCTTTGGTATGAACTGAATATATAGCTCAATTTTAGTACATATTATCACCCACAGATGGATGGTTAGTCTAATAAAATTAGCTAAATTCTATAAGGTATTCATACATCATACAAATTTGAGTTCCAAGGTTATTTGGATAAGAAGTATAGAATAATACAGTACTCATATTATAACGTTTATCATTCTATAAATCAAATGAAACCTTATGAGGAGATATATGAGATGAGGGGTCTCAATACAACATGTTGGGATAATGGTGTGAAAATTATCTAATATCTCATAGAAAAGAGTAGTTCCCTTTATTTTATAGTTTCCACCATCATCCCAACATGTTTGAGGTATCCCTCTCGAAGATGTATAAACCAATCCCATCATATATTCTAAATCCTATGGTGGTACCCTTGTAGAATTATCTTTCATACAAGAAGAATATATTGAAGATCTTAGACCATAAAGAAATTTTTTTATGGAAAAAAACCACTAAACTGGTCAAATTGTAGTGGAGGATCCACGTATTTGAGGAATCAACATGGGATCTAGAAGTTGAGATATAATAGATATACAATCATGTTTTTTAATCTAAAATCTCAAATTACAATGGTTAATTTTCTAACGGGGAGAATAATTTTACAGACCAATATTTTATACATGAATTTTCCTTTTGATTGAGTAAATTCCTTATAATTATATTAAACAAATACACTGAATTTGTAATTTCATATAGACATAGCTTTTTTGATTTAAAATACTTTTAATCCTCATAATTTTTATAATGTTTTCGTTGTAAAATGACTATTAATTTTTTTGTTAAGAGTATTTATAAAGTAAAATTAATACAGAAGGAAGATGCGATGACCTAGACTAATAGGATCATACCATAGGAAACCAATATACTATATATTTTTTGGTAGAAGACATCGATGAGATACTACGTTGACCATTACCCATCCAATATTCATGAAAATAATCTCATGTGAAACTTTTTACATGAGAAGATAAATATTATCTGGGATAAAACCCAAACTATGATTTTCAATCCATAATAGTAAAGCACAACTATCAAACACTATACCCTTATGAAATATGATAGTGTAATAAAGGTTTATGTACATAGACCATAATAATATGTATTTTTATTTGAATATTAATGCATTTTGTTTAATATTTATCCCATTTATTATTATATTTTCAATGATTTACTATTGTGGTTTATAAAAAAATCATTTTTTACAAAGAAAAAAAAATTAGTTTTATAAAATAATTAGTGTCAATTAATAAAACAAATTATCTACTAAATAATTTTTTAAAATATATAACATTTTATTAAAATAATTTCATTTGTTAATAACTTTTTGAACCTAAATGATAGTATAATTTAATTAATTCCAATGTAATTTTTGTACTGGTCAAGAAATTTTAAAAATATTATGAACTAGTATTTTCAAATGAGTAGGTATTTTTATTATAATATATAAATTATCATATTAGAAAAATATTATGATAAAATGAATATTATATTAACAATCATTGCATCATAATTATCCAATGAATATTATTTCATTATTGTTGAGGATGGTGAATTTTTGGAATATGATTAAGTACGATATATATGTAACATCCAGATTATAAAAAAATAATGAAAACAACGTGAAGTAATAGATACCATAAAAGGTATACAATATCATATATAACGTTTCCATTTAATTTACTATGCTTTTATCATTTTTGGTAAATTTTATAAACCCTTAATGAATCTTCCAAAACCAATATTATATTTTTAGATTTCCTAATCAATTATTTATAAGCATGAATCACTCCAATATACCCTAGGGTATTAATTTTTTGAGTTCAGTTATTCTGCATAAAAAATAATAAAAATACATCAAATTTGTAAAAATATGTAGGAAAACCCATTTTATAGTGTGTTGATTTGATTACATTATTTTATAGATTCTAAAACCAATGTTTCGTAATTAATAAATAACTCTTGTATTTTTTTTCTACACAAACCTAGGAAAACTCCCACTAATTATCACTCAAAAGTACTTAAGAATTAATATACTATACCATTCCCAATATAGATCCACTTAATGGTTCTTACATGATATTCTGAAGATTCACCAAATTATTTAGAAGTTCCCTCCCAAGGTAAGGGATTTTCTCTTTCCCCTCCATACTCAAGTTCCTTCATTATGTCATGCCTTTTTATTTATAATTTCTCATATTGGGATGAATTTTTATGAATCCCTATTACAAAAATTATTATTCCCATGTAATGATAGATCCCATTATATGTCATTAAACCCTTATATAAACCTCTATGTACAACCATTTTACAGTGAAATTATCTAGCAATTTTCCATTGCAATTATTTTAGTAAATACTGAAATCCATTTTCACTCAAGGTTCATCAAATTATTGTACCAATATTTCATTTATTGGGTATTTAAATTTATGTAACCATCACTCCATAATCTTGAGTCTATAATTGATAACTTCTATACTAATGTTTTACTATATTTTTGGAACACTTATAGATGTATGTGATATGAAAGTGACAGGTGAGACCATATATATAAATCCCTCCAATCCGTACGGAAATATTTTTTGGTCCTTATATTCCATGTATGGGACATGGGATGTTATCTTAATAACACTATGTTTTGTTTTGATGATTTATATCCATGATTAATATTTATGATTTCATGTTTTACATTTTTTCACATACCCTTGCTTCCTTTATAATATTATATTATATCATTACTAATCATTTAGTATTATTATTCTAAAAACTGTTATGTTACAGTGATATGACTCATGGATCACATGAACTACTCTACCTTATGATATTATTTCTTATACCCTTACTAGGATTTAGAGATCACTACATTCTTATATACATCTCCAGATTATCTCATATAGTTTTAGAAGATTTATGTAATTTTAGGACCGTGATATGATAGTTTTCAGTAATTTTACTTTATTCTTGTTGTATGTTTTTATAAAATGTACATAATTTTCAATAAATAATGATTCATAATATTTTGGTATTTTTTTAGATTTACCTTCTAATAAGAAATCATGAATTAATGTATAATAAAATATGGATTTTCTTATGTTATATCATTACTCTTATTGTTTTCTTGGTATTAAGGTTTCGTTTGATGTAATTTCTTTCATGGTATTTACATTCAAAGTTATCAAAAACATTATGGATTTTCCTAAAATAATTTAATCTTATTTCATTAATTTTTTACTCAAATATTAATTTGGTGAATCAT
Source organism: Viscum album (assembly GCA_963277665.1). Lineage (NCBI taxonomy): Eukaryota > Viridiplantae > Streptophyta > Magnoliopsida > Santalales > Viscaceae > Viscum > Viscum album. The sequence goes on from OY728119.1 coordinate 1,570,428,798, forward strand.
ATGATATTATTTTATTAAAAAACATATATTTTATTATCCTTTTTTGGAATGTAATTTCCATATCTAATTTCCATTTTCACCCACGTTAACTAATGAAACATAAATAATTTTTTTCGATGGGATATCGATCATGAATAATCTTTACAATTGTAATGGTGAGATTTAAATCCATGTTTTAAAATTTTTTATCATGATTTTTTTATTTACACAACAATAAATTATGAAGGTAATTTTAATGTAGAATTAAAATTTTTTATAATGGTTTTAAGAAAGATCAATTTTAATCTTTTTTGTATGAAACATTATTACTTTCATTAACAATGTGTGAAATAAATGTTTTACGTTAACATACGTAACCAAAAATAGGATCATAAATATTTTTTTTTAAATATGAATAATTGGAATGTTTTTAAGGACACTTTTATTAAAATTTAAAAAAAAGTAATTTTTTTAAAAAAAATTTATTTTATTAAATTGATTTCCAATATAGAACAATTATTTCTCTAAACAAATTGTTGATGATATTTTAATGGTATTGAAATTCATAAGTGAAAACAATATATGATGTAACATATACTGTACTGGGGATATGTTTTAATGATAATTTATATACTCTTTTACAAGATGAATTATGATTTTTTAAATAGGTTATCATGGAAATCATTTCTTTCCCAAAGGTAAATAATGTTATAAAAGAATAACTATTATTTACAAATTTAATAGTTTAATATTCTAATTGTTTTAAAAATTATATGGTACTTAGTGATAGGTATGAATTATTTATGGGTGGTTCTGTTATAAACCATGAATGGATGGGTCTATTATAATCCATGTAAGGGATGTTCTGTAGTGGACAATGATATGGTTGTAGCGCTATAAACCAGGGATTGGTGGATATGTTATAGCCTTCCACTTCATTGGGTAAAGAGACAAGGTTAAATAGTTATAGGTTTCTTCTAAGAGATTTTAATAATTTTCTATGTAGGTTTTACCTATTTTATGGGTGATTGTAAGAGTGTTATGAGAATTATTTTCCACAATGCTAACAAATTTTTTATATGCTTTCTAGGACTTTTGGAAGATAACATTGAACTATATTGAAATCACTTGGATCATGATTCCCAACTCTTATGAAGCATTGATATGTTAAAGAAGTATTCTGTATCCCAGGTTTAATTATCCATGATTTTATATGTATGAATATGACTAGGATGTAAAAATACACTTTGATTTTGTCATCATACTGTTATACTTATCTTATGCTTTCATTTGACAATCAATTTTCAATTATTATGTTCACCCATACTGATAATTTGAGTTCAAAATTTTTATTTCCTCTTTTAACCTAGTTTATAGTTAATAATTTTTAATTAATTATATCTAGAAAGGTTATATAACTGAATAATTACATTATATATATTGAATATTTAATATGGAATAATAAAATAATGGAATTGTGAGACACATGATCACTTGAAAAGATTGGTGTTTTTATTTAAGGGTTTTTTCATAATTCTATAAAATTCCTAACACGAATGGTCCTTGGGTATATAAGAGTCCTATGATTTCTATCTCAATTATTATCTTTTGGATGGATAATTATTGGTCATGTTTATCAATATCAAATCCATAAATTTAAAGATTATGTTTTTTCTTAACTGAAAAAACTGATTGTGGATTTGGGTATTTTATAAGTTGTATTAATTATGGGTTTCATTTTTTTATAAATTATGATGTATTCAAGTGAGGTTAATTTAAGAACAATATAAGTAATCATTGTTTTATAAGTATATGGTAGGTAATAATTTAAAAGTCTTATACACAACTTTTTCAGTTTTAGGTGATGATATTTTAATTTGATTATATATATATTTGGGGATGTTTTATTAGGTTGAGGTATGTGCAACCCTTATGATTTTTGAGAGGGATTATTTTATGATAATGGTATTACATTTTTTGGGATATAAGGTGAATAATATGGTTTAATAACAGGTTGTGTTTGAATCAGGGATGAATTAGTATATTTATTGCAACAACATGGGTCGCCTAACTCATTCTTTCGGTCGAGGTGGAAAATATGAAACAATGGGAACATTCTTGTACATATTAAAATATTTCAATAATTGAAAAGGTTATTAAAAGAAAATAAAAAATCTTGGGTATAAGTGATTTTGTTCCGTATAGAACTTTTCAGAATGACTCATGACCTAGGGAGGCTGATCCAAAAGGACATGACATAGTCACATATATCATGAATGACATGGTTGATCCCAAAACAGTAGTTAAATACCCTTTAGGAACAAATGGAATCGATGAGGTGAGTTAAAATATTTTCATAGAATTAAACCCTATCATTGTGAATGGCGACTATAATATAGGGTCCATGTGATCTTTCATTGGAAATACTTCTATAGTGGTGATAGAACTAAAAACGAGGGAGTTATAATGGGTTTTAAGGGACAGGAGAATTCTCCACAAGGTACTGATATCTATGTAGATGCCTTAACAGGGCCAAATTTAGGATGTTTTTGGACTCATTTAATCCTAATCAATCATTTTAAAGTATGGGGGAATTGTTGATTATAGATGACGGTGAGTCTATTTTCTTTGACATATCCAATGAAGGTAAATAGCTATTTAGAGATAAATCCAGTGATGAGTATTATGACATAACTTCTGGAGTCTATATAGAGGGAATACATGATAGACGGATTCACATCCCGAGGAGGAAGAAGGGGTGAAAGTAACAAGGGACATTGGAAAATGTATGCTGGTCAAGGGGAAGAAAGAAAAATAGTGGAATGATTATTCTTATCTTCCCAAACCCAGAGAGAAAACATATATCGTGATGTTGAGGAAAAGCAAGATAGACTACCCCTCCTATTAAATGATGTAGGAACTTAATTGTGGATCTTATAAGGATCAATATCTTTTAGGTTGTGTGTTTGGAGAACATAATTAGAGGAAGGGAAAACTGATGTTGGGGGATTATGGAAATATAGAGGTTTTTTCATGGCTGGATATTATTCAATTGGATGCCAGTAAGGAGGCAGGTAACAAGGTGACAACATGGGACCTTATCAACTATTTTGAGGAAGAAAATTTTGATGTCGACATTGTGATTATGACCCATTTTGAGGTTTCAAAACATATGTAATGTTGATTTATAGTAGTGGACTCAAATAATGTGTAATTCAATCAGATCAATACGAAGGATCTCATCCCGACTAGATGATTCAACGAAAAGAAGAAAAATGTGGAGGAGTATATTCAAACGTGGGAAAAGTTGGGTCATTATTTTAAAGATCTGCTCGAGGATGATATAGATACAATTGAATGAGATCTACAATAGAAATTATATATGGATAATTAATCATATACACTCAAAAATGTATTTTAATGGTTCAAATATTTGTTTTGGTTTATGCGTTTTTGGTTGTTAACTATTTAGTTTTATAACTTCCTCCTAAAAATGTGTGAATATAATAAAAAGGTCATTTTCAGTAACTATTATATAACCATTGTGGTTAATAAAATATTTAATGTTTATGTTATTATATTTATTTGGGATATTTTGTTATATATTTATATATTGATCCATGTTCAACCATTGACGTTAATATGTATATTTTAGAGATTAATGTGTTATTTATTCATATGAAAGATTCCTTATGGTTGGTATTATCGTATGATGGGAAAAACATTTTGGTTCTTGTAAAGACAAATTGAATGTATTTTCATTATTTTTTAGGTGAAATGATTAATTATATGATTATAAAGATTCCGTAGGAATTAAATATTCATACTCACTATTTGGAGAAAATGATGAGATAAATAAGACAACATTACTTTTTATTACACAATTAATCATAATTTATTACATAAACTTTACTTGATACAACATAGATGATCGAGAGGTCTAGTTTATTTAGGGATAATGATCATTATATAACAACTTAAAATATTAAATACAACATCTTTATTGAAAAATTCCTTTACATGACCACTATATTCCCTCGTACTTAGCATTTCATTGGATAATATGATGACATGCATAAGAAAAGGGTGAGATATAAATCCCGGTAAGGGAATAATCATGGAATAACATGAGGAATACAATACATGTAGACAATAGGAATATCAAAAGAGAACATGAGAAGCATAAACATAAAGGCATGGTAAAGCATGATAATCATAACATGGAAATGTGGCAACGACACTTAACCTGGAATTAGCATGAGACAATTGTTAATGCACATGGAGAATGAGTAAACCCTCATGGCACAAGAAGCGTGAGTAAAACCTCATTACACTATAATTAGCATGAGTCAACACCCATTTCACATGATGTATCATGATACTATACTTTACCCAATGCATTGGATCGCTATCAGGGCACACCCTTCTTAAACATTTCATTTCATGCATAAGTGTGCCAACTGGATCATATAACATGGAATCAATCAACATCATATGTTATTCCATGATTAAGTAATTTGAAATAAATAAATTAATGTACCATTAAATAAGTATGCCTGAATAATGGTGAATACCCTTGATAAAGACAAGGGTATGGTATTTACTACAATATGATCTTGGCTTTGAAAAATGTGGTTCCATTTCGGCAGCATAACTGTGTGACATAAGGATTCATGAAAATGATTGATGTGAGATAAAAGAGTGTATAATCATATTTACATGAAATGGAAAGTAAGGGGTTCATATATATACATTTCAAAACAAAATTAATGGAATTTATTTGTACAATACAAATGAATTACTTGGATGTAAAAGAGGAGAGGGAAATCCCTTACGGAATTTCGGCATAGTAACGGGTGTACATGGGACGAATTTAATGAGATAGAAATGGGTCTCCAATAATTTAAATGTAAACAGAGAATAATGTGGGAGGTGTGAATCCATACCCCAACATTTATAATTGAAATTAAAAGGGCATAAAAATTTTAAGAATATTGGACAAAAATGAGAAAGGAAGAAAAATCCTTACTTGGAAGTGTGCTTACAAAGGCTTGAGAGAGGCTTGAGAGAGGCTTCATGGGAGATTTGGGCAGATTGGGAGTTTTCTATAGAGAGGTGGGAAGATGTTGGACGAAATCCAAAGGCTTTGAGTGAGGAGGAAGTGGGAGATTGGGTGTGCTTATATAGAAAAGTTGAGGGAATTCTTTATTATTTAGGTTTAGGACTCCTCACATTAAACTAATCCGAACCACAAAAAAAGCCTATGGTTTTTTCCCATGGTTTTTGGAAAAGGGAAGTGGAAATAAATATTTTATAAATCCAAATTCCTAAATTCTTAAAATAATGGGGTTGCTTATGTGGAGGAGAGTCACACTCCCAAGGAAAACAATTTAAAAAGAAAAAATGTTTAATAACTCTTGGAGTGTCCACTAAAGATTTGTAAATTAAATCAACCAAAACAAAAATCACATTATATTAATGATAAAACATACATTGGCCGAACATAAATTTTATAGTATTTTATTACATCACTATTGGGTCATTATAATGTCATAAATCACATTATATATTTAAACAGTATTTAATTTTTACCCAAAATTTGACTCTCAGAAAATTATGAAAAATTCACCATTAGATAATTTCGACATCCTGATTCTAGAAATAATATTCATTTTATCTAAATAATTTTTTAATATGGTAATTTTTACTTTTAAAATAAAAAACAACATTTATAAAAAAATCATGGGTTTTGACAAAAATAGCTTTCAAACCATAATAAAAATTACAATTTCATTCATAAAATTATACAATCATTTATATTTAATAAAAATTAATTTAATAATAATAATAATAATTTATTAAAATATTATTTAATTCAAAAATTCATTAATTCATCAAAATAAATTTCTTAGTTGAATGTTAACTGAAAATACGATTTGTGATTTAAAAACTATATACATGGTAACAATAATAAAATGAAAGTATATTCATTATAATATATAAAAATAAGGTACATAACTATAGTACTAGGATCTTGTTACATAAACCCTTATAACACCCACATAAGACTGAAGAGTAAGGTGTGTGATGGTGACCGACTCTTGGGGTGGCTCAGATAACATTGCTCGGGTGGTAATCTCTATCAACTTCCACTTCTCTCCTAAGCGGTCCAGCTCGAGCATAACATATTCAATCTCTACTTGGGCATGGTCAAGAGAAAATCCCAAAGATGCAACCTCATTACTGAGCTCATAAAAATGGTCTTCGTATGGGGCACGTCTACTAAATGAGGCCATCGCTTCCTTTGTCTGAGTAAATTGGATTTGTTATCACCCTATATTTATACTAATCATGTGATCAGTGTTCAAGAGATATATTAGAAATGATCCCAATTCATAACAATATTTTAAAATCAAAACACATAAATCCAAAGAAGTTGACATTTTATATAAATATTTCACTTAAAGATACATTAAATTAAATCAAGAGGGATTTCCATTAATGAATGTTTGGGTTGTTACAATAAAGGTGAAAACTCATTGAAATACCCAACCAAAATATTAATATGTATTTCTGAATTTGAATAAAATAATGTATGTATATTCCTTTTTTTATTATTTGAGATTCTAATTCCACATCTTTAGGAAATTATTCCTGATACAAAATTTTTATCTTATTAAAATCATTTTTGTTGAAGTAATGAACTTTTTCCCAACTCCTTTGTTTAGGTTTATGAGGTTTTTGTCTTTTGAATTACCATTGTCTTTCTTGTGATAAATAATTTCCATCACTATCTCTAATTATTTAGAAATTTAATAGTGTCCCATGTCCATATTTTTCACTCCTCACAAATTTTATCCAATTCGGAAACCTAGTTATGTGTAAAAACATGTGATATTTATATTTCCATACCATTCTTATCAGAAAAATATTTTATTTACCCTTTTTACAATGTATGATTTCAAAAAATATGTTTTAAAATGCTAAAAAATTTATTAGTGAGCTAAATATAAAATTAAAAGGACATGTTTTATTAAATAAGGGGACAAAGTAACACTTTGTGATTTTAAAATAACATTGTTCGATTGTGTATAAGACACATATCCCCTACCATAATCAAACCACATAATATTATAATACATTAAGACTAATACAACATATCCATGGAATTTAATGATATTAATTGGTGTAAAAAATAAGGAATTATACAAAAAATGTTCTTACCCAAAAAAATGTATTTATTAATGATTGGGAAATTAGAACCTAATTTTTTGTAAAGTGACTTTTTTATTCAAAAAGATTTTATCTTAAATGATTGTTTTAATTTATTTTAATTTTATATATTATAATTTTTTTCCAAAATTTATACTTTTTTTTCCTAAAATACATATCAGTATAAAAATCAGCATATAAAAATTATCTTGGGGTGAAATTTTTGGATTTTTATTAAATAACTGATTTTCAGTGAATATTTAAAAATAATAATTATTAAAAAACATTACATAATATTTCATTATATAAAGTAATTTAAAATTATAATTTTATATTAAAATCATGTAATAAACACTTTATTATATATAACCAAAATAATTATAAAGGATACATTTTTATACATGTTTTTTGTATAAGTTTATTTTTTGATTTAAATAATGCATTTATTTAAAAACTATTTTTTCATTGTTCTTTCTATATTATAAAAAATTATTTTATTTCACTAATAAGGTTTTAATTTTAATATTATTTCTATAATTACAATCAAGAAGTTAAAATTTGTAAATTGGGCCCCTTTTTCAATATGAAGATTAACTAAAGTATATACTTGTCATCTAATAATGTTAAATTTTTTAATTAATGTTATAAATAATATGATAAGGCCTAAAAGTAACATAGAGAAATTCCATTAATAAATTTTATTTGTGGGTTTCAACCAATCTCATTCAATATTTGTTGTTGTGGGTTTTTTTATTTTTCTCAAAAAAACATATAATAATGTAGCTAATGAAAAATAAGTATTCCACCCTTTTTCTTTTTAATTTATAAAATATGTTCAAATAGGGACAAAATTAGATTATTAATGAAAATTATTGGTTATTTAGAAAATAATTAAATTATATTTTATCATAATTTTCCTTAAAATTGTAGTTATTATGTTGTTAATGAAAACGCTTATCGTATGATGCAATTGTTCTTGTGAAAGAATTATAAAAATAATTAAATGATTTAAAAAATAAAGTTTAATAATTTTTGAGGAAATATGGTGTAACATGACATATATGTTAGAAAATAATTTAGAGTCATCCGTTTATTTATTTATATTAAAAAATCATAATAGTCATGTTGTTTTAAAATCAAAAAATTTTAATACTGTTTAAAATTAATTTAATGATATTTTATGTTAAATAATATTTTACTAAATGATTTAAATAGAAAAAAATAGTTCAAGTGGAAAAGTGGAATGTGAAATAATCTAAAATCGAATCCATGTATAATTTATTATCAAATTCTTAACTTATAAGTATATTTATAACCCTCTATTATTGGATTAGTTTTTACCGCGGTTAATGAAACGAAGGGTTATTATGGGTTAAAATAAAGATATAAGGGTTTAAATGACATATAAACATGTTTAAATAATACTGCATGAGTCTATTTCAATTCTATCCCATCATTATTCATAAATTAGTTTATCTATAAACCAAAAATTCATGAATCCGACATTATAATATTTTAATGTTTTAAAAACATTTAAGAGTGCCCCACCCCAATATTATAAAATAGAACCACTTAAACTCTCTTACGCACACATTTTGGGCACTCCATTATATACAATATCCTCAATAATATCTTACCATAATTAATATCCTTGACCTAGAAGAAATTTTTATACTCAAATTTCTATTCTAGATGGCTTAATCAGTTTTACAAATGTATTTTTGGAAGAAGTGTACTAATTATAAATTATTTATTTTCATTTTATATCATATTTCACATCCTTAAAATGTTATTAAAAAATAATGATATAAAAAATAGTATACATTTTTTTATTTCTATTATATACTTAACTCTAATATAATTTAACATAAAATTGAGAATAAAATAATCATTTGTACATACATATACACTACCACCTATATGAAGGCATGTGTTTCATATTTAATTACCACATGTCAAGGTTTTTTATAAAAAAGGATTTAATGAATATATTTATACTCATTAAATGATTATTACTCATTAATTGTATGATTTTGTTTATTTTCATAACATTTAACTTTTTGGAAAATGTTAACATCATTCATGCATGCATGTGGATTACCTCCTACATGAAGTGATATGATTCGTTTTTCATATATTCCACTCATGGATAGTTAAAAAATAGAATTTAATAAATATAATGTATAATAATATCATGATTATTATTTTGGATATGAAATTATAATTACCAATTTGTACATTGTCAACATAAAGAAGGATTTTTGAAACTAATAATTGAAAATAATGAAATCATATGACTCCAAATTAAATGGTTAAATATGAAACTTCAATAAATTAAATAAATCATTAAATGATAAGTTAATACTCCCATTACATGTAACTAAAAATTTAAATAAGTTATATATGTTTATTATATATGAGTTAAAGTACATATGTGGAAATTCTAAATAATATATAAGGGATTTCATCCAAAGTTCCCATAATTGTGGAACGGTTTAATGTTATAAACCTAATTTATTTCATATAATATATATAAATACCATTTCAAATGTTATATAGTCAATATTTCGTTATTAATTTTATTTTATGTTATAATTCAAATTAATTTTTCCATAAATATTTGAATTGAATGTTACGATGTGATAGGGGATTTCTTATCACCCTTTCCTTTCACTACGTTATATCACATATCCATTGATTATATTACGTAGTGATTACATGTCAAATGATTATAGTGTTAAGTTTTTATTTCATGTAGTTTTTTAATTTAAAATTTTAACACAAAATCACTCTACTTATTAAATCTCAATTTTATTATTTGAACTTTCTAATGGTAAATTTTATAAAAAATATATTCATTGGGACTTTTGTATATGTTTAAAACTTATTTTATTTTATGTGGTGTATATAAATCCCCATGAAATATTATAAAATGGATCTTCTTATTTTCATAAGATTTAATATTTCATTTTATGTCAATTCCTTTAGAGTATTTTGATTCAAAATCTACTAAAACAGTAAGTATTTTTGGGATATAATATCATCTAATTTTGGGATTGTAAATATTCAAATTTCCTTTTAGTGGAACCATTTTATATTATTCGATAAAACCAAACATCAGATACTCTCCTTTTTTTATGAATGTGGTTTACATTTTTTACATAAATTTATTCCCATGTGTATAAAATAATCCTCATGAACGTTTTTATGGAAGGGATATTGATCATGTATCTTCTTTTCTATATATGATTTTCTCTTAATATCTTGGTTTTATACTTTTTAGTAATTATGTAATTTACACTTAAATTATATCTTAAGTTCATTTTTACATTTCATAGAAATTATTTTTAATGTTTTTTTAAACATTATAATTTTAAAAACATTCATTGGAGATATCAATATTTAAAATCGATATTCATGTGTTTTTATATTCTTTATAGTTAAATATTGATTGATTGAATATAACATCCATACATGATATTAATTTTTTATGTACTATTATAGCATCACTGACACTTGGAATAATATAAAGGTAGTTATAATACGAATAAATAATATTAGTGATGATATGATTGATTATTAAAGAAAGGTATATAAAGAATCGCATTGAATGAAGGATTTCCATGATGTAGTAATATCATATTATTTTTTATGGTCTGAAGCTGAAGAACTAAATTGAAACAAGCCATTTGATATAGAAAATTTCCATCTGACACTTTTTGGAAATTAAATAATGTGATAAATTTACCAGATGTGTAATTTTTTGGAGGGTGCGAAGAGGAAAAAACAACAAAAGGATGTACTCGTACATTTAAGGGCATGAAAAAATGTTTCAATACATGAAACTTTCTCAACATACCCAAATATGAAGTTTTTGTTGTATATTTTCATGGGACTTCACCGAATTGATAGAGAATGACCATTTAAAGTCATTTAATAACCGAGGAAACCCTAATAAAACTTATATTTTTAAAAATAATGGTTCCATACAATTTAATTTGTATTCATTAAATGTGTAGGGATTTGACCCCCAAGATGATGATACATGGTTTTTGACAAAGATTTAAGTCTATATAGATATTTTTTCTATTTTTCTTTCATATATTTTAAAATTCAATATAATGTTGAATGATTATTGATTTAATTAAAATAACTATTACGTATTCCCTTTATTATTCTGTCATTATTGATATCTCCACTTTGTGTATTGGTTTTTTCAATTATGGTGATCACCCAATAATGATTTGATGAACACTATAGTCGAGAGTAGAATGAGTCAATGGGGTTTTATATCAAAAAATCCTTATTTTGCATCACTCGTAAGATTTTCTATTCAATAGTATCATGTTATTCATCCAAAACTATTTTATTAATCATTAAATAATAATGTAATTGATTTAAATAATGTATAATCACCATCATGATTGAGATAATTTATACATGACCATCAAACTGAATTATTCTTCCTTATTGGGAAATCTATCATTAATGAACTTTAGATATATTAATTTATTTAACCTGGAAGAATTGGAATTTTTTTGGTTGGTTAATTTGGATTGATCATTTTCAGTATTAATAAAATATAATTCTTGTGGAAATATTTAAAGTGATTATTATTGTAATAAAAAGTTTAATTTTTTAATTTTCTCAAAACATCATGGAAATCGGTTCCCTACTATTCTAATTTTTTTTTAATTCATTTAATTAATTATGATCATTTAATTAGTTAAATAAAATCAACATCATATTGGGTTAACCTAGCTATTGGTAAAACATGTTCAACTATGTTCCCTTCTCTCTATGCGATGAACCTCATACATCAAATTTACAGCACCTTGGTAGTTAGTTCAGGAAGACTATAAATTTTTTATTTTATCATACCAAAATGATTTTACAACGTTCATTGGTTAAATTAGAAGGAAATAATTTTTTCATTTATTAAGAAAGTTTGGGAATAATGTTTTATATTTACATATATGATTTTAATTCCATTTTTCATTAGCATGAATATATTTTAATTGATTAATCATTTCAATTTTTCCAGTGTTAATTTCAATTTATATTTTCCCCCAATATTCTATAAATTTATTATTTTTAAAAGTTATTTTCAATGTGGAGAGTTTATTTTTTTTATGAATTCTTTTAATGAGCACAAAAGTGTATTTATATTTATAAATGACTTAATTTCATGACATTAATTATACTCCCCATGATATATGTTTTTTTGATACCATCCTTATTCTTTTGATATATTTTTTTGGGATTATTTCTTTAGACTGTCATTGAACCTATTTATTTTCCCTAGTAAAATAATGATCTGAATTAATGATGGATATTGATATATTGGAAATATAGTTCATCAAATTTTTTACTCATTATATGTTAAATTGAAATACATGAAATGGAATTATGGAAGGATATGCTATTTATCAATGATGGTTGTTTCCGTTATAAAATAAGGATGGGTGGTTCTACTATAAATCAATTATGGGTGGTCACATTATAAACAAATGATGGGAGGTTCTATTATTGTTCTATAATGCATTGGATAAAGAGATAGAGTAAACTCTCTATAGGTTATCCTTATAAGTATTTTTAAATTTTTCATATAGGCAATTCCATTTTTAATATTTATTATAAGAGTTATATGATAATGATGCTCCATAATACAAAATATTTTTCATTATGATTTATTTTTGTTCATAATAGTGTATTTCATCAATATTTTCATCTCATGGACCATAATTAGTGATTGTTATAACTCTTTAATATTTAAAATAATTATTCAATCTCACATGTCTAACTATCAATTTTTTGAATGGTATGAACTCACTTATGTTTTTCAAATGAAATTTTATTAAATATTCAATCCTTAACTCTCATTATATATGTATGTATGAGATTCAATTGTGAATAATTATATATAATCTTATTAAGAAATTAAAATCACACTTATATTTTTTATATCCCCAGTTTATGGAGAATAAATTTTAAATTATTTTTCCCTAGAATGGTTACATATTTGAATAATTTTTTAAGTGATGTTGAAGTATTACTGTGGAATAATATATGTTATGTATAGTAGAAGCAAATCTCACATGAATCCATGGGTTTTTTTTTTGATATTTTTTGTTAATTTTTTAAAACACCAACCATGAATTGTTTTACTGTACTTATGTGACCCAATATTCTTATTTTATTTTTTATGTTTGGGATAGATAAAAATAGTCCAATTTTTTCAAAATCAAATAAAAAAATGTAATGGTCATGTTTATATTGAACAATATGGGAGTGAATGTTTGGGGAAGTTATATTTGTTATTGGATCATTATATCAAATAAATGTATTTTATTTTTTTATTCATAATGATATGGTGATTTCTTTTTCCTCAAACCAACTGATGTTGAATGATAAAAAATAACCTTCTCTTGAGTTATTATTAGAAATATTTCATTAAGGATGGGGAAAAATTATCTTTATATAGTAAGGTGTAACATATATAGAGATAAAAAATTATAAAAGAATATATTCACATATAATTGTTATAATATTTTGTAAAAAAATAAGTTTTGATTAGATTAATTATTATAATTTCTTAATATATTATCATTATTGGAAACAAAATAAGGGGTTCATGCTTTGAGTTGAAATGATCATGCAAGATAATCATTAATGTGGATAAAAATTCACTTAAACTGATGGATTTTAAAATGATGGAGCATGGAATATTTAATAAGGTGATTAGTCATATATTTTTCAAAGTGACTATTCAATAATTTATCTATGTAATGATTGAGGGGGTGAAAGAAGAGGATGTAGAGCTTCAAAAGATGGTGGAAAATGTTCTTAAGTTCAATAATAATTATGATGGAGATAAAAGGTTAATGAGATGAGTATTTGTCATTTTAATACAAGAAATGACAAAAATTATGTTAGAATAAGATCATAGATCATATATCCCTATTCATAGTAGAAGTTCGAAGAAGTATGAAGATGTAAAATAATATTTACGGTGCAGTTACATGAATAGAGATATTACATCGAATGTATCTCACTATTTGGTATGTCATAACAATAATAATTATAGATATAATTACAAGGGGTGTTACAGCCATTAAATATACTAGAATGTAAATTGGAATACCTCCCCATGAATTTCATCATATAACTCCCCAAATAAATCAAAATGAAACTATAAATTTTGGGTAGTTGTTGATCACCATAAAAAGTAAGAACACTTAACTATTATCCGAGAATATTTATCCCTTGATTAAAATTATAGGATATAGATTAGGTAAGTGTAAAATTCTCATAGTGTAACACATTTTCTTATATCTAATCTATATTAGAGTCTTACCTCAATGTTTGAGTGATGTCATCAGTAAGTCCTGGGTACTATGAAAAAACATTTCATTATTATATATTAATAAATGATTTCTTACGTAATATTTCAAAAATTTAAACCTAGATTATGAAAAATTATAGTGTTATTTAGAATTTTGTTAATTAAACAACAAATTTAAATAAGGAAAAAACATATTTGTTTATAACATCATTAACATGGTCCCACCTAAAACTACATGGGATCACCTGGGGATATACAAAAGAAGTAGGTGAGAAATAAAGCCCTGTAAGGGAAAAAATATTGAATAAAATGAATAAGGAAATACATGTTACAAACTATAAATATCATAAACAATAACAATTAGGCATGATATAGCATTATAACATAAAGGAAACATGGAAAATGTGTCAACAACCTAAAAAATTTGTATAAAAAACAAACTGGAAAGGCTATACTACTAAGAAATCATGGATTAAAATGTCCCATAATAGAATTGGATCACTCCCTAATACCTTTAATGAAGTCTCATGAGGCTGAAACATTTCTCACTGCATTGGAGAACTATATAATTCTTAGCCCACTTGTCGCTTTTATTTTATTTTCATGGTTAAGTGTGCCACTTAGATTATATAATATGGAATCATATATCATCTAATTTTATTCCATAATCCTTGAGTGTCGAATCAATATATTTATATACCCAAAAATATATATTATTTATTGAGAATCGATTTTATAGTAAATGGGTATGGGTATTCAATAAACTAATTTTTAACAGGGAAAATCACGATGAAATTTCAGTAGCATAACTGGGGAGTAATAATGTTCATAGAAGTTATTGATGAGAGTGAAAGGGTTATCTCATAATTAATTAATAAAATGTATAGTTAGGGTGACATGAAATAATATATCCAAAAATTATTAAATGGTGATAAAAAAACAGGATAAAAATATTATTGAATAAAGATGAGAAGGAGAGGACCCCTTACCTTAAGAGAGTGGTAGAAAAGGACTTTGAAGAGGTTATTGAGAGATTGGTAAAACCATTGGAGGAATATAGAGAGGGGTTAAGAGTAAGTATGTTCTAAAAAGATAATTATTTAATCGACATGGGAGCTTTGGATATTTTACATAATAAATGAGTAGGAAATTACTTATAATTTCTCAAACAATTGTTTAGAGATCTATATAACAAAATAACAAAAAACAGAAACGGTCCCATGGTTTTTTCCCACCGTTTCAGCCAAATTGGATTTTTTTTTATTATTTATTTAATAAATGGCTATAAATTAATAAAATAATACCATGTATGATTTGTAAATTATTCATACTCATAAATAAATGATTTTATATCCTTAAAATAAATTATTTGTTTGAGATAATTTATAAAAGATTTATAAAAATTAATAAAATAAGCATAAAATAAAATTATTTCCAATTTAAAACACATATTTTGTTTCGGTTACACTTTTTTGTATTTATTACATTAATTTTGGTTCATTATGATGTCACAATACAATATGTATATTTTTACAGTATTTAATTTTTACCTGAAAATATGAATGTCTCAGAAAATTATGAAAATTCATTATGGGATAAATTAGATGGGTTGATTTAGAAAATTAATATTAATTTTATCAAAATAATTTTACTAATATGTTTATTTTCACATTTAATATACGAATCATCATTTATTAAAAAAATTTGGGATTTTTGAAAATAAAAGTTTTCTTATGCTTATAAAAGTTACATTAAATATATAAAAAATTATATGATAATTTATATTTCATAAAAATTAATTAATAATAATAATTTATTTATAATTTATTTATTTTCAATATCAATTAATTAATAAAAATAAATATCCTAATAGAAATTGAATGGTAATTAAAAAATTATAATTAGTGTTTTATTGTATCAAAATCTAAATTGTTTTCAAAGTAAGGATTATAAGTAAAAATAATAATTATTCTATTGAAAACATGATGTTTATATTCATATTATAATTTTATTGAAACATATCCCTTTAATACAGAAAAAACTCCCCATGGATAAGGTTAAAGACTGTGATATTTTCAAGAGGATGTTCAACATACATTATTTGGGTCTTGATTTTGATGAGCTTCAACATCTCCCGGAAATGGTTTTTCTCATTATTAAGCTCATTGATTTTTTCTTAGACATGTTCAAGGGTAAATCCCAAAGGTACTATTTATAAGGACCCGACATTATTACATTTCATAATGTTGAATTTTTATCAGGAACTCACATCCTTTAACATTGAGGATATTTTCAAGTTTAGAGTTTTAGAAAATTTGTATATAACACATACATAACATTCCACATTTATAATGAGTGGATACCATAAAAAATAGTATCCATTTATTCCAAAATATTAAACATTTTAAATAAAACATGATTTCTTTGAAAAATCTTCATAACATTTTACCTGGATTCTTTATTTTTCTAACACATCCTAATAACCTATAAAAATAATTTAAAAAAATTGGATGAGAGAAAAAATATCATTAAATTATATAAAAAGTAATAAAGAAAACAATAACCCATGAATACTTGTAACATATGAAATCATTTTTAGAAAGGCATACTTTTCACCCATATAAACATACTTTGTGAAACTTGAGATTTACAAATGATTTCTAAAAAACAAATAAACAATAAATACAACTATTAATTTATCTTCGGGAATTAATTAAATAAATCATATAACCCTCTTGTATACCTTATTAATTGTATCCATCACATCTACCATACAATGTAACAATCACAACTACCATAATGTGTAACCATTGTGGCTACACATGGAGTAACAAAATGGCCAACCTACAACATGAACATACCCAATGCATTAAAAGGAGATATATTTATCATCCTTGAACATATAAAATTACAATGAAATAGAACATAATCATACAACATTAATAATTTCATAATAACATTTGTTTTAAATTTTGTAAAACCAAATTGTAAAAGAAGAATTTAAAAGAAAAGCCCCATAAAAATATCATATAATTTATGTCTGAATTAATATAGTGGATTTAATGTTTATATAAAATATAAAAACACATAATTAAATAATTTATAATCAAAATTATTCACACAATGAATTTTAATACTACGTAAATAATGATGTAGAAGTTTAACCAAAAGAATTGAAATCAAGTTAAGAATTCTCTTACCATGGGTTTGTCTTACATCAAACATTTCTAAAAATATTTTATAATGGTTAAAAATAGTTTTAATAATATATTAAAGATAAAATTAAGTGTTTATAACCCCATATATTATTATTTTTATAACATAATTTCACACATTAAATATCACTATTTTGTTCGTTCCATTGTTTCATGTGTATTCTTTACATGATTTTAATGGCTGGTTTGTATTTTATTTTCTAACCGTATAGAAATGAAATTAGAGAAGTGTAGTATAATGGTATTCATATGATTCCAAAATATATAATGATACCATAAATCATTTTTTTATAATATTTGATGATGAATCATTAGATGAAACATTAATTATATTTTTTTAGATCATTTTTGGAGATTCTTCGATAATCCTGAACTATATTCATTATATAATTTATTTTTCAGCATAAAAGTTCATTCTAGAAAATAAAATAGGTTACATATTAAAACATACATAATGATTCATACATTGAAATTTTTTTATGATCAGAATTTACAGATGTAATGGAAATTGAAACACACCTTCACGATTTTGGTAAATCGGCACATCGTAGATGGTGTTTGAATTTTTAGAAAAAGAGGGAGAGGAGAGGAAGAAAGAAGATGAATTTTTTAACATGAACATGATATCATATTGAATATATATGATTATAGAGATTTCATACCTCCTTGATTAGGGTTGGGGAATAGAGTATAATAAAAGAAAGTAATTGAAAATAAAACTCATGAAAAATGAAGTGGATTCTTACCTCTTGATCTCTTCTCCTTGAGATCCAGTTTAAGAACATTGGGTTGGGCCTTTTGGTGAGGCCATTAGGTCATTGAAATGTGTTAAAGCCTTGGGTAGGGTATTTGGTAGAACTTATTCAATTATCAAGGCTTTAAAGGTTTGTGAATAAGAGGGGAATGAGGTTTTTATTTATAGTGGAGGAGAAGAGTGATTTTACATTATTTTATTCATTATTTAATTATTATTTTTTCAATACATTTAATATTATTTATTCATGGGACCTTAAATAGTAATAATTTAAATTAAGTTCGAATCAAGTGGGATTAAATCAACCATGCATCACCTATGATGCATTAAAACAAGTATTTAGCATTTATCGTAATTTATCAAATTTTACTATTCATTAAAAATCAAGTATTTTAGAAAAATCCCAAAAAGTTCACCGTAAATTTTTTTCGATGTCTGGAATTCAAAAATGAAATACATTGTTTGAAAATAAGTTTATAAATATTAGTAATTTAATTTTTATATAAAATCATAATTAATTCAAAATTAGAATTTTAAATCCATAAATCATTTTAAAAACGTTTAAAAATGAATAAACAGCTCATTATCTTATAACAATAAGAAAATAAAATAATTATATGATTAACTATTCATATTGGTCATATTAATATACATATTACCATTCATAATGGTATGTTACTATTCACTAAAAAACAAGTTGGTTCTATAAGACTCTAAATAACTTACTGATCATAACTATAGATAACAATTTTTTGAAATTCATATCATCAAAGTGAAAAAAAATCATTTAAAGGACAGTTATAAATAACAACATAATTTTTTTTTCATTCATTAAAATTTATTTTTATACCCTTGGGGTGTTACATTATCCCCACCTTCTAGAAAATGCATTCTCACAATTTTATTTACTTATTAATCAAGTAAGGGTAACTTTACCTCATAGAATTTTCAAATTCCTATATTGATTAATCAACCATGTGGTTTCTCCACAACACTTTTACCTAGTGGATTACCTTATTTTACAATATTTTTTCCCTTCGATCAAGAATCTGAACATGTTTATGTTCATAGGAAAGGTTCTCTACCAACTTAATTGCTTATCGGCTCGAAAAATGTGATAAATCTGGAACATGATTTCTCAATATCAAACCATGGAAAACATTGTATACCTGAGATAAAATCAGAGGAAAAGATACTCAGTAGGTGAAAGTTCCAACATTCTCTATGATTTCAAAAGGTGCAATAAACCATTTAGATAGCTTTCCATTATTTCCAAAATGTATAACACATTTCCATGGTGAGATTATAAATAAACCTGATCTCCTACCTCAAAAGAAATGTCATTACTCCTATGGTCTGCATATTTTTTCTCTCTTCTATGAGATGTGCTCATGTGTTACTAGATCATAATCACTTTCTCAGCTACTTACTGTACTAATTCTAATACCATCAACATTCTTTCCCTGACTTCATCCAAAAAAGTTGTAGTTCTACACCACTTTTTATATAGTTCCTCAAAAGGTGATATCTCTATACTAGAATGGAAAATGTTTTTTATAAGAAAACTAAACTACAGAAATTTGTTGATCCCAAATTCCCCCATAGTCTATTGATCTATATTAAATCAAATCCTCTAAATTCTGAATTGTTCATCCTGACTGCCAATATGATTGAGTATGGAAAGCTATAAAAAAAATTAATGTTGTTACAAGTGTAGTTGGAATGTCTTTCCAAACAATAGATGTGAACTGTGGTTCCTGGTCAGATTCAATGGAAATAAAAACTCCATGTAACCTGAAAAAATCATTGAGGTATAGTCATGAATGATGATCCAATGGCATTATATATCAAAAAGAAAGATAATGTGAAAAATTATTCAGGGCATCAACAATAACAAAAATTATATTGTTACCTCGAGAAGGATTTTGTATCCCCACAAAAAATTCCATTGATATATTCTACCATTTACACTCTATATTTGGAAAAGGCTAAAGCATCCCCTTTGGTAACTACCACTCTTCTTTAACATGTTAACATGTCAAACATTTCATTGTAAAATCAGAAATATCATTTTTCATTCCATTCAACCAGTAATAATCATGAATGTATCTATACATCTTATTACTTCTAGGATGAACTAAAAATGGAGAACTATAAGCTTCACACAACAAATATTTCTTCAATTGGTAATGATAATAAAAACAGAATCATTTTCCAAATCTCAAAAAACAATTTTTAACAAGGTTAAATTATACCAACTTATTCATTTTAACAGATTCTACCTTCTTGTACATCATGATATTCTTTTGGAAATTCCTTAATTCTGACAGATAACGATGAATACACTAAAACATGAATCAAAAGAGATTTATTTCCTGCTCCAACAACTTCTATGAAAAAATTCATCAAATCATTAATCAAGGGTTCATGTTCCAAACATAACATGGTTAATGATATATGATGTTTTCAACTCAATACATTCACCAATTGTTTTACATTTCATATATTATAATTGATTTTTAAATAATATTGATTTATCAATTCAAGACATATTCTCAACCTCATGATTAATCCCTTCTTAGTGAATATATAATTCAGACATTCCGGGCCAGTATATATTTGACATTTGGCTCTCCAGAAATTATGCCTAAAAATTAAAAAAATAAAACAAAACATTCTAATTCAAAATCATGTGTGGGATAAGTTAACTCTTATGGTGTTAGTTTTCATGATGAATACGAAATTACCTGATCACTTTCCATCAGAACACAACCATGTCTTTTTAATGAAGCATCACAGTAGATGATAGGCTCACCATTTTTAGAAGTCAAGGCCAAAACTAGATCATTCAACAAATCTATTCTTCAGTTCCTGAAAAATAACATCACATTATTCTATACCAGTAAATTTAACCCCATTTTGGGTTAACATAATTAGTGGTCTAGATATTTTAGAATTGTTTTTACAAACCATCTGTAATAACCTAATATTCTAGGAAAACTATGAATATTTGTAACATTTTTAGGTCTTGGAAAATCATCAAATAATTTTGTTTGTATAAGATCAACTGTTATTCCATCCTTATTTACATTGTTCCCTAGAAAAAAAATTGTTTCAAAAAAAAATCACAATCGATTAATTTTCCATACAGTTTATTTCTCAATAATTTTTGAAAAACAACACTTAGATGTTTTTCATCTTCTTATTTACTCCTAAAAAATATAATAATTTAAATTATATACACAACCACAAACATATCCAAGAACTCATGTCATATTCTATTCATAATATCTATGAATATTATAGGTTCATTATATTACCAAAATGGCATTAAGAAATTCAAAATGCTCGTATCTAGTATGAAAATCTGTTTTAGGGATGTGATTCTCCTAAACCATTAGCTGATGGTATTCAGATCTCATGTCAATCATAGAAAAGTTCTGAGATCCCTAAAGCTGAGAAATCAAGTCATTAATATGTGGAAAATAATTCTTGTTTTTAACAGAAAATTTGTTCAAGGCTCTATAATCAATAAAAAATTTCATGGAATAGTCTTTCTTTTTAATGAACAAAACAGGAGAACCCCATTGTGATGTTCTATGACAAATGATGCCTTTATCAAGAAACTCTTTCAAAATATTTTTCATCTCTAAAAGATCAATTTGATCAATTTAGTAAAGGGGTTTTGAAATTTATTTATCATCAAGAACATAGTCAATTTTTAATTCGACTTCCTGATAAGGTATGAAATTGAGTAACTCATTAGAAAAAACATCAAGGTATTCATACACCACTAGTACAGAAAAAATCTAAAAAGTTCTGTTGGTTTCAACAATATGACCAGGATAAATTTCATTTACATATTTAAATACTTTCTAATATATCATATATTTTATCAAATATATGGGTTTGTTCTTTTATAAAAATTGAATCTCTTTCTAAAAAACAACTTACTTAGCTCTAAAGTCAATCTTATCATGATAAACTGAAATCCAATCCATTTCCACAATGAAATCAAACTATAATAAGGAAAAAACCAAAAGTATTGTAGGTAATGTAGTTTCACAGAAGATAATAGAAAGATTTTTTAATTCTCTTTTCTATAATATTACCCCTAGCGTTTTAACAATATGTTTTGGTCTCATTTTCTGAGGTGATATTTCCAATTTACTAGAGAAGTTTTCGTAACTAAATGAATGTGTAGACCTTGTATCAAACAAAACTATAGAAAATTAAGAGTAAACAAACAGGTTTCTAGATACAACATCACTGTATGGACCGACGTCTTCTAATATAGTCGCAAAAAATCTCCATATACCCTTCTGCTTATAGTCCGACTTCTTGGCATCATACAAATCTCTTTTTGGGAAGGCATTTTCCTAATGACCCATCTCAACACATTTAAAAAACATTACAATTTTATTATCAAGATTAGTATTAGGATAATTTTTAGTATAATCTCAGGCCTTATTTCCTAGCATACAACATCGAAATCACATCCTACTTTGGAATGGCTTTCCCTAGTGTTCTTTTTTCAACGCATTTCAAAAACTAGAATCTTTAATTTCATACCATCTGATTTCCTTTATTGATTCTTACCCATATCATGGAATATTGACCTATTCTTATATTTATTTTCAATGTGCACATTATTATTAGAAAACACCATATCTAGCCTCTTAGTACATTATAAATGTTTCTCATAACATTTGAATTCATGGGATGGCAATTCCCTTCGATATCATGTCATTAATCCTCAGAAATAGTAATTGACTTTCTATCAAGATACAGAATAATATTTGGAGAATACCTCAGAATTTGGGCGATGTTTTCTTCATATAGAGCCACTTAATTATCGTCATTTTTCATCAATTCAAATAATTTCATATCCATTATAATTCTCACCACATTAGAAAAATGTTTTTCAAGGAAATGACTTTTAGATTCATCCCACTATAAGGAATTAATAGTCTCTCTATTGGAGATAATTTTGACCAATGACTGCCAATGATTAGCTTCACCCACAAAATGACATTTGGATAGACTTACCTTTTGATAATATGAACATCCCATAACATATAATATGTTTTCAAGGGATTTTGTCAATCATTCAGTCACTACTAGGTCAGAATATCCACTAAAATCATTAGGGTGTTGCCTCATAGAACGTTCCACTACCATCATGTTCCTTTGTGGTAGCTCTTTTTGATCACCTGAATGGATGACCTTGATATTTATTTCTTGTGTTAGATGGACCATTATGGTCAAAAACTGATTGGTTCCTATTCCATCCTTTCCAGGCTACAGATTTGGATGGATATCATTTTATCGGTGCCTTTCCAAATGAAATTCCCCATTTATTTTGCAAAAAAAAATTATGAACATACATATATTAGTTGAACAAACATGATAATCATTAAATGATATAACATTTAAAATAAACCATATATTAAAAATCATTTATGGTATTCTTTTAACTTCATCCTAACACCTAATGTTATCTAAACCCTCCTCTGATACCAACTATAAAGATATGAGCTCAATATATTCGATAATCATGAATTTTAGTCAAGAAATTACTTACATTAATATTGATTTTTTTTTTCTTATTTATGGATTAAATAATGGAGATATAACACATAAATAACATTCCACATTTATATAGATTAGATTAAAAAATAATAGAGTCCATTTCAAAAAAAACTAAATCTTTTCATTTAAAACATTATTTCATTGAAAAATATTTATAAAATTTAACAAGGCTTCCTTATTTGTTATACACATACTTATAACATGTAAAAATATTTTAAAATAATGGGATTGGAAAAAAATCTCAGTAAGGGATATAAAAAAAGGAAAGAAAACATTATCCCATGAATACTAGTAACATATGAATCAATTTTCAAAAGTACATACTTGTCACCCATATAATTTTACTTTGGGAAACATGAGATTCCCACAAGATTTTTAAAAAACATGAAAAAAATAAATAAATCCAAAATTGTATCTTTTTTCATTACTTTCAAAAATCATTTAACCATCTTAGATACCTTATGAATTGTAACCCTCATGAAAACCTTTCAATGTAACCCTCATGGATACCATATTGTTTAACCATCACAGTTATAATTAGAAGAACCAAATGGCCAAATACCAACATAAACATAAAAGATAAATTTTAGGGAGATATATGTCACAAGATTCATGGAAATAAATTTCCAAGAACCATAACATAATAATACAACATGAATAATTTAACAAAAACATTGTTTTTGAATTTTGTATAACAAAATTTTTAAAGAATATCTCCTTACAGATATCATATAATTAATTTCAAACTTAATAGACTAGATAGAATATGTATATAAATTGTAAATACACATAATTTTACAAAACATAATCAAAATTAATCACAAGAAAAAATTTATTAACTTGTAAATAATGATGTATATTATTTACCCAAAAAATTGAAATCTGGATAAGAATTCCCTTACCTTGGTTTTTCTTACAACAAACTTGTTTAAACCTCATGTATTATTGATACAAGAGTGTTATTAGTATCTTATAGAAATATTTTAATGTTTATAACACCTTATATGATAATTTTATAACATAATTTCACCCTTAGTTATTAGTATTTAGTTTCATCCATTGTTTCAGGTGGTTTCTTTATATAATTATCATGGCCGGTTTGTATTTGATTTTCATATCATATTGAAATGAAATTCTAAAATCTTAATGAAATGGAATTAATATATTTATATAATATATAATGGTACCATAAATAATTTTTTTATCATATATGATGATGAATATTTAGATACAACATTAATGATATTTTTTAGATCTTTTTTGGTGGTTCCTTGATAATCATGAACTTGTTTCATTATATTATATAAAGTCACACATAGAAGTTAATTCCAAAACATAAAATAGGTTACATCATACAATTTACATTATATTTTAATAATTATAACTATTTAATGATCATATTTGAAGGATGTAATGGAAATTCAAAACACATCGTCAACGATTTTGGTAAATTGAGACATCGTAGATGGTTTTTGTATTTTTAGAAAACCCATGAGATGAGAAGAATAGAGATGATTATTTTTTACATAAATATGATAGCATACTAAATATACATGATTATTGATATTTCCAATATTCTAAATATGGAGACATTAAGAGAGTATAATAAATGAAACGAATTGAAAAGAAAACACATGAAAAAGGAAGTGGATTATTACCTCTTGATCGCTTCTTCTTGAGATCCTCATTAAGGCCTTTGATTTTGGCCTTTTCATGATACCAATAGGTCATTGGAGTGGGGAAGAGCCTTGGGGCAGTTATTTTTCAGAATATAGGAAATTCACAGCGCTTGATATGTGTGTGAGGAAGAGGGGAATGAGGGTTGTTTTTATAATGGAGGAGAGTATTTATTTTACATTATTTTAATCATTATTTTAATATTTTTCTTTATACTATGAATATTCATGATTCACGTGACCCCAAATACAAATAATTTTACGTGATTTCCAAAATGTGGGTTTAAATCATCCTTGCATCACCTATGATGCAGTTAAACATGCATTTACCATTTATTGTAATTTATCATATTTTACTATTCATAAAAAATTCATGAATTTTAGAAAAATACCAAAAAATCACCCTTAACATTTTTTGACATGTATATTTCAAAAATGAGATCCTTTTTTTGAAAATTATTTTCTAAATATTAATATTTTAATTTTCAAATAAAATCATAATTTATTCAAAAATAATAATTTTAAATCTATAACTCATTTTTTAAGACCATAAAAAATTAATCATCATCTCATTATCCTATAACCTTAATAAAATAAATTAATAATATGAGTATATATTCATAAGATTCATATTATTATTCATTAGGGTATGTTACTATTCACCAAAAAACATGTTAGTTCTCTCATACTCCAAATAACATACTAATCACAATCGTAGTTGACTGTTTTTTGAAATTCAAATCATAGATGTGGAAAAAATATGTTTAAATGATAGTTATAAATATCTACATAAAAAAATTTCAGTCATTTCAACTTATTTTAAAAACCATGGGGTGTTCCACTATATCCGTCAGATGCTCTATTAAATGGGCTTCTTTGGGTGTGATCCTTCTAGTTGATTCCATCAGTTTCTTTGTATGTATCAATCATATTTTTTTATATCCATGTATTTATACTAATCATGTTATCACTGTTAAATGGATATATTATCAATGTTAATGATTATTAATGGTCTTTTAAATGTGATATTGTATAATAAAACAAATGAAGTTCATGATTTTTCTATAATTATAATACATAAGAAGACATTTAATTTTAATCATAATGGGAATTTTAATTATAATGGTTTAGGTCTTTATAATAATCCCCCATTAGAAATTTCACCCTATGAATTTTCATTTCACACACTAAAATATATTAAGGTAATTATATTGCACCACTTCCTTTGGTTCCCACCTTACTTATTCGAACATGTGGTTTCTCCACAAAACATTGATGAAGATTATTATCTATTCCATAATACATTATCTCTATGATATAAGATCTTAACTGGTTTTTCATGATATGGAACATCACTCTCTAATAGTACCTCCTCTTTGTTGACTACATGTGAGGGGTTTGGTATGTATTTCTTTAATAGGGATACATGGAATACCCTATGTACTTGATATGGGATATGTGGGAGTTCTATTTAATTGGACATCATTCCAATGTGATCAAGGATATCCAAGTAAATATGGTATCATGAACTATTATTTCCCTTCATACCAAATTTCATGAATTTATTCCATGAAGATATGTTGAGGAATACTATGTTTCCAATATTAAACTATTGGTCTTATCCTAAATTTTCATAATATCTAAATTGTTGACTCTAAGTATCCATGATTTTCTTAGAACTGTTATTTAGATTTTAAACCATTTTCTCAACCATTTTAGGACCAAGAAGTTTGTGCTCATCATCATTCTCCCATCATGAAGGTCTTCAAAACATCTTCCCTTAAAGGGGTTCATAGGGATCCATTTGGATTCTTGTTTAGAAAATATTATTGTATGAGACCTCTACATGGGGAATATATTGATCCCATCCTCATTTGAAGTCATGTAATCATTATGTGAATATATCTTCAAGTGTTTGTATAGTCCACTCATATTGGATATCCTTTGAGGGAGATAAGTTGTGCTGAAGTTCAACTCAGTTTTTATACCATTTTGGAGGCTCTTCAAAGAAAATGGAAGTAATTTTTGGTTGTAGATCATAAATAATAGATGATGATATTCCATGATGCCTCACCACTTCACTAATCCTCTCAAGTTGATTGAGTTATAGTTCCTCTATAATTTCAATGAAGTTGGTAGTCATTGAAATACTATCCACCATAATACGGATAGAATTATTTCCTCTTGATGTATTTGGAAGACAAATGAAACTATCCATGGTGATGTTTTCTAATTTCCATGTAGGTATGGGTAATGTTTTCATACTTCCCTTGGATTATTTCTATTATACCATCACATCTAACATACAAGACGTATTTATGTATACATCATGATCCCCTTCATCATATTCCCTCAAATAGCACTCTTACAGATCTCAATAAATCTTCAAGCATTCAAGATGGATAGATAAGGTTGATCTATGTGCATAATCTGATAAATCGTTCTTTACTTCAGGATTAGGTGGAACACATATTCTTGACCCAAAACATAGAACACCATCTTCATTAACATTGAATCCCAAGAATTTCTATTTTTTTATAGCTTCAACGTTTTTCTGAATTCCCATGTCATATCATTGAGGATAATTTATCCTCCTTAAAAGGGGTAGTTGAGAAATTATTTTTGAATGGATTTATGATGTTTCTTCTTTTATGATTCACATATCCATAATTTTAAAATCTATGATGATTGGATCCATATCAACTCTCATCAAAGATAGGATTGGTTTATCCTTTCTACATAGAGCATCATCAACTTTATTCCCTTTCCAAGGATTGTAGTGAATTAATATTTCCTATTTGATGTTCAACTCTAACCATATTCATTGGAAAATATTTAGAACGTTCAATATGAATATATACTAGAGGATTATGTTAGCCATATATATTTCCAAATTTTCCCCAAAGAGATAATACTTCCACATTTTCAAATAAAATATAACTTCATCCAACTCCATATCATGATTTGGGTAGTTCTTTAGGTAAAATTCAATTTCCATGGATCATAGGCTATAAAATTGAAAAAACTTTATTAACACATATCCCAATCCCTTCCTCAAATTATTTCTAAATACCTCAAAATAATTTCCACTCATGGGTAGTCTAAATAGTATTGAATTGATAAGCCCTGCTTTCAACTCCATGAATCTCTCTTCACATTCATCATTCCATGAATAGTTTAACCCCTAAGTTTACAGGGTTATTAGGATTTAATATCATGTGAAATTTCTCACAAATAAAATATAATAGCCATATAATCCAAGGATACTCTAGATAGCAGTCACAAATGATATCTTCAGCAATCCTTCAATTCATTCTGTCATAAGAGGTTCCAAAAATATCGAACTTCTTGTGATAATATTCACCATGAATTAGACTTCCTTCAACTATATATAACATTTTTATATATATTATAAATATTATTATTTAATAAGGCATTTAGTAGATAGTTATGATTCTCCTTATGCTCCTCCTTTCTTTTAGAGTATATTATAATGTCATTTATAAATCCTACCAAAAATTTGATGAGGTAATCTATGAATCTTATATTCCATAAGTCCACAACTATTGATTGAGATTAGTGAGTCTCAAGATCATTACTAAGAACTCATAGTTCATGTACCTTGTATGAAAATAAGTCTTGGGGATATCCTCCATCTTCACCCTAACAAGGTAATATCACAACCACATATCCACCTAGAAGACGTATTCTACTCCACGTATCTAATCAAAAATGTAATTGATCGGTGGTGGTGGACACTTTTACTTTATTGTGATATTTTCAAGATAAATATAATCAAGAAAAGGATCATTTATCCATCCTTCTTTATGATTAAGTAAACTAGTGAACCTCATGGGGAAGCACATATGAGTATTAATATTTAATCAACATTTTCCAATAGATGATTATTTATCTCCTCATATTCCATAAAATCCATTTGATAAAGAGTCATGGAGAATAGTAACACTCCATGTGTAAGATCGATTGAATATTCAACCACTCAGATATGAGGAAGACTAGAAAATTCTTCAAGAGGCATTTTAGTGTATTCAATCATAATGGTAATGTATTCAATTTGATTTATTTCATTAGAATCAATCATCTGATCTAAATATTCATGATCATATGGAAATAATATCCATTAATCATATATGAGTACTAAATAAAATTCATCCTCCTCCGTTTACTGATAAAAAATAGGGGTGGATTCATGATTTAAATACTGATTTCCTTCTCATAGGAATTTATATTGGCTCGATATAGGGAAGGCCAATATATACCTTGAAATACGTCAAAATAAAATAAAGAGAATATCACAATGTTCTTTATAAAATTAATCACAAAATTTTTGAGATTATAGGATTTATATACTCGAGATAAAATAATTTCACCATTTTCATTATTCAATGACATTTCTACTTCCATGTTTTTTGTGGTGTTAGAAATGTTTTACAAAAAATTAATGATGCAATGTTATCCAGAGAACCAAAATTCAAAAGTACAGCATCTATTCCCGAATGGTTAACTAGATTACATATCCCTACATCATTATCATGATCTACCTCAGTGGTTATGATTTAAAAATAACTCCCTTACTGCCTTTGAGGATGTAGGTTTTATGGAGAAACCCTTGTATTAGTGCTTTGGTTTTCAATGTTACTTGGTTCCTTGTAGTTAAATAAATGATAAATGTGCCAAGGTTAGAACATAAAATTACTTTCCTCCAAATCATTAATGTGTTTATCCCTTCCAAAATAACAAGCTAGGTTTCCTTCATTCCTGTAGCTAAATCATTTCCAGATCCCCCCTTAGGAAATTTTTTAGGTTCCTCATCCTACACTTTTGACAAGTTTGATGGTCAAATTTCTTATCACTATTATATTTCTATATAACACCATAAGAATTAAACATCTCTTTTTTATTCTCATCCTTGTGGTAACCTTGATATTTTTCGATCGCCATTTCAAATTTTAGGCCACATTGGTCAATTTTATCATCATAATCAATGTCTCTGATCATGATGGATTTTTATAGAAAAGTTTTTATCTGACTGAATAAGCAGTCAACCTTTCACTAGGAGGAAAAAAAATGTTAGTGGTATATCATGAATTAATTCTGATGTTTTAATCATACTACCTAATATTTCATCACCTTTTTTCTTAAGGGAATGTATTTTCTTCTCCATTTTATAACATTGGTATCATGGAAAATATTTATAGAAAAACATTTTTTTTATTTCCTTCCACTATATTTCTTTGATCTCTTCCTTATTCTTTGTATTCTTGATCAATTCCCACCACTGAGAGGATTATCCCTCTACCTAATAAATACCTATAAAAACATTCTCTAACATAGAAAACTAAAGGATGTATAATATATTCTCAATGGATTTAATCTAATATTATAATATTAAGGGATTAGATGGTCTATAAAAATGTTGAAAGCCTTTATCACATAAATGTCTTAGTTAAAACAATATCATTATTTTGGGGATTTGGGATCTCCACATTATCCAGGTTTCTACTCATAATTTCAGTCATCTAAGAGAGTATCATTACAATTTTAGTGATTCCCATTCCCATCTGGTTAGAATCCCAAGTTGTTGTCATTACATTTACTGTATCATTGGTTGTTTACCCAATTCATCCAATTTATGACCATTTTATAAAATAATGAGGAAATTCTATGTGGATATTTTTAAACTATTTAACACATAAATAGTAAATCCAATGATATTAAAGAGAGAATATATAAATTATATATATTTCCTTAATTAGTGAATTTTTTGTATTCAATCTATGTTATTTAGGATTTATTTCCTAAAATATATTTTTATGGGTATTTTTTAAACTCATTATAATAGTAATTAATGATTTTATGAGTTTACTATGCCATGTCCCTTGGGAGTGTCAAGCCACGGGTGCAGCAAAGCCCATTTCCAGGAACCATTTATCCTTCGATCCTAATTCAACGTGGGTTTCTCAGGTTTCACACCTATGTACATCTATGACATATCCACGCCAACTTCTACATTTAAAATAGGGATTATTTTTCATGATAAAAAACATATTATATACTTAGTAAAATTTTAGGATCCTTTATTATAGTTTGTCTTATACCTAATCCATTCTATATAGTTTTATAATTGTGATCTAAAAAATAACCAAACTTTCCACTGAAGAAAATTAAGAAAACCCTTCTCTTTATAAAATACTAATACATGATTAATTACAGAATATTACACATAATAAAACTAGGATGATCGAGTTGTATACTATCATTTAGAATTATTAAACTTACATAAAAATTTAAAAAAATTAATATGTCATTTTTGGATGAAACATTACTTAACATTATCGCACATAAAACTACATGAGATTACCTGGTTACATAAAAAAGAAAGGGGTGACATACAAAGACCAGTAAGGGAAAAACATTTAATAAAATGAAAAATTAAATACATTTTAGATAATAGGAATATCAATGAGACCTAAAATGGGTGATAATCATAGAAATGAATAATGAAGCCTGACATAACATGATATGAAAAATAAATCAAGGGAAATGTGTCAACAAATTAAAAAAGTTCATCATAAACAAAGTTCAATGTTAACCCACCAAGAAATAATGGTGTAAAATGTATCTTTGTGTTTTAGGATGACTCCCAAATTCCATGAATGATTTCTATTGAGACTGAAATATTACTCAATACATTAGAGAGAATTATTATTTTTTGAACACCAATCAAATTCATTGCATTCTCAATATTAAGTGACCCACAAAGATCATAAAACAATGAATAATTTATCATAAAAATATATTCCAAGATCCTTGATTATGAAATAAATAAAAATAATTCTACAATAAAATTTGTATAACTAAATGATGTTGAAAATCCTTGATCTAAAATGATAATGTTAATTCACTTTACAATTGTTTGGCATGTAAAATTGTGATGAAATATTGGTAGCCCGACGAGGGTGTATGAATGTTCATGGGAGGTCATGATGAGTTATAAAGGGGTAAAGAATAATTTAGACATAAAATTTATAGTAAGGGGATACTTAAGAACATATACCATCGTTATGAAATGAATATAGAAGTCATAAGATAAAGAAGATACAAGAATAATGAGGCGAAGGAGAAGATCCCTTAACTCAAGATAGTGGTTACAAAGGATTTGAAGGAGCCTCATGAGAGGTTGGGGGAACCATGGGAGGAAAATATTGGGGATAGGAAAGAGTAAGGACTAGATACAATGTTTTTTAGTGAAGTAAAATGGTATCATGAGTGGGTTAATATGGGAAATGATTGGGTAATTCTTTATCATTTCTCAAACATAGCTTTTGGACACTATAATAAAAATAACCAAAAAAAACATATTCTTGTTTTTTCAATTGGTTTTTTTAAAGGGGGATTAGTTTTCATTATCCTATATGGCCAAGGACTGATCTTAATAAAATAATAGCCTTACTGGCGTGGAAGTGAGTCATTCTCTTCAAGAAATTAATTTAATACATTAAAATATATTAATGGTTTTGAATGATCCATAAATGATTTATAAAATTAAAAAAATTAAAATCAGGTTATTCTAAATTTAAAAGATATTTTTGGTATTTTATAAAATTTATTGTAATTAATATATCAATTTTGGGTCATTATAATGTCGTAATACACACGGTATATTGACATGATAATTAATTTTTACCCAGAAATTCAACTATCTCAAAAAAATATGAAAAATACAAGGTTGCGTAATTCTGATTTTCTAATTCCAAAAATAATATTCATTTTATGAATATAATTTTCTATATATTTTTTCATATCGAAATAGTAATATACTATTATTTAGAAATTATGGGTTTTTTACAGTAATATTTTTCAAACACTTATATATAATACTTTTTTCATCATAAATATTATATGATCATTTATATTTTATAAAAAATATTTTATAAAAATATTTTATAAATATTATATTTATTCAAAAAATTCATTAATTCCGAAAGATAAAGGTCTCAATTGAAATTTAATAATAATTAAAAATAGAATTTTTTTAATGTATCGAAATATAAATACTTTATAATGTAATGATAAGAAGTAAGTAAAATAATTATTGCATTGAATATACAATATAAATATTAATATTTATATGGTCTTTCTACATATCCCTTTAATACACCAACAAACTCAATAAGGGTAAGGTGTGTGACTGTGGTATTTTCATTGGGTGGTTTGGTATACATTGTTTGGGCAATGATTTTGATGAGCTTGAACTTATTATGTAAATGGTTTCACTAGAGCTTATGTTGTTCGATCTCATCTTGGAATTGGTCAAGGAAAAATCCCAGAGATGCTATTTCCCTTGGAATCTCTAGTAAATGGGCTTTATAGGGTACAATTATTCTGGTTGAGTCCATCACTTATTTTATCTAGGTCAATTAGATTTGTTAACACACTATATTTATACAAATCATGTGATCAGATTCAAATAGAGATATTATCATTGGTAATTATGCATAAAATTCTTTTAAATAAGTGAGAATATAACAAAAAAATAAGTACATTAGTTAACTATAACCGTTATACACAACGATACATTTAATTTAAATCATAAGGATGATTTTATTTATAAATTTTAGGGTCATTACAGATACAGAGTTGTATATCATTATATCATATCTTCATCAAATATAAAAATGTTTTGAGAGAGCTACTATATACCTATAGGATATATTTATATCCTTTTATTTAGAATTAAATGGTCATGGATGAAAACCATCCGACAATTTAATTCTCTTATACTAATTGCTTTTAACCAACATATAATATGGATTCTTATGAAGATCTATATATAATGAAGGAAAAATTAAGAAATTATACGATGTAGTTAGTGAAATTAAGATATTTGGAAGTTTTTCAGGACTTGAACCAAATATGGTTTGATTCACAACTACTCCAATCCCTCCTCAACAAGCTAGGGGGTGGTGAAATTTTCCAAAAGGAATAACATAATGTGAAGCCTTTTACCAATGTACCTGTACGCACACTCTCGACCCTATATAAGAAAATGTGAAGAGATATAATTATAAAAATATTCAAAATCTAGAATGCTAACCAGGCTTGAAAAAATTCAAGTGTGTACAAGAGTATAATAATGAAGACAAAAAATTAAAGGGTAAAAATACACACCCTCAAATAATATGACCCAACTTGAAAAAAAAATATGATGTGAATTGCTGAGATATCCTAGCCCCATATCTCCAATCTAAGAACACTTTATGTCTTCTACTAAACCTAATATCTATTTTCTCCTTTAATGTCATCATCTACCAATACTGCATGTAAATAAGAAATGAAACATGTGGGAAAAGCACATGTCGGGTTAATTTTATACATACGTATTTGTGTGACCAAATGCTGAAAGGGGGAAAATTAAGGGACATAATAGGAATTGAAAGATAGTAAATATTAAATAGTTAATATATCAACCCTATTCAATAGAAAGTAAGATCATTCAAACATAATGGCCACAACATAATGTTTAAGTGGATTACATGTTGTTTTTTTTGCTGCCCATAGTAGGATAGTGGCCTCAGAAAACTAGGAGGTGCTCAACACATTCAGTTGGTGCACTACCCCACACATCTTTGAATCCTAGGGAAATACTATAGAAAAATCAAAAGGTATGGATATATATATATATATCTGTTTGTGTGTGTGCTCAATAAATAATCCCATCTGATTGGGAAAGAGGAATTACATATCATTACCAATCGTTGGAATAAAGTCACCAATAGTTCAAAAAGTATAATTATTACACCCAAATTCATGTTCAAATTCCTAGAAGAAAAAATCCAAGTAAATACATGGCTCATAACTATGTCACATAGTTTTGGGGGAAAAATTTCTAGTTAGAGGACCCATACTATGATACAACATGGGGGCTCCATAAATTGGAATAATAAAGGACTCATGCCCTATTCCAACAAGTGTGGTACACTATAATAATCAATATAGAATAAATTAATTTCACCATATGAGGGTTCCACTATAATTTTCAATATAAGACCCAATCCATATAAAGATGGAGGGTTACCCTCTAATTCTAGAGTACCCATGCGCATACTCGGTAGGAGTGTTCCACTCAAATTGTTGATAGTGGAACCAAGACCATCCCAGTTAGATGGTTATACTCTAAAACACTTATAACCCATCCCATGTTCTAGTAATAGGGTTCCACTCTGATAAGTTGGTATAGTACCCATTCCCTATTCCAATAATATGGCTCAACTCTGATTGCTGATAGAGGATCCATACCCAACCCACCAGGAGGCTTCCACTCTAAAATCCTATAGTGATTTTGTTTGAATAATATTGTCATTGTGTGTTTCCTAAAAATGATACAAGAATAAAAAAATATCACATAATATTTTAAAATACACAATAGATTGAACCGTCACATTCTAAAAAGAAAAAAACCCTAGATGAGAAACTCATATGCAAAAATCTATGTCCAATAGGAGGCGATTTGAGAGTATAATGTTCCCTAAAATGGAACCAAGGGCTATATGGTTTGTGAGAGGACCACAAGGTGTGTGGTCCCACTTCATCACCTGGTCATATCTGTGGATTAACATAGACAACTAGCCATGTAGGACTAAGTGGTGTTTAGCAAGTCTACTTGATATATCCAAACCACTAAAGGTCCCTAAACATACACCTTGGTCATATCAGTGTACTTTGGTACATATATATGTTATTGGACATGAATTTACACACAGGCCCCTTACCCTATTCTCTACCACAAGTATCAACCACATGGGAAAGAGTTACATGGTGTATTGAAGGTCTACATGTTATTCCATCCATAATATTTAGGAGAAACCATATACTCCTTGGAAAAGGCTTTATACACCATGTTTTCATCACAATACAAAATGTGTAGTAATTTTATTTATATATTTTCATATACGTTTTTGCAATTCCATATAAAGACTCAAATTCTTTGGATCCTGCATCAATTAATCTTTAAATCAAGTGGGAAGTAAATCAATTCATGATTTCTAGATTTTTTTTCAATGAAATTGGATTCATAAATCATCTTCATGATCTCATATGTACGTCGCCTCCTGTTGACACTCCTGATACCACATCAGTTCAATAAAACGACAGTGGAGTTACTCAACTCCCATTGATAATCTGAATCCATAACTAATTAATTATTTTATCCTTCTCACATTGATTCTTCCTGAATTTAGGGGCCTGATCGGGCTTGGAAGCACCCGATAATGATGAACTAGGATCATAGGGTCTAACCGGCGAAGAAAATAAAGAAATGAATAGAGGAAGGCATATGAAAAATTGGTTGTCAATAATTTCCAAGGATTCTGAACAACGATCATGAATAGGTATATATGTGGTTTGTAATTAATTTAATACTAAATGAAACCGGTATATATGTGCATTCCATGGTTAAATAATCAGTGAATATCAAAAAAGAGATGATAATTCTCAATCAATTTAATCAATGAGGAATAAGTCTACAAATATAAGGGTTTTACATGGAGAGTAAATAATTTGCCTTCTAATAACTTGGTCAGCAATGATTGAAGGAACTCATTTCTTTCGATGCATCTGAATCATCATTAATCTAGTGTTTTGTTATGATCAGGTCTCAATTCCCCATAGAAAGGAGGTTGAATGCACTAGAATCCTCTAAGGGTTTATGCAGCTAGTCATAGAGTATTTTTCATAGTGTTGAATTTATAAATATATTATTTTGGTTAAACAAATAAATTAATAATACTAATATAATTAATTAAAAAACTAAATGCACTACCAATGGTATAGATATCCAAACACCCCATGAAAAACTTTTTTGTGCCACTCTTATGGTTAATATCACATTTTTGATTGAATTGAGCCCTAAAATTTCTAATATGATATTCCATTTAATATTTATCCAATTGTATTATCAAAAGAATTATCACCTTATATAAAATATATTTAATATTTTTATAAAATTAATTATGGGCACACCAGAAATCAAAATCACATGGCGTCTAAAAGCAGAGCATCGAAAATATATATATAGAAATAGATTAAATTCTTACAATGAAAAAATGGGTCTCTATATAACTCCCTAAATTATATTATTCATCCCCAAAAAGAAAAACTACTCAATGATCTCATGATACAGATATGACATCTGTCTCTACCACTATAAGTAACTACTCTACAATTTCCAATGATTTGACAACACAGAAACCATGGGGATAGTCCTTCCCTGAAAATTTATCTATTTTCAATCCTAGATCACCACTAGGAGGTCTAAAAAAGGGGCCCCATCCATGATGTCCCACATTTCCCAGTCAATGATGTGCATGGGGTCATACATGTATCTCCACAGTTAAGAAACATGGGATATTTCTTATAACCACTACATCTGTGGGTGTATAGAGAGGTGTTATGTAATCTCACTAATACTCTATAAGATATAAAATATCCTAATGATCCTTTGTGTAGCATTCCACCCTAGTTGAACCTATGAAATTCTCATCATTGGGAGTCTCTCAGGAAAATATTTTATCCCAGCTCAAACTCCAAGGGCCAACAATGTTGATCTTCATAAGATTTATATCTATGTTGTCCATCCCCATCCCCTCATGGATGACCTCGTCATTCTTCATCATCATCTATACAACCTATAGACCCCCAAGAGAATCCTGGACAATCTATATCCATAACATGGTTGGCATTTATGGTCTCTAATACCAGGGCTCAAAAGGTTTCTTACCGATGGGGGAGTGGTAGCTATTATTGTTCGCAAACTCTACCAAGGAAATGTTATACTCCTAGATCTATATAAATTCTAACATGAAACCCATCAACATATCCTCTAACATGTGGATTGTTTGATCAATCTATCCATTAGTATGGGGATGAATGGTTGTACTCACCTCGGTCCCAAATTCCCCCTATAGTCATCTCCACAACTACGATGTGAAACATGCAATATGATATGAGAAAATCAATTAAGGAACCACATGAAAGATAAAAATATCAAATATGTAAAATTTTTCCAATCTCCCCATAACAATATACCCCCTTATATAAAATATGTGTGGTGAATTAATGATTTTATCACATGTCATCAAAATGGAATCATCGTCCTTCTATGTCTATATTATCCCTTTTACAATGTACATGGATATGTTATTGTTGACACTCCATTTTATCACATTGATAAAATTGAATAAAATGGAAATTACTTATAAATAAGAGGTGAAACATGATAAATAATACCAAGAATCACAAATCCTAAAATATTTGTTCAGCCAACATATCTTCATGTAGTTTCGGCACACAACCACCTGCATTCCACCCACTTGTGTACTGCCCACTTGTGTGCTAACCACTTGAGTTAACAAGAACCATTGTATATGGTCCCATATTTTATTATATATAGACCCTTGTGTGTTAACCACTCTAGGTTATTTTCTAACACCTAAAAAGGTAATTAAAGGGGGTGGTGAAAGATTATTCCCCTCAATGTTAAAAATAAACAATAGTTTCATGAATTATTCACCAAGCCCCTAATCAATGAAGACTAATGGCAGGTCCCCTCTTTTACTATTGACCTGAACTACTCACCCCTGGGAACATAAATGGTGACCCTAGAAGGATTGATAAAGGTCCCTCCCATGTGTAGTCTCCCAGGTGGTCGATCTCCCATTGTGCTATCTTTATTTCGAAGCCTACATATCGAAAGCACCCATACCCAATCCTCCTTGGGTCGCCCTACTTTCAAGCCTAGATGAGCCATCCCATGGGATTTTTTAATATAAATTCATGGATTTCCATCTAATTTATTGGTTACCTCATTCAAGAAGGATAAATAAACCCCATCAGGGCCTATGGATTTAGAAGATCATGGAGAGTGGAACATAAGCGTGTCCCCCATTTGGGTTTTTATTCAAATTTTCATTGGTTCCCCGCACATGTTTATTGGCTAGTACCTAAACTCAATGGACCTCATCCTTTGGAATAATTCCCAATCACAATTCCATTAATTATGTTATCCTACCCAAGAGTAAACATCATGTTCAGACTCAAAATCAAAATTATTTAAAACATTGTTCATTGTCCCTTCATAGAGGAAATTATTCTCATATATATTCCCTATCATATTATCTCAAAAGACCATACTCCCCTACAAGAAATACCCTTTAGTTCCTAAATTGGCATGGGTCCTCTACATTGAAATACATGGGATTTAATTCTAATCCAAATGGATACATAATAATCCTCCCTATGGTTCAAATTGAACTCCTAAATCAACCTATTCTTTTTTGGGCCATATCCCAGCATGTTCTAATTCATCATAGAAGCTTATATACCATCCATATTCCCTGTTTCATTTGACGTAAGATCCACACTAAACATTTATTAGAAACCTTTCTCCTGGACTTCCTTTCTATATTATGTTAAAAGTTATGGATGGTTCCTCATCAAATGACCTTAAAATGTATGATTTTCTCCATTAAGTAGTACTAAAATAGATGGTTTCTGATTCTATTCACAAGGATATTTAGGAATCCTATTTATGGTTTTTATCCCAACATCAATCAATTCATGTCTCCCAGTATACCAATAAAATCCATAGAGACCTTTGTCTACCTAGATGATGATAATTTATAGAATGACCTTCATCTTCCTGGATTAAAGTAAATGTTAGATATCCCCACAATGTGGCTATAAAACCATCATCATTTTAATAACGAGAAAATAATCTATAAGAATTATATGAGAAGTTATGACATTAATTAAGAACAATTAATACATACAAATGATTCTGAATTCGACACGTTCTAATAATTAATTTCTAGTACTAGGATAAATCACATCATATTTTGGAATTAATGAAGGATTCACAAACATATCATAAATCTACAATAGTTTCATGGAGTAGGGAATAATTCTCCCCGAAAATGGTGTGATATGCCTGACCTCCCATACTGTCGAATAATGAGAGTTTATAAGAATTATAGGGAATAATAAATAATGATTCTCTGATTTTATAAATTAGGTCCAAATGGATACAGAACAGATGGGTGCTTTTGGTTTAACTAATTATCAAATTGAAAACTTTTCAGAAATAGAAAACTATAATGGGGCACAGAATCTGAGGGAAATAAAAAATGGTGATCCCAATGTGAATTACATAAGTATAAATTTCCATCAATAAAATAGATTCACTAGTCAGTATCTGTCATACCATTAAATTTCTCAATTAAGTAACAACTCTATCAAAAATAAAAAATATTGAAACTTAACTAAATCATTAACCAAGATGATAGTGCCAACTACCTTTTAGACCCCTTACATTCAAAAAATAAATGAGGGAAAAACATGTAAATCAACCAAAAATAATTTCATAAAAAAATTATTCCACTTTAACAATGTTTTATTGATTATATCTGTTATATATCCTATACACATCCTTTTAAGAAATCCCTTTGATAGAATGAATCCCTTTTTGTTTTCACCAATGATCTTCACACCTGTTTTTCATACCAGATCTTCATTCGTGTGAAGGACATAATCACTAACTCAACAGCATCAACATTGGGTGTCAAAATCCCTAGTACGAGAGTACCAACAAAATGGTATGATCCAAACCATGTATTCAACCTGACAGGCCCTCCAACAAAACCAGCACCACCAACATTCCGGCCAATGATGACCAGGGGTCCTGATGTAGAAGGTTCTGACCATCATCATCAACCATTTTAGGAGATTATCCTCAAAACACAATAACCATTACCTCCCTTATTTTAGATATGTGTAATAGGATGCCACCTATGACCTTGTTCCAATAACACAAGGGTCCTTATTATTTAATTATTCTAGCTATCTCTAGCGATAATGTCATGTGATAGTGAAAACTCATCATGATGAGGGTGTTTTTTATCAGTTATCTAGACTCGGTCTCTAGGACTCGACCACAAATGATGGCCCATTAGGGACAAAAATCTAAAAAAATGGAGTATGTTCACACATTTTCACCCTCAAATGATTCCCACTAACATTTTTTTGTGAAAGGTAGTTATCATCCACATACACTCATTCTCCGTCACACAGCCTTCCATCAAACTCACCTGGTAGAATTTAAATAAGACCACAAAACAAATACGATGGAAACCTACAATTAGGAACATACACCTACATGAACCCTCCAATACTTCTTGCAAACATCTCTGGTAGCACTCAATGAAGTCTATAGACCATGTTTGATAACAAATAGTAATCATACAAACAATCCATCCAACATTTATCAAGCCTGGTAGTAGCCTCATTTGGCAGCACAAATAGAATTCAATCAGAAAATCCGAATGAAAAGTATAGGGAAAAATCAAATCTCTTCCCATGAGTAATATCAGTAGCCACTGATTGAATAGGTAGGAATTATTAGTAATATAAACCTAATCTAGATACAAAGTGGACATATATCCCCATTATGGTCATTGATGTCTCCAAACATATCTTTTTAGTGGTAAACGGGTAGATTCAAGTCATGTCATATTTCCTCTAAACATTATTGGATATCACTATAGTGACGACATTAGTTCCTAAGGGATCAAAACATAACATTTTCCCCAGAAATGGGGTGGTTCAGTAGTATAACACCCCAAAGAATACACATACCTCTTCTCTCATTAAATAGGTTCATGGGGAAAACTACACCATATTATACATACACCGAGATTGGTAATATTCACCAACTCCAATCAGAGATAATCGGCCCATTCTAAAGGCCACTCCATGGTAGGCACAATCCACATACCTTGATAACCACTCCCCCCGAAAGTGGCCTCAATCGCTCGTGATAAGGAATCCCAGAAGAAGTCTCATCAAACGTGGTTGGAGAATCAAGAGACAATCTACAATCTGGCTCAACATAATGATGGATTTCATGAAGCCCTCATACATTTGTCAATTTCAACTCATGATCCTACCATACTATTACCTAATTAAATGAAAAATATTGGTAATTATGATGAACCTAATTATACATTTCACCGTGAAGACATACATCATGGAAACAGTTCGGTCTTTCTCAAGAGCCAATCACTGGATGAAGCTATGGTAACCCTTCTTGTGTCTTGGAGACCAAGGAGAAAAATATTCTTCCCATTATTATAATCCACCTTTATTTTTCTCCCCATGATGGTGATTTCAGATAATATTTCCCTAGATTAGTGATTCACATTGTGAAATGAAATCTCTAATTGACAATGATGTGATTTGAAAGTCCTCTTATCATGTGGCACATGAAAAAAAGTACATTCATGTCCGATTCTATATCACTGGTAGGGGAAATCCTTTATCAACTAGAAGTCATCCTAAGGAAATAGTCATTCTATGAACCTCCCTTGGGGGTCATTTTACTTCCAATATATTAGAGTAAACCCCATCCGATCCAATTTACTATGAAAAAATAATCAATAAGTGTCCACTCTAGTTAGACCTTGTTGAGAAACCTCTTGTGAAATAAGAATAAGATCTACTAATAATGAGGAATAATCTCATTAGTGATGATAATCCATTCATTTTAGGGTTGTTAGTAGCCTCTCAATACAACATTCCAGAGGTGTTTTTAGGAGATTGCTTGCATGAAATATGCCTCAACATATGGGAAACTATTTATCACCTATTATCAAAAGAATTTCCATTTCATGAGTATGAAACTCGCATTAAGGAAATAGAATGTAACAACATAAAATTTAATTTTCATATATCCTATCTTCTCGACATCTAAGGATCATGAAATAGTTGGTATCCCATCAACGTGCATGCCTAGATTCATTAATGTGGCTATGAATATTGATCAGAGATACCCCATCTCTTTTTATCTTCCTAGGATGGGGTGTACGTGGAGAATTGTAATTTCCAAGACCTCTCCAGTCCATTACTTTGCAAAAATGTGGTGTTAGAGGTGTTCTGGGAGGTCAAGGTGACTTATCCCCAACACATTTCCAAAATTTCCATTATGGCGAACAGTTCCAACGGTAGACCATTGTGAACTGTAACGTCACATTACATTTTCCGGTACATTTTATGTTTCAAAATACCTTTGGTTTGGAGTAGTGACTTTGGGTGCGTTTGGGTGTACTTTAAAAGAAAACTAATGTGAAATATATTTTGCACGGTTGTCTAAACCATGCGGCCAAACCTTGCGTAGTTGGTCTTAGAGGCAGTAACATCCACATGGGAGGCGCATGGTTTGTCTAACCGTGTGGCCAAACCATGCAAGAGGGGTGGCCAGGGCAGTATCTAACGTATGGTTAGCACAAATTTTGTTAAACCATGCGAAAAAACCATGCGGCAACTTAAACGAGATCCTATAAAGGTGGATCTCATGCGTTTTTGCATCTAAGTGGCTCTTTTTTCCTCTAAAGCGACCCTAACTCGGGATTTTTCTTCTCATAAGGTCAACGAGGTTTCTCCCTTCGTTCCAAAGTTAATCTGAAGGATTCACATGGAAAATCAAATCCATATTCTTGAGGTGTGTGATCATTCTTCTTTGTTCTTGATCGGTTTCTTAGATCCACTTGGATTTACTTCTCCTCTTCTCTCGGTTTCATAGACCTATTTCCAATATGGGTAGATCTAAGTGTGTAGACGCCAAATATGATGAGATTTGTTCTTGAACTTTCTAGGATAT
This sequence comes from Viscum album, assembly GCA_963277665.1. NCBI lineage: Eukaryota > Viridiplantae > Streptophyta > Magnoliopsida > Santalales > Viscaceae > Viscum > Viscum album. Next base: position 1,570,473,301 of record OY728119.1, read on the forward strand.
GAGATCTAAGGTGGGTTTTTCGATAATCGACCCGGGATTCTTGAGCATTCTTCGACCATTGTTGGTTTCATCAAAAACAGTTGTGGTAGGGGATGAATTGCTTCTCTTTCATTTATGTGCCACTGTAATGTTAGCAAGTTTTATCTCACTAGATGAGAATTGAATTGACATAATAAATATTTGAACTATATAAACAAATTGATATCGATCATATGTTGTTGCCTCTTGTTTTGATAGATAGTGTGATATCTATGCTTGTTCCTGATGAAAATCGGTAAAGAACATAAACCGAGATTGATTTATATTTGTTTGGTGTAAGATAAATAGGCATGTGAACAAATATGGTTCTTGATCTAATTTTATGTTAATAAAATTGGCATAGTAAGCATGTTTAATAATTTGTGACAACTTACTAGTTAGGTTTCCCGATTTTGGAACCAACGAATTACAAATCTGTTAATTCAAGATGTATTAAAGAATTTATTGTATGGTAATTCCTTGAAGGGTTCTAAGTTACCCTCTTGATTGTTAAAGGTCCAATAGGACAAGTGATGTGATGTTTTTTTGTCTACTGGTTGTGTTGAGACGTGATCCTGGATGGGTGTTGTGATATGTGGGGGCATAGAAGCCTCTAGGTTGTGGCAACAGATAACGTCTAGAGTGGAGTGATGCATCGTTTTATGCATGTGGTTATCAAGGTGGAAACCAGGGATGATGGAGTGTGATGAATGTGACTATTGGATGCTTGTTGGTTCTTTGGTTGTCTATCTGATTTACTTTTCCCCACTGCTAAAGGCAGCTGATCTTGTTTACCCTTCTTCCGAAAGAGGTGAAGACGCACAGGGTATGCCACATTCTTTCCGTATTTAGCTTCTCTAGGGAGTATGGGTCTACGCTCATGCAATAGGCGGCAAAGACTCGACGGGTAGTACATCTACTCACCGTGTTGATCCCCTCTTGTGTTAGTAACAAGGAATGATTTTCTAAAATTCCTAGTAATATGGGAAAGTAATTCTGTAACGAATATTTGAATAAATGGTGTTAACCCATGGGGTTGGAGTTCGCTGGAACATAATGATGGGCTTGTAATTTTAAAAGGATAGAGGACTTTGGGTGTGATGCTAATCAAGTCAAATGTGGAATGGTTCAATGATAATTACTGTTAAATTAATTAATTAACATAAAGTGGAACTGATGAAAAGGGAATGAATGAATCTAATAAAGTTATTTAAATGGTTTTATTCTTATAGGATACCTTGTCTAATATATGGCAGCCTGGAGTCCGAGAGATGTTAGCTACAATAGAGTCTAAGACACAGTTATTCCCATAGTTTTGTTGTAAGATATATAATATTATATACTTTTTGTGTTTCTATATGCTACTCTACCCTGTCAGTAAGGGAAACTGACACCCATGGGATTCTGAGCCCTGGGGGGTGTTTACCCCAACATTCCAGTTGGAGGAAGAATGGATGACTACCACCTTTGGACCCACTCTCTTCTCTTGGTAGATACTTTTCTGGTAGACACTACGGCTAGTTTTCCCCATGTATGTGTGTAGAGGGCTGTAATGGATTGTGGTTATTCACACACATATATTATAGATATAGTATCTTATAGACTACTATAGGTGTAACGTGTACATGATGTGATGGCTTGAGGATCCTTACTCGGTGTGTGGGATGTAATGGCTTGAGGTATAATACCAGACGTATGATACATGTTATGCGAGCTGTGGTGGCTCCCAAAAACTACCTGGTTACTTTGGTGTGTGGACGTGGTGGTTTTGTTGCATGAGGTGCATATTGTGGTGCTTCACCCAGGTTTCTGTAGGAAATCCTTTTTGGAGAGAGATGATCATGACGTACGATGTTGGGGAAAAGTGAAAAACCAATGGGGAATTAGTAGCAGGGTACCCATGATTATTCTTTACTATATTTTATATTCTTGTATGCGTTACTTGGTGATAGTAGCCATGGTGATGTTGGGAAATTTTTATACATGTTTAGGTGACAAATTAGTTTCACTTGTTGTTCATTGTGCTTTAGAACGCTCTCTTTACTTTGGCACGAGAGGCTTCAGGGAGGATCCTACTGAGTATAATATTATACTCACCCTATGTATGCTTAAACTGTTTTTTAGGTCACTTGGAGCAGGTTGGAGATCAAGCGGGTTTCTACTAGCTTGGGGTTGCTGGAGCTGTTCAGGCTTGTGCTTTCTTCTGTTTTATTCTTCTTTTGGGTACTTGCTATTTTTCCATTATAGTTGTAGTACTTTTGCAAGATATTTCATATTTGAACTTAGGTTTTCTTTTATATTCCAGTTCTGAGTTGGATTCGGTTGGTGTCTATCTTATCTCTCTCCTATGCATGTGTTCCCTTAGAGGGTAATGCCTCCCATTTGGTTGTTTACTATACCCTCGGTGCTAGTCGCCAACCCGGGGCTAACTGGAGGCAGGACTCTGGGGTCATTATCTCCCCTCTCACATTGCCGACCCAGGAGGGGTACACTTTGTGGGGAGGTGGTCATGACAAAGTGGTATCAGAGGGAGGTTGGGAGATAGGATGGAGTTTGGAGTTAGGCACAGGTTAGGTTGTATGGGTTGGAAGGGAAACAGTGTCATTCATGTTTAGAAAGTGGGGTAAACACTAGAGACCGGCTGAGACAAGGTGATACTAGTTTCAGGGTAGAGACTAGTGGCAGGGTGGAGACCTAGAAAAGGATCATGCATAATTCTTCTTTTTTTCCTATGTTAGAATTGGTAGACCTTAGGATAGGTTAACCTGGAATGAATAAAAGAAAATAATTAATTAATTAATGCTTAGTCTTCCATATTCCATGTTTAGAATCTATAACGGCTTTTTATTTTATAGGAAAGGATCCAGGTCGATGTCCTCGTCGGGATTGCAAAGAAAATGTCTAGAAGGCTGTTCCAAAAGGTCGCCGCAAGGTAGAGGTTGATGAAGACGAATCTTGGAGGAAGAAACTCCGAGAGTTTTAGCACCATAGTCTACAAAAGTATAAGGGATCCGTTTCAGATGCAGTCACAGAAGACTGGTTAGAGGAGGTCGAGATAGGCTTCAGTTCGATCCGTGCTCGGAAAGAGCACTGGGTGTCCTTAGTTGTGACGATGCTATGTGGAGCAAAAAGGCAGTAGTGGGTCTTGTTCCTTGGGGATTGTGAGGATTCAGCAATCTCAAGGGAGGAGTTTAGAGACAAGTTTAGAGTTGATTTCTTTTCTTCGACTGCAAAGGCGTCTAGTCACCAGGAGTGTCTTACCCTTCAATAGGGGCACTACTGTTTGAGAATTTGAAATCTGTTTCAGGAACCTTTTACAATATGCTTCAGACCTGTTACGAGATGAGGAAGCCATGGTGAGGAATTTTGAGGAGGCTTTGCGTCCAGAGATCCAGCGTCAGGTCACCCCATTTATGATAAAGACATATCTTGAGGTACTAGAAAGGGTAGAGGTTGTTGAGAGGACTTTGTCCCGGACCGAATCATCATGAGAAGGGAATCATCATGATTCCTCACCAAGATGATGTGTGGTCCGGGGTTCCTGATTTTCAGGCCAGAAGAGTTTTTGTTCAGCTAGGAGTAGTCCCCATCCCTTCACATCTCGTTTCTCCAGAGGCAGAAAATCTCATGACTATGATAATGGATTAGGAACTTGTTTTTCTTATGGTGGTCATGGTCATCAGCAGCGGGAGTGGCCGACCCTTCAGAGCAGTCATCGTGCACCATGAACTATGCTCCAGGTTCCTCCATTGAGGCAGTTCTAGCCAAGGCAGCAGCAGCAGCAGGTTGCACCAGCATTAGATCACTAGAGGGAAGATGGGGCAGGCATAAGACAACCCCATGATGCTCCCTATCCTCAAAGAGAAGAGTGCTTCCGTGGTGGTGGTCGTCATCAAGGTCAGAGAGGCCATGAAGGAGGTCTTGGTCAGCTTCTTGCTCTAGAGTTACTAGCTCCAGGTGAACCAGATATCATTCAAGGTACCCATTGCTTGTTTTCAACCTTGGTGTATGACTTCTTTGATTCAGGAGTGACACACTCCTTCATACTTCATATCACCTACTCGTGTCCATGCTTTTGAACTTGAGGTAGAGAGGCTTCCAGTGCCCTTGGCGTTGACTACGCCAGTTGGTGGTCGATGTGACTTGTTTGAAGTATGTAGAGACTGTGAGATAGTGTTGGGGCAACACCGCTCTTTGGAAGATTTCTTATGTTTACAAATACAAACATATGATGTCATCCTCGACATGGATCGGTAGTATTCGGTGCAGGCTATCATGGATTGCTTCAGGAAGAAGTTCGTTTTCTTTGGTATGGATAGAGATCCAGTAGTGTTTATTGGTGAGCGAGATCCTCGGATGGGTCATAGGAATGTTCCATACTTATCTTCCATGGTGTCTGAGATGATGCTGATTTCTTCATTGGTTTAGCAGTGGGTGTTTTTTAGGGTCATAGAGGAGTACCCTGATGTCTTTCTAGAAGAGGTTTTAGTATTACCACCTCGACGAGAGATCAAGTTTGTGATCGAACTATAGCCAGTAGCGTCTCCTATCTATATGTATACATATAGTATGGCCCCTTATGAGTTACAATAGCTACGTATACATCTTGATGGTCATTTAAAGTGTGGTTTTGTTCGGCCAAGTGTGTCACCGTGGGGTGCACCAGTTTTGTTTGTGAAGAAGGACGATGACATCTTGCGGTTTTTTGTTGATTATCATCACTTAAACAAACTGACAATAAATAATCATTATCCTCTTCCACAGATTGATGATTTATTCGATCAACTGAATGGTGAAGGCAGGTTCACAAAGATGGACTTGCGGTCAGGATATCCCGAGGACTTCTTTTTGCAGTCATCATGGGCATTATGTGTTTGTAGTAATGTCGTTTGGTTGATGAATGCTCCAGCTGTATTCATGGGATTAATGAACGCTGTGTTCCATGAGTTCATAGAAAAGTTTGTGGTAGTTTTCATTGACGACATCCTTTTGTACTTCACATCTGAGGAGGATCTTGCAGAGCATCTACACGTTGTTTTGGGAGTCCTTCGTCAACATCATCTATTTGGGAGGTTTTCTATCTTTGAGTTTTGGGATCGAGAAGTCTGTTTCTTGGGGAATGTTGTGTCCCAATAGGGAGTAGCTGTGGATCCATCAAATATAGAAGAAGTTTTATCTTTGGAAGCCCCCAAGATAGTGTCATAGGTGCGAAGTTTTGTTGGTCTCACAGGCTTCTACAGGAGGCTCGTAGCCAATTTATCACGAGTTGCAACTCCTATAACAGCCTTGACCAGGAAGGATCAGGAATTCATATGGACTGGTTAGTGCCAGGAAGCCTTCGAGTATGTAAAAGAGAAGTTAGTAAGTTCTCCAGTCCTTTTTCATTCAGCTGAGGGAGTTTAGTTTGATTTTTTCTACGATGCTTCACATCTGGGGTTAGGTTGTGTTCTCATGAAGCAGGGGTCAGTTGTTTCTTACAGGTCTCGGCAGTTACATCCCAATGAACTCAACTATTCCACCAATGATCTTGAGTTGGTAGTCGTGGTGTTTTCTATGAATTTGTGATGACATAACCTCATTCATGAGCGATTTGTGGTTTTCACTGATCATAAGAGTTTTCGGTATGTTTTCTCCTAGTGTGACCTGAAATTACAACAGTGTTAGTGGATGGGGTTCTTATAGAATACGACATTGAAATATCATATACACCTGGAAAAGGTAATATTGTAATTGATGCGCTGAGTCGGATGTCACGTAGTGATGTTGTGCATGAACCTGGTGATTCTTGGAGAGTAATGGATGAACTGTCAGCATTATATCTTGATATGGGATAAGTTGGGTGTAGAGGCTGTCTTTTTCAAATGATGGTATAGTCATACCTGAGGTAAAATGTGGAAGAGTCCCAGTTTGGATATATAGAGGTGGAGGTCTGGAGAGACCGAGTTGTTTGTGGTGAGGCCCCTTATGGTTGGTCTGAGGATGAACAACACATAATATTGTATCACAAAATGATTTTTGTTCCTTTGATGATGTGAGATACAGTCCTCAGATAGATCCATAGTTTACCTTTAGCAGTACATCCTTGCATGACAAAGATGGACTGAGGCTTGTGGAGTCAGTTTTGGTGGCCTAGGCTGAAGCATGTGGTTACGGAGTTTGTGTCTCGATGTTTAGTCTTCCAGAAGGTGAAGGCTGAACACTATATTCCTGGTGGTCTTTTTCAACCATTAAAGATTCCTCAGTGGAAGTGGGATGAAATCTCAATGGACTTTTTTACTGGTCTACCTCGATCTCTAGGAGGACATGATGTTGTTTGGGTGCTAGTAAATCATTTAACAATATCGGCCCACATTATAGCAATCACGGAGTCAACATCATTGGATGTTTTGTTTAGGTAGTATCTATAGGAGGTGGTGAGACTTCATGGAGTCCCTAGGACAATCATTTCTGATCGATATCTTCATTTTACCTCCAGAGTGTGGAGAGGTCTCCAACATGCTTTTAGTTCTCAAATATGCCTTATCACTTATTTTCACCCTCAAATGGATGGTTAGACAAAGAGAACCATCCAGAATCTCGAAGAAATGTTACACTCTTGTGTTATTGATTTTTGAGGTTCATGGATGATGCACTTACCCTTGGTGGAATTTTCTTACAATAATAGTTTTCACTCCACCATCGGTATGGCATCGTTTGAATCCTTGTATGGCTGGCCTTACCATTCTCTGTTGTGCTGGAATGGGGTCAGAGAGTCATCGATTATTAGACCGAAACTAGTGAAGAATACAACAGAGATGGTTCAGGTGATTCATGAGAGGATGAAGATAGTGCGAGATCGTCAGAAGTCATATGCCGATCAAAGAAGGAGACCCTTAGAGTTTCATATTTGGGATCATGTGTTTCTGAAGGTGACTCCCCGACGTGGGCAGTGAAGGTTTGGTCGTGGAAGTATGTTTCTCCCCGGTTTGTTGGGACTTTCGAGGTGATAGTTCATATTGGGGTTGTGGAGTATCGAGTAGCACTTCCCCAATAGATGAGTCATATACATGATGTTTTCCATGTATCGCATCTCTGTCGTTATCTTCATGATGACTCTCAGATCATCGATTGGGGAGAGATATATGCAGATGAATATGCAACCTTTGAGGAGTGACTTAGGGAGATCCAAGACCGCAAGGATATGGTGTTGCGCGTACGTTCTATTCCTTTAGTTCGTGTATTTTGGCATCACGATGGCTTGGAGGAGAGTACTAGGGAGCGTGAGTCACATATACATTCTCATTACACATAGTTGTTTGATGTTTAACTCTTTTCATGAATATATGTAACTTATGTGGTTATGAACCTTTCATGTTTATAAGATGTCTCCCTTTGTTTCTCTTTTGGATTGCTCTCTTTTGAGAGGTATCTCAATGGGTGGTTGTTCAGACCCTATTTCATTTTAACTTTAGGTGGGTTTTGGATTCCTAAGGACGAGAATGTTTTGAGAGGTATCTAATGTAATGGCTCGAACCTCTCCAGTCCATTACATTGTGAAAATGTGGTGTTAGAGGTGTTCTAGGAGGTCAAGGTGACTTATCCCCAACATTATGCCAAAATTTCAATTCCGGTTAACAGCTCCATCGGTAGGCCTTTGTGAACTATAACGCCACATTATGTTTTCATGTAATTTTGATGTTTCTAACTACCTTTGGTTTGGAGTAGTGTCTTGGGGGTGAGTTTGGGTGGACTTTTAAGGAAAACTAAAGGGAAATAGATTTCACATGGGCGGAACATGGTTTTTCTAAACTGTGCGGCCAAATCATGCGTAGTTGGTCGTGGAGGCAGTAGCATCCACACAGGAGGCGCCCAGTTTGACTGACCGTCCAACCAAATCATGCGAGAGGGGTGGCCAAGGCAGTAGCTAACACACGGTTAGTGCACGGTTTGTTAAACCGTGGGAACTAACCGTGCGTCCACTTAAATGAGATCCTATAAATGTGGATGTCACACGTTTTTGCCTCTAAGTGGCTCTTTTTTTCTCCTAAGCGAACCTATCTCGGGATTTTTCTTCTCCTAAGATCAAGGAGGTTTCTCCCTTCATTCGAAAGGAGATCTGAAGGCTTCTCTTGGAAAATGAAATACAAATTCTTGAGGTATGTGATATTTCTTCTTCATTCTTGATTGGTTTCATAGATCCACTTGGATCTAATTCTCCTCTTCTCTCAATTTCATAGACCTATGTCCATAATGGGTAGATCTAAGTGTATCGACGCCAAATATGATGAGCTTTGTTCTTAATCTTTCTAGTAGAAGAGAACTACGACATGTTTTTAGAGAATAAACTCGGGTTTCTTAGGAGTTCTTCGACCATTGTGGGTTTCATCAAAAACCTTTGAGTTAGGGGATGAATTGCATCCCATTCGTTTACGTGCAACTGTAATGTTAGCTTGTTTTATCCCACTTGATGAAAATGGAATTGACATAATAAATATTTGAACTAGATAAATAAATTTATATCGATCGTATGTTGTTGCCTCTTGTTTTGATATATAGTGTGATATCTATTCTTGTTCAGGATGAAAATCAGTAAAGAACGTAAACCAATATTAATTGATATTTGTTTGGATAAATATAAAGAGGCATGTGAATGAATATGGTTCTTGTTGTAATTTGATGTTAATCAAATTGGTGTAGTTGGCAAGTTTAATCATTTGTGATATCTTACTGGTTAGGTTTCCTTGTTTTGGAACCAACGAATTATAAATCTGTTAATTCAAGATTGATTAAAGAATAGATTATTTGATAATTCCTTGAAGGGTTCTGAGTTACCATCATGATTGTCAAAGGTCCAATAGCCCAAGTGATGTGATGTTTGTTTTTTTACTTCTTATGTTGAGACATGATATTAGATGGGTGTTGTGATATGTGGGGGCATGGAGGCCTTTTGGTTGTGGCAGTAGATGACTCCTAGAGTGGCAAGATGCATCAGTTTATGAATGTGGGTGTCAGGGAGGACACCAGGGATGATGGAGTGGGATGAATGTTATTGTTGGATGCTTTCTGGTTCTTTGGTTATTTATCTTCTTTACTTTTCCCCACTGCTAAAGGCAGCTAGTCTTGCTTACCCTTCATCTGAAAGAGGTGAAGACGCACAGGGTATGCCACGTTCTTTCTATGTTATGCTTCTCTAGGGAGGATGGTTTTGTGCTATTGCTATAGGTGGAAAAGACTTGAAAGGTAGTACATATACCCACCATGTTGATCCCCCTTGTGTTAGTAGTATAGAATGATTTTCTAGAATGCCTAGGAATATGGGAATGTAATTCTATAATGAATATTTGAATAAATGGTGTTAACCCATGGGGTTGGAGTTTGTTGGAACATAATGAAGGGGTTGTAATTTCAAAGGGACAGTGGACTTTGGGGTTGATTCTAATGAAGTAAAATGTGGAATGGTTGAAGGATAATTAATGTTTAATGAATTAATTAATGTAAAGTGGAACTGATAAAAAGGGAATGAAGTAATCTAATAAAGTTCTTTAAATGGTTGTATGCTTATAGGATACCTAGTCTTAGAAGTGGCATCCCAGAGTCTCAGAGACGTTAGCTGCAGTTGAGTCTAAGACTAGGTTATGCCCATAGTGTTGTTATGAGATATAGTATATTCTGTTATTTTTGCGTTTCTATATGCTACTCCACCCTGTCAGTAAAGGAAACTGTCACCCCGGGGATTCTGAGCCCTGGGGGGGTGGTGTTTTCCCCAACATTCCGGTGGGAGGAAGAATGGCTAACTAAACCCTTTAGCCCCGCTCTCTTCTCTTGGTAGATACTTGTGTTGGTAGGAACATCAGTTAGTTTTACCCATGTATGTGTGTAGAGGGTTTTAATGTCTTGTGGTTATTCACACACATATATTTTGGATATAGTATCATATGGACCACTATAGGTGTAACGTGTATAGGATGTGATGGATTGAGGATCCTTACTCAGTCTGTGGGCTGTAATGGCTTGAGGTATAATACCTGACATATGATACACATTATGTAAGTTGTGGTGGCTCCTGGAAACTACCTTGTTACTTTGGGTCGTGGACATGGTGGTTTTGTTGCATGAGGTGCATATTGTGGTGGTTCTCCCAGGTGTCTGTGGGAAAGCCTTTTTGGAGAGTGATGCACATGATGTGCGACGTTGGGGAAAAGTGGAAAACCATTGGGGAAGTAGTAGCGGGGTACCCTTGATAATTCATTAATATATGCTATATCCTGGTATTCATTACTTGGTGAGAGTATCCATGGTGAGGGTGAGAACATTGTATACATGTTTAGGTGATGAGTTAGTTTCACTTTTTGTTCACTGTGCTTTAGCATGCTCTCTTTACTTGTTCACAAGAGGCTTCAGGGAGGATCCTACTGAGTATGATGTTATAATCACCCTATGTATGTATAAGATTTAGGTCACTTATAGAAGTTTGGAGATCAAGCTGACTTCTACTAGCTTGGGGTTGCAGGAGTTGTTCGGGCTTGTGGTTGCTGACATTTTATTCTTATTTTGTGTAATTGCTATTTTTCCCTTCTAGTTGTAGTATTTTTTCATGACATTTCATATGTGAACTTGGGTTTTCTTTTATTTATAGTTCTGAGTTGGAGTTGGTTGTGGTCTATATTATCTCTCTCTTCTACAGGTGTTCTCATAGAGGGTAATGCCTCCCATTTGTGTGTCGAGTATACCCTCGGTGCTAGTCTCCAACCCGGGGCCTACTGGAGGCGGGACTCGGGGGGGTCATTATCTCCCTTCTAACATTGCCGGCCCAGGAGGAGTACACATTGTCGGTAGGGGGTCATGACAAGTGTTGTATTTTTCTGTGATACCATGTCATAAAATCTCGGTAAAGGTGGCATCATGTAATCCATTCATCCATGTCAGCTACAAAAAAATAGAATCTATTCATGACCAATGATAATTTCAATAAGAACAGGCCTCAAATGCCACTCTTTGACATTAGTCTAGAGGAGAGACATTTGTTGAGATACTTTTTTATCAACCATCGGATAATATCTAGCATTCATTCTTATTAGATGATGCTAGCTATCATATTATGTTAATTTCTGAAATAGGTCAATGGTCTTCTAAAATTTTTGATTTATAAGAGTGTTGAATAATTCATCCATCCAATTTTTGGACCAGAATATGTACTATAAAAATAGAAGTTGTGGTAATATCAGCCACATAATTTTAAGAACCACACTATCTCATAGGGAAGTGGTTTTTTAACCCAAACTATGAGATCAACCAACGAATCCTGAAGGGTTTCAAGTGTGGAATATAAATTTATCTAACCCTCAGAGATAGGGGTCATTCAGCTCAACAATCCCCTCCTTAGTGGTAATCATTATTATCCTCGTTATACCCTATGCCACCGAGTAAATCCTCTCAATTTTTCGGGTCCCATGATCTAGTGAAATAACATTTAAGGCATAATATTTTACTCTATGGGAATTCCCTTTAGCGTCAATTTCCATCAAATAGGTCATGAAAAACCAATGAAAAGGAGGACAAGGTATCTTAAATGGAACTGACAAAGGAGATCTCACAGAAATTACAACATAATTTATGTGATTCACTACACATATATGAATGTTATCAATTCCATCACTAAATTCTATCAAGAACATAATAACGATTTAGAGGATTCATAAGGAGAATTTCATTTTCATGATATGGTCCACACTAAAAATAATACAGAATGTGTGTCTACATAAAACCAGAGGTTGAACTAAAATTTGGGTATCCCCTAAAATAATCCAACTCTGCCTCCTCAAAATTCACATAATAAGGGAAATGTTAAGGTTCATACCACGTCTAACCTTCCCCCTTGGAGAAGGAAAATCCCTTTCTCTAGAGGAAGTATTTTCTCATCAGGAGGAGGTAATGAGAGAGTTGATAAGACTCAATAGACAGTTTCTATGAGGTTGTATTCTTACACGATATGCTCTAAAAGAAGTCCATCAACATTCATGTAGTGTTTGAGAATTCCAGTAATGGGAATTTTAGCATGAACTGAAGAAAATAGGGTACATACACTCAATAAGTAACATGAACCACCAATATATATTTGAAAAACATAATAGGAGATCAGGAATTCACTCCATTTTGTAAATAGATAGAACCTATTTAGGCACATCCATACATGCCTACCCCCTCTTGGTTACCCATGGAAAATACCAATGGTGTTTCCACCAATTTCCCTGCCAGTTAGTGGACCAGTTTAAGATCCTTCTACCACACCTATTCGGATCCAATATTAGACAGATAATTCTCAAATTTTTAGGAACAACATTGAGTCATTAATGAATAAATTGGAATCTATGGAATGACAAAGTGCACTCATACAATAAAAAAGGATTATCTGTAATTGGTGGATCCTAATAATCCTCCACCAAACATTGGGAATCCAACATTTTGAATTTTCAATGGATCTGGATATCCTGAGTTTCAGATGGTGCATTTATTCTATCAATATAATCCCATGATGGGGACACCTGAGAAATAGGAAGTAGTAAAACTCTGATGCATTGTGAAATCGTTATAGGTGCCAGCCTTTGTATGGTACACTAGTTTATATTACCTATCAATCACGTGATGGTAATTTCTTTGTCAATGGTTCCCTTTCCAATTCAGCTCTAAACTATAAAACACTATAATCCATGATCTGAAAAACATAAAAAAAGGGAGAATGAAGGGGTTCTAGACTTCATTGCTTAAGGTAAATGATTAACATACTCCATAAACATATTGATCCCTTAATGAGATTTATTACCTATATACATAGAAAATATCTATGATGAGTTATTCACCCGATTGAACACTGTGAAAAACACATGACGGTTTTGGGATTATCTTGAAATTTCTCAACAACTAGAGAACACCATACTAGAGAATAAATACATGTCTCATGTAATCCGATTATCTCAAGAAAGTGGAACATGAAAGTCAATGTTCACTACATTTACATTAATGAAAATCCCAATACCCATTACTAACTCAAATCATGCACTATACCATGAGGATCCACCTACCAATCGTCAATATTAATGATCGACACAACAATATTATCAATGAAATAAAAGATAGAGACATTTGAGGACATAAAAAACAAAGCATATTTTTTTTAAAATTATGAAGTCCCTAGTAACTTCATCTCAAATTTGAAAAAAATAATATTGTCCATCTTCCAAATACTATGAAGCCTAACAAAAAATAGGATGAGGATATCCCACACAGTTTACCCATCCATAATAATTTGGGTAATCCCATCAAATAGTGTTTTGTATTCAAGGAAATCCTGGAAAATATTTTGGATTCTGGGAAAGTAAAACTGCGGTATTCACCAGCCCATGTAGCATATATTTTTGTATGAAAATGGAGGAGGAAGGAGAGTGAAATTAATTAAAGAGAATTAGTGAAAATAAGTCTAGTGACTGGATGGTTAGAAAACCCATCAACCAAACTCATTACAATCAATTAATATAGTTGAAATAGTAGGATGTGACTCCTACCACTTTCTCTACAACAATTCCATATTCATAAAAGGCCCCATCCTCTGGAGGACAATCATAAAATAAGTGACATGTTTGGAATAATAATGAAAAGACAATAGATGTGGAGATCAAGTCATGTCCAATTTTTTCCATGACCTCAGTAAATTCTTTACTAACCATCTTATTAGAACGGGAATCATCTCTTCAAATGGTATAACAAGAGTTGACACCCCAGATAGAATATTCATCATATAAAGATTTGTTCTTTGGTTTAATTAATGTAAATCACATAATGTATAACTCCTATAATGATAATTTTGATTATGGAAATAATTTTCTTTCACTTGATTGGGGAACTGAAGGAAAGGGTCATTAGGGTCGAGGATACATGGGAAGAAGTGGTTGTGCTATGAGGCACTACATCTAATAAACCCCTACTTGAACTGTCTATATGACTAAAACATGTGGGAAGTATCTCAACGAAGATCAAAAGGAATAGGGGAGTTCTTCCTCCAAACATGATAGGATGTGCCTCAACATGATTATCTTGGAATAATTCATAGAGGATGATCCATCACCTCCTAAACACGTAGAAAGAGCTATCAATCCTAATCCACCAAGAACATGTGCACTTCCATGTCATATTCCAAGGAACAAACCATACACATCAAAAACATCATCTCATAATGATTCTAAAAAAAGAGGATATTCTTCTAGAAATCATGAAACATTGGAACAAAAATACAATGTCTTGAAATAGGTGGGCCCAGTTCCTACCAATTTATCAATCCTGGATGCTCAGAGTCTTTTAAAAGAACTTTGAGAAGCACTCATTGAGGAATTATTATGCCTGTAGGAATTTGAAATTGATGTCACTATTGTTAAATTATACCCTGCAGAGAATGATTCTATAGAATACCATGTAGTAATTTACTTCACCTACAAAGAAGTGGATACTATCATACAAGAACATGTGAGACCCTTGTATATATCTAGCATAAAAAATGATATTGATATATAATGATCCTTAATTGAAAATGTTTTAGGAGTCAACCTCATCCCAATCTAGATACATCGTTAGATATGTCTCAATTAATGAAACTTGTATCCCTCCGATCTTATGTTATAGGTCTTTGACAATAATAATAATGAACATATAAGTGATATTACACTCAAAACATATTTTAATGATCTTGTGCCTGACTCGGGGATCATAGTGGTCTAGCATAATGCAACATTCAATGTTATACTTGGAAGATATTAGCTACATACACAAGGGTTCATTCATTCATTATAACACCAATCTCTCAAATTTTTTATAATTGGTAAAATTGGAACATTGTATACGGAAGAGGCCCCATTCAAATCCTAAGAGACACATTAAATCGACATAGTATTCTATCACCATGAAGGGAAAAAATCAAGGGATAATGATACCACCTGAATAAATGACACAAATGGCTTGGAGATGATCCTAGATAACCCTTTGATGAAACCCTATGCATATTAAATTCCACAAATTAATTAAATTTAAAATGTCGGTCAGAATTCATGAACTCATTCGACAACTTTCATAATTTCAATAATGGAAGCGGAACCTGATGGGACTGAAAATGTTATAAACTATCAAAATGATAATGAATGATTGAAAAAAATGTACTCATTATCTACCATGAGCATCAAAAATTTCTAGTTCTTCTAGAAGAACTGGATGAATCAATTGTGGCAACATAAGAAAGTGAATATACTCTTTCTCAGTCCCTTGTTTCCCCTTCATGAATCTATACAGCTGCAAACCAAAAAATGATCTTGAGATGATTTATTCATCCTCTCAATGTTCAAATGGAGACACCCCTCTTCCCTTAGAGAAACATAATTTACAATATCCTCCCTAGAAAGAAGAACAAGAAGAGAAGAATCAGGATGGGGAAGAAGATGAAGATCTAAAGGATTCCCCTTATATATTTGAGGAAGGCATCTCCACCACTATGGACGGACTCAGAGAAAAAAAATATGGATGAAGAAGAAGATCCACACCACACTCTTATTAGCTCAGCCTTGACCCCTGAATAATATGAGCAATTCACATCCTTCCCAATGTATCACAAGTATGCGTTTTCTTACAATTACACATATATTCCAGGACTTTACCCTAAAGTGTCTACCCCTCACATAGTTTTTTCTGAAAATCATCAGGGATACAAGTAACCATCTAGAAGGACACACCCGAACCATGCCTAAAAGGTTAATTATGAAGTGTAATAATCATTAAGGATAATTCTTCTTAGACATGAAATAACTGAAATGGATAGAAAACATTTTCTCTATAGAAAGGAAGAATGGGAAAGTCCATGTTCTCATTGATTTTAGTGAACTCAATAGTCATTATCCCAAAAAAGGCTTCCTGGTTCTAATAACCTAACTCTTGATTGATGTTGCCACTAGATTCCAAGCCCTTTAATCTTGGATGGATACTCTGGGTAAAATAAAATCATATTATCCCTAGGAGATAAAGAATTAATGACATTCAGAGAACCTCTAGGTGTATTCCGCTACCTGGAAATTCCATTTGGCTTAATGAATACACTCACCACATACCAATGTTCTATTTGTCACATCATAAAAACCTTATTAGGAAATTTTGTCGAACTCTATGTTTATGATCTAGTTGTCAAATACCGATAATTTTTTTACAACCTAGATGACATAGATACCCAATTCAGTGAGCATAGACCACATATTTTAAAGAAAACCCCCTTAATATACTCATTTAGTGTAACCTTAATAAAATTACTTGGCCTTGTTGTATGTTATCATAGCATCGATGTTTTTCCTGATAGGAAAAATGATATCGTTGATATGTCACCTACTAAAACGTGAAATTCTTGAGAGGACATCAATGAGATGTGGCCAACATTCGGTGCTACATATCCAACCTCATCGACATGTTTTTACCATTCATAAAATTAATTATATAGGGGGCCACCTATTAGTGGACCACTGAATTTCAAGAAGAATTTAATTTCCAAAAAAACACCTCATACCACAAATACTGATGCCACATATTGAATGAAATCAACTTATTCATTACATGATAGCCTTAGAGTGATCATTGGGAAATTTTCTCGTACAAAATAATGATGCTGAAAATAAAAATAACCTTCATTATCTCAGTCAACAATGCCCGATGGAGATACTCGATACTCAGTTATTGAGAAGAGTTGTCTAGAAATAATATATGAATTTCCTAAGCTTAATAACTATCTACAGCACCATGAGATCCACTTGTTCTCCCACGATATGACACTAAAATTTATCTTAATGTTTCTTGTGCTAACAGGATGTCTGGAATGGTGGGATGTTATCATGGAGTAGTTGTGATAAATATTTTGTGCCTTATAAAGTAAGAAATGTCCAATCCTTGGAATACATCCTTTCTAAGAAAAAATTTGAAAAATTGAGGTAATTAAATAATAAAATACATGATAAAGAAATATTCTCTATTCAGGACATCTATCAAACATGGGAAATGTATTTTGAAAAAGCTTACATGTGTTTAATTGGGAATAGAATGGAAGACCCCAATCTTAAAAACGTTTGGTTGGTATTATTTATTATCTCCCTAGACAAGTTAGTGTTCCCATATTCAATCATATTATCAGATTTTTGTACCAACAATGAGGCAAAATATCAATTTCTCACTACATGCCTTGAATTAGAAATCCATGTAAAGGTGATCCACATAAAGGTGGATGGTAATTCAGAATTAATAATAAAGAAGATCAATAGTGATTAAGACATAGGAAAAGGGGATCTAATTCCCCAAAGGGATTATGTCTAAGTTTTAATTGCATAATTCCCATAGAACCAACATTGGCTGATGTCCCATAATCACAGAATGCCCAATAAGATGCATTGGAAAATGCAGATACATATTTGGTATATCCATATTAGGATTAAATGTTCATCAAAATTTCCCATCATTGAATGGTTTCACCATTTATTAGATTATAGTATAAGAAATAAATGAAATAATTCACATCCCTAATCCATATATTCCTACCATGGGATGAATAAAACCCATATTAGAATATCTCTAAGACATAGTACTTCCACTAGATAGGGTTAGAAGAGATAATATCCAGTGAAAAGTGGATAATTTCACTCTTTATGATTGCCTAAACAACCCTAAAATCCTATAAATTCATGGTTTTTATGGATTCATTCTCAAATAAGATTACAAATAAAAGACTAAATCTATTATGGAAGAAGTTCATGCAGGATCCTATAGTGACCACCAATCAGGGTATAACATTTCTGATCAAATCCATAGGCTTGAATAATTTTTACATTCAATGATTCATGATAGAATAGAACTAACTCAGAGGTTTCATTTATTCTGGGTACATACTAATTTCATTCATCAACATCCATATTTTTTTACATACAAATAATGTGTTATAGACATTTTCCCCATGGGGAGAGGTTATTGTTGGACCATATCCTGGAGTTAGGACTAAGTTGTTTATGTACATCCATACTACTACCAAATTCATCTCTAAATGGGATGAGGAAATACCAATCAATGATGTCTATTCTAAAATAATTGTTATTTTTATCAAGTATAACATCCTTACATGATTTTGTTCCCTTCATACCATTTTGATGGAAAATGGCACTGATTTTTATTATGGTGAGGTTAGGAAGCTATATCAAGAATAAAATATCGAGTACAACCATTCACCCCCTCTAATGTAGTAGACTATGGTAGATAGAACCATTTAATAATTTTTTTCAAACATACTATATATAAGGGTGGATAAATATAAGAAATCATGGAATAATAATCCATTTCATGCCTTATGGGCTTACCAGACTACTACATGTACTACTACAAGAGAAACCCCATTATCAATGGTGTATGGATCTGAAGTCATTATTCCCATTAAATTTCATTATTCATTTCTCAGTATTTCTATTTTTCACCAGCTATCCATGGACGAGAAGTTTCATAAATGACTATATGAGCTAGAGAGACTAGAGGAAAATAGATTTCATACCTTGAATCACTTGGAGGTATATCAGAATCGGGTAACAACAACATTTATCAAGAAGGTCTGTATTCATTAATTACCCAAAGGGGAATTTCTATAGGTCCTTAAGACTTCAATGATCCCATGAAAGATGCCTCCAATGCTTGAGAGAATGTTGGAGGGCCCTTACTCCATACATAAGGTCTACTATAATAGAGCTTATTAATTAATATTAATGGATGGAGAAATCACTACCACTCCAACCAATTCAATTTTTATGATGATGTAATTTGTAAAATCACACATAGTTTTCTTAACGGAAAGATATTAAACTTCATAACACCATTTAAGTTCATGTTGAAAAATGTTATACTTCATAGCATCATCATACTTATCACATGATGATAAACTACCCGAAATGAGGTCCTAGTTACATGATGTTTAACTACATAGCACCATATGTCCCCAACACATGTCATTAAACTACTTGGTTAACATCTCTCTTATTTTATGTTAATGAATATGAAGTATACCAAAAGTAGACACTATTTATGGTCCCTGAAATGATAAGAATCTTTCATGTGTAAACCTCACTCACAAAATTTCCACTCCCTTGTGACTCATGATCCCCATTAGTCCCTCTGTTAGGATCAGACCTGCATGGGAAATAAATTTATCACGAACTATACATGGCATGATTCATTTCCTAGAAAGATATTCTGTAACAACTAGGTCTTATCCCCTAGTCTAACCTCAATGTTTTATCACATCAGATGGCCCATATCCTCACTAAGTGGTGATATAATATGTTTTTCACCAAAAACTATGTGTGACTTGATTATAATTCCAATGAGATATTTAATGACATCATGATCCCAAATTTTAGGACCATTCATGACCATAAAGAAACAATTTTCTTTTCCTATATGTATGAAAAAAATAAATACTAGAAAATAATCTAGAACATATGGAATGATTGTAATACCATTTTTCACTTTATTCCAACCATTATTGTAGAAAATATCTGAAAAATATTAAATCCCCCTTCCTCACATAAATCCTCAATTAGTGAGGGGAACCATTTTGATGAACTACGTGTTTATTGATTATTATTATAATGAGATACTTAGTGACTCCAAGATATCTTCCCTTGGGCCCATACACAATATATAATAAATCCCACACTCCCTTTGTATGGATAAAACCACTATGAGGAAATATGTCATGTACTACAAATGGCTTGATTATTTCCCCAACAAGATATATTATGATGCCCAGATCTCTTATCTTGGGTGTGGCCACATTATTTAAAAAAGTCAATTCACCCCTCGTGTTCATGAATCAAACATTCATAGTGTGAATTTACAAGAACTAAGTGTCGATAGATACATATACCATTAAGACATACAGTGATGCACGAATATCAATCCTCGGGTTCAGCTATGATTTTGGAAAAGAAAATACCACTTCTTTTTTCATGTGAATGAACTGTATACGCATAAAGATGCATTCTAAGACTTATGCATTGATTATAAATGCATTTAGTTGTGTGGTGATACCATGAAATAATGTTTTAATCCCAACTGTTATTCTAGATGTCATAAAATGTCATCTTCTTCACATAAAATTTCGATTGGTGTGTGGAATATCCACCATTAACTACATGTGGCTTTATTCTCATCCCATTGAGATACGTAGTGACTCTCGAATATCTAATAATGGGTCCAGATATGATTAAATCATAATGATCATTTAAATACATTGAATGAATAAGATCTAAATAGGATGCATGTGAAATACCACATGAAGCTTGATTCTCATCCCTATGTTATACATAGCGATGATCGGGTCCTACACATTAGCTCACCCACAATGTTCTCATTCTTTCATATCGGTACATCTTTTCCTTACCACGTGACGTTATTCTATATGGAATCATAAGATCTATGTTTATATTTATTCATACCAATATAATATTTATCGTGACTCCCAGATCTTCAATATATGACCCATCAAAAACAGAACATTGAAAAATCACCTATTTTCATATGTAAAAGTCATATTTACATTGGGAGATCCATTAAAAGTTATCACATTACACATGAACCTGTATTTTTTAGAAATAATTGTAGATCGATTCTTTCTATAATGAGATATGTATTGATGCTTGTTCTCTAAACCATATCACAGCCAAAATATTCCTTTTTTACCTTGGAATCACCCACATCCTTTCCATAAGATGTTAAAATACATGTACAATGTCTTCCTGGCATGACATCAAACTAAAGGGTACCCCTAGAACTACATGCATCATGATTCTAATTCCATTGAGATTCATAGTGAATCCTAAGGATTAATCAATATCACTTTCCATGGGGTAAAATAATATTCCCATTATCATTAATAAAATAAAAATATATGTTGGATCATTTATTTTGGGTTTCTCTCCTTAGAGAACTCACCATTAAAACAAGAGATATACCCCTTCTACATAAGAACCAAATCCATGCAGGGGACTCCAACTTCATGGGTAGTATCAGTACAATTATTCCTTCACACTTTAAAAATTCACATTTTAACCTGTAATACTCCTAATCTTAAATACATTTGGATTGTTATAACATTTACTCTAATTTTTGTTGTGGAATTCCTGATACCGGAGATCTCCTTTACTTGACCATGAAATACATTTCACAGTTGGAGTTACATAAATTTCCTCCATAGTGGTTTTGTTAACCAAAGGATTTCACTTTTTGGATTTTCCATACATTCCCATGTTTTCCATGCATAAAATAACCCTCATAACAAGTTTTTCAACCGTTGGTAATTTTATTCTTAGGAGAGGACTCTCATTCCCCTTTACTCCGTTGATGAAAATATGATAGAACCTATATTTTAAAATCAGCATCCATGCTCTTCATATTTTCTTTATTTTCATTCTCCCAACCTTAAAGTATCCAAGGCCATGGTTTACATTTTACCTCATCATATGTTCAAAGACTACTGTAATAATCTCGGTTCATTTGACCACACACCATAAATCATGTACATAATCTTATGTTTCAATTCGTATGAAAGAAACTACAACACCACAACTGGATTGGGTAAAACAAATGTAGATAATCCATTTTCTTAATTCATTAGATATTTTCACTTGAAATACCACATCTTTATTTGGGTAATTTATCTAAAAACCAAACTCTATCATTGGGAAAAAATTAATATCCATAAACATTCATTGTAATTTAATGATAGAATATTAGAATTCTTGAGAGCACCTTAACCTGACAACGCATTACATGCCCCTTTTAAACCTACATTAGTTACCCCCATTACAAGCCTATCATCCAAAGGATGTTATTACATGACCATGAAGTACATGCCCTAGATATTCTTGCATAAAATGACCCTCAAAATGGATTTTTCAAGAATTGGTAACTTTGTTCTTAGGTGATACCTCCTCTAACACAATAATCCATTTTCTTATACCATCCATCATATCCAAGAACCCCAAAATCACATCTTAAAATTTTATATTTCCATTACTGAATATAGAATCATATTTCCAGATATATTACAAATAATCAATGAATCATGAATCATTCGGTCAATGTTAATGACCTCAAATTAAAGCCTCCATATTTTCCTGGATACAAAAATTTCAACCGGAAAACGTGATATCCTTATTGAAAGACTTTAATATATAAAGAATAATGTACCTAAATCATGAATTTAAATTATAAAACATAATGTCTAAGTTAAAAGACATTAAATTTAACTACAAGTTCATCATTTGTTAGAAAAGGAGCTTTCTACCCTAACATTGGTATGCTAATAAAATGTACCCTCCTTAAAAAATAAAATAAATATAAGAGTGGTTTCTCATCCAGGTCATGTTCTGACACAAATATTCACTTTATTTTTAGACATATTACCTTGGAAAAACAACCCCTTAGTTGTCTTGAGAAATCCAAATCTCTATAAAATTATCTCACCCCAATGTAATATAATGTCAAAATTCCAAGAACTCTTTTACCTGAAAATGCAGTATGTACCCCAGCTGACCTTGAATAAGTTAATTCTATAATAGTTCTCTCATCCTAGGGATTCCGCTAAATTACCATGTAGTATCTTCCCCAGTTGGCCTTACTTTAAAAGTTCATCATAATTGGATTTTCAACCAGTGGTTACTTCATTACTAGAAGAGACCTACACTATTCTCATATACCATGGTTTAGATTTGAGAACAATATAATCATGGATCGATATTTTCTCTTGGAAATATCAGAATAATATTGGAACATTCATAGTCACTAAGGATTTTTTTGGTTATCATATCAAAATTCATAGCCAAAGCTATTTTAACTAAAACACCAGCCCCTTTTGTCCAGAACTCTTGACATTGAACTCCCCACAAAAATAAAAACAATACTCATCAGGTTGAGAACCTATAAAGGGAACCCAATACAAAATTCAAGTCTTCTCATGCTAGACCTACACTATATATGGTTTAGGCAATATCGAGCAATTAAAATTTAAAATACATAAAACATTTTAAGCTAAAAACCCAAAAGGTAAGACTAGGAAAAATACATGTCTTACCCACTATGTCTCTTTCATATTTATCATTTGAAAAATTAGGATGATATCACAAAATATGAATTTTTTAGGGATTTTCATATTAACATAGAAATAGTCAAACTATGTGTAATTCCCCGGTTCTGGTAGCCACCCAGAGGCGCCCCGTACCCAGTTGGTCACATGGCCTCAAGCGCATTTCCCTGAAGGCCATAGGCTGCCCACTAGCAGTGAGGGCCTTGTGTGTAATAGTAGGGAAAATATGAGCTCATTGACAGAGCACACAATAGATGATATGAAAATAAACAAAAACGGAATCAGTAACCACTCCATACACAAGTGAACAGTGGAAAACAGAAATAATAATAGATAAAGCACATACATATAAAATGATGCATGAAATATATTTCTAAGAAAAAAACCAACTAGTCACAATACTGAAATACAGTACTGAACCAACATAGAAAAGGAAAGCAATTAAACTCCTCAGCATCGCAAGCCTCAGCTCGGTCCCATGCTCTCCAGCTCCATAGAAAGTCATGTACCTGAAGTAGAAGAGTGCTTTCCCTTATCTATACATGCAACAATATAATCTATTTTGACCCAAAAGAATGGCCCAAACAGGGTGTGAGACTAAATCCCAATAGGCAACCACTACAAGATAGGTGCCTAATAGTCAGTGAATATATGGCAGGTAAAAGTATAGAAAGAAGTAAAAAGGAAATTACTTAATATTAAATAATCCACAGTTTTAAGCATTTAATTCAGAAACATGTAATCAGCTACTCAATCAAGAAGGAACAAACTGGTAACCCTTTATGTATTTCTCACAGCCTAAACCATCTGGTTCAACCAACAAGAACTAGAAACCCTATGGTTGGAACACACAATATTACCCCTCTGGTTTAGCTAAAGTATATACTCTCTAGGGAAGAACTCACCGTCGATTCCCCCTATAGTATCCTATCGCACTAAAGGTGCTCTGGGGAAGCACTCAATGTATCATTCCCCCTATGGCCCGCGTCGAGGAACTACAGACACACTGAGGAAGCACTCTACATCTGTTCCCGTTGTGGTCTTTCATCATAATATATAAGACACAATGGACAAGCCCTTACGTCCATTCTCCCTATGGTCTACTACGCTAGGTTCTAACAGCCTTGTGTAAGTCTAATATATAACATGCTCAATGGACCAAGTAAACCTCAAGAACTACTTGGCTAGTACTCTAAGTCATATCAGCATAAAAGAACAACACTCACCCTATCCTACAAACTCGGCATGGACACTGGAAAAATCCTAACAGTAAAAACTTGACCAAAAGGTCATATGAAGGAAAAACATGCAAGGGAAAAACATCCAATGCACAAAAAAATTACCCTATTTACAAAAAACACCCTGTACTCAAAAATATAAGCAAAGTAGAAAAATTAGGGCTAAAAATGGAGACACATAATACCCCGTTCAAGGGTATTCGTGGAATTTCCACAAAATATTCTATGGAATTCAACAGAAAGGCACAAACTGGATACCTTAATGTTATGAGATAGATATACTTGAACCACAAAGATTGAATCTCTTTAGAATGGCATAGATCTACGAAAACGCAAAAAACGTTCAACCCATGATAACTTGGAAAAGAGGAAAATTTGGAAAATGATTCTCTGGGAGAAGGATGAACTCACCACTGCGATTACAACGCAATCAATGGTGCTCGTATCGGAGGACAAACAGAGGCTCGGAGGCTCGTCGAAGATCCATGACTCCATGAAACTCTCGGACGAACTAGGTTGAGAATGAGGGCATTCTGTCTGTCAGACGTGACCCTGTTGTGTTTAATGAAAAAAGGAAAGTACATTGTGTGTACGTTTGAAGTACACGGCTTGTACTTATTGTTTATGTACTCTGATTTATGCGGCCTCCGAAACACCCCCACATGGCTATGTGCATGGCTGCTACACGACCAACACCCAGCTATATGCGGCAAAGAGGTACATGACCTGTACCCATAAAGTACATGATATGTACTTTGAAAATTTCAAAAAATTACTCTTTTTACCAAAAAAGACCAGAAAAGGAAAAATAAACCTGAAAAGAAGATCCATGTTCTTACAAACTTTCCCTATTAAAGAAATTCATCATCGAATTTCCCTAGCGCAGAGTAGATGAAGAAACTCCGAACAGCTCCGGCCCCTATGCTCGTACATCGGCCTTCCTCTCCCAAGTCTCATCCTGTACCCACCCATGCTGCCATAACACTCATTCTAGAGGAATAGACCAACCGCAGAGAACATGTTTACTTCAATCAACAATCCGGATAGGATGCTCCTCGAAAGATGCATCCACATCCAACTTGACTTCCTTATGTTGTAAAACATTAGACGGCTTTGGAAATTAATGTCGGAGCTGAGAGACATGTAAAAAGTCATGCATAGCTCAATACATCTAAGGTAACTACAACCAATAGGCAACTATCCCAACTCTCTCCAACACCTCAAACGGCCTGACGTACCTCGGTGAAAGCTTACCCTGTCTCTTAATTCTTCTGTGCCCCAGCCTCGGTGTGACATGTAGGAAAACCTGATCCCCGACCTCAAACTCCAGAGCTCGTCTCCGCTGATCCGCATAAGACTTTTGTCGAGACTGTGCGATACCCATCCTCTTCCGAATCAACTTTATCTGCTCTATAGTCTCCTGAACAAAACGAGGTCCCAGCAAAGCTACCTCTTCTACCTCCATCCATCATAAGGGTGATCAGCATGGTCTACTGTACAAGGAATTGTAAGTTTCCATATGAATTTTTTCCTGAAAACTATTGTTGTAGGCGAACTTTACTAGAGGTATATGCCTCTCCCCAGAACCTCCAAAGTCCAGAATGCATGCTCGGAGCATGTCCTCAGGCACCTGAATCATACGCTCAGACTAGCCATCTGTATGGGGATGGAATGTTGTACTCAAAAGTACCTTTGTACCCAGAGCCTTCTGAAGACCTTTCCAGACCCGAGAAGTAAAACGTGCATCCCTGTCTGAAACAATGGAGTGTGGAACTCCATGCATTCATATAATCTCTCGGATGTATAGTCATCCCAGCTCATCAACACTAAAGTTCTTTTTGATCGTCAAGAAGTGAGAAACCTCCGTAAGCCTATCAAAGACAACCCACACAACATCATTCCATCGAGGTGATCTCAGAAACCCTATCACGAAGTCCTTTACGACGTCATTTCACATCCACTCTGGAATGGGTAACCGCTGCAAATGACCTGATGGTCGCTGATGCTCTTCCTTCACCTACTGACATGTAGAACATTTCATAATGAAACCAGCAACATCCCTCTTCATACCTGGCCACCATTATTGTGGGTTTAGATCACAATACATCTGGGTGATTCCAGGATGAACTTCCCAAACAGAGGAATGAAAATCCCACATTATCTCTTCGCATATATCCGCTGGCACCCATACGCGTCCCTGGAAATGCAAGATCTCATCCCCACCTATGGTCCATCCAGGAATATGGTCCTCCCCTGACACACTTTACTGTAGGACTAGGCCTTCTGAGCCTCATAGCTGCCTCATCCGCACTCAATCAAGAAGGGTAGAGTTAAAAACTATAGAAGATAGAAATGTATTCCCCTATCTTTCGTGCACTTACAAATGAATCTCAGAGAATAGATACATAAGATTCCACTCACTGCTGGACTCCTAAATTTCCTATATCTGAGTCCTCCTACTCAACACATCATCCACAGTGTTTCCATTCCCAGGCATATAGGCAAGATCGAATTCAAAAGATTTTAGGTACTCAACCCACCTCCGCTATATAAGATTCAAATCACATTGAGTGAAAATGTATTTTAGTCTTTGGTGTTTGGTGAAAACCACATAATTCTCTCCCAGAAGATAGTACCTCAAACAGCGTAAGGCATGAACAACAACTGCTAACTCCAGATCGTGTGTCGGGTAATTCCTCTTGTGTGGCCTCAACTGCCAAGACCCGTATGCAATGACTCCATATCCCTGCATAATCACAGATCCTAGCCTGATACCTAATGCATCACAGAAAATAGTATAGCTCTTGCCTAGCTCTAAAAATAATAGTATCGGTGCTGAATTCCACCTCCCTTTCAGCTCCTGAAAGGCCGACTCACAAGAATCTGACCACAGGAACTTTTCACCCTTCTTCGTCAGACCCGACAATGGTGCTGCTAAATGTGAAAATTCTTGTATGAAACGCCTGTAGTATCCAGAAAACCCTATTAAACATTGTACCTCAAAGAAATTTTTCAGCTACTCCAAGGAAAATAATGATCTCACTTTATCTGTGTCTACTAATACACCGGCCTCTGAAATAACATGACCCAAGAAATGAATCTGGTCTATCCAAAAGTGATATTTTGAGATCATAACATATAACTGATGCTCTCTCAGTGTACTCAAAATTATCTCAACATGTACGACATGGTCATTTCTAGTGTGAGAGTACACCAAGATATCATCCAAGAAGAAAACAACAAACGAATCCAAATAAAGATGGAACACTCGGTTCATCAATGCCATGAAAACTGTTGGTGTGTTCGTGAGACCGAACGACATAACTATGTACTCATATAGACCATACCTTCTCTTGAAGGTTGTAAGAGGTATATATTATAGTCTAACATGCAACTGATGATAACCTGACCTCAAGTAGATATTCAAGAACACTCGGGATCCTTGAAGCTGATCAAAGAGATCCTCAATTCTCAGCAATGGATATCGGTTCATAACCATCAACTGGTTCAACTTCTGATAATCTACACAAAGCCGAAGGGTACCATCTAACTTTTTCAAAAACAGGACAGGAGAACCCCATGGAGAAGTACTGGGTTGGATGAAACCCTTTTCCTGCAACTCCTCCAACTGCTTCTTGAGCTCCTGTAACTCAGGTGTAGCCATCCTATATGGAGGAATGGACACTGGTGCCACTCTTGGAATGAGATCAATAGAAAATTATACCTCATGATATAGAGGCATCCCCAAAAAGTCCTCTAGAAATACATCCCTAAAATTATGCACCACTAGAGGAAAGACTAACTGCGAATTCTTCTAGTCATCCTGATATAGACTGGCAATCTCAGATGTAACTCCTCCTAGACCATGATTCTCGGGTCCTGCTCTACTCGCCTGGACATCCCACTCATCCCTATGAAGAAAATATTCACCCTCTGGTGATATGAAGCTCACCCTACGACAATAACACTCGAAGAATTTCTGGAATGGAACTAAACAGTCCATTCTGAAAATTACATCATTTCCTATCATCTCTAGGACAAAGAGGTCCCATAAGAAGTGACACCCTGCAACCTCTAGAGGGCCCTCCCTGAACTAACGTAAACTAGCCGTCCTAACCCCCAACAATGTGTCTAGTGTCAATATATCAGTAGAGGAAAAGATTCAGAGCTCAAGGATCTCCAAAATAGAAACATAGATAAAGCTATATGAATCCCATATATCGAAAAGATCAAAAGATAAAACTTAGGCAACTATAATTACACCTCGAACTGTTGAGGGTTCGAGATCCTGATCCTGTTGGGTCTGCTTCACTACAAAAGTTTTACCTGTACCACGACCCTGTGACCCTTCCTAACCACTCTGAGCTGATCTGCTTTGTTATCACTGATATACTGACGACAGAACACCATGACCTTGACCACCACCTTGGCCTGAGTGGCCAGAAGAACCCCAATTCCCAGACTGGTGAGAAACTGGCGGGGCTACTCCTGAACGAGGAGTCATGGAAGAACCCCAGTCACCATCTACTGGTGAGAAAACCTAACAGAAACTATGAAGGTGACCCATATTGTCATAATATCGGCACTCCACTGGATCCCTCAGGCACTGCCCCCTCGTATTTTGAACCCTTCCACACTGGTATCATACCACCTGGATACCCGAAGATGTGTCTCGCTGCCTCGGATCCCCACGCATAGACTACCTATGACACTTCCTGCTATGAGCTGGTGAGGCACTAAATCTGGAAGCAGAACCACCCTGGCTCTCTACTCTAGAATCTCTCAGATTGTACCCCACAATCAGGTCCTGGTTGATGATGGAAGTGATGGATGTCAACCTGAAGATAATCACATGCGAGCGGATCTCCCATCCGAGACCATCCTCAAACTTCATTGCCAAGAACAACCCACCTTTGCTATTGAGGGGTGTGAAATGCTGAAGCTTGGTGAAATGATGGGAATACTGCATAATTTAAAGTGTACCCTTTTCCAGACTCATGAGCACCTGGGATTGATCGGCCCTCAAGGTCTTCGGATAGAAGTAGTCATAGAAGATGTTGTGGAACTTTTCCCAAGCCATGACCTGATGATAACCCACATGTGAGGTCACATCCAACCATCTCTTGGTGGAACCCCATAGTTTAAAGGTAGAAATCTTGAATATCATCTCTGGAGGTGTCTCTAGATGATCAAATATTGTTAGCATGGCTCCTAGCCATGACTCTGCAGCTTGAGGTCCTCCTTCTCCTGAGAAGGTGGGAGGATGATGCTGCTGGAAAACCTGCATCAAGTCTTCCATAGACGAGGCAGGAGGCGGTGCTCCCTGGAAGGTCTTCATCATCCTTAGAAAGCCTTCCCTAAATTGTGCATCAGCTTCTATAGCTAGTATCACTGCTGGTGTGAAGGCTGGCACAATAGGAGGATCTGCAGGATGTCCCTGATTAGCCATGTCTGGTGCCTGATCACCGCCTGGAAACTGGTGTACAACTAGATAAAATCTCTATGGCATGACTATACAATGCCAATGCACACCTAAGATCTAAATTATCAAGGACTACAAATAAGGAATATAAGAGGTAAATAAGATGAAGAAAACATTCATGTTTTACAAAACATGACTACATGATGTGTACACTACCTATATGGCATGTTCCCCGAAGTCAATCACATGTTCGTGTACCTTTGCCTAATCTTGTTGTGTAACACCCCAAACACACATCGTGTTCTCAAAACACACAGTGTGTACTTGAATCCTCTTTCCCTGCCCGGGTCATTCTACATGGCAGAGACACACGGCTCTCCTAAGACTAAACTACATGGCGTGTTCAAGGTAGATACGATGTGTACTGGACAAGATTCACCTAGCCCATGTTGTTAGTGACACAGTCTATGTACCCAGGTTACTCTACATGGCATGTTCCAAACAAACACGACATGTACTAGGAAAAGATAACACTGACATGTGTAGTTCGTTACACGACCGACTACACGGTTCATTCTACACAGTTTTCTCCATGTGTACACAGCATGTACTTGATGGATTTTCCCAAATTGTGTTGTTCGTGAAATGGATGGGTACCTAGGATACACTACACGACATGTGAAATCAGGAAACGACGTGTAAAAACAATGATTCATCCATCTATTTCACTAGTCACATGGGTAGGCACACTGTCTCAAACACACGTCGTGTACGTACTGTACTCAGCATGTTTTTACATGATTTTTCACAACCTCGTGTCCCTTCCCACACAATCAGTGACATTTTTTTAAAACTACATGATGTGTATTCATAAAGTACACGCCGTGTATTCTTGGTTTTTCCGAACAATAGCTTCATAAACTACACCAAATCCTTGAAAACATAGAAATGAACATTAAAAGTACGAACCCCTAGACCAATCTCATCACCCCCACATATCATCCTCGTGATCATGTCGTGGAATCCTTACTTGTTATCCATGAGGAAGCTTCTTGAATGAAAACAATATGTATCGTGATCAATAGTTTATATATGGTGAGATGACTCACAAAGTGAATGGAAATCCAACCTATTCCTATAAAATTTATGTACCATCATTTTTATCCATATATATAGTGTTTCCATGGACCATGTTGAAAAGTGGAATTCAGGGTTTTGGTGTATGGATATGTCGGTCGTCGCACCAACACTGGATTCCCTGACCTAAAATACGAACTTGAAAAATACTATTTCGCCAAACCAAAATCATAGACTATGAGTTCATAAGGTAGAATCGACCTCCTTTGATATCAATTTATCACAGACCATCCCCCAAGGCCCATGTTGTGACTACCCCACACCCTCCACCCAAAGGAGTAGGGCTGGAGACTTGCATTGAAGTAATTATCCTTCATCTAGGAGGTATTTTTGAGTACATGTACACGCGCACACTCAAAACCCTATCCCACAATGATAAAAAGGAAAAGATTAATGATAATAAGAAAAACAGTGAGTGTAAATAGGGAAATATGAATATAATGGGAAAATAATTCAATCCCAAATAAAGGAAAACTATAAAAAAATAGGGTACATAAGTATCTAGATACCCATCCACAGAAAACCCTACTTGAATGGTAGGTACTGAAATAGCTGTCTGATGTTGCAGAAGCACATGTCATTCATCGAGTCTCTTTAAGAACCACTTGGACCTGGATCACCAAGGACTAATTAGAATAATCTATCATCTTTAAAAAAATGTGACATGTGAGCGTGAAGCTATTGCAAGGGTGAGTGAAGCAATACGCAGTAGGGACCCCAAACCACAATGGTATTCCAAAAAACAATTAAAAAAGAAGACTACCAAATAACTAAACGATGTGTAGACATTAAGAAGTAAAATATAGATAATCATTAGATTAATTTCACGTAGTTATAATCTAAATTATATCAATCTAGACTATCAGTCGTAATAATGAACAACTTGTACTGCTGGGGGAACTCATTCCTGATGAGTTAGTGAGGTCTGTAGGAAAAATGGGTATGCTAGTCACTATGGAAAGATGGGACATTGAGGTATGATCTTCACAAAGGAATTATGGGTTACTAAGATTCACACAACACTAAGTAATGTTGGGCCACTAAGGTTTACACATCACTGTGGTCTGCTGGGCCATTGAGTCCCATACGTCACATAGCTCTGTTGGGCCACCGAGCTCTACTCGTCACTAAGGTCCACTGTGCCACTAATTTGCACACTTTACTATGGAATGTTGGAGAAAATAGGTCTGCACATCCCTAAGGTATTATGGACCACTAAGGTGTGCACGTCACTTCATTCTCGTCATAGCCAACCACATGATTCTCGCTTGTAGTGCGCATGATTCTTGGAGAATCTACACCTCAATCCATCAATCTTATTTAAAAGTTGCACAATAACAAAATTGATATATATAAAAATGATTGTCTCATCACATGGCTCCTAATTCCACAAAAGGATCATCAATCGGACATAAAGTTGTAATATTATGGGCATTTAAGTAAAAAGGGGTCGGTTGGGACTGGGCCGACCCGGTTCGACATGGCACACGGGCCAAACCCATTGACCCTGCAAGAACCGACCTAACCCACCCTAGTAGGTCGGTTTTCATGCATTTAGGCCACCTAGTGGCACAGTTCCACGGGTCCGGACCTCAATGGAAAGCCTCCACTTTCCATCCTGAGACGTGGTGCTCACAACATCCTTTCAGACCCCGTGGACCACCGCATGCAACGACCTATGTCCGCCGCGTAAACACCCCATGGTCCAGCTGGACTATGGTTCTCTGCCATGTATGACTGAGCCACCACCAGATACCTATAGGTGGAACTCATCTCACACCCACGATGGTTGTCGCAGGTTCCACTTCCGCGGACCTCCGAGCCACGAGCCTTTACCATCGCCACGACCCTCCGTCACTTTCGTGGCCCGGTGGGCCTCCACCTTCCCTTTCGCATACAGTTGAGCCATTGGTCACCTGGAAACTCCATTTTCTATAGATTTTTACCATGGTCTATCAATTCACCTTGTTCCTACCTGGACAGTGAATTATCATCGCCGCGATGAATTTGAAAAAGGTAGAGAAGAAGAACACAAAAAACACACAAAGGACAGACCATATCCTTCATTCGTGTTGGCATAGTTCATCCTTGTTTATATTTTTTATGAAGAATAAAAAAAGAAATGAATATAACACCATTAAATTCTCGTAAGTCAAATTGCATCCCAAAAAATATGTGTTCGGTGAATGGGTCAACCTGTTTATGGGTTGTCCTGCATTCGTCTCTCAAAAAAATGAATGACGAAGGAATGAATTCACTTTGAATTATACCCCTTAACTGGAAAATATAATCAGTCTGCATCTGGGATCCATCATCATTGGTGATCCATTTCGACACACCAAGAACCATCATTCATTCCAATTCCATCATTCGTTATCATTCAACGCTCACCAATGTATGTTCTCATAGTTTTAGAGGAAACTATCGACCCATCCCCTAATTTCTTAACGTAGAATAACCATTAAAGGAAGAAATTCATTTTAGTGTTTCTGGTACGTTATTTCATTGCGTCTTTATGGTGTTTGATTTAAGCAATGAAACATATGAATTATCATTGGGTTAAAGAAAATCATATTTGATAAAAAAACTGTTTTAGATTATTTTATTCATCATTAGAACACCAAAAAATTGACTTTTACCCTCAACCCTCACGGATTGATGTTATGACCCACCTATGGAAAGAACATCCTCACGAGCTCAAACGTACTCTTAGATTTCCAATTTTTGTTAACATTTATGAGTTATATAGATTTGATAAATAAAATAATATTTATTTAATTATTTTATTTACTATTACATCATAAAAAATACCTTCTATAGTTAGCCTGCACTAGCCATTGTTAGTCTCTACCAAAATAATGTACACCCTCAGAAGCTCAGCGGTGGTCTCAAATTTTAAATCCAAGTCACTATTAATGATTTATAATGGTTTAATAAATAAAATAATCTTTATTTAATTATTTTATTTACAATAATGTCCCAAAAATACTTACCATAGTTGGCATGTGCTAGCCAATGTAAGGCTCCACCTAAGGAAAGTAATCCCTCACGAGATAAACAGTTGTCTCAAATTTTCAATCCAAGTAACAGTTCATGATTTATAAGGATTTGAAAAAGATAATAAAATAATTTTTTTTGTTGACTGTTATTCCATTTTCATGTTTTCTCACTATAGGCCCGGATCGAATAAAATTAAGTCACATAGGGTAAACCCGTCATACTAAATGAAAGGGTGCGGTAAGATTTTTGATATGGGAAATAATTTAAGATTTATTCCACTTTTTAATGAAAATATATTATGTTTTATATTTAAAACATTTCAAATTTTACAGCTCATTCCTGGCACTCTAGGGCTCATAATCTCTGGTAATTTTAATGCCTAGTCTCAGAATTTTCCCATAAATTTTATAAAAAAAATCCAGAAAAATCAAAGTCATTACAATCTCATATTGACATTTGGTCACCATTGTATCAGTTATTCAAATTTGTTTCACTTAAAAATTATATAAGAAATTATAGTGTTTTAGAAACCTATATAGACCAATGTATTAATAAATTGATAATTGTTACTCTAATTAGTAATGTTAGACTGCAATTTAAGTTAAAATAGGTTACCCAAATGAGGTGATTTTGGTTCTCCCCAGGGTCAGGTTGGTATACCCCACTTGTAAATAATATTATTCATAAAAATTAATTGGATATTGATTTATATTATGTAGTTATAATGTTTTGTTTAAAATTATGATATATATGTATCTCTATTAAAATATTTATACACTATTCATTATAGCATAATGAATCACCAAACATCCTCCCTTCCCTATTAATAATGGGATGTGGATAAATGTGACCATGTAGGTAGTCATTGAGATGCATTAAATATCACTAGGATCATGAAAATGATATACCACCACCATCAGGTATTGGGGGTTGGCCATTCGTGGTAGTGGTGGTGAAAATTTATGGTAATAATTTTTTTTCTGTTGTGAGGGTTTAATGAAGTGTTTGTGGATATTATTCATGTATGAAAAATATATTCTAATAGACACATTTATAATAATTAGAGTGATGTCATTTTTTATCTTGGAAATGGACGCTAATGGTTATCATATATGGTTGTGGTATTTATGGATTCATGGAAAATATTTTATTTGACCCACTACATTACCTAGTAGAAAAAACATGATAACCACCTAGAAATTATATTTTCAAAAGGCTGAATCCCCACCCATGTATCATGTATGTTGTGGGTTCCTTGAGTACAACCCATTTAAAATGGATTTGGAAATTTCAACCATTAGAAGTGGGTGATGAAACAATAATAGGATATCTATTATTGACATAAAAAATGAGACTAGTGGACTGATAGGCCCAACAATATATGTTGGGTTTTGTGTGTTGAAGACTATTTACGTTGTATTTATGGGTGATTTTTCTGACATTGATCATCAGTTTGGTCCTACAATATGATATTGGGTCCTAGAAAGTTGGTCCTAATATTATATTTGTAATATGGTTTGGCATAGTAGTTCCACACATGATATTCCCACCATTTTTGTATGTACATTACCATGGATGAAGTACATTTAGTATTACATCACCCATAGGCCACTATGAGGCCCTCGTTTTGGCATAAATTAACTATGAATCAAAATTTATCATAATTACCATTTTAATCCAATGTATAGTTATTTATATTGTTTTGATATAGATTGTGGTGGTGATATTTTAAGATAAATTCAATAAAATTTATATGTTTTCTAATCATTTTAATGATTTATATGTTATTTTTAATGATAAGTAATTTTGGGGAAATTATGAATGTATTATTGTTCTTGTTTTCAGTGATAATGCACAACGATATTAACAATTCTGTATGGCTAACACTCAGAATTTTATAATCCTACATGTTAATTTATTAGATCTAGGGATATGGTATTCTTATATTTAGTGTTTTGGTCAGGATGAACATAGAATTATTCTGAGTGGTGTTCTATTTTATGAATATCAAAATATAATATTTATTGATTATTAATCACACATGGGAAGGAATTTAGTGTTTTTAACTCTTGGGATGTTCTAATAATTATTTATAAACTAAGTACTGCATCATTACTTCTATGATTTATAATGCAGTTTGTGAAAGGATATTTCATTATAAAGGAATCAATATAGGTTATGTAATGTGTAGTCGTGATTTATAGAACTGATTATATAAATAATAATTTTGGAGTCTTTGTCAAGGGTTATTGAGAATATTTTTAATTTGTACCTTATGGTTATATATTTATAGTAAAATATGTACTTGGTTCGGGGAATATATTGTAATGACTAACGGCGTATGTTATAACATTGCATATATAACTTATTATAAATTACACTAATTATTTCAATTATGGTGTTATATTTTCATATCCATATTAGTCATTCGATGATATATTGATATAAACATTTTTAAAAAATTCTCTCATTTTATGTATTCTTTTTCCCATATAAATTATTACCATTAAAAAATTTCATTTTAATGTTGGGGTTTAGGTGGAATATCCAACCTTATAACTATCCATGAAATAATCCCAATGTGTTTGAGTTATATAAGATTAACATCATATATATATTTTCATGGAACAAATTATTTTAGTAAAAATATTTATGAATTGGTAACATAAATTAGATAAAAACTATTCTTGGATTTTATGTTTAGTTTTTAGAGCCAAGGAAAATGTGAAAGGGTGAGATGACTGCTCATTTTCTAGGGATGGACTCAGTTAATATATTGATTAAGACAAAAAATTTGAGTATTATTATTGGGTAAATATATCTCATTACATGTATCATAAATTGGTAAAGAAATTCTTTTTTTCTGACTTTCAAGTAATAAGGGAACCAATCTTGGATATATAATTATGTGAAATATTTTTCCCTTATAAATACCACCATATTGTGATAAAAAAAGTGATTGAGTTACAAATACATCCTAAATTTTATATTTTATCACATTGATGTTCGTTCAGGATGTTATAGATTAAGAAATACCAAATATATACTAATCTATATTATACACATAACAAGTCATGAGTACGGTAAATACATCCTCCATAGGCCCACTAAAATGAACCCCATATATTTTAGTATTGATTTTTTTCCTTTATCATTTATATAGATGGTTTTGTATTATTGGAGTAATTTTTAGAGGTTAGGAATTAATTTTTACAAGATTTTATTGGTGGTTGAAATGATAACATGGATGAAAAAAGTATTGTGAACATGGTATATTGGTGTTAGATACCTAGTGGCCAAAATAGGATAGTGGATAGACTAAGTTGGCCAATAACAACCTAGTTCCGCTTGTGTATAATCCTATTGAGTGATTATTGGGTAATTGGTAGGCTATATTCCAATTTGTTTAATTTATGTTAAATTAATTAAAATAATAAATCATATTAATATTCTCTTCCACATTATTTATATTATTGAAACTAACTCCAATTTTTTATCTTCTTACAATAATAGGAAGTGTTATTTAATGTTTTAGTGGAAAATATCATGTTTTTATACCCATATACATCATCATGGGAAATTCTATTCCCCTTTATCCACGTATTATTGTCATCTTTTCGTATTTTTTTTACCCTTTAAAATTAATGAATTTAAGGGTATTCACTTTATTTTAGAATCTATTCCAATTGAAAATGATTAATATTTTGATATTTGATGATTGGATCTATACTAAAATAAATAATGTGACACCAATTTATTTTGTTCATTTTATATGTGTTTTTGAATTTTTTGTTATGTAGGTGTTAACTAGTGTGCACAAAAAAAATTAAATTAAACTGGGTTTCCTTAATTATGGAGTAATGAGTATATACTATATAGCTTGTAATACATCCCTTATAAAATATTAATTTAATAAATAGTCACCAATGGACTTGAGGCCTTACTAATGAGGTGAGATGACTAGATATTGGAACCTTTTTGAGTACTTAATCCTATGTTTTGTATTAGTAAGGCTTATTAGGCATCCAAACGATTCTTCATTGGTTGAAAGATTAAAAATGGTTTATTCTTGTATTTTATTGTTGTAGGAATGGAGATAAGGGATAGATAACAATGAATATAGTTTTACCCTAGTAACAAGGGTTTATAAATTTAATTTTAATACTTTAAAATATGATTTTATCTTATTTACCTATGTAATAGTGATGAATCATACACTCATTAATATTATATTCTAGTAATATATTTTTAAACTTACTAATTATAATGTTGGTAAATCATCTGAACATTTTATATTGTTTGTGATATATCATATACTATGGTGACTAAGTTAGTGTTCTATTATCCAATGGATATATATCCATATATTATCTTATTTCATTTAATTTATGTTTTCAAGTGATATATCAGGTACCAAATATAATTTGTATGGATATTATATCATTATATTTATTTTATTTGTGTGATACCTCATTCAAATTATATAATGTGTCAATGATATATTTTTTACCTAAGGTAGTTATACTAAATGTATATTATTCACCTTGATTAAGATCAAGGTGTAAAATCCATAACCCTTATTGATTAGTAAAATAACATATCGTTAATTTTAAATTTTATTATGAGGATATATCATTCGTCATATACATTACATTGGTGATATATTATTCACCTCATACATAGACTACTAGGAATATTTATTAGCCAAGCTATTGTGTGGTTCAAGCATAATTTCCAATGGGTGTTGAGTTAGTGAAGTATCATTTACTCATTTGTAGTGATTTGGTAATATTTCATTCACTATTGTCATGTTATATGGGGATGGTTTACTCAGATTAACTTGTAATATGTTGATGTGTTGACCATCATAGATACTTTTCACTTTTCACAATGGGAAAATATTTTAATTTATATATTTTCTCAAAATAATAATAAACCCTTATGAATAGTATAATTTATGTATGAAGATGATTCCATATTGAAAAAGAAAGCATAATAATTAATTTATAAATAAATTATTAGATCATTACAATATTATTACGAATATAAAATATCTGTTAACATAAATTAACATTAACTATAATATTGGGTTAATTAATGTAAATGTTGTTAAAAAAATTTTTGAATGAGGAGTATGGAATAAAAATTATTTGATGGGTTTTATAAAATGTAAATAATTTAATTTAAAAAATGATATTAATCATGTTAATATATTTTATACACATTAGGATTATTTTTATCAAACATTGTTAGATTCAATTATAATAACTATGTTTATTCAATTATCATGGTCAAATAAAAATAATAGAATTAATGTATATTATGATATGGACTCATCATAATGAAAATGTATAATTAGAGCGCTTATAATCATATGGCTTCCTTCAAGATTTGTTTTCATCTAATAAATATACAATTTCTTTATTAGAAATTAATGAATATGATAATGGTTCAATCTCCATTTGATACAGAATTATATGAACATATCAAATAAAAATAAGAATGTAAAACATAATGTATCAATTCTATTCCATTAATCTATAAATCATACAATATGTTTCTACTTATAATGAATTTTTCTCTACTCAATAAAGGAATATACTTCAAAAATGATGAAATAAACTAAAAAAACTATAAACCGAAGAAAATTTTGAAAAGATACTCTAAATTAAATAACATATCCAACAAATGAATTCCAAAATCAAACAATGTTAAATGAAATAAATATTAACCAAATACCTGGGTTGGATGATTATTGGTATTAAATCTCTCAGTGGATGATCCCCGATAATCCCCATTTATGTAGCCTTATCAATCATTTAAAATATACCATTAATTCATTATATGTATCCTCCATTAATCACTATTAAAATTTCTCGTTAAAAGAGATATATTAACTAGATATTAAAATATTCCATTATAAAAAATCTATGACATTGACCAAATTATTCACT
The DNA here is from genome assembly GCA_963277665.1 of Viscum album. NCBI lineage: Eukaryota > Viridiplantae > Streptophyta > Magnoliopsida > Santalales > Viscaceae > Viscum > Viscum album. The sequence continues at coordinate 1,570,513,237 of OY728119.1, forward strand.
AAATAAATATTTTCAATGATAGATCTATAAATTAAGAATTTATATCTTATATTTCCTTTTATCGATTTAAAATTTCATTACAATCTATGATCCAACATATCAAATTATCCATAGTAGTCCAAGATCAACCAATTTTAAATTATATAAAATAATCCCAATAATTAAAGGAAAATAATTCAAAAACATTCCTTTTGATATTCACCTAGAATTACTCAAATAATATTCCCTGTTTTTCTATAAATTATCTATGATTTTCTATAAGTAAAACATTATTTATTTGCTGATAATTTATTATTCAAAAAATACCTCATATATATCATATAAAAATCTCCATCAAAATTAATTGAAATTTACATTACTTTTAAGAAATCTATATTTTGTCGGATATCAAGAAATCAAAAACTCACTACTGGTTTATTCCCATTTCAATGTAGTAATAATACAAAACAAAATAACTTTGTTTCTGAAGAATTATGTATTGAATAATACTTCAACCAAATACTTATCCAAATAATCTAGAAAAAATATGATTTTAGAATCCTTTAAAATCATGGTAAGATCTTCTAAAAATAAAAATTTCCTGACTTAATATACAAATTATTAAAAACATTATTGCATAAATAAACATGAACAAAATAATGAAATAAAATATATTAAATATCACAGTGCATCAACTAAATTTTTTACCCTATGTTTTATATTCATTATCTCCACTCGACCTAGTTGTTATTTTTCGTTAAAATTACAGAGTAGTCATTATTTCATTGAATTATATGTATCTTTAATTTTTTGAATCTCCAATATATAGTGATAAATCCATATCTCAATATATTCATAACAAACCAAGAATTAAATTCATGGACATGACATTAGTTATTTGGAATACAAAATACAGTACATAAACAAACACCCAAAGGCCATATCAGTTTAGTTACATTGAAAAAATGGAGACATAAAACTATTATATAATTGAGTTACATTATCTCTTACTAGGGTCTCCAGGATGGAAACATTATTTGGAACAACAAACATAGAACATATCATCATAAAATGGTGGAAATAAACATAAAAAGGGTGGTCTTAGATGCTCAGTAAGGGTAAACAAGGGAGACATGTAAGCATAAACATGAGCATAAGGGTATGAGAATGTTATCTTGAAAATATAAGATCATATCATGAATATAAAATATCATAGTAAAAATAATGGAATAAATATTATTAGTTTATAGAGCCTAAATCATAAATAAAAAATTCTAATAATCCAGGAAACCATAACATATTAATAAGACATGGAATTTTTAAAAACACATAATAATATACAAATTTCTATAGTTTCCAAGGTATCGCTTCCATGATCATCATAGTAGCATGGGTTCACACCAAATACCATCTTAGCAGTCATGGTTTACTCCCATGTATATATTATAATCATGTGTTCACACCTAAAGCAATCTTAGTAGTCATGGTTCACTCCCATGAACGTCTTAGTATCATTAGTTTCCTCCTCATATTATCTTAGTTTCCACAGTTCACTCCCATGACTTTGATAGAAGTCATGGTTCATTCCTAATAACATCTATTTTTATAACATTTGATGTAAATATTTACCCAATTAATTTGAGGAATATATAGGTCCCACCAATTTCATAATTAAATCATTCTTACATGTGCCACTAAAACATAAAACATTTATCATATACATAACCCAATGAATAAAATGGATTTCTTAATCATCATTTCATAATAACATAATCTAATAAAATAGATTGATTTCATAAATATAATAAAACTAATAAAACCATAGTTAAAATAGGGACATTATACATGAAACATATCCTTATTAAATAATATCATCTTTGATGGAAAATAATTTTTAGAAAAAAATTGAAATTTATTCTTAATGAAAATACCCTTTCTTCTGCAATATTTTTCTATTATAAAAATGATGTGAAATTTTAAAATAAAATACTTTATTTCATAATTAACTTGAAAAATTTTAAGGTAATCATCAAGGAAAATAAATCTTATGAAAGAATAAAAATACATTCATTCCATATATGTTAAAAAATACTCTTCTCATACTTTTGCTGGAAAAGTCAAAAAAATACCTCATTGGGAAAAAAGAAAGATTTAATTTAAACCATGTAGTATAGAGTAATAAATGGATAAAAATTAATTTTATCTTTTTTAGAAAAATAATATATTGTTTTATGAATACATTTTTAGAAAACCTTGACATGGATGATAAATATTACACTATGGAGACTTAAAAAAACTTTTTCAAATATGAAAGAGACTGTGAAATCAAAACTCATCACTTTATAGTAAATAAGATTATATAAACCATGTAAAAATAAAATTACATGAATATTTATGTATCATAATATTTATAAATATACCTATAAAAGACAATCATGGGTCATACATACACCACATAGAAAAAAATTAGTGAGTGTGGCATTTGTTCCATAATTATAAAGTAAAAAAAATATTTTTATAACACATAGAAATTTATTATAAATCATTTATAGAATAATATATTTATATATAATATAAAATATATAACGACCCATACTTTACTTACATTTTTAGTACTTCAAAATTGAAGCACACTTATTACAACATATAACAAAACCAGGAAAAAACCGTATAGGTATAGAGTCTTTAGAAACTGGGAAATATAAACAACTGGTTCATAAAGCATCTACTTTGCCTCCCATTTATTTCATCATATCTAGAGTCCCTTTTTGGAATATCCTAATTAATAATATTCTTCCTGAAATGGGGAAATAAAACATAAAAAAGGTGAGCTGAAATGCTCAGTAAGGTTAAACAAAAGAAATATCAATCACATCATATATATAAGAACATAACTTTTGAAAATCTTAACCTGCAAAAGAGATCATAATTTCATAACATGGGATAAAACATAGTAGTGAAATGTAATCCCAATAATCATAACTTAAAACATGAAACTTTGTGGAATACACACATAATCATATAGAATCATTTCTTATTAGTCAAGACTCATTTCCAAGACTATCTTAGTGGACAAAGTCCATTTCTGAACTGAGTTCACTCCTCGTTTCAGTCCTGTTTCACTGAACCAGTTTAACCTGCCGTTCCAGCCATGTATATCTCATGAGATATAAAATCTTTACCCAATGAATTGGAGGGAGATATAGGTCCCACCCATCTCATAATGATACCATTATTATGTGTGCCACAAAATCATAAACCATACATCATAGCATAACCCATGTAATAAAAATGGGAATCTTAAACATCATGACATCATAAAACAATTCATATAAGATAAAGGAATTCATAAAAATATTTCCATCACAACATAATAAAATCAATGTAATAATAGGGATAGAAACAGAACCCTATATTATCTTAGATGGAAAATAAATTTTATAAAACACTTGAAGTCCATTCTCGAGGAAAATATCCTTTCTACTTAAAAAACATTTTTCCTTTCTTAATATGTTATACAATTTTAAACTAAAAGAAGTTGATTAAAAATAAACTTGAAAAATTGTAAAGGAAGATTCTTAGAAATAATTTTTTCAAAACCCATTCATGCCATATAAGTTAAGAAAAATTCTTCTCGTACTTTTGTCAGAAAAGTCAAAAAGTACATCATACGAAAAACGACAAAAGATTCCTTTCATATCTTTTACTAAAAACTCACCGAAGGGTAAAATGGGATTTAAAAAATTTTAGGTGGATGGAAATAATAGTATATATTGAGGAAAGATGGATGTGGATGATAAAATATACCCCAGTAAATTCCAAAGTATAAACAATCTCAGATAAAAATGAGATTGTGATATTTTCCCTTACCTTAGGTCCAATTTGCTTTATAAGTGTCTGAACCTCCTCTTCTTCGAAGTGCTTCTTTGAGACCTCCTTATAGGGAACTAAAATTGGTCTTTAAAGAAGACCAGGACCTCTAGGATGTTTCTAGGGAAGTGGAGAGGAGAAATTGGCAGGGGTTGGTCGAGCTTGAAGGCCCAAAGTGGTGTGAGGAAGAGGGGGAGGAGGTTCCCTTTTATAAGGGGGGAGAGGGGCACCTTTGGAATAACTAAAAATATTATTTTATTATAAAGACAAATTCGGTATTAAATAGCTCCAAATTGATTTATTTTTAAGATAAGGTGGGGATGGGTCGAAATCCTCTCATCCAATATAATTTATACAAGTTTAGGTCATTATTCTAACCTTATCTTTTAGTTTTAAGTCTTAGTTAATTAGATTGACATTTACCATGTCACTTAGTATTTTTATATTATATATTTAATAAACGTACTATATATATCCAAGAGACCCCCAAGTGGTCACTTAATGATACACCTATCTTGATATAATTATCTTGGCCGAACCTTAGATTTTTAGGAATAAAATAACAATCAATAATATAGTATTTGTTTTAAAAACTATTTTTTGTCAATTTTGACACTATTCAATAGTTGATTTTTGTGAAACTCATAACAGAATGATTACTTTGACCAAAGTTACTTAAATCAATCCTAACATGACATATTAACCTAGAAAATTAGTGTAATTCATATAAAGTCTCAAATTATATTTATTTGGGTATTTATAATATAATTATTCTAATTTTTCACTATTATGGTAATTACTGCATCATCATTGTGTCATAAATAAATTAAATTATTTAATGTCTAAAAATTATAAATAAAATATCATAATTTAAGAAATATTATTATCTTTATAATGAATATTTACAATCGAATTTATCTTATGTATAACCCTATATTAAAAATGTTTTAGTAAATAAACTTTGATTTTAACTCTTTTAACTCTTCTTTAAAATAAATAATAATAAATGTCCTAATCTAATCCAAGTGGACCTAAATGATAATATTTTATTACTAAGGTTGTTTTTGGTAGAATTAAACTTATCCAATAAAATTAGGACATGTGTTAGGGTAAAAATAATATCATTTTTACCCTTAATCACCCTATTTACTTTTAATCGTGGTAAAAAAAAGTAAAAAGTTACTATTCGCAAAAAATTATTTTCATATCATTGAACCACATTTTACTTACTGACATCAACCTTGTCTCTTGGATTTTTGATATTCCACTCACAGAAGTGGTAAAATTAAGTTTTATGAAAAATTCAGTTTTTAACTACCACTTAGTGGTTTCACTATTCATCAAAAATTGAAGGTTTTCAGAAAAATACCAAAATTTCACCCTAGGCTAATTTCGATATTCCGAATCCAAAAATGAAGTCCATTTTGAAAAATAAAATTTATAAAATTTCAAAAAGTGGTTATTACTATTCATAACGGCTAGTTTTAATAATATTTTAATAGCATATCGTTGTTTAGTGAAACTTGGTATTGCGTACGACACAAGCTATCGAAGAAGGTCGTGATTGCGTGTAAAGCAAGCCAAGCAAGTGATGTGTGGATTGAAAGATTCCTTTGATGATTTATAAAACATAAAAACAAAATATTTCTCATAAAAGTCCCGGGTGTTACAAAATATGGTACGATTTTGATGTAATATTACTCCCTTTTTAATGATCATATGTTAAGGATTCACTACAAGTAATATTCACTTTTTTTGCTTATGTATTAATTTGTTAGATAATTGTTCCTTGTAATTATATCATGATTACAGAATGATAATAATAATATAAATATCATGCATATCCATTATATTTATATTATAATAATATATATTATAATGAAGTGTGCAATGGAATGCACCATTCATGGAGACGGTTAGTCGTATGAACGCATGAGTGTTGTTTCTGTATTAATTTTCATATTGAAAGAATTTTTTTAAATGATATATGTGTATATATATATGTATATATCATTAATAAAGTATTATTATTATATCATATATATCATATATGTTCACTAAACACATCTTTAATAAATTTGATATGATGTGTGAATGAATCACATCTCTCTGAGGGGGCGGTAGTCCTCACTTTCTTAAATGAGATTATTGTATTTAAAAAAAATGGAATGTAAAAAGGTATTTATTATAAAAATCAATAAATAATCATAAAGAAATAATAAATATTCACTACTAGAAAAACTACTTATACCCATGTTTCAAAACCGTGGGTATAGCCTATACACATAGTTTGGGGAACCGTGGGGGTGAGAGGCGTCATAATACGGGTCTTATCCTATACCCTTGATTTGAAAAAAACGTGGGTATATATGTGCCACATCGTGGCACACTACTGTATAGTAGGCCCAACACTACCCCCATGGTTTTTAAATCGTGAGGGTTTTATATTAAAAAAATTTGGGTGGCATGACTCGACCACGGGACACACCACAAGCATGCCACCCTCTTTGACCAACCGAGCCAAAGAGATGTTCAATATATATATTTATATAAATATATTAATATATCCACTTATCGAAAAAGGATTAAGGATAGAATCAAACACGCGGCTGGTGGGAGAATCGTGCGTTTCCTGACCAACTAAGCTGTGGATATTTTTTTAATATAACCATACACTTGTTTACTTATATTATACAAACTAATTTATAAGAAAAAATAATTCACCGAGATTCGAATAGCAGACCACCTCCAACAACATGGACGTCCTGACAAACCAACCTATGTATATTAGTTGTATTTATACTTTTATCTTTTTAATTATATTAATCCAAATCGTGTTCTCGCCAAAAAATTTTGTTGTCTTGCATAATTTGTTTCCCACCCTAAGGAAAGAAATCTATACACAATGTTCTCTAAAACTGTGGGTACAACTCTTCAAAAAAAACCCCAATACCCACGTTTTTGAAAACCTATTGGTATATGTCTTCCAAAAAAACTCTATACTCACGGTTTGGCCAAAACTATGTGTATATGTCTCGAAAAAAACATCAATACCCATGGTTTTGCATAACTGTTGGTGTTAGTCTTTAAAAAAATTCTATACCCACAGTTTTACCCAAAACCATGGGTATAGGGCCCCATATTATCCCTATACCCACAATATTTTGCAAAACCATGGGTATAGGCGCATTTTCTAGTAGTGATTATATATAACATATATATATATATATTGACCATCATAATGGACACCATTATTGGTGGTAAATTATAAATGAACAATAATTGTTCTGTGTGGCAGTTATTCTACGTACACAGAATTAGTATGTTCGATATAAATTTGATGGATGTGTGTGTAAGTGTATGTTTAACCCTAAGAACAAAAACTGATTATTTTACTGAGTATACTAGTTTTTTATAATTTAATTGAATTAAAAGAGTGTAGGTGTTGGAGAAAGACAATTATGAAAGGATCTTGAGTGAAGACGTTGCCTCTTAATCAGGTAACTCAATTTGGTTTGTGCCAAAAGAATTACTTGAGTTTCCTTCTTTAAAACTGAAAGGGTTCTAGGAGGAATAGTGTGAAGTTGGTAGGATAAATGAGCATGGGTTTTCTGAACCAAAAGACATTATATTTTTTAATAAAAGTTATAGAGATGCTCCCTTTTATAAGAGGGTGGAGAGGCACTATGTGGAACTCCAAAAAAAATAATTTAATAAAATTTATTTTCAATTTCAAATAGATCCAATGTGATCAATTTAGACGTTTATATGAGTATGGGTTGAAATCCATTTATCCAAAAAAATTGGGACTAGTTGAAGTCCAAAAATGATCATTATCTTTTGGCTTTGACCCTTAGTTAATCAATTTAACTCTTAACGTGACAACATGTATTTTTACATTATAAGGTTAATATACATACAATAAAATACCAAAATAACCCAAATTAGATCTTTAATGACATATATAGTATTATCTTAGTTATTTAATGAAATTTTTTATTTTAATGAATTTTAACATTTAATAATATATAATTTTTCTTAAAGTTTATTTTATGTCAATTTTGAAAGTATTCAATACTATCATTTTTAATAATATCAAACCAACATGACAAATTTAAACCAACACATCCAATATGTCACTATCATGTCTAAATTATCTATATTTTTTATGGATGTATTAATTAAGTGAAATTATATTTTGTTTTTTAATGAATATATATAATGTAATTCTTCTTATATATAAATATACATTGATAATTATTTAGTTAATAAAATTTAAATATGATATTTTTAACTATTTCGAAATAAAATATAAGAACTGACCTAATTTGAAAAATGTGGCTTAAAAAGGATCATAGTTCAATATAAGTTTTATTTGGGGTAAATAAAATTATCCAATGAATTTAGGAAAATTGTCAGTGTAATTTTATATTATTATAATATTATTTTTACTTTTCATTACCTTATTTACCATTAACGAAAATAAATAAAATTAAAAACTTAATATTTTCCAAAAATTATTTTGATCCTATTAGGAACAAATTAATATAATGATTATAGCTATGTGTGTCCATTTTATTTGAAATTCAATTCATAGAAGTGATAAAAGTATATTTAACGTTAATCCCATAAATGTGCCAACAAGGCAGGTCAAAGAAACATTCAAAGGATAAATAATTTTTTATATATAAATATATACAAAAAATGATTATAATGAGCTAAATTTGATTAATATATGTATTATTTATCTATAGAGACATCAAAATAAACTTAAAGAAAAATAATTATTTAAATGAAAAAGTCAGATTTCAACTGCAATATAGTATTTTTAATAATTAATCAAGAATTACACCCATTAATAATAATACATAAATTTAACCCTACGATAATATTGATATTATGAATTAAAAATTGATGTTTTTTATGGAAATTAATTTTTATGAGTGTCTAAAATTAATTTTTTCATTTTTCATGAAAATTTGTTCACTTGAGAAAATAGTATTTTTTTAAAAATAAATCCTTTAACAAAAATTATATTTTTCATTTCCAAAATTATTATTACTTTTATTCTTAAAATATTTTTTAATAATTATATTAAATGTTTAACGACTAGGTTATAACTGTATTATTTAATAATTATAGTAATGAATTGTTTTTGTAGAAACTCTATTTTGCATCTAAAGCATGTCAAGATGGTGTTTCATGTATGTACGCTTCTTTAGTGTCATGTATAACATAATAAAAACATATAGTTATTATATAGTAAAAAAAATTATTCAGTATTTCGTGAAGTGAAATTATAAAAATATTAAATTAGTAATAAAAAATAAATTCACAAAATTTTGTGGTGTAACATTTTATCCCCAGTGAAATTAATTTTCCCTTGAAATTAATCATGGGTTATCAATGTTTTAATACTTGAATGTTCAATTCATAGAAACCCACATCAGAAAAATTAATTCTAAATCATCCTTTTAAAAAAATTTGGGAAAAAGTAGTTACCCAAAGTAACTCATTACTAGTTTTCTACAAAGGAGAAAATAGTAGATGAGTTGGATATTGAGGAAAAGCATAAATAATCATAGAGATTTTCTATGATCACGGATCAAAAAAAATAGGGTGATCCATAAAATATTTACAATGAAAAAATCATAATCTAATGAAGCAGAAACGTGGTAATTGATATCATAAAAATTTTGATAATATGATTCCCCTTTACATCATTATTATTTCTCTAATGTTTATGAAATTTTCAAGATATGATATACATAAATGATTTCATCATAAATTCCTTCTCTTTTATTCATATAAATTTCTCCAATTCATCTCATATTCAATGAAATGATGTTAAATTTTTCATTCGCGAAGTATTATTAGATCATGAGATCTATAAATAGAATGATGGGTCATTCAATCAAAATTTATCACAACAAAAAGGTTTGAAATTTTTTATAAAATATGTGTAAATATACTTATATTGAGATTATACATTAATCTCATAAACTTATCTGATGTTTTTCTTAAACATTCTATAAATGGAAAAGTCAATGATAATTAAAAAAGATAAAAATCCACAACATTAGAAAGCAGTTCAATAAATCATAATAACAAATTTCATCTATAAATCACAATACAGTTCATGGTTTTGAAATTACAAACATGTGAATACCTTAATTATTTATTCTCTTGAAAAATTTAAATAACTTCAATTTCCATACATCATTATTGAAATCATGCATTTGTCCTTATTTTATGTCCAGAAACATGTTAGCATCATCAATGATTGCATAACCCACCTGATTATAAATCCTAGTATCATCCAATTTACTTATACATATTCAATATATCTTTATCAATATATCATTATCTAAACATCATTCCCATATTAAGGGTTTTCCATCCCTTCGTAATGTGTTTTTCAAAAAAAAATATCACATTATTACCATAATCACTTTTCATTGTTATTAGTACCATTCAACATAATCTATTAAATCCATATGTAAAAATGACAGTCAACCAATATATAAATGGATAATTATTCCAAAATACCATAATAGTATTTATAAATCATTATTCATGAATTCTATTACATATACACTCAATAATTATATTACATCAATGTTATACTCCACATCTACAATAGTGAGCACAATATATTTTCCTTCTCTTTTATCCTTTAGAGGTTTCAGACACTGATCATCATTGATATCCATTAGATATTGTCACTGGTTAGCATAATGTCCATTCTCATTAAACTTGTAGTACTAAAGTGGGGGAGTTTCATTCTATGAGGCTTTATTTTCATTCACATTGTTATTTATCATCTTTATATCACATTAACACTAAAATTACCAATGACCTTATTTTCGGAATATAAAACATTTATTAGACCCCATAATGAAATTTCCTTCTATATTCAACCCACATATAGAGAACAAATAAAGTTTCATCTTCTTTTATACAAGGGTTTTAGAGTTCCCTTTAAACTCCATATTCCTCTTCTTGTCAAATCCATGTGATTAGTACGTGAATCGAACCTCCATTTCAACCATGATTGCACAATCCCCATTCTCCTCAAACCTACAGAAATATATTATGTATAATTCATATATGAGACTAAATATTAAGACACTAAAGAAACTATCAACATTAATTTCAAGCTAGATGATAATTCTATAAGCATACATCATATGTCTTCTAAAACCGGCATCATATGTACCATTGAATTCATCATCCCATTGCATAAACTCGAGAAACTTCATCCACGTTTTCTTATATAGAATATGGGGAAAGTACTAATTAAAGAATATTTTATTGAACTCATCCAAATACATGGAATCAACTTCAAATTATCACATCTTATTCTTGATCAAACACCACCAATGATCTACATCACCTTCTCACTGAAAAACTGGAAGAATTGCATTCCCATGTTCGGAACAGCAGAGAACAGAGCATATATTTTCAGTGGTACTAAACAAGTTTTTGGAAAAAAGTGGATCAAAAGTCCCACTGAAATATATTTTACATTGCCTCATAAAAGACTCAATATAATTTTTTTCCATCCATTTCTCATTTGTAAGTCTAGCATGATTCGTAATTTGAGAAAGCTAGGTGAGCATAGAAATGTGATTTTGAATTCCAACTCCCATATCATTTGATTACTTCAAATAATAGTTGTTTCACTATTCATCACAATTATCATTAATTAGGTTCCATTAGGTTCAAGACATTGACAAAAAACTTGAGTAATTTTGTAACATACTCTTATCCTAGTGAGTAATCACATAAAAATTAAAATAACTTATTGGATCTATAAATGATAAGGCATTTATTAAAATGTTACACCTCAATATTATAATAGGTTATTCATAACCAAATCCTATTTAAATTATTTATGATGGTTTTTGAATATTTTTTGAATTCCAAAAGCACATCCCCCTAGAGTGTCAAACCAGGTGTCCAGCAAGGCCTGTTGTCGTGTACCAAATTACCCCATGTCTGGCCCAGAACACCTTGTCAGAGTTATTAATCCTAGGTACATTTGTTATATAGACAAATCAACTATTATTATCTTGATAGAGAGATATTTATTGGAAACCACTCACTCTACAATTTATAGAAATTCCACGAAAGATTCCTAAATTTTTACTCAACCTTACACTTATCCTTAGGGACATTCAGAGACATATCTATAGAAATATATGTAGGGATCTCAATTATTATTTCTCATCGATGATTTCAATGGTTAACTAATACTTAACTCTAATACCAACAATAAAAACACAGGACTGATGTACATGGATAGTACATTAATATTTAAAATACTTAATACATTACTCATACATATGGTCGAGGACTATATTAGTTTAGTGACTTTGCAAACATGGTGACATAACACTGGTACATAAATGAGATACATCATCTTCCACTACATTATTGATGACTATAAACCTTCTTAGAAACATAAAATATAGTATATATCATCATCAAATGGTGTAAAGAAACATAAATGTGGTGAGATTAAATGCTTATTAAGGGTAAAAAATGGAGACATGTAGCCATAAATATGAGTACAAGGGTTTGAGAAGGTGATCATTAAAATTGAAGATCATATCCTTTATATGAAAGATCATAATAGAAATCATGTAATTATGATTCCTAGTCTATAGTACATGAATAATAATTAAATAAAGAGACTAATCCATGAAATCATAACATATGAATAAGACATGGAAGTATAGAAAACACATAAGTATATACAGATTTCCATAGTAGCCAAGGAATGATTTCGAAGTCCATCTTAGTAGAATGGGTTTACTCCGCATACCAACATAGTAGTAATGTTTGACTCCCACAAACAAAATAGTAGAATTATTTCGCTCTTTATACTATCTTATTAGTCATGGTTCACTCCCATGTCTATATTAGAAGCATGCGTTCACTTCTCATATCATCTATGTAGTCATGGTTCACTCCCATGACCATTTTAGTAGTCATGGTTCACTTCCAAGACCATATTAGTTTATATCATGAGATATTTATCATTACCCAATGCATTTTAGGGAGAAACAGGTCCCATACATCTCAAAATAAAATCATTCATGCATGTGACTGAAAGAAATATTACATTTATCATAATCTTAACCCATGTATGAAAATGGGTTTCTTAAACATCATTCCATCATAACATAATCCATGAAAATAAATGGATTTCATAAATATCATAAACATAATCAAAACATAGAAATATTATATATAGTATAGTTGAAAAGTATATTAATTAGATATTTTATTTTTAGATGGAATATAAATTTGATAAAACTCTATTAATTAATTCTTGAGTAAAATATACTTTCTTCTTCAAAACAATTTTTTTTTCTTAAAAAAAGTGCAATTTTGAAAGAATAAAATTTTTATGAGTATAAAATTGAAAAAAGGAAGGGAATATTAATGTAAATATGGTTTTATTAATGTAAAAAAAACCATTCATTCCATATAAGTTAAAAACAATTTTCTCATACTTTTACCAGAAGATACAAAAAATATCTCACTTAAAAAACAAAAGAAGGATTCCTTTCAAACCATGTAGTAAAAATTAAACAATGGAAAAAAAACATATTAATAAATACATTGGAGAATAAAAAAACATTTTATGAAAACATTTTTAGGAAAATGATATGTATGAAAAATATTACCCAGGGATACTTAAAAGGAAACAATCTCAAATATGGTGGAGATTGTATAATCAACAATCATCTCTTTATAATCAATTTAATTGTCTGAAAAAATGTAAAAAAATTCGAAGAATATTTATATATCATAATATTCCAGATACGACTCATAAAATACATCCATGTGTTGTATATACACCATTTATAACAAACAAGTAGTGTATAAGGCCACTGTGTCATAGAAATAAAGGTTACATCAATCTCTACTTACCATGTGTGTTGACTCACTTCTTACTCGAACAAGACTCATGTGTATTAGATATAATATTATTATAAATATTTACAGAATAATATTCATATATATAATTCCATATATTATATTATTATAACCTTATATTACCCACTTGTTAATGATGATATCTTAAGGGTTCACTTCGAGTAATATTCTCTTTGTTCTTCGCATGTGTCTTAATTTGTTATATCATTGGCCCTTATAATTATATTACGATTCTAGAATGTAAAAAATGTTATAAATATCATGTATATACCATATATGTATGTTATAATTATCTATATCATAATTAATTATTAAATGGAATACAACATTCATGGAGACGGTAAGTCGCATGTATATGTGAACACTATTTCTGTTTTAGTTGTCACACTGAAAGAAAACATGTAAATGAAATTTATATATGTATTTATGTATATCAATATATATCATTATTCTAGTAGAATTAATATATCTTATAAATCATATATTTTCACTAAACCAATCCTTAACACATTTTATGTGGTGTGTGAACGAATCACATCGTTTTGAGGTGGCCGTAGTCCCCACTTCATCAAACATGATTATCATATTAACACGAACTGTAAATTAAAAAATTTATATTATAAAAACGTAATAAATAATATTAAAATCATAATATTTATTATATATATATCATATTAAGATATATTTTTTATCATAATGGCTTCCATGATTGGTGGTAAAGGAAAAAAAATGAACAATTATCATTTCATGAGGTAGTAGTTCACCATACATACAAACTGTATATTCGATATCTATTAGATGGAGGTATATGTTTCTCTAGGTTGAACCCCAAGAATAAAAACTTCCTAGTATATTTATTAGACATGTTTTATTTTTAAAATAAAGGAATAAAGATATTTTAGTGGAGGAGAAAGAAAATTTAAAAAGGATCTTGAGAGAAGACGTTACCTCTTAATTTGGAAACTCCTTTTAGTTTGTCAAAAAATGATTCTATGAGATGCCCTATTACCAATTTAAGGATTCTAGGAGGATGGGAGGTAATTTTTTAGGAGAAAAGGGGGGGTATTGGACAATCCAAAATGCATTAGAGTTGTGAATAAAAGATACGGAGAGCTTCCCTTTTATAAGAGGGGGGAGGGAATGTTAGGAAACTACTAAAAAATTAATTTATTATCAATTTAATTTTTATTTAAAATATATCAAAAGTAAGTTATTTATAAATCTATATGTTAATGGGTGTAAATACCATCAGAAAATAAATTTGGGACATGTTTTATTCATAATATGATCCTTATTTTTTTGGATTGAACCCTAAGTGTAACGCCCCGACCCCTCTAGGCTGGAACCGGTGCATTCCTTGTGATATTGGTATGGTTAGAAGGAATGAAAAATCCAGAAGTAAAGCTCAATTTAACAGTATTTATGAAACAAGATACATATATGTGACACAATTTACATAGAAAAAGGTTACACGATACAATACATAACAAAACTAAAAACTGCAACCACATGAACTCAATAAATGACCTTCTCTTAATCACCTATTGATGATAAAAAATGAAAGGGGTAAGATAAAATTCTAATTAAGGGATAAAAATAGTGTATTCATGAGTAAAATTATAATTGAACCATAATAAATATGACATTATCAATATGTAATAATGAATAAATGAAAAACCAATGCCACTAATAAACTGATAATGAATCTGCATCCATAGATTATGTCATAGTGAACACATCATGGATAATAATAATAACTAATAATGAATAAAGATAATTATTATTAATTGGACTTCATGTATCTGGTACATGAAACCATAATATTGTTAAAACGGTTTTGTTCTGTGGGTAGAAAGCCGTCTGATTTTTGGAAACAAACTCGAAGGGTTTCTCGCTAACTGATTTGTCTCATGAGACCTATCGATGCATCATGGGGATATAGCGGGCCTTAACCTCCACTTCATGTCCAAATAATTCTTTATACATTGATTAAATACAAGAGAAATATGCCTTTTCAATATCCGTATAGAGCAGAGTATACAGATTCATCAATATTTCCATAATTAAAATAATTGTCCAAATAAACACCATTTGTAAAATGATATATGGTTCAAACAAAAAACATATCCATGATATGTGATTATGGATATATAATATAAATATAATTTAAAATGAAAATTGATCTCAAATAGGAAGTAGGTACACCACATAAGGATTATTAGGTGCACAATACAAAGTTAGTCAAAACGAAATAGTAGTTGAGATAAAGACTCTTAACACAATGTAATCGGTCAAATCATATGGACAGAACTTAATAAACCTCAAATGAAACATTTAATAACATAAATATAAATAAAATAATGTTATTATATATCAAATGGAAGTACCAATATACCAAATACAAGAAATAAGTGGCGAACAATGAAAATCTCCCAGAAATGAATGTGAGATGAGAATCCTCTAACAAACAATTCGGCATGGTAATGAGTATTATTGAGAAGGATTAATGAGAGTTAAAAAGGTATTAAGTTATTTATATGTCACAAGGGAAGTATGGTGGAGGTTATGAAACATACCCCATCATTAGAAATTAAAAATAAAAGGGCACAACATAGAAGAGATTCTCGAACTAAAGTGAGAGATAAGTTCACTTACCAAGAACGTATCATTAAATTGAGGACAAATAAATGACGTAATTATGTGTAAAAAATATACACCCAAAAAATAAATGTGGATATAAAGAATAAACCAATCATTTTTCATTAACACATATTATGGGAAAGACATAACAAATGATAAAGATGTTTAACTCTTGAATGGAAATTGAGTTAAGATATCCCTTACCTTACCCTCGAAGGTGTTATTGTTTGTTCTTAATGACCTAAATGATCAAATTTAGCTTCATTAATTAATAATTCCAAAACATAATAAACATTTAATTGATATGTTATAACCTTATTAGGTACATTAATGTCCTTTTTTATGGGTTTAAGAGATTCAATTTTATTGTTTTAGAAGCATTTTCTTACATGATTTCATGATTTGTTTACGTGTATTCATTAATGGAAGTTAATTTGAAATGTGGTTAATACATCCATAATTGATAATATACATTATAAGTGACATTAAAGAGATATAAATGTTATCATAATTATTTGGGTTACATACCAAGAGAATGAATCATTCTTTGAGTTAAAATAAACGCTTGGATTTGGCTTGGTGGTTTTTTGCACAATAAACATGTTTTGTATTATTATTCCAAATTATGAACGTGTAATGATTACAGAACATTAACCAAGATAAAATAAATATATTATGACCAGGTTAAACCATCTAAAATATTTCATGACCATTATTGAAGATAGTAATGAAAATTGAAAACTTGTCTTCCTTGACTGTGATAAATTTACACATATAGGACAGTGTTTGCATTTATTGTATAAAAGGAAGGGAAAGAATTATTATTAGGAAATATTCAATTATCACAATTAAAATCTTGAAAATGTAAGTTATTGGAATTATCATGCCATTTGTATGAGGGGAGGTGAGAAGAGAGAACAAAACAATGGTACTTTTTAAAAGAAATTGAATGAAAAGAGGAGGAAGGTTCACCTCTAGAGTACTGCTCCTTGAGAATCTCCTTAAGGCCATTTTTTTGGTCTTTTGGTGACACTAGAAGGTCTTGGATATGGGGTGAGGGCTTGGGAAGAGTGTTTGGCCAAATTTAGGCAAGTCATGAAGCTTCAGTGGTGGTGTAGGAAGAGGGGGTGAGGGGTGGTTTATATAGTGGAGGGGGAAAGAGTTTTCTTAATATTATAATCCATAATTTATTATTTTCTCTCAAGCCAACCAATAGTGAGTATTCTATTTCCAAGAATAGTAATATATGCATGCGACTTTTAACCAATTGTTCTAACATCATCATATCTTCATCAATGACTAGATTAATCCATTATTTAGCATTTAGTCTGAATTATCAGATTTTACTATTCCTAAAAAATTCAAGTATTTCAGAAAAATCCCAAAAATTCACCCTTACCATTTTTCAACATGAATAATTCTAAAAATGAAGTCCATCTTTCAAAAATAATTTTCAATATATGATTAATTAAATATTTAGGTCAAATCAATATTTAATCGAAAAACATAAACACATAAAATTTTTATCTTTATTTGTAAGGTGCCTAAATTCATTTATACACTCAATTTTATGAATATCGCTAATAAGATGCATATTACTATTCATAAGGGTAAATTACTATTCATAATGGTAGGTTACTATTCATAAGAGTAGGTTACTATTCACTAAAAAATTATTTTTCCTTATCAGACTCCAAATAACTTACTGATCACAACCATGTATGACAGATTTTCAAAATTTACATCATAGAAGTGAGAAAATTTGGCTTACTTGGTTAGGTTATGGATATCTCCTATAAATAACCATGTTTTGTTCCATATAGGATTAGTGCTCCATGAAATATAGGCTATAACTAGAATATATTTAATAGAAACATACCATGTAGTGTTTGGTGTGATATATTATTCCCACCTTCAGAAATTTCGTTCTCGAAATTTTAAGTATGAAGTCCACAAAAAAGATGTATGTGGTTCATTTTCATGAAATCCTCTGGTTCCCATTTTTTTCCTCCATATTCTAGTTCCTCCAAAGAACCGTTACAGGATGATTTTTCCGATATTTCAATACTGTCTATCTGATGTGAAGAATCCCAATAGGCTTTTCATAGTATGAGAAATTAGGTTCCAGTTCAATTTCATCATAGGTGAGTACATGTGTTGGGTCTGGCATGTATTTCTTCAATAGTGACACATGGAAGACATCATGGACTTTGGATAGATTTGGAAGCATTGCTAAATGGTAAGCTACTACTCTGATCCTTTCCAGAAATTCAAATGGTATGATACACCTAGGGCTTACTTTCCCTTTCTTACTGAACATGAAGACACCCTTCCATGGAGATACATTCAGTGAAACATAATCTCCCACCTGGAATTCCAAATCCTTTCCCTGATTATCAGCATAACTCTTCTGCCTACATTCGGCTGCTTTAATATTGTCTTGTATTATCTTCACATTTTTTGTGGTCTCTTAAATATGTCCTGGGCCTATAAGTATCCTCTCACCAACTTCGTCCCAAAAAATTGGATTTTGATATCTTATTCCATAAAATGTGTCATATGGAGCCATGTGAATACTATAATTGAAACTATTGACAAAGAAAAATACCACCAAAGGAATTTATTGATCCCACATACCTTAGAAGTCAGGAGAGAAAGACCTTAGCATGTATTTTAAAGTTTGAATAGTCCTTTCAGACTGTCCATCAGTTTGGGGGTGATATACAGTACTCATAAGATGCTCAGTATTCAAAGCCTTATGGAGCCTTTTCTAGAATTTTGATGTAAACTGAGGATCTTGACCAGACACAATCGATTTAGGTGTACCACTAAGTCTTATAAATTCATTAATATAATGTCTTTCCAAGCACTCAAGTAGAAAATCCTCTCTTATAAGAAAGAAATGTGCAGATTTTGTCAGCTGATAAACAACTACTCATATTGAATCGTTCCTTCTAGGTGTCCTTGGTAGTCCGGTGAAAAAATACATCATAATTTTATCCCCCTTCAACAAAGTAATAGGTAGAGGTTAAATCACTACTTTGGGATTTTGTCTCTCTGCCTTCACTTGTTGACAAACTAGACATCTTGATAGGTAGTCAATAATTTCCTGCTTCATATTATTCCACCAAAAATATTCCTTCAGATCTGTATGCATCTTGGTGTTACCTGGGTGTATGAATAAATTTGATCTATGTGAATTGTCAAATATTTTCCTTTTTAACTCAGGTACTGATGGAACAAATAACCTCTTCCCAAATTTTAGAACTCCTTCTTTATAAATGAAGTCAGCCAGTCTCCCATCATTAACTACATTACTATTCTTGTGAAGATTCTCATCATTATATTGTGTTCTTTTTATCATCTCTTATAAATATAGTTTCGCAATAATTTGAAAGAGGGGCGATGCTTCCCCTTCTGTTAAAATTACCATATCCATCTTCAGTAGATCCATGAATATAAGATCTCTTTCAATCCTCATTTGATTTAGAAGGCCATGATTATTATTTCTTAATGCATTTGCAACCTTATTTGCCTTTCCTGGGTAGTAGTGTATTGAAAACTCATAATATTTGAGTAACTTGAGCCATCTTCTTTGCCTCATGTAGAGTTCTTTTTTGTGTGAAAATGTATTTCAAACTCTCGTGGTTTGTATAAATCTTACATCTATCTCCGTATAGATAATTCCTCCATATTATCAGATCAATGACTACAGATGCTAACTCAAGATCATGAGTTGGATAATTTCTCTCATGTGTCTTCAACTGTCTTGATACAAAAGCAATAAATTTATCATTTTTCATAATGAATCAACCCAGTACTTTCTTTGATGCATCAATTTTTATTACAAATCCATCACTTCCCAATAGAAGAGTCAAAATTGGAGCATTGACCAATCTTATTTTCAATTCTTCGAATAATTATGTACATTATTTTTTCCACACAAACTTAACTCCTTTACATGTGAGATTGGTTAGCCGGTTATCCAGTCGGGCTAAATTTTGAACAAAATGCCGATAGTAACCTGTGAAGCTAATAAAATGGCATACCACAGTTATGTTTGTTGGTGTGGGCCAATCAGAGATTTCCTTTTTCATTGCAGGATCAACTAGGATTCCATCATTAGAGGCAATATGACCTAGAAAAAAAACCGATTAAAGCCAAAATTCACACTTTCTAAACTTCTCATATAATTTATTTCTTCTAAGAGTTCCCAGAATAACCTGAAAATGATTCTCATGGTCTTCATATCTTTTTGAGTATAAGAGGATATCATAGATGAATACCACAAAAAATTTATCAAGATATTCCTTGAAGACTCTATTCATTAAATCTATTAAAATAGAGGGTGCATTTGATAGTCCAAAAGGAATCACTATAACTTGTAATTCCCATATCTGGTGCAAAATGTTGTCTTAGGAATATCTTCCTTCTTACACACAATTGATGATATCCAGATCAAAGTTCAATATTTAATAATTTTGATCTCATTGAAGTAGATCAAATAAATCATCAATCTGAGGTAGAGGATACATATTATTTATTGTAATAGCATTGATTTACCTATAATCAATGAAATGCCTCATGGATCCATCATTATTCTTGACAAAGAGGACAGGGGCTCCCCATAGTGAAACACTTGGTTGAATAAATCCTTTTTCATTCAAATACTCTAGTTGTTTCTTTTTCTCTACTAATTCCATAGTTGACATTCTATAGGGAGTCTTTAATATAGGTCTTTCATCAGGAATTAAATCAATAGAGAACTCAACCTCACACTCTTGAGGATTTCTAGGTAAATACTAATGAAATACATGAATGTACTCTTTCACTATGTGCACGTCTTCAATTTGATGATTTCTTTCCCCACCCATATATATAGGTTTATCTTCATCTACAAGTATTGAATTCAGTAGAGTTACAAGGGACAGTTCAAGATAAGAATGAGGTGGAGATGTTTCTGCCCTAAAGAAAAGGGATTCTACATCATTTTCAAAAATTGTATCCTCTTAATTCTTACAATAAATCTTCGCATCATAATATGACAGCCAATCCATAATTAGAATTATATCAAATTCAGTCATTGATATGATGAAAAGGTTAGAAACTAAAGCATGTTTTGGTGTTTTTAGGGGGACTAGTCGACATGCCTTTGTTGCAATGATACATCCCCTAGGAGTTTTGCCTAACAACTCCTTTATTAAATAAATATGGACATATGTAATTTTCTTGGAAAACTGAGATTATATAAATGAATGTGATGATCCAGAATCAAATAAATTGTTGGATACGTTTGAGGAAACAATTAATGTACCTGCCACCATGTCATTAAGAATTTCAACCTCTGTGGTTGTAACCGCCTAATATCACCATTGTTTTCATGGTTTTTTCTGAGGCATGTTTCCTTGGCGCTGAGAACACTCATTTTGCTAACATCGTATCTAAATTCAATTATAGCATTGAATGTCATTGATTTTTTTTATTCCCCTTGAAATCATCAAATCGATGACCATTTTCTCCGCAGTTATAGCAGACTCTCATGCCTTTCAAGAATTTCCCGAGATGATTCCTTCGACATTTCTCACATAATGGGAATAGATTTGCTCCCTTTCTATTCTTCGGTGCTTCTCTGTTTCCTTTATTATCATAGTACCGCTTCTTATATTGGTTTCCTTTGAAAAGATTTGATCTAGAAAATTCCCCCTATGTTTTGATGGCACTTGATACAATTTCATCATATAATGAAAATGATTAATAATCCAGTGCCCTTCTAAGACATGGAATAATACCTCCCTGAAATGATCAATCATGTCTGCCAAGTCATGTACGTAATCTACAACATACCTGGCTAGCCTTGTGAATGTAGCCTCATACTCTGTAACAATTTCTTATTCCCTTTGTTTTAAGGTAAGGAATTTCCTCTTCATTTATTTTCATTGCACAAAAGGGAAATATTTTTCAAAGATTATTTCTTTTAAAGTATTTCATTCCATATCTTCTATTTCTTTTTCCTCCATGGTATTTTGAATCAGGGACCACCATTGATTAGCGTCACCCTTGAGATAATATACAGCCAGTACTACCTTTTCATTTTCATTACATCTTAATTCCATGAATATATTTTCACGGGACTTGATCCATTGATCAAAAATCACTGGATTAGAAGTCCCGCTAAAATACGGGGGCTTCTGCTGCATGAAATTATCCAGCACATGTGTGGAATGGTTATTCATTACAACTTGAGTAAGTTGTCCCAATACGGTCATGATCTGATCTTCTCCAACATTTACTTTGTTGTAGTGCTCAATAGGGAGATCCCTACCTTGCCCAAGAGTATTGATTTCTCTTCTTCCATTAGGCTCCATTTCTAAATAATGGGGTAAAATAGATTTTTTTATGAATCTAAAATAGAAAAACACTCTACATAGATTGAAATTTAATGCATATATAATCTTTTAAACATGGTCTCTATGATGAAACATTTACATTAAACTACTTCATAATGGATTGTAAAGAAAATGTGAATTATCCTAAGCATATCCCCTAGGAGTGTCATAACCAAGAGTTCAGCAAGGCCTGTTGTCATGCCCTAGTTCCCATTCGAGTCTATCTCAAGCCGGTGTTTTTGGGTTTTACCCCTAGATACATCTGTGCCAGAGCCACCTCTACCTGATCGTATCTAGACATGGATATATGTCTTAAAATATCTATATAATCATTTTCTTACCAAAATACCAAGAAATTATTGTACAATTATCCTCAAATACTACCTTAGGGATTTTTTCCCTACTATACATTTCCTACTCTAGTTTCCACCTTTTCAATAAAACTTCCTCTGATAACAACTGTAACACCCCTACCCATATAGGCTGGAACCGGTGCATTACTTGTGATATTCACATGGTTAGAAGGAATGAAAAATCTCAAAGGAACAATTAGTTTAGTAGTCTTGAGGAAATTAGAAACATATATGTGACACAAATTACATTGAAAATGGTTACAAGATACAATACATAACAAAACTGAAAACGACAACTACAAGAAATCAATAAATTAACTTCTCTCCATCCCCAATTGAAGATAAAAAATGAAAGGGGTGAGCTAAAACACTCAGTAATGGTTCAAATAGTGTAATTATGAGTACAATAATAATTGAATCAAAATCTATCGGAAATAATCAATATGGGATAATGAATAAATGAAAAAATAATGCAATTAATAAACTGAGAATGAAAATGTATCCATATATTTTGTCATTGTGAAAAACTCATGGATAATAATTACAACTAATAATGAGTAATGGGAATTATTATTAATTGTACATCATCTATCTGGAACATGAAACCATAATACTGTTAAAACGGTTTAGTTTGGTGTGTAGAAACCCAACTGATTTTTGGAAACAAAGTCGAAGGGTTTGACGCTAACTGATTTGTCTCATGAGACCTACCGATGGATCGAGGGGATATAGAGTGCCCCAAATTATACTTCATGTCAAAAAAAATCATTATATATTGATTCAATATAAGATGAATATGCCTTTTCAATATCCGTATAGAGTAGAGTATATTGATACATCAATATTTCCATAATTAAAATAACTTTCCAAATAATCATCATATGTAAAATGGTATATGGTTTAGAAAAAAAACATATCCATGATGTGAGATTATGGATATTTAATATAAATATAATTTAAAATTAAATTACATCTCAAATGGTAATTAAGTAAACCACATAAGGATTTTTAGGTTCACAATATCAAGTTAGTCGCAACGGAATAGTAGTTGAGACAAAGTCTCTTACCACAATGTAATCGGTCGAATCATATGACCAGAACATAATAACCCTCAAATGAATCATTTAATAACATAAATATAAATAGAATAATGTTATTATATATCAAATGGTAGTACACATATACCACATACAAGAAATAAGTGGCGAACAATGAAAATCTCACAGAAATGAAAGTAACATGAGAAACCACTTAAAAACATTTCATCATGGTAACGAGTGTTATTGAGAGGGATTAGTTAGAGTTGAAGTGGTATTATATTATTTACATGTCACAAGGGAAGTATGGGGGAGGTGAGAAAACATACCCCATCATTAGGAATTAAAAATAAAAGGGCACAACATATGAGAGATTATTGAAAAAAAATGAGAAAGAGGATCCCTTACCAATAACATATCATTAGATTGAGGAAAAATTAATGCCATAATTATGTATGAAAAATATAAAACCACAAAATAAAAGTGGATATATAGAATAAAACAGTAATATGTAATTCACACATATTCTTGGAAATACATTACCAATGATAAATATGTTTAACTCGTGAATGGAGATTGAGATAAGATATCACTTACCTTACGCTCAAAGGTGTTCTTGTTTGTTCTTAATGACCTGAATAATCAAATTTAGATTAATTAATTAATAATTCATGAACATTATAGAAATATAATTGATATGGTATAACCTTATTACGTTTATTAATGGTCTTTTTGATGGGTTTAAGAGATTCAATTTTATTGATTTAGAAGCATTTTTTACTTGGATCCATTATTAGTTTACTTATATTCATTAATGGATGTTCATTTGAAATGTGGTTAATACATACAGAATTGTTAATATTAATTATCAGTGACATTAAAGAGATATAAATTCTCCCATAATTATTATGGTTACATACCATGATGATGACTCATTCGATGAGTTAAAATAAATGCATGGATTTGGCATGGCAGTTTTGTGCACAATAAACTTGTTTTGTATTATTATTCCATATAATGAATGTGTAAATATTATAGAACATTAATCAAGATAAAATACTTATATTATGACATGGTTTAACCATTGAAAAGGTTTTAGTAATAGTATTGAAGATAATAATGCTAATTGAAAACCCGTTTTCCTTGAGTGTGATAAATTTACACATCTCAGACGGTGTTTGCATTTATTGTATAAAAGTAGGGGGAAGGAGAGATTATGATGAAATATTCCATTTGAAAAATGAAAATATAGTACATGTAAGGTACTGGAATTATCATGGAATTTGGATTAGGGGAGGTGAGAAGAGAGAAAAAAATAATGGAACTTTGTAAAATAAATTGAAAGAAAATAGAAGGAAGGTTCAGCTCTTGAGTACTCCTCCTTGAGAATATTTTTAAGGCCTTTGTTTTTGGCCTTTTGGTGAGAAAATCAGATCTTGGAAGTGGATAGTGGGATTGAGAAGATTATTTGGCATAATTTAAGCATGGAATGATTCTTGAGTGGTGTGGAAGGAACAGGGGCTGAGGGGTGGTTTATATAGTGGAGGGGAGATGAGTTTTCTTAACATTACAATCCTTAATTTATTATTTCTTCTCAAAAAAACCAATAGTGAGTATTCCATGACCAATAATAGTAATATCTGCTTTTGAATTCGAACCAATTGGGATTACATCATTATATCATCATCAATGACTTAATTAATCCATTTTTTTCTTTTGTTGTGAATTATCAGATTTTATTATTCATAAAAAAGTCAATTATTTCATAAAAATACAAAAAATTCACCCTAACAATTTTTTGTTGTGTAGAATCCAAAAAGGAAGTCCAATTTTGATAAATAATTTTCCAAATATGATTAATTTAATATTTAATTAAAATCATTATTTAATCGAAAAACATAAACACTTAAAATTTTCATCTTCATTTTCAAGGTGCCTAAATACATTTATACACTCAATGGTATAGACACCATTGATAAAATTCATGTTACTAATCATAATGGTAAGGTAATATTCATAAGGGTAGGTTACTATTCATTAAGTTATTTTACTATTCAATGAAAATTGATTTTCCCTTATCGGACTCCAAATAACTTACTGACCGCAACCATGTATGACACATTTTGGAAATTCACATCATAGAAGTGACAAAATTTGGTTTACATGGTTTAGGTTATAGATATATCCTATAGGTAACCATGTTTTGTTCCATATAGGATTAGTGATTCATGAAATAATTGATATAACTAAAATTTATTTAAGAGAAACATACCATGATGTTTTTTGGGTGCTACACTAAGTTATTCAATTTAACTCTTATTGGGAAAACTTGTTCTTTTTTTACATAGTAGGGTTAATATAGTTTCAATAAAATGCAAAAATAACCCCAATTGAATTATTTATTACATAGTTAAGATTATAATTGTTATTTTTCATAATTATATTTTTTATGAATTTTATGACATTTAATAATCTATTATTTATTTTAAAGTATCATTTATGTCAATTTTGATACTATTGAAGTTTTTCATTTTTAAAAATATCAAAACAAGATGATAACTTCAAAAAAAATACACAAAATATATCACTAAAATGTATAAGTTATTTATAAATTTCTTATATTTCCATAATTAATTAAAATTATTTTTATGTTAATATATTTAGTATCATTTATTTAATATCTATATTAATTAAACAATTACTACATAATTGTTATACAAGCCATTAATTATATAATATTTTCTCTAAAAACTAAAAATAAGATATCTTTATAAATATAATTTTCTTACCTTTTTAATTAATATTTATAATCGAATTTTTATTCTTTATAAACCTGTATTAAAAAATATTTTGTTTTTAAAATTTTAATATGAAATTTTTTACCATTCATTAAGTAAAATATAATAAATTTCTTTTCTAACAAATGCGGCATAAAAAAGTTCATATTATTAATCTAAGGTTTTTTGGGTCGATAAAAACTTTTACAATGAAATGAGTAAATGTGTTAGGGTAGTTGTTATTATTATAGTATTATTTTTACCTTTTGATACACTATTAATCGTTAACTTAGGTAAATAAAATTAAAAAGTTATTATTGAACTAAAATTATTTTGATCCTTTAAGACCATATTTTTTCTAATGATTTTGACCTTGTATATATATTTTTCTAAATTCAATGCACAGAAGTGGTAAAGTTTCATTTAATGCTAATACTACAAATTTGGCTTGACGGCGGGTAAAAGAGACATTCAAATGTTCAATATTTTTTTATAACGAATTATATTAAAAAATGATTATAATGAACTACATTGGATTAATGTAAATATTATTTATCTACTATAACTTTAAAAAAATTTAATTAAAATAATTATTAAAATTAAAAGTCAATTTTTAACTATAATGTAGTATTTTTTATTAATCATCTTAATTAAAACATTTCAGAAAAAAATTAACCCTTAGTTAGTTTTGATATTCTAGATTATAAAATGGTTCTTTATAAAAATATTTTTTTGAGTGTCTAAAATTAATTTTATCAATTTTTTGGAAGGTCATTTCATTTGAGAAAATAGTAGTTTTAAACATATAATGACTTTAACAAAAATATTATTTTAAATAATCAAATTAATTATAAAGAATATATAAAAATTAGTTATTACTATTCATATTACATTTTTAATGGATTGGCTATAACTATATTATTTAAATAATTATAAAAGAAAAGTGTTGTTTCCCATAAACTCGGTTTTGTGTGAAATGCAATCCATGTCATAGTTGTGGGTAGTGTAAGCTTCCCTCAGTGTTTCATTTATCATAATAATAAAATAGTGTTATTATATAATAATAAAAACTATATTTAGTGTTGCGTAATGTAAATTCATCAAAAGATTAAATTAATTCTATTTTTTTACAAAATCATTGGGTGTTAAAATAGTCATATATTTACAAAATTTATTCATATATATGGAAAAATTGGAATCATATTCTAGGTCTATGATATAAGTAATAAATGTCCCCCTCTAAGTTATTTATGAGTATCTTTTTTGAGATACTTTTTTTTTGTTACAATTCCATCACTACATTGTTATTTCTTCAAAATATGATCATTACATCTATGATATTATTATAAAACATCCAACTTAATCTTATGTATATGTACTCTAGATTAATGATAGTGGTCATGGGGAATGAGATATTTATTCCTACCTTCCATGTTACACGTAGTTAAAAACACTAAAATAAGGTGATGCACATCATGGTATACCCCCACCTTCAACACTTCTAACATAACCATATGAAAGTAAATTACATCATGCATATATCCTTTAAATCGTAATTTATTCATATTATCCTATTTAATATTCATTATAAATAAATAATTTTATAATTTGTCTTGTTTTAGAATGATTTATTCCATTTTATTCAAAATAAACTAAACAATTGTAAAATAATCCTTATGATTTAATGTACCATAAATAATTATAATATAAAAAATTAGTTTGTATTATGTATAGTATTCAATGATATTCATTTTAAATATATATGAAAAATATATTTCGTATTTATCATTCATTCATTGGTAAAAAATGTGGTGATTCATCATTCACCTTTGGTATGGTTGATGATACATTCTTCACCACTATATAGTATAATTGTGATACCTCATTTCTTGTTCTTTGGTGGTATAGATAAAACCATTTTTAAACAATGTAATATGACAGTTATTCCTCATTCACATTAGTGGGTTAATTTTTGACAAACTTCCTAAAATGAATATTGAGGTGAGTTAGGATAGTATATTTAGATTCATTATTATTATTAGACCTTGAAAGAAACATACCATTTTAAAATTGGCCAATTAATGTATGATAATTCAATGGATTTTGTATAGATAATTATATAATATTATGGGTGTTAGGTTAATATTGTTTTGTTATCATTGCATATTGTTAATTCACCAATATATTACGTGATTCATTTTGAAAAAAATTACTTGTTGAATACTATGTATTATTATCACATCTTGTACATGAATTTTGATGGTAATACATACATTGTGATTAATGATGCATGATACGGAATATTTTCCTTAATATGTGGTAGAGAATGGTTCATGGATGGAATGAGAGGAAATATTTGGTAAAGGTTCTAATCCATATATTGTTGACATATCCATTCCAATGAATATTTAGGATCCTATTTTAAACATTACAAAAACATTAGAGGATATAATATTTTATATAATCCATAATTAAATTTTTATTGTTTATATTTTGTGATCAAATTTGATTTTTATTTATTAAATGTTTTATTATTATTACTATGGCCATATTATACAGTTAATTTTAAATAATAGTTTACTTATAATTTTTTTAATCTAGGTTATCTATTAGTGGGTATTCTCTCAACGTGGTTTTAAAATACACAAACTAGTAGTTGAAATCGCATTGAATATAAATATTTGTGCTTTAGTATATATGAATCCCATTGAACAAAATTATACAATAACTAGGTTTAGTGGGTGATACATGTAGTGTTATTCCCTAATTTTCATTTATTTTACTATATATTACATGATGTATAGGGATAGGAGTGCGGATAATTTTTGAAAGACCTCGTTATTATATATAGCTCAAACTAATAATGGGAATGTTAATTTTACTCAGGAATGTATTATTTTCATTTTTTTTATTCTATGATTCCAATATTTTCAAGGGAAATTTCATTTCATGTATTGTTTATCATTTTACAATTATTCTATGTTTGTAGGATAGATTGAATTCATGTAACATATTTGACATTTAATATTTTATAGAAATTAATATTCTTTCAAGAGATTGATAACATTATTAAAAATTGTTTGATTTATTAAAATTATTATAAAAGGATATATAATAATATATGTGACATGAAAATAACATACAAATATATTTGATTAACTAAAATGACAAATTTATACAAATCAAAAAAAATTCATAATAACCATAAATATTTATCATCAAATGATACGAGATACATATTCAACATATTTATAAACTATATTCAATATCACAAACAATAAATATTTAAACATTGTACCCATTTAGACCAATAACACCTAATACATTTATTCATAAATATGGGAGATGGAAAAATAATAAAGGTTGTGTTTAGAACAATTTAATGGTAAACATGATATATAAGAATTAATGATCATAAAAGAGCATAGTTTGAGAATAAGAGTATGATTACATAATAATAACTAAGGTAGGCATTCCAAATAATTTATAGAAAAAAAAATAATTTGTAATGTAATAAGGATTTGGTACAAGATCTGCTAAAAAACATTAATCAATCATGATACATGACTGTATATTATATGAATATGAATATTACATAAGTGTGTGTCATACACACAATAATAAAAAATCATTTCCTTAGTCAAATAATAGTATAATAACTATCATAATAGATTAGATATAATTACATAGAGTATTGGGTTCACTCCACATTCCCTTAAATATTATCATCTATTGTATCCAGAATCACTGAATTCATTGTATGGATATAAAATTATCAGTCCGCCCACCACATCGTGAAAACATCTTCACCATAATCAATTAAGAAAAATAATGTTGATGGTATTGTAATATCATATCCAGTTAAAAGAATGAAAATCCTTAAAAGAAAATGATATATATGAATAATATTTCTTTAAAACCATTGTATATATTCTATTAAAAAATATGAAATATACTTTTCTTATTGTTTTTTTTTATAATAAATTGATAGATAAATAGGAATATGGGACTGATTTTTAACCATGGAATATTGTAATGGAATATTCCTTATGAAGAAATGAAATGATGGATGGAAAAATTGGGCTTTCAATAAATGTTAAAAATTATTTTTTCACACATTTTTTATGAACATAAATAAGGAACCATTAAGAAAATGATATGAAGATTTAACAAATTTCTAATTAATTTCAAAAAAATATAGCAAAATACTTTTATAAATCTTTTAAATATTAATGATAACATCTACAACACAAATTTTAAAATAATATATATATAGTGAAAATATTTGTAACATATTTCTATCTTAGACCACTATTCTTTTCTTAAAATGGCAGTCGCTACTCTACATCAGGTATGCCTCCCCACACACCAGAGGTGGTTGATAAGTGATGAGGGTCTATGTACATACTGTCAAGAGACAATAACCTCTAGTAAGAGCCCAAATAATAATGCAAATAAAAAACCTAAAAAATCACACTATATAACCTCCCAATAGTATATGTTCAAAATAATAAAAACAATAATATCTAACCACAATCTGTGTTTGATTTTGTATGCTACAAATAAATTTAATCCCATGTGGAAAATCTATTATATAAAATAAAGACAAGTATAAAAATACAAATTTAAATCAACCAAACTAGTTCAATGTACCATATTGTTCCCATCACAAAATCAACTCCTAGAATATTAGACAAGTTGTAGGTGTTGGGTCTTTTCATTGTAAAAACCCAAGAATTCATGAATTAATTTTTTGAAATAAATTTATTTTTCCAATATATTTAGTTACTCGCAACACTGAGTTTTAAAATTATAGCGACTATATATTTTTTTATTTAAACATGTACACTATATTAGAACCACCAAATTTAAAAATATGAATTGGAATAATCAAATTTGTAAATTATTAATAAATATCTAATATATTGATATTATATTGACAAAAAGTCACCTAATTTTATTAGTAAAGTCATTAAATTTTTCAACAATACTATTATATCAAAAAATGATTTTCATTTCCTTTTTTGAAAAAAATTAATAAAATATATATTTCTCAATATTTTAAAATGTATTTATAAAAATCATATACATTTTTTTAATCATAAATTAACAATTATTTGAGGGTGAATTGTGATGAATTTTCTGGAAAAGGATAATTTTTTGATGAATAGTGAAAAATATGTATGCTTGTTGGAACCTACATTATCATTTAAAATATTTAAAGAGATAAATATTAGAAAATATTTTAATAAAAAAAGTAGTTCCATTATTTTTTATTAATCCAATTTAGTTCATTGTAAATAATTTCATGTTTATTTTTGATATAATATTTTCAATAGTTGTAGATACCTTTTCATTGAAAACGTGTTTCATCGCCACATCTACATGCCTAATTTTAAATTAAATTATGCCACATATGAGATTTGAATTTATAAAATGGATTCCATATTTTATGTTTCAATAATTAATTTTATTTACTAAAGACTAATTATGTTTTTTCATATTGATTTTTAAAAACAATTTAAATTAATTACCCTGGTTAAAGTTAAAATTATTTTAAAAGGGGTTAATAGAAAAAAAATATTGGTATGATTTTTGTAGAGACCCAAAGATTGATATACATGGACATTACATTAATTTAGTGGAATACTTAATATATAACAAAAACAAACACACAAGGACCATAATAGTTTAGTGTCTTTGGAAACTTGGAACGTAATCTTCTAATCGTGGTGAAAGATCTTCAACATCTCCTATAAAGATCTTCCCCTTTTTTTTCTTACCTAAAAACTTTCTTTATATCCTGGGGAAAAGAAAACATAAAAAGGGTGAGCTCAAATGCTCAGTAAGGGTATGCATGGATAAAATAAAACATACCATATACATTTGAACTTAAAAACATGAACATAATGTTTAAACATCAAAAGTTTGAGCAATGACATAAAACATGGAAGTACGTAAGCCATAAGTCATAAAGAAACATTATGAATGATAAAATAGCATGGGAATAAAACATATAATTGTGGAAACCATTAAGCACATGATATGATTTCCATATTAGCCAAGGCATTTTTGCCAAGACCATCTTAGTGGACAAAGTCCCTTTCTGAATCGAGTTCACTCCTCGTTCCAGTCTTGTATTACTGAACCGGTTTATCTTGCCGTTCTAGTAATGTCTATGTCATGAGATATAAAATCTTTACCCAATGCATTGGAGGGAGATATAGGTCCCACCCATCTCATAATGAAATCATTTTTTCATGTGCCACAAAATCATAAATCATACATCATAGCATAACCTATGTAATAGAATGAGATTCTTAAACATCATGCCATCATATCATAAAAAAATGGATATCTATTCATCATAAGAATAATAAAACCATGTAAATAATGGAGACATTATACTTGAAACATAAACATATTAAATAATGTCATTTTAGATGGAAAATAGTTTTGATAAAAACACTTGAAATGAATTCTTGAGGAAAATATCCTTTCTTCTTCAAAATCATTTTCTTTTCACAAAATGTCATGCAATTTTAAAATAAATGGATTTTTTTGAAAATACTCATGAAATCATTTGGAGTAAGCTTCTTGAAAATAAGGCTTTATGAAATCATAAAAATATGTTCACGCCGTATAAGTTAAAAAAACATTTTTCTCGTACTTTTGCCGGAAAAGTCGAAAAAGTACCTCGTAACA
Organism: Viscum album; assembly: GCA_963277665.1. NCBI lineage: Eukaryota > Viridiplantae > Streptophyta > Magnoliopsida > Santalales > Viscaceae > Viscum > Viscum album. Next base: position 1,570,546,935 of record OY728119.1, read on the forward strand.
TAAACAAAAGAAAGATTAATTAAATACCATGTAGTAAAATTAAAATAATGGGTAAAAAAGACTTTAAAAATACATGAAAACACTTTTATAAAAGATGTACATGGTTGATTGAAATAACCCCAGTAAATACTTACGAATAAGCAATCTCGGATAAAAATGAGATTTGTAAAATTATCCCTTACCTTATGTCCAATATGCTTCGTATGTATCAGAACTCCTGTATAATGATTTAAATAATGTCATTGACTTATTATAGAATCATATTCATTGTTATGATATCATATATGGTGTACTTATGACTTTATATTATCCGTTCTTTTGTAAATTCCATGTTAAAGAGTGTTTTGGGTAAAATCGTTTCATTTTTCATCTGTGTTTTGACTTGTAATTATTCATATGATTAATTAGATCATGATTACTTAATTCCAGAATATAAAACAAGATTTATATATAATATATATTCAGAATATACATATATATAATAGATCGATAAATGGAAAGAAATACACTGTTCATGGAGACGGTAGGTCGTACGTACGCATGAACGCTATTTTCGTTTCCTTATTGAGTTGAATGGAATTAAGTAGATGAAATAAATATATATATATATATACATAAATCCAGTAGCTTTATAATTTCATATATTTCATTATTATTGATTATATATACCTTATAATCATTCTTAAATGGTTAACATGGAGAATGAATCTCATCGCGTCGTGGAGACGGTAGTCCGTATGTACGCACGAGCGATGATATCGTTTCCATAATTATTGAATTGAATTGGAGTGGATGATACAATATATCAGAATCATTATGATGTTATAATAACTATGTATAGTTATTATTTACACCATAATACCCATCCATGTAAGTTGTTGGTGGAAAAACAGATTACACCACGGCGTGGAGACGGTATTCTGTACGTACGCACGCACGGTGATATTGTTTTCTGTAGGATATATAGTAGGTGAAATAGGGTTGTTTCATACTTATAATAACATATCAGTATATTAGTGATACTTATGTTATTACTTCATAATGAAACAACTAAATAAGAATATGTTTAAGAAGAAATAAAGTTGAAAGAATCGGTAGAATAAATTACCTCTTCTTCGATACGCCTCATTGAAACCTCCTCTTAGGGCACTAATATTGGTCTTTGAAGTAGACCAGGACCTCTAGGATGTTTCTAGGGAAGTGTAGAAGATAATTTTTCAGGGGTTGGCCGAGCTTGAAGTATAAAATTGGTGTGAGGAAGAGAGGGAGGAGGTTCCCTTTTATAAGGGAGGAGAGGGGCACCTTTGGAAATCTTAAAAATATTAATTTATAATAAATCTAACCCCACTTAAAACTTCCAAAAATGACTCATATTTGAATATTAGATGATATAGGGTTTTAATATCATCAAAAAATAAAATTTAGACATGTTGGGAATTTATTTTAAACATTATCAACTTGATTTATCCTTACTTAATCAATTTAATTTTATTTGTGGTAATAACATTCTAAGTTTTAAATTATAACAAATAATTACTTTTTTGTTGTGAATTGTCCATAATTGGATACGTTATAACATCTGAGACCATATAAATTTAAATTTATAATTTTAAAATATTTTTGTGATTTTTAAACAATTTTATAATATGTTATTTGTATAAAATAACAATAGTGTCAATTTTGACACTATTCATTTATTTGAATTTAAATATAATATATATAGAAGATATGTTCAAACTAAAAGACTTAATAGATTCATAAAAGGTCATATGTATCTATAAAATTATTTTTTCACATTAAATAGTTCATATAATATTTATTTCATTATTTTTAAAACCATTTATTTGGTTTATCTCTTAATAAAATAATTACTACAACATTTTTGTATAATTATTTAATATACTTATTTGTTGCATAAAAATTAAAAATAAAATACTATGTGAAGATAAATATATTACCTTTCACAATAATACTTTTACTATAATTTATCATCTTAAAAACATAATATTTAAATTTTTATATTTATTATATTATGAAGGTGACAACTTTGGCTTCATTTAAAATAAAATAATATAAGTGTCATAATCACTTTTATAAGACTCCAAACGGTTATATATTAGGTAATTGGATTATTACGGTATAGATATATACTACCAATAAGTTTTGGTCGGGTTTTTGGGCCTTTTAATGGGTATTATTATTTCAATAGAAACTTTATTACTGATTTTTCAGTTAATAAATAATTTCTGCATCATTAATGTATCACCATTAATGACAATTATTTAATCCCTAAAAATCTTAAATAAATTATCATAATGTATATAATTTTATTATATTTATGGAGACTATTCATGTTCAATGTTTTATGATGTTTATCACTAAATTAAAATTATTATACTTATAAGATTTAAGAGAGCGACATGTTGTCACTTTCTTTGGTTTTAAGAATAATTAAATTATTTTCATAGTCAAAAGTCCATAAAATGAATCTAATCCGACCCTTAGGTGATATAGGTCTACTTTTATCCATCCAATAGAATTTTTTCATGTTTTAGGGTAATTTTATAATATTATATTTACCCTTAATTACCCGATTTACCTTTAACTAGGGTAAATAAAATTTACCGTAGTTACTATTCATAATTCCCAAAAATAAAAAATAGCCTATTAAAATAATTTGGACCCACTGATTCCAAATATGGAATCCATTTTTTTCAAATTCAATACAAATAAGTTTCATAAATTAAATTAAAATTAATCTCGTTGTCGAATGAAAACGGGTTTTTGTTTAACACATTGCAAAAATTGAATTGATTTAACCTACGAATTTAATGTAAAATTAATGCTAATGACATACATTATATTAAATGGTAAAAATATATTCTATTTATACTTTAAAACAATCAAATATTATAAGTTAACCATATAAATTATTGCGATGAAAAAAGTTGTTTTTAATTAAAATATAGCGTGTTTTTACTATTCATCAAAATATGAAAGTTACCAGAATAATATGAAAAATTTATCCAAAGAAAATTTTTATTTCTGGATTCCAAAGAAGAATTTTATTTTGTCAAATTGAACTTATAAACATGTCAAAAACTAGATTTAAAGTGGTTGTGCCATCAAAAGGCGGCAAAACTGCATTTTTTGAAAAATACTTATTTTACCCGAAAATTTTATTTTGTTCTTATACCATGTTCTAGAAAATGTGTAAGATGAATAATAATATTATAAAATTAAAAATTTACTTAATAATATTCAAAACGGCTAGTTCATAATAATATTATTATAATATATCTTTGTTTAGTAAAACCCGGTATTGCGTACAACACACGCTATCAAGGAAGGTCATGATTGCGTGTAATGCAAGCCAAGTTAGGGTTGTGTGTAGTGCAAGACTCCTTTTTTGTTACGTATAAAATAAATTGTATATATATATACTCAATGTTTCATAGAATAACTACTATCAAACAAACATGAAATTGTGTGTAACACGATCGAAGATTAGTGTTGCGTATACTGCAAGCTAATACGATGTTGCGTATAGCGCAAGATAATCTTGGTGTAGCGTACAACAGAAGATATGAAAGAAATTAAAATGAATATATCTTATAAAATATCTGGTTGTTACAATTTCTAATAACACATGAATAAATAATATTTAATTTCCATTTTTCACCCTTATCTTATCCAAAATTATAATATACTTCCACTTGGAATAATTTTTCTTGGGAATGAATTTTTCCTTTTGGATTCTTTTGGGATATTTCAATGTAGTTTCGAAGTGGGTTCCTCTCCCAACTTATAAAAGGATATATCATCTTGTTTCCTCTCCATACAAAAACATACAATTAAATAATACATTAACTGCCCACAGACCTTTATTAATTACATCACCATTTCTTAGATTCGGTAGTCGGATTACGAATCTCTCTTAAGAATGATTTATATATAAACATAATGAGGTTTTCCAAAGAAGATGTATAGTTCTAAACCATGCATGGTAATTTTTTTATTAATAATCCCCCTTGAAATAATATGATAATACGTTGATATAAAAAGTTAATAACTTTCACACACATGAATGTTTTTATTTATGTGGTATAACCTATATCCACCTCCTCTTCTATAAAATGGTAAACAAAAATATTGATTATGTGTGCAATGGAATACCGCCTCATGAGATGAAGTAATTTGGTTTGCATCATTACCAATTGAGGATGAGGATGACTACGGTTTTTCTGATTATATATGAAATTTATGAAATATTAATACTCTTTTAATAATAATAATATCTCACCTACCTTATTTCCTTCTTATCTATTGGAAAATGATATCATCACTCAAGCATAACTGATTACTACTACCTCAATTAAAAGATGTGATAAGTTATTAGTTATATTAAATTTAATTAAAATTAGGGTTTATTTATTTAATGAAAATTATTTTCTTGATATAAAACATAGTCTATAATGTTGAATTAATATGTTCATTTTTTATTCAATCCACACAAAAATGGAAAGAGCGTTAATGTGTACGTATGGCCGACCATCTCTATGATCAGTGTAATTAATTTTTAATATATAACGTTTAATTATTAATATAAATACATATATAATCAATATATATGATTCCTAAATAATGGTTAAAACTATAATGATTATGGAACCATGAAAAAAGTACAACGACTGAAAATAAAAAATAAAAATAATCATAAAAAATGAATTAGTTATTACCCAAAATGTAATTATATGAAGATATTATTAATAAGAACATTGTTAAAGGTCAAAAATAAACCCTAAATTGTAATATATATATATGTGTGTGTGTTTGTGGATTTTAATATATTTATTAAAACCTAGTACTAATTATATAGTAGATTTGAATTTTTAAAATGAATATCGATACATGAGTTAAGGAATTTTAGTCTCACCTTTATTCCAATATAGAACATGCCTTATACAACACTTGTTTTGTTTGTATGGTGTATATAATTATGGTTATTGTATTTTCTAATAATTTTTTTTGATAATTATGGGAAATAATATAAATATATGTTTTTTATTTCATGGAGACTATGATTTAATTTTTTACCGAAGTGGTAAGGGTTTTATCAAAATATTTTATTTTTATTATGATTGTTTATGGTTAAATTTCAAATAATGAAATATTAATACATACATCTCAATAAAAATTATTTTTTATTGTATTATTTTTATTTTTTTTTGAAAAAAAATATTCCATTAACTTTCCTCTTTATAAGAAATAATGGGACCAAAATTTTAGAATAACTAAATTTTTTTCAATTTACTATCATTAGGAACTGATGATATTAAAATACAGTTTCTATGAAAAATCATACATAATTTTTTCAATGTTCAAAAACATTTTCTAACCTATATAAAAGTTCTCTAAAAATGTTTTCTATAATATATTTTAATATTCTAATATAAATTTTTTAATTTTTTAAACCATTATTAAATTTTCTTATAAAATGGTTTAACAAGAATCTTTTAATTATTTTCAAAATGATTTACCTTTTTACTTTTTTTTCAATTTGTGAAATGAATGTTTTATTTCATGTGTGCTCCAAAAATGTATTTTCCCCTCCATGACCACTAAATTCAATAAATATTCCTTTATATGTTTCAAATGATGTTCTCAAATAAAATAATCATGATTATATTTTAGGAATTTCTATTTAAACAAATTATTTTTAACATGTAATAGTCATTTTCCAAAATAAATGGTCTTAGTTATCCTTCAAGATCATTTTCTACCTTCAATGATATTATCTATTGTTATTTTTGAATTAATTCGTATATAAACAAATTATACCATCCTTATTCATTATCTAGAGGGTTCACTATTATTATTAATATATGTTTATAAAATGCATTACGTAACCACAAGTAAAGAAATGATGAAGTGATCAAATTTTTATAAAATCCATTTGTTTTCGTAAGGCTATTCTATGATTTAAATTTTTATGAAACATATTTACATCCATGGGTTTTTATATAAATATTTTTAATGATCTTGTTGAACACAATGTTATGTAATATGTTATAGGTTGTACTTATATCTCCCACCAATTAATTGTGAAATAATTGATATCTCAAGAGATAAACAACACATGAATAACATCAGATTATAATTTACTAGAAGAATTTTTCAACTATGATACTCTTAATAGTGAGACTTGGATACGTTGATGGTTTAGTAGAGAAACCATTACATTATTATAGTCTTGTAAATGATCCATTTCTACCAATGAAGTTTTTTTCAATTCTGATGTGTATTGTAAAAATCAATGTGTTTTTGAAAAATTTATTCTCATATGAATTATTTTCATTCATTACATTATGATTCATGACTTATATACTACCAATATGTGTTCCATGACTCAAAAATTAGAGATATATTATGAGTGGTATGGTTTTAAAATGTTATTCTCATTTTATCACACCCGTATTTTCAGGTTATACTTATTTGATCATTGATATCACCCTTGTTTACCCTCATTGGGTATATGAGGTAACCTATTATTATGTTTCCATTACCATGGACATAAAGTAAGTTACTAGATTCGATATATATAAGAATGGATACAGTTATTACAACCAGAAGGGTATATGATATAGTTCACTAATATACTAATTGGTCATTGATACAAATTTCTAAATGCATTTGACTTATACGATTATATTGTGGAATAGAATTGTATGTAATAAATAATAATCTGCTAATATGTAACATATATAAATGATTTATTTGGGCATAAATAATTTTAACTAAAGACAAAATAAGTTAACCACTACAAAATAGGATGAAAAAATATTAGTAAGAACCACAATGATAAGTCATATTATAAGAAAATATCTGTGAATTTTGGTGAAGGATGGATTTAGTGGATTCCAAGCCACTATATCATTATAATGATACTACATGTTGATGTGTATGTATAAAAATTTTACATAGGTGTGAAATATCTTAATAATTCACATTATAATTTGACTCAGTTTTCATATGGTGCATAAAAATTAGCCTTTTTACACACTTGGTTTGACACAAATTACGAATATGTATTCAAAATTCACAAACATGTTTGAACGATATTAAAATATTTAAATTTTTTTGAACAATAATGAAATAAGATAAACTATTGATCTCATAGATTTGTAAGAAGGATCATTTATTTATACATCATTTAAATTATTTTTCATCATTAATCAATTTGATTAATAATTCTTGATGGTTATGAAAACTATGTCAGTTATTGCATGTGACTGAAAATAAAATAATGAAGTTGAGGCAGTGACCTGTATACTAAAATATTAAAATAACATATTTGAGGAGAGTATGATAAATTACATTATATCACAAGTATATATTAGAATGATAATTTTATTTCACAATGAATAGTTGTTTAATTAACATTGAAAACCCCAATAATATGATGATCACATCTTAAATCAAGGACTCTTCTCATATATAATTTGTTGTAATGTGCATTCTAACAATAGTAGTATTCTCTTTTTTTTATTTAGATGTTATATGTGGAATGTCTTGGATTTATCTAACTAAACCCTGTATACGTTTCTCGGGAAGAAAATAAGTGTTTTATCATTCAAATTAGCCTATAATCATCTAATAGTGAGATGATAAATATTAACTTCAAATATTAATTTCACCCATTTTATGGGTCTTGATTCCCACTCAAAATGGGTTCTTATCTCATATGGTTTGGGAGAAACTCCACATCGATGTTATTTCTATTGTGTGGGATTTTATTGATGTATTTATAGAAGAGTTCTCTAGCATTACACTAAATCAAGAAGTTAAATCATCAACAAAACTCATACCTGGTGCAACATGTATTTCAAAAACACCCAAAATAATGGATCTCATTGAGTTTCAATAATTAACAATCAAAATCTAGGGGAACATTAACAAGGGATTCATTTAGCTATGTTTGTCACCATGGGGGTGTCAGTATTTTTCTTATGTAAAATGATGGATCTATGTGACATGAAATTGATTATTGGGAGCTAAATAGGGTCAAAATCAAGAACATGTATCCCCTATATATAATTTATGGCATATATGATCAACTTCATAGAGATCAATACATTACCAAGATTGACCATCATTATTTATATAATCTATTTTGCTTCAGGAAGGATGATATTCCCATGAAAGAATCAAATACAAGGCTTTGACCATATAAATATATATTGATGAAATTATTTTAATAATTACCCCACTATCATCATATATTTACATAATATTGTCACTATAAATGACCTCGTCAGTTTTTGGTTGTATTTTTCGGAGATACTATTATCTATTAACAGGGAAAAATCGGGATGATCACTTGAGAATTGTAATAATTTCAATGATGATAGAGAATTTGTGTGATTTTTTTACCTATGTTGAATTATCAATAATAATGGTTTTATTTTTGGGTTATATAAAATAAATAGAGAGATTTTTTTTCTATCAATCCATGACAAAATTTATTAAATGTTGTCCTAGAAAATCCATTATGAATGACTTTTAATGTTTGAATTATTTTTATAAATATTATTGATGGTGTGTGGAGAATTTCTCATGGATATATAATCCAATAACCATGTTACTCATAATGGACCAATGTTTTTATAGATGGATAGATGTGGGGAAACATTCATTCTAATGATGAGAAGGTAAGTCAACAAAACTATGATTACATTACCATGTAGTTGATAATGGTTTGTAATATATAATGATGCATCAATTAAGGTATTGGGATAAATTCTTACGAAAAATGATATATTGATAGATTATACCCCAAAATAAATGATAGCTTTTGAACAAAGATACCAATATTTGGATTTTATGTCAGTTATGGTTATTATTTAATTAATTATATGGATGAAGTATATTTATATAAAAATTTTCATGTATATAATTATTATAAATTTTTAATTTATATATTAACACAGAATGTTTTAATTATTCTTCAGATGAGATATATTTAGTGGACTAAAGAATATAACTATTAAATACATTACCACAATAAGAAATTGAATTTTTTGTCCAATGATTTGACTAAAAAAGATCATTCTAGATTACCTATAGTGAGGATTATAGAATATTCAATATTTATAAATTTGAGAAGGATGGATCTCTAAATCAGTATGGAAGGGGGAAAATCATTTAATTTTCAAATGAGTGCTCAACCATTTACCAATATGAATATTAAATAGGTGAATAAAAAACATGTAATGAAACAAAATAATATAAAAATTTATCCCAAGTTTAACATTGAATATAATCGAACGATGAGGTTTATGAACTTGTATATGTCCCATAAATTCAAGAAATGAAAGAATTATAATTGGAGGATCATAGTACTTCATTATATATTCATCCAAGACGTATGACGATGTGTAGATGTATGAAAAATGTATATCCAGTGGGATGAAATGAAGAGATATATTGATGTTTAGAATTTAAACATGTTATGGCAGAAATAATAAAATATAATGGGATGTTACTACAATTACTTATACCCCAATTGAAACAGAAAAAATTTCCCATGGATATTTTTTTTCAAACCGCCCAGATGATCTAATAGTTATATTTCTCTCTAGGTTATACTCGATTACATTATGTATTCAGAAAAAATAATATCTAATAGATAATATTTTTCATTGGAAAACATTTCTAGAATATAATTTAATTTTGTTGTAAGGATTTATGGAGTAATATATTCTATTGTATCTGGTCAAGATATCTGGTTTACATTGATGTTCTAGAAATTTATTTTGTAGGATTTTGATATAGTGTTAGGTTTTCGCATATGTTTTCATGCTCATAAAAATGTTAATTACAAGATAAATAAAAAATATCTATAGGAGAGAATGAAATAATGTTTTATTCATATGGTTTTTGGTATTAACACATTTTCTAATAGGCTTCATGCATCACACTCAGCATGATTCTAGCTTAGGAGAGGTCATTGTTGGTCTGGTCATGATAGGTAATTTCAATATAAAATGATCTAGTGGATAATTTATTTTAATATAATAGTCAAGATGAATATTTAGGGTTAATAAATCATAAAAAATACATTTTAATATATGTTTTACAACATTTATGTCATTCACACATAGATTTTTAACATTATTCATTTTTGGTTTTTTTAATGTCATCTAATTTTTACCTAAGTTTTTACATTTAATTGTTAAGAGTAAAATATGACTTATTACATAATTTATAAATAATTATTTAGAATTGGGTATTAACTTTCCTAATATAAAATTTCAATTGGAGGGAAAAATTAATTTTATTATTATTGTAGATAACTTTTAAAGACCATTTGTAGAAATATATGGTTTCTTTTTAAGGTTTTTATATGAGGACAAAATTATCAATTATTTTTATTTATATAAAATTAATTGCATTATATTAAAAAAAGTAAGAGTTATGTGTCTTTAAAAATAGTCTAAAATATAATTTTACCTTGTGAAAGTTTATTTGAAATATTAATATGGAAAATATTTTTTTAATTAACATAAAAGCTTACATATGTTTCAAATGGTTAAACCTGGGGTTTCTAAATATTACATATTACTTTTACATGGTTTATTTTAATATTAATAAATATATATATATATATATTATAAAATTGTTTTATTTATATTTTAATAATTCACTTAGTATATTATAAATGGGGGAGTATATTCACAATATGTATTTTTCATTATACAACCAAAATTATACCTATTTTGAGAAATATAGAAATAAACATTAAGATATTATTAACATTTTTAATTTAAGAATTATCTTAATTATATAAAATTCAATTTTTATATTTATAAAAAAGTAACTTCAAATTAAAAATAAAGATAAAAATATTTTTATTTATATACGACATTTCAAAAAATATATTAATTTTGAAATTGATGAATGTTAATATATTATTAATTGTATAAAAATATCTAAAAATGTAAAAGTAATTTCATATAATAAATAACATTAAAAAATATTTAATTGAAAATGAATAATCATGTTTATATAAAATCATATAAAATAAATTTCCTCTAAATTTTAGTTTTTTCATTCAATAATATATTTTTATTTAGTAGAGGATATGTTATAATTGTATTTTCATAATAATATTCATCTAATATGATGTTCTTTATTTTAGTTCACTAGTTTTTATATTGAACACAACAGATTTATTTATTTAAAAAATATATAGTAAAATCTATTAGGTGTTACATTCTATACCATTTAAATTAAAATTTCGCAAATAATTTGAATTACATCTCACTAATAAAAAATAGATTAGGGTTTGAAGCAAGATAAACATTATAATTCACTTTTATGGGTATTAATATAGAAATTATATATTCCTTTTTAATAGGTATATATTTTTATTCTCAAAATTTTATTTTAAAAATTTCCTTATCTATCTATTAGTCATAAGTATTTATAGAGACAAATAATTCACGGGTTCTTGGTAATTATTCATTTTCAGATAAATAAGTCCAACTGAAATGGTTATGACAATATCCAATAATATTTGAGTAAATAATCATATGAGTATGAAAATGAAAGCCAAATGTGTTTCCCTAATGACACTACAATTGAAACATGTGGTATTTTAAGTCAACTATGATATAATTGGATCAAAATATAAATCTTTACGATTACCCTAGGTTATCCATGATCATATTCCTATTAAATTATCTTTCCTACCTTATGTATGTTCTCAAATCCATCAATATTTTCTATAAAGATAATATGATTAACCAATATATATTCCCTGAGAAATTCTATAAATTTATATAGTCATAGGCCAACTGATCATACATCATGTGAATATCGAGTCAAAATTCAACAAGCCATATTTATAATGATGAATTATAAGGGAATTTGTACCATAGATGCATTAACATACTATTATCTAAACATAGATGTAATTTCTTCTAAACCCAAGAAATAAAATCTTTATAAAAAATTCAATGTGATACCAATTACATTGACCTATACCTAGCCTTTTTACCTAATTTATCTATATTTATTCACACAAATTACTAAAAATATCCAAGAAATATATAAACAATACACTGCGATATAATAAGGAACCTCACTCTCCCACTCCTATATTTGGTACTTAAAATATATACATTTCACATAGGATTTAATATCATGAGACCTAACCATGGATAAAACTGATTTATTGTACATCACATATAAAACATTACAATTACAAATGAATATAGATATATAACCCAATGAACTAATTATTTAGAATCATTGAGAACAATCTAAATAATAAATTTTTTTATGTAATTGGGTACATTTCTTTAAAATTAATCCATGATTTAATTCCTCCTAAGATTTTGATTAATTATCCCCATATTTATAACATAGGTAATGGAATCATTAAAGTGAGGTGTTATCAAATTCCAATTAAGGGAAAATTTATCATATTTACAATATGGTTTAGATCTTGATAAAATAGAAAAACATTATTAAGTGAGAAATATATTTTTAAACGGACCATTTTTAATCATATTTTCCCATAATTCATTGTATTAGGATATGTAATATCATATTTAAAAACATATACCTTGAAAAAAGTACAAAATCTTGATATAAGAAACATAATCCATGTAGAACAATCATATGAATCATGAATTAGAAATAAACATTCTAACAAAGTAAAAAATAAAAAAATGATGGAAATATATAATTATAGGGATCATCATAATATCATAATATCCAAAATGTAAATCCCTTTAGATGGTAAAAATAAAAAATAATTTTGACCCTTAAATTTGTGATCGTATCCATAAACTGTTGGGAAACATTATCTCATGTGATATTGAAAATTAATAAATGAATTAGAGGAAAATATATGACCCCTCTAATATTTATCCATAATTTTATATTTAATTTGAAATTAATTATTCATCATATGATAATGAAACCAGGAATATAAAACAATAATGATATAATCTGAAGATGGTGTCACATAAACTAAACTCAAGCAATAGATTTTTTAATAAAAATAATAAATAATCCAAATTTACTATTATATAGTGTAATTTATAGGTATTTTCAAAAAAATAAATCTATATGAATGAGTTATTTTAAAATAGTTAATTTTAATTGAATCTATGAAAACTAATTTTGTAAATAACTTCTTAACATTATCATAAACCGAGAAAATTATGAATCGTTTCAAAAATTATAACACCCTTATTTTTTTGAATAATTAATTTAAATAAATTAATTTTTTTTATGTATTTAATTTCATTCTATAGTAATTTAATCATTAGTTATATGTTATAAAAATTTAATCTTCTATTACACGCAACACCTACTTTACATGTGATACACACAACACTATATTTCTATGAAACACCATTTCATTATAAAAATTATTTTAGCAGGATAGTTATAAAATATCTATTAAGGATAGAATTATGAAAATGATGAAATAATTTTAATAAAATATTTATGATGGTTTTATATAGATATATCTTAGGGTTAATAATACATACAATTTATAGTATAGTCATTGTAGGTGTGGAAAATATATTTTCTTATTAGATTTCATTTTTAGGTCTTTTTGTGGATAAAAATAATTTAATTTGAGAGAATTTTAGGAATATAAATTGATAAAATAAAATTAATTTCCTAATTCATTATTTATATATTATCTTATGGTGAATATTTGGGATTTTTATGAGAAACTCCATTTTTGGATGAATATTGAATAATTCTAAATTTTTATTTAAACATTTATTTTTCATATAATTTATTTATGTAACTATATGATATATTAAGTTTACTTTAATGTAAAAATTGATCAACTATACATATATTAATTAAATTTATCTCATTATAAATTTTTTTATATTGAATTTAGATATAAAAGCTTAATTACATTTTGAACATTCTCACTCTAAAAGCTAAATTTTTTACAATGTTTGCAGGATTAAAATTATATTTAATTTTTCTTCTTCTATAAATTTATTTTCAACAAAGTTAAATAAATGATTTTAATGGTTAATATAATTATAATATAATAATACTAACTTAATTTTTGTAAAAATGTTTTAGTAAAAGTGAATAAAATTAATGATAGTGATGAAGGTAAAATTATGTTTAATAACAGACTAATCCTTTAACATAATGGCCTTAATTACCTATAAAATTATAAAAAAACTTTTAATTGTAATATTTAGGAAATATAAATTCAATTAATGAGTTTTTTTGGGTTTTTACGTCTTTATTAAAGTTAAATCATGGGTAAACCTAATATTTTATAAAAAATGCCAAGTGTGTTCTCTCCCTTCCCTATAAAAGGCCACCACCTCCATCCCCTAACATCACACCTCTAAAAACATATTTTCTTTAAATATATTCGAAATTAACATGAAGTAAACTCTAAATTTTTATTTTTATTCTCCTTTTGGGAATAAAGTAAAATCAATGAATCCCTTCAGTGTAAACCAAAAGGGTTTACCCAAAGAAGTGGTGACATCTTTCGTCAAGATCCATTCCATTATTTTATTTTGACAGTACCTCAAGTACTCTAATTTCATCCATAAATAAAATCCTCAGTATCCTAAATATAGCTATATTTTTTTATGATATATTTTCTGCAAAAACCTACACACACTTCCAGATGATGGGTAAAAAACATCATGTTTTTCTGTAGGAAGAAGTACCGCCTCATGAAACATTATTGTTCATTTTTCCTTTACCACCTCTCGGGGTTCGTAATTATGTTAGAAACTATATTTTTATATGATATATATGATATAAATGACTTATTTATTATTATTTAATTATTATATTTCAAATACATTCATTATTTTTATTTTTGTAAGAATATTAATTTTGTTGGAGGACGTGAGGACAATCGCCTCTTCAATTCAATGTGATTCTTTCACACACTATATAAAATGTATTAAAAATGTAATTTGTTAAATTATATGATATATATGACATAATAATTCTAATTTAATTATATTATATATTTGTATATAAATTATATATCGTTAATATTCTTACTATCAATATTACAATGAAAAAACAGTCATGCATTCATATGGCCTACTGTTGGAATTAACAGTGTGTTACATTTAATATTTATATATTATATATATTATTATAAATAAATATATACTTAATATAAATTAAACTTATATAATTTTTTAAAATATTCAAATCATGATATAAGTTTTAGGACAAAAATATATTAATTGAAGACACATGCGATAAAGAATGCCAAAATTACATGAAGTGGAGTCTTAACATAGAAGTGTTAATAAGTGTGTAATATAATGTCATAATAAAACCATATATTGTGTTAGAAATATAAATATTGTTATGTGAAATATGTATAATAAATTTATATTTATTAAACGTGATGTTTTTATGAGTATAACGGGAGTCCAGACATAAGATAATGAGATTTCATATATCAATTTTATTTCTGTGAGATTTAGGCCTTATTGACCACTCATTTATTATTTTTGATGTATATAATTACCGTGAATATATTATTTTATTCTTAACCATAAAATTATTATTACTTAAATGTCTATTTTTTGATGATTTTTTCATGGGGTTTATGTTACCAAAGATACTAATTCGGTAAATTAGTTTTGTCTCAATTTTTCAATATTTGAGACACATACCATAATATTAAAATGCCATGTTTTAAAAAATGTTTTTATGCAATTTCTTTTATGATTATTTTCATAAAAAACTGAATTTAATTTTTTCTGTTATATTCATTATTCAATTATATGTTTAAAAAATATTTTTAATTAAATGGATTTAAAAAATGTTTCAAAGATTCATTTTTCAAAGAAATCAAGTTCAAAATGATTTGATTTTTATTTTATATGTTTTCATGTAACATTAAAAAAATCACATTTCTATTCTATGATTTGAATGAAAATGTTTTTTCAAAATTAATTATATTTTAAATGAATTTTCTATAAAGGGAAAAGGATATTTTCTTCGTGAAATGTTTTTAGTGGATCTATCCATATTAATTTCTATCTACGATGAATCAAAATTTGGAAAATCATTCCTTTAGAATGAATGATCTAAATATTCCATTAATATTTTTTCATTGAATGGTTTATGTTTTAATGTCATCATTCCTAGAAAATCCATTTCAATTTCACAGGATATATGTTTATAAAACATGTTTCTATTTCACATGTCAGATGCTTAGGAAATCTTCTTATTTTCACAGGTTATGATTTGATGAAATTATTTTTATAAATATATATTTTCTATAGATAATTATATTATAAAATTCTAGTGATTCCAATTTTATTTCATAGACTATGATATGATGTCCTTAAAACCAACCCCTTTTTATGGGGCATGATAAGATACAATATCTATTACATTATATCACATATGTGTAATATTTTATTCTGTAATGGGTGGAACTATATCTACCTCTAATGGATTGGTTATACATTTATATATAATTAGATAATGATGGGAGTTAACTTAATGGGATTTATCCACTATGGGATGTTGGGGAAACACAACCCTTACAAGGAAAGGATATCTATTAGGGATGATGGTATGTCTCACTCAATATGTGCAGTCAACATGGAGATGGAATATGAGGAAACTCAATCCACTATGAGAATATGGGGAAACACGACAAATTATAAGGAATGTACTACCATTGGGTCTTGTGGTGTATCCCACCCAGTAGTTGTAGTCACCATGAAAGTGGAAGATTAGGAAACCAAATACACAATGGGAATATGGGATTAATATATCCCTTACAAAAAAAGGACTATGAATGGGGATGGTGGTGTGTCCTTTCCTATAGGTTTAGTCCCCATTATGTTCCCTGATATGTAATATAAATGCATTTTGACTTATAAGGAATGTTATTACATGTTTATGTGTATGCTTCAATTCCATGTCTTATTCCTATGTTATGATATCATGGATTTTTCACTTCTTTCCCTAATGATTCATATATTATGAACTGCCAGTCATTATTCCATAATTCATGTTTATGATATTTTCTATGAAGTGTATGATTATCTAATGTCATTATCATATTCTCATACCCTTGTTTTTATTTTTGTGCATACATATCTCAATTATTTACCCTTATAAAGCATCTAAGCTAAAACATTTTTACATTTTCTTCCCTAGGATATTAATATATGTATTATGTATTATTTCTATATGAAGGATTCTAGTAATGAAAAATATAGTGGGAGATAATGAATATCAATTATATACCTGTGATTTTGTTTCCATATTTCGAAATAAACATGACTAATACGGTCTGTGGGAATCTTTTTGTGTAATGTTTTAAGTTAAAAAAATTTGATATAATTTTAATGAATAAATATTGAATTTAATTGTTATTTGTATTAGATTAATGGTTTAGATAACCTTTAAAAACTAGAATGATAAAAACTTAGTGAGAACCCTATGTAAATTCGTAATGATATGTCTAAATTCTAAGAAACGTTGAGGAAAATGTATTAGAATTTTGGTAAATGATAGATTGACTAGTTTTTGAGAAATAAATCCATGTATGGATACTAAAGGTGGATGTGGTTCTTTCATAGATTTACCATGGGTTAACAACTCAGACATGGTACGTGGATCTTGACTCGAGTATAACCTTGTACATAACAAAATTACTTATTGCACACATAGTTTGTTACTCAATAGGGATATACTTTTGGAGATCATCAACTTTTCACAACCCATAATTATGGATTTAAAAATATGATAGATGTGAATAACATGGGATTAACCTAAATTTTAATAGATTATTTAATGTTTCATAATTCAGACATCATGTAAGTGTATTTTCCTAATTATTTGATTCTTTACTATAGAAATCATTACTTACTCTAGGATTATTGGTATTGGTCAAAGGATTAAACCTAAAGGAACAAAATTAATGGGGATTATTATGGTTAATGAAGATATTTTTCTCCTAGGAATCCAAATAATATGGTATCTAGAATAAAACAACTTATTTCTATATTCACACATATTTCTCAATCTACAAATCATATTGAGCACCAAAATTAGAAAATAAGGGAACAATTTTCTATTGATTCATTCATGAATAAATGTATTCCTTCATTTAATGGGTATTCTGATCAAAAAAATTTTGAACGCTAGATCATTACCAGTGAAAAGATATTCAATATTCTGTAGATATTGAATCATGAGAAAATCATTCTAGATGTTTATCAGTCAGAAGGTAAAATTGGTCAGTGATCACCTCTAATCAAGAATACGACTTATTAAGAAAAAAATTATTCCATGGATTGGGATAAAATTTTGAACGTATTATTTAAAATGTACACTCCTCATTCTTTTTGTATGAATATTGAAATGGTATTCCTTTAGTTGACGAAAAAGGATGATGATTTTATCAATACATACGAGGATAATTTTAAAACACATGAGAGGTATACTTCTGGAATTTTTAACCAACATGAATGAAAATTTAATAGGATCACCAATAGATTACAACCAAGTATTAGAATTTAATTCTCCATAAGATATTGTAGTATCTATAAAGAGATTTTTCATTGTGCAATCAAAGATAAAATGGAGGTTGGAGTTCCAATACAATCTCTTTATGGGGGTATTAATGATAATATAGAACTTTTCATATAATATTATGTTTAATGTTCTTCCACCCATGTTTTTAAAGAGAGTTAAAACAAACATGTATGAAGGAGAATATTATAATAGAAGACCATGTGTAATAGTCCTTTTCCAGAATAAATGGTTTTAGTTATCTTTTAAGATCACTTTCCATCTTCAATGATATTATCTGTTTTTATTTTTGAATTAATGGGTATATGAAATAATTATACCATCCTTATTCATTATCTTGATGGTTTACAATTATTATTAATACATGTTTATAAAATGAATTACGTAACCACAAGTAAAGAAATAATGAAATGATCAAATTATTATGAAACCCATTTCTATTACTGAGGCTATTCTATGATTAAATTATTTATGAAACCCATTTCTATCCATGGGTTTTTATATAAATATTTTTAATGATCTTATTTAACACAATGTTATGGGATATGTGATTGGTGGTACTTATATCTCCCACTAATTAATTGATAAATAATTGATATCTCATGAGATAAACAACACACGAATAACATATGATTGTAATTTACTAAAGGAATTTTTAAACTATGAAACTCTTGAGAGTGAGCCTTTGATACTTTTATGGTTTGGGAGAGAAACCATTACATTATTATAATCATGGAAATGATCCATTTCTACCGATGATGTTTTTTTCTATTCTGGTGTGTATTGTAGAAATAAATGCTTTTTCAAAATTTATTCTCCTATAAATTAATCTCATTCATTCCATTATGATTCATGAATTATGTTCTAATAATATTTTTTCCATGACTAAAAAAGTAGATATATCTTATGAATGGTATGGTTTTTAAATGATATTCTCATTTTATCAAACACTTATTTTCATGTTATACTTATTTGATCATTGATATCACCCTTGTTTACCCTCATTGGGTATATGAGGTAACCTATTCTTATATTTCCTTTACCATGGTCATAAATGATGTTATTATGTTAGATATGTATACAAATGGTTATAGTTATTAAAAACATAAGGGTATATGATATATTTCACTAATATACAAATTGTTCATTAATACAAATTTTTAAATGCATTTGACTTATATGATTATATTGTGGATTAGAATTGTATGTAATAAATACTCATTTACTAGTATGTAACATATATGAATGAAATATTTGTGTATAAATAATTTTAATTAATGAAAAAAATCAGTTAACTACTATAAAATAGGATGAAAAAAAATATTATTAAGAACCACAATGATAAGTCATATTATAAGAAAATATCCTAGAATTTTGGTCAAGGATGGATTTAGTGGATTCCAAGCCACTATAATGTTATCATTATACTACATGTTGAATTGTATGTATAACAATTTTACATAGGTGTAAAATCTCTAAATAAGTCAAATTGGGATTTGACTCAGTTTTCATATGGTGCATGAAAATTAGCCTTTCTACAAACTTGGTTTGACACTAATTGCGGATATGAATTAAAAATTCACAAACATGTTGTGAAACGTATTAGAATATTTGAAATTCTTTTTAACATGAATGAAATAGGTTAAACTAATGATCTGATAGAGTTGTGAGAAAAATCATTTATTTATACATCCTATAAATGATTTTTCTTGATTAATCAATTTGATTAATTATTCTTGATGGTTATGAAAACTATGTCAGTTATTGCATGTGACTGAAAATAAAAAATGAATTTGGGGTAGTGAAAAGTATTATAAAATATAAAAATGTTATATTTGAGGTGAGTATGATAAATTACTTTATATCACAATTATATATTGGAATGATAATTCTATTTCACAATGAATAGATGTTGAATTATCATTTAAAAAACCAAATGCTATGATGATCACATCTTAAATCAAGGAATCTTTACATATTTAATTTGTTGTAATGTGCGTCCTAAAATATTAGTATTCAACTTTTTGTTGAATTAGATGTTATATTCGGCATGTCTTGGATTTATCTACCTAAACCCTACATAAGTTTCTTGGGAAGAAAATAAGTGTTTTATCATTCAAATTATCCTATAATCATCTAATAGTGAGATGATAAATATTAAATTCAAATATTAATTTCACCAATTTTATGGGTCTTGATTCCCACTCAAAAGGGATTTTTATCTCATATGGTTTTGGAGAAACTCTACATCGATGTTATGCCTATTGTGTGGGATTTTATTGATGTATTTATATAATAGTTCTCTTGTATTCCACTAAATCATGAAATTAAATAATCAATAAAACTCATACCTGGTGCAACATGTATTTCAAAAACTCCTAATAGAATGGATCTGATTGAGGTTCAAGAATTAACAATGAAAATCTAGCAGAACATTAACAAGGGATTAATTTAGCCATGTGTGTCCCCATGGGGTGTCAGTATTTTTCTTATGTAGAATGATGGATCTATGTAACTTTGAATTGATTATTGGGATCTAAATAAGATAAAAATCTAAAATATGTATCCCCTATACATAATTAATGGTATATCTGATCAACTTTATTGAGATCAATACAATACCAAGATTGACCTCCATTGTTTATATAATCTATTTTGGTTCTAGATGGATGATATTCCTGTGAAAGAATCATATAAAAGGCTTTGACAATATAAATATATATTGATCCAATTTTTTTAATAATTCCCCCACTATCATCATATATTTAAATAATATGTTTAGTATAGATTACCTTGATCAGTTTTTGTAGTATTTGTTTAAGATACTATTATCTATTAATAGGGAAAAAATCAGGATGATCACTTGAGAATTGTACTGAATTCAAAGATGATAGCGAATTCGTGTGAAATTTTTTACCAATGTTTAATTATCAATAATAATGGTTTCATTTTTGGTTTATATAAAATCAATAGAGAGATTTTTTCCATCAATCCATGACCAAATTTATTAAATGTTGGCCTAGAAAATACACTATGAATGACTTTCAATGTTTTAATAATTTTTATAAATATTATTGATAGAGTGTGGAGAATTTCTCATGGATATCTAATCCTGTAACCACGATAACTCATAAAGGATCAATGTTCTTATAGATAGATGGATATGTGGAAACATTCATTCGAATGATGAGAAGGTCAGTAAACAATACTATGATTACATTACCAAGTATTTGATAATTGTTTTTAATATATAGTGATGCATCAATTAAGGTATTGGGATAAATTCTTACGAACACTAATATATTTATAGATTATGCCACACATTAATTAATGGTTTTTGAACAAAGATAGAAATATTTTGATTTAATGTCACTTATGGTTATTATTTAATTAATTATATGGAGGATGTATATTTATATAATAATTTGTCATGTATATAATTATTATAAATGTTTAATTTATATATTAACATAGAATGTATTAATAAATCTTCAGATGAGATGGATTGAGTGGAATATAGATTATAACTATTAAATACATTACCACACTAAGAAATAGAATTTGTTGTCCAATGATTTGATAAAAAGAGATCACGCTAGATTATATATAGTGAGGATTATAAAATATTCAATATTTCTAAATTTGAGAAGGATGGATCTATAAATCATTATGGAAGGGGGGAAATCATTAAATTCTCAAATGAGTGCTCAACAATTTATCAATATAAATATTAAAGAGGTAAATAAAAAAGATTTAATGCTAAAAAATAATATAAAAATTGATCCCAAGTATAACATTGAATATAATCGAACAATGAGCTTTATAAACTTTTTATATGTCCCATCTATTCTAAAAATGAAGTAACTATAATTGGAGGATCATAATACCTCATTATATATTGATCCAAGACGTATGATTATGTGTATATATCTGAAAAAAGTATATCTAGTGGGATGAAATGAAGAGAGATATTAATGTTTATAATGTACACATGTTATTGTGTGAATAATAAAATATAATGGGATGTTACTACAATTACATATACCCCAATTCAAAAAGAAAAATTTTCCCATGGTTATTTTTTTCAAACTACTGATATGATCTATTAGTTATATTTCTGTCTAGGTTATACTCTATTACATTATGTATTCAGAGAAAATAATATCTGATAGAGAATAGTTTTCATTGGAAAAAATTTCTAGAATATAAATTAATGTTTTAGTAAGGATTTATGGAGTAATATATTCTATTGTATCTGATCAAGATATCTGGTTTATGTCGATGTTCTAGAAATTAATTTTATAGGATCTTGATATGGTGATAGGTTTTACAAATGTTGTCATCCTCATAAAAATGTAAATTACAAGAGAAATAAAAAATATCTAGAAGAGAGAATGAAATAATGTTCTATTTCAATGGTGGTCGGCATTAACACCTTTTCAAATAGGCTTTGTGCATCACACTCAGCTTGATTTTGGCCTAGGAGAGGTCATTGTTGGTCTGGTCATGATAGGTAAATTCAATATAAAATTTTCTAGTGGATAAGTTATTTTAATATAATAGTCTAGATGAATATTTTGGGTTAATAAATCACAAACAATACATTTTAATATAAGTTTTTACAACATTTATGTCATTCACACATAGATTTTTAACATTACTCATTTTTGGTTTTTTTATGTTATATAATTTTTACCTAAGTATTTACATTTCATTGTTAAGAGTAAAATATGACTTATTACATAATTTAGAAATAATTATTTAAAATTGGGTATTAACTTACCTAATATAGAATTTCAATTGGTGGGAAAAGTTATTTTTATTATTATTGTAGATAACTTTTAAATACCATTTCTAGAAATAAATTGTCAAGACCCCCTCCCAACAAAGTGTACCCCTCCTAGGCCAGAAATGTGAGAAGAGAGATAATGACCCCCGAGTCCCGCCTCCAGTAGGCATCGGGTTGGCGACTAGCACCGAGGGTATAATAAACACACAAATGGGAGGCATTACACTCTAAGAGAACACATGCAGAAGAGAGAGATAGAATAAACTCCAATCAACTGCAACTCAGAACTGAAATATAAAAGAAATCCAAGTACATATATGAAACTTCATGCAAAAGTACTACAACTGAAAAGGGAAACTAAAAGTACCCAAAAGAAAGTAAAACAGTAGCGACCACAAGCCCGAACAGCTCCTTCTCCAACCACAAGCTAGTAGTAACCAGCTTGATCTCAAACCTGCTCCAAGTGAACTGAAAAACAATTTATATATACATAGGGTGAGTATAACAGTATACTAAGCATGATCCTCCCCAAGCCTCTCATGCAAAAATAAGAAAGCATGTTAAAGCCCAGTGAACAACAAGTGAAACTAACTCGTCACCTAAACAGGTATACTAAGTTCCCAACCACACCATGGCTACTCTCACCAAGTAACACATACAAGAATATAGAATATAGTAAAGAATATCAAGGGTACCCCGCTAATACTTCCCCACTGGTTTCCCGCTTTTCCCCAACGACATACGTCATGTGAATCTCTCTCCAAAGGCTTGCCCACAGACACCTGGGCTAAGCTCCACAATCTGCACCTCGTGCACCACAAAGGCTTTCCCGCAGACACCTGGGTGAAGCACCACACCATCCTCCCAACCAAAAGTAACCAAGTATGTTCTGGGATCCACCACAGCCCGCATAATGTGTATCATACATCGGGAATTATACCTCAAGCCATTATATCCCATACACCGAGTAGGGATCCTCAAGCCATCACAGCTTATACACGTTACACCTATAATAGTCCATAGGATTCTATATCCAGAATATATGTGTGTGAAATAACCACAAGCCATTATAACCCTCTACACACATATATGGGGAAACTAACTGTTGTGCCTATTGGCACATGTATCTACCAAGAGAAGAGAGTCGGGCCAAAGGGGGTAGTCAGCCATTCGACCTCCCATCAGAATGTTGGGGAAAACACCCCCCAGGGCTCAGAATCCCCGGAGTGTCAGTTTCCCTTACCGACAAGGTGGATTAGCGTATAGAAACACAAAAAGTACAGAATATATATATAACTCACATTCACACTATGGGCATTACCTAGTCTTAGATACAACTGCAGCTAACATCTCTCAGACTCCACGCTGCTACTTCTAAGACTAAGTGTCCTATAAGCACACAATCATTTGAAGAGCTTTATTAGATTACTCCATTCTCATTTTATCAGTTCCACTGTACATTAATTAATTCTTTAAATATTAATTAACCATGAATAATTTAACATTAAACTTCATTATCATCACACCCAAAAATCAACTGCTCCTTTTAAGATTCACATCACCTTTAAATTCCAGTATCTCCCTCCCCGTGGATTATCACCATTTAATCAAAATTTCATTACAGAATTAGTTTCCCATATTCCCAGGCATTCTAGAAAGGAATCCTATGCTACTAAACACAAAGGGGGCTCAACACGGTGAGTAGATATACTACCCATCGAGTCTTTTCCGCCTATAACAAGATCATAGACCCATTCTCCCTCGAGAGGCTAAACACGGAAAGCACATGGCATACCCCGCGTGTCTTCGCCTCCTTCGGAAGGGGGGTAAGCAAGACCAGAAGCCTGAGCAGTGGGGAATAGTAAACCAGATGAACAACCAAAGAAAACCACCAACATCCAGCCATCACATTCATCCCATACCATCATCCTTGGTGTCCTCCCCGACACCCACATGCATAAGCTGATGCATCTCGCCACCCTAGGCATCATCCACTACCACAACCACAAATCCTCCATGCCTCCACATATCACAACACCCCTCCAGGGTAACATCACAGCACAAGAAGTAGGAAAAAAATCACATCAATGGGATCTTATCCCTTTAACAATCAAGAGGGTAACTCAGAACCCCTTTATGAAATTTTCACACAATCTGTTCTTTAATCCATATTGAATTAGAAGATTTTTTATTATTAGGTTAAAATTACGGGATATCTAATCAGTAAGATATCACAATTAAATAACCATTCTTACTTCCCTAATTTGATTAACGTCAAATTAGAACAACTACAACAACGACAACAACCAGATTCATTTACATTCCTCTTTATCTTTATCCAATTAATTAACAATTAATTATGGCTTTACGTTCATTATCAATTTCCATCAAGAATGAACCACTAATCATATAAAACATAGATATCACTCTATCTAGAAAAACATGAGGCAAACTGTTATCATGGTACAAAGTAACAACATGTGATCAACCAATTCTTTTAATCCGGTTCAAGTATTTAATTAGGTCAATTTCAATGTGATACAAAGGGATAAATCATGCTAATTCTATGATTGCACATATACAATTAGAGAATCCATGAATACCCTACCTCGAAGGGTTCTAGACGTCCTATATCCACATAATGGGTCACAATCCTCCTCTCACGACAACTGCATCCACCAGAGGATTCCACGGTACGATAGTACCAACCAACCCCATGAAAAACCGATTAGTATCTTATAAATTACTTGTTATAATATGAAAGGGATAAACAAGAGAAGATGATCCCCAAAAGAATAATGATACAACATACCTTATATCGAAGATTGATCGATATAGCTCGGTTGCATCCAAAATAGAGCGGAACCAATCAGAGGATTATGATTTGATTGTGAAACTCCTATGGTAATGATTGAAAGGTTCTAGTGTCTCTTAGATGATAAAAAGGAGGAAGAACAAGGGATAATGATATATGTTTCCTTTTTGAAGATTTAACGAGGTGACAGTTTAAAATCTGGTTAATTCTCCATTAAAAACGGATCACATTAACCCATGCAGTTTGACCAAGTAAATACATCCCGACCTTAGGAATAATTAATATAGGATTTATGGAATTTGGATCGGCCTTAAGATTCCTTAAAATAAGGCTTTAAATGTATTTTACGTCAAAGGAAATGTCAAAGGGGCGAAACTCTAGGAAGCTGGAAACACTGTTCACATACTCAAAATTTGAAAAAGGAAAGAAAAGGTCACCGTCAGACCTCACCGTTCTGGAAACACTGTTCAATTCCACCGTTAGAAGGTCACTGTTAGAAGGTTATCGTTCTAGAAACACTGTTCAAGTCTACCGTTATAAGGTCACTGTTAGAAGGTTACTGTTCTAGAAACACTGTTCAAGTATACGGTTATAAGGTCACCGTTAGAAGGTTACCATTCTGGAAACACTGTTCAAGTCTACCATTATAATGTCACCGTTAGAAGGTTACCGTTCTGGAAACACTATTATAGTCTACCATTATAAGGTCACTGTTAGAAGGTTACCGTTCTGGAAGCACTGTCCAAGTCTACCATTATAAGGTCACCGTTAGAAGGTTACTATTCTGGAAACACTGTTCAAGTCTACTGTTATAAGGTCACCGTTAGAAGGTTACCGTTCTGGAAACACTGTTCAAGTCTACCGTTATAAGGTCACCATTAGAAGGTTACCGTTCTAGAAACACTGTTCAAGTCTACCGTTATAAGGTCACCGTTAGAAGGTTACCATTCTGGAAACACTATTCAAGTCTACCATTATAAGGTCACCGTTAGAAGGTTACCATTCTGGAAACACTGTTCAAGTGTACCGTTATAAGGTCACTGTTAGAAGCTCACCGATAGAAACACTATTCACTGAACCTCACCAATAGAAACATTATTCACCTATAGATACTGTTCATAAAACTGGAAACACTGTTCATAGAACTGGAAATTTGGAAAAGTGTTGGGGATTAGTCACCTTGACCTCCCAATGCACCTCCAACACCACATTTTCACAAAGTAATGGACCGGAGAGGTCCGAGCCATTACATTAGATACCTCTCAAAACATTCCCATCCTCGAGAATTAAAAACCAACCCAGAAGAAAAGAGGGGTCCGAACAACCACCCCATAAGATACCTCTCAGGGGAAAACCACCATGAGTTATTCAAAAGCTGGAACAAAACTACGACATCCAAGAGTATGGGAACAAACAATCCATATCCAAACAATTCAATCAAAACATCACATCAAAGGTACATAAATAAAACATTAAAGGTCTAACCACAAGGGTAACTTCATTACATGAAAGGAGTTATACATTAAACAACTCTGGGTAGTAAGCACGTATCTGTGACTCACGCTCCCAAGTACTCTCCTCCATGACACCGTGTCACCACAAGACACGAACTAAGGGGATAGAATGCCCACGCAACACCTTCTCTTTACGGTCATGGAACTCCACAGGTCACTCCTTGAAGGTTGCATCATCATCAGTATCGATCTCTCCCCAATCGATAACATGAGATTCATCATGAAGATAATGATGGAGCAGTGATACATGGAAAACATCATCTATCCGAATCATCTGAGGGGGAAGTGCTACTCGATATTCCACATCTCCAACACGAGCTAACACCTCAAAAGGCCCAACAAACCGGGGAGAAATCTTACTTCCATGACCAAACCTTTGCTGCCCACGATGGGGAGTCACCTTCAGAAACACATGATCCCCAACATTAAATTCTAAGGGTCTCCTTCTTTAATCAGCATATGATTTCTAACGATCTTGCGCTGTCTTAATCCTATCACGAATCACCTGAACCATCTTTGTTGTATTCTGCACTAGTTCTGGTCCTAGAATTGCTGACTCTCTGACCCCAGTCCAGCACAACGGAGAACGGCATAGCCGGCCAAACAAGGCTTCAAACGGCGCCATACTGATGGTAGAGTGAAAACTATTATTGTAAGTGAACTCTACCAAGGGTAAGTGCTTCATCCCTGAACCACCAAAATCAAGAACACAAGAGCACAACATGTCTTCAATATTCTGGATGGTTCGCTCTATCTGACTATCCGTTTGAGGATGCAAAGCAGTGCTAAGGCACAGTTGAAAGCCAAAAGCATGCTGGATACTTCTCCACACCCTAGAGGTAAAACGACGATCTCGATCAGAAATTATTGTCCTAGGTACTCCATGAAGTCTCACCACCTCCTCTAGATATTTCCTCAACAAAACTTCCACTGAGCTCGACTCTTTGAACGCTATGAAGTGGGCCGATTTTGTTAAACGATCCACTACCACCCATATAGCATCATGTCCTCCCGGAGCTTGAGGTAAACCTGTAACAAAGTCCATTGAGATGTCCTCCCACTTCCACTGAGGAATCTCTAATTGCTGGAGAAGACCATCAGGAACACGTTGTTCAGCCTTCACCTTCTGGCAGACTAAACATCAAGACACACACTCTGCAACCGCACGCTTCAGCCCCGGCCACCAAATCTGATTCCTCAAGGATCAGTACATCTTTGTCACACCAGGATGTACTGCCAAGGGTGATCTATGGAACTCTCAGAGAACCATCTCGTGCATCGCCAAGGGAACAAAAAGCCTGCCATGATACAACACTCGGTGTTGTTCATCCTCCGACCAACCATCAGGGGCCTCAACACAAACAACTCTGTCTCTCCGAACTTCCACCTCTAGATCACCCAACTAAGACTCTTCCACCTTCTACATCAAGGATGACTGCATCTTCATCTGGAAAAGAAATCCTCTACCCCCAGCTTCTCCCATATCAAGATGGAAAGCTGATATCTCTTCCATCACTCACCAGGAATCGCTAGATTCACAGACAACATCATCACATGACTTTCGGCTCAGTGCATCAGCAACAACATTCCCTTTTCAAGGTGTATATGATATTTCAATGTCTTATTCCTCCAAGAACACCATCCACCGACGCTGCCTCAAGTTCAAGTAATGTTGGGAGAAAACATACCTCAAACTCTTATGATCGGTGAAAACAAAAAAGTGCTCACCAATGAGGTAATGTCTCCACAACTTCAGAGAAAACACCACAGATGCCAACTCAAGATCATGGGTGTCATAGCTGTGTTCATGGGGACGCAACTTCCGAGACCCATAAGAAACAACTGACCTCTGTTGCATGAGAACACAGCCTAGCCCCAGATGTGAAGCATCATAGAAAACATCAAACTGGACTCCCTCCGCTGGAAGACAAAGGACTGGAGCACTTACCAACTTCTCCTTTAGATACTCGAAAGTTTTCTGACACTGATCAGTCCATATGAATTCTTGATCCTTCCTAGTCAAAGCTAGCAGAGGAGTCACAACTCGAAAGAAATTGGCTACAAGCCTCATATATTAGCCTTCGAGACCAAGAAAACTTCGCACCTCTGACACGGTCTTGGGGGCTGCCCAAGACACCACAGCTTCTATCTTTGACGGATCCACAGCTACTCCCTGTTGGGTCACAACATTCCCCAAGAAACAAACTTCTCGAGCCCAAAACTTACACTTCGACAACTTCCCAAACAACTGATGTTGGCGAAGAACTCCCAATATGGCTCGTAGATGCTCTGCATGCTACTCTTTAGATGTGGAGTACACAAGGATGTCGTCGATGAAAACCACAAAAAACTTGTCCAGGAATTCACGGAACACAGCATTCATCAACCCCGTGAAAATAGCTGGAGCATTTGTTACACTGAATGGTTTTACAACAAACTCATAATGCCCATGATGACAATGGAAAACAGTCTTTGGGATATCCTCATCCTTTACATGCATCTGATGATATCCTTACCGCAAGTCGATCATTGAAAAACAACTTGCACCCTTCAGTTGATCGAATAAGTCATCAATCCGTGGGATAGGATAGCGGTTCTTTATTGTCACTTTGTTTAATCGAAGATAATCGACGCACAACCGCAAACTGCCGTCATCCTTTTTCACAAAAACAACTGGTGCACCCCACGGTGACAAACTTTGTCGAACAAAACCGCACTGCAACAGACCATCAAGCTGTATATGTAGCTCTCGTAACTCAGAAGGGGCCATCCTATACGGAGACATAGAGATAGGAGACGCTCTTGGCTGTAGCTCGATCCCAAAATCAATCTCTCATCGAGGGGGTAATGCTACAACCTCTTCTGGAAAGACATCAGGGTACTCCCCTATGACCCAAGGAAGCGCCAACTGTTGAACCTTGGAAGAACTTAGAATCCTCTCAGCCATCATGGATGATAAATATTGAACTCGTCTATGACTCATCTGAGGATCTCTCTCACCCACAAACACAACTTTCTCTCCATCTGCATCAAAGAAAATGGCCTTCTTCCTGTAGCAATCCACAATAGCCTGCACCGAATACAACCAATCCATGCCGAGGATGACATCATATGGTTGTATTCGTAAACATAGGAAATCTCCCCAAGATCGGTGTTTCCCCAACACTAGCACACAGTCTCTACATACATCAAACAAGTCGGCTCGACCAACAACTAGCGTAGTCAACACCAAGGGCACTGGAAGCCTCTCTACCTCGATTCCCAGAGCATGGAAAAGA
This sequence comes from Viscum album, assembly GCA_963277665.1. Classification (NCBI taxonomy): domain Eukaryota; kingdom Viridiplantae; phylum Streptophyta; class Magnoliopsida; order Santalales; family Viscaceae; genus Viscum; species Viscum album. The sequence continues at coordinate 1,570,577,931 of OY728119.1, forward strand.
GTAGGTGATATGAAGGAGTGTGTTTCTCCTGAATCAAACAAGGCATACACCATGGTAGAAAACAAGCAAAGGGTACCTCGAACGACATCTGGATCGCCTGGGGCTAGAAATGATAGAGAATGAAGCTGACCACGACCTCCTCCATGGCCTCTCTGACCCTGATGATGACCACCCCCACGGCCACACTCTGCTCTATGAGGACGGGGAGTGTCATGGGGTTGTCCTCTACCTTCTCCATCTACCCTCTACTGATCTAAAGCTAGTGAAACCTACAACTGCTGCCTCGACTGGAACTGCCTCAACGGAGGAACCCGGAGTGGAGCGCTCGGTGCACGATGACTACTTTGAGAAGTCTGGCACTCCCGCTACTGATGACCATAACCACCACAAGAAAAACAAGCACCTGATCCCTTGGCATAGGCCTGAGAGTTGCAGCTTCTGGAGAATCGAGATGGGAAGGGCTGGGACCTACCCCCAGGTGAACGGAAACTCTTCTTCCCTAAAACCCGGGATCCCCGGACCACAGCTTTTCTTCGTGAGGAATCTTGATGATTCCCCTCTCGTGACGATCCGGTCCTAGACAAAGTCCTCACAACAACCTCTACCCTCTCCAGCACCTCAAGATATGTCTTTAACATAAATGGGGTGACCTGGCACTGGATCTCTGGATGCAAAGCCTCCTCGAAATTCCTCGCCCTGGCCTCCTCATCTGGTAACAGTTCTGAAGCATATCATAGAAGGTTCCTGAAATGGATTCCAGACTCTCGAACACTGGAGCTCCCCTGTCAAAGGGGAAGAAGCTCCTGGCAACTGGACGCCTTCGCAGTCGAAGAAAGAAACTCGACTCTAATCCTGTCTCGAAACTCCTCCGATGAGATCACTGACTCCTCACGATCCTCGAGGAATAAGAACCACCACTGCCTCGCTGCTCCACGCAGCATCGTCACAACCAAGGACACCCAGTGTTCCTTCCGAGCACGAATCGAACTGAATCCTATCTCGACCTCCTCCAACCAGTCTTTTGTGACTGCATCTGAAACGGAGCCCTCGTACTTCTGTAGACCCTGGCACTAAAACTCTCGGAGTGTCTTCCTCCATGTGTCATCATCTTCAACCTCTACCCGGCGGCGATCTACTGGAACATCATGCTGGACATCTTCTATGCAAACCCGACGAGGACATCAACTTGGAGCCATACCTATGAAATAACAATTGTTAGAGCTCCTATGCCTAGAATATGGAAGACTAAACATTAATAAATTAATTGTTTTCTTTTATTAATTTTAGTTTAAACTATCCCAAGTTCTACCCATTCAAACACAGGCGTAAAGAATAATGATGCATGATCATTTCCTATGTCTCTACCCTGCAACAAATATCACTTTGTTTAGTAGCCATCGTAAACAAAAAGGTCTGTGCAACATATCATAGGGGGCCCTAAACGCCTATGTCTCTGCCGGTCTCCAGTGTTTACCCCACTTTCTAAACATGAATGAAACTGTTTCCCTACCATCCCATGCATCCTCACCTGTGCCTAACTCCCAACTCCATCCTATCCCTCAACCAGAACTCTGATACCACTCTGTCACGACCCCTTCCCCACAAAGTGTACCCCTCCTGGGCCGGAAATGTGAGAAGAGAGATAATGACCCTCGAGTCCCACCTCCAGTAGGCCCCGGGTAGGAGACTAGCACCGAGGGTATAATAGAAACACAAATGGAAGGCATTACCCTCTAAGAGAACACATGCCGAAGAGAGAGATAGAATATACTCCAATCAACTCCAACTCAGAACTGGAATATAAATGAAATCCAAGTACATATATGAAATGTCATGCAAAAGTATTACAACTGATAGGGGAAACTAAAATTACCCAAAATAAAGTAAAACGGCAGCGACCACAAGCCCGAACAGCTCCTCCTCCAACCACAATCTAGTAGTAACTAGCTTGATCTCCAACCTTCTCCAAGTGACCTGAAAAAATGTTTATATATACATAGGGTGAGTATAACAGTATACTCATTAGGATCCTCCCAAAGCCTCTCATAAAAAATTAAAGAAATCATGCTAAAGCCCAGTGAACAACAAGTGAAACTAACTCATCACCTAAACAGGTATAATTAGTTCCCAACCTCACCATGGCTACTCTTACCAAGTAATGCATATAAGAATAAAGCATATAGTAAAGAATATCAAGGGTACCCCTCTACTACTTCCCCACCGGTTTGCTGCTTTTCCCCAACGACATACGTCATGTGCATCTCTCTCCAAAGGCTTTCCCTCAGACACCTGGTCTAAGCTCCACAATCTACACCTCGTTCACCTCAAAGGCTTGCCTGTGGACACCTAGGCAAAGCACCACACCATCCTCCCACCAAAAGTAAGCAGGTAATTTCCGAGAGCCACCACAACCCGCATAACATGTATCATACATAGGGTATTATACCTCAAGCCATTATAGCCCATACACCGAGTAGGGATCCTCAATCCATCACAGCCTATACACGTTACACCTATAGTAGTCCATAGGATACTATATCCAGAATATATGCATGTGAAATAACCACAAGCCATTACAATCCTCTACACACATATATGGGGAAACTAACTGTTGTGCCTATTGGCACATGTATCTACCAAGATAAGAGAGCGGGGCCAAAGGGGGTAGTCATCCATTTGACCTCCCATCATAATGTTCAGGAAAACACCCCCTAGGGATCAGAATCCCCGGGGTGTCAGTTGCCCTTACCGACATGGTAGATTTGCGTATAGAAACACAAAAAGTACAGAATATATATATAACTCACATCCACACTATGGGCATTACCTATTATTAGATACAACTACAGCTAACGTCTCTCAGACTCCAGGATGCTACTTCTAAGACTAGGAGTCCTATAAGCACACAAACATTTGAAGAGAATTATTAGATTACTCCATTCTCATTTTATGAGTTCCATTGTACATTAATTAATTCTTTAAACATTAATTAACCATGAATAATTTAACATTAAACTTCATTAGCATCACACCCAAAAATCAACTGCTCCTTTTAAGATTCACATCACCTTTAAATTTTAGTATCTCCCTCCCCGTGGATTATCACCATTTAATCAAACTTTCATTATAGAATTACTTTCCGATATTCCCAGTAATTCTAGAAAGGAATCCTATGCTACTAAAAACAAAGGGGGCTCAATACGGTGAGTAGATATACTACCCTTCGAGTCTTTGCCACCTATAACAAGAGCATAGACCCATTCTCCCTCGAGAGGTTAAACACGGAAAGCATGTGGCATACCCCGCATGTCTTCACCTCCTTCGGAAGGGAGGTAAACAAGACCAGCTACCTGAGCAGTGGGGAATAGTAAAGCAAATAAACAACCAAACAAAACCACCAACATCCATCCATCACATTCATCCCATACCATCATCCTTGGTGTCCTCCCCGACACCCACATGCATAAGCTGATGCATCTCGCCACCCTAGGCGTCATCAACTGCCAAAACCACAAGGCCTCCATGCCTCCACATATCACAACACCCCTCCAGGGTCACATCACAACACAAGCAGCATGAAAACAACAATCACATCAATGGGATCTTATCCCTTTAACAATCAAGAGGGTAACTCAGAACCCCTTTATGAAATTCTCACACAATATGTTCTTTAATCCATATTGAATTAGTAGATTTATTATCCAAAGGTTCCAATTATGGGATATCTAATTAGTAAGATATCACAATTAAATAACCATGCTTACTTCCCAAATTTGATTAACCTCAAATTAGAACAACTACAACAACGGAAAAAACCAGATTCATTTACATGCCTCTTTATCTTTAGCCAATTAATTAACAATTAATTCCGGCTTTATGTTCATTATCAATTTCCATCAAGAATGAAACACTAATCAAATAAAACATAGATATCACTCTATCTAGAAAAACAAGAAGCAAACTGTTATCACGGTACAAAGAAAAAACTTTCTATCAACCAATTCTTTTAATCCTGTTCAAGTATATAATTAGGTTAATTTCATTGTGATCCAAAGGGACAAATCATGCTAATTCTACGATTGCACATATAAAATTAGAGAAGCCATGAATCCCCTAACTCGAAGACTTATTGACATCCTTTATCCACACAACAGGTCACAATCCTCCTCTCACGACAACTGGATCTACCAGAGGATGCCACAGTATGACAGTACCAACTAACCCCAAGAAAAACCCATTAGAATCTTGGAGATTACTTGGTATAATATGGAAGGTATAAAAAAGAGAAGATGATCCCCAAAAGAACAATGATACAACATACCTTATATCAAAGATTGATCGATACAGCTCGGTTGCATCCAAAATAGAGCAGAACAAATCGGAGGATTAGGATTTGATTATGAAACTCCTATGGGAATTATTGAAAGGTTCTAGTGTCTCTTAGCCGAGAACAAGGAGGAAGAACAAGGGAGAATGATATCTGGTTCCTTTTTGAAGATTTAACGAGGTGACGGTTTAAGATCAGGTTAATTCTCCATTAAAAATGGATCACATTAACCCATGCGATTTGACCAAGTAAATACATCCCGGCTTTAGGAATAATTAATATAGGATTTATGGCATTTGAATCGGCCTTAAGAGTCCTTAAAACAAGGCTTTAAATGTATTTTACGTCAAAGGAAATGTCAAAGGGGAGAAACTATAGGAAGCTGGAAACACTGTTCATATACTCAAAATTTGGAAAAGGGAAGAAAAAGTCACCGTTAGACCTCACCGTTCTAGAAACACTTTTCAAGTCCACCGTTAGAAGGTCACTGTTAGAAGGTTACAGTTCTGGAAACACTGTTCAAGTCTACCGTTATAAGGTCACCGTTAGAAGGTTACCGTTCTAGAAACACTGTTCAAGTATACCGTTATAAGGTCACCATTAGAAGGTTACCATTCTAGAAACACTATTCATGTCTACCGTTATAAGGTCACCGTTATAAGGTTACCATTCTGGAAACACTATTCAAATCTACCGTTATATGGTCACCATTAGAAGGTTACCGTTCTGGAAACACTGTTCAAGTATACCATTATATGGTCACCGTTAGAAGGTTACCGTTCTGGAAACACTGTTCAAGTCTATCATTATAAGGTCACCGTTAGAAGGTTACCGTTCTGGAAACATTGTTCAAGTCTACCGTTATAAGGTCACCGTTATAAGGTTAACATTCTGGAAACATTGTTCAAGTCTACCATTATAAGGTCACCGTTAGAAGGTTACCGTTTTGGAAACACTATTCAAGTCTACTGTTATAAGGTCACCGTTAGAAGGTTGCCGTTCTGGAAACACTATTCAAGTTTAACGTTATAAGGTCACCGTTAGAAGCTCACCGAATGAAACACTGTTCACTGAACCTCACTGATAGAAACACTGTTCACCTAACGATACTATTTATAAAACTGGAAACACTATTCGCAGAACTAGAAATTTGGCAGTGTTGGGGATAAGTCACCTTGACCTCCCAGAACACCTCCAACACCACATTTTCACAAAGTAATGGACCGGAGAGGTCTGGGCCATTACATAAATGGTTTCTTTTTAAATTTTTTTTAGGAAAAAATTATCAATTATTTATACTTATATAAAATTAATTGCATTATGTTAGCAAAATTAAGAGTTATGTGTCTTTAAAAATAGTCTAAAATAGAATTTTACCTTGTGAAAATTTATTTGAAATAATAATATGGAAAATATTTTTTTAATTAATATAAAAGCTGATATATGTTTTAAATGGTTAAACCTGTGGTTTTTAAATTTTACATATTACTTTTACATGGTTTATTTTAATAAAAATAAAAATAAAAATATATTATAAAATGATTTTATTTATATTCTGATAATTCACTTAGTATGTTATAAAAGGGGGGAGTATATTCACAATATGTATTTTTCATTATACAACCAATATTCTACCTTTGTAGAGAAATATAGAAATAAACCTTAAGATATTATTAACATTTTTAATTTAAGAATTATATTAATTTTATCAAATTCAATTTTTATATTTATAAAAAAGTAACTTCAAATAAAAAAATGAAGATAAACCTATTTTTATTTATATATGACATTTTAAAAAATATATATTAATTTTTAATTTAATGAATGTTAATATGTTAGTAATTATATAAAAATATATGAAAAATGTAAAACTAATTTTTTATAATAAACAACATTAAAAAATATTTAATTGAAAAACAATAATCATGTTTATATAAAATCAAATAAAATTAATTTCCTCTAAATTTTATTTTTTTCATTCAATAATATATTTTCATTCCATAGAGGATATGTTATTATTGTATTTTGATAATAATATTCATCTAATATGATGTTCTTTATTTTTATTCACTTGTAGTTATATTGAACATAAAAGATTAATTTATTTAATAAATATATAGTAAAATCTTTAGGTGTTACATTATCTCCCATTTAAATTAAAATCTCCCAAATATTTCGAATTACATCTCACTAATGAAAAATATATTCGTTTTGGAATCAAGATAAACGTTATAATTCACATTTATGGGTATTAATATATAAATTATATATTCCTTTTTAATAGGTATATTTTTTTATTCTCAAAAATTTGTTTTAAAAAGATTCCTTATCTATCTATTATTCATAAGTATTTATAGAGACATATAATTCACAGGTTCTTGGAAATTGTTCATTTTCTGATAAATAACTCTAAAGGAAATGGTAATGATAGTATCAAATAATATTAGAGTAAATAATCATATGAGTATGAAAATGAAAGCCTAATGTGTTTCCCTAATGACACTACAATTGAACCATGTGGTATTTTCAGTCAACTATGATATAATTGGATCAACCTATAACTCTTTATGATTATCCTAGGTTATCCATGATCAGATTCCTATTAAATTATCCTTCCTACCTTAAGTATGTTCTCAAATCCATCAAAATTGTAATAAATAGAATATGATTAACCAATATATATTCCCTGAGACTTTCTAAAAATTTATATATTCATTGGCTTACTGATCTTAGATCCAGTGAAGATCGATTCAATATTCAACAAGTCATATTTATGATGATTAATTTTAAGTGAATTTGTACCATAGATGCGTCAACATACTAGTATTTAAACATAGATGTAACTTCTTCAAAACCAAAAAAATAAAATCTTTATAAAAAATTCAGTATGTTACCAAATACATAGACCTATACCTTTCCTTTTTACATAATTTATCTATATTTATTCACACAAATTACTAAAAATATCCAAAAATGTCTAAATAATACACTACTAAATAATAATGAACCTCACACCCCCACTCTTATATTTGGTTCTTAAAATATATACATTTCATACAGGCTTTAATAACATGAGATCTAACCATGGGTAAAATAGATTTATTTAACATCACATATAAAACATAACAATTACAAATGAATATAGATACATGATCCATTGAACTAATGATTTTGCATCATTGAGAACAATCTAAATAATAAAATTATTTTTCTGTAACTGGGTAAATTTCTATAAAATTGATCCATGCTTCAATTATTTCTAAGATTTTCATTAATTATCCTCATATTTATAACATAGGTAATTGAATCATTAGAGTGTGGTGATATCAAATTCCAATTAAGGGAAAATTTATCAGCATTCCAATATGGTTTAGATCTTGATAAAATGGAAAAACATTATTAAGTAAGAAATATATTTTTAAACGGACCATGTTTAATCATACTTTCCCATAATTCATTGTATAAGGATATTTAATATCATATTTAGAACCATATACCATGAAAAAAGTACAAAATCATGATATAACAAACATAATCCATGTAGAACAATCATATAAATCATGAATTAGAATATTACATTCTAACAAAGTATAGAATAAAAAAAATGATGGAAATAAATAATAATAGGGATCATAATACTATGATAATATCCAAAATGGAAATCCCATTAGAAGCTAAAAATAAAAAACAATGTTGACCCTTTAATTTGTGATCATATCTATAAACTATTGGGAAACATTATCTCATGTGATATAAAATAATAATAAATGAATTAGAGGAAAATATATGATTCCTCCAATATTTATCCATATATATCTATTTAATTTGAAATTAATTATTCATCGTATGATAAAGAAACCATGAATATAAAACAATAATGATATACTTTGAAGACAGTGTCACATAAACTAAACATAAGAAAAAGATTTTTTAATAAAAATAATAAATAATCCAAATTTACTATTATATAGTGTAACTTATATGTCCTTTTGTAAAAATAAATCCATATGAAAGAATTATTATAAAATATTAAATTTTAATTGAATCTATGAAAACTTATTTTAGAAATAATTTCTTTACATTATCAAAAACCGATACAATTAAGAATCGTTTCAAAAATTATAACACCCTTAGTTTTTTGAATAATTAATTTAAATAAAATAATTTTTTTTGATGTATTTAATTTAATTATATAGTAATTTAATCATTATATATATGTTACACAAATTAAATCTCCTATTACACGCAACACCTAATTTGCATGTGATACACACAACACTATATTTCTATGAAACACCATTTCATTATAAAAATTATTTTAGCAGGATTGTTATAAAATATAAATTAAAGATAGAATTATGAAAATGAAAAAATAATTTTAAAATACTATTTATTATGGGTTTATATAGATAAATCATAGTGTTAATAATACATACAATTTATAGTAAAGTCATTGTAGGTGTGGAAAAAATATTTTCTTATAAGATTTAATTTTTAGGTCTTTATGTGGATAATAAAAGATTTAATTTGATAGAATTTTTGGAATAGAAATTTATAAAATAAAATTAATTTTCTAATTCATTATTTAAGTATTATCTTATGATGAATTTTTGGTATTTTTATGAGAAACTCAGTTTTTGGATGAATATTTAATAATTATAAATTTCAATTTAAACATATATTTTTCATATAATTTATTTATGTAACAATATGATATATTAATTTTACTTTAATGTATGAATTTATCAACTATACATATATTAATTAAATTTATCTCATTTTAATTATTTTTATATTGAATTTAGATATAAATGATTAATTACTTTTTGAACATTTTCACTCTAAAAGCTAAATTTTTTACCATGTTTACAGGATTAAAATTATATTTAAATTTTCTTCTTCAATAAATTTATTTTCAAAAAAAGTTAAATAAATGTTTTTAATGGTTAATATATTTATATTCTAATAATATTAACTTAATTTTTTGAAAAATGTATTAGCAAAAGTGAATAAAATTAATTACAGTGATGAAGGTAAAATTATGTTTAATAACAGACTAATCCTTAAACATAATGACGATAATTACCTATAAAATTTTAAATAAAACCATTTAATTTTAATATTTAGGGAATAGACATTCAATTAATGATTTTGTTTGGGTTTTTACGTCTTTATTAATGTAAATTATTGGGTAAAACTAACTTTTTAGAAAAATTCCATGTGTGTTCTCTCCCTGCCCTATAAAAGGCCACCACCTATATCCCCAGACATCACACCTCTAAAAACATATTTTCTTCAAATATATTCCAAATTAACTTGAAGTAAACTCTTCATTTTTATTTTTATTCTCTTTTTGGTAATAAAGTAAAATCAATGAATCCCTTCAGTGAAAACCAAAAGGGTTTACCCAAAGAAGAGGTAACATCATTCGTCAAGCTCCCTTCCATTATTTTATTTCTACAGTACCTCAATTACTCTAATTTCATCCATAAATAACAGCCTCAGTATCCTAAATATAATTATATGTTTTTATGATGTGTTTTTTGCCTACACCTATACATACTTCCATATGATGGCTAAAAAACTTACTGTTTTTCTCTAAGAAGAAGTACCGCCTTAAGGAACATTGTTGTTCATTTTTCCTTTACCACCTGTCATGGTTCATAATTATGTTAGAAACTATATTTTTAAATGATATAGACGATATAAATTATTTATTTATTATTATGTAATTATTATATTTCAAATACATTCATTAATTATATTTTTGTAAGTATAATAATTTTGTTGGAGGAAGTGAGGACTATCGTCACTTCAATTCAATGTGATTCTTTCACACGCTACATGAAATGTATTAAGGATGGAATTTGTAATATTATATGACATATATGAAATAATAATTATAATTTAATTATATTATATATTTATATATACTTATATATTAGTAATATTCTTACTATCAATATTACAATGAAAAAAAACAACATTCATGCATTCATATGGCATACTGTTGGAATAAAAAGTGTATTACATTTAATATTTATATATTATATATATTAGTATAAATAAATATACACTAAATATAAATTAAACTTACATAATGTTTAAAAATATTCAAATCTTGATGTATGTTTTAGGTCAAAAATATATCAATTGAAGACACATGCAAAAAAGAAATCTAAAATTACCTGAAGTGGAGACTTAACATAAAAGTGTTAATTAGTGTGTGAAGTGCACTGTATTGCATTTGTTGTCAATGAGGTATGTTTTTGTCAAGGAATGAATGGATGGATGTCAGGGAGTTTCAATATGTGAATGACAAAGGATGTGATGGTGTTGGTGAGGAAAGGAGAATGGCCATGGTACTTAAATGCATGTCACTTAGGAGATTCACTAAGTGACATAGGATGTTGTGGTTGAAACATTCTCTATGCACATCAGACGATTGTTGAACTGCTCTTTAAGTTCCAAGAACTTGTATCAAGTAGATACAATGTCACAACATTGTTTGAAGACCATGCATTGTACTGACAATGCATGAGGAGATGAAGAAGATCCATCCACAATCTCTAAGTGGATGAAGTGAGCTAAAGAAGTCCATGCACTATCACTTAGTGCATGTGAATTTGAAGAAGATCCAACTTGATCTCTAATTGGATCAATGAAGAACATTGAAGATCTATGTGATTCAGGAGCTCGGTTGATGAAGAACCTTCGGGAATTCCATTCCTAAGTGATGAATAAATGTTGAAGAGAATTGGAGGAATTCTAATGAAGAAGAAGAAATAAAGAAGAGTAATTGAAGAGGAAGATGGCTTGAAGTGGCATTTGGCATTTCACATTATGTATGTGGTTACTTTGTTTTTATACAAAGTACTCTCTATCCTTTGCCAAAAAATATGGCCAGCCAAGGCACCATGAGGGTTCAACCCCAAGGCATGGGCGCTAGGGCACCACGCCCATGGGGGAACCCGTGGGGCGAGCCAGGGCGGCAGGGCGCACCCAAGACACCGCATGGGCTCCTGGGGCACGCTCGAAGGAGCGCGGCAGGGGCGTAGGAGAGCACCCCCAAGAGTGTCAGCGTGCATAGAGGGCGCATAGCGCGCGCCCGAGTGGCAGGGGTGGGCGCAAGAGCGCGCCCGCAGAGAGAACCCGGTGCGGGGCGGCACCGGGAGGGGAGAAGATGCAACTGAGGTGAGGATGGGAGTGCTTGGGTGATAAGCCGCGGAAAAACCGCGCTCCGTTTCGATGTGGGACGCGGAAAAATCTCCAGGAGCGAATCCTGGCCGCACGATTGATCGCGCGTGCGATCCGAGCCGCTCATCTCATCTGCCGCGCACCGCGATCTAATCCAGTCGTCCGATGTATTTCAAACTCCGGATCCGACGGCTCCTCATCCGTCCTCAACCTTGAGCTTGCTCGAAGCTCCCTGACGTCTCCCGCTGAACCAGAGGCATCCCGACGACAGATTTTGAGTTCTCGGCTGTCTCTCTCGAAGCCGAAGGCACCCTCGTGCTCGTCTGGTCATAACGAACAGTATCATGCACAAAAAGAGACTTGCATGTAACAAATGATAAAATTCGATGAAGGCCGAAGGAAAACGAAGTGCCGAGGCCTCGGTGTGTTCGTGATTTGCATGGATTGGAAGAAAAGAGGTCGTGCATGCGTTCTAAGTTGCATGCACGTGAAGAAGACCGAAGAAAAATAAAAATGGAACCTGCGTTTGACAGAAAGAAGAAAATCAAGATTTTGAAGATTTTAAAAGCCCGAAAAACTCGGGGATTCAAGATATCTCACGCGGAAGATCTGAGGAATTCCTCTGCCTATAAAAAGAGAGGCTGAGGCATTCTAATTGCTACTGATCTTTTGAAGAAAAACGAAAACTCCCGTGAGAGCACCTTTTCCTCGCGAAGAAGAGCATGCGCGTACACTTGCGCAGCAGTACAGCTCGGAGCTCCCCTAGCTCTGTTTGGTTCCTTTTACGCACTCCTTGCGCAAAAGAAGAAAGGGAGGTCCCCTGCGCGCCTACTCCTTGCGCGCCCCGTGGTTGAGGTGCCTTGCACCGGAGGCCTTGTGCGGCCCTTGCGGCTTGGTACCTTGTGCGGCTGTTGGAGAAGGAGTTGGCCGCGGATCAAGCATACCCTTGTGCGCCTCCTTTGAGATCTAGTGAAGAAGACCACCTACGGACAGTGGGTGTGTGCCAAGTGGAAAAGAAGACCTGAGGCCTTAGTGCCTTGTGTGCCAAGTGAAGTGGAAGACCACACTTTGAGTGTGTTTAAGAATTGGAGAAGGCCCTACGGGCAGTAGCTTGTGCAAAGAGGTAGAATCCAAGGCTTTGTGCCTTTGTGTGCAAATTGAACAAGTGAAGCCCGTAGCCTTGTGGTTGTGCACACTTGAAGATTAAAAGAGAAAAAAAAACAAAGTGTGTGTGCAAAGTGGAAGAGTACAAGAAGGGAATAAGGCCATAGGCATTTGTGTGTGCAAAAGAACTAAAAGGCAGAACCTAGTGTGTGTGCACTAAGTGAATTGAACACACTTAGAAGAAGGAAGAAAGAGGAGACCCTCACACTAAAGTACAACACACTTGTGAGTGTGTAAACAAAAAGAACAAAGTGTGAAGAAGGAAGAAGGTGTGTGTGCTAAAAGTATTTACACCCATTGTGGGTTTACTACACCAAGAAGAAGAAGGGGAGTGCATGCATGCAGCTTGCACGTGAACACGTGAACAAAGCCAAATCTGGTTGTGTGCATTTGAGTTGTCCAAGACTTGAAGATCTTGAAGAGATTTGAGAAGGCCATTCAATCAGTGCATGAGGATACAGAGATGCCATGCACTCAGTGCATGAAGTTGTTTTGAAGTGAGACTGGACCAGACTGAAGTTAAAGACATCAGTTGTCTGAGTATTCAGTAGTTGGAGAGAAGCCAGGTCATCCTGAGAAGAAGGAGATAAATCCTGAGCAAGATGAGAAGACCTTTTCATCACAAGTGAGCAGAGGTACAGAGCAAGGCCAGCAGTCTTTATCCCAGACTGTTGAAGATACTTGAAGAAGCTTAAAGAGAAGAAGAGCTACTCGTGTCACTCGAGGAGCCAGGAGAAGACCCTGTGGGACTCAGGGAGAAGAAGTCTTCAGTTGGATTCTGGAGCAGGCCAGTGGGACTCTGGTAACATTGTGGGACGCAGTATAAAGACCCTCCTGTGGGACTCAGGAGAGATACAGTGGGACTCTGTATCGACCATTATAATACTAACAGATTATAATGGGAGAAACCATGTTGGGGTGTATAACCAACATGGCAAGGACGTAGGCCTTTGGTTCCAAACCTTGTAAATCCTTGTGTCCTGTGCATTTATATTTACTGCATCATTCTAGGAAAGGTGAGAGATACAAGAAGAGTGGATCGAGGCTTTAACCAGCCATAGAGGTTTAATTGATTAAGAATCAATTAGTAAAAAGCTTTAAGGGATCACTGATTCACCCCCTCCCCCTCTCAGTGATTCACACTGATCTGGGCACTTCAATTGGTATCAGAGGGAGGTTACCTCTAAAAGATCCAAGGGAGTCTTTATGGAGTGCAGATTTGAGGAAATGAGTGACCAGCCTCAAATGGAGATATCTTCCAAGACTCAGAAAAATAGAAAGAAGAAACAGGAAAAGAAGATGAGGAAGAAGGTTCTTGCAATCAGAGAAACTCCTTCTATGGAAAGAAATGTGAAAGTCACATCAGATGACAATTCCTTTTATCATTCTTCTGATGAAGCCTTCTCTAGCTGTGATGAAGATGGAAGGAACAATGATCTTCTAAATGCAATCAAATATCTTCAGAAGACAGTCCCCAAGGAAGTGGCAATGTGTATAGCTACAGGCCTCCTTGATCTTCAAGAAGAAAAATTACAGCTAGAAGATGAAGCCAATTCTATGGAAGTCCAATTGGCTAAAAGGGTTGGCATAACCAACACTCTCAGAAAGCTGGTGAAGGCTAAGGATGAAACAGTTTCTCTTTGCAATGATAGATATGAAGATACTTGTGAAGAATTGCAAAGAAGCCTTTCTGAGAAAGAAATCTTTTTGATAATGATCAAAGAAGTTTTCCATGCACTGGAAAAGAGGCACAAAGTTTCAATGAATGTCAGAGATGCTCAACTTGAAGACAAAGTAAACAGGGTAAAGGAGCTTGACAATTCATTACAAGAAATGAAGAAGGTGCATGAAGACCAGTTAGAACAGCTGAAAGAAAATTGGGAAGGAAGGCTAAGAACTATTGAGGATGAGAAGAACTCCCTCAATATGAAATGCTTAGAAGTGGAGGTGATATTGAAAAATCTGCAATCACCCAAAGCTGAAGCCTCCCAGTCAGCTGAAAGAAGAAATGTTTCTACTCAAGTGAGCTTTGAGAAGGATGATTCCAAAAGGAGGACATCCTCTAATAAAAGGGCAACATCTTCTAAAAGGAAGGTACCATCCATACCATCTTGTACTAATGCTTCTAATTGTGCTTCCACAAAAAGTGCAGGATGGAAGAATAATTCCAAACAAGTATGGATGAAGAAGATGAAGAAAGAGAGCTCTCCTGAAACAGCACAACAAGTCAAGAAAAGTACCCTACAATCAGAAGGACTCAAGAGGTCAAGATTTGTGGGTCAGTGTTGGTGTTGTAACTAGTATGGGCATTGTGCAAATGATTTTTGGTACAATCCTCTCAATGTGAAAGCACAAAGGAAGCCCATGCCAAGGGGGAGCAAGCCAGAAGAAAAGAAGCAGCATCCACAGGTCCAGAGACATCTGTTTACTGCAAATAGATTTGGATTACTTGACAACATCTGGGATGATTGAAAAAGTGGTCAAAAAGATACATGTCAATCTCTAACTGTATCCAGAGCTAAAAAGAAGAGAAGATCACTGAACCTGGCTAAAATGGAATCCTTGGGAAGCAAGAAGAAAGTTGAAGATGCTCCCAAGAAGGTTTTGAAAAAGGAAAATAAATCCTTGGAATCTAAATCCAAGAAGGGTGATGCATCCAGAAGGACCACCAAGAAGAAATGCTTCTACTGTGGAAAGAAAGGACATATCATGGATCTTTGTAAAGAAGCCATGAAATTCAATAGAGGAAGACTGGACTCAAACAGACAATCAATCCAGCAGAAGCAGAAGGGATTGATTGAAAACAATTTGCCTAAGAAAGGTAGCTTAACAGTATCAAAAGAACCATGTGGAATTTCCAAAACTGAGGCCTCACTTCCAAATGACTTGTTAGTCATATGGCCAAATCAGTTGCAACTTGCCAAAGATCTACAAAGAGATGAAGATGAAGTTATGGCAATTGCTAAGGCAAAAGGGAAGAAGAAGATTTCACATGAAGATGTATTGAGATCCACACGAGCACAATCATCATTGAAGATCAAATGTGCAAGTGTGAAGAATGGTGAAAATGGGACATCTCGGTTGAGAGAATCTTCTCAACCTTGTTGTTCACATTGATGAACCAAGGAGGTTCCATCTTATTCCCTAATCACTTGTATGTGCTAACATTACAGGGAATTGAAGATGATGATCATTCTCAACTGGAGGATGGTTTGGACAGAATGGAGTGCACCCCTTGAGGGGGAGCCAATCTGAAGAAGATGGGATTCGTAGATTAATACCATCTTGAGAAAAGTGAAGGTATTCCAATCATACTTTCATCCCTTGTTTCTTAATTGAGTTTATCTTGTCAATTAAGGGGGAGTATAGATTGAAGACAAATGGATGAAAGGGGGAGCTTTATCTTTGCACCTGAACTTTCTAATGAGTTTTGTGAAGTTGTGCAGGATTTAGCAAATTCATTGTTATATCTGAAAAATTTCAAACCCCTAAGCATGATCTCACATGTGTAGAGAATTATGGATAGCTTTGAATTCCTTGGTCATATCACTCTTGTTTTCTACACCGGGTTAGCCCAAGTAGACTTAGAGCTGATTTACTAAAGGTTCTTTGCTAAAGAGAACATGTGACATCATCCCTCTCTCAGTGTTTTTCAAGAAAATGCTTTTATAAGGGAGGAAGATATTTTTGAAAGAGAACCACACCAAACCTTTGCATTTGATTGCCAATAAGGGGGAGAAATATTGGCACACATATTGACCCATTCATATGTGCTCTAGTGTATTTCCAACAAATACAAAGGGGGAGATTGAAGTGAATTGTGTTGCATTTGTTGTCAATGAGGTATGTTGTTGTCAAGGAATGAATGGATGGATGTCAGGGAGTTTCAATATGTGAATTACAAAGGCTGTGATGGTGTTGGTGAGGAAAGGAGAATGGCCATGGTACTTAAATGCATGTCACTTAGGAGATTCACTAAGTGACATAGGATGTTGTGGTTGAAACATTCTCTATGCACATCAGACGATTGTTGAACTTCTCTTTAAGTTCCAAGAACTTGTATCAAGTAGATACAATGTCACAACATTGTTTGAAGACCATACATTGTACTGACAATGCATGAGGAGATGAAGAAGATCCATCCACAATCTCTAAGTGGATGAAGTGAGCTAAAGAAGTCCATGCACTATCACTTAGTGCATGTGAATTTGAAGAAGATCCAACTTGATCTCTAATTGGATCAATGAAGAACATTGAAGATCTATGTGATTCAGGAGCTCGGTTGATGAAGAACCTTCGGGAATTCCATTCCTAAGTGATGAATAAATGTTGAAGAGAATTGGAGGAATTCTAATGAAGAAGAAGAAATAAAGAAGAGTAAATGAAGAGGAAGATGTCTTGAAGTGGCATTTGGCATTTCACATTATGTATGTGGTTACTTTGTTTTTATACAAAGTACTCTCTATCCTTTGCCAAAAAATATGGCCAGCCAAGGCACCTTGAGGGTTCAACCCCAAGGCATGGGCGCTAGGGCACCACGCCCATGGGGGAACCCGTGGGGCGAGCCAGGGCGGCAGGGCGCACCCAAGACACTGCATGGGCACCTGGGGCACGCCCGAAGGAGCGCGGTAGGGGCGTAGGAGCGCGCCCCCAAGAGTGTCAGCGTGCATAGAGGGCGCATAGCGCGCGCCCGAGTGGCAGGGGTGGGCGCAAGAGCGCGCCCGCAGAGAGAACCCGGTGCGGGGCGGCATCGGGAGGGGAGAAGATGCAACTGAGGTGAGGATGGGAGCGCTTGGGTGATAAGCCGCGGAAAAACCGCGCTCCGTTTTGATGTGGGACGCGGAAAAATCTCCAGGAGCGAATCCTGGCCGCACGATTGATCGCGCGTGCGATCCGAGCCGCTCATCTCATCTGCCGCGCACCGCGATCTAATCCAGCCGTCCGATGTATTTCAAACTCCGGATCTGACGGCTCCTCGTCCGTCCTCAACCTTGAGCTCACCCGAAGCTCCCCGACGTCTCCCGCTGAACCAGAGGCATCCCGACGACGGATTTTGAGTTCTCGGCTTTCTCTCTCGAAGCCGAAGGCACCCTCGTGCTCGTCTGTCCATAACGAACAGTATCATGCACAAAAAGAGACTTTCATGTAACAAATGAGAAAATTCGATGAAGGCCGAAGGAAAACGAAGTGCCGAGGCCTCGGTGTGTTCGTGATTTGCATGGATTGGAAGAAAAGAGGTCGTGCATGCGTTCTAAGTCGCATGCACGTGAAGAAGACCGATGAAAAATAAAAATGGAACCCGCGTTTGACAGAAAGACGAAAATCAAGATTTTGAAGATTTTAAAAGCCTGAAAAACTCGGGGATTCAAGATATCTCACGCGGAAGATCTGAGGAATTCCTCTGCCTATAAAAAGAGAGGTCGAGGCATTCTAATTGCTGCTGATCTTTTGAAGAAAAACGAAAAGTCCCGTGAGAGCAGCTTTGCCTCGCGAAGAAGAGCTTGCGCGCACACTTGCGCGGCAGTACAGCCCGGAGCTCCCCTAGCTCTGTTTGGTTCCTTTTGCGCACTCCTTGCGCAAAAGAAGAAAGGGAGGTCCCCTGCGTGCCTACTCCTTGCGCGGCAGGAAGTACCCGGGGCAGTAGCACTTGCGCGCCCCGTGGTTGAGGTGCCTTGCACCCGAGGCCTTGCGCGGCCCTTGCGGCTTGGTACCTTGTGCGGCTGTTAGAGAAGGAGTTGGTCGCGGATCAAGCATACCCTTGCACGCCTCCTTTGAGATCTAGTGAAGAAGACCACCTACGGACAGTGGGTGTGTTCCAAGTGGAAAAGAAGACCCGAGGCCTTAGTTCCTTGTGTGCCAAGTGAAGTGGAAGACCACACTTTGAGTGCGTTTAAGAATTGGAGAAGGCCCTACGGGCAGTAGCTTGTGCAAAGAGGGAGAATCCAAGTCTTTGTGCCTTTGTGTGCAAATTGAACAAGTGAAGCCCGTACCCTTGTGGTTGTGCACACTTGAAGATTAAAAGAGAAAAAAAAACAAAGTGTGTGTGCAAAGTGGAAGAGTACAAGAAGGGAAGAAGGCCATAGGCATTTGTGTGTGCAAAAGAACTAAAAGTCCGAACCTAGTGTGTGTGCACTAAGTGAAGTGAACACACTTAGAAGAAGGAAGAAAGAGGAGACCCTCACACTAAAGTACAACACACTTGTGAGTGTGTAAACAAAAAGAACAAAGTGTGAAGAAGGAATAAGGTGTGTGTGCTAAAAGTATTTACACCCATTGTGGGTTTACTACACCAAGAAGAAGAAGGGGAGTGCATGCATGCAGCTTGCACGTGCACACGTGAACAAAGCCAAATCTGGTTGTGTGCATTTGAGTTGTCCAAGACTTGAAGATCTTGAAGAGATTTGAGAAGGCCATGCAATCAGTGCATGAGGATACAGAGATGCCACGCACTCAGTGCATGAAGTTGTTTTGAAGTGAGACTGGACCAGACTGAAGTTAAAGACATCAATTGTCTGAGTATTCAGTAGTTGGAGAGAAGCCAGGTCATCCTGAGAAGAAGGAGATAAATCCTGAGCAAGACGAGAAGACTTGTTCATCACAAGTGAGCAGAGGTACAGAGCAAGGCCAGTAGTCTTTATCCCAGGCTGCTGAAGATACTTGAATAATCTTAAAGAGAAGAAGAGCTACTCGTGTGACTCGAGGAGCCAGGAGAAGACCCTGTGGGACTCAGGGAGAAGAAGTATTCAGTGGGATTCTGGAGCAGGCCTGTGGGACTCTGGTAACACTGTGGGATGCAGTATAAAGACCCTCATGTGGGTCTCAGGAGAGATACAGTGGGACTCTGTATCGACCATTGTAATACTAACAGATTATAATGGGAGAAACCATGTTGGGGCGTATAACCAACATGGCAAGGACGTAGGCATTTGGTGTCGAACCTTGTAAATCCTTGTGTCCTGTGCCTTTATATTTACTGCATCATTCGAGGAAAGGTGAGAGATACAAGAAGAGTGGATCGAGGCTTTAACCAGCCATAGAGGTTTAATTGATTAAGAATCAATTAGTAAAAAGCTTTAAGGGATCACTGATTCACCCCCTCCCCCTCTTAGTGATTCACACTGATCTGGGCACTTCAGTGTGTAATATAATGTCATAATAAAACCATATATTGTGTTAGATAGAGAAATATAGTTATGTGAAATATGTATCATAAACTTATATTTATTAAACATGATGTTTTTATAAGTATAATGGGAGTCAAGACATAAGATAATGAAATTTCAAGTATAACTTTTATTTCTATGAGAATTATGCCTTATTGACCACTCATTTTTAATTTTTGATATATATAATTACCATGAATATATTATTATTTTTCTTAACATTAAATTTATTATTACTTAAATGTTTATTTTCTGATGATTTTTTCATGGGGTTTATATTACCAAATATACTAAATCGGGAAATTAGTTTGGTCTCAGTTTTTCTTTATTTGAGACACATACCATAATATTAAAATACCATGTTTTCAAAAATGTTTTCATACAATTTCTTTTATGATTATTTTCATTAAAAACCAACTTTAAAATTTTCTATTATTTTCATTATTCAATTATATGATTTAAATATATTTTTAATGAAATGGATTTAAAAAATGTTTCAAAGATTTATTTATCAAAGAAATCAAGTTCAAAACGATTTGATGTTTATTTTATATGATTTCAATTAAAATTAAGAAAAAATTCACATTTCTATGCTATTATTTGAATGAAAATGTTTTTTAAATATTAATTATGTTTCAAATAAAATTTCTATAAAGAATAAAGGATATTTTCTTCGTGAAATGTTTTTAATGGATCCATCCATATTAATTTCCGTCTACGATGAATCCAAATTTGGATAATCATTCCGTTATAATGAATTATCTAAATGTTCCATTAATATTTTTTCACTAAATGGATTATGTTTTAATTTCATTATGTCTAGAAAAACCATTTCAATTTCACGTGTTTTATGTTTGTAAAACATGTATCTATTTCACAAGTCAGATGCTTATGAAATCTTCTTATTTTCACCGATTATGATTTGATGAAATGATTTTGATAACTATATATTTTCTATAGATAATAATATTATAAAATGTTAGTGATTCCCATTTGATTTCATAGATTATGATATGATGTTTATAATACCAATCCCTTATTATAGGGCATGATAAGATGAAATATCTATTACATTATATCACGTGTGTGTAATATTTTATTATGTAATAGGTGGAACTATATATACCTCTAATGGATTGTGTAAACATTTATATATCATTAGATAATGATGGGAATCATCTTAATGGAATTTATCCACTATGGGATGTTGGGGAAACACAACCCCTACAAGGAAAGGATATCTATTGGGGATAATGGTATGTCCCACCCAATATGTGTAGTCAACATGGAGATGGAAGATGAGGGAACTCAATCCACTATGGGAAGATGGGGAAACATGACCCATTATAAGGAATGTACTACTATTGGGTCTTGTGGTGGGTCCTACCCAGTAGTTGTAGTCACCATGAAATTGGAAGATGAGGAAACTAAATACCCAATAGGAATATTGGAAAAAGAGATCCCATACCAAGAAAGAACTACGAACGGGGATGGTGGTGTGTCCTTTCCTATAGTTTTAGTCCCCATTATGTTCCATGATATCTAATATAAATTCATGTTGACTAATAAGGAATGTCATTACATGTTTATGTGTATGCTTCAATTCCATGCCTTATTCCTATGTTATGATATAATTGATTTTTCATTTCTTTCCATAATGATTCATGAATTTTTAACTACAAAACATTATTTAATATTTCACGTTTATGATATTTTCTATGAAGGGTATGATTATTTAATGTCATGATCATATTATCATACCCTTATTTTCATTTTTATACATACATATCTCAATTATTTACCCTTATAGAGCATCTCAGCTAAACATTTTTTACAATTTCTTCCCTAGTATATGAATATAGGTATTATGTATTTTTTTCTATAAGAAAAATTCTAGTAAGGAATAATATAGTGGGAGATAATGAATCTCACTCATGTACCTATGATTTTGTTTCCTTATTTATAATTTAACTAGACTAATACGATCTTTGGGAATCTGTTTGTGTAATATATTAATTTAAAAAATTGTGATATAATTTTAATGTATAAAAAGTGAATTTTGCTATTATTTGTATCAGAGTAGTGGTTTAGATAACCTTTAGAAACTAGAATGATAAAACCTTAGTGAGAACCCTATGTAAATTCATAAGGATATGTCTAAATACCAAGAAAAGTTGAGGAAAATGTCTTAGAAATTTGGTAAAGAAAAGATTTACTAGTTTCCTAGAAATAAATCCATGTCTGGATACTAATGGTGGATGTGGTTCATTCATAGATTTACCATGGAGTGGAAACTCGGACATGGTGCGTGGATCCAGACTCGAGTATAACCTTGTACACTATAAAATGGCTTATTACACACGTAGTTTTTCACTCCATAGTGATATAAAATTTGTAGATCATCAAATTTTCACAACCCATAATTATGGATCTAAAAATAAGATAGATGTGAATAACTTGGGATTAACCTATAGTTTAATAGATTATTTAATGTTTCATTATTTAGACATCATGTAAGTGTATTTTTCTATTTATTTGGTTCTTTACAATAGAAATCATTACATACTCTTGGATTTTTGGTATTATTAAAAGGATAAAACCTAAAAGAACAACATTAATGGGGATTATTATGGACAATGAATATATTTTTCTCCTAGGAATCAAAATACTATGGTATCTAGATTAAGAAAACTTATTTCTATATTCACACATATTTCTCAAGCTACGAATCATGTTGAGCATCAAAATGAGAAAATAAGGGAACAATTTTATGTTGATTCATTCATGAATAAATGTATTCCTTCATTGAATTGGTATTCTGATCAATATTTTTTTGAACACTAGATCAGTTCTAGTGAAAATATATTCACTATTATGCAGAGATTGAATCATGAGAAATTAATTCTAGATGTTTATCAATCATAAGGTAAAATTGGTCAATGGTCACCTATAAACAAGAATACGACTAATCAAGAAGAAATTTATTCCAAGGATTTGGGTAAATTACTGAATGCATTATTTAAAATGTACTCTCCTCATTTTTTTATATGAATATTGAATGAGTCTTCCTTTAGATGACGAAAAAGGATGATGATTCTATTGATACCTATGAGGATAATTTCAAAACACATGAGAGGTATACTTATAGAATTTTTATCCAACATGAATGAAAATTTAATAGGATCATCAATAGATTAAAACCAATTATTAGAAGTGAATTTTCCATAAGATATATTCGTATCTATGGAGAGATTTTTCATTGTGCAATCAAAGATAAAATGGAGGTTGGAGTTCCAATACAATCTCATTAATTTAACTTGAAAATTTTGATGTAGTTTAAAGGAATATCTAAAAACTATTAAGGGAGGAAGAATTTACTTCCATTACTCTATATGAATGGAAGGAATAATGGACTTAATTTTTTTATGGGGTCTAATATGTGTTTTTAGTATGTAAGGGAAGGCTATCAGGTAATTGAATATCATCTTTATTGGATGAATTTGGAAAATGACGAAAATATAGAAAGTTATACATATACTACACCTCTAACACTTATATTATTTATGTTTAAAAAGGATGTGCATTATATTATCTAGTTCACAAACCCATGGGTTTTAGATAATGATCGGAATCCACAATATATTAAACTGATGGACAAAGGGAAATCTCATGAGATCACTATTTTTGACCAAGTGTATAATAACGACATAGTTAAAGGTATTATTACTATCCAATGTAGAATTTCTAATATCTTATTTGATTCTAGATTTAACAAATAATTCATATCTAAATGATTTTCTAATTGTATCAAGATTCTACTAAAATGATTAGATATGAATTTTTCAATGAAACCCCTAATGAAATGATAATTTCATCTCAAAGATATGATTCATATTCGGTTGATGTTTGGGGGAATGTACTTATTGTAAATATTTTTATTATCTACCTAGTTCAATATTATTCCATATTAGGAATGGATAGGATTTATAAACATAAATCCCACATAAATTGTTAAGGAAAGGATGCTATATTTCATATTTCAAAAAAAACATGTGATCGTTTATCAATGAGACAATATGTATGAAATTATTATGGATATTACATCCAGTGTGTAGGAATTAATTCTTATTAGGATGGCATGTTTGTCACAAATGGTTAGGGAGAAACTCAACATCATTAATATGCCTATTTTTAGGGAGTTTATTGATGTGTTATTTGAAGAGTTTCCTATTTTACCTCCAAAATGTGAAGTTTTGTTCTCCATAGATCTCATGCCTTGTCCCACACCAATTTTAAATTCTCCCTATAGTGATTCCCAATAGAGTTACCAGAATTGAAGAAGAAAATCCAAAAAATGCTTGATAAGGAATTCATCTATCCATAATTTCCCCCTTGGGGTGCATGCGTTCTTTTCATAAAAAAAATAAATATAGATTAATGATATTTTTCACTAATTATCAGAATTTGAATAAGGTCCCTATCAAGAACCGATAAATTTATCCCCATATTGATGATGTGTGTGATCAATTAGAAAGAGCTCAGTATTCATTCTTGATTTACCTTCATTCTACATATCATTAATTGAGCATCTAGAAATAAGATATTCCCCATAAAAAATTATGTACCATGTATGGATGCAATGAATATATGTTGATTCCTTTTGTCCTTAATAATTTACATGTTTTTTTCATGGATTTGATTAGTAGATTCTATATATATTACCTAAACTAAGTCATGGTAGTTTTTATTAATGATAATGTTATATATTTAAACAGAATAGAAGAGCATAAATACTACATGAAAATTTTACCAAAGACCTTGAAAAAGGAGAACCTATATGAAAAAATTACAAAGTGTGAATTTTGGATTAAAAAGGATACATTTTTGGGTCACATAATCATAAAAGATGGTATATAAGTAGATCTATCAAATACGAAGGCTATTGAATAATGGCCTAGACTAACCACGAGGACTAATATCAACAGTTTTATTCAATTTTTTGTAATCTATGATGGTTTTTAAGGGAATTTTTCATGACTATAGAGTCCTATAAAAAATTTATCATTTTAGGGATTCAAGTTCATATGGATAGATGAATATGAGGAAATTTTAAGGAACTAAAGAGAATTTTGGTTAGTGTACATGTGGTTACATTACACTTTAGGGGAGAAGGGTTTGTAATCAATAATTATGGTTCCATAAAGGGATTTGGAAGTGTTTATATGGATAATAAAATTGTTATCACTTATTTAGTGTGAAAATTGCATATCTTTGAAAAAATTTCCCAACTAATGTCATGGAGTTAGCTTAGGTAATTTTTCCAAAAATGATTTGGATTCCTTATCATTAAAATGAATATAATGATACAAATACTAATCATAAAAGACTTAAATATATATTCACAAATAAGTAGTTGAACATATTCTAGAGATGATGGTTAGAGATGATAATGGATTATCATTTCTTAATACATTATAACATTTGGAGAAAAAACAAGGATGATGATTCTTTGAGTCGAAAGGATCATACTAGCTTATCCATTATGAGGATTGTAAAAGATCTAATATTAATGGATTTTAAAATTATGTGTATAGAAATATTAAAGGAAGGGGAAAATATTATCTTTCTCAATTGAATGTTCACCCCTATATCCATGTGATGATGAATGAGGAATAGAAGAACGATTTAAATCTGAAAAAGATTGTTAGAGGTGTTCATGATATTTTTCATAATCAGGATGAAATGATTAGGTTCATGAAACATGTATGTGTTTCTTTTATACCATATTTGATGAAGGGTCTATTATAGCAATCACATAGTTCTTCATTATCTATTCATCCAGGATGTACAAAGATGTAGAGAGATTTTAATGAATACTTTTGGTGGGATGGAATGAAGAAGGATATCACAGAGCTTGTATCTAAGTGCTTTGTAATCAAGTATGTTATGGCTGAAAGACAAATGTATAAGTGGATATTGAATATATTATGTATAAAAGAATAAAAATAGGAGATAATAATTATGGATTTTTTCATTGGACACCCCAAAACATCAAAATGGTTTAATTATATATGGGTGGTACCCTATATCCTTACTAAGTCAGTACACATCACCTCTATCAGAGAAGAATTATCTCTAGATTACCCATCTAGTATATACATTAACGAATGAGTATGGTTTCATGAATTACCATATTGTATTGTATTTGACTAAGATACAAGTTTTACCTCAATGTATTGGAATTTTCTTTAGTTAGAACATTATACGGAAATAAGTTGAAAAAATTCTTCTCAAACATAAAGGGATGGTCCATCTGAAATAAAAATTAAAACCCTAAAAGATCTGTTTAGATCCTATTCATCATATTTTAATGGTGGTTGGTATAAACACCACACTATAGAGGAGTTTCTTACAATAACAAGGTTTAATCAGTCATTCATATGGATCATAATGAAGCGTTATATTGGAAAATATGTGGAGCTCCAACATGATGGGATTGTATTAAAGAAAAGAAATATATTTCTACATATGATTTCTATAGAAATGGAAGATAAGATTAGATCCAATCTGAATCATATCATGGTAGCTCAATATTGGTAGAATTATTATACTGATAATCATCAAAATAACCTATAATTATATATTGGTGAATAGATGTTTTTATGAATCACTACCTAGAATAATGTCGTGAGATTTTGGTAGAAAGGGAAACTAATACTGAGGTATTTTGGTCCCTTTATAATTCTTAATAGTATTAGAATGAGATCATTTCACTTTTTCTTTATCCATATATATCTAAATTCCATGATGCGTTACATGATTCTATCCTGAGGAAGTATATACCTAACTCATCCTATGTACTGAACATAGAATAGAAACCACTGGAGAAGGATCATTATTATAAAGAAACCCCACATAAAATTCTAGATCATATATAGAATGCTATGGGAAACAATACCACTCAATTGGTCAAGTTTTTGTGTAGAAATAACATGTTATAGGAAGCTATCTGGGAAATTTATAATATGATGAGGATTTTGTATCATCATTTGTTTTTATCAGAATAACAAATTTTGAGGGAAAAATTCATTTTCATGGGTTAAAATGTAACACCCTGAGTTTCTATGAACATTTTTTTAATAATTTATTTAATTTAGGTCATTAATTTTACACTATAATAATTCACAATTTCATTATATTCAAGACCAATTTATTATTTCACTACATGAAACACCGAAATGTCTTTTGATACATGCAACACTGAATTTCTACGAAGGAATATTTTATTATAATTTTTATTTAATCATGATATTTATAAAATAGCAATTAAAATTATTAATATGAATAGTAATAACTACTTTTTAAATATTATTTATTATGGTTTTATATAGATAAATATTGGTGTAAACAATAATTTGTTTTAGTAATGTCTTTATAGGTTCAGAAATACTATTTTCTTAAAAGAGCCTCTTTTTATAACCTTATGTGAATAATAATTAAATTAATTTGGAAAATTTTATAAATTTAATATGATAAAATAAAATTAATTTTTTAATTAATAATGAAAAAATTATCTTAGGGTGATTTTTTTTATTTTCTATGAAACTTCATTTTTGGATAAATAATGAAATATACTGAATTTTAATTCAAAACACAATTTTCGCATATTTTAATTATATTTTTAAATTTTATATTAATCATGTTCTAAAGTAAAAAATATATCAATTATACTAATATTAATATAATTTGTTTTGTTTTAATTAGTTTTATATTGAATTTACATATAAAATCTTAATGAACAGTTGATCATTCTCACTCTTCCAACACGCTTTCATGCCACACCTACAGGATCAACAGAAAACATAAATTTTCCACTTATTTGAATTTAATTTCTAAAAATAGACATAAAAACTTGTAGTAAATATTATGTTTATATTCTAATAATACAAAATTAATTTTTTACCAAAAATATTAATGAACGTGAATAAAATTATTTACCAAGATGAAGTTAAAATTAAACTTATCTATTAACTAATCCTTAATCATAAGGAGCCAAAAAAACTGTAAAATTATCCAAACCCCATTTAATATCCATATATTAGTATAAAAAATTAACATATTAATTTTTTTTGGGTTTTTATTACTTTTTTTAGGTAAAAACATGGGTACACCTAACTTGTATTCAAAAAGTCCAAGTGTGTCCCATCCCTCCCCTATAAAACACCTGTACCTTTCTCTCTTCTCATGACATCTCGAACCACTTATTTTTTTTCTAAAAAATCCTAATTCACTTGAAAAAATACCACACTTATTCCTTTAATCCTCTATATGGTAATTTATCTATCCAATGAATCCCTTTGGTGAAAACTACAAGGAGTCAAACAATGAAAATTTAACTTCCTTCCTCAAGATCCTTTGCTTGATTTTCTTCCTCCACAACCTCTATTATTATTAATTAATTAATAACTAATAGCCTATGAATAAAAAATATTCTAAGATTATTTATTATAAGGTTTTCACCAACACTTACACATGCTTCCATATAACTAGTAACGAACTTACCCTTAATTTTTACAGTGAAATGCCACCTCACATGACATTGTTGTTCGTTTTTCCATTACCACCTCTAATGGTTAGGAATTATGATGGATACTACATTTTTATATGATAAATATTATATATTTTATTTATTTATCATCATTTTACTATTATACAACATATACCTCCATTCATTCGTTTTTGTGTAAATACGATAATTTAAATTGAAGAATTATGGACTACCCCTTTTTCAATGTAATGTGTTTTGTTCACACACTAAATATAATATTTTATGGATGCGTTTATAGAACTAATATGATATATATGACATTATAATTCAACTATATTTATTTTTTATATATCTTCATATATGTAATTTACTATCTTGCATTCAATACTACAATGAAAAATGGTAAAAGTGCCTTTGTGTATGTACGACCTACCGTCTCCATAAATGGTGTATTCCATTTCATATTACTAAAATATATATATTGTTATAAATACATATATAATTAATATAAATTATATTTTTATAATGTTTTAAATTCTTAAAATCATTGTATAAGTATGAGGAAGAAAAATAAAACAAATTAAGACACATTTGAGAAATAAAGTAAATATTACCCAAAGTAAAACTTTAACATATAATTATTAAAAAGTGTGTAATATAATTTCATAATAAAAAAAATATGGAATCATATATAAGAAAAGTTTTCATAAATACATTTATAATAAATTAGTATTTATAATACATGAGGTTTTTATGAGTATGAAGAATTTCACGACATAAATTAAGATGATTTCTAGTCTCACTTTTAGTTCTGTAATATTTCCACCTTATTCAGAACTGATTTATTTTGAATGGGGTATATACTGACCAATAATATATTCTATTATTGTTAAAATAAATTTATCTCTATTTATGTATCCATTTTATGAACACTCTATCATTGGTTTTATGTTTCAAAATTTACAAATCATTAATGTTTTTTTGTCTCAAATTTTTTTCTTTGAGACACATACCATGAACATTAAAAACCATATTTTCTATAATGTTTCAAAAAAATTATATTTTAAATTTTTTATTGGAAAAAGGATTTTAATTTTTTTTATGATTCTCAAGATTGATTTATATGTTTTCAAAATATTTTCAAATAATTTTTTTTCAAATTTATTTTCACAATTTCCATTTAAAAACATGTTTTCAAAATTTCAAAAGTTTAATATATATGTTTTTAAAGAAAATTGATTTCAATTTTTTTCATGTTTCCTTGTTATAGTGTGAAAGAAAAAAATTTCAAATAGATTTATATTTCAGTAGTATTTTATTTAACGAATAAAGTATATCTTCATCATGATATTTTTTGAAAAGGATCTTTCTGTAGTATTTTTCTTCTAAGATGACAACTATTTGTGTTACTCATTTTTTCTGAGAAATGATAAAAAATTTCCACTCACATTATTTATTTGAATGGATTATTTTTTGATTTAATTATGATTACGTAACTCATTTAACTTTTATAGTTTAAATGTTTATAAAACTTATTTCTTTTTTATAGGTTATATGATTAAGAAACCCACTTATTTTCACATGTTTTTATTTGGTGAAATGATTATGATACCTTTATATTTTCCATGGGTAATTATATGATTAAATATTTGTGGTTTCTATATCATTTTAGGTGTTATGAAATGATTTTTTTTGAAACCCATTTCATTTATTGTGTCATGATCTGCAAAATGTTTTATTACCTTGTGGAACATGTACGTATGCCTTTTTTATGTGACAAGTGGGACCTATATCTCCCTACAGTGAATTAGGTAATGATTTATATCTCATGAGATTATTATTAGAATCATGTATAGAATATTGATCTAGTATGGGGAGATGTATAAACCAGATCTATTACGTGGAATGAACTGTCACTGGGTATGGTGGAGTGTCCTACCTAATAGGTGTACTCATCATGAAGATGGATGATAGGGAACCTGATCCACATTAAAAAGATGGTGAAACCTAGTCCCTAATAAATAATGTAATATTATTTGTAATGGTTGTGTTACTATCCTATTAGGTGTAGTCAACATGAATATAGATTATGGGGAAACCCAATCAATAATGGGAGAATGGGGAAACATGACCCACTATGAGAATATAGGGAAACCCAGTCCACTATGCGAAGATGGGGGAACCTGATCCACTATAGAAAGATGGAGAAAATCGATCACTTACAAGTAATGGAATATAACTGGGGATGTTTTAGTGTCATTTCTATTAGGTTTATTCTACAAGACATTCCCTGATAAGTTCTTCCAATGCATCCTGAATTTTAGGGAAAGATATTACATCTTTATATGTATTCTACAATTCCATGTCATATTACTATGTTATTATTTCTTTTATTATTCTCATGTTTCCTATATTATTCATTTCTTATTAAAAAGTAATATTTATCCCATGATTCATTTTTATGATCATTGATATATGTGGTATGACCTTCCAATTTCATGATCACATTCTTATAACCTTATTCTCATGTTTACCCTTTCGTTTCTCCCTTGTATAGCTTTAATGAGCATCCAAGATCACCCATTTTTTTGTTTCCTTACATAGTATATGAAGATATGTATTATTTATGATGTGTTTAAGAAGGGTTATAATCCTAAAGAACTGGTTGGGAGATAATTTATCTCACTTATGTAGCAGTGTTTATGTTTCATTGTCTCCAAAGGCACCAAACTAATATAGTATCTCAGCATCTATTTGTGTAATGAATTAAGTATTCTGAAAATGTGATGTAAAGTTAATGTATGAAATTTTATTTTCTCTATAAAAATAATAAAAATGAAGGTAACATGAAGATTTTCTTCCTAAAATAAATCAAAAAATATATACCCATGAAAATTTCATAATGGGTTTATATAAGAAATATAGAATGAAAGATAAGAATAATAAATTTAAAGAGAACCCATTTATAATATTTAGAAAATACTAATTTAAATGATAAGGATTTGGGTGATCCTTGATAGGGGGAGGGGTGAATTAGTGATCTTATCTTTATTTGTGTAGTTTCATTAGGTAATTCCCCACCTTTGGTAAGTGATAAATTACTCTACCAGAAATAAATAGAGAATCACACCAATGAGATTATAAGTTTCTCAGAAGGATCACTATTCTATAATGATTTATAGTCATTGGGATTTCATTAGAAATAATCCAAGACCACACAACCACTAGAAATAAAAAATTGTTTTGTAGAAATTAGGGAATATCTATCTATCAAAAAAATCATTTGCCAATAGAACATTAATATGATTCTCACACTGACACTTTGGTATTAATTTCATTTAAAAAAATCAACATGAAACATTATTCTTGTTAGTGTGATTCATCAATACTCATCACACACTCCTTTTTTTGTGTCCTTCATTCAATATTTCACTTTTTTTATATAGTATTGATCAATAAATTCATTGTAACTTTCCTTATCTAAGAAGTTTCATTTTTATACCCTTTCTATCATACCCTCACACCATTATACATTTTTTATTACACTTTTAAGTAGATCACTTCTTCAACCATTTATATAAAAAATTATTAACAAAATCTATCTAGTAGCACACTCTCTTATGATACGATGTATGTTGCATCACTAAGATGTCTCTTAATATCTTTAGTTGACGCTACAAATCATAATAATTTGTACCAATATAAAATATTATGTACTATTTTATCAACACCCATCATCCCCATTATATAGGTTACATTCATATAATAACATTGAAAATATATTGAACTTAATATAAAGTGTTCTTTCACTATCATACGTCATCCTAGTCAAATATTTCTACAAATGAATGCCTTAAAACCTCTGTATGAATAATACTCAACAAAAATATCATATACATTCATTAAATCTCAAATGAAACATTTATTATAAATAACAAGAAATCTATGGTTAATCATGGTCTTTTATTCATGAATACTAATGTATTGAAGATCCAGCACAAAAAGCACATAATATTATACTTATAATTTGTTTTTTTAAATGTTCCATAGAACATAATAAGTTTCATTTTAATCTAAACATATTTATAGGGTCACATTGAAGGGATATTCTTCATCATATAAACATTTTATTAAAGGATTGGTTTATTGTAATTATTTGAAATCCTATGTCTGAATACATAACATGAAAATAAAAACTCAATTAACATTATGAAACTCAATTTTTACTTCCCTATAAGTCAATCCTAACATGTTTCTTTTTCATAATGACTGTTGTGAATCATATTCTCCATCATTTGGATAACTTTCATGTAAATTAAATTTTTTTTCCCTTTAGATAATTCATAATTAAACAAAAAACCCTCATCTTGGACCACTCAAACCTTTAATAGTCAGTATGATTATTTCATTGATCAATATAAAATAAAATCCTAACATTCATATATTTTAACTTCTCAATATGATGAAACATTGAAAATGATGATGTAAACAGGTGTGTTAATCTTCATCCAA
This sequence comes from Viscum album, assembly GCA_963277665.1. Lineage (NCBI taxonomy): Eukaryota > Viridiplantae > Streptophyta > Magnoliopsida > Santalales > Viscaceae > Viscum > Viscum album. Next base: position 1,570,610,842 of record OY728119.1, read on the forward strand.
TCACCTCATGCCATTACAATTTGTCATATCAACTCATTCTTTTAGACTCTATAAACTCATGTTTGAATGGAATGCTTAGCAATAAGGTGTTTTCTATTCGACAACAAAAATAAGAACTTAAGAAAACATTCTTCCTTTATTACTTGCTCCAAGTATAAAATGAACTCCTCATTGATAATTTGCTTAAAAAATGTATCCCTTTGGACATTCATTTCATCCACATATGATAAATAATTAAAACATTGAATATAAAGAAATAAATTACTATACTTCAATTCTATACCTATATGATATAACTAAATGTATGAAATATGAATAATTTTACAATAGTTGAATTTTTTATACAAAGTATTGATTCAAAAATGTTTCCTACAATATTCCATTGGCATATATTCATAATAGAACCAGTGAGTAACAGTTTCTTCAATACTATATAAAAGATACTAAAATAATAAAAACATGTGTAAATCATAGCTTACCACCTTTATAATATCCACCTAAACACATAGCTTGATTGATTGTTAAATTACATACCAATGCGTATATTTATGTTACAAAATTTCCCCCACATTGTCCACACTATCCAAAGGCATGATGAGAGAGGGGATATAGTTTCACATACCATACCATTGATGGAAATATAAATATAAACCATTAATAAACCTCAAATTATAAAACATTTCCATCAGGAATTGTTTAGAAATGGTATTAGACACATGGAATTTGTTCAAAAAAACCCTAATTTTAGTTCATTTCATTACACATTTCCTCTATTGACGTGATATTAATTTTTATTATTCTAATAAATAGAATGTTTCAGTATATTATTAGTGATATTTTATACATATTGATTATAATATCCCAAGTTAAGGTGTAACTACAGATCAAATCAGACCTAAAAATCTATATCATTATAATCCAAGAGATACATCTATACGATTCTATCATATTTTTTCTGGAAATGATTTTTCCTAATAATGTATCTGAAAATTAATTTCCCAAATATATGATGATATTTATTTGGTTCCATTGTTCTATATCACCATGTGTAATAGAATAAACAACATCTATGACAACCCTGCTTTTTATTACAACTTAAACATACTTTATTACATAAAACATCACTTGATACAACAAAGAAGATCAAGAGGTTTAGTGTCTTTGGGGCTTAGGATCATTACATAAAAACTTAAAACATGAAGTACAATAACTTTATTTAAAACTTCCTTTACATGACCACTACATTCCCTCGTACTTAGCATTGCACGGGATAACCTGAGGACATGCATAAGAAAAGGGTGAGCTATAAAGCCCAGTAAGGGAGTACACATGGAATAACATGAGGAGTACAATACATGTTAGGCAATAGGCATGTCAATAGAGAATAAAAGAAACATTAACATAAATTCATGATAAAGCATGATAATCATAACATGGAAATGTGGAAACAACACTTATCATTGAATTAACATGAGCCAAGGCTCATTGCACATGGAGCATGAGTAAACCCTCAGTGCACATGAAGCATGAGTAAACCATCGTTGCACTTGAATTAGCATGATTAAACACTCATTGCACTTGACATATCATGATACTATACTTTACCCAATGCATTGGAGCGCTATAAGGGCGCACCCTTCTTAAACATTTCATTTCATGCAAAAGTGTGCCACATGGATCATAAAACATGGATTCATAAAACCTAATCATTTATTCCACGATAAAGGAATGTGGAATTCATACATGAAACTTTACAATCAATATGTAAATGTGCATAAAGTTGAATACCCTTGATGGAGAAATGGACTTGGTATTCACTACACAATGACATTGGCTTAGAAAATTGGTGCGATTTCGGCAGCGTAACGGCGTGACATAAGAATTCATAAAAATGGTTGATGAGAGAGAAAGGGGTTCCTCATCATATTTACATGTAATGGACAGTAAGGAGGTCATATAGATACATGTCCCAAAAATTGAAATGTAATTTAGATTCATGATACAAAAGTATTGCTTGAATGTAAAAGAAGAGAGAGGAGTTCCTTTCCGAATTTCGGCATAGTAAAGGGTGTACATGGGAGGCATTTAATGAGAGAGAAAGGGGTCTCCCATCATTCAAACAATAATAGGGAAGTATGGGGGAGGTTCTAAACCATACCCCAACATTCATAATTGAAATTAAAAAGGCAATACAAATTAAAGAAAAATTGACAAAAAATGAGAAAGGAAGAAAAAACCCTTACTTGGAAATGTGCTTCCAAAGGCTAGAGGGAGGATTGTGAGAGGCTTCTTGGGAGCTTGGGGCACCTTGGGAGGATTCTAGAGAGAGTAGGGCAGAGTTTGGACGAACTCCAAGGGATTTTAGTGTGGAGGATGTGGGAGCTTGGGTGGGTTTATATAGGAAAGGTGAGAGAATTATTTATTATTTAGGTTTGGGACCCCTTATATTAAAATAATCCAAACCACAAACCATCCCATGGTATTTGCCCATGTTTTCTGGAAAAGGAAAGAGGAAAAAAATATTTTACAAGGAAAAGGTCCGAACTTATTAAAAAATTAGGGTTGCTTATGTGGAGGTGAGTTACACTCCCATGGAAATTAATTTAAAAAGGCAAAGTGTTGAATAAGTCTTGAGGGGTTCATTAATGCTTTGAAAAGTAAGTCAAAAAAACCCAAAATCACATTATTTTAATGATAAAACATATGTTGGCTGAACATAAGGATTATGGTATTTTATTACATCACCATTGGGTCATTATGATGTCATAAAACACATTATATAATTAAATGGTATTTAATTTTTACCCAAAAATTTGACTGCCTCAGAAAATTATGAAAAATTCACCGTTGGATAATTTCGATGACCTGATTCCAGAAATTACATTTATTTTATCTAAAAAAATTCTAAATATGTTAATTTTCACTTTTAAAATAAAAACCAACATTTATCGAAAATTCACGGGTTTTGACAGAAATGGCTTTCAAACCTTAATAAAAATTTTAATTGCATTCATAAAATTATAAGATTATTTATATTTAATAAAAATTAATTTAATATTAATAATAATATTTTATTAAAATATTATTTAATTCAAAAATCCCTTAATTAAATAAAATAAATTTCTTAATTAAATAATAATTAAAAAACACTATTTGTACTTTAAAAACTATTTACAATGTATCAAAAATGACTAGAAATTATATTAATTATTATATAAAAAAATAATGTACATTAACATAGTACTACTTATTTCTTACATAACCCCTTAAAACAGCCGCATAAGACCTAAGGGTAAGGTGTGCAATGGTGACAGACTCTTGGGGCGGCTCGGATAACATCACTCGAGTGGTAATTTCAATCAACTTCCACTTTTCCCGTAGAAGGTCATGTTCGATCTTGACATAATGAAGCTCATCTTGGGCTTGGTCAAGGGAAAAGCCCAAAGACGCTACCACTTTTCCGAGCTCCGACAAATGGGCTTCGTATGGGGCAATTCTACTGGATGAGGCCATCGCTTCCTTTGTCTGAGTAAAAATTGGGTTCGTTAAAGCCTTCCATTTATACTAATCATGTGATCACTGTTCAACGGCTATATTAACAATGGTAAAAATTCTTAACATGAAACCAAAGAAGTTGACAACTTATAAAAACATTTTTCATAAAGAGACATTTAACTGGATAAAGATGGATTTTCCATTAATGAAACTTTGGGTTGTTACAATATTCCCCCCTTAAGGAATTTCGCCCTCGAAATTTTCCTTTTACCACACTAAAACAAATGTGGGTAACTCAGCTTCATCATATACTCCGACTCCCAAGTCGCTTCTTAAAACATTTGGTTTCTCCATAACACCTTGACGAGGGGCATTGTCTTATTTCATATAACTTTTTCTCTATGATCTAATATCTTCACTGGTTTCTCCTCATAAAAAAGATCGTCTTCCAATTGTACCACCTCGGAAGAGAGTACATGTGAAGGGTCGGGTATGTACTTTTTTAAGAGGGATACATGAAAGACATCATGCACCTTGGCCATAGTAGGTGGAAGTGCTAGTCGATATTCCACAACCCCAACACGATCAAGAATCTCGAAGGGGCGGATGTACCTTGGACTTAACTTCCCTTTCATTCCAAACCTCATGACCTTCTTCCATGGAGATATGCGTAAAAACACCATGTCTCCAACTTTAAATTCAAGGTCTAGTCGACGATTATCTGCATAACTCTTCTGTCAACTTTAGGCTACCTTGATATGATGCTGAATGGTTTTCACCTTATCCACCATTTCATCGACCATTTCTGGTCCAAGCAGCTTACGTTCACCGACCTCATCCCAACATGCCGGTGTTCTGCACCTTTTCCCATATAGGGCTTCATATGGTGCCATTTGGATGATCGAGTGGAAACTGTTATTATAAGAGAACTCAACCAGAGGAAGATGTTGATCTCATCCTCCTTTAAAGTCTATTTATCACGCTCTCAACATATCCTCAAGTGTTTGGATAGTCCTCTCTGATTGGCCATCAGTTTGAGGATGATAGGTCGTACTAAAGTTCAGTTCAGTATTCAGTACATGTTCAAAACTCTTTCAAAACATAGAGGTGAATCTTGGATCTCGGTCAGATAAAATATATAGTGGAACTCCATGCAACCTTACCACTTCCTTGATATATATCTGTGCCAGTTGGTCCAAAGAGAAATCCTCTTGAATAGAAATGAAGTGTCCAGTCTTTGTAAGACGATCCACAACAACCCAGATTGCATTATTGCCTTTGGATGTCCTCGGAAGTCCGGTGACAAAGTCCATAGTGATGTTCTCCCATTTACATTCTGGTATGGGAAATGGTTGCATCATCCCCTTAGACTTATGCCTCTCTTCCTTCACTTACTGACACACCAGGCACTTTGATGTATATTCAGCGATCTCCTTTTTCATATTATCCCACCAAAAGTTTTCTCGGAGATCTCGATACATCTTTGTGCTCCCTGGGTGAATAGAGAAATTTGAACTATGTGCATCATCTAAAAGTTCCTTCTTCAGCTCCGGACTTTATGGAACACATAGTCTTTTCCCAAAATGCACAATTCCTTCTTCATTAACATTAAACTCTGAGGATTTCCCCTTTTTTGATAGCTTCCACTTTTTCTTGAATTCCCACATCATCCTTTGTAGCATCCTTTAACCTTTCCAAAAGAGATGGTTGAGCAATCATTTGTGAAAGGAATGATGATTTTCCCTTCTTTATGATTCCCACGTCCATCTTCATCAAGTCTAAGAAGATTGGATCCTTCTAAATTCTCATCATTGATAGAATCGCTGGATCCTTTCTACTTAGGGCATCCGCCACCTTGTTCGCTTTCCCAGGGTGGTAATGTATTGAACATTCATAATACTTGATGAGCTCTATACATATTCTCTTGCGCATATTAATCTCTTTCTGTGTGAATATATAGTTAAGACTCTTGTGGTCAGTATATATCTCACATTTCTCTCCATAAAGATAATGCCGCCAGATTTTCGAGGCAAAGATCACCGCCGCCAACTCCAGATCATGCGTTGGATAGTTTCGCTCATGGATTTTCAACTGCCTTGAGGCATAGGATATCACTTTATCATTCTGCATCAGCACACAGCCTAAGCCCTTCTTTGAGGCATCACTGAATTCCACAAAAAGTTCCTCACTTGTGGGTAAAGTGAGCACAGGCGCAGTGATAAGCCTCCTTTTCAACTCCTTGAAGCTTTCTTCTCATTCATCACTCCAAGAAAACTTTACTCCCTTTCGAGTTATCTTGGTAAGAGGGTTGGACAATCGTGAGAAATTTCTCACAAATCGTCGATAATATCCAGCTAACCCCAAGAAGCTATGGATATCCGTTACCGATGTTGGCCTCGGCCATCCCTCAATTGCATCTGTTTTGGAGGGATCCACAGATATCCCATTGCTTGTGATGATATGGCACAAGAATGAGACTCCCTTAAACCAGAACTCACACTTGCTGTACTTTTCATAGAGCTTCTCCTTGCGCAAAGTCTCTAGTACAGTTCTTAAATTCTCTTCATGGTCCTCCTTGGTTTTGGAGTATATTAGAATATCCTCTATAAAGACTACCACAAATTTGTCAAGGTAATCTATAAAGACTCTATTCATCAAGTACATGAATATTTCTGGAGCATTGGTGAGTCCGAAAGGCATTACTATGAATTCATAGTGCCCATATCTTGTACGAAAAGCAGTCTTGGGGACCTCTTCCTTCTTCACCCTTACTTGATAATATCTCGACCGCAAGTCCACCTTGGAGAACTATTGTACTCCACGCAGCTGATCAAACAATTCATTGATTCTTGGGAGAGGATACTTGTTCTTTATCATGATTTTGTTAAGTTCACGATAATCAATGCAGAGCTGCATTGACCCATCCTTCTTCTTGACGAAGAGGACTGGTGCACCCCATGGTGAAGCACTTGGGCGTATAAACCCTTTTTCCAGATTCTCCTATAGTTGTTTCTTCAGCTCTTCAAGCTCAACAACAACGATTCTATATGGAGTCTTGGATATTGGTAGCGCCCCAGGTTTAAGTTCAATTGAGAACTCAACATCTCTTCTTGGAGGAAGACCAGGCAGTTCCTCGGGAAACACTTCCGCGAATTCCCTCACAATAGGCATTTCTTCAAGGATGGTTTCTTCTTTGGACTCAATCATCTGATCCAGATACGCATGGTCATAGGGTAGTAATATCCATGCTTGAGATGATGGAGCTAAAGGAGATTCATCTTCCTCCTGACACTTGTAAAGAATCGGGGGTCGATTCTCCATATGGAGTGTGATTTCCCTCTCCCGACAATTTATGTTGGCTCTATATAAGGAAATCCAATCCATGCCAAGGATTGCATCAAATTCCACCAAAGGGATTAGGACGAGGTTCGCTGGTAAATTCACACTACTACAAATTTAGGCTATAGCCACGTACCTATAGCCACGATTTTATAGGTCCGTGGCTATAGGTTTCATACTTCCACGGATTTTTTTCCAATCCGTGGCTAAGTCGCACGATTCCGCTTTTTTTCCCCCAATCCCTCGGGCTTCCTCCATGCCTCGCTTTTCCTCCTCCCTGAGCCCTCCTCCTCATCGCGCCCTCCTCCTTCATGACGCCTCCACGCCGTGCCCTCTTCCTCCCCGACGCCTCCTCGTCGCGCCCTCCTCGCCGCGCCCTCCTCCCCGACACCTCCTCGTCGTGACCCTCCTTCCTGATGCTACCCTCACCAGCAGCACCTCTCCGACGATTCCCCATGGTGGACGGCCTCCCCTCCCTTGTGCTCCCTCACCAGCCGCAGCCTCCCCTCCCTGCATGCACGCCTCCGGCGCCCCACCTCCCTACGCGCACGCCTCCGGCGCACCTCCTTGTTGGCCAGTCCACCTCCGGTGACCGGACCCCTCCTGGTCGATCCCACATAAGTGATTTTTGGCACAAATCACAAGGATTGTAATTCATTTGACCTCCCATATGTGGAATAGGAAGAAGTTTTCCTAGACTAAATAGTACCAAAGATCCATCAAGGGATTGAAGTTCAGCTTAATGAGTGATCATATTTTTAGACTATCTAAGGAGATCATGGAGTACTTAGTTTATGGTTCTGACTTTAGAAAAGTGATTGGTTGGATGTTGATGAAGATATATAATTTTATTACATATGGGTCAAGGAAATTAGTACCCCATGAGTAGAAAAACATGAATTGTGATCTAGATCTAGTATTATTAGTCCTAACTTAGACGATTTGGAAGAATTGTCTTATGCGTGATCAAATTGATATTTAATTAGACCATCAGAGTCCCGGGGATGTATTCACATATAGGGACATGAACATGAGGAACTGTTTCATGTTGTAATTCTTATAGATCAATGAATTTGAGATATTATATACTCATTGAATTTAAAAAATTGTATTAGATTCCATTATAAGGAAGTCCCATGCTCATTTTACTTAGGAGGAATTTGAGCGATTTTCTACCATGACATGAACACTTGTTGGGATTGTGGGTGAATATTTTATTCAGTTTAGGGTGATGACTCCTTTAATTATCCATCATGTGAGATATTCCATTTTAGGTTACACCTACTATGAGTTATTATGTGACTAGATATCCTTCGCAGATTCACCCAAAAGATTTTTTGAATAAGGGAATGGTATCTTAATTTTATAGGGATGGACTGTGGTCCTAGTAATGATGTTAGAGTATGTGATTATAGAGTTTCACACAACCCATTTTCTATACATCCTTAGGTGTGGAATATGTATATAATACTTCATTGGAAATTTTTGTGGGCTATTATGACACAAAACAAGGCTGATTTCATCTCTTGATGCTACACATGTCAGTAGGTGAAGACTGTGATCCAGGTTCGAGTTGATTTTTAACAACCCCTAGTGATCCTAGAGTGGAAATGGAATTGAATTTCCATTTACATTAGTACATGGTGTTAATGTACATCAAGATCCCATGACCCCATATATTTTATAATTGACCAACTTCTGGAGATTGTGAAATTCCTTTATATCCTGGAGTAATGTCTAGAGGAGTGTTTGGGAAAGTCGTAAAATAGTAGATTGTTTTCCATTATGGGTTACCCTCATATATTCTATCAAACCCTGATATATGGTTCACATTATGGCTTTGGAGGGGCCTATATGTGATAACTATGAGCTAGATAAATATGAGTACAACCTTCCAACCCTAGACAAATGGGAACACTGAGCTCACTATAGAGGTACTTGATTATATGCTAAGGGCTTGTGTAGTATACTTCATCTACAGCTATGAAAATTGTATTCCCCTGATAGACTTTTTTTAAAATAATAGCTTCCATTCTACTATCACTATTTATCATATTGAGGCCATCTATGAAAGTACCTTCAGGCCACCATTGTTCCCCAAATAGACCGTAAAGAAATCTCTTGTTGGGCCATATATTGTCTAGGAAATGATAGAGAAGTACAAGTTCATCCATGAGTTCATGAATACATCCCAGAATAAGTTGAAATATAATATATATCTATAGAAAAGGCCATTGGATTTTGAGTAGACAGACCAAACATTCCTTTATGTCTCCCCGCAATGTGGATTGGGGATATTTTTCCAGGGTTCATGATATCTCTACCGCCACGATTCATATCCCTCTCCGTGGCTAAATCATAACCCGTTTTTTTTCTCCCAATTATCATCGGGCGCCTCCTCTGCCCTCTCTCCGCTCCCTCATCCTCCCCGACGCCTCCTCGCTGTGCCCTCCTCCTTCCCGACGACTCCTCGCCGCGCCCTCCTTCTCCCAGATGCCTCCTCGTCGCGCCCTCCTCACCGCGCCCTCCTCCCCGACGGCTCCTCGCCGCGACCCTCCTTCCCGACGCGACCCTCCCCCCCGACGCCTCCTCGCAGCGACCCTCCTCCTCGACTCAGCTCTTCTGACGGCTCCTCGCTGCGACCCTCCTCCTCACCGCGACCCTCCTCCCGGACGCCTCCTCCCCGACGCCTCCTCCCCGACTCCTCTCTTCCGATGCCGAGGCAAGTTTTTATGTATGTAAGCATATGAATTATATAATATTCTTCCTAGTTCACGAAGTTTCAGAAATTTTCTCTAACCTTGGGAGGTGATGAGCATTCTATGTATCATCGGTTTGAGTATGGGTTGATAATTCCAAATAAAAAAAGTTGAGGGAGGATCCCCCTATCTCATCCATTAGGTATGACCGAAGTATCTTTTGTGAGACCCATTAATAATGAAATAGAGTCTTGATTTGTAGATAAGTTATTGAATAAGCTTAATAAATATGGTTGAGAAACCAAAACTGTCAAGTACTTAAAAAGTGAAATCCTAGCTAAGAGTGTCAAAATCATTAGAGATGTCAATATTTAAATCAATATTTCTAGGTTTGGATCTCCTCTATAATATATTCACACATTCAGAGTTAATATATAAATAATCTGTCACTTCCATGTATAAGAACCAACTAATACTTCTTCCATATTCAATTATCTAAGAGTTGAATGAGTTTTTCATGTTATTTTAAAACCATACATTGGAAATCGTAGCCATGTAGCTTCTCATATATTACAACCAATCACTAGTTGAAAACTCAGGTAACATGAGTGGACTTTTTTGGGAGATCATATTTCTTCTCTTCCTTGTCTAATTCATATGCAAAGTTAGATGATTCTGTTGTTGTTGATGCATACATTGATCTCTTGACAATTTCATTATCCAATTCCTTGATTGGTATGGATGCCAATGATCCTCCTAAAACATTGGCAACCATGAAATTTATTGGTTCCATATTTTCCAATGTAAGAACTAGCTTTCATAAAAAAACATGATATATGTGCTTTTACATGGAGAAGAAAACTTCTGTTTCATTTGAGCATTGTTACAGATAGCTACCCAGAAGATGATAATGATGGTTTATCATTCATGCCAATGATCCAAATTTCTGAATGGCTGGATGAGTTCTTGTGTCATCTATTTTCTTTACTTCTATACTTGGAACCATACAGTTTTATGTAAGTGTTTATGCCTTTTTTTTCTATCCCTTTCTTCAATCATTCATGTATTATTCTAATATTTAGTTATGAATTGTCTAGTTATTAAGTAGTTTATGGTATTTCAGAAGTTAAGGGCTACACTCTTCATCAGTTTTAGGAATGATCCTGATTGAGGATGGTCCCTATTATTTTTTCATGCTGAAAATCCTGCTTGGGAAGCTCTCTCAAAGTCTCTATAGTCAGGTATGTCCTGTAATTGAAGGTTGTTCAATCTAGTAGCTTCAAGAATCCATTTTTCTTCATTTTTTAAGATGATTTAATCTTTGGAAAATTTGTATAATTACCTAAATCGTGTAAAATGTGTCCTTTTTTTCTATCTACAGTTGACACATTGATCACATGTATATAAGAAGTTGTTATATCTCATTTCTTTTCCCACTATTTTCTTATAGGTGGTTTCTTATGATAAGACCGGTTCTATCCACCACCATCGAAGACAATGAGTTCAAGATTTGGGTATGGTTTATTCCATTTTTATTCTTTCAGCCACCTATGTTCAATATATGAGTAGTCATTCAATTTGACATTACCGTTTATCTGCTTATACGGTGCTTCTTCTGGTGCAAGATCCCAAACAACTGACTCAGGTACTATATCAATGTCATCATTGTACCTAACGGTATGTAATAACTTATTCCATCATGCTTTTTGTTTTATGTACTCTGAATTCTTTATTCAAATTACAAAATTGTAAATGTGCTTTTCAAAATATTCTCTTAATGAAAAATGTAATTTTATATTATGCAATTTAATTTCTCCATGCATCCAAATCTAACATATCATTCTTTATACATTGAACATCAACTATTCTCTATACTTTCAAGGGAGTTATATGAATATTAGCTGCTTTATTGTATTTATTACTCATCTCGATTGTATTATTATCACATGATCATCAGTAGTTGCATTTGTTTGGTGCTCCAACTCTTGTGTATGTAGATTCATATCATAGTCTTTCAACTTTTCTACTATTGGGTATGTTTTACCTGAATCGTCTGATCATAGGGTGTCTACTTAGAGTACAATTTTATTGGACCATCAGATGATCCTCCATTGCATATTGTATTCTCACAGCGCATATTCTTTCCTCTGATTGCAGTGTACTCCATCCGATGATCAATCCGATATTCTCACTCTACCCATTCGTTTCATTGCACGACCCCTTAATTTGGTTGTTTTACATTAAAATTCTCATACTGTGTCGGGTTATCTTGAACCATTTCATCTATGATTATAACCTTCTGATAGTTACTGCATGCGGAAGTATTGCTAGATCGCCTCTATCCGAGCAATGGAGTCTTGGTTTATCCGAGCATCTCGGTCGGTGTATTTATGTCTGAACATCCCCCCTGCCCGCAACACCCACCCTGCCGCCTTCGAATCAGACCACACCATCCCCCCAACACCTGCAACCAGCCCCTTTCAACTAGCATTCCAGCCTCCTCCCGTTCCCTTCGCTCCTGGTCTGAAGATGTTGCCCCGCGGATGTCGCTGGATTGGGCCAACATGCTGGGGTCACGCCGCGGTCACGCGGCGGTCACGCCGCGGTCACTCCGCGGTCACGCCACAGTCATGCCGTGGTCACTCCGCGGTCACACCGCGGTCACGCCGCAGTCACGTCGCGGTCACGCCGTGATTTTGCCCTGCTCCAGCCACATCCAGCCCACACCAGCCCCCTTCCACCTTCATTTCAGCCCGCTGCCACTAGCATTCCAGCCCGCAACACCCCCCCCCCCCACCACCTTCGAATCATCCCGCACCATCCCCCCTTCCACCTGCAACCAGCCCCCTTCCACCCGCATTCCAGCCTCCTCCCACTCCCTTCCCTCATGGCCGGAAGATGCTGCCCTGCGGATGTCGCTGGATCGGGCCAACACGCTGCGGTCACGCCGCGGTCACACCGCGGTCACACCGCGGTCATGCCGCGGTCACGCCGTGGTCACTCCGCGGTCACACCGCGGTCACGCCGCGGTCACGCCGTGATTTTGCCCTGCTTCAGCCACATCCAGCCCACACCAGCCCCCTTCCACCTTCATTTCATCCCGTTGCCACCAGCATTCCAGCCCGCAACAGCCACCCCCCCCCCCCCACCACCACCACCTTCGAATCAGCCCGCACCATCCCTCCAACACCTGCAACCAGCCCCCTTCCACCCGCATTCCAGCCTCCTCCCACTCCCTTCGCTCCTGGCCGGAAGATGCTGCCCTGCGGATGTCGCTGGATCGGGCCAACACGCCGCGGTCACGCCGTGATTTTGCCCTAATCCAGCCACATCTAGCCCACACTAGCCCCCTTCCACCTTCATTTCAGCCCGCTGCCACCAGCATTCCAGCCCGCAACAGCCCCCCCCCCCCCACCACCTTCGAATCAGCCCGCACCATCCCCCCAACACCTGCAACCAGCCCCCTTCCACTCGCATTCCAGCCTCCTCCCACTCCCTTCGCTCCTGGCCGGAAGATGCTGCCCTGCAGATGTCGCTGGATCGGGCCAACACGCTGCGGTCACGCTGCGGTCACGCCGCGGTCACGCCGCGGTCAGGCCCCGGTCACGCCGCGGTCACACCGCGGTCACACGCCGCGGTAACGCCGCGGTCACGCCGCGGTCACGCCGCGGTGACGCCGCGGTCACTCCGTGGTCACGCCGCAGTCACGCCGTGATTTGTCCCTGCTCCAGCCACATCCAGCCCACACCAGCCCCCTTCCACCTTCATTTCAGCCCGCTGCTATCGGCATTCCAGCCCGCAACAGCCCCCCTTCCACCTTCGAATCTGCCCGCACCGTCCCCCCCAACACCTGCAACCATCCCCCTTCCACCCCGCATTCCAGCCTCCTCTCTCTCCCTTCGTTCCTGGCCGGAAGATGCTGCCCCGCGGATGTCGCTGGATCGGGCCAACACGTTGCGGTCACACCGCGGTCACGCCGCGGTCACGCCGTAGTCACGCCGCAGTCATGCCGCAGTCACGCCGTAGTCATGCCGTGATTTGGCCCTGCTCCAGCCACATCTAGCCCACACCATCCCCCTTCCACCTTCATTTCATCCCGCTGCCATCGACATTCCAGCCCGCAACAGTCGCCCTGTCACTGGATCGGGTCAACACGTTGTGGTCACGCCGCGGTCACGCTGCGGTCACTCCGCGGTCACGCCGTGGTATTAATATTTTTCCCTTTTAGAGCATCTTTCAACGAAGTATTAATAGAGGATGGCTTGCAAAATTTCTGTACAATTCTGCACTTATCAGTGGCATGGCCTATCATCCTGCAATGCTCATTATACTTTGGTATGTTTTCTAATACAAAACATACCTCAATAAGATGATCATTTATATCAATAGAAACACATTCCAGGGGGTGTAGAGGGCCAGGGGGAGGGGTGTCCGGTAGGGGGTGTCCAGTAGGGGGGGAGGGGTGTCCAGGGGGTGTCCAGTGGGGCTGTCCAGTTGGGGCATGGGGGCTGTCCAGTGGGGTGCAGGGGGCAGGGTGCAGGGGGCAGGGGTGTCCAGTAGGGGGAGGGGTGTCCAGCAGGGGGAGGGTTGTCCAAGAAGGGGGGAGGGGTGTCCGGCAGGGGGGGAGGGTTGTCCAGGGGGTGCAGGGGGTGTCCAGTGGGGCTGTCCAGTTGGGGCATGGGGGCTATCCAGTGGGGGTACAGGGGGAAGCATGGGGGACTAAGGGGGGCATGGGGGTGCAGGGGGTGTTCAAGGGGGCTGTCAAGGGGGTTGCAAGGGGGTGCAAGAGGGCTGTCCAGGAACCTAATCCCATGCAGGTTATGAATGTCTCTATAGAGAAAATGCAGTGATGTCCAGATCTGGAAAATATCATAAAACATCCCACAGATACTTCACAGGCACCAGGTATAACTATTTCACCACCTATAGATAGTGAGCACGGTGCTATAAAATCTGGTTACTCTATTTCAAATCATAATTCCAATGTTTTTTTTAATGCAGTACTACATGAAATCTGATGATTTATGTTGATGACATGATTACAATTTGTAAGAACATGAGCCTCATAATTATTGTAAA